>JAYKKI010000028.1:13447500-14775000 GCA_039881145.1 Druceiella hillmani | reverse complement strand
GCCTTAACGTGTTTTCACAGGCTGACAACATGTGGGACCGTGACTCGTTATAATTTAGCCTGAACTTTTAGTAATTCACTTGTGAGTGAATGCACATCGTTGTGAGAAACGAGTTCTCGGTAGTTACATTGAGTTACTGTTGCAGCGGTGCGATGGGATCTTTTCAATGGTAGGGAGCTTTTGATAGGGTGTAAAGCTCATTTCAGTGACGCTCTGAATATAGTATCTTGTTTAGTCTTATTCGATAACTGTTTAAGTTTTTAGTTTAACTTGTTTTTCTTTTCAACTACTTTCTATATCTAGATTGAAGTACGCCTAAAAAGTTGGAATACAAAAACCTTTAAAACTTGCAGAATAGGAAGCATTACAACGAAACAGAATTAAAACGAAAGTAAAGGAGAAATATGATGTTAACTAATTACCGCTAGGAAATTCAATACATTAAATTTTCCACTCCTCAAGTTCCTGTTCGTGATGCATAAAGTTACATCGTACGTATTCTGATAAAACTACATAATTATAGATTAATTAAAAAAATATGAATAGACTTTAGACAATATGAAAATCACAACAGAATTTAACTGTTTATACTGCTAATTATTGCAGATTATCTATTATGGCTAATTTTCTGTTGCAAAATCGAAATACATAAATATTTTTGAGCTACGCTTATATTTATAAGTTACGGTTACGCTTACACTGTAATTAAATTTTCAGTGAACTACGTTAAGTATTCTCAAACTATAAACAAATATATGGAGAGATCAACTTCACGATCACTTGTATACAAACTTTTTCTTAACTTTCTTTGCTGTATTACATGTATTGTTCTTTTTCGTAATATGAATCTTTATTAAGAAATTAATATTTCCACGACATCTTTCCAGATACGTCCTTTATTAATATCACAGTGATTCTTACCAATATTGTTCTCGGGCTAAAGAAGACGATGTTAGTCGTCGTATTTTCAGCCCCTGAGTCCCTGAAACATCTTCAAAATTTTCTGGACGTTCAAACTAAAGCTCACTTCTGTCAAACACTCTTACTGCCACTGATTGACTACGAATAAATAGTATATGTTATCCAGACGTTACTACAGATGGTCTTAAAATATACATCTTCAAAATGTATGCATCCGATATGTTTTTGGTTGCAAAAAATATGTTCATGTTTCTCAATTCAGAACTTAAATGGACGGAAATCCGCAATCGGCCCAATCTACACATTCTTACACTTTCTTTATAATATTTTGAACAATCCTACTTATCCAACTTACCTTAAAAGCAGATTTAGTTACTTGTCTGCTCACGGCGTAGAGCTACGCTCTGAAAACCAGCGCAGTCTCATTTTTCTCCAACATAAAACCATCTTTTATGAAAATGTCTTCTCTGTCCAAGCTACTTCCAGTACAGTACTTCCAGTACTAGGTTCCAGTCGATTCCAAGACTTTGGAATCGACTGGAACCTGTTACTAGGAACTCGCCCTCTGTAAATGTGTTCAAAGATCGTCTGAAAAAGTTCTTCCTCTCATAATACCTTAGTCCTACACTTCCTAATTCCAGGTTCTTCCCCTTTCCTTGTTCCGTTTGTTTTTGTTTCTTTTTTGGTGTGTTTATTATCTGTTGTGATATTTTTATTGTTTGACGTAACATCCTAATTAGTTTTGTTTTTTATTAGTGTCTTTTACAGTCTTCCACATTAGAAAATATTTCACGTGGTTGATTGAAAGGATTGCTCTTGTAGCGATAAGTCCCATAAGTGAATATATTATTATACGTCGGAGCTTTAAATAAATAAGTTATACAATCAAAACACCAGGACTCCAGAAGATGCAAATACCAACATAGTTAACTTGTTAGATCTGAATAAATTTTTAGTTCTGTAAGCGATACTAATTCGTACTAACGACTTCACCAAAAAATAACACCATCTACTTTGTTTTAATCTATCTCAATTATGTTAAAGTCAATATCTATTCAAGATATAGTCAGTATCTGTTCTGCGATTACCAAAATAGCCGTTATTTATTTTGAAAATAAGATCTTACTATAACCGATTGTGCGCGGCAAACCCTCTTAAGGTCAGGCCCCAAGGCCCCACATAAGACCTTGACACTCGACCGCCCGACGAAGTTTCTCACGAACCGTTTACGCAAACATACCCATTACCGGCCTGTTCGAAGCTCGCCATATAATTTAGCTCCTTATAGTTCGCCGCAGCTTTTTGCTACTCGAAAACTAAAAAAGGGAGAGCGTATTCGCTATTCACGACCTCTGCACGCGGGTCGGGCTCTCCCTTCGTTTTCGAACCGTCCGTTCGAACCGTTACTACTCGGTGACAGCTGCGTGTGTCGTTACGGGCGTTAACAATAAGAGTCGCGGATGGTGGCGTCACCGCGCGTCATCGGACCGATTTATTCCGTCTATCGTTCGTTTTTAACGCGAAATTCATCGATTGTTTTGAGTCGACGAAATGCCGACAGTGCGCATAATGCTATGTCGGCGAGCGCATTTTTAAGATGGCGGAAACTGTTTGTCATTGACTTATGCCCGCCAGCCGGCACTCGGATCGAATATAAATGATTTGGATATTGTTTTATGGCCAAATAAGCGGTTTGGGATGTCGAAATTTGTTTCAGTGGTAAGGTAATGAGTCGGTTATTTAAATGTAAGCGCCTTTATGGTAAGGTACGTGCAAGTTTTATAAACAATTGAAAATGTACGCATTAATATTCTTAGCTTTTTGCGTACATCTGCTATAAAACAATTAACATATGTAAAATACATTATCAACATAAGGCAAAAATGTAGGTATAATATACTTAAATTTCCACAGGTATATCCGACGTTATAAAAATATGTTTCTATTATAATTTCAATGTAGTATTTATTGGAAATAGTTGGTATCTAATCTACCTAGAATAGGTACGAAAAAAAGATTTGTTATGACAGAAGTTCTTGCTGAGGTTTAGAGGTAGTAAAATATTAGATAATAAAGTATGATTTTAATAACAATAATAACTTACGTCTTATTTTCATTCCAAATAATGTGGAAATGTAATGAACTATGCAAGTTATATGAAATCTAATGAACGGTGTCAATTAGACATAAAGTTATCCATTCGTATCAAGTTTCAAATAATTTGTTTAATGAAAGCTGTTCAATGAAAATCTTACGATAAAATTAAGCTTATTGATTTTCAGACGAAACTTAGAAAATGTCGTTGTTCTTAATTTTTTTATAAACATACTATAGAGAGCATTTTAATCCCTAGTAAAATTTTGATAAATATTTTTTCGGTTTTCCAATCTTAACATGAGACATTGTCAGTTTTGAGGCGCGAAAACTTGGTAAAAAGATGTTATGTTAAAAGAATTTTCAATAGTTGCCTGTCTCACTAGTGGCTCATTAAAACTACAGCAGTATCGAAATACACGGAGTTTTATATACTTCTTAATATTTATTGCTCGTTTTATAAGACACGATATAATTTATTAGAATTAGGAAACTTCTTTATTGCCAGTAATCTGGTTGTCTTGTACGATGAAGGATTGGTATAGCACTGAAAATATACCTAAGATTAGCAAATACATTCTTCATAGCAGAATTCTTGCCCTGAACTTGGGATATTAGCAAAAATATAGGTAATTACCATGTACTTCTTAATATTTATTACTTGATTTATAAGACACGACATAATTCATTAGAATTAGGAAACTTCTTTATTGCCAATAATATGATTGTCTTACACTATAAAGGATTGGTAAAACACTGCAAATATACCTAAGATTGGGAAATACATTCTTCATGGCAGAATTTCCGCGCTGAACTTGGGATATTAGCAAAAAGAAAGCTAATTACCATTTCAGTGGCATCGAGGCCAGTTGGCACATCTCCACACCGTACAATATTTCACTCGTTTAAAAAAACCGTTAATAAAGTTTGAATAGAACAACAGCTTAACAAGTTGCGAAGGTTTCTTTCAGAATTGAAGTACGAGTGTTTAAGCACATTTACTAATCTTGCATAGGTGGCAGAACAGCATTAAAAGAATTAATAGATAAAAGAATATGCGGTCGATAATGGCACGTCCAAAAGGGCCAAGTGAGAAACTAAAACTATCTTATCAGTCCTCGTTAGAAAATAATAACACAAAGGTCCTCACTGAAGTATAAAAGCGCTACCCCAATTTCGAAACTGAATTTGAGAACAATTATTTTATCTAAATCGATGGTAATATAACTGGCGGCGTGTCGTTTTAACTTATAAATCCATTTAGTGTCCGCATCGGCGGAAAAGGACAAAAACGTAGCGCCAGAACCGTTTGACGCGTCAAAAAAAGGGAAGGGTCCCACATTGCACTCTCGTACCTTTTTCCGTTTTTCTAAATTTGTTTAAAATAACTGTAACCATATATTTAATCGCAAGGTGGGCACGATCTCGTTGTCGGCCCGCTCTGGGTAATAACAACAAGGGACGATTTTAATAAGCGATTCGACGAAATTACTTCGTATACCTGAATCTTAGCCTTTTTTCATCTCGCTCTCAGTGAGAAAAGGTTATCTTTTTTTTGGTTGCTGCCTTTTGGCTTTCGGTGTCCGCTTGTAATACTTTAAATTATGTCTACCTGTGGCCAATGCCCCAAACGTGCAACAACCTTTTGTGGGCCGGGTAGCGACTGACTATTGATAAAGCGAATCGGAACTTCATTATAACACCGGTATGTTCTCGAATGTGTTCATTAATTTCGCGTTCTGACCGACCGAATTTATTACTGTTTCGAGAGACTTATTTGTGTAGACCGATTGGCCTGAGGATAAAGACCCCGATCCTCTTAGTGGGAGATTATTTTCCTTGAATTGTCGCTTCTTAATTTATTCCGTCCCCGATTCATTTTAACTAAAGGGAGATTTATGGAAGTTATCTTTTTTTCCGATCGGCGTTAGTAGTGGTTCGAATTGCAAGCACGCGGCTGTGACGTCTCTTCATCTCGCTTCGTCACTGATTTCTGCAGTATAACAATATGGTGATTATTTTTTTCGGTTATTTTAAATGATTTAGTTATAAAAAGATAAAGAAAAGAATAATATTTCATATAAATTAATTATTTACTAAAGGAATCTTCCACCCCTAAGCTTCGTTCTAAGAAATAATATCAAATCGGCTTTTCAGCAACATATGAGACATTTTGGTACAGACGTTTGTCACATAGAAAGCGTAAATATATTTATTTCCATTCTATTATAAAGATGTAATAGCTATCTTCCAATTTATTTCAATAACAATGAATATCCACAATTAAATGAAACTACGTGACGTAGTATTATTTCTACTTTCTTTAAGTTCTTTACCACGACCTAGGTTTCGCTGTATTACAACATCTTCAAGTGGGCTATTAGCAAAGATCTTTGCTAATAGCCCAGATGTTGTAATACAATGAAATCTAGGTCGTGGTAAAGAACTCAAAGAAAGTGGAAATAATACTACGTCACGTAGTTTCATTTAATTGTGAATAATGAATTTCTACAAAATTAACGCCAAATATATTCAATATTTGAAAACAGCCGATTTGGCTACATTGGCGATATTGTACCGTCGACTCTGAATCAAATTTCGGAAGACGTTACAAGGCATTTGGTTCAACAATAAATATATTAATAATATATACCATTTTTAACATTCATTTACTCATTTATTACAGAGAAACATGAATTTTCAATGGATAATTATGTTTTTCAACCAAAATAAAATTATTGAAAAATTTAATACTGTGGGATAGCATAGTTTTCCAACATCATCTGGTTCAGTTGCTGGTGTATAGGACAAACAGATCGCGACAAAACGGGCGCAGGAAATAATTATGTATATAAATACAAGATGTTCCCCCACAATTAGGATTAACCCTCCCTTTCTCCTAAATAATTAAGAAAATAAATTTACACAAGAAACGCGCCTTAATGTCAGAGCCATTTATGATAAAGTTTGAGAATTTAAAATAAGTTTAAAAATGAGTGAAATTTACATTTTTAGGGAACCCTTGTAAGATCACTGTCACAGCTGTGTCAGTGTGTCACAACTGTTATTCCCTGAATACGTGTCTATCTTGCGCAGCCATTTTTCTCAGGAACCGCTTAATGTGGAAAGTTGAAATTTGATACAGCAATATAACATATAAATCCACACGTATTCTAATAGTAACACTAAAAAATATTTATATAAAATTGGGGGGGGGGCAATAAAAAAAGATTTTTACTTTATATAGCTTTTCACAATTTTAGGCAGTATATCTTCAGAGATATACTAAAAAATAAGCAAAAAATATGTTCCCGCACACTTTCCTCTGAAACTACTCAACCTGAAATTTTGAAAAAATGGGTTTTCAGAAGTCTTCGCAAAGGTTCTAAGAAAACTATAGCCATTACCCTCGATCTTATAATTTTTTGAATATACGTTTTTACGACTGTGAAAGATATGGTAGGCCATATATTAATATTGTGTAAAATTAATATTTGGAAATAGTTTAATAGAAGTATAGTATTTATCCCTTAAATGTTTATTAGTACCTAAAAGTGTACGGAATACTTTTAGTGCACATTCTACTGGTGCTTGACAGATTTTTTTAATAAAGTATTAAGATGGGATAGCATAACTATTGTTATGCGTGAGATAGTCAAGACGGGCATAACTATTATTACTGCGAACGAATGGAAAAAGATCCGAAGAATAAGGCCAGAATCGTTAGTAAGCAAAATTTTGTATAAGGGTTATAAAACTCTTTGTCTCAATATTTAATTGTTAACATACTTTTAGATAAAGATCTTTTGAAAGGTATTCATTTTACTTTTAGATCAAACTACACAAAAGATCCTAACTTTGACGCAAACGAGACTGGGAACGTGAAAGTAGTTCGTAGCAGGCGAGGGTAACAGACGCTGGAAACTGGTCCATAATAACCAGAAAACAAAGCGTTAATAATTAGCGAAGTGTAATAATGTACCAGCATGGCGGTGTCGGTTTACAGCGGGTGGTTCGAACCCGGGCACCGGTTGTATCGCCTTACCACCTTCAGCCTCACCACCCACCACGTTCGCTGCTCCATTGTTCGCCTCCCATGCAGGCTTCGCGTTTTAACTGGATCTCAGCGTGTTATTTTATGTTTTGTTGCAACACTTTTAGAGCGTCTGGCGGTCCGCGTTGATTGAGATTCTTTCCTTGAGTTTTATGCTTTTTTTATGGCGCTAGAGTTTGATGTTTTAGTTTTTAATTATTAATTAATTAGAGCTCTCTTGAAAAACTATTTAAGGGTTTTTTATTTCTTAATAATAAATTATATTCATTGTTGCCAATAAAACATTTCCTAGTTCGAATTGTTCTGTTGTTTCGCGAAGGTATTGGAATTAAATTCCATGCAAAACTTTATTCGATAATAAGAGGATCGAAAAAAAACTGGGAGAGTAAAACATAGTACACAAAATATAAGTAGAATTAAAGAATTACGAAGGCCAGAAAACGACACATAAAATAAAAATAAGTCATTTCACCAGGTGGACGAAGTACTGTCGATTTGTGCATTTTATGTGCATATGAAAAAAAACTACCAAATATGTGCTGAGTGGAAAACACATAAAGTAGGGTTTTGTAAAACTGTGTTAAAACTAGTGGATGCTATAAAAATGTATAACCATGCAAACAAATCTACAAATCGAACACATAACTATGTTTTTATTGACTGAGTATACAGAGCACGACTGATGTACTTGGGTAATGTAGCATTCGTTTTATCTATACAGGACAAAATAGTGTTCGATACGTGGGTACTATATAACTGTCAACGTATTGATTTATAATAACATCCTTTGACATCTGTCGTTTATATGATAAGCTTTCAAAAGTTCAATGTCCCATAGTCGACCGCACACTAACTGTCGCTTTTATTGTAATTTTTTCTAAGAACTTATTACATTCCATCATTTCGAATTTTCGCAATTTAATTATTTCTTTGGCCGTCGAAGGGTTAACTCGATCAAGAACCTGCGTGTGTACGGTGGCATATTGATTTACGGCTTAAAGCGTCTTGCATATTTTGAATGAAATTGATGGAGTTTTGCGACTTGGGTTTTGAGTGCGTACGTAAATCGGCTCACGAGGTAAATGTCACGTTTTGGGGTACGTAGAAGTTACGACATTGGGCTTTACATATGTTCACTTAAGTTTGAATGGGAGCTTTGAAAGTTTTGTAGCTTTTACTTCTCTGAGAGTGCAAAGAAAGGTTTTAGTTTTTAATTATTAATAATTAGATTAATGTATTGTTCATAGCTTTCATCGATCCGATGATAGTAATTCTCAATATAATAATATTTAAAAATATCGACAAATAATATTTCGAAAACGGTAAAAATGTAAAAAAACCTTATTAGAGTTTATGTATGTGTGTTAGAATGTGTCTTAAATTAAAAAAGGCTAAATCATACATGAACGATAGGCGGGATTAAACTGTAAGAAGTACGTGTTATAAACGCTACCACCGAGCGCCGCCAGACGCGCGTTCCCATGTGCGCAGGGCGGGCTTAAACTATACGCCGCCCGGCAGCTGGCCGGAAGGGCGCCATCTGTTGAGCGAACGGCGACTCCCCGGAAACCGAAATAATTATTTTATTGCATTGTTTCACTCGCTTGACTCCCCGCCAGCGTTACGGGCGAAGAAACTTACGGTGGTGCGACTATTAGCGTCATTTTTTTTTTGCATTTCACGTACCGAGTTTACGCTTGAAAAGTCGCATGAGTTCGACGGATAAGACGTGCCGAACGACACAGTAATTAATTAATTACTGTGAGGTTATTTGGTCTTACTGCGATATATTTATTTATTCAAATTTCGATTTTGCCCTTTCAACATACTTGTAAGGAAATCGTCACTATATTCAGGCTGTATGTAACAAAAATTTGAGATTATCTTTTTAATTCCGTCCAAGAAGCACCTAGCTGAGTGAAGATAATTTATTTAATTTTTCTTTTGATTTAATGCAAGTTAATTATTATAAGTATCAAAAAGGGAGTTTCTATTTATTTTATATAAAATACCATATTTAAAAATACCCGCGCTCGACGCGTTGGTTTTCTAAATTTTTTTAACTTAAATTCTTGTATTATGACTATTTACGATTAACTTTTGGTGTAATTGTATTAAGCCAGTGTAATAAAGCAATTGTGTTATCCCATATCTTCCACTTCCCGTGTAGAGAAACTTTTATCAAATTTTTTCAACTTTATATTATTAAAACTGATTAGGACTATAGTACACGAGAATCTTTAAGACGCATCGTCCTGAAAAGATTGATACTTTCTAGAAAATCGCATAAATAATTCAGAAATACATTTCTACCGATCGCCGCGCCACACCTCCAGAAGCTTAACTGGGCCGCTGCATACAATAACTAACCTAGCTCAATCCTAGCACGCTCACTCACCAACAACGATGGCAGTCGCGGCCAGCCTTACGACTTCCGCCGCGGAGGCGCGCGCAGCCCGAGACGGCGCCTGCCCCCGGCGCAGTTCAAATCCGTTAAGCTGCAATCACACTTAAATAATTAAAAATAAGTGTCGTAAGAACAAATCCCCGCCGTACAACAGTTCCCGCTGTGCATGTCACTCGTGCGTCTCAATTTGTCTACGATGCAATCTTATCTGCAAAAACTTTGTCGCTTTTACTTATTTTGAATATTGACAAAATATTTTATACCGTAACATATTATCAAACATTTAAATCGATTTAGTGCGGTTTATAGCTCGAAAATTTCAGTTGATCAGTGTCGATTAATAACATCAACCATTTAAATCGATTGAGTGCGGCTTATAGCTCCAAAATTTCAGTTGATCAGTGTCGATTAATAACATCAACCATTTAAATCGATTTAGTGCGGTTTATAGCTCGAAAATTTCAGTTGATCAGTGTCGATTAATAACATCAACCATTTAAATCGATTGAGTGCGGCTTATAGCTCCAAAATTTCAGTTGATCAGTGTCGATTAATAACATCAACCATTTAAATCGATTTAGTGCGGTTTATAGCTCGAAAATTTCAGTTGATCAGTGTCGATTAATAATATCAACCATTTAATTCTATTTAGTGCGGTATAAGGTTTATAGCTAGATTGTCCTCAACCAATAAATATTGAACGAATCAACCCATGCAGTTCATTTCAAAAGGTATTCCGATTACGACGTATTGGTAGTAGCTAGCTCCATCTTACTTTTATTTTTATTATGAAGATAACAAAAAAATAGATCATGGATGCGGCCATCTTTGAAAAGTAGGAGTAATAATCTAGGCTATTATTAATATTGATCGTATTTTGAGTAAATTGATAGCGATTGATCGACATCGATCGTCCAAAATCTCTGGTAATATTAAGGTATCACTGTTGCTTGGCTTACTTAATAGTTTTACCATTCATCAGACACAATTTCCATTTCGTTATATATATATATATATATATATATATATACATATATATATATATATATATATATATATATATATATTATATTATATACGATATTGCGGTAATATAAGATTATAAATTAAGTGAAACAAATTCCGTAAACAAAATAATTTACATACTGGCTGTCCCGTGAATTGAAAATACACAGACAAATGTTTTTAAAACTTGCATGGAAAATATCTTTTATAATCATAAAAAAAGTAAAAACAAGTATATATTTAAATCATGAAGTAGAATGTAGATATGCCAATTTCATTTACTATTTGTTAGGGATGTCAACAGTAAAAATGTTATATAAAATGTTTTTTATTTTAAATACTCCAGCCTTAATAAACTCCACAAGTGTGAGACAATCTATGTTTATACAATGCATCATCAGGTCATTCACGCATTCGAACTCAGAGCCATAAAGTCGCCGTCTAAACGGAAGTTGTTTACTTTATCGCTCTTTGAAGGCCGAGCCAAGTTTTAATTGAGCCACTCGTTAAGACAAAATGCATCAATGCATTCTCTGCTCGCGTGTGCACCGACCCTTACAGCGCGCCGACTCTACTCGAGAATAACACAACAGCATGCTCTATGTTTGTGTAGATGCTGGTGTATTTGTATGCAGTACTGCAACGAGTCAAACGTACTTTCGATGCATTATGTTGAGGTAGGACTCTACTGGGGATGGCAGGAGCTTTAGCGTAACGAAGGCCAAAACATTAAGTCCGTTGTTTTAATAGCACAATTTGAAGTGTGATATTAAATATAATGTCATTAAGTAATATTTAAGCTACTTAACGGGAAAGCTGTTATCTTTTATTGTTTATATAATCACTTTTAACATTAAGCTTTAATGGCGATATAGTTCTGACCGTTAATATAGAACTATTGTTTAGAAGCCTATACTGTGACTGGGTTATGATCCCTGTCATATATTTTAAAATCATGTGGCTCGATTCATTACATTACATTTATTTGTTTCACTGCGTACTTCTGTAGGCTTAAGTTTTCTACATCTAAATCTACATCTATTTCTTTACCAATAGCTGTTGCTATGTATTTTTGTATTATACTATGTATTGTCCATCGTACTATTTTTATATATTAAAAACTCGTTTATATATACTTATATCTGAAAGCTATAAGTATAAATGACAAATAAGTATGATATTAGCTATAGCTTATATATGCTAAACTATATATGGAAACGAACGCATTTTTTCATTCACATCACGCGGTTCTAGCAAAAAATATTGGCACCAATTCATGAATTATTTGCAAAAGGCGTTATCAGTTTCAAAGACGTAGGTACTACTTTTTTTAAAAACCAAATCGATATCTATCCTGTTTGATTTATTTACGTCAACATGGCCTTTTGTGGGATACTCTTGCATTAAATGCTGTGCAAATATTGTAGCATACGTACGTGCAAACGGTGGTTACCCCGCGTTGGCAGTAAACAACCCGGCCATAACACCAGCAACCAGGCAACAGGTCAATTAGTTATTTATATCGAGTAACGACGACATCGCACACAATCAACATGTTGCCTCGATAAAGCGCTCCACACACGAGGCTGAGACCGCACACGGCGAGGTCGACCAGTCGGCGCCCCGACACGCGAGTGTATTGTACGCTTATTGACTATAGAATCTAAATAAATAAGCTCTAGGCTCGACGCTGTAATTCCGATGAAATTCTGGTTTGCTCCAAGTGATGAAGCGTTTGGAGGTGTGTGTGTGGAAGCGTTTGGAGGCCTTCGAGGTTTTACATATCTAGGTTCATTTAATATTGGATTTTCTTCAAATCTCTGCCCATATTTCTGTTGATTCATATAAAGTTTGATTATTTTCCTTTCTTTAAAAGTTAACTCTGTTTCTAAAACTTTTCATCTTATGCAGACTTCATTTTATGTAACTAACCTAAGAAGCTCTTTTCTGGCCTGCTTCTTGGACCATCAGATTTTTCTTTTATTATTTATTGGTATTTCCGTGATCAAAAATTTTCTAGAATTTTTGAAGTTTGTCTGTCATTTTCAATATAGTTTGTATTTTTCTTACACTGGAAATACTGCCAGTGACATTCATATAGATACATATAATCTTTTAGCCATTTTATAAATAAGAAAAAAATCTATGAGTGTTATATTTTTTAATTGTGAAAATGGTGTTTTATTAAATTTTGCCTTAAAAATAAAACAGAGTGTTGTGACGTATTATTGCAGAAAGCTTTCGATAAGTCAGCTATTAGATAATGTGTTGTATGTAATGAAAGAGTTGGACGAATTAGCGCGTCAGCAACTTATGAAAACGTAGACAAATTTAAGAACATGGTAGAAAACATTTATGTCAACTGTGGCCCTGTGAAGCTATTTTAAATAAAATTTGGGCATGAAAAGGGCAGTGTTGCTTCGTAAACTGTTTATGTCATGTTCTGATTGGTTAATCATTACTTTAATGCAAATTTGATATTTAGACGAGCTTTTCAACTCAACTTTGCCCGGGGCAAAAAAGTGATCATTACTGTATTTTGGTTTAAGGTTTTTTTAACGTTTATAGTAAACAAAGTATAATAAATAGTGAAATAATCTTAAATTTTTTTTTGTGAATTTGAATGCACAGTTTTTTGAAACCCTAGCTATGAAACTACAGTTCTATGATTTTATTTTACCTTGGATACGCTTCAAAAAAATAAACAGGAGTTGAAATTTGGGAAGACAATTCTGTGAAACTTGATGGAGATTTTTTTTATTTGTAGTCTACAAAATAGTCTAGGATAAAAACATCTTTAATTTTCTCTGACTATTCCCGAACGTTTCACGTCTAAGGTACTAGAATGTCTTACTGTAATATTCTCAAAACTTTTTGCTGGTTCTCGAAACTTCTCACACTTTCCAGAATTTTATGCAATTTTAAAAACTTTTGAATGTTCCTGAATCTGCTCCAAAATCACAACATTTTTTGAGAAATGGAATATTCTCGAACTTGCAAGATATCAGTTCCTAGATATTGCTAGAAGATTCTACAATATTCCTTTATTGTATTAGGGAACATTTTAGCTTCTTCTTTAATAACGTATAATAGGTATTTAAAACGCGCTACCTCATCGATTTGTTCAGTTCTTTACCCAAGATTTTATAACTGTTGAGACTTGCGACTTTTTTACATCTATATTATACATTTTGTTTTTATTTATCATTTTATGCTTTATTTAATAGTATGTTTAGCGTTTTAGTAATTTGAAATATTGTGAACTATGAAAATGCCTCCAAGGAATCGCAAAGCTATCGGCCAAGAGCAATCAAAGGCAAAAAAATAAAAACAGTATGTAGCCTCACCGTCACTAGTTCTCACATTGTTCTGGTAACAAAATGATCAGGCAACGCCGGATACTTAACTAATCTATACTAATCAGCAATATATGCTGTTAAAGTTTTTGCAGATTTTCATGTTGTATATAATAATAGTTCACGTTGTGACTCTTCTCATATATACAAGGACGATGGTTATCGAATGTGCTTTATTTAATGATCTAACATCTTAATCGTCTCAGATGATTCAACTACTGGAAATTTAATCGCGGTGTCGTCTGCGTACAATTTTGTTAAACAGTTTTCTCGTAATTGGCAAATAACTTATAAAATACTTGTATGTACCCACTACTTCATTGACACTAATATTTGTTTTCAGGCTATATATAAATTCATGTATGTAAAAATCATTTCAGAATTTTCAGACTTGTAAGATGACAGTCACACGAGGGATGAGAATTCTCGTACTTGAAAGTTTCTTAAATTCTGCTGACAGCAAATATTGTGTATAACATAGAAAGAAGTGTCAGCATGGAAGGTCAACTTCTAAGTTGGTTATATTCTCTGTTACACGTGTGTAGTGAGAAATGCAGGCTTACGTAATCTCTTAATCTTTCTCTCATAATTCGTCAGAGTACAGGAGCAGCGTCACCATATTCGTGTTTAAATAATCTTACATCAGACAAGTCCCAGACAGGCCGTAAGCTAGCGTCTCTCCTACGCTCGAACGTTCCGAGAAACGAAACATCACTCAGGCGGCATTCTCAGATGCTAGAATAATTTTTTAACGACCGTCTGTCGGCATTTTTCGGATAAAAATTAAGATTTATTAAGTCACAAGCTATTCCGTGTCGCAATATGAGAATTTTTCGATCGAAATGTGACTGGCCTTGAGTCAAAATTCACTGATCGTCCAAATTCTGGGTTCGGAAGTCATTTCAAATAATTTCGTAGGCATTGTTACATAATCATATAATAATTTGTGATGCTGCAACAGTGTCTAAAGGTAGGTACTTTTTTATATCTAGGAATTTTATGTTAATTTATGTTCTTGTTTTTTAATTAAGATATAAATATGTGCCAGAAATATTTTAATGATACAGTAACATGGTTAATAAACAGAAAGATGAAATCAGCTCCTATTCGGTAGGCAACTTCGATGTACACTGATGTAAACATATACATAATGAGGAAAATATTAAAGTTTACGTCAATATTAATGAACTCACTGTTCAACTATCTGTCTATTGACCATAATAACTCTTTATTCTTGTTATTTATTTTACGTCCTTTGATTTAATATGCCCACAAAAATACTCTTTTATTTACAATAGATACGGCATTGCAATATTCTGACGCATTGGTTGCTACAGTTGCGTTTGATTTTACAGTTACAGTTTCATATTGATTTCACATATATACTCGATGTGCTCGTCATCTTTTATTCTGCAAGCATTTATGCAATATCCTATTTCGGACTAGATTCTCCGTAGGTTGTGTAATTAATTCCTGTGGATAGTAAAGGTGTATAAAGAGTTGCATATGGTAAAGGCGTTTGTTATAGATACATTTTGGCCTTCACATTTTATGGGTACATAAAGGTAAAAGCCACAAACCGCTTTCATTTGGTCCAGCATCGCCAATCCAATTGTCTGGCAAGTGCTCGTTTTTCAGAGCACACATGTACACTCTTTCAACGAAATTACTGTACTATTTCAAAATACTAAAACTTTTTAGCAGGTAGATTCTCATTAAAATTGCGGTTGAAATTACGCTGCATAGTCACATCACTATTAGTTCTTGCAAATTCTACTACTTACCAGCTGTAGTGCAGTGAGGTAGGTGCCATCTTCGATTGGAATCTTCCTATTTATAGACATATTGCAATATCTTTTTTAAATTTTGTAATTACTTTGAGCCAAGGTGTAATTTTGTGAGTACGATGTATTATTTTATACAAAGATATCAGCTGCAAATTTAGTTTCTTTATAAAACCATCTCACTCCAACGATTTCACATTCGTCTGTACGTTACACACTCTGGATTTCTACTATACTAGACTTAATTAAGTGAAATTTTGAAAGTAAACGTTTCATATAGAGATCTCTATTAAGATGTAGAAATTCAATTCAAGGTACTAATATCTTGAATTTTTTTTTGATTGAAGCTTTCAAATTAAATTTTCATGAATAATTTTAAGAGATATAGACAACTACGGAACCGGAATTACTGCCGTTTTTATGGTTGGTACGGTACCTCAAAATGGAAAACGGAAATTTATAAAATCACTCACGGTCTCACGTGTCCGTTTGTCACAACCGCTTTTCTAAGGAACCTCTTGATGCATGAACTTGAAATTTGGCATAGCAATAAAGTATATTTTTGCTAAACTTAATAAAGCATATTTATAAACTTTGGAGTGGGGTAACTATGCAAATTAAGTACTTACTCGAAAAACAATTTTTAAACTTCATATTTACTTTGGTATTGTTTGAAAGGCCAAGTTAGAAGGATCTCAAAAACATTTTTTTTTATAATTTTAGGTGGCTTGTCTTCAGAAATAAACTGAAAAATAAATGTCTCCCCCCCTCCCTTATTTCCGAAACTACTAAACCTAAATTTATGAAAAAATGGGGTTTTTAGGTTGTAGGGAAACTATAACAACGATTCCGGATATCTTAGTTTTTGAGGTATTTATTTATTTATTTACTTTAATGTGTCTAATTTAAATATATGTCGAACTTATTACTACGAGAGCAATCTTATATAGTCACCCAGAACACTAGTCCAGCCCCGCTCGGCGAGCGGCCGAGAATCGAACCCGGGCATCCGCAGTACGCCGCGTCGCCATATGTCTTATGCCAAAGGCCATATGCCTTGCGATCAATCCCATACACCTCAACGACGACGAATATATTACATTTAATAGATGACTACGCTGGGAAGCCCATGTTAGTGATGACTTATTATATATATAGTTACTTCATTTCCAACGATGTACGGAATCCTCGATGCGGGAGTCTGATTCGCACTTTGTCGGTTTATTATACACAGACATCTTAAATATATACTTATTTTAAATAATGCAGAAAGATGAGACGAAAGCGAAAACATAAATCTTAATAGTGTATAGTAACGTACGTAATTGTAAAGAATTCAGCTTCTTTCTTTTGTTTTAATTTCAAACTGAATTATCGTAATTTAGAGAAACCTGTTTTTTGTAAAATTAACCTAAAATAAATGTAGATATTTTTAAAGTGACCTCGAGGGGGTTAAAGTAATGAAACCCAAAACGTGAGCGTTTATATAAAATGTTGTAGAAATGTATGTATCAAATGTTAACCCATTAGATCAAATCGTTTTGAAATTATGGCACGGACAGTAAACACAATTAAATACAGCGTAATGAGTGTATACAAAAGACAAAAGCTTTAGGTTATATTTACACTCAGATAAGCGCTTTAATAAACTAAGTTAACTAGGGTACAAAGCAAACATCTTGCTTTCAGTGAGCTTTTGGCCTTTTCATCTGAAGCGTCTAAATGGCTCGCTAGTTACTGGATGAAGGTAAATTTTATCTGATGGGCCGTGATATTTAGCGTAAAGAACGTTCTCGTCCACCCTCTGTAGTCTATGACAATGAGTTTTAACTGTCATTGCCATTCGATAAAGCAGTTTATTTTTATCGACATCGTTATGTCCTTCCGCCTTTTCTTTTTCGCAAAACCTGTACTCGATGCAAAATACTTATCCGAAGGTAATTTTCATTGTTTTAATTTATTACATATAGAACTTTTTTAATTGAACCAGCTGTGTCCCGTGGTTTTACACGCGTAGAATTATCTTAATTATGCTGCTCTCCTCCCGTGGTCTCTTAATGCCTCCACTCTATTCGCCAAACAGCATTAGTCGTCAGGTTCGGGGGTGGGAATACTCATCAGGATGATCAGCCAATAAATATACTAGTATTTTCCTAACTTTCATCGTATAAACTGTGTTCTCCGATTTTTATTACATCACTACTTTGTACATCGACCATAGTGTGATGACAGATAGCCTATAATTTTTCTGAAAGTATGGGCATTTTAATACAAAAAGATTTTTGAATTTATAAATGGAAGATGCGGTTCCAGAAATTAGCTTAAACAAAAGAAAAAGAAAAAAAAAATTCTGCTTTAAATATTACTATAGATTTCAGATATACTTAATTTTATTATTATCAATTTGACAGCTGTGATATTATAACAAGAACTAAGATATGCGTATACAAAAGTTATGTTGCAATCCATGTACATGAATTAAGTTGTCTGGCCATTAAGCAGATATTAAGCACAATACGCTGACGTTTTTAAGGATTTAAACATTGTGATTTAAAATTTTATGCATTAGTCATATGAAGAAGTTATAACGTGTTATATCCCAAGGCCATTTTTTATTTAGTGTGTAGATATTTATGTTTGTAGATATATATATATATATATATATATATATATATATATATATATATATATATATATATATATATATATATATATATATATGTATTGTTTGTTAATGAAACATTTTTCCAAAAATTTAAATCTGTTTCCTACAGGTAATTTGTTTTTCTAGTAAAAGAAAAGGATTATGTTTTCTTTGAATAAATCATTGTTAAAATTTATGTAAAATTTTATGTATATTTTTTTTATTAACATTATATATAAATCGGATTAATGTACTGTCGGACAATGTTCGTGGAGTGTTGTCGCGACAAAATCCTTTGATGCGGGGTAAAAACCGACAGCTAAATTATGGGTATTCGATGTCGCCCGAAACCAAGGTTCGTGTGACGACTACATCTATCGCATCGCAATATCACGAATCTTCGCCTAAGCCATGTTTTCGATTATATGTATATACATATATATGTATATGTATATATATATATATATATATATATATATATATATATATATATCTGTGTGTGTGTTTAATGTATAGTTTTAATAGAAAAAATAAATAGAAAAGTTTGAGAAGAGATAAGATCTCATCATACATTACCCAGTCACTTTGTTTTTAAGGTTCTTTAATAAAAAAAATTTTTATAACTTATGATGTCTGACCGTTTCCACTTCATCATATAAGCCGCTACATCAGAATAGGGTTTTTAATCTTATAAAATATAAATAAAACGTTTTATATAGTGTCATTCCACATACATGTACGTAAAAAGGAGTTTTTATACAACTTAACGGATAGACTATCATGGGTTCGGTATTGGCAACTAAGTAGCCTTACTTTATTTTCATAAACGCACTAGATCACTTTTTTTGCATATCAATTAATTTGATATTGTACGAATTAATTAATTAAGCGTATTAATCGAAATAGCTTAATTAATCGAACAGATTGATTGATATATCATATAAAAATAATATAGAAAATATCTACATTTTTAAAAATGATTTTATTTTCACCTAATCATCCGTCAAGACATGAAATACGACAAAAAACGCTTTTTATAATGTAATGAATCGAAAAGTCAAACTGGCAATTTATTGAAAGGGATTTTTTTTAGGTTAATGGTTCGATAATTCCCCTCATGGGTACAATACTCAAATATCTCGTTGATATACTTTAACTAAAGATGAGTCAAGTGAAAATTTTAAGCACGTAATTTTTATTACATAAGGATATTAAACATCCGAGGTCCTTTTGTTATATATTTCTATCGCTTGTGTAAACCTAATTATAGATGAGATATTGACGAATGAACAGTACTTGTAAGAATCGAGGTTATCATGTTGTGCATTCTTATTAAAAATTTCACTTTTTCAATTTTAGAAAACCGCTATCAATTTTTTAATATACTCTTATAAAAACACCATACTCCTTTAATATGCTGCTTTGTCAAATATGATTGTATCATATATTCGCCAAAAATTTTATTTTCCGAAGTATTTGTTCGAATTGAGGTTATCATATTGTGCATTCTTATCGAAATTTCATTAGAAATTTTGAATACCGCTATCAAATTTGTAAAATACTCTTATAAA
The DNA here is from genome assembly GCA_039881145.1 of Druceiella hillmani. NCBI lineage: Eukaryota > Metazoa > Arthropoda > Insecta > Lepidoptera > Hepialidae > Druceiella > Druceiella hillmani. Next base: position 14,755,164 of record JAYKKI010000028.1, on the reverse strand, counting down.
AAAAACACCATACTCCTTTAATACGCTGCTTTGTCAAATATGATTGTATAATATATTCGCCAACAATTTTATTTTCCGAAATACTTGTTTGAATCGAGGTTATCATGTTGTGCATTCTTATAGAAATTTCATTAGAAATTTTAGAATACCGTCATCAAATTTGTAATATATTCTTAAAAAAAACTAAACTCCTTTAATATGCTTCTTTGTCAAATATGATTGTCTCATACATTCGCCAACAATTTTATTTTCCCAACAATCAGTTCAACGTTAGTTGGATACAGACGATTGCAAGTTCGTTTGCCTTAGGTATAACATAATCGGAGTAAACCGGTCAAATACGCCTTAAAAATATTCGTCGCATCAACAACGCCGCGTGCATTCGGGCGATCGGGAAGCGGGCGAATGCACCGCGCACGAGACATGTTACTTTTTTATTTTTTTTTATGTTTCATAAAACAACACTTTAACCTTTCGTCTGCGGCGGCGGCGGCGCCCGAGTCGCCTTCATGGTATTGACCACAATTATAATTGGTTCAGTCCGTCGCTTCTGAGAATCGAATTGCTCTTGTTTATTGTTTGCGAGCCTTTTTTCGGACCGAGGTGCGTACGCGCGATTTGACGTTTATTGTTGTTTAACTCTGGCAGCTGTAACCCTACAATTCTCACGCTAAAGTATCGATTAATGAATTTGTGGAAATAACGAAACAGGTAGATGCTGCATTCTGTACTTGACCCGCGAGTATTGACATGAACGTTTTATCATCTTGTTTATTCCTTATTTAAAATTGCATAAAATAATCTCAAACAACCATCCGTCTTACTCAGTCGTTTGTAACACACTAACTGACAGCAATCGACTCTTTCTGTCGCCGTCTTAACGTTTCCATGGGGGTTGCCATTTTACAAAATATATTTTATCATTTTTATGTCAGTGATGTTACTATTAGTTTTATTAATTTACTTGTATTATTAACACATGTAATACTGACGTGCTGCATTTTTACAAAAAATGACCTTAAACTGTAAATCCTTTAAATCAGTCTTTAAAGAATGGCCAAAGCTGTTCTTGTGATAATGCTATTGTCTTCCCGAATTCTATAGAATGCCTAAACTCGGCCACGCTTCACTGTGGCTCAGTCTGATATGAAATGAATCGGAAAATAAATAAAAGTATCCAAGCGAACATAGATTCACCGAGAAAACACTTCATTCATTTCAATACCCTGCCTTGCGTCTTGTTTCGGAGGCTATGTAGAATGAAAGGGAAGGAAGAAAAAAGATGTTTTTCCCAGTAAATATTTTGTTTATTGTGAAGCTAGTGGATTTATACAAAATAGACAAACAAAAAATGTAGTCAACATTTTTTGTTTGTCTGTTTTCTGCATAAACATAAAGGTCGGATAGTTTACCGACTCTGGAGTATGCGACATATAATTGCCCATGAGAGAAGCAGCCGTTTTCTAAATTCAAACCGCACACTTGCAAAGATTACCCTTACGCTTTAATTTTGTATTTGACTAATTTTTTTATTTCATTAATCATAATTTCAAGTTACAAGCTGATTTTTAAGATTATTAAAAATTTTTTTAATAATCTTAAAAATTGACCAAGTTATAAAAATTAAAATTTAACCTTTAGAGAAGGACGGCAATACTATGTTGTGAGGTCATTTTTAATATTGCATATTATATTCTACGAGAGGAAAAGAGACAGGGATATACCCAACTCTATCCGTATCTTCAAATTTAGAAGCCTACAACTAGCTTATTTTTCAATCAATTTTTGAATTTTTTTCAAGACTGGTTTTAATTAACTTATATTTCACAATATTGTACGAAAAATATCAGAATTTAGAATGAGTCAACTATCGTATTATAGTCATAGCGAACACAAGAGATATTAGAAACTGAAGTCGTTTGAACTCGATCGTTATGGCAGTCGGAATTTGTGGAAGTAGTACGTCTTCACCTTTTTGAGGTCCAATCAGAATTGTTGCTTCATTGAGACTGTTCACTAATGCTGATTATTGGTGTTTCGGAATAATGTAACTGGCACTCCTATTTTCAAATTCAGAATACGTGACGATAATTCGGGAAAATCGAGAGAATTAAGAAATTCCGTTGGAAAATTATTTACTTTACTTTGGTTCAACACGGAGCCAATGGATTTGAATGTCACTGTTTCACCTACGATCCTGTTTAGAATGATGCTGTTCATATCGTGCATGTCGACATTTTTAGCTGCTAAAATGGCTCTTCCGTTCAACTATGCGTGATGTCGATAATTTATTTCGATGCTTCGGAAAACTTTATTTATTAATTCTTCTTTTAAATTCACGATGTTGCAGAAATTAGATGGGAAAGTGATTCAAAATAAGGAAAGAAAATAATAATAAAATTTGTTTTTGACAAAAACACGCGCATATTCGAATGTAGTTTTATTAAAATTTCAAGTCAATCGACTAATTACTTTTCGAATTTTGCGAGCACAAACATACGTAGGCTGGATTTGTATACATAAAGATTTCGTCATTGCTGCATACATCACTATTAAAATCTCTAACATACATATAGTGCTGAAGTGGAAAGAATTAGGAATCTGTGACCGAGCAAAATGTTACTCTCCTTAGTCATAAAGATGGTATCTTTTATTGCGAGTACTCTTTCACTGTATATGCTGCCAAACTCCAGAACAAACTGGATACTGACGTTTGAAATGTGTCATCAGTTGTCTTTTTAATATCGACTGAAAGATGTTTCCAATCTATATTCATTTCTCTCAAACCTTATCCTATACTATTTCTCATCTTTATGTTATTTGATATTAAATTGTTTATTAATTACAATGTATTGTAAAAATTAGTTATTGTATTGTAAAAATTAGTTACTTTTATAATTAATCACAGTCCGTTGCAGTTATTCTCAAGACTGAGTTCTCAACGTGCAGTGTTTTGCTTAGATTAGATTACATCGCAATGTATAAATAAATCCATGAATCAAGTTTGTAAAATAGCATTGATATGACTTTTGCATTTTGCAACAGAAAGATTAAATAAATTTCATTTTCTATGTTGCTGAACATATCAAGATAGTATTTATATCATTAAAGATTTCTATGCGACAAACGACTTCGAATCTCAAGGTAAACTCGAAAAAAACTGGGCGAAAATCTACACACAATGACATCGATTGAAATGTGAATTAGTCATGACGCCAATGTTGAGTATTTTAAAGCTCATTGATGTGCTGATATTCTTCAGTACGATCAGTTTATGCTATGCTGCAATAATATGTGTCGTGAGTAAACAAAATGATAATCACACAATACTGAAGTTGGTTGCCATGAGATATTGGAATACTATTGAATTACATACAACCAACTTCAGTATTGATAAACAAACAATACTGAAGTTGGTTGCCATGAGATATTGAAATACTATTGAATTACATGATTATTAGATTGGAAACTAACTAATTTTTCACTTTTCAGCTATTTTTGGAATAATATGAAATCTGTTCAAAGATTCCGTTGAAACGATTTCATAATGATATGCTAGGGTATATAAGAGCTAGGCATTCGAACTTCTGTTCACTTAGTAATCGGGTTTCGGCGAGTAAAGAAACATGGAAATTTCACGGAGAAAAATTAGAGAAAAGAACAAGAAAAAATTAGTGAAAAGACTTCTTTTAGGAGAAAATGGCCGCATAGCAGCACGAAAATATACAATGACGGATGAAGGTGTATTCTCCTATGAAACAGCCAAGCGTCAACTCCAAGAATTGAAAGGAAATTTGGTCTCCCCGAAAAGTGTCATCCAAGGCGATTTCATACGTTAAATTTAGAAAATTTAAAAATAATTCTTGAAACGTTTGCTTTGTCAAGATCTCTTTATCTGGCAGCTGCTCTCATGCTATGATAGAAACTTCATGCCTTGGGAACGGAGTAGAAATATCCTGTATGGCTACCACATGAGCAAATACTGATGATCCACATCGTACAGCAAAGATTATATTTAGTCACATTTGAACTCTAACCATCTAACCGATTCACGGGAGTCAATGAATCCATTCACACGGTCCCGGACACCCATTTTTAAGGAGATTTCCTCAATTAATAACGTCTAACTAAACCGCACAGAAAAGCGTATCTTTTTTGCCGCCACCGAACACTCAAAATAACAACGTCGCTGTCAAATTATCGAGTTATTAATTATGCGGTTTCCACGTCACGTAACTTATGGCTCATGTTTCGCGCAAAAACAGGCTATACACACGTACGTAGTTAAATCGGCTTCGAGGCGGCGGCGATGATCAGAGAATCGGACTTCAAACGACGGAGGCCGATTGTCTTGACAGATGATATCGCGAATTGGTAATTTATGCGCCGACCTACCTGCGCGCTGTCTGGCCGCCCGGCGCCGCTCACACCGAAGCTGTGCAGCTTCGCGTAATCTGCCCGGTGCGGTGGTGTGAGGGCGGCTTAAGATCCATTGTAGTGACGAATTAAGATGCGCCGATGAAAAGTTTTGATCGCATTCAGATTAAGCTCTATCTCATATGCCATTTCATTATTGATATTTTATTTGAAAATATTGTTTGTATTTTATATTGTGTACAAAAACTAAGTACTTGGAGCTATCGCAATAAGATTGATCTTTGTCTATGCAGTCAACATGCACAGATTTAACGTCATAAAATTCAATAATTTTTTAATTATATTAATGAATTGTCGAAATTAATTTTTAGCTCTTTTTGCTCTAAAACATATGAAATCAAATGCATAAATTATTCGTTTTGAAATTACTTTATATTATCAACAATTGAGTAGAGTTTAAAAACATCTATTACAAATTATTTTGGCTATTTTTTATTCTTTTCTTCTCTCTTTAGTTTCTTGCCGACTTAATATAATATATGTATATGTAGTTAAAGTGCAAAAAAACTAACAAATCTAAAATTTTCATTATGACTGCTATAGTAGCTATCCATTTATTTATAAACGACACACAAATAAATTAGTACATTACATTTTCTTGCATTTTTTCTTTAATATTTACTGTTTGTTTAAATTTTTGTATACGTTCGAAAATACTAAACACATTGTATTATTTACTGAACCTATATTCTAAGATATATTCGAGACTTAACGATGGTAATGGAATGTACTGGAGTATCGACATATGAGCGCTCTGAACGTAGTTTACCTAAACGTATATAGGAAGCTTACTACAGTACGGCAGCAGGAACCTGGTCTCAAGTTATAAGATATCCAAACTCCAAGACGACCGCGCATTGATATTAATAAAGTAGTCTGCGGGTACTATACGGCGCTCCATAGACCACAAGTAGGCCCGAAACTAGTTTACGCAGGCGAAGGGCGGAAGGTTTCGTGGTTAGGCGGTCAATACGTTCTCACACGTCAAGGGCTTCTCTAACTATTAGATAAGTTCGACGTATTCGAGCGGTATTTGTTACTTTAGAGTATGCCGTTGTTACTACGTACCTTAAAAGGTTTATTTGGCGAATGAAAATTCGGTAGATAATCATGCATCACTCAGGCTTTCGAGGATATAATACGACGAAAGTAATCGTTGATCTTCGTGCCACTTAATGATAACAATCAGAAAAACTATGACACTGTGTATACGTAAACTCTGCTTTACTAAAGTAAAACATTAAAATTGTCTAGGCTTCCAACGGAAATAATCAAAACAGACTTCGTTTTGTTAAAGCGATATGTGTATTATTTTAATCAAATTTGAATCTAAAACTTGATATTTTTGGAATTAAATTAATATGCATTTAATCATCTATGTATTTTATTTTTTTCATTCACTTTACTTTAGCGAAGTTCAGAATTCATTAATTATGAATACGTTAAAGAGCTATAACGAAATTCTCTCGTACTGAATTTACTGAAACGTCATATAATATATGAGTTAATATTGCTCTTAAATTTTGACATGGCCACTAAACTACACTGAGCTACAAGCATTATCCTCTAAACAAGGCGCTGATTGGAAAATCCTAAAATTTTCCTCTCAAATCATTTTAATGTTAACCCGTTCTACAGAAAGGACAAGGCTGCATAAGGATTTAGCACAAATTGCAGTACTTTAATGTCGTCTTCAAAAAATATGATTATTACCACTCAGGAAGACAGCATGAGTACTTATTGCTAATTTTGTTTTACACATTGTGTACTTATTGCTAATTTTGTTTTACACATTGTGTACTTAATGCACATTGTGTACTTATTGCTAATTTTGTTTTACACATTGTGTACTTATTGCACATTGTGTACTTATTGCTAATTTTGTTTTACACATTGTGTACTTAATGCACATTGTGTACTTATTGCTAATTTTGTTTTACACATTGTGTACTTATTGCACATTGTGTACTTATTGCTAATTTTGTTTTACACATTTATTGTTAATTTTATTTTACTGTATTAGTGTTTTTGCCCCTGATAAGTTTGTTTCTTCCCTTTTGAGTTTGGAGCTTATAGAATACCACTTTCTACACACATTTAATAAATTTAATCGATTAATTTTTTTAACTTGTGAACTCTAGTAATGTCTAGAAATGATCATTCAGATTCGTTTACGAAATTTTCATCTTACAAAATTTTCAAAAAATGTATTTATTAAAAAAAAAACAAAAACGATTCATAAAAATCCCTTATATTGAATAATTATAAATCTATACACATACCGGTTGAAAATTTCTCAACATGAAAATATGCAAAAAATACTAATACTTCATTACTAGCTTCCATTACCATTTGTTTAATTTTGTTCGTACGTTGTTACCGTCCAATTATAATTTCTACTTCTCAATCATATAAGTGGTATCATTGAATCTAGGTTCATATTCATTAAGTATGCATATATTACAGGTCTTTTATGTATACCTTTCGTAGCCAGACAGCACATCTTTGAGGTTTATGATTTACAGTAAATAAGCCATATCGTGTTTCCATTGATGTGGCTACTGCATTAATCAAAAAATCAAGAAAAATGACTGGTGATTGTGGCAATCGCTTTTCTGAAGATAAATGAGAGTGTCAATCGCAGTTCTTGTCAACTGAGCCAATAGAAAAGCTCTTACTTTTTTCGTTATTTACAAATTTTCTTTACTATTATTTTATCCAATTATACAATTTGCGATACGTTCACGTTTTAATATTATACGTATAGTATCTATCATATTCGAATCGAATTTCAATTGGAACTTGGTTTTAAAATAAAACAAACATCACAAGGATATTTGTTATATCCCACACTGCTATCGTAGACGTTCGTTTACCAAAAAATTTATAAACGAGACCTTTTGTTAAAATTTTTTCACAGAATGCGAGCCTCAATTCCGAGCATTCTGATTTCGATCAACCGCAGAACGAGGAAACAATTCGGCCACACGGTGGTGATATCATACAGTCGCCTAGTTAAAACTCCAACACCACAATAACGGAGCTGTCTTTAAACATTAATGTATGTTATCATATCGAGTATAAATTTAAAGCGAGTCCGTTTAGCTCGGTTGAACCACAATAATAACGACCGACAAGGTCTTTTTAATACAGCCTTTTTTTGCAAGGCAGTTTCGTCTGCTCGGAAACAATCAAAAGTTCTTTGTTTATGGGTCATAATTATAATATACGGCGCGGGTATGTTCAAAGATATGATTAACACATCAAACTATATTAAATATGTAGCTTATTTACGGTTTAAATGACAGCATAATAAATGCGATACTCAAAGGTCGTCCGTTGATGCAAACAAGATCGGATTATTCCGTTGAATTTGATGCATATCGTTTCATTACTTTTTTTTAAAACTAAATCTTTACTGCTGAAGCATATGCTTCCAATTAGATTTGTCTTTGCAACTTAGGTCATCAGACTTTCAATGACTTACGAGAGACTTTGTATTGTAGGTCACCAAAATTATCTTTGTAGGATCGTGATTTCATATTTTTGAATTTTAATATCCTATTTTAACTTCAGATAGTAAAAGTGGTTACGTGTTTGACCGGTACAATTTAGCAAAAAAATTATCTTTTTTCAAACATTTTTTTAATTTTAACTTGGTTACACTGTTATTTGATAAATGTTTCCATGTCTGCTTAATGAAACCTTAAGTCGAAGTATATTAAGAGTAAATAGGCTGAGTAAATATTTATGGAAACGTTTTACTTAAACCCCCTTTAATTGTGGCTACAACGCTAAGTTAAATAGGAAAACTGTCTTCAGATCAAGTTTGTTTGTACGGTGATACTTACATGCGTTAAGTTTTGTAAACAACTTTTATTAAAATAATTAAGTATGTTATTGTGTATAATTGAAGCTGAAATGTTAAATTTGAATCATTGATATGTTTATTTCTGGCAGCGAAAGGGAAACGCCTTTTAGTCCATCAGAGGTAAAATGGTTTTGCCAATTTCCTATTTCAACCCGGAAATTTGACACCTCAGGGGCTAGAATATTTTAATATATATCCAAAGTATATTAAAAGATTCTCATTCTTCAAATCTCATTTTTCCGTTACGTCATTCTTAAAGTTTTACGGCAGCTGAAATTTAATTGAATTGAACATATTAACGAAGCTCTATAGAATCTGGGTATTATTTTCTATGTCTTATAAGACATAGAAAATAATATCCAGATTATATAGATCTATAGACCTCACTCATAAAACATAGGCTAAATATCAGATATAGAAATTTCGACAAGTATGTAGCAATCGTATATTATGTCTTCTGAATTAGTCGTTGCCTTTTCTATTTTATAACATGCATTTTGAGGTGGAATTTTATTATTGGAAAAACTAGATCAGACTAAATATTTCACCTTAATTTTATTTAGCAAATCAGTAATTTTGTGTAGATTAGTGTGTTATGAAAGAAATCTTAATGTAGACGTACTAAGTACTAATATACACCTTGATGTAGATTCCAAGTCTTGAAATTTTTTCCAGTTCCATAAAACCAATGACGCAGAAACTGGAAACTCTTCATCTATAAATACTAATCTCTGAACTAATGAAACTGAGCAGTAATCTTTTGCTTTAACCCGTATTTTTCTCCAGATTACACCATAACATATTTAATATATATATCTTTATAGCTTTCTTAGATGTAAACAAAACTATTAAGTATTTTTCAGAATTGAACTTAAATTCTCAAAAATAACTTTAGGACTATATTGAATACTGATGAAAATTGTCCGAAAGAGAGAAAATTGTAAATGAGTAAATAATTTTATTGACTGATAATTTTCACTCAAATATCATTGGGGATAGATTTCTTTTTATTTATTACTAGTGGTCGCCCAGTGGTAGAAATTCGACCGTAATTTATTCAGTTTTTAAGTTTAAACGTTATTGAGGTTCTTTTGTGAAAGAGTATACTTCTATTATCCTTCCACACAGTTTTCTGAATTTTTTTCTATTACGTCAGCTGAGAGAGTGTACAAAATACGTCATTAAAGTGTGTTGTTTACCTTAATTCCCTGCAATACCTATGAAATTTAAAATTTAATGTAGGTAAGGGTTGAAAAAAAACTTTAAATATGACAAATCTCAGACTCCTCCGTGCTCGCAATATGCTGTAAAAGGGGTATTAAGTTTTCTCTTCCCGTATTAATATATAGATTTTTGTTTCTGTTGTCTTTATCTTAACGTTATAAATATTTCTTATTAACTATGAGACAAAAACTATTTGGAAATTTCTAGGAAAGTCTTCATCTGTACCAGTGACCTCTTTTCTTACCAAATTAAACTTTATGAACAATTTTGCAAAGGTACTAAATGTCGAAATATATCGTTGTATTGGTCTGAAGTACCTAATACGCAATCGTCATCCCGCGGGTCAGGGAACAGACTAAGAGTCAATAAAATAACCGCTCAAAGGGTCCAAGTCCCGTTCGCGAAAAGCCCATCACTGACACACTTCAATTTTACGCCGAATTCTTACGCCGTTACGGTCGGCTTGTACCTTGATATGGGGGAGACAAATTAATGCGTTTTGGTTTAAGGAATCGAACCGTTTTACGACTCGGTCAGCGGTTACAGTTTCACAATACGTGCGCCACTTGGTCGGACGTAAAAATGAAACTTTATTTCGCATTGTGAAACTCTTTTTACGTACTTTTTTTACTTATTATTTGTCGGAATCGGAATGGAGAAATATTTTAAGTTTTTCGCGTACTTGAGTTACAAGCCAATCAACACCGATCGCAACTAGACATATTACATATTATGGTCCAGATATTCAAAGTTCAAATATTGTTTACCTTGTTTTATATGCTGCCATTCACGTACAAACATCTGACTGCGACCATATTGTTTTATACTGCTTTACATTTCATAAAGTTGAAATTATTTTTAGCATATTTAAATAAGTTTTTTTTGTTTTTAAAAATGGCGTTAGTAATTATTAATTGAATTCAGCAACAATATCAAATACTTAAATTAATTTCATTTTATTGCACTCTAGCTTTTACCCACGTGTAAGACATGTCGCCCAAATATTAGTATGAGATTATAATCTGAACACCTATACTAATGTTTGCTGATATTTTATACACTCTACTCCATCTCTACAACTATATTTTAAACATTCTATACCATAACTATATATATATATATATATATGTATATATATATATATATATATATATATATATAAATGATATGTATGTGTATATTTCTATTATACTTTCTATATAATACATGTCTATATATATACTTTCTATATATTATCACGAAAGTGGTTTCTATATTTAAAAGTTTAATATTTATAACAACATAATACATGGAGCAAGTATATTTAATAAGAACGCCTTAATAAATTATATTCTAATATTAAAAGTACATAAACTGTTTTTGTTCAGCTCCTCTATAAATATAAGATTCGGGTCAAATTGGGAACTTCCCCTTGCTTGAAACCAGTCGACATATTTAAAAATCAAAGATGAGGAAATCTGTAAACAAACGTAACTCTTTTGATACCAAATTTATACGGTTAGCAGACCAAATGGCCATATTTCACTAAAATCGAGCTTGATGATAAATCAACGTCCAACATTAATCACAATTAAATATAAATCGAAAGACATTAAAAATACCAAAGACAAGTTTCGACTACCCTATTAGCATAGAGGATAAAGCGAGCGAGTGTCAACTGCTACCAACGTTGAAAACTTGTCACACGTTCACATTCGCTTCATGTTTTCAATACGTGCTAAACGCTTCGCTCGTAAATTACTTCTTAGAATTTTAAATTAGTACTATATTATTGTTAAATAAGCAATAATGTCATTATAAAAGGAAATAAAAGAGAGCATCTTTATATAAAAAATGTGTAGTTTTATATAGTTCGTCCGGTGAAATAATTATTATTGATATTATGTTTCTATTTTAAAATAAGGTTTCGCTTAGATTCAATTTTTAAATACACAAATAGCATCTTTTCAAAAAACTTATAATTTAATTTATGGAAATATTTTTGATCGAAACGACTTTGTTAAGAGATTTCCGTTCCTTCTGAAAACGATCGTATTTTGGTCTCCCTTGTACTGGTGTATCTTTATATTGAAGAGACGAAAGAGAGAATTAAATTCATATGAAGCTTTGGGTGATATTATCCTGCTCTCTGGGAAATGAAGAGCATACCCCATGCTTATATACCAAGCAGCCCCGTATCTAGTATCCGAATTGAAATGCCTTAATATAACTATCTATCTCATTTATGTTACAAATTTTTGAGTCTTATAATTTTTGCAAATACTTGTCTTTCAACATAAGATATATTGCCAACTTCGCACAATAAGGTAACTTTTATATAAAAATTACTTTATATTTACAGTCCGTCAGAGCTGATTATCATTTTAATTATTTCTGATATCCATTATTTTTAAGTGGAAAAGGTAAGAAGACGAGTTTAATTTTATCAACAATTTAGTTTTTTTGAAGATTGTAGCTTGAAATCGTATTTAGAGTTAGTGACTTTATTACGAAGCGTACGATATTGATATCAAAGGTCAATCTAACAATTCTTAAATATGCAATTGTATATCAACTGAGAGTGTATAAGATTATAGAGATTGGCTTTTATGTAAGAATATGCTATTATGGATAAAGTGGAGAGGATATTGCAAACAATATTGGCCAATATTGACTCTTTCTAATTTCTGATGTCCCACTCGCGTTGGCGGTCGGCAGCCGGCCGGATAGCTTATTAGGGTCGCGAGTTATTTATGCGCTCGCGTTTTATGGCCCTTTCATCGTCTGGGAATTCGCGGGTGCGAGCTGCAGCGGTGGCGAGCATGTCGCTGGGCCGCTTTGTTTTGGTCCGTTTTGCGCTGTCGCAGCGCGCTCTCTAAAAAGTGTGGCGGCCGCGGCAGCGGTTGCAATGTGCAGCGTCAAAGCGCTGGTGGGGCTTTGGGGGCGATGTGCGTTTGTGACGATCAGCAGTTGTCGGAAACGAAGGTTGTAAAATTTAGTTCAGCCCTTTCAGGAATTTGAAAGGGGTATTTCATCGCCTATTCCATATAGATATGACAGTTTCCGTTTTATTTTATCCATATGTACTTATTGAAATCTTTCATTTGTATTCTATGTAATTAAACGTATTCGCGAACAAAAAGCATGAATCGAAAATAAATTATTTTTGGATCACCAAAATTAATTAGCGTGGAGTCCGGCCATTATCTGGAATAGCGATTGTATGGAAATACTGTTAATTATGTTTTATTGTTTTATTTCAGTCTGCTACTCTAGGAATATAATTTTTCAGCCTGCAGGATAGCAACGTCGTCCTATCTTATTTTTTTATCCATACATAAAATAGTTAAAAAACTTATCAATGGTTTGGGGTAATATTTAAAAAAGGTTATATTTGTAACTTAAAAATAATTCACGAAACGAATTAGATGAATGAAAACTGAATTTGATATTTAAACACTTATTCAATAATAATTCACTCAACAAGATGCGCGAAAAAATGTATTTCTGTCCGTTTTTACAAGCATTTCGAGAACTTCATATGAAGCCTAAACTTGCAAATTTTATGCACATAGCTTTAAAACTGTAGAAACGGCTAGACTGTGACAGACTTATGGACGAACATGATAAATTAAAAAGGTTCCTCGTTTGATAGCTTTAACCATTATAAAAGTGAAATATAAAATACTATTGAAGGTTATAAAATCTTTATAATCTTCAGATCCAAAAGCTTTAGCTAATAAAGGAAATAAAAGTAATATCCTACTATATATATCGCCGAGATAAACATTAGAAGTTTAATGGAATCACTCTCATTTATAACAAAAGCAATAGTTTAAAGACGTGTATCTATGGCGCGATCAAGCTTTAAATAAATGCAACAATAAAGATAACGTACACATCCCTAAACATCCATAGATGCGATGTTGCTAAAAAAAGTATAAAACTTACAAAACGATGCCTGGTCATGTTCATGTTAGAAAGTAAAGAAACCTAAAATATTACGCCAGCTATAAAACACCAAAGTTATCTTACAAAGATTCCGCAAAACTGTCACTTCTGAAATATTTATTTTCGTATATATATATATATATATATATATATATATATATATATATATATATATATATATTGTAATAAATAACACTTAGAAAATTGTTTAAAGAATATTCCGACAGTTTTTCAAAGTAGTTTTTGAATAATGGGCATGTCTCATTCAACATTTCAAATTTAATTCATCTTCCCAGTACTTATTTATAACATCGTTCACTTGCGTCGCGCAAACTGATAGTAAAAGTTATGTTAAATAATAAACATAAGAATAATAAATAACAAAATGTGTTATGCTTACAGCATAAACAACAATATAATAAAAAAAACCAGGTCACCTTTTATCCCACAACAAATCATTGGACGTGGCGCCAGAACATCAGTAAAATGATTTGTTTATTTACCAATATAAATAAATCGTTCTTGAGCAATATTACGATTATTTATACCCAACAGACATATTCATCAAATATATAATCAATTAATTCAATGGCAGCAATGAGTTGTGAGCGTTTAATTGTAGTAAAATAAATTGATAGAAGTTGTCAAGGCGCCATTATTCATACATACAATACGTAAGTCAAGCGAGTGATCGCGATTGGGCAGCGAAGTGCGCTTGGGGCAGGTCACGGCTGGAGTCGAGCGCGGCAAAGCGATGACGCTTCGTCGCCATATTTGTTCTACGACGGTCATAGACAATTGATAAATGCATTTGTTTAGTGACGCGTTTTGTTTTTTACATTTAATTTGTATAAATAGCTCGGCATCGATAATACTAATTAGCATTTGTTACGAATAAACGACTTCAATCTTGATTTAAATAACCAGATTTGTGTTGATCTTTTTTGAGACTAATTTTGTAAAGGTTATAATGCGGGCTATTAAAATTTGTTTTCGATTTATATTAATCTGATGTAGTATCATCATAGATAACGGATTTGAAAATATATTATAATGATAACTTTCTTTTTTTTAAATATAAGGACAGAAATTTATTCGTTCTATATCGGTTGGAAAAATAGTAATCTGTATATTTTTTTCACTTTCATACCTACCAATATTTTGCATTTAGGAAATGCAAAAGACCGAAAGAATTTCGTATCAGTTTTCTTAGAGATTGGTTTCCAAAATTTTATCTATGACTAATGATCCATGTACATCAATTTATTTATAAGTATATCAAGCAACTTATCTACTGTTGACTTTTATTTAAATTTGATAACGTTGTTGAAAATGTAGATGAAAATAAATTAAACATTCTTTAGTTTACTCATATCGATTTTATTTAAAAATACGTTTACGTTGCTGCAAATAGTTTACATTTAAGAAAAAATAGTGACGCAACATATTCATACCAAAAAACGACGAATAAAATCTTCGAAACGTATGAAATTACCCGCTCACCGCGACTACATCCGTTCTACGTCGCCAGATCGGCGCAAGTACAAAGCAATAACACAATCCACTACTTGCACATGTTAATACGACCAGATACGCTCCAACTTCGTACGTATTCTGACCGTTTTGATATAAAATTGACGTGAAACGAACACAGCGGGCCCCGAAGGAAGTGCGACCACAGGAAATGGTTTCGGATCGGTACCTCCTCGCACCTCTCTCTTCCCTTCCCTCCGCCGAGTCTTGTTTTACTTATTTCTTCTTATTGTCGGTCGATTTAAGTGTACGGTTGAGAAAATTGGTGTTAACATATAGCTTTATTGTGTTGCTAGCTATGTAGGTCGATCGGCGTAACGTTTTTGGCTTGGAAGAGAGTTCTGAATGTTCTTTGTATTATTTTTTTGTTTTTTTTTTCATTGAACTGGGCAGTACGGAAAGTTTTATTATAGTAATTAGTGTTCGTTTGTAATTTAAGAACACGATTATTTTTTTTTGGGAAATACCTTTTTAACGTTGAATCCTAAAAGATTTAAATTACAACATTAATCAACGAAAACATTTTTATCACTGTTGAAGGAGTACTTGCTAGTTATTTGGATATTTGATGGGTAGATTTCCTTTCGTATATCTAAATGATGATAGATAGAATTTTATTGCGGATATGCAGATATAATTTTAGTTATCAATAAACTAATTTGATTAATAATTATCTAGCGAGCTTATTGCTGTAGGACCAATCTTTTACGTTTATGAAGTAATAGGATAGGTAGATAGCAAAATGTGACAATGAAATTTTTTTAGTAAATATCTATATCTATAAGAAAAAAATAATCGAATTTCATATGTTGGGAAGAACTTTGGATCAGGATTGAGGGATGGTAAAAAAAGGGGAAGGATTAAGATATGAAGGAAATGGAATGTGTTAGGGGTAGTAGGATTTTTTCATTTGAGTCAGAATTGATTTTGTTCCTTAACTTGGCAGTACGAATAGTAACGAATGCACATAGAGAGAGTTAGTATGTTTTGGGGATTCAGAACGTAGACTCAGACAATAGTCAGAAAGGACTGTGAATTTTGCAACAAGAGATATTATAAAGCAGCGAAAGAATGTGAAAATTGCGTTTGTCACTAATCTTCATTCATCTGAACCGCGTCGTAAACTCGACGAGGTTTGACCAGATTTTCTGAGGCTGAAAATGTAACAAATACATAAATGTTGATTTTGTTGAGCAAGTCTTCTGAAAGATAAAAATAGCACACGTTTCCATAATCTGGTAAAGGCAATACGGTGTTTGGCACAGGGAATTTTACTTTCAAACGGAATGAAATATTGAAGACGTTTTAATGCTAAACGAGAAAGAATAAAGAATAGAAAAAATTATACAAACTGAAAAGTGTTTACAACATATAATTTTGATTTCCCTTCAATTTTAATAAATATATATATAACAAAACTAACGTTTAAATGACTACAGTTTAAACAAGTTTGAATTAACAGTATCAACTAAAGCCTTCGTTTCAGTAAAACCAGTTCAACTTTTCACCCCTAAACGGCTCTCTAACTATATATATATATATATATATATATATATATTATATATATATATATATATATATATATATATATATATATATCTAACCAACTCACAAAACTCTGAACTTGGAAACAACGAAACTCTCCTCCCCAATTTGTAATTGAAATGTTTACCAAATAACGTTACAATAAAACAACTTTAATCGTCTAGATCGTACCGATTGGCAATTTAATCGCATCATTAAGTAATAAAAATAATTTTAAGGTGATAAACAGTCAAGAGGTAATTTATAGAAATACAGTATCCATATCCGCATAGTGCAGTGGTTCCCAAAGCGTACCTTGCGGCGCCGTGATTTGCACAAAAGCGATATGGTGTCTGACAATATTTGCAAACTTTTAAATTAAAAAGATTCATGCAATTAATGATAGTGATGTGCCCGGTGAACAGTATCGATCAGATATAACGGGAGTAAGATTAGAATTTTGTTAATTAATTTAATTATTTGGTTATAATCCTGTAACAATTGTTATTAAGTATTCTTGAAATTGGGTACCATGGACAATGTTGCTGTAAATTAAGGGGAAAATGACAAAGAGAAGTTCGGGAAGCATTGGCTTAGCACATACAGATACATAACAACATTATTGAACTAGTAATGGTCAATTATAACAGAAACAACCTAAGCCACGTGAAGTTATATTCCCAAGGTTACAAATTGCTAATCTGTATTAACAAATGCTACGAAAAGTCATGGCCGGACATATTGGTCGTTATGTTATTTCGATTGGTCATGACGTGTTCGCACGCATATTAATATCTAGAGACGTTCGAATTTGAAAGCATCGTGTTGCGAGCACGTGGAATGACAGCTGATTAAAATTGGTACTGAAAAATATACACGATCGCCCCAAGTATTGATGAACACCAATTAGCAAGCTCCTTCTTGAAATAAAAGAAAAGAAGGAGACTTCAAATTAAGTTTGAGGAAAGCAAGTTGTGGCTACAGGTGTATTGTAAATAATAAGGAAAGAAGTTTTTATTCCCAATAAAATTTGACTTGGTTCTTTTTTGTTGGTCATTATTTTTATAAGTTTTTTTTCATAGGTTTCTTCAAAACGTCTAATTAATGACAGATACTACTAGATACATTAACTATATAAAGTAATGACAGATCCTACTAGATACATTAACTATATAAAGTAATGACAGATACTACTAGATACATTAACTATATAAAGTAATGACAGATCCTACTAGATACATTAACTATATAAAGTAATGACAGATACTACTAGATACATTAACTATATAAAGTAATGACAGATCCTACTAGATACATTAACTATATAAAGTAATGACAGATACTACTAGATACATTAACTATATAAAGCCAATCATTCGTTTGTTTGTAGTTGACACTTTCAAATGTGATAAACTGGCGCTAAAGATATTTACGTCTTTGAATTTTATCACTTTTCTATGATGCTAAATAAGTAATCAAAATATCATAAATTCAATTAAGCTTACATAATTTTGTTTCCTGTGATACTGTGCAATACTTGACAGTCGTCAAATTTCATTTATGTAAGATTTGCAGAAATTGTAAGAAAACTTTAGTACTTAGGACGAGTTTTAATACGCAAAGAAAAATGTTAGGACGAGTTATTTTTTCCAAACCTGTTAGCGAAAGCGGACTTGATAAATATGTGATAAAAACATATTTAAGATCTTGTTAATTTCCGCGACCCGTAAAAATGTGTTTGAATATCATAGAATCTTCAATGTGGTCACACAATCAACATATTTACAGAAAATAGAGTTCGATAAATAAATGTCTTAATTAATCATAAAATATATTGGGGAAAATCAAGCCGACCAAATTATCCGGTTTGAACGGAAGTTGTCTTATGTAATAAACATAAAGGTCGCTAAATAACATCGATTCTTTGCCATATCTTTCGGTAGAACCGACACTGAAAACCCATCGAGCACCGCTGCTGGATAAAGACATTAGTATGACAATAGTGCTCGCTACTCGACAACTGTCTGCAAATTATATATTCGCCGTTCGTAAACTTGACTCAGTCGGAAACGGTGAGAGGGGAATGCTGATTATATAGCCGTTCGATTTGTTTCCATTTACATATTGTTGTAAACAACCTTATCTGTCATATTTATTCTAGTGTATAGATATTGTTATGTAATTGTTTCACCCAACATATCAAGAATTGGCCACAGTATTGTGTGTCTTGTCTTAAGTTCATTCTGTTTCCAGGTTTTAGAACTAATTACGTCATAAAGCTATGCTCGTATTTATTAAGGTGTCCATTGCTTTGATTTTTGCTATCACTTAAATACACTATTGATCTATTCATTTCATACATTATAGTTGATTTCAATAATTGTTAAAGATGCTTCATAAATTATTTCACTGACCAATTCTTTTTTCATTTGTTCACAGGTAACTGTCAGAACCCTGGTTTCCAAGAAACTATCCTGATCGATGATGAGGTCGAATAAATTAATGGTATCGTTGATATGGTACTTCATAAAAATCCACTTCGCTAAATAATTTTCATCCAAACTTTATTGTTATTTACCATTTCTTGAAAAAAATAATAATATATCGAATATGAATTTGTTTAATAACTACATGTAAGAATTAACCCTTGCTCGTCTGAGTTTGGATGTACCGACTAGTGTTCTATAGCTACTCCATCTAAAATATTACGAAGGCATTGAAAGCTTACGTTTAAACATTTATTTCGTAACGAAATGTAGTTGAACTTCTATTAAATTATTTATATGTTAAAGTTTTAAATATTTGCATAAATGGATCAAAGTTATTTAGATATCCCGAAAATTACCCTATAGATTTATTTATATTTAACGTGATATAATTAATATTAAACCGTATTTTATTTATACATTGGAGCTCTTTATGTGAAAGGAATTTAACTTCTTATTTTCGCCTTATTGGGAAGAACTTAAATTATTATCAGAAAATAAAATCGATTGGGTTTAAATCTTCGAATATGGCATTTTCTTATTTTCGCTTATATGTTAATCTTACTCTTCTAATCGCCTCGTATTACTTATGTTGTTATCATTAAACTGCGTACCTGTAAACTCTCCTTCACCTAATTTTACAGGGTCCCATTACTTGTACTTGAATAAGTTAATCGCGTCACGATTTCTAAAACTGAACACACGAACTCTTTATTTACGTACGATTGTCACTTAGACCCAATTACACCGCTTCGGTCACTCGAACAAAACCAAACGAGATTATATTTTCTTATTTCCTTTATTTAGCCAGGACTTTGTCTTTTAAGTCACTGTGAAGTTAAGTTTGTCTTTTAAGTCTTTGTCTTTTAAGTCACTGTGAGTAAAAAGAGTTGTTCTCAATGCTGACTCTAACACTTGTATTTTTTACAAACACGTGCGAAAATTCGACTATAAAATCCACGCCTCGCTGGCTAATTGACTACTTTAGACGAATGAGTACATCGACATAGTCATTTATTCAATTAGTGATGGATACCTTACAGCGGCTAGCTAGTCCAATTATAATATTATGTATTAAATTTTAAATATTCATTAAATCACGACGGTCAGTGTCGACTATAAAGTCGATGTTTTTAAAACGTACTTTTATTAGGTCACTGACTGACTGCCTGTGTACAGTATTGGTCACGAATCGTTTCCATAATTTGTCGGTAGTTTTTATGTAACAAAAAACAAATAGTCAAATTATATAAAATTTTTTGTCGTTTTTACTTTAATCGTATGTAGTTTTTCGTGAGAAATTCATACGGATAATAGCAAGGAGCTCAAACAAGAATTATGTGCGCTAAATATTGTTTTATCTTAAACGTACCATTAATGTTTTTTTTCTTCCCAAATATCACACTAAAAAGCATTTCTTGGAAGTTGTTATTGTACCATTGTGATGTCTTATCTCTAAAAGAGTTATAGAACATTGCAAGGTTATTATTTTGTTAACATGTTAACACCTCTTACATATTTATGGCAATTTAAAATAAACTATTTCCAATTATAATTAAACTTGGAGATTGATAATTATGAATAAAGCTATTTTACATAAATATGTCTCGGCAAGTCTTTAAGTATTGTTTTCAATTAAACATGCGTTATATAATTAAACTACTAATATATTATTTCACTTTGTATTTCAATATTTTATATTGTCCCTTTCTATCACTATTGAAACGAATATTGCCTATCGGTTCAGAACTAGATGGCAGTATTTTCTTTTTACCAATGTTTTTAATTTAATAATGCATTTATATTTACTAACTATAGTATCTCATTACCTCCCAGATTTTAGGGCATTCTGCCGGATACGTCCCAGAGGGAGAAAGTTTGAAGATTTAGAAATGCGTAATACATTTAGAGTGACTTATCCCGCGCAATGAACGGACAAAATTGCTGGTACATGATAACAGACTAAAATGTTTCGAAATAAATTCTGGCCTGCAATTATTTATATGTTTATTATTTAAAAAGAAAATATCAAAATTAAATGTTTAATTTTGTTAATAGATATTAGTTTTTTTTGTACATTTCTGTGGGCATAAAAATATTTTAAATTTTAAAAACTTGAAACAAGCTGACTATAATTCAATCAATACATTGTATTCAGCGCCAAATTCTGAAATAAAAGTTAGTCTATTTATTTATTTAAAATTCTTTCTAATTCTAAATTAAATTACAGCACAGTGAAAAAGTCATTGATCATAAAAAAACAATGTGATGTTGATTATTATCTCTGACCTTTATCAATATGGCGTCTTAATCATCCTTTAAGAAATCGATACCCAATAATAGCTAATAACACACCTCTTATTGTTCCAAAAATTCCCAGCCCAGTCATTTAGCCCACTAACCGTAACCTCGTAAGTAACGATTCACTCAGTGAATTAAAGTCATAGTAAGTTCGAGTTAACTTTTCCGTCCATCGCCTTGACGGGACTCGAAGACGTGCCGCCGGTTTCTACAACGGATGTGACGTAAGAAGCGACTCGACTGCGCCGTCTCACTCTTCCCCGGCCTCTCTCGCTTCGACCACTATCACCTTCGTTGCACGATTCGATTTGAACTCTTGGGAACATTGCGAAGTCACAATTTGAACTTGGGCCTGTAGTGCATAGTAATGCAATTTTATATATGTACGTATGTTGTGTTTTTCTGGAAAGAAGTTGCAAATATGGAATGGCTGCAGTATCTAGGATTCATGGAAACGAATTTCAATATGAATGCGAATAAATACAAAATAACGCTTGTATAAAAAAGAGACACAGTAAAGTCTAAAGTTCGAAATAATATTCTGAAATGAGTAGATGAGTTTGTGTGGCCAGGTGTATTCACGTAGTAAAGTGGAAATAATGACGAAAACTGAGGAGTACTATAACATATTGGGGAAGAGTTAATGCTATAGCGACAAAAATGTATTCTGATGTTGTGTGACTGTTATAGTAGCCAAGGTATTTCATTATATTTTCAGCAATAGAATGCTTTGAAATAGTCCAACTATAAAAAAAGCCAGTTATGGGAATCCTCTGATTTAGTGGTGTTTTATCATGACTACAGCAGTCGTGTCTAGGAAAATATTAATAAGAAAGGACCTAATTTTTATCACTTTCCTTAGTGCAGAATAGAAGATGTACTAAAGAACATGCCAAAGGATAAATGAGTTTTAAAGAAAGCAGAAGTATCTATTGTCATATATTGATGTGAATTTTGGGCCTTGCAAAAGGAAAACGCTGCATGACGAGCGTAAACGGTTAAACCAGGTTATGTGTCGTTCTTATGGTGTTACATTGTCGCTGCGTACCTTATTTGTTTAAAAAATAGTAGTCGGAAATAATGATTTTAAAATCTTTTCAAATATTTAATTTCGATTCTTCTTGAGATTCCCGTAATTATGGATTCATTATTTCCATTTGTCGAAAAATAACTAGACCAAAGGTATGATATACATTTCATATTTAAACAAATTATAATAATTTATTAATTTGTTTTGGTTTTGTATTTTCATAAAAATTACCCAGAAATATGTGAGTTAAATGTCAATCTAAAATTTGATTTTAATTCTCATCGCAGCCTTTCTTAAGGTTATGGAATAATTTTTTTTGATATCGCGTTTTTGCAATATTAGATTCATTGAAGTGGTGCTTTTTTACAATGATTTGATTCGTTTGATTTTGCTTTATTAGGCAGAACCAAGAGATCATTAAAATACTTGGTTTATAATATTTTATGCTAAGTTATCACTGTTAAAAGCTCAGATTTTCTTTGCCCAGTTTGATTAAGTAGAGCTTTGCTTTTTCCTTGAATATTTATGTAAAACGCAGATATTTCTTTGTGCTACGCGGCTATTTTTTGTGGAATTTTGTGAAACGATATGTCTTATGGCGTTTCGAGGAATGTGAACTAGTTTTTTGAAATTAACTGGTGTTTTCCCTCGCCCCCGTCCCCATTTCGCCGCCGCATGAATGGAATGTGTGCCTCTGGGGAAGAGCGCTCTCCGGCGGCGGCGGCGGTCCAGTTTTTGCGTCGCGCGTCCAAGGTCTGGGATATTGAACCCGACGGTGCATTGTGCGCGAGACTTGTCGCGTTGCATCGCCCCCTTTGTTCCCCCGCGGCGCATCGCGGAGACCGGGTGGGGAGGGGTCTAGCTCGCTCTGAAACCGTTTTCCGAGTATCGGCTTGAGGTGTCCTCGCATTGAAGATGACAGATTGATTCCGTAGAGGATATCTTAGCATTTCTTTGAATAAGAGAATTGTCACTAATAATTTGGTTTATATACTTCTTCCATATGATTAATTGTATTATTTGCACTTATAAAATTTATCATAATAGCGAATTTTAGGAAATGTAGGAAGGAAAGAAAAACAATCGATTTAGTAAGAGCAATCGGTTTTTTTATAATTTTAGAAAAATAGAGACGAGTGACTATTAAGTATAAAGGTAATATATGATCTTTTTAAACTATCTTCTCTTGAAATAACTAACTTATTATACTTTGGTCGAGAAGACTTGAAATTTTGAAATCCTCTTGCGCGAATTAATTTTTATGAATGAAAGTCATTAACCTTTTTGCGTTCATTCAATTAATGCAATATGTCATAAAAAGGTGATGTCGTAGACGTTGTTTCAAATACGATGGTGGTAGAATTGGATTCAATTATAATAAAAAAGAAAAGTTAAAATACTTTAATGATAAATTTCAATCGGTAAGTAAATAATTTTTTAACAATCATTCAATTTTATCAAATCCTATAATCTGAAACGATGTTCTGTTCAATTCAATCACTTCTTTTGAAGTTTTACTTGAAGATGATATTGGAGAAATACTCTCTTGACATATTTTTTGTAATTAAAGAACCTATGTATAATATTTATTATTGAAAGATCATAATAATTAAAAAAGCAATAATGTTTTTATTACTCAAAATTTACAAAATATTACTATTTAACATAATTTTGGTATTTTTTATAAAATAATCTCTCTGTCTCTCACATCGTTCTTTTAAGATAAAATTAAAACAGTGTTCCTTCCGACTACACCCCATAAAACGAAGAGTAAAGAAATTTAACGTTACAGGGGAGTTTCCTCAAATTTAAGGTACGCGACATTTTTAAAACGATTCTTAGTTTTTGGCCGAAGCAAGTCAGAGTATGAATAAATTTAAAAGATACAGATTTCCCATTTAAGGGTTGGAGGTCTCTCACAGACGAGCACACAGAAAAAGTGTCGAACACTATGTGCTTTAAGTACGGAGGCTTTGTTCATGGAACCTTAAAAATTATACAACAAATATGTTAATGAATTGAATTAACTTTATAAATAATAATTTTGACTTCATCAAATAGCTGCGAGCCCCATTGCAGAATTTCCCATTTGTGGATCAAATTCGATTACTTGTCAGTTCACGATCGAGGACGACGTTTTAAACTTACTCCGGTTTCTAAAAAAAACACTACGAAAAGTATTTCCTTGCGTAAGCTGAAACTGAACTCTGGATCCTGACATGAAGGACTAGTCCTCTATAAATATTTTCAATAATGTTCTGATAAAGCCCTGCCTTTCGCAATCGCTGATTCTACAACGTACTTTTATTTTATTTTACGTCCTTTTCTTAATCTATCTATGACAATTGTTGAAATAATTCATCTTTTTATTTTCAATAATATTGGTCTGTTTTTGCTTCTTCTAAATCGGATTTATTTTTATTTACATATCTCTGAAATATTTTAGCTTGTTCTCACTAAATTTTTTTGTTGCCATTACATAATAAATCATTTCTATTTACCCCTTCTGATGAACAGGTGGAGGTTTTTCTGTATCTTGTAGAAATGACGTCTCAAATGTAATCACTTTTTTCTTTTCATTTTTTATGTTTTGTAAAATAATGATCTCTGTTTAAAAAAAAGTATTTCAAGTTATCCTAATTTCGTCCGCCTAAATTACGAGCGTATATACCTCCGGCACGCTTTAAAGTTGTCTTCGGACAAATAGCAGACTGCTGCTTTTTCGTACATTTGGCGGTCGCGACTGTGACCCACTGTTAGCGGAGCGGGATTCCGCACTGCCCCGGCGCAGCTTCCATCGACTCCCCTCCCTTCCCCCTCCATCTCACTCTCAGTTTTATTGACCGGTTTTACTGCCAGCGCCACGGCGGGAGTGCCTCGTCGAGTTGGTCACAAGTCGCGCCGCGTTTTGTCGCGAAGATTTTCGTGTATAATAATAATAACACAAATTTAATTATTTTGTTACTTTTATACTTCTAAACTCGATAACATTTTTTTTCTCGTTTCAGATATATTAAACTTCAAAGTGATTTAAAAAGTCTCTATTATGAAACTTGTATCGTTGAGCTTTCATTGCCTATTTGTTCACACTCGTATGGCACATATACAAAACACTTTAACGTAATTATTGAATTCATTCGCTTTCAAATCAGGAAAAGGAATTGATTTACATGACTTAAGTCGACTTTGAATCATCAGCAAAGCATCAGCAATCATTACCTATATGCAATGATATATGGGGTATAGGAAAATGGCTTTTACTTCTTTTTATAATGTTAACAACTTTTCTCAGTCATTTCTGAATTGTTACAGAAACTTCGCGAATATAATCGGAAAGTTTTATAAAAAGTAGGAGCATTAGATCTATTGTTCAGTTAGCAACTGAGTTTCAGCGAGTAAAGAACAAACAAAATATGTAAATTTGACGAAGAGAACTTAGAGTTATCTTCAAAAGTTAGTAAAGCAAAAAGAAACATGATCAAAACTATGAGTGAAGGTGAACTTTCCTAGGACATAGCCAAAAAAAGGAAATTTTGGTCTCTCCGATAATCCTCATCCAGGTATAAGCCCTAGTTATATCGTACATTGAATTTACAAAAATTTTAAAATTTTCTTGAAATAGATTCTATTTCCTGCTATCTGGTAAAGCCACTCTCATACTACAGCAAGAAAAACACCTTGAAATGTTCTGTTTGGCTACCACATCAGCTAATTATTATGAACTAATGTGGCTAGTTTATTAGTTGCCAAGCGAATAATATTGCGAACTTATAAGCAATCGAAGTTAATGCTTTTGTTATTATCGTTATTTTTATGTTTGTATTTGAGTGCCTTCTGTGTTCGTGCTAGCAAAGTAATTTTTCAAGATTTTCGCCTTACTCTAGCTGTTTATTTATTTGTTTAATATATATTTCTAATTACACCTTTGGATTAAAACTGATCTCGTTCATTTATCTTCTATGATTTTGCTTTCTTTCGATTCATTTTTGGCATTGTTATGATGATAACGATTTTAAAATTTTATCAGTTAAATTAAAACTATTGCTCTAAAAAATTCATCGTTTTAGCCTTGTTCTGTAGATTCAGAACATTTATTAAGAGAAATATATATAAAATATAAGAATAGAAAACGAATTGAAATTTGGAAAACATTTCATGGTTTAAATAATTTTAAAACTTGTTAATGGAAGTAAATTTAAAAAAGAACACATGCGAAAGTACATCTTAAGGGAATAAGTAAAAAATATGCGCCTATAATTCGAAATATGGTCGAAAGTATATACGCCCATAATTGTTTTCATTACTGAGAAAGTTAGCAGATTAGGACTTATCTACATAGCGATACTAACCATACATACTCTATGACTTGTACCTGAGCTTATGAATAAATCGAACGGCACAAAAGACAAGGAAACGCCAGCACGACATCATAACGTGCGCGTTTGTGAATGAGCCCACGCGCCGCCGCCACACGTGAATAATCCCAACCAAAAGTTGACACGCGGCGTCTATCTAAAAAGCGGGGCGCTCATCGCGTCGTTGAACCAGGAACAGACGGCTAACGGGCCGATAAGATCGCCCAGTGTTACATAAGTTGTTCAAGGTGAGCGGGCAGATGTCACCGGGGCGACAACAGGCGTCGTTCATGGGCTTATCTGCTCACTGAAGATAGTTCTATTTGCATAAACTCTATACAAATACGGCCGCCGAGTCGAATAAACGGGATAGTCTACCGACTAGCATGAATCATGGGCACGCGGAAGGGGATTAGGCGTGTGATCAATGAGTTTTACGTCTTAAACCCGAGCGGTTGATGCCGAGCAGAATTAAGGAAACAATCTGCACAGTAACGAGAATATCATCTAACCAAAACTACGAGTATAAGCCCTAGAGTCAAATTCCCACGAGAGTAAAAAAAGATTTTCTCCATTACATAAATTATGTTTAAATAAGATTTAACTCGCCAATATAAGAAACTGACCCAAATTTTCTCAAACTCTTCATCGCTGTTATTTATACTCTAAAGAATATAAATACATTAAAATCAAACATTTTTTTTCGTTTGCAATTTTTACTTTTCATAAAGTCATTATATTTTTCTCTCTTATAGATTTGCTCATAACGAGATAAACTTATTGTAGTCATCATCGTTGTGTCGACTGCTTTTCAACGAAAAAATATACCCCTAAGTTGTTCGATTATGAAGGAGAACAGATTGATTTTTGATCCCTATCATTATAATACAAATAGTTATATTTAGCTCTAAAGAAAAATATTTCTCTACCTTGCAGTTTAATCTGCTTTTTAAGCAGGGTTAAACTGTACTTGAGAACATCAATCTATATAAGACATTTAAAATATAGAAAATAATTAAAGTGTAACAGAATAAGACTCCATTGTTTGTACTAAATAATAAATTTATTCAGATTTAACGCCATATAAAGACGCACATTATGTATGTTATATGTGTCAATTGCCTTTCCGTTATAGGTTCGATCCATTTCCGCGACTACGTCGTAAATCTTCTCTCGATCAAGAAAGATACAATAGATTTTGCCTTGCTTGTTTGTATGTTTATACAGAGACAAGATAATAAATTGTGGAAAATTCACGCGAAAAACGTAATAAAATATGTTATATGAATATGAAATTATACGAAGTAAGAACTGTATTAACGAAAGGCGGGGACAAAGTTCGATGTGAAGTTCGTATACAAAAATATGTCGTTTCGTCATCAAAAAGCATATGTTAGATTAATTCATATATTAAGGAAATTACGCATAAATTAAAGTAATGGTGATCTAATTTTGCGCCGAAAAATCTTGAACTTTTTATGTAGATGTGTACAAATGTAAGCGCGTAGAATTCTGAAGTGGCGGGTAAATAGGCAGAGAAACCTGGTTCGCCCACCGATAAGATGTATGAGGTAATGATCGAGCGGGTTTTATCAGTAGGAGATTGTTGATGGGAGCGGATGTTCGTGAAATTAAATGTAATTGTGAATTTAAATCGTATAATGTAGTTTTGATTATGATAATAAGACATCACGTCAGCTTTTTTTTAATTTAACGGAACTTGTTTTTACCTATTCACCGTATTATGTCGCGCGAAAAATAAACACTGCAAAGCTTTATCATACTATATTCCTTTCTAAGTGCTTAAAATTCTATGAATATCTCCTATATTTAGATTATCTATTTCTGGAAAAAAAATGGCTTTTCCAATCTATCTTTTCAAAATCACATTAGAAGTATAAATAGGGCTCAATTTGCGTAAGACAAAGGAGAGACAAGGGTAATTTTCTTCGATATCCTAAACAAAATAGTAAAAACTGTTTTTGGAAATTCCACATAATCAAAAAGTGATGATCGTTTGACATATTAAGGAAATGGTCAATTGCTTGAGCCTTATTTAGGTATTCTCAGCTGATTTATATAATGAGAGTAGATATACTTTGCGTTTTCACCGGATGCGGTATATCTGTTAGCTACATTCCATAAAACGATATTACACGTAATATGTTTCAATAAAAACATATTTAATACGCATCTCATTTCTGTGTTCAAACAAGAATCCAGAAATGATGCGGCGCAAACTTCATTTAAAGTATTTTTAAGGATAATTTATTAGCTTCGATATGTTTCGGTTTTGTAAATAAAAATAGATATTTTATTGATAACATCGAATTAATTAATGACATTTTGCAATATAAGAGTGTAAAATATGAAAAACATCGTGAAAAACATGTGAACAAAAAAATGCAAATTTGAACTTGGATAAATTCGTAACCGCTTAGAATTTTGAAAAACGGTTTTCACTATTTTTTTCACGACATCAAAGAGGATTATCTCTCCATAGCTTTATCGTATTTAAAATAAGACAGAAACAATGTTTTCCCTGGTTCAAATTCGTGTTTTTGAATAAATCTACGCTTACAGTTCGAAAGCTTACCACTTCCAGTTTATGAATTAACAAGTCTTTTACGTATCTGTTAACTATGCAAACTTTTACTTAAAGCACGATAGAACATTTTGTTATTTACTCGTTCATTTTGTCATTGAACGTATCGCTATTATGTCATAATTAAAACGCATATGTCTCACACAAGATAGCTAAGGGTTTGTCGATATAATGGTAGCTTCAAAAGAAAGCCCAAATTTCGTCCAAACGAATTGGCGCATTACTTACCTAGGTCTCTTCATTCAATGAACCATCACGATTTAACTGTCGCTAACAAACTTGTCAGTTTCGTAGAAGGCGTCGGGCACAAAGTGTAAGCAAGAAAAACGAGCAGCGCGACGAGCGGTGCCCTCGCCCGCCTCGTAGCCTCCCACACTTCAATTTTTTTCATCCCATCTCTCTCTAATAATGCTTTACCTACCACAAGCAAACAGGATTTATCTAGCTACGTTTTTACGTCGGAAACCGAAAGTGATTCCGTCTGATCGTCCGCGGCCGAGCTTCTCGCCGCCGGTATTCGTCTTCTTGCCTTTCGGCTGACTTTTTTTCGTTATTATTTTTATTTTATTATGTAAATAGGTGTATAATGCACGGCACGGCCTGCGCTGTTGCGTTCTCTCGACTGTGTATTGTGCTTTGTGATGAGTCAAGTTGTTTATTTGGGATGCTTTTGTTGTGGGCTAGAATATTCTGTTTATGTTAACAGTTAGCCGGAGTTCGGACGTTCGGTGTTGTGTAAGGTCGAGCGCTAGGTGTGGAATCGGGTTTATTGGTGGATTTTTATGATTTAATTATTATGTTTGTACCTGAAACCTTATTATTGATTTGACAGTATCGGATATATATGTAGACATGCATTGACTAGCTGTTATAAGTGTAGTTATCTCTCCAAAAACTGTTACTACAGAAAATGACTTGCATATTTTGTAATTAACTCGTAAAATTTAAAGCTCTTTCGTAATCTTCTTTAAGCTTATTTATAGTATGTAGTATCTGTCTCTGTAAAGTCATTTGAGGTTTTTCAGACAGCAATAATAATTCATATTTTTTTTACTTAATATATCTATATAGTAATTCAGTATCTTTCAATGTTGCATTTTCAGGAAAAAGAAAATGGAGAAGATTTTTTCAAACATACTATTGAATTAAAGGTGTCCCATTTGTCCACAGACTTATAATTTTATTGATGTATTTCAGTTTAAAAATAGTTTTAAAATTACATAACGAATATCCTGTTCTGGATGAAATGTATTAATTATTAAAATAAAAAAAAATGTTTTCGCATAAAATTTCTAACCGAACAGAACGCTAAACCTTGTCGATTTCAGTATGCCAATAATTTTATGTATTTTATTACCAAGGTTTATGTATTGCGACTTTATCCCATCGAATACAACTTTTCGCCCACGGTTCGCATAAAAGCTACGACAGTCGTGTGAAAAAGCTTCGGCACTAAATTAAAAAGCTCGCTGTACAACTTGTCGGATAGAATTGCGAACGATTCTCAAAATGGCCATAAAAGTGCATTTTGAATCATAAAAATCATTACCGCAAACTGGTAATACGTCTCTCCTCCCGCGGCCCCGCAGCCTCTCTTATTCTTCACTTACTCACCGGCCAGGAATGCGGCACGTCCTCCTCATGAATCCCTCCTGCTCCCCGTCCAGCGTCGCGTCTCTTATTCATAAGTTAATTTATTATTCGACTGTCTTTTTCCACTTACTTTCTATTTCTCAACCCTACAGCCGGCCGGATACTTAGCTGTGTCGAGACGCTGTCTCATTCTTAAAATGGTAGATTGTTATCTGCCGTGGCGATTTTATGCAAGAAAGCTTTTTCCTTTGTCGGAAGATGGTCTTTGAATTAATTAGTTAAATAATTAATTAACAAGGTTTTGTTTGCGCTAGCCTGTGTTTGCTTTAGTTAGTTTTTCACCAGCTAACCAGCGTTTATATATATATATATATATATATATATATATATATATATATATATACTTATTAGTGAAAGCTGGAGAAAACATACATTTATCAGACCAAAATAATACTAAAATGAAAATAAAAAAGCCTTTTGTAAAGAATAAAAACTTTTAATTTTTGAGGTTTTCATAGCCGAATTAAGAACCATTATATTTTCACCACGTCCATCTAACCATTTGTACATCACAGTAGTTTTATTCGCAAACTATATTATATTATGAAGCTGAATTTTGGAATCAATATACATATTATTTAATTTTTTAATTAATTTTTTTTAATTTCACGGTACTTTCCCTAGATACAAAGTGGTATAATTTTTTTTTATTCGCGTAATGGATTCTGTATGGTAACGTTGAATAGGTTTTTAAAAAATGTTGGGATGTATCATGAACACTTTTTATACAGGGATCAGTTTACTAAATATTAAACTTTAATTGATCATTTTTGTCAGAGTTACGTATTCGACCCCACCCCCATTTTTTTAAAATCGGAAAAGTATTCGCAATAGTAAATGATATAACGAAAGGCTCTACTGGCTTACGAGTAATAGTCGACAAACATGTAATTGGGTTTGTAAAAAGTTCATAGAAACTCCATACAAATGACTTAAATCAACTGTAAAAATAACTTTGTTTTTTAAAATGCTGTGAAAGATATACTAAACAATATGTTTATATATTAACATGGGAGATATAATATATGTTTTAAAGCTAGTGCTTATCGCGCTTGATCGATTAATCAGAAAAATAGAAAGTAGAATGTAGTTGTAATATCTTTTACTGTCTATTAACAATTTTTTTTAAACTGATTGTTATAGTTTACTGGAACAGATTGCTTCTGTAGCAATACGTCCCATATGTACTTTATATTAAAGTTTATAAAAAAATGTGCGTGTCATCTCTGACGCGCGACTGGAGTTTACTTCTTAAATACGATTGTCTTGGAATGTATAAAATATGTAACATTGTATATAAATATCAATATGATTAAATGTATAAGTAAAGTTCTTTAATAAAAAAATGCTATTATTTTCAAATAAAACACAGATGAGCAAGATCAAATTTATACAACAAAATTAAAAACATTTAGTAACGTTAGACTAAGTAGTTTAAAAAATTAAAATAGACTTTTTAATTTTGTAGGATTGAAGACACCAAATTATTCATCATATTTATATATCTTCATATAAGCAAACAATTGTAAATTGTATGTGTCAAACTCCGTCATTGCGATTACACCATAAGAAAATGCCAAATGAACATATCGATATCTCACTCTTAAAGATGCGCAGAAATGTTGCGCGGAGAGGCCATCTCATGGTTACACTTTTTTAACGCTCTGAACTTCGTGCGCTCTGAACTTCTGATTTTACTCATAGAACTTCGTACCGGGCGCTATATGTGAAAATCGAAAAATAAATAATTTTAGTCTTTCACTCAATGTTGATTCTATCTGAAACCTTTAGAAAGCCATATACTGGCCGACTTATATTTTTATATATGTTCGTCCTTTACGAGAAGTTAAATAATAATCATGATAATTAATTTGAATACGTTCGCCTCTATCTTTCTCTCTCTGGGGTTCATTTACCATGATAACAATAATATTTGGTACGTAACTATTAGATATATGTATAGGTATATGTAACTATTAGAGTATGTTTAGACTGTATAAATGGAAATCACAATATACGTATAATATTCTATGGACACAGAGCTAGTGACAGATACCGAGACGTGGGTTCGCCACCCGAGCGTGCAAGTTTGTCGCCGGCAACGCGTCTCGCGCTCATTTAGACACGAATTTCCAACCAATTAACCACGACATTGTTAATTATTATGCTCTCATTACGGGATACGATCATAGCCGAGCTACGCAACGTCCGGTCGGGCAGCGCGCACGCGCGTAGCCCCGACGAATATATTATGCGGAGCGGAGGCACGCCCGAACCAAGGACAGACTCACGACCGATTCGCCGAATCGCTCTCCAGCCAGCGCTCGGTTCGCGACTTGAGACTGGAAAACTCCATCTTTGTACGAAATAAAAATACAATGTTTGTATGTAGGTGCATCGAGTTTTTGTTACCAATTCGTGTGGATTCCATATCTATTCAAACACTATTTAATCAATTAACACTTTTATACACACACATAATACATAATATACAAAAATTTTAATTGTTATCAAGAAAAGGCATTACTTACCAATTTTTTAATCCAGGGAAATATCCTAAAAAATCATTATATACACTAAAAAATTGGCAATTTTGTTTTAATATTTTAGATTTTAATGGAACTGAAAGTGTATAAATACAGCGATGTATACTTATTTATACCAAAACTAGCTTTGCCCACGCGTGATTGTCGCGTGGTTGTGGTTACAAATTTGTGGGGGAAATTAAAACATGCAGCGCCATCTAGAATTATTAAGGGAAATTAAAAACTAAGTCTTTAATTTTGTGACTTATGCTACAAGTGACAATTAAAAAAAAATTGCCTCTAAATTATTTTTGCTTTTTTGAATTGCCTATATTGCGTTTCAAAAAATAACTTCGACCCGTTTTTCCGTTCGTTATTCCGTTTGCGTATTTTTTCAGTTTCAAATACGAAATTTCTTAAAGAAAAATGCGATTTATTGGGATAAAAAGTAGCCTATATAATTTCTCGATCTACCTACAATTTTTGTGCAAAAAATCATGTCGATCCGTTGCTCCGTTGCGACGTGAAAGAAGTACAACTAAACACACGTTCAGATTTATAATGTTAATTAGGATGACTCTAAAAATGGGAAACGAAATATAAATTAAAAAAATAATTTTATGTTCAGCTATTACTGACACATTTTATTAACAACTTAAAGAGCCTCTAATTTTCCGCGTACTTTATGCATTCATTTTCATTACGAATGTAATTAATAACTTAGATGTGAAATAAAGGTTACACCTGTACTGAGTTTTGAGACATTGAGATACTGCAATAAAAGATAACCTCCCTTAATAATGATCTCAAAAGAAGCTTTCAGCCTGAAGTCGGGTAAGATAGCTAGTGTGTAGAAACAGCTTTTATTTTTGCTGCATATTATACAAGTGAGACAAGCCGAGAAAGAGTCGCGGCAACAATGTCGCGAGCGATTTGAGGCCGTGAGTTCAGTTTTTGTTTCAATTGTGAGCCAAGTATCGAGCATGACTATGTCGCCACGAGGCATGTGTTTCGAATAGCAGCGCTGTTTATTTATTGTTTTATCTATAGTCAATTGTAGTAAATTCGTTCTTCGGTTATGTGAAAATTTATATGAAGCGATGTCTAGTATTTCGAATCCTTATTAGTTTGGTTAAGTATATATTTCTTAAAGCAACTTCGAATATACAAGGACTGATTGCTTTTTAAGATTTCTTAAATCCTTTAGAAGTTACGTGCATAAATAGAGGGGTCTTCTTTATATATACTAAACATATTAATAGCTGTCCTCAGATAACTACAAAAATATTAGCGCAACGTGTACGGTATGTTCCTTCGCAGATTTCTTTGATGGTGCTTTTAACTTCTTTCAATATCTCCGTACAGGTTTATACATAGTTAAATATTTATGATTTTATATTACTTAAAAAAATGTACAAAGTACACGTACATATAATTTCATCTAAAAAAAAATAAGAAGTTTCTGCAATTGTCGACTATAAATAAAGTATATACAAATATTAGCTGATAAAAGAATATTGCTTCTTTTAAATTATGGTCTGACATAGTATTTTTTAAATTATGGTCTGACATAGTATTTTTAAATTATGGTCTGA
This sequence comes from Druceiella hillmani, assembly GCA_039881145.1. Taxonomy (NCBI): domain Eukaryota; kingdom Metazoa; phylum Arthropoda; class Insecta; order Lepidoptera; family Hepialidae; genus Druceiella; species Druceiella hillmani. The sequence goes on along the minus strand of JAYKKI010000028.1, from coordinate 14,720,095 downwards.
CATAGTATTTTTTAAATTATGGTCTGACATAATATTTTTAAATTATGGTCTGACATAGTATTTTTTAAATGACTGGATTATGGTGAGTGCGATAAAATAATAAGTGAACATAAGTAAGAAATAACAAGTAACAATTTTATTTGCGACGAAAATTAAATTTGTCGTAAGGAGATAATTCAATCACTTCTTTAATATAGTGATGTCCGTTTAATTAATTAATATTAACGCGTATCTATCTAACGAACCGTTTACCCCCGTCCGCTTCCACCTCACCCCGCCTTACCTGAACGGCACCGCCGATGTCAAGGTTCTCCGACGACGGGTCAATGCTTCAAATCGCATAATATCTTGATACTGACACGGACATTTACTACAATGTAAACCACTAGTTGGTAATTGCGCAATAAAATTTTTGTAACAACGATGATATCACATTTGCGACTAGAATAATAAATACATATTATTAAGTGGCGAAAAAAATGGCCACGATTCGCGGACTGCGATGCGATTACGCACGCTTCCTTCTACTCGGTCGAGTCTTAACCAGATACTGGTTTTCGGTTATCAATGCCGGCCATCAAAGGAAATACCGATGGGATCCTATTTAAGACGGCCGATCTGGTTAGTTAATTGTACCCTCGTTTCGAAGGTCCCAAGTTTCTAACTGGGCCACGTACGAAATTGAAATTAGGCAACTTTTATTCATCGTGAATTAAAGATTATGTTCTTGGGCAGATTTTAAATGTGACTCATGTTTAATAGCATTCATAAACACGTGTTAAAACGAGTTTTGGTTCGGTTATCTTTAATCATAATGACAAACAAGACTGGTCAAATTTCTAAAAGCAAAAAGTATTTATACTTTAAACATTTGTTGAGAATTTTTTGTAACAATAAATGAGCTCGTTGGTCACGAAATTTCATAAGAATATAGACTCATAAAAGTAGTTTAAGAATAAAATGGAAATCGATTGGAGATTAATTGTACTATATTGATTATGAAGATGAAGTTAGAAAGACATTACTATAAGAGAAAGAAATCCGTATATTTGTGTCAAATCTAAAATAAGAGTCTTAATGATTCTACCACGTGATATACATGGTCTTCCAATTATTGCTACATTAACTTGTAAATTAATTATATCCATGTTTCTTAGCCTGGTTTTCAGCTTCACTGCTTCACGTTTACGAGCTTGTCAGTAACTTCTTCTTCTCTACTCATTGAAGAAACGAAGTTGTGTATTTTAGAATTAAGGATAAGATAAAGTAACTAAAAAAAATAGCAGAATACTGTCTTATACATCGTCGAGCCTAAGTAGATGGTGACAATCCAAGATAAGAAGGTATGTCTACCGTTGATGAAACTATTCAAGTTGAGCTTAAAACTAATCAAGAAATACCCTAATGATTCTATTGCAATACTTCATGATGTGGTGCTAACATATGTTAATAATGTTTTCCATCTAGGTAATTTTAACAGCCGTTATATATTGCCACCCTAACATATCTTTTTCAACTCGCTAATATGGTTCTGATTTCTTGTATTTTCCCCGTCTTCTATATTTTATTTTATTACAAATATTGTATAAAGATACTGCTTACTCGTTCAGCATTATAAAACCATTTATATATAGTCTTTTTATCATCTTAATGTCATAGGTTTTATTTTTTAACTCTTTTTATAATATCCATTGTTTGAAATATTTCCCAACATTTTACAGTATTTAATTATATTTCAGTTGTCAATCATTTCATCGGTAATAGTGGTAAATCATATGATGAGTTTAAAACATCTATTGCAAATCATTGGCCGAAAAATGTGGATAGGTCTTTTTTCTAAGTACTCTTCATTTGTCAAAAAGGCACGCAATGGTCCCGTGAGATCTTTCCGTTGGCGTTATGAGTTACCCGGTATGCGCTCTCGTATCCGTGTGAAGTCGTTTTTTGCAAATGGCTCTGCCGTCGCACCCGCCGCTTATGGACTCATGAATGGACGAGGTTAATGAAACTGCGATGTCGGGGTCAAATTGTTTAATAGTTGTAAATAAAAACAAACATGCGTTGCCATATTGTGTTCTTACTAATTGTCTTGAAAGTTAGCGCTGTGATGAATATAAATACCAGGCTGTCATGAGTTCTGAAGAGTTGTAAGTGAACAACGTGCAACATACTAATTGGAATTTCAAGTTCTTTTTGTTCCGCCATTTTATTTTTTCATTTAAGTAACTCGTAGAATTTGTTAAATTAATGAATGTATTAGTAAAAAGCATATTTTTATTATTCTCTAGTAGTAAAAGAAATCCATCAAACGATACAAATTAATTGTAGAAATTATAATGGAAAGTGAAAAATAAACACAAAGATTGCCATGATACCCTAAAAATTGTCTACCAAAAATATGAAAAAAATTCTACTACGCACTTCGAAAACTTTAATGACCTGGTATTGTAATGATATAATGAGCACCCTTGTGTTACAATAAATCAAATTAAATATAACGTCGTAATGAACATTTGGTGTTAAAGAAATAACAAAGATTCGTCTTAAACTCTCCAAAATATTTTTAAAGAATACTAACGCCCAATCTAATTGTGAGAAAATTTCGATTGCAAGTTCCACCTTACAATTACGTCACGAAGTCGAATCACAAGTACTAGGATATCAGAAACGAGTACGGATAAAGAGGAAAAGATTCACTGCGTCCGTGTGCGTGGCTGCTCTCGTGTACATATACCCTCTCACATACAGGCAAACGGCCGTACCGCCCGAGTGACGTAGGCATCCGCTCCAGTGCGACGCGGCGAGAGTTGCCGCGGCTGGGTCGTCGTCCGCCCGCGCGCATCGCGCTCCGAGGTCAAGGTTGCCGTTCGACGCCTACTACTACTACATCACGACAACTACACTCCACTGTACTGTACTGTGGCGTTCTACTATGGTCGCACAGCGCGGCCCAGTCCACAATGCGATCCTTGTGCGACGCTGCGTGCACTTTATTGCAAAAGCGCCCACCGACTCGGGTTCGCATCTCAGTTGCACTGTTTGCGATAATAACCGACGCTGAAAGTATCTTTTTATGAAAGTGTTCGAGGGATTTGACAAGTTGATTTCGAGTTAATGGCGTTGCACGCAATGAGAGGTAATGAAATCGCGGTTCGTTTATGTAACGATGTCGAATTCGCAATAACAGCTTAATTGATGACAATAAAAGTACAGTCGGTACTGAAAGATCTTTTTGAGAACTTTTTAAATAATTTAGATGTTCTGACAATTTAAAATTTCGTTTTAAATTATCGGGAGCATTGCAAGTAAATTTTGAGACATGATCCGATTTTAAATATTGAGACTTAAGAAATTTTATGAAGTGTATATTAATACTCTTAACCCAATCGCTAATTTTCTAGCTTATAAGTACTCTAAAGTTAAAGACCCTCAATGAATGCCAAAGCCATGGACTATGTGAACAGTAAAGTTTTATAAAGATGTAAACTTAAGGATTTGTATTATGGAAACACTTAGAATATATATTCGGTTTATTGGTAAATTTGTTATAAAATAATTTCAAATGACAATAGCCATTAATAAGGGAATGAAATCCTTCAGAAAAACGTTTCGTGTAGCATATTCATAACACTAGCCAGACATTCTAGTTGCAAATGAAAATAAAAGCAAACATTTAAAACCAATAACAAATAAACATCACTTACACACAATTAGCATTTCCTTGAGATGAAAACAAATACGAATTCGAAAGTACATAGTCATACGAGTGAAAAAGTTAAGAAAAGACGTGATAACTTTAGTGTTACTATTTCCACAAAAGTCTAAAAGTATGACACGAATCTTCACTTTGTTATCTTTTTGACAAGAGATTCTTAACTGCAACACGACAGAATATTGACTCGTATCAATAAAATTGGAGTCGCATAATAATATACTTTTCATTGATACCAAATGATAATCGACAGATTAAAATTCATCAATTCCAAATGAGTACAATAATCGATAGATTATTGCGATCCATGAATATTGATAGCTATATCGCTTAACTTCCGGGCGAGCGGCATACCAGGCTAGCAGAACATGCTGATCACTCACACACCATGTCCGCCTGGTGCCCAAACAATGATAATACTAGATTCCTTATCTCGAACCATCATTTCGGAATCATTTTATAATAGTCATCCACGTTCTCCGTGTGATCTTCAGAGTAAAAAAACTAAAGAGTCATTGACACGGCGCAACAAATATTTCCGGTACGCTGATGCGGCCTTGTTACATTATTTGTAACGAACAGATCCTGGTAGTGGCTGTGAATCACGAGCTAGTTGCGATCGGTCTGTAAACTGCTCTTAATATCATTATGCTGGACGCTCTAAATTGACGAACGTGCAGCTAGCTAAATATGTTTGGAGAAAAAAATGTAAATAGCCCGCGAACTATGTCACCGAGCACATACACGCTCATATGATTCACCCAAAGAACTTATAACGTATTTGTTTAACGATTCGTTTTTACCAGTCAAAAATTTAATGAATTCGAAATTCGACCGTAATTCATTAAACTTTTAAGTTTGAATGTTATAGTGGCTCTTTTTTTCAGGTATATATGTACCTGCTTACACATAAAAAATGTTATGAAATTACTGAAACTGCGAAATAAAATTACGAAACAGGATTTAGTTTAAACAATAAAATGTACTTACCTACTCATTTTGTTGAAAACACTAATTGTTAGGCGAGAGCAAGACAACTCAGATTGCTGCTACATAATTTTCCTTTCGCAATAGGTGTATATTAAGCAAGCTGTATTTCACTAATATATATAAACCACAGATATCTATAACACAAAATATAAAATAAAAGCTTTTTTGCCTTGACATACACTCCACAGACTATTAAACATTTGAAATCACATAAAATTCACAGCTCGAAGAATTCATTCAGTCAATCTGACATGTTAAAATTGTTTGGCGACAATCTCTGCTCTGTGCGACAGTATGACCACAGACTATTATGTATTTGAACGTAAACAATGAATATTTTAATGTATCTGTAATATATAATTAAATATATTGTACAGTATGAACGTAAACAGTGAATCTTTTAATGTATCTGTAATGTATAATTTAATGTATTTGTAACACATATTATATGAAAATTTTAGCTTCATGCACTCTACCATATAAACTGTCAAATCTCACACTCCTTGTTGCGCACAATATGCTTAAAAAAGGGGCGCAAAGTATTTTCTTCACATAATATATATTATGATATAAAAACGTAATGTGTAATTAATATTTTTATACAAATAATCAAGAGTAAAACTTTTGTTTAGAAAACTTTCATAAGTAGCACAAAAAATCAAATCAAAAAATTATGTCTAATAATTATGTTTCACTTTCTCTATTACATAAATAATCCGATATATTTTTTACATGAAATACTGGTTTATATTGTAAATTTTGAATGTAAATCCTCTACGTGGTTAGACACGTTTCGAACGTTACTGGCCACCAACAAAGAAAAGAAATAATTGTCTAATTATCAATATTAATATAGATACGTATTATATCTAATAGAACTTATCTAATATGATTATTTTTGACTTTGAAAAATTAAAAACCTAGAAAATTAATAATAGAAATTAAAGTGGAAGGCTATGCAATATGTTGTTATAAGCAACGGAAGATACTGTCTAATATAGGATATCTGCAACACAATTATCTTACATAGGCAGCTGTTGACGTCATACAACAGAATCCAACTAAATTACCTGAACCAAACATGCAACAAGCAATTATTGCCAAAATAACAAAATAAATTCGTCCGGAGCCTAACACACACGCACACATCATTAAATGCAACAATATGCGCATAAATTAAGAATACAAGTTGAAGGAACTTTGCATGCATCGCCAGTGCATGCATGCGTCGCCATTAAGCCGCCTAATCAGATGTAATCGTTTATTGATAAATTCAACTTTAAAATTCACGTTTACTTTTCATGGGACCTTAAATAACGATAAATAAGTACAATGGGTTAGACGCGTCTCGTTTGTATCGATTTGGGTAGAAAAACTGCAGTTCTAAGAAATGTATTGGTTTTGTTTTCATAATGTTGCAGGACCGGTCTCCTTGTAGTATAACTATACTAACTACCCAGGCGGTTGTGTTTGTGTATACTCGGATATTGAAGGAGAGCGTTAAGTGAGGATTTTCTTAGGTATCGATAGCGTTGTCGACTGACTTTATTACTTTATGACAATACTATTCTAAAAATTATCATATAATATTAAATTGGTCGTTCTTCGTTCTCTTTTTGTCGCAGATTTATAAATACTGTTATACACATAATATTCTTTGAAATATTACTTAATAAGAAGTGTCCATGTTTTAAATTTATCTCTTGGGTAAACGTACGACTTTTATGATATTTCTTGTTTATCCATTTCACACAGATAAATCAATGCAAATTGTTTTCCTTTACGTTCTTAAACGTGCAAACTTATTCCGTTATTTTTCCTTATTAAAGAAATTAAGGTCTTATTTGTTTTGCTTTATCGAAGACTCATTTTGCTTGTATATAATTTTTTACTTTCTTTTTGTATGATTTATTATTCCAGTGAATTAGATCAGTGTATCTTTATAAAAATCAATTAAATAAGTTCAATTTAATTGAAGTTCAGATTATATACTTTTATCAAAACTATAGAAAAATAATTTTCTTTCACACCCTTTGTGACTAGAATTATTTTTAATGGAACCTGGTATTAGATTTTGAATTGGCAATAACAATAATGGTACCATTTTCACTCAAAAGCAAGTGTAGTGAGACCAAAATCTACGTGACATATCGCCATTTGCGCACAACCTATTGTCTCCTTATTGATGCTAACTTTGTTCTAAAATTATTTTGCTTGACATGAAAGCAAGTTTCAGATATTTAGTTTTCGATTCTTTAAAAGCTGTTGTACTCATATGTTTGACATATGTAAAAATAATATAATTTACGTATCATAAGTTATATTAAAATAAAATCTGCCGATAAAGCCCGCGGATACGCTAGTGATGATTTTATAAAGTTTAATTTGATTTGAATTATTACATGAGCAAATAATATATAAATATTGTAGACCATATCATAGCATTCTATTTATATTTAAATTCACTTCTATAATTCAAGGAAAATAAGTCATTCAATAATTTCCTTTTTAAGAAAGGTAGATAGCATTGATGCATCTTCTACATAAGTTGTCACAATTTAAATGTAACATCTGTTTTCCTTCCTACATCACTTTAATAACGGTAATTATAACCGGTATTAAAGTGATTTAAAGACCTCTAAAAATGCATAGTTATATTTTTTAATCGATTTATCATGGCTTATGTACACGATATGTGTGAAAAATAAAATTGGGGTAAAAACATCGATGACGCTATAGATCGATATCACCCCATCACTGTAACTGCTCACCCGCTCAGCGGAGCAGGCCGAATGTCGACAGCCGTGCGCAACATTCAAACTAAATGTCGAACGGTGAACTATTTTCGAACTTCGTGTTCTTTTTTTAACTTAATTATTGAGCGACCATAAACAAGTGTTGATTTGTTTTTCATTAATCCGCTTCCCGCGGCCAGTAAGGCGTTTTTGTTTTACATTTCATTGTCGAACAGCGAATTAAGCTAATTGTAATGATATGTCCTCTGCGATGGCTATACGCATGCATATATAATATTGTTTCTGGTCTATTATATATAATTATGTTCACACGTTGATTGTCCGTTCTGTCTCAGTGCTTATATGTATAAATATCAGCGACGATAGTCTTGATATATTTTTCGTTAATCCTTTGCTCTTTTTTATTAATCTATAAGTCCACCGCGATTTAAATTTGTTTTTATAGTTGATCGCTTATCAGTAAATAGTTTGATATGGATTTTATAATCATAATTTTTTTACTACGTACTAAAATGTTACTTTGTATTTCATTATTCACTGAGATAGAAGTGAATATTTCTCAAGGGTAACTCAACTTTATTATGTTAAAGTTAATTATATTTCTGTCAAATTAATAAATTGATAAGCGATCTACAAGAAAAATATAACAAAACACATTAAATAACTGATACCAGATATCGAATGTAACTAGATGTTTAGATTTGTTTTTGTATTTGATCATTCATAAATTATAATTTTTTACCACAATAAAGAAGCACTAATTTTTTTTTAATAATTCGCTCGCTTTACACACCGATGAGATTTAGTTTTAAAACTCATAAGCAAATAATATATTAAATTAGGTTTATTGTAAGGCTGTTTATATATAGTTGTTATTGTGGCAGGTACTCTGTTTCTACTTTTAATTGTATCGAGACATTTGAATATTATGTTATCAAAGTTAGTATCTGCGAATAACTACTTGAAATAAACGGTTATAATGGTTTTACATGGTGTATGGTTTTTCAAATGTGAATTAATGTTTGATTTCATAAATATTTTTCAGGTGCTAATATTAGTGATAGCACATATAGATAGAATAGGAATGGCAAAAAAGACAAATGTTGGGCAGGGCCGGAAGAAATCGCGCGAACAACACCTTCTAGTTCTTGAAAATTAACCCAGTTATACAAATAGGCGGGCTTAGTTGAAAAAGATTAGCATATACAAAGATATACCTAGACATAGAATAATAGGGGTCGTCAGTTCCTTTTTTGTGAGACGTAATATAAAGAAAATAATAAAAGTAAATAATGCTTTCATTAGCGATCATTGTTGCTTTCGTATCCCTATACGCAATCTGTCAATATTCTCTCGTGAGTCCCTAATAGTTGTACTTAGATCTTTAGAGTTGTAGAAGATCTAAGTAGAATTATAAATAGAAATATGGCTTTATAATTATTTTCGCCTTGGAAAAAGTTTTGCGTAAAAGAAGACGGATTACATCATCAATTAATTTTGCGTCCCGGAAAAGGTGATCTGGTTAAATTTGAAAATTAAAGACCAATATCGATATGTGAAATGAAAAGCTGACATTCTTGTTTCATAATTAGCACACATCGATCCAGGCCCTTCTACGCTCGAAACAAAGTATATTTGGAGAAAAATTGAAATAAATGAAATAACACGAAAAACTACAAGTGAAATTCGCAAAAGCAAAAACCACGTAAAATGTAAGCACAAGCAACTAAATACTTATACATCTATCAGAAGCAAAAATGCGACATTTGTATTACGGTTTCTCGTTATCAGCGATCGCTTGGCAAGCTGAATTATGTTAGAGCCAGACATTCTAGTTGCAAGTGAAAATAAAAACAAACGTTTAAAAAGTAATAACAAATAAACGTAATTTACATCCGATTAGCGTATCGTTTATTTCGGCACCGAGGAGAGAAAAAGAAATAGGAGCTGGCACGCTAATGCCAGGTGACGAACGGGATTTCCTTGAGATGAAAACAAATACGATTTTAAAAAAAGAAAGAGTAAAAAAAAGGCGCGACGATTTTTGCCGCTGCGTGACTAGTGGACAATTCCAGAATCGAATATTGAAATAGTTTCGCTGCTAAACGATGACAGATGATGTCTAAATTTAAATAAGCTCTGACCATAAATACGATAATTAGGTTCGTTCCTCTACATTATTAGGGTCACATGTAAAAGATACAACTCTACGCATAGACTAACTGTCTGGATACGCATTTAGAATTTATAAATAAATTATTTTGCAATTTATAAAAGTGTAAGACACAGACGTATACCTTGTTTTTATATGAAGAGTCGCCATCTATATTATGTTTCTTGGAGACATTATGACACTTGTTGATGCTCCTTTATCACTGGATTTGTTCCATTAAATAGATAATATGCCATGAAAATAACTTCTTTCATTTTTCGTATTTCCTTTCACGAATCTCTCTATGACAGGGATTACCAACCTTTTTTGGGTTGAGCATCCCCTATCCCCTAATTATGTCAAATGTATTCATTCCTTTTTAAGTTGTTTTTATTGTTAAAATTTAAAAAACGCATCATTTTTAACACATTTATTTCATAGTTACAAGCATTATAAAATAAATGAAGACTTTGGTATCGATTCCTAAAAATAAATAAGTATAATTTAATAATACAATTTTATTAATTCGATGTTTGCGCCTGCATGCGACGGAATGAATTAATGAGTGGATTTAAGTCTTCAAATAATTTTTTTTTCTATAGAATGTCCGAACACATTGGGAACCCCTTATGATCTCTTTACGTCCCCCTAAGGAGGCACGCCCCACTGGTTGAGAAGTCCTGCTCTATGACATATAAACACATATTAATTTGTTATTTTTATTATAAATTGCTAATACGGAAATGTTAGAAAACGTCTATTATTGTTTTTTTTTAGTTGAATCTACGCAACATTGTTTCCTTGGTTAGAGGAGTCAAAAATCTCGTTACGTAAAATGCTTTAATTAAATGGATAGAGTTGTTTTTTGTTAACGATAAAACTTACAACACTTCAAGAAAAATATATACTTACTTTTAATTTTAAATATAATTAAAAAGTTAAGAAAGCTTATTACAAAAATCGATGAGTTATAAGTGTGTTAACAGGACGTTATTAATTTGTAGTGAAATTATTTATTGTTATCATTTTCATTTCTATTCTTTTTTCTGCATCGAGCAGATATTTAGGATTAAATGAAAACATAAATAACGATTTTATTAACATAATCACCTTTTTATTAAAGTACTCGAGTTTAAATTTTTAATCTATTGGTGTTATAGAAATTTAAGGAAGGATTCGATTCTCGACCGGATCAATAACCAAGTATTTTGTTCTAATATAATAAATTAATAAACTACGGGTTTGGATATATAAATGTATCTGCCGCTTAACATTTGCCGTTACTCGGTGCACTTGGGCACACATTTTATGCATTATCTTGAAATACTCTTTTATCGAGAATTAATTCTCCCATTTTAAATAAAAAAAGGACTGGTTCTGGAAAAAGTTATTTTTATTCCTTTAATGTACTTACGTCAAAGTATGGAAACATAAATATATCGAAATCGTGCATTTTCTATATACCTCTCTCTACCTATCCATAATATCATATATTCGCCCACTCTCTTTCTCTCTCTCTCTCTTTATCTATTTTCCTTTCTTACTATTGTCTATCTTCTAAAAGAAGAAAATAAAGAAAGGCCCTTTATTTCCTTCTCTTTCAGTCTACATCTAATTTGAAATTATTGATTAATATTTAAATTCGGAAATTTCATGTTTCTATACTCATTGAAACGATAGAATTATTATGGAAATATACTAAAATCCCAATTAGGTTTGAAATATTTTCGTTCTGATGTTGCGTAATAGAATACTGTATTGGTTAAATAATTGACAGTGACCAATTACGAAATAATTCAGTTGTATACTTGTTATCTGATCCAAATATATCGAAACTTTCATGAATTTTCTCATTTAATTTGATGAAAATTGAAAATATCTAATTTGACTAAATGGTAAGCATGATGAATTTCATTTCAGCCTAGCTTTTTTCGACTTAAATAACTCGTAGACTCGACAAGGCACTTCTATCGCCTTTATAAACTTGGTACTTGGTTGGCAGATAGAGTTCAGCATTTATGCTCTAAAATATTAAAGAGCTATTAAAGCAAGAGAAGGAGTGTTTGTTAAACACAATTAAATATCTTTACAGCCTCTTTGGATTGGAAACGTCTAAAGGAATGATTTATTGCAAAGAAATCGTCAACTTCAGGAGACATTTTTAATGATGCGTAATATAGTGGGATCGTTGACCTCGAATGCAAATCTTTGTATTAAACTCCACTTTTAGAAACTATAAAACATAAATATATATGATGTAATACTGACAATAATTTGTTAATGGAAAAAAAAATATTCATTTCTTTTAAGTTTGGTAGTCTGTAAAATTAATCCATCGCCAAAACCGTCAAAAACCGTCAGTTCCCGAACTTACTGATTTAATAAATTAAAATTTAAATGGTGAAGCTAAATAATTATTTGCTACAACGCTACGTCACTGATTTTTAAACCGACTTTTTTTTATCTTAAAAATTTCTGCCAAAATTGCCGTAAGGAGAGCGGCTTGAGTTTTCACCACGATGTATCACAAGTAATTGAAAATACGGTAGCGTAGCGTAAACTGTCTAGATTTTCACGCCGCAACACTCGTAACACTAGACACAATACGCGAGATTTATCTGGGCGTGTTGACGCAGCGGCGGCACGCGCTAGGGTTGTTGAACGAGCGTCGTCTATTTCGGATCGATCTAAATGTGTGCGCCGCGTGACATTTGCCGTTGCTCGGTGCATTCGGGCACACATTTTTATACATCGGAGAAGTTTCGCCGCGGAGAAACCGACTGGCCTAACGCAGCTCAGAGAACGCTTGGAATTAGACTTTGAAAATACAGCTCTATCTATCAAAAATAAGTGACCACAGTTTCACGATGATAATGTATCTGTACCATATAGCTCATATAGCTATCAACAAGCTAATTAATATTATTAAATGTAGTTTGAACTCAATTTTATTACATATCCTTGGAATAACGTATTCAAATAAATTTCTATCGCTCTTCTTTGTTTATACTATGTGTTTTTTTTACATCAGTACATCATGTCAGATATAAGTGAGATTTTCTTGCTGTGGGTATTCTACGTCAATACGTAATTATTTCATTTTCGATGTATTACATGTATGTAGTTGATATTATAACTCTTATTTAAAATGTTTTTGATTGTTTTCTAGAACTTTTCAGCTCAGTAAGAAAATAAAAGTCACGCTCTGTGAATAATTTCTGAGGCGTACTTAATTAGCAGTATTAAAGTAAAATAAGTTATTAATGTTTGATTACACTCACTGCTTTTTATTGTAAATGGAAGGAAATAAAACAAAAATTGTATTATCTGAATGGTTCTAACGATTACTATGATTAGCGAGTCATCTCATTTGCATCATTCTCGAGCCAAACCATGCGAAAGTTACTTGTCAGAAATCAGAGTGGTAGGTCTTGAAACTGCAAGCGCCGATTAAAGCTCGATACGTATTTCATTCCCATAAGCTCGTGACGCTGATCTCATCGCTGCATCGCGCCGCCGGCGCCTGTCACCGCGGCGGCGTCGGGCGCTAGTGTGCCGCCACAAATACGCCGGGCGCGCTGCAGCTAAACTTGGCAGGATCAGCCGTTTGACCGCTCGAAATAACAGGCCGTGTCGTTGTACTCCAACGCCCGACGACCAGCGTGGTAGCCGCGTTGCAGCTTTAAATAATAACACGCACGCGCTCGACGAGCGCTGCTTCTACATAAGTTCGCTTGATGCAGTTCGATCGGCCGATGATGCACGCGTTGCCAGAGCGGCACGAATATGTGAGATACGAGATTGGCGGTGAACATGTAAATAAGTATGCGCATGAACGGAAGAAAACGTCGCATCATCAGTACTCTCAGCTCATCTGCTCATGCTATTGGTTTGTCAATGCTCTCTGTATGTTTACGTCGTCATAAATATAATTCTCGTTAGCAAAGAAGGGATTTCTAACCCATTGGGCGTGAATTTTTTGGAAAAATTAGAGATTTTATCAGTAAGTTACTTTTATACAGTAGAAGCTCGATAAGTTAAAGTTCAAGGGAAACGTTAAAATGTGCGAGTAATAAAGTTTCAGTTTAGAAAATATTTAAGTCAAGGAGGTTTTAAAGCCCATATTTTTACTAAATGACGACAATGATCTTGGTAAAGTTTTAATGGAAGTTTAAAATAAACAATAACACGTGCTAAAAACAAAAGTAAAATGAGACATGAAATTTCTGCAAAGAAGCTTGTGTTCGTACATTCCGCAGCACATTCTTTTCATAATAATGATTGCCTGATAGTAAATTTAAGTTATAGATATCTCTAGGCCACAACTTCGATTTATTGTTTAGGGCGAATGCTCAATTATTCGTTTAAGTTGAAAAGGTTTTACATTTTAATTAAGAAGAGGTTTTAAGTACCCAGTAGAAGGCAATAGCTAATTTTGTTAATTTGTAAAGATTTTTACGTTAAAGATGTTTAAGTTATCAGGTTTAAGTATCGAGTTTTAAAAATAAAAGTCCATTTAATATCTGGAGTAGAAATTTGAAAAAAATTACTCTCACCTATACCTTTGCCTAGTATTATATATGGAAAAGCTTTAATTTAGAGATCAGTTTTTAAAAAGCTCTGTAAGATGTGAAAAAACGTTTTTTTTCTTCATGAAATTAATAGCATCTTTCTATTCAATATTGTTGGAAACCAATTACTTTATTTTTTAATATTTCCGTTTTATAATTATAAAGTACACATATAATTGGTGAAATAGAATCGTTGAATTAAAGAAATCTTTCGATTTGAAAAATATATTTAACTGCACGTTGTTCCAAAATAGATTATTCACGTAAAGTATCATATATCACAAACTACGAATAACATGTAAAATATTTAATACCAAGTCAAAATTTACCACGATGTCTGCCTTCATAATTGGCAGCAATCATTTTCGTGTAAGCTCTACGAAAATAAACAACGAGCTTTCGCTATCAAAAATGAAAAGGTCGCCCGCTGACCGTACCCCTAGCGATATCCGAGAGCTTTTTCCGGTCGATGAGCTGCTGGGTTGGACACTGTAAGAATAAACCTCATCCGTGATCCGACCGATAAATGTTTAATCGGATGAAATATTAAAATGTGTTCAAAAAGGTTGTTGAGGTGAACTAGCCGAAGGCTATTTGTAAGCACGCAACAGCTGCCCACATAATGAACAGTCAATAATTTTTTCGCCTTTTCATTTGACCAGCTTAAAGCCAGGAATATAATAGGGTAAAAAATTAACATTATTTCAAACATATTTATGACAAATCGGTATGTGTTTTTTGTAATATATAAATGATTGTTTATTATATAGATTTCTTTTGAAACAGTACTTTGTCATCAATTTGTATCTCTTTAGATCAATTATGTCATATATATGGTAAACCATAAAATCTTTACGTTTATTATATTCTATAAATAAAACTATCAGAAATAAGAATGGCTTCAATTTTAAATCAAATGTAAATGATTTCAAGTCATATACAATTAGCAAAGTTCTGGGCAAACTTCGTTTTTACAAAAAATAATTAAGTATTAAAATTTAATTATTATCGTATATTCTTTTTCGAAATCTGGAAACCCCGTTTTATGGCGAATGAAATTAACTACTGCAGTTTGCTTCTCGTACATTTTCAAACACATTTAGATGGGTCAGACACTTCTAAAAACGGTATGCGACGTATAATTATCCGATTGCGCTTTTGTTTACAAACTTTAAAACTTTACGTAAGCTTTAAAAGTTTCGTGAGCTTTAAGCTCTAAGCGAGATAACCGTGTGCTACGGAAGAACGGCGTGAGCTTCATGAATGAGGTTATAGCATTTAGCGCCGTGCCGCCTGGCGTCTGGCCAGGGCGAGTGTCGCGGCTGGGCGGCGAGCTGGGCGGGAACGGTAATTAGTGTTGCTACGGGAAGTTTTGTATCATTATAACAATCGTTATTGGTGTTATTTGTTATAATGGTGCGTTATGGATTATATAATAGTGTATATCAAAATTTATACAAAATATTAGTTAAATTGACGTTGAGAAGGGCATACTATGAGTTATTTGTATAAACATTTAATTCAACGTTAGTACTGTAAGCTTTGTTGTAATATTAACGTCGTTTAGGTTTTAATATATTCTGGAGTACCTGTATGGTGTTACTAAGCGTATTTATCTGTATAATCTGATAATCACTAAGAATTTTAAGTTATATTTAATAAATTCTGTAGTAATTAGGAAAGTGTAACTATTATCCTTTGAAGTATTTTTGTCTGTTAATTGCCTACGCATACAATATTAGAGTCTTTCTAAATATAAACAGGATTAATATCCTCCAGATAATATGGGTGTAACAGCCTAGAGATTAATATAAAACTTCCAAACTATGGTAACTCGAAAAGTCTTGGTTCCCAGCTCGAGTATTTCATGCACGTACTGGCTAGCGGAATCAGCGGCATATTGAAGTGGGCCTGTAACCTTGGGTTTGATCCTCGCGGTCGTCCGACGGACGGCTTACGTCATGGAGTAACGAATTTCGTATTATTATTGTGTTTATCTCATCACTGCGTACACGTGTTGGCCACAGAATATCTTTATTTGGTCCTTTCTGGTTGGATCGCGTGATTTTGCCTTGTTATGAAGTAGTTTCGTTCCAAAGACTTTTTTAAAATTGAATGGTTTACGAAGAAAATAAATTGCGTTAACGTGAATATAATCCTATTCTTTCGTGGCGAACTTATTTAATAACCAATCAAAGCATCAAAATAACAAGAATGAAATTAACGAAATATTTTCACGTTTTTCTGATAAAATTTGTAGTTACCCTTATAAATAGAACAGTAGAATGAACGATTTGACAATTTCACTTTCAAGCTCTTTTTTGCCTCTTTCAAAAGCGCGTTTTGTATCGATTTTTTGCTTCATCGCCGTTGTCTTCGAGAAACCGAATGTGACTACGATAGAGTATACATATATTAATGATAAGCACGTTCACCCTTATTCAAGAGACTTCACGCGGTTTTTTTCTATTGAAATAGTGTTTGCAGAAGCATGCTATAAAGTGGTTTCAGTTCTGAACAGCTATAAACAGCTTCACGTAATTGTTAACTTCAATGAAACGGAGGAGACAGAAGAGACCAGGGTGCGAGATATTGATTGCTTGCATTTTTACTACAAGTAATTTCGGCAGTGTGTGAGTAAATTTTTTTTTTGTGAGGACAAAGAAAATTCGAATACACAGACTTCAAATCCTATTCAGTGGCGATGGAATCTACCTACGTACATATAAATTAATGCGCGAAATAAATAATCTTCCTTTTCGTTTCACTGTAGTCGAGTAAAATAAGGGCAGTTTGAATCAATTTTCCTCTAGTACTTCACGGAAACTCAATTTTACTCATGTGAATATGGCTTATGAGATTATAAATGCTTATTATTTTGATTCATAAAGGCTTGTTTTGAATAAATATTTATATTTCTTTTTTGTCAATAAAAAAAAACAAAGAAATCAATGTTAAATGACAATATAAAGCAAGTTCTTTCGACCCTCCCGGAGCTCCTTTGAGAATAGTCGATAATTTGTTGGCAGATATTAAATATAGTCCAATTTTTATACCACACTTTTAGGACCTAAGATGATCAGTTATTTAAATTAACGATATTCAATTTCGTATGCGCTTACTGTCCTCTGACTGATTCCGGAAAAGAGCAGATGCAATTCAAACCTACGACAACGCAGTCGGCACACCTGGCACGTCTGTGCGACCTTATTTATGAAATCATCCTCGAGACAGTCGCCTCTCCAAAATATCAACTGAGTTCAGCCGATCTCCACAGCCTCCGGGGCCAACGATGTTGTAAATCTACAGGCTGCATTGTTCCACCAAGCATCAAGGTTGATGGCTGATTCGGTATTTCAATAACTCAACGTGTTAACTCTTTTAGCACCGGCTAGTCATCGGTGGTACGCAGTACGAACATTACTATAAAGCTATGTCAAAATTGAAAACATAATCTAATCTCAATCAAATACTTAAGAAACTCATTATCTCCTTTCATAATCTGAATGTTGCTGAAAAAAGCCCATGGATGATTGCAGATAATACGGATTCTACATCTTCTGGCATCACTCGCTATAGAAGCTTATCACGTAAAGAAGTCGTCAAGATTACTACTTTATGGTTTCAATGAACTTGATATTTTATTACGGCTATTCTTTGAAAAGGCAAATCTGAATGGCAGAAATAGTTTCACATACATTCTTGTGGGCATATATTTCATCAGAAATGTAGACTTTTTGAGTAGATCAGAATACATCACACTTTATCCATTGTGAATAATTCAGAATCAATTATCATTGTTAAACCTAGAAATTAAAGTTCCAGTAGGGTAGAGGTCACAATCAGAACTACGTATTTATTAAATGAGCAATTGAATTAGGCGAATGACCGCTTTTATTAAACGAATATAGGGTAGCTTTGTTTGCCATTTAGGTCAATAAATTGCAATTAAAATATATAAAATTATGTTAAATACTTGATAAACAAATAAAAATCTGAGTAATGGTAAACTTCACTTATCAAATAAATGTTAATAGGGAAAGCGGATTGCACAACATTTCACATTAGCAAGCATATCTCATCGACCAGTTTTAATGATAAGTACTGCTTGTTTTATGATCAATTTATAACGCGACACGTATTCAAATACTAAATTAGTTACCAGAATTAAAGAAGAGTTAATTTAGAGTGCTAGCCAGCAAAGGATATAAGTAAGCAATTGTTGTGAATGGTACTATAATTTCTAGCTTTTTTCTTATTTATGACGTAAAACTTCTTATCGCCTAATAGGGGGTAAATTGGTGAAGCAGCGTCACAAAAATACGTCACGGAAATAACGCGGTGGGAACAGGGATATAACGCTTCGTTATTAATTCGTCAAATGATATCTCAATGTTGCAGTGTGTAGACATTACTATGCCTTTTTGTAGAAAATTCAATGCAATGACATTTTGTTTAAAAACTTTATTTACCTTAACTATTACTATAAAGGAAAGATGGTTTTCGTTAATGTGTTTTATTTAAAAGCATCATTATGGAATACGCTACTCTTTATCAAATTTTGTGTATTAATAAAATCTATTAGGGGCTATCATAAAGGATAGTATATATACATATATATATATATATATATATATATATATATATATATATATATATATATATATATATATATATATATATATACTCGACGTAGATATAATTTCTTGGAAAATAACACCTTAAAAGTTACTTTTTTTAAGCAAACAACGTTTTCATCAAATCATTGATTACTTATAATTGATATGTTTTCACTACACGCATATAATATCTCGAAAAATACTTTTTATCAAAAACTTTTCTGTTTGCTCCAATCTGCTTTATATTGTCATTTTAACATGATCCGCAAAGGGTTAAACGCTTTTGTGTTTGACTCGTTTTTTTAATGCGAATCTGTAGGAACTACACGCATGCGGCTGCACCTAAATGTTTCGCAGACAATAAATGCGGTACCTTAAGGTCGTGATTATGTCTGTTCTCAGGCTATCCGGTTTTAAAAGCAATATGTCGCTGTTAAATTATCGAGACTCAATCGTTTAATCGACACGTTATCTAGCGGCACCGTGAATGGTACCCATACTTTATGTGAACTATGTACTCAGCTGGTGGTGATGATAAATTATATACTGTCTTTGGTCTTGTATTCCGAAAATGTGCGATGTTATGATTAAAGTAACATATTTCAGAACATTTCTATATATTTCTGAATTTTTATTTCAGAGATATTACAGAGCTTTAAATAAAGATATTTATTTAAAAAAAACAAATCTCGACTTTATTACCTCTTCTATAGGAGAAAATTGAATGAAAATACCCATAATGTGAAAATAATAATTGGCTTTATGTTGTTTCAATAGACGGAAACTGCTTTCCATTTGACCTAAAACTTATAATATAGTTTCATTTGAATCTTTATGAGTGACATGTGCTGTTTATAAAGCCCCGTAGCCAATTTGGGAAAAACGGTACCCTTTTGGTCCGACATATCCGTAATTTTCACAGTTTTCAACTTATGTGTATGAAAATTTGCAAACAGATGTTTCATCTTGATCAATATGTAGCGAAATTTAAAAAAAAATATTTATTAGCATCACATAGGTCTTTAAAATGATGTTGAAGTTCTATTTACAAATTTTCATTTTTAACCCGCCATTTTGAAATTTAATAGATATTGAAGCTGTGAAAATTTCAGTAAAATACAATTAATATTAGCAATTTTATTCCATTTTTTTAAAACCTATTGTTGAAAAATAATTATGACTAACAAATAAAATTATTTCAGTTAGCTAGCAAAAAGCATTTTAGGCAATGTGGGGACAATTTTGTGTGTATGTGCACAGAACTAACGTGTACGGGTACGTTGTACTTTGTACGTGTCACTACATACTCTTCGCCAGTTTTAAGTCATAAAGCAAGTTGGACATACAATTATATTAGATGTAACTGCTTGTCATACAAATTGTTATTAGTTGATCACAATCAGAAAGAAAAGTTGTTTTTTTTTGTTTTGTTAAATTGAAATATGGTAGACATTAGTAACAAATGCAAGTGCTAAATTCCATATGAGGTATTGATAAGAATTCACTCTGTCTAGATCCGTATAATCACAGTAGAACGCTAAAAAGCAAATATAAATCATGTAAGTACTGGAATTAAAAGAAAAAATATCTGTTTGTTTCTAACAAGATTTTAAGAAATTAAGACCTTCATATATGTTTAACCCTATAATTATTAGGAGGAGATTAATCTACTAAGTATTTTCCTAGCCAGCGTAATGAACAAATTAATATTTTACTTGTAATAAATAAACATTTTACAGTTTAGAAAAAAATTAAGTAATAAATAAAAAAAGACCTACAGATGGATATCAGGATCCTAGGCACCGACATCATGCACGATGCTCGTTCGAGTAAAAACAATTTGTATTTTATTTCATACATAAGATTTTTTGCGTGGTTTTTGTCTAAAGTAAAGTTTACAATTCATCTGATAGTATGTAATTTTAATTCCTCGAATTTATATATACAGTAGAAGATACACAGTATATCGATATACTCGATATACAGTAGAAGATAGGGATGTTCCCTATAAATATTGTATTTTACTGATTACTTAAGTTCATAAAAGTTATACTGTTAACACTATAACTACATACAAGTAAGCACAAACTTGATTTCATTCGCCAAAACAAACGTTGTGATTGAAAACATTTTGTACGAATCAAAATTCCCGAATACGGCAATATGCCCGCTACATCCGATAAAAACTGTCGTCGCCGAAGCCGCGAAACTCATATCGATATCAGGGCTTGCCAACGATCTTAAATGTTCGATAAAGTATAATAATGTCGATATCGGCGATCATTGATGTTATTATTGCTCGATAAAGTGCAGTCGTTACTTGGGATGTTTATATCACAGCAATAAGGCGGTGCATTTTAGTTGAGCTGTTCGTGTTTTGCGTCGGCTTAATGTGGGCGGACCGTCGGTTTAATTGGGCGATGAAAATATGGATACGCATTCGACAATGCGACACTGGTGTTACGCATGTAGCGGTGTATTTTGTAAATTGTTGTATTTTCCTTATTTCTAATGCTGCTTATTTTAGTGTTAGTGAATAACACGTAAATTTATATATATGGTTTTACTTATTTTTTCCCTTTTGATACCCTTACTGTATTAGGGAAAAAATAGTCCCTATCCAAAATTTATTTAGTGCTGTATGATTTCTGTGTTCATCTTAAAAAAATTTTTAAATAATTAGTGAATTATTAGATTATTATAAGCAGTAGATATGATTCTGTGATAATCTAGTAAACATATCAAGGAAAAATATTCCTTTTTGGAATATACAAAAATATGGAAAATTGGATAAAAATGATATTTGGCGAAAATTGTTGTACACTTTCGTAAAATAAGGCTAAAACATGTGAAAGTTCAATTATATAAAGAACAATTTGCCAAGCCTTACTTTTCGACAAAAGTAGAAAAAAATTGTTTACTGTTTTATTTACCTATTAACCTAGAATTAAAATATAGGGCAAGTAGGATATAAGTTAATTTTGTAGTAGGATATAAATAAGTATATAAATTAATATTATAAATGTACAACAAATCAAATATAAATAAGTAAAGTAAACATTTTTTTGACGAAAGCTACTAAAGAAGGTTTGTACGTCTGGCGGTTGTGTTTCTGAATCATGCTATCAAACAAAAATCGTGACCGCGAAACTTCATTCGATTTGCGATCAAATAATCTCATTATCCTTTGTAATTGTGGTAGATAGGAAGAGACAAGCAACTTTGACCTAAGATTTAATTTAGCCTATGTGACACCAATTCCGGCAGTGATATATTATAAACCTGAATATATTTACAAATATGTTAATTTTTTTAGAATATCTAAAATACACTAAAACAACTTCAACGCTACACAAAAAAAACATGAGACAAACCGCCAAATACACACAGCGTAACAGCTCTAGGACTTTTCACAAACCCAAACAAGAATAACAAATATCGATCGCGCCCAGCCGAGTCGTTGTAGTAACGAAATTACATCCGCAAGAGCAGAACGGGCCCCGGCTCACGAAGCGGGCCCAAACGTTGAACCCGCACGGAAAGCCGCCCTTTTCCTCAGTTAATGGTCGTTTTCCCGCGCAAAGTGCGAGCAGGAAAGGCCTAAGGTAGGCCGTCTCTTTCGCGCGCCACCCCTTGGCAGTTCATTGCTCTACATTCCGAATGCCGGGGTTCTCCGTAGAGCTCTACGCAAGTCGGTTCATGGCGTGGCTTACCTTGGCTGTGGAGGGCTACGATTGTTTGAGTATCGAGCCGTCCTACAATTGTATTTAAGGTTAGCTACGATTTATCATAGAGTTTTTATTTCCTAATAGACTGTTTATTTCTTATGATAAAGGAACAAACTACATTTCTCTAAATATTAAGAAATCAAAGTTGGTATTTGTGTAAGTAAATAGTTCTGTTTTACTTAATTTTTCGTAAGCCGAATTATTTGCATAAAATATGTTGAAATCATAAATTAACTTAACTGACATATCGATAAAATATCAAAAAATTATAAATTGGACTGGAATGTGGACTGGTAGTAATGATTTAGTCTATCTTCGAGTATGTCAGGCTATAAAATAAATCAATGTTTCTAAAAACTAAAAATATATTTATTTAACAGGTATTTTCCTCTTTTCTTAATAATATTTATATGATTTTCTATTTTCTTTTAAATATTCGTGTGCTATTTACTACATACTATGAGTCGCGTCTTTCGTATTACACTAAATATCTTAAAATAAGCCTGTCTGTCTATATTTCGGGCTACGGTTTAAGTGTTCTGTGTTAAAACCATACTACGCGCGTCACTGTACCTACCCACTTGGATGCTTACGAAATGAGGTCAATGGAAGTCTGCAACAATATCTTAGAGAGGTTTCGCATAGCTACACTTGTACAGTGAGCGAAGCTACTTGTAATAATTCCTTTATTAATGTTTAAAAATTCCCTCTCTCCTTCTCTTTTTATGTTACGTAACTAGCTATAAACGTAGATTGCAAAGTTTGTCAGATTTAATTTATGATTACTAAGAATGATGACTGAAACCTCACATGTTCACAATTAGAACGAGGAAATTAAACACAAATTGCAGTTTCTAAGAAACGTCTCGTGCGGCCAAAAATATGACTCCCGAGATTCTCTGATGATTCTTAAATATAACCCTAATCAAGTTTGACGTTAAATAATATTGTAAGTTCAATGTACTGTTGAAGCTTAAACGAAATGTCAACTTTATAATAAATTTGATTTGATGAGATAAAAATCTTGATACAACCATAATTAAGATGTTCATAATTTTTATTAACGATTAAAATAGCCCTCGTCAAATATTTGAAAATAAAACATCAAAATGGTATAGGGCGATATTATTAAGGGATTATAACACGATCGGAGGCTAGAATACGGAGCAGGAGATTGGTGGCGTAGGGTGAGAGTAGGGCGGCGTCGAGCTCGGCCGTTGCACCCGTTACGTAAGTATAAGGCGTCCCGCCCAAGTTTTTTCCGCAATTATTAGACAAAATATTACTTTTTTATTTTTGGGGAACAATTTATTTTGAAAAAAATAACGAAATGAAGGTAAAGTGTTAATATTTGATGTGATTTTTTAATATATTTTTGCAGAATTCGTGATAAAATTAATTGATGTGATATCGTTCTGCACTTTTTTTACGTTGTTGAATAGAAAGAAGGTAAAATGAAGTTTAAGTACCACTTTTATTTAAACGATTAATAAACAGTTAAGAAACAGTTGATAAAAAAGCTCACCAGGAGAATAAGGGCTGACTAGGAAAAGATGATAAAGTGAGGAGCTTTACTTAATAAGATAAGAAATAAGAGTAGAAAAGTATTTATTTACAAGCATTAAAGTTTCATCTACAAGTTTAAGATTGAAATGGAAACCCACTCGACTTTGACTACGAGGGTATTTGTCATTAATACATTTTAATATTGATAAGACCATCATTGAAAGGACTGCATTATTTAGAAACAAATTTTAGCATCTTTTCATGTCAATAACACAATTTTAAACAATTAGTCAAAAATATTAATGTTACATATATAATATGCTTGCTGCTAAGTAATTTAATTCAGATCAGCAGTATTAAAGCTAAGGAAGCAGTTATGATTAAATAGCTTATTTATTAGACAATCAATAGCATTCGTAGTTGAAAGGCAGCCAAAAATGGTACAAGCCAACTTGGTTTCATTAAATATAGAATTGGATCTATATTCTCCCTTATATTCCCGGAAAACATTAACACACATTAGCGGCGTATATATCACGTAACAACCTAGCAACATGACTATCAACATTTCCTCGCTACGCGCGACACATGCTTTCATACGCGGCAAGGGATGGCTGCAGGTAGAGCGGCCCCTCGTCCCGCGCTCCCTTTTCCGGACACCCCTCTGTGCGTCACCGCGGTATGTGCTGTATGGAGCCAGGTCGCTGAACGGGAGTACAATCGATGCGAAAATATCGAAAATTGTGTCTGATCGTGATGTGTGAATTTTATTGTCATAATGACGAGGTAGTCTGTGGCTATTCATTCATGGTAATGTATATGTAATCACTCTATATATTATACAACCGTTTGCGACAAGTAGTGTCTAAATTAAATGAAAATATCTTAATCACAGATTTCAATGATTTATTTGTTAAACCGTCATAGTGATACAAAATGGAACAAGTTCCTGAATAATTTATGCCTAGGCAGATGTGTATGGTAACATTAATATTATAAATAACATTTAATCGAATAATCATGGGTTCTGTTGTGATTATGTGTTATGGAGATTTTTGTGATAAAATAATTATTTCTATTAGGATAGAAACTAATAACCCTGGCACTTTTATCTAATAATTACTGGAATGCCCTAGAAAACTCTCGGAAGTCTCTGGTAAGGTATATAGAGAACGCGGTAGTCACTCTTATGTACAATTTACTACTGAGTTTTGGCAAATAAAGAACAAACAAAATATGGAAATTCCATAAAATATACTTAGAATGCCTTTGCTTTATGAATTACGTTTAAGGCGAAAAGGAAGCAAAATAACTCGCAAATATTTGCACTACGATGGGCGAATAGGTACTCTTATATGAACCACAGGAAAAAATATCGATCTCACCAGTAATCCCCGCCTAGGACGATGTCATAGCTTAAATTTAGAGAAATGGAAAAGGGTTAGAAAAGACCCCAGATTAAAAGCTCCTACTTCATATTTTAGGAGAAAAATGAAAATGTACTGTTTGGCTACCACATGAGCTAATACTGATGTACTGAAAAGGCGGATTTAGTAGTTTAGTTGCCAATCTACTAAATTACCAATAAATATTTGGGCACGAACACAAGAATACCAAATCAGGATGAGTGATTATGTCTACAATATATAACGAATCAACGTGTAATCTATATGTTATGAATTTGATACATTTAATAAAACAACAGATGAACAAATGCCTTATATAAAAAGGAAGAAATCAAAATAAAATCATATTAAAAACTTTATTGAAAATTCTGAAGGAACTTAAAATTACGACACTATAGTACTTGTACATTAACATCGGAAGGAAAAGATGTGAGAAACTGAGTAATATACTGCAATTGAAATTTACTTCACCAAATTAATCAACGGTAAAAGCTCTATCTTTCCACCAAAAGCCCTCAAAAGAATTTAACAATATTACGGTGATCGGGAGACGCGACCAATGAAAACGTCGATGTATAGATAATTCTGCTGACGTTATAAATGAAAAAATCCAGGGTGAGTACCTCTATATATATATATAGAGTTGATATATATATTTATATCTAATTATATATCTCCATATGCGGCTGCGTCCATCTCCACACGTATATACAGAGATTCCAAACCAAAAACGCCCCTTGCCGCGTCACGCCGGGAAAGCGGCGGACGCGGAATCGAAAGGAGGGTTGATTCAGTCATAGGCATGGCGCAGAACACTGCAGTGCGCGATCTCGAGTTCGTTGACCCACGAGCTATCGATCGCGGGGGTGTCCCGGCCCGCACTCCGCGCCCCTAGCCGCCACACCCCCCGCCGGTGCACCCCTACACGTAGTCGTGCTTATAAAGTCTGTTATGGTTATTAGATCAATATACATATATATATATATATATATATATATATATTAACTTTTATATATATGTACGTTGATATATAGATTTAGATCTCTCCCAATGTACACATATCTAAAAGCGCGCGCAAGCAAGGTGGCTGTGAAGAAATTGTTTTTCTTGCGATGTTACCAGGTGTTATTTTTTATGGTTTTGTTGGAGGGCAAGTCAAGTGCAGTTAAAAGATATGAGCGTTACCTATCAAGGGTGTGGAAAAAATAAGTCGACAATTTTTTAAGAAGTAGAGGTAGAGTTTGGAAAATTACTACGATAGCTGGATAAATATATTCGAAGATGTCTTTAGAAGTTATAAATTGTTTCGATATTTCATATCGATTGATTTTTAAATGGAACTCCTTGCTGTCAAAATTAAAATATAAAAATAACAAAAATAAAAAATAACCTCAAGAATTTATGGATGTAAATTTTAGGATAATTGTAGAAAAGCTATTAATATAGTTTTTTCCGTTACAAAGGAGATCATGTGATAAAATTTACCACGTAAATCAATTCTGAAGGATAGTCAAGCTTCAGGATTTATACGACAATATATCTCTGAACTTAAATTATATGCTTCTTGAAAAATTATTTGACAATCCATATGAAAGTGAAACTCGGGCATGTATTCTACTTAAAGCGACTCAGTCACTCAGACCAAATCTATTTTCATAATTTTCCGGCTCTACCACTTCCAGCTTTTACACGTGTTTTTAATATTTTAAACAAAATTGAAGCTATTGAGTAAATTCGTTTTCCCAGCGAGACTTCTGTTCGTTACCCGACTAATGAATTTCGGGCCCCTGCCAAGGAGGGAATCTAATTTTATTAAAATTTCTCCAAAACTTTCGACATTCCCATGTAATTTGCTAAACTCAATTTATTTCAAAGTGGAGTGATAGGTACAACTTGTTATATACAATTCCTTATGTACGTACTGTGCGATACTGTTACGGCTTCTAAAATAATATTTTTGGGTGCGTTTTTTTTTCTCGTAAAATACCTGTATCACTAAGAGAATTTGTTTTCCAGACATTCTAATATTTCAATCTCCATCGACCTTAATACTCGTAACTAATATAATTAGAATTTTTAGTAGGCATTTCTTGAGTTTGTTATCAATATCGTCTTCATAAAGATTAATATTTTAACATGTATTGTTTATCGTAAGTTTTGCATTTTTTTACATGAAAGTATCTTCTTATTCGTTGATAACAAGAAAAAATCAAATTGCATTTCTTATGAAAAAAATATGACTGTATTGGTAAACATAAACGTATAACTTCAATCAAGTAATAAATTTTGGTGAAACTAACGTGGAAAATGGAACTAGATGCTGTTCGTAAGCTGCTGCTCAAGATAATCATAAGTTCAAAGCTTAAGCAAGTGTTATTAGTGATTATTAAACTTTTTATTTTTATTGTGAACAACTGAGCCTTGGTATGGATCTTGGAAATTGTCCCCCGACAAGAATACCTACGTTTGATATATTTATCGATGATATCCTATTCAAGTTTCATTATATTTAGTGTCTGCCATAGTGTTATATTTAGTAAAATTATTTTTATTGTTCAATGAACACATATTCTTTTTTATTTTAAAGCATTGATAGCTTTAATAAATAAATATACAAATTATTTTTCTGTATATGTAATTGAGTTGTTAAGTATGTAATGTTGTGCAGGTTAATTCATAGTGAAACAAAAAATTGTGATAAAAAAAGTGATAATAAAAATGCGAAACATTTTTTAGGAAACGGATTTTAAATTTGGAAGTAGTTTTTTTTAAATTTCATTTAAACATGTTTATAAAAGTTGCTTCATTCAAACTGGATGCTAATTTGAGATTTTTCAGTATTTTGAAAAATATAATTTTCTTTAAAAATATTTTCGAAATACTTATAACTAGCCCTTTCAAACGATACTCCACATATTATATATGGAGTTTTAAAATATTTTTCGAGTATTTCCCCGCTCTAAAAATTTCCATTTGAATATTTTTGAGCATCACCACTTGAAATATATGCGGGTATATAATATACTTAAACAATATTGTGCCGAATTTCATGTTTTTGCGTCAAGCGGTTTCCGGGAAAAACGGTTATGACAGACATGTGAGTGATATTATAAGAATTTTATTTTTCCTTTTGCGGTACCGAACCCTAAAAATAATAATTTTGAAACGAGCTAATAAATAAAATAATAATTTTTAAGTAAAGCAAAATACCATTTTTGCTACCGGCCTCTACATGAACTTCTCTATTTCCAATTATCTGGTTTCAACAAATCTAATGAGTATTGTGATAATTTATTATTTCTAAATTACCACAATACTTACCAGATTCTTCCACCCGAGACACTTTTAGGAGCGCGATCCTCGCGGCGCGGCGCGACCGTGTCCGAGCGTCGCCCCCGTGCACCACGTGGTCCGCGCTTGACCTCGCGGCCGCAGGCAAACGACCCGCAGGCGAGATCCACTGACCGGCTTTCAGGTTCTCAATGTAACTCGGGGGTAGCTTTTTGGAACATATTTAAAGTTTTAAATTTCAGATGTTTAAATTTAAATTTTAGTTTTTACTCTCTCGGTTGCAGGTAAAAGTTTAAGCTGAAAGTTCGAATACGTGAAGTCGGCATTTATATTTTAATACTCACGTTATTTCTCATGGATACATTTAAGTATGGTCGCAACACTCTTTCAACGAGAACTCGATTTTTTGTAAACAATACCTAGTGATGGCTTAATTTTATTACAGAAATTACTAAAAAGCTTAAAAATTGTCGGACATGATGAATTGAAGAACGTCTTCAAGGACAGTTATGTGTTTATATATCAGATTACGAGCATATGTTTTCTCCGAAGTTTTTTTAACCCCATTGTTCTGCGAATAAATTTGAAATAAATCTACTTAAAATTATGGCGAACAAGGACAAATGAGAATTGAAGTAGAGCAAATCACTGACTAATGATTATTAGGATAAATGTATATTTTCGTAATAAATGTAAGTATAAGGTGGAATATATAATAGGTTAAATGATAAGTTCGTATATAAACTTAGGTACGAGCCTAGATGCGTCATCAAGATCTCAGATAATTAATTACGTCAATGTCTCACAACCAAGAAATCATCTGAATCGATGAAACACGCCCAGCTTCTATATTCTCGCTGTTCAAAAGGCCACGAGTTGCAGATCAAAAACGAGACTAGACGCGATAGTAGTCAATCATGAAATAATTTTGCCTACGAGCGTAGAATTGGCAACGCCGCGCCCGCAAAGCTGCGACTATGAGCGGCCTGAAGCTTTCTGAAAGCTCGTGCGGCCGCATATCGATGTCTGCGGCGAGAGGAGCCACGTGGAGCGATTTATGAAGTTTTAGGTATTTGGGTTATTCCCGTTGTTCGGTTCGGATTTTAAGGGCTGCAATCTTTATTTCTCTTTCTGTGTGTTGTTCTACTTTTTAATTGGACATTTTAGCTCATGATTTATTTGGTATTCAATCCAAATATATATATATATATATATATATATATATATATATATATATATATATATCGATAAAGCTTTTCGTAAAATTCGTGGCCAAGTTTCGGAAAGAGTCTTCTGATACCTCATTACGACGACTGTACTTTATAATATAGGTACGTGCTATTCTGTTAATGAATAATTACTTCTCATTAGTTAAAACTGTTTTGTTTAGAAAAAGCACAATCCTTATTACGAGTATATAATCCTCTGAATGGTCTTTTCTTAACTTATCAATAGATAAGGATAAATATACCTAAAATTTACAAGTTAACCATAAACTATTAAACACTGCACTTTTTTGTGAATTCAAATTTATTTATAACATTTTATTTATATTTTAAATACATAAGTTCTATTTGGGTGGTGATCTGTATTTTTTTATAATTCCATGTAGGATCTTGCTTTAAATTAGAGTGATTAATATAGACTAGATGATCGACTCACAACTTTCAATATGTCGATTAAAACTTACTTTAACAGGGTTTGGGAACTATGGGAACAACAAAATAGGTTCAAATATATACGTAGGTATATCAAATGATGTGATGAAAAATACGTAAATAGCTATAGATTAAATACATAAAGGCCTTGCAAACAGCCGCACCAGCAAAACGCGTTGAAGCCTCCCGGCGAGTCCAAATAAATAATTAAACGCCAGCGCATCGTTGCCTGGCCGTTTGCCGCATTGAGGGCGCGGCGCAAAGGGGACGGAGCGAGGTGAGTAAGCGAAATAGAAATAGGGGGTGCTGTCACGCGAGCCACCCCTGCGAGTGCGCGCGCTTCCTGCCGACGCGGCAGCTCTATTGGAGAGTTGTAGCTGGACTTTTGAAACACAGACAAAAAATGAGGTTACACCATTTTTTGAAATTATTTTTATGATTTTTATTATAATTTAATTTGGATATTGACTGCAGCGATATGGTCACCAAATTTGGTAATTTTCCGCTATTGATTACAGATCCGGCCTTATTTCAATTTTATATTTAACCTAACTTTTTGAGGCATACCAAAATTATATTGTGAAACTATGGAGCTACGAAACTTCTTTAACAGTGGATCCAAAAAAACTTTCACAATGGATAGCGAAAGTTAAACTTCTCTTTATGAAATACAAATAATTCAAGATACATTTGTAAATTTTTTTCCTATTCACACATGTAACCAAATAACGACAGAGAGCGACACAGACTATCTTTTAGGCTCTCCGCTTAATTCGCCCTCCCCCCTCTAAGTTATCGATGCGGTACGGATATAAATATTACCAATTGGTTCTCCAGTACGCCCGCCGTTTGTTGGCGAAACGGTCGTACTTTTATGTTTTAACTAATTTTCGTATACATAATAATGGATATTTGGTTCTTATTCCTTTAAATTGCTACTGCTCAAATTTTTCTTGCCCGTTTAATTTGGATTTGAAAGTCGGTCTAGGTTTGAAACGAAAATTTCAATTTCACTATAATCTTAAACATAAACTTTTCCTTTCGAATTAGAAATCTAATACAGTTATACAGTATATTGTATCATTCATTATTTGTATTTGGAACTGATACGAGCTGGTATGAGTAAACTAATAATTATATCTATGTGTGATAGACATCTTAGATTCTAAATTGATTTTAAATAGAAAATATTTATATATATATATATATATATATATATATATATATGTACGTGTGTGTGTATGTGTGCGTGCGTGTGTGTGTATAAATACATTTAGTAACAATAAACGTTCCTACTACACCCTTAATCAAACTTGCAAAATACACATTAAACTGCTTTTTGAAAATTATTATACAAAACCGTAACCTTGTAACAGCAGTTTAACGATTTAGCCTTGTTAATAGATATTAATATGTAACATATGTAGTAAAGTTTAAAATATGTGAGCATATTTATAAGAAACCCATTTGAACACAGTGAGCGTAAATGGGTTAATTTTGAAAACCGGATATCCTTAAATTATTCTTTCAAATTATCTTTAAATTTGGCTTATACGTGTTATTGAAATTGTTACAAACTTGATTAATCAGTTTGAATCGGAGTCTGAATGTAATATAAATTTAACAAAAAATAAAATTTTGTAGTTATATCAGTACTCAAGTGAACGAGCTACCGGTTATACAAACACGCGCGCCAAGCGTATGGCCGCGTCGGCGCTACGTGCGGCGGGGGTTGTTAGGAGTCACGCGTGCCTTCTCGCACAGATATACAGCCTGCTCCGGTTACAAGAATGGTTTTATACGGGGCGATAATTTAGTGAATACAAATTGCAACTTTAATTGTATCATAAATTACAAATAAACGCAACTGGAATAAAGGTGGATATCATACTTAGACTGTATACAAATATACAATATTGTTATGCGAATTAATTCTAATTAAATATGTTTCTAGGTTACGAAACTAGGGTTAAAATTGTATTAGGATAAAAACCGTCTACACTACCGTCTACAGTGCTGAGGGTATTCAATGCATAGATATTGTATTCTGTAAACATACTATTTAAAAGAATATCGACGTCACCTTTTATGTCCTTGCGTATATTCGTTTTAATGCCGAT
Source organism: Druceiella hillmani (assembly GCA_039881145.1). Taxonomy (NCBI): domain Eukaryota; kingdom Metazoa; phylum Arthropoda; class Insecta; order Lepidoptera; family Hepialidae; genus Druceiella; species Druceiella hillmani. Next base: position 14,687,586 of record JAYKKI010000028.1, on the reverse strand, counting down.
CACGTTCGACATTTCTTACTTAATATTACCATGCCAAAAATTTTACTATATCTGAAGCTATATGCTATGGAATATCGCTCTAAATGAAATTAATATTTATAAGAATATATAAACAAACTTCGTGTCTCAAGTAATTTCATTTTACAGCATTATATATATATATATATATGTGTGTGTGTGTGTGTGTGTATGTGTGTGTGTGTGTGTGTGTGTGTGTGTGTGTGTGTGTGTATGTATGTATGTAAAATGACAAATAACTTCGAAAAATTTAACAAATTTTGAATAACTGCTAGATGAACTAAGTTTATTTAATTTAGTCGTTTTATATTAAAAAAGAATATGCTCATATATAAGAGATACCATTTAATATACTTACTGCTTAGATTTAAACCTTAACAAGTAAAAAACTGTGTTTTGTCAATGCAGTCATACCGACATCCCTTTGTTAATATCCGTGATATGTTCATGTTTTGTATCATATATATTTATTTTTATATTAACTTTATATTAAATTATAGATCTATATGAATAAGTACTAAATAAAAAAACAAAATGGTTGTCTGTAAAGTCGGTTTACGGACGATAGTTTCACGTGATAACGTCATAAAGAAACATTGATGAAAAATTGCTTACTTTTTTGAATGAAATTGAATTATTGTCACTGAATTATTATTATTTTGTATAATACAAATAGGAATTAATTGACAATTACAATTTTTTCGATAAATTAACATTTAGAGAGAAATTCTGACGCTCGGGCCGATCGTGCCTCTCTATCATTTGTTCCGCGCTCTCGCTCAGACGGAACGTGACAATTTTTCATGCATGCAGCCGCTGTTAATCGATTTATAAGACGTTATCACGTCAAAAGTTAGGTGTACTTAAGACCCCACGGTAAAAGTAAAAACAATTCAGTGCACATTCAACTGATCATATTTTACTTACTTTGACATTAAATAATATCATAATAAATATGATATATTAATGCATACAAGTACGTTTAATCTATTTATAAAACTGATGTAATTACATTAAAAATTCTCCACATAGTAAATATATATATTTATCTAAAAATAAAAACCTTCACTAAAAACATACACTTTATATACTGAGTATACTCCCAAACACCGGATAGCCGAAGCATGTAATATACATTTATATCAGTCCCGGTTATTCTCTCGTTCGGGGATACTCGGCCCACCGCGGTATACGAATATACGCGCCGGCATCGAATAAATGTGTCTAGGCGCGTATATTCTATAGCGGACGTTGCGTGATGCACACTTGTAGTTTTCCCGTCCCCATACAATATTGTAATCAGCCGCACGAAGTTTCTCTCGTTCGATTGTACTTGACTTACTGCCGAATATACCCGAAATACGTGTAACTGTTGGGCCGTACTCGGCTTACCGGTGAGTAATTTCGAAGGATATCACGGTCGTAACGTGAAGCGAACTCGCATAACTTTTCCCATCAAATAAAATCGGATAAGGTGTCAGATCAAGACACAGATAAGTGTTCGCTTCACTAATAAGCTGATTTTAACCATCGTTTCCTTTCATTTGTTTCAGGCTGCAAGATAAAGGCGCTGCGCGCAAAGACCAACACATACATAAAGACACCGGTGCGCGGCGAGGAGCCCGTGTTCGTGGTGACGGGCCGCAAGGAAGACGTGGCCCGAGCCAAGCGCGAGATTCTCTCCGCCGCTGAGCACTTCAGCCAGATCCGCGCGTCGCGCAAGTCGGCGGGCGCCGCGCCGCCGCCGCCGGCGGGCGCTCCCGGACACGTCACGGCACAGGTGCGCGTGCCTTACCGCGTCGTTGGACTAGTGGTCGGCCCCAAAGGTGCCACTATAAAGCGCATTCAGCATCAGACGCATACTTACATAGTCACGCCGAGTCGCGACCGCGAGCCTGTGTTCGAAGTCACCGGGTTACCGGAGAGCGTGGAAGCGGCGCGCAAGGAGATCGAAGCACACATCGCGCTGCGTACGGGAGTAGCGGGCGGTGCCGCGGGCACTGCCCCCACAGCTGACGCTCCAGAGTTGCTGGCCTCGCTCTACAGAGCCGGGCTGAGCTCGCTGCTGGGCGGCGAAGCAGACGCGGCTTTCTCATCGGCCGGCTCCTGCTCGAGCGGCGGCTCCTCAGCGCGACTCGGCGATCTAGTCGGCATATGGAGCTCGACAGAGCGCGATGAGGGTCTGGGAGAGTCGCCATCGTTGGAGTCGCCGGCGTGGGCGTGGGGCGCGCGCCCGTCGCCGGCGGCGTCGCCGGCGCGCGCCTGCGCCGTGTGCGCCGAGCGCGGCGTCGCCGCCGCCCTGGTGCCCTGCGGACACAACCTCTTCTGCCTAGAGTGCGCGCGGCGGCTGGCTGCAGGCGGCGCGCCGTGCCCCGCCTGCCAAGCGCCGGCCCACCAAGCCATCCGCATCCTCTCCTAGGCACCCCCGCGCCACACCCCCGCACATATCCCCAGCGGCTGACGCCGCCGCTCCTCGTTATCGCATAAATATTGTTTTATTTTTTTACACGTATTTTTTGAGGAGGCGCCACGGCCGCCCGCTAGTCAATGGGTAGGTAGGCTAAGTGTAGGGTAATGAACCGGTTAGTGAATCGCGGGCGGCGCGCCCTCCGGATTAGCTTAATTAGAATTATTATTATTATTACGATTATATATTGGAAGAATAAAAATATTTTGAAATACCCTCGCCCGACGGCGGGACGAGTTATTTTATTTCTTATTTTGTAATTTTATATGAATCGTGACTCGTATAATGATAATAATAATAATATAATTATAACGGTAAATGTACGTTTAGTGCGATTTTGATACATACATACGGAGGGGCACCGGCCCCCCGCGCGTACTTGCATTCCCATTTCTATGAAAGTATAATAGTATACAGTGTTTAAATATATTTATCCGATAAATTATTTTAAATGAAAAACAGATTATAATCGACTCGAGAGTTCACCTAGAATATTTGATAAATTTTTAAATTTTCTATTTGCGTAGGTTAATGTGTAAAGTTGAACGGTAGAGAGTCGGGTCACGATTGCCGAACAGTGAACGGATGGATGAACGATGTAGAGCCGACGGGGCCGGCCGGCGAGTCCTGCTGAATACTCCACTCGATATTATAAAAGTAAACCGATAAGAGAATGTTTAGTGAAAGAGAATAAAAATATACGAAGTAAATTCGCATCTACGTTTTTGTAATTAAAAACAAAATGAAAAAGAATTCCCTTGACGACGATTTTTAGAGTTTAAAGTTGTAACAAAAATGTAAAAGGAAAATCCAAAAAAAATACGATTAATTAATTGTGAATAATAATAATGTCGATTATTATTAAGAGATAATAATTAAATAATAATTGTATTCTGGTGCCAAAATCGGTATCGACACGCGAGCTCGATATCGACCGCGGCCGGCTGTCCCCAGCAGCCACCACTTATCGATAAGTCAGCGAAATTAACATAACACAACACTATACATATATTTTCTTATTATGTAATGTTTTTTAAAACGGGCGTCGAGATAAATATATTATTAATATATTATATTCGTTATCGCACCCGAACGGCGATAAAATGTTAAAAAATGTAATAAAAATAATAATAATAATAATATTAAAAAAATGAATAATAATAATAATTTATAATGTTTATTAAGTAGATTCGAAATTTATAAACCTTACCTATTATGTATATTAATTGTAAGAATTATCGTGAAAGTATATAACTACATTACATTATTATCACTCAATATTATAATAATAATAAATAATAATAATTAAAAACGCAAACAAATAATATTTACCTCTATTTATTTGTGTTTGCGAGATAGATAAATAAAACGATAGAAAGCGAGAGAAAGATTGAGAGAGAGAGAGAGGACTGAGACTCGTCTCGATTTAGACTTAAATGTTTAATTATTATACATATTACATACATACCTTTACATTATTATATATCTTATATATTATATATTATATAACTATTAATATAATAATTGTTTTTAAGTGAGTGTTTTATCAACGTTTAGATTTTTATTGTAATGTTTTATGAATGATTGATTTTTATCTGTCTATAATGATGATTTATTATTATTACCTATTGATATGATAATATTATTATTTTATGTGTTGACTCTGTTTTTTTTATTTTGAATTATAGTTATTAATTTGTAATTTAGTTTCGTATCGTGTTATGAAATTATAGTAAGTGGAATGCACAGGTATATTAATTACATGTATCACAGGAGGCTTCGTAGGAGTTGAGACATTGATAGTGTTTGTTCAATGTTCGAATGATTGATTAGTTATAAATATAATTATAACAAATAATAATAATAATAACATATATTATAGTAATATGACTCGTTTAAATGCATTAACTATGTAGTTCTAGCATGACATTGAATATTAACTAACCATTATTATTATGACATTTTTATGAATATCGAAGTATTATTGATTGAAATATATTAAAAAAATTAATTAAAATACATAATTATATTTCTTAGGAATTATTATTCTGTAAAACTCTAGTTAAAATAAAACGATTAATAAAAATTATGTATTTGTATCGGGAACTGTTTTGTGTTTTCATGTTTTCATTACCTTTCCAATGTTTATCCTTCAATAAATACTTAAATTTAACACGGGATATATTCAACATTATTCTTATACATCTGAAGGCAGTTAGACAGAAAGCTTAATGGTCGAACCCAGCAAGTACATCTTTCACCAAGTTAACTACAATTACATTAGTAATTGTGTTGAAAGTGACTGCCAATAAATGACCACATAATGCTATTTGAATATATTTAATTATAAATGAAATTATTTTGTGATTGAAACTATTTGATTCATTATTAATAGTTTGATTCATTATGGAATAGATTTAACTCGTACTTAATTATTAATTTGGAGATAGACACCCCATCACCAAATTAAATGTTTTTTAAATCTTATATTGCATGATGACTCATACAATATAAGATTTTAAAACATCTTAAATAATAATGCCATAAAAAAACTTATGTCATAAGTGAGGTTAAAGAATAAAAGAATACAATTTTTAATACTTTTTTCTGAAAAAATTAAACCAGTCACTGCCAAACATTTTGTGAGTGTAAGACCACAATTTATTTATTATTTAATAAGTTGGCCATAAGTGAATATCCTACTACTACGCATGAAGTGTTTCGTCACAAGATTGCAGGGTTTGTAACATGCGTGTTGCCACCAATTCAGATAAACCAAAATTTTCCTTTATTTTTCAAGTGTATAAAATCGCATCAAAATGAAAAAAAAGGATATTAGTTCGTTTCTCGAGTACTAAACAATGTTAGATTAAAAAACTAATTAAAATCAGTTAACAAAGTATGCTGTAATGGATCAGAAAAAGCAAGTAGCAAAATTTATTCATATAATTAGAAACAAGACAACTTTTTACATAATGCAATTTTTTATACGAATACAAGCCTTTTGCAATTTTGTTATGTAAGTAAATTGTTTAGATTTCAACTGTGACTTTTTTTAAATTTTGAACTTCCGCTCCTTGGTACTATCAAAATTAATAAAATCCTTAGTATTCACATAAAAGAAAATACCGGGAATTAAGAAGAATTTTTCTCTCTCTAGAAGATAGATATTATTAGATTAGAAAGGAAATTTAAAAAAGTTACTTTCAAAAATTTAAATTCAACAAAAAATTATTAATGTCCTGCATTACTTTTTTTTAATTTAATTGAATTTATTCTTTATGCATTAACGAATTTTCGTTAAAATTCTAAATGACTTGTTAAAAATAAAATAGGTTCGAAAAATATATGAATGTAAAATAAACATAATTTTTTTCTTAAAAATTAAATATATGTTAACATACTTCCTATGGATAGAAAGAACAATATGACCAACTAAAAGAAGACGCACGAGAATGCACAAATCTATATTTTAATACTTTATAAGTTTCGAAGGAAAAAACTTTTAGAAAAATAAACAAAATACACCACGTTAGCATCAGCATTGTAGTCTATTCTACGTTACCATTCAAAGCTGTATTCCGACTACAAAATCAAATGTATGTATTTAATCATTTCTATCTATCATTGGCAACTTTATTTTTAAGAAGTGATGACATAAAAAGGTAAGGTTTTCTATAAAATGTGAAAGCTGAAAATCAACTAAATAATATCCGGGAAAACAAACAAATCCTAATGATACGGCGAGCCAGGACTGGAAAATTTCAACTTAGGATTAGCTCTTGTATGATGATAATGTAATTTTATGTTGTAAATATATGTAAATTTTAAGGTGCACTACACTGCCTGTTTCGAGAAAAAACATTCCGAAGTTTTCTTAGCACGTTGTAATTAAAAACATGTCAAATACAGACAAATGGCCCATGTCCGCGTAAAAAAAATACGGCGTGTTTGGTTCGAAAACAACAATATAGCTTTTTTATACAATTATAAAATATGTTTTTCCTGCTTTAAATTAAATATTTATTTTGATATAATGAACAAGAAAATATATAATTTGAAAAAAGAAGCTCTAATTTTTATTTAAATTTTTGTATGTCTTTTTGGAACCAAATATATACTACGATATTTTTAAAATTATAATGACTTCATGAACCAAATTATACCAGTCCGATGAATTACCTCTCTATCTACATGAGTCTGTAGTGACTGGATATAAAAAATGTTTAAAACATAAACTGGTCAGAAAAAACTAGAATGCATTTGTTTGTAATTAGCTTAAGAGTGCCCCTTGAAAATTATACCCTAAATGTTACACTATTGCACACTATCACCACATAATGGCTGATTTCAAAAATAAAATTTTCGGATCACGCTGTCATTTCGTGAGAAATCCTTGTGTTTCTTAAAATGGTGAAAAAAGATATAAATGTAATAGCAAATTGACAGGAATATAGAAAAACCGACATATCGATAAGAAAATGAAAATGAATCCTATGTACCTATTGAGCATAAATCATCAATCATAATCATAATCATGATACCTATTGAGCAATACTCCCAAACTACACTTTGAAGATTTCTTTAAAATTGGTCCATAAGTAAATAAAAATATAACAAACTTACCTTGACGGATTAAAACAGCTTTGGCCGAAATTACTTAGCATCCATCAGAAGCAACAGTATTTTTATTACTTTAGTAAAATAAAGACAAAAGCACACGTATTCAACATATTTTATTTATTTAACAATAATAAATAAAAACGTTAGACTACCCTCTGCTTCAAAAACGGCAGCTACGCAATTCGATATAAACTTCTTGCAGCTTCTTGCACTCTTTGCTATTTATCTTCTTTCGCTCTTGCTTTATGTAATTGTTTAAACCTTTAAAAAGATCTAGGACTATCCGTAGATCTCACACTTTAGTGTAACTCCATAAACTCTGTACGGGATTTACGAGATCTGGAAACTTTGCTGGCCACCTCCAGAATATTGATACCGTTTTCCACAAATATAATAGCAACATATTATGGGCGAAATTGTCACTTTGAGCATTTTGTGTTGGCACTTGACTTTTTACACTGCCATTAAAAATTATACATGATGATGGCCCTGGTGCTGTTTCCTAAACATAAATATATTGTCACCACCAGGTTTTTCCTAGGAATGAACAGCCAAATTGATAATAAAGTACTACTTCCTCCGTATTTAATAACAGCCATTAGCCATGATGTGGCAAGGAATCCACTTGACTTCTTCATATGATACACCGGTATTCCAAATATTTGTAGAATTAAAAAAACGTTTCAAATAAACATCTTAATTTAGTTAGTACCAGTACCAGTTAGACACCAGTATCTTATGAAATTTGAAAATATTTGAAAATTTATATTTCACAAAGCCAAATGTTTTATTTTCTTTAGGAAAATTGAAAAACTGATAAGAGCAATAGAAATGGTTCAAAGATTTTTTTCAATATATGTTTACCTAATAATAGTTACTAAGTGATGATTTTGGTCATAACTGCAGATATTCTAATTAAAGCACAATTTCCTTTTAGCAGTTCTACATCAAAGTTATTTCTCTTATTAATTCCGTTGTGTTTTATTCCACAATATGGAATAAAACATGAAATAGGGTAGTCAGGAATGCACCATTTGAAGTATTTAATTTCGCGCATAATAAGGGTCATTTTTGTATCCCCATACATTCCAAGTCTTATTAATGGCCTTATCACTCGTGGAGCTGAAATTTCCTCGTCTCCCAATGTTTGACACATTCAGACCATCGCTGTCTAAGGTTGTAGAAAATAAATAAATGCAAAATATAATCATCATGCTCCTAGCACTATTGCCGGGTATATAAGTAATAAATTTAACTAAACCGAATTTTTTGCAATAAGCTGTGCAATATACTCGTACTAAAAACATGTCCTTGGCGAAAAATGTTTACACGATTCAAATATTATTACTCAGTTTATGCATATAAACACAAATATATGTATATATATTAAAAAGTTATTTTATAGTTACAATTCACGAATAAAATAATCATGATAGAACATTTGTAGATGTTTTAAGGTTTAAGTTACTTAATTTCTCCCTCAAAAGTCGGAAGACTGCTGTAAATTTTATTTATAAAAACACGCTGGCGACAAATAATAAGTATCGACGATATTTATATAATTAAACGGAAACGCTATTAATGTACTTCAAACTTACACATATTTCTTTATTGTTAACACATATTTCTCAATGTTCTTTAAACTTCCACATATTTCTTTATTGTTAACACATATTTCTCAATGTTCTTTAAACTTCCACATATTTCTTTAGTGTTAACATATATTTCTTAATGTTCTTTAAACTTCCACATATTTCTTTATTGTTAACACATATTTCTCAATGTTCTTTAAACTTACACATATTTCTTTATTGTTAACACATATTTCTCAATGTTCTTTAAACTTCCACATATTTCTTTAGTGTTAACATATATTTCTTAATGTTCTTTAAACTTCCACATATTTCTTTATTGTTAACACATATTTCTCAATGTTCTTTAAACTTACACATATTTCTTTATTGTTAACACATATTTCTCAATGTTCTTTAAACTTCCACATACTTCTTTAGTGTTAACATATATTTCTTAATGTTCTTTAAACTTCCACATATTTCTTTATTGTTAACACATATTTCTCAATGTTCTTTAAACTTCCACATACTTCTTTAGTGTTAACATATATTTCTTAATGTTCTTTAAACTTCCACATATTTCTTTATTGTTAACACATATTTCTCAATGTTCTTTAAACTTCCACATATTTCTTTAGTCTTAACATATATTTCTTAATGTTCTTTAAACTTCCACATATTTCTTTATGGTTAACACATATTTCTTAATGTTCTTTAAACTTCCACATATTTCTTTATTGTTAACACATATTTCTTAATGTTCTTTAAACTTCCACATATTTCTTTATTGTTAACACATATTTCTTAATGTTCTTTAAACTTCCACATATTTCTTTATTGTTAACACATATTTCTTAATGTTCTTTAAACTTCCACATATTTCTTTAGTGTTAACACATATTTCTTAATGTACTTCAAACTTCCACATATTTCTTTACTGTTAACACATATTTCTTAATGCACTTTAAACTTACACATATTTCTTAATGTACTTTAAATTTACACATATTTCTTAATTGTTAACACATATTTCTTAATGTTCTTTAAACTTACACATATTTCTTTATTGTTAACACATATTTCTTAATGTTCTTTAAACTTCCACATATTTCTTTATTATTAACACATATTTCTTAATGTTCTTTAAACTTCCACATATTTCTTTATTGTTAACACATATTTCTTAATGTTCTTTAAACTTCCACATATTTCTTTAGTGTTAACACATATTTCTTAATGTTCTTTAAACTTCCACATATTTCTTTAGTGTTAACACATATTTCTTAATGTTCTTTAAACTTACACATATTTCTTTATTGTTAACACATATTTCTTAATGTACTTTAAACGTCCACATATTCCTTTATTGTTAATACATATTTCTTAATGTACTTTAAACTTACACATATTTCTTTACTGTTAACACATATTTCTTAATGTACTTTAAACTTCCACATGTTTCTTTATTGTTAATACATATTTCTTAATGTACTTTAAACTTATACATATTTCTTTACTGTTAACACATATTTCTTAATGCACTTTAAACTTACACATATTTCTTTACTGTTAACACATATTTCTTAATATACTTTAAATTTACACATATTTCTTTATTGTTAACACGTTGTTCTTAACGCACTTTAAACTTACACATATTTCTTTATTGTTAACACATATTTCTTAATGTACTTTAAACGTCCACATATTCCTTTATTGTTAATACATATTTCTTAATGTACTTTAAACTTACACATATTTCTTTACTGTTAACACATATTTCTTAATGTACTTTAAACTTCCACATGTTTCTTTATTGTTAATACATATTTCTTAATGTACTTTAAACTTATACATATTTCTTTACTGTTAACACATATTTCTTAATGCACTTTAAACTTACACATATTTCTTTACTGTTAACACATATTTCTTAATGTACTTTAAACTTACACATATTTCTTTATTGTTAACACATATTTCTTAATGTACTTTAAACTTCCACATATTTCTTTACTGTTAACCATATTTCTTAATGCACTTTAAACTTACACATATTTCTTTATTGTTAACACATATTTCTTAATGTACTTTAAATTTACACATATTTCTTTATTGTTAATACACATTTCTTAATGTACTTTAAACTTACACATATTTCTTTACTGTTAACACATATTTCTTAATGCACTTTAAACTTACACATATTTCTTTATTGTTAACACATATTTCTTAATGTACTTTAAACTTACACATATTTCTTCATTGTTAATATATATTTCTTAATGTTATTTAAACTTACACCTATTTCTTTATTGTTAACGCATATTTATTAATGTACTTGAAACTTACATATATTTCACTATGACACAAACTAAAAAAACAATTAAAGAAGTAACACCAGCTATTATAGAATTGTAGAATTAAACTTTTTTAACTAAGTACGCTGTGTCTTGAAGGTTAGTTCCTATATCTTCTTTTTAGTCGATCGATTTCAATGAAACATATCATAATGAAACTATCAAAGTAATCAAATTACAAGTATTGACAATAAATTCGAATTTTAAACAAATCTAGAAAATAAAGTAAGGTCGTATCAAAACAAAACAGGCAGCATCAAAAATGTTCTTTTCCCTTTTTTCACCAAAAAATTATCTCTTTTCTTTTGTCTGCCCTTACATGTCTGCCTGCGTTCGCGTTGCTTACTCAAGCGCCTACCCCTACTTCATACTAACCTCTGGGCACACCCATTTCGCCGATGTATGTCCAGATGAAAAATAACATTGCGCGGTTTATAATATACCCAGCGCCATCTATTATGTACATAGGCACACTAAATGTTTATGTAATTACTATCTTTCGAATAGCTAGGCACTTTTTTGTTGTTGTTATAATTCAATGTAAATGTATTTTTAAAAATATTATATTCGCATAGCTTTTGATTGAGTAAACCGATTGCGATGAAATAAAATTTAAATATTACTTCAAGTTGATCCTTGTATTTTTCAAGAACTCAGAAAATAGACTGAGAAAATATACATAAATAATCTTAATGTTTTTTATACTTATTCCCATAATTTTTTTCAATATTTTTAATGTTTTATTATAAAAGTAAATATTAATATAAAATTTAGTATTGAGCTCATTTCATATTTCGATTTTTTTCTTCTACCAAACTTGTTATAGTCGTGCAAATATATATTTATTCATTACAAATATTTTTTCTTAAATTATTTTGAAAATGTGTCATAATAAAAAATGACTTTTTTTTAAATCTGGACGTCTGCACAGTTTTCGAAATTAGATAATTTTTTCTATGTTTTTCTTTTTCTAATTTTAAAATTCGTAGACTTTATTGATATGTGTTAAATATTTAAAAAAAAACTCTAATATTACAATCATAGTATGTAAGTTATGAGCAAAAAAATCCAATTTTTTTATCTGTGAATTAAACAAGAAAACAACGCACGTCACGTCCTTTAAATAAAAATATACTTTGATGCAATAAATATATTTATTGTAGCAATACTTTGCTACAATAAATATATTATTATATGTGACTAAATAATATAAGTAAGAAATCCTCGTAGGGCAAGAGCGTAGAAAACTTCACAAATTTATGAATACATAAATATTTCTATATTTTTAATATTGGAATGAACATTTAACATTGAAGGGAATAAGTTTTGATATATTTCCTAAGACCCCGTAACTGACAGTCTCCTTAATTTGCAGCCTGAGAAGGATTTTACTAGTATTTTTACGTAAAAGCATTTATAATAAAACTAAATAATCCAAAAGGACAAAAAACTACTTAATGGGCAACTTCTTATTTAATTATCGCCTTAGGAGTATATTCTAAAATTAACTAACGACTCGATCTCAAAATTTTACCATTACACAAATATCTCAAATTTAGTTTTTGAGACAAGCTTTATTTAAGCTTTGCAAGTTTAATCGATTAATAACAGAATTCATTGATATTGAATAAAGCGAACATGAAAAAATAGACGATTAAGAGCCGGTAGTTTTGATATCAATTTATAACATTATAATCGAATATAAAACAATGAAATATCCAATATCTTAAAGTAAAACACTTGTCAACACAGTCGAAACGAAATTAATAAAATAAAAGTTTAAACAACTAATACCTGACAACAAACAATAAAACTAAAAATCTTGAAATTGAAAATAATAAAGTTGTTAATATTTCTCATAATAATGTTTTTTTTCGACGAAAGCCTGTCTTCATTGCAGATGGTGCACGGTAGTCGGGCTTTCAAGTACAGTAAAAAACAATATTATCGTTTGAAATATTTTCCAATCCACTGGTTTTAATTTTAAGATATCTATATTACGCACAAAAGTTATTAAAGCTTGTTTCTTATTCTTTCATAGTCGGATTTTATTGTTTAAACTTTTATTTCATTTCAAACTTATTTTCGGTGATAGTTTTTAATAATAATTGATTATTCTATTACACGTTTCCTCCATGAAACCCAGTGTCCCATTATTGACCGTCATATTAATTGTAGTGGTATAAAATGTTATGAATGGGATACAGTGGATGTATATAATGGAAGGCAACCAAGGTTCACATTTTTGCTGCTTATTTTCTTAACTTTCAACCGCGTTGTAAGTAAGGGATGTTCGTATATAATAAATAATATTATAAATAATCTAAAATAACAATAATTGACGTATTATTTTATTTAACTATCACAAAATCTTACAAAATTGTATACTTCGTTTAGAATTTGTAGTAGTTAAGTAATGAGAAAAAAATATGAATTGAAATTGTTTTACGATTATTTAATGACTAAAGACATACGCAAACTCACTTACTAGATATGTAGTTTTGTTAGTTATTAGTACCTAGTAATTTCCGGATCAATGTAATAGGTAGCTTTGTTACTTTATTTTTTTTTTTACTGAACTTTATTTTGATATGCATTTCGACGTGGTTTCAATTCAATTTTTAGACCACCCAAGATAACGCTGCGGCCAATGGAAGCCATATTGCACTTTATATAGCCTCTGATACTCTTAATATTAAGTCGAATCAAATGGTACGTCATTTGTTAAAATCGCTCCAATAGGAAGAAACATCTATAACCACATACATATGTCAACTGTAACTATTAATATCATGTAACGATTGCTCTATATATCCTCGCCGTACTCGAATAAAACTCATCAAAACTAAAATGAAATAAACTGAAGGTTTCATAATAATGTTTATTTTATATATGTCAAATTCAGAGTTAAAATAAACCTAACGTAATCTTATTTACTCAACTGTTTAATTCACAGTAACCGATGCGCTCACCCACTATCCTTACACTTATATGATACAACCGTTGTCCAAACGTTTGCTGGGTCAGATCTGCAGAAACATTAATATTTCTCTTTAAAAAAAAGGATGATATTTTCTGATAGATCGAGGATCTGTATTTTATTTTATTACTTATTATCGAAGGATCCATAGTAAAATAAAAATCACTTTTATTGTATAAATATTCACAAGTACTATATTCTAATGTAAATTACATAATCATGTGGATTTTTTGATAAATCCTGTGGGAAATGCGTGGAGGTGGGCGTGGCATTCCTGTACAAGCTATAGCTCCTCTCTTCATTTGATCAAAAACAGTATCTTTCTTATTTTGGTGTTTTTCTTTGGTGTTTGCTGTTTATTAAGTCTTTAAATTTACTTTTAGTGTTATTTCCTTTTTAAAATTGTATCTATTAATCAGTATTAAATTAGGTTTTTCTCCATATTTCTGGAAGTTATTTTCATTTTCTTTACTTGTTTTTTTTATCCTTAACTAGATTTATTAGAAAAATCATACCACTAGTCACATGGAATTGCTAATCTGCACAAAAGCAGATAATTCAATTTGAGGATATTTGTAACTAAATGAAATTATTTGTTATTCAAAATATTTCAATGCTTTATTAAAATTAACTTTATGAATGAAAAATTTCTTAGATATAAAGGATAAAAGCAATAACGAAACATAAACTCTTCTAAAATTGAAATCATAGAGCATAAAATCAAAGAAGGTCATCCTTTTTGTATTCAGCAATTCAATGAAGGTTGAAGTGCTGGACGCAAACAAATTGGTAACTATTTTTTTTAAATAATTGCCACTTTTTATCGTTCTTTCTAGGACATGATGTACAGCTTACGTGTTTCACAGTCTATTAGCATATCATATATCATGTACCTCACGAAGTCTTTTTTGTCGCTAATAAATCCGACGTTTTTGGTTATCTTTAATAAAATTCTTATTTTTTTTATTGTTTATTCTTATTTAGTCGTTAATTTCTTAAAAATGCGTCTTATATGAGTTACTCAGTGTCAATGTTAGTTCTGTACCTTTATGCTACCGTTGCCTTTATGCTATACATATAAAAAAAATACATCCGAAGGTCATTTCGTCCTTGTTCTTCCAACGTTATAATTAAAGCAGAATTAATCATTACAGTCAACACTTCCTCTTGTAGCATTGTAGAAAGTAATAACCTTGGTTTATGAGTGTTATCTGTAGCTATATTAATGGCCGTATCATCACACATAGTGGACATGAAAACACCGGTTTTCTTCGCTTTGAATACATAAGACACCAATGTATTTTGATTATGGAATACAAAAATTAAGTTGAATGGTACTCTATTGTACCAATTTGTGCTTTTACCACTTTATGATTGTAGTGTTACGACAGCTACATTTTATTGGCTTAACTAGTTGTTTTACCATCTGATCTGGAGAATTAGATACCCGATATTCTCTATATGGTTGTTTACCTAAGTACAACACACATTTACATAAGCAATTATATTGCTACATTAATCATAGCTTCAACTTTTATGCAATATTTATTCGGTTTATTTGGCACGTATGCTTTTTCTCCAACCCCGAAATCAAAGCACTTGTTCATCGATGGGCCAGTTTTCATTAGGAGAATACATCGACAAAAACTTTTTTTAGTTTAGAATTTTCTTATAGCTGTTAAATTATAGGTATTTTGCCTCTCGGTCTGGTCTAAACCATTATCTAAACCATCATCACAATAAGAAAAGAAAATGTATACAGGACTTTGTCACTTGAAACATTTCTACACCCGAGCCATCACGCATCGACATATCAATTAAATTCAAGTGAAATACTCTTAGAACTCTAGTCTTTATCAATAAACTTAAAAATGTATGTATTTCTACTACTTTGGTAGCATCTTTGCTATTGTCTTGTGATGGTTGGAAATATCCTTTTTCGCTTTCAGAATTATGTTCAATTTCTAGGGTTACATCGCCCACTATTTCTCTTGAATCACCGGAACCAGCCACATCTTTTTCATTATTCTACGTTTTCTAAGGCTTTTTCAATACCAGTCTCTCTCAATCCATTTTATATATTGAAAGTAGAATAAAATAATGTGAAACGAAACACAAGCCATATTGCTGCCACTACCTGTAATTAATGATTAGAAAGTTACCTTTGTGAAGTAAAAATCATTCAATGACAAGGAATTTATGGGAGGAGGTAACAAGTAATTCACACAAACAAACACATCCATTAAAAATAGTTACGAAATTGATCGTATAGAATTAATGCGCAAGAGAGTAGCGACACATGCACACTTGTTGACGTTGTGATGGCGACTGATTAGTGGCGTCGAGTGCGTTCTGAACGCTCAAAATTCCCTTTTTTGCAAAGTTAGTAAACCCATACGCCTAATTAAGGGTTATGTGCCCGTATTCGGAAACCATATGTAAGGGCTGGTATTAATGTAGCCGTTAAGTGATTCTGATTTTAAACTGTTAGAAACATCTTTGTAATTAATATTGTGTCCAGTATTTATTTCAGCCTTACTGCATCTTTTATTTATTTTTTTTTAAATGTAATCTGTTCTATTCAATTTTAGAGAAAGGTTTTCTAATATCTTTTAAAATTTATATTTTTCTAAAAAGAGTAGGATTTGATGTCTAAATGTTTTAAAGTAGTGAGAATTGAAATTTCTTTTTAAATGTTTAATTTTCAAGGCGATTCACCAAAACTATTGATTTTCTCATATTTATCAATATTTAACGTTCAGAATAATAAAAATAATTAAACTGTTCGAAAATATAAATACAATTGTATGATAAACATTTACTGGTATTACGAGCATTTTTATTAAAATGTTTATAAATATTAATATAATTTACCCCATCTAAATATATGATATCTTTCAGGGACCTAAAAATATAGTAAATATTGAAAAAAAAAACTATAGGATTCAGAATAATCGATAGTTTTCCATTATATTTTAAGTAAACTTCTAGTAACGCTATTTTTGGTAATTTTCACTTAGTTGTTCCGAAAATAAGGTGGATGATACTAACTTTTGTGGATATTTTCAACAATATCTCTAGACATATCTCACATAAAATTCTGAACGATATTGTTTTGTAAACCCTGGTAACTTACTCGTCCTATTCATATCACATACAATACATAAAATGGGGAAAAAATTAAACCTTAAATCCGGGAATACATGCAGGTTTATATGTTTATTATTATGTCATATTTTAAGTTTCTACACCAAACGGCATCTGAGAAGAATATCTGTGACAGGCTGACAAACTTAAGTATATGTGATAGACAATCTGTGATATTTTTAAGCACCTATTTTTAATTGTTTCGAATATTTAGACCTACAAATGGAACTGCCTTTTGTGTACGAAACTTTGAAAGCTTAAAAATACAACACCCGCTCTGATGCAGTAAATTATTATAATAAAACTAAAATTAGATTTAAACTGTTTCATGTTTAATGAAATGTAACACAGCAGAATAATATCATGGTTTAATCCAATCTATGATTAAACATTTAATTATTTGTTGTTAATAATTAACTCTTATTGTCTTCGCAAATTAATAATAATCTTACATTAAAAGATAAATTTCTATTCCGTATATGATAATGGATTATATATGGGATAGTAATAGATCTATGAAGCCATACTATATAATCATTTTTAAATACGCATTTTTAATAGAGTAAAGAGACACACAAATGGTATTTAATAAATAGTTATATGAATTTGAATAGATCTTCCCTGGTAAAATAATGTCTAGAAAATAAACACTTAAGAAAATGCTGTTTCGGAGATTCGTTTCAAATTCCATTAAAAGCTCAGGGGCAGGTTTGTAACCGTACAATTTTATTGCCCACTTAATCTTTTTCAAGTGGCCACCAAAAATATGAGGCGACACACTCCGTTTACTAGCGATCGGGATTGATTTCGATCGAGTTGTAAGTATACCGTTAAAAACATACTTAAGTAGAATTTACAATTATATGTACTTATTTCTTTATGCTTTCATATAGCAATTTTTGTTTGTACACAGTTTAATGCATATGTAATATCTGTTAAGTTATGTCATAATATCAAACATTTATACTGCTCAAATATATTAAAGTATAATTTTTTCTTTTTTCTTTTATGTTCATACTTTTGTTACATTGAGATGAAAGAAAGCAATTTAAACTCTAAAATAATCCACTTTAAGATTTTTGAAGCAAAGCTTCGTTTGGAATGGAGAGCTAAGTGAGAAAAAAGAAAAAAATCGCAAACGCGATGATGAAACAGAAGCAAAGCTTCTTTAAGAAGTTTTCGGTTCATAACTGGGGAGAGAGAGAGAGAGTTAGGGAGGGAAACCGAGAGAGAGAGATAGAGAGACAGAGAGAGAGTGGGGGCGGAGAGAGGGAGAGGAGGTGAGAGGGGTATTGAGGGAGAGAGAGAAAGAGAGAGAAAAAGATGCTACCATTACACGTTTATATAGAAAAGAGTAAGAAGCTTCGCTTCTGTCGTACGTCCACTCGCCGACACATTGATTTTCTTAAAGATTTTTATTTTGTTAAATTTTTTTTATATTATTTGTTGTTTCCTACCAAGAATAATTACAAATCGAACGTTTTTTTCAATATTTCAAGCTTAAAATAATTTTTTTGCATGTAAATTTTTTCTACTGCTTTATGACTATTAATAATATTACCTAATTATTAATATACCTAATGTTAAAGAACAAAATGAAAAACAACTAAAGATTTTTTTTATTGGTAAAAAATTGTTTCTTACCATTTTACTTTTGGCTTTAAAATCCGAAAAATACAAAAACGTATTTATGTCAAGTTGCAATGATTTGTAGTTTTTTAAAAAAAGTTTTTTGTTTAATGATGAGTCAATGTCAAGTTAGTTTAAATTACAATATTTTAATTATTACTATTAATGTGAGCAGTATATTTAAATTTTTGTTACAACTTGTCTATTTTTTTTTAGATAAGACAGGCAGCGTACAAGACGTGACAAAGAACCATAGCTCAACTAGCAGGTAGTAGGAAGGATCTATCTTTAATTCAGTCAATTGGTCAATATATCAGAGATGTTAGATCAATTTACTTAAAATTCCAGATAGATGATTTGATCTTTATGGATGTTTCATTAAAAATGACTATTGAAGTATTCTCCCTCCAACAACTCTTTGTAAATAGTTTAAAAAATCCTGGAATTAATTACTGAAATTAGAACAATACTGTATTAGTAAACAAGTTTTTTACCACTGTCATTGGAAAAATTGAAGTTTTCTCAGAAAAAAAGGCTCCCACAGAATAAAAGCTACATTTTAAATGAAGCTTACGTAAGTAGACACCCAATACTTTCCCGTATGAGAAACAAACCGGACATCCCTTCACACTCCCAGCTTGCATCAGCAGGTGGCAAGCCCTGGGTAAACTTTCCACTCGAGCCTCGGCACAAAAAAGCACAAAGACTTTAACAAAGGGATAAGCAGTACGCAGACATACTCAGACACTTCCCTTGCTGTGTTTTTATTGTTATAAATCTCGAGTAAAAAATTGTTTCCACGCTTTTTTATTAAAGCTTTTGCTCGATAAATCTTTTTTGTCGGAACGACAGAGGAAGTGGTGCGGCTGCGCGCCGTGCACGTATCGACAGATGGTTTATTGTGTTCTGATTTCTTTAACGGAAGTACCTAAATTTTGCTTCCTGTTAATCCTAAACGTAATAATGATGCGTGAGTTTTTACGAACGTATTTTTATTTTAGTAAAATTATTGAAATTTTAAGGAAATGAGACACAGTTCGTTCAAGGGTATTTTATTTAGATTTGATTGCTTGTTCTACACTGCCATAGCAAGTATTTGGCATATATTAAAGATAATTTAATTTCCATTCTGGCTACAATTTCGAACTCAGTTAATGCTGTTCAATAAGTAATTTTCCATGTAATAATTTTAAGCATACAAACCTAAATAAAAGTACTGTAAAGTACGTAACGCCGTATATATATATACATATATATATGTATATATATATATATATATATATATATATATATATATATAAATTCATTCCTTTTTATGTACCTGTAAATTTTTAAATGCAAAATACATAGATTTAATTTATGGAATTAATAAAAAAATTAATATTATGTGATATAAACGGTTATATGACTAATTAAGGCGAATAAAAGAATTTAGCTAAATTTATAATTTTTGCGTGATTAGCTATAAATGACATCGTGGTAAAATAGAAATATGCACAAAAATATGACATTATTTCATATTTTGATGCATATTTCTATTTTACCACGATGATAGAACGTTTCGACGGGTAAAATATATTTTTACAAATTCTATAGGGAATATATGGGCAATTTTAAAATAATAGAAATCACCGTAATGTTAATAAAAACTAACTCTTTATTCACTGTAAACAGTTTTATGTCATCAGCAAACTTCAGGAACTTGGTGACGTTAACTGCACGTGAATATATCTATATACCTCATTCGCTATAACGCGTACATTCACTAAACGGTTCTTTTTCCTGCAAATAACATGTTAGTCACCTACTTTTTTATTTACTCATAATACCAACATTGGGAAAAAGAGAACACTTAGCAACAGGGAAAAGAGCGCGGTAAGCCAGAGGTCATTGAGCTCTCTCCCATCTAAGTTATTTTATTAGTTTTCCTCTTAATGTTCTGCGGATAATATTTAAGAGATTCAACTGACTGGAACTTTATTGCAGATCGATACCTAAATCACGGAAAGCATTAATAAACGACATAAATTATTATTTTATAGGGCTGACAACTCATTGCCTAAATGGCTGGGTAAACGAACATTCGTTCGTACACTTTTCGTTTCATTATTAAAAAATATGTATTCGAATGAAACACACACTTAAGTATATATAAATACATACACACGCACATACATACACACACACACATATTTTATTTGTGTGTGTGTTTATGTACCGTATATATGTGTACATTCAGAAAGTTAATTCATTTGAAAAAAAATTTTGCAATGTTTCAACACACTATTGAAAAATTAGATGGAGAAAGGACATAAAAAGACGTGTAGTCTTATTGAAAATAAATACTTCATAAGCGGTGCTAAAAAATTAAAAATCAAATTTAATTCAAAAAACTTTTCCATTCACACCCCGGCATGACGAAGCGCAGGAAAAAAGTGCCAACAAAATTATTTTTTCAATACTTTTCTGCATACTAATGTATGCATATGAAAACTCAAATTTTCATGCACATATATCTAAAACTATAGAAATCGTAAGGCTGCGACAGAGGATAAATGCACTGACATGTCGATATTCATGAGTTCTTTCTTTTAATACAGAACCTTAGAGATTATGTTTTGTAAATATTACATATAAATTTAGACTTAGAAAAATTAAATAACATAATTGTTATTTGATAACTGTAAAATTTCGTAAATACCAAAAATAAAATAAAAAACCTGTCAGTACGATTAGAACTTGCACTAAAATAGTTTCCCAAACCCTTGGGCATGTGTGAGATCATAAGGATGAAATCCTAAAAAGTAATTGCTATAATAAAAAAATTAATTAAACTTGTTGCTTTGTTTGTTATATAATAGTCTTTTGTCAGTCATATCTAAGTAAATAAGTATCGTAAAATTCTATAATGTTAAATTTGGAAAACTAAACTGTTAAATTTTCTAAACAACAGTTCTGATACTGATTTCACATTTTGATCAATAACATTTTGAAAGTATCATTGACATTTGCAAAAAAATACGTGACCTTACGGTGGATGTGAAAAAAATGAAAGTCGAAAGCCATTTTCATGCTCTATGTTCTAAGCAATACCAAAGGTTGCCGATAACGCGTCCTTGTTGGTGTATTGTATATTTCATTAGCGCGAAGTAGATTAGAAAACGGTCCCACAAATTGAAGTCGACACGAAGGCAAGTACTACTAGATGATTAAGCGTCTACAAAATACGTTATTGTGATGCCATGCATGGGGAATTGTGTTTATTTCAAACTTTTATTCGTAACCGATTGTCTTCAGAGCCTGTTAAGTTTCCACTCTTTGCATTCCAAAAGAAATGTTTCCTTGAATTAATATAGTAAAAAAAATGTTATACCCCGTTTTATCAAAATAATCCTCGTTCATAGTAAATTCTTATATTCGCGGCGAAATTAACCTTTTTGCTAAACAACCATCTAAGATTTCATTATACAGAGATTTTCCCATTTTCCATGGCATTCCGTTATTAAATACACAAGGCTTCATAATTTCACCAAGATTGGTATTTCTTTATAAGAAATAAAAATAAATTGGTTACAATGTTTCATTTTTAATTTGTCACTTAATAACTCAACATTTACTTCGTCAATCGTCACCAAATGAATATCTACTTAGTTATAGACTAACATAGTTTTTATTTCAAACAGTCGAACAATTCCTTAAGGGATGATCAAAAACTATTTTCATTTCTACCCGAGTGATGGCACTGATCTAAATATTTAATTATTCTGAAAATTGCTGAAGTTTCTTTGCGAATAATATTCCGAAAATTTTAATTGATATAAACAACTAAACAAACATCTCGCGACAAATTTTTGTATTAAAATTTTTTAGATAATTTCATAGAATATATTTATCTATGGTAAGAAGACAGTTTCCAGGTTTAACGTCCTTAAAATTTGTTGCAGAATTTTAAAAAATCATGAGTTATTATAAATAATTTCTACTTAAACTACGCGTTTTCGGTTCTACTTTTTCAAATAATATATTTTTAATGACGTTATCATATATGCGTGTATGTATATATATATATATATATATATATATATATATATATACATAAATATATTGGAAGGAAATACTAGGTAAGCAAACCCGATTATGGCTATGTTTACATATTAAAGTTAATCTTCGATTAAATTGTCTAATTTAATCGAAGCAAAATATAATAAGTAAATATTGTGTAATGATGCTACTGTATTGGATTTTCTCTGTATATTTCATTTGGTTTTAATTTGTAATTCCACACGAGCATAGCTGCAGTTAACGGTTAGCAAATAAAAGAAAATGGAACAGGTTAAAGTTACATTTCAAAGCCTTTTTAACTATTAATTACTACATACAATTATTCATATTATTTATATAACAGATAAAGATATTTTTAATCCATTTTCACATTCGAGCGACAAAAGGATGAACGAAAGTATTTGCTTAAAAAATTGAAATTAACACTATGGGTCGAAATTATTCTAAAGTATTAATGGCGTTTAAAAATTTGCGTATGCGCTTGTGATTGAGTGTGTGCAGTACGTAAGTGCGTGAGTGCGTGTATACATGCGTGCGACCAAGCGTTATTGCGTGCGTGTTTGTCTGTACGTCCATTGAAATATACAGCACCTAAACCAATTAATTATTGAATGGAATTTTACATTTGGCAATTTTTAGAATGTCCAACAGGCCCTAGTTATACGTTATTTATTATTAGTGGCTCCATCTATATGAACGTCAATACATGTATTCAGTTTTTATAATTTACCCTACATTATAAGAATAAAATTTCGCTGGCGAATAACCCAAATCAACAACCCAAAGAAGCGTCATGTGCAATTCGAATCTAAGGATCTTCGAATGGCCAATTAATCTAGAAGTTATTTTAATTTTTTATAACCTATATCGCCTACAATTAAATGTCAAAAATCATGTTTTTATAACTTATTCCGCATTATGTAGTATAGAAAAATAATCGCGCGCTTCGTTCGCGCACAATGTGACTACCCTGTATTTTCATTTCCATGGTGAATCATTATGTTTGGACTGCTCGCATTAACAATATTGTTGTTTAATTATTTTGTTGTTTTAAAATAAATTATCAATAATTATCTATAGATATAATAAAATTGTAAAAGACTGAATTCTGTAGATGGAAAATTTAAAACAAGTGATCCGGCTACTACTGTCATTCTATACTCTATATAGAATGACAGTAGAAGCCGGAAAACCTATTTTTAGAGTCTGTCTGTCTGTGTGTTAATTTATTGTTCAATCATGTGAAATCTACTGAACGGATTTTGAAATTTATTATAATATTAGGTATACATACAGGATAACATACATATTTATTGGGATATTACAGATTTAAAAAGTCCCTGACTTAGTGAATATTGCGAAATTGGTACTTGTATGCCATTGATATCAATTATTTTACCTGGGGTTTTTTACATACAATATCAAAATAAATGTACAGCTAACGCCACCTATTAGCAGTATTTGTAAATTTTACAATCATAGGAAACGAAGCCTATGTGTTGATTTTTTGAACAAATCTATGTTGTTTCAATCATCAGTCAATTGCACGCGGACGAAGTCGCGGGCATACCTCGTTTACAATATTATTATTTAAAATTGTAATCGTTATAGTACTAATCTAATACAAATCATTAAACACAAACCCCCAAACGTTAGTATTAAGTATGGTTACGATACGTAATATTATTAATTCGTAAAATTAAATATGCTTACCGTACACGTTTTTGTTTCGTTTTAAATTTTGATTTTAATATTCATCATATCAGTCACATAATAATCTTTTGACAAGAGCTTACCCCGAATTGAGTAACCGGACCAAAGTCGTGTGATTTGTCTGGTACTTTGATAGCCATGGGCATAGGCAACAAAGTTGGCATATTCCATTATGTTGATAGGCAGCAAAGTTGGCATATTCCATTATGTTGATAGGCAGTAAAGTTGGAATATTCCATTATGTTGATAGGCAGCAAAGCTGGCATATTCCATTATGTTGATAGGCAGTAAAGTTGGAATATTCCATTATGTTGATAGGCAGCAAAGTTGGCATATTCCATTATATTGATAGGCAGCAAAGTTGGCATATTCCATTATGTTGATAGGCAGCAAAGTTGGCATATTCCATTATGTTGATAGGCAGCAAAGTTGGCATATTCCATTATGTTGATAGGCAGCAAAGTTGGCATATTCCATTATGTTGATAGGCAGCAAAGTTGGCATATTCCATTATGTTGATAGGCAGCAAAGTTGGCATATTCCATTATGTTGATAGGCAGCAAAGTTGGCATATTCCACTATGTTGATAGGCAGCAAAGTTGGCATATTCGATTATATTGATAAAGGTTGTAAGTATTACACTACACAGCGTAATATATCAAATATTAATGAAAATATGGTAGTGAAATGTTAATTATATTTCTTGAATTTCGCCAGTTTTTAGGATTCTGTATCTCAAAATGAAAAGCGGAACCCTTATAAGATCACTCAAGTGTCTGTTTGTCCGTCTGTCATCGCCGTTTTTCTCGGAAACCGCTTGACGTAGAAACATACAATTTAGTACAATTATAAGTCATATCAACCCGCATAAATCTCAACAGCTAACATTCAACAATTTTTGTGTGTTAATTTTATGAAAGCAAATTAATTTTTTTTTAAATCTATTATTTTGGGGTGCGGTTTGAAAGGGCTAGTTATAATGGATCTCAAAAATATTGTTCATAATTTTACGTGGTCTAACTTCAGAGATATATTGAAAAATATATAAAAAAAAGTTATTTTGCCCTGTTTCCTAAACTACTAAAGTATCAAAATTGTGAAAAACCAGAGTTTTTAAAAGCCAGTGCATAGTTTATAGGAAAGCTATAAATATTATATTAGATATCATAGTTTTGAGATATTCACGATAATATTTATGTACCCTTCTTAGTTATATAGGAATAATTAAGTATTTACTGCGCCAGGGAATTTAAGTATCATAACTCATCATATTAGGGATGAGTTATGATAAATAAAGTAATTTTACTTCAAACGAGGTACCTAATCAACCCTCGCGACGCGTTACTTCAAACGAATTAATTAACCCTCCCGATCTCGTAACCCGCGAACCAGACTAGCAATTAGCCGGTTTATAAGTTATTCCCGAGAATCATACTGAGAACATTTTTTTATTCGAAGGTATTAATATATAAATACAACAAATTTCATTATGGCCCAACTATTTCTGACAAAGTTTATCTGCTAATATACGAAGTTTAAAAGTTTGTTTTCTTGCTTTTTTGCTATTCATCAATTCAGAAACTTTCTTTTGATCAGAATGTTGCAGGTATTGGTAATAAAAGTGGAGCGTATAAAAGGAAAAAGACTCTAACTACAATATTTAAATATGGTATCAAATTTTATTTTATTAAACAAGAAAAAAAAACAAATTTAAGAACTTGAGTATTTTTATTTTATTATTTTCAACCCTCAAAATTTTATAATTATTTAAGTAAGTTGTTTCATATATATTTAACACATCACAGTTTTAGTGAGTATTTATTGTGCACATGGCATTATTTACTGTAAAAAATGTTCATTTTAATTAGCACGTAACCCCTATTTGTGTTAATATCAAGCATTGGGCTGTCAGCTCCAAGAGGTCTTAAGTTGAAAGCCGAATACTAGATTACTTAAACAACCGTAAGGTTAAAAACATTCCGAACATTATTAAATTGCTGAAGGACGGGACTTTTCGACCTCGGAAGCGACTTCGTTCCCAAGATTCAACAAGATTTAAAATTACTTACTTCCAAAAACTTAACAAATTCACAAAACGAATTCAAAATAACAAAAGAATCAGAATGAAATTAACAGAAGTTTATATTATTTTCCTCCGCTGTTCACCGAAACTTAAATCAATTCTCGACGAAGTTTTTTATGTATAAAATGCGCCAAGTAAGTTACAATATTCTGGGGTCGCTACGTGCTTAGCCCTCACTCCGCCCTCCTTCGCAGCCTTATATTACGAGCTAAGTGCGAAAGTGACTCAAGGACTCGAACCGAGGTTACTAACATAAAATAACCGTAACCACATTCATAATGGAAATATTTATACACAGATACGGTGAAAAGGTTCGCTAGTAAATTCTTCACAGGCTCGTGGCTGAAAAAATGACTATTTTCCTGAAAATATAATACATTTTACTGCACTATTAATACATCACTTTACCCGCGGGATATGTTCTGTTTATTTTGTTTGGGCTTCCATTTACAGATCTTTGAACTTTAGGTGAAATTGTGAGAAACCATCCTTAAAGGAGCAAACAACAGAACACAATATTGTCCCAGAAAGGAGAGCAAATAACATCTCACGTTTTTATAATACATATTTTCATCTATAAAACTAACAACGTTTGTAGATTTTTGTTTGTAAATCTTTTAAAAACAATGTTAGTTTACCTTTTCTGTTTCTTTTACTAATGAATTGCGTAGAACCATAATTAAAATGAGAATTAAATTTGAATTTTCATTTGCACTATTTTTCATCGCGGTAAGTAAAGGTACCAAAAAGCCACACGTTACATCTTTCTCCACACACTCATCTTACGGAAATTTATATTAGTTTTACATGAAATACGTCGCTTCGCCTTTGATAATACCGATGTTATGTTTTATTTTGTGAAATTAAAAATAAGTGTCAACTTGCAAATAATTTTTTCAAGTGAAATAAGAATAAAGTTTCATATTTTTTTAAGGCATGTACAAATATTTGTAAGTATTTATTATAATTTTATTTTTGAATGCGGCAAAGACATTTTAAAAATCGAGTTAAACATATAATAGGAAAGAAATTTGCCAAGCCTAAATAAATTTTTGTTAAGAACATAAAAATGTTTACGCGTACCTTTTAAATTGCATAGAAAAAACGCCTCGAAGATTGACAGGTATTCAATATATTTGGCGTTAATTTTGTAGAAATTAATTATTCACAATTAAATGAAACTACGTGATGTAGTATTATTTCTACTTTCTTCTATTTCTTTACCACGACCTAGGTTTCGTTGTATTACAACATCTTCAGGTGGGATATTAGCAAAGATCTTTGTTGTATTGTATTACAACATCTTCAGGTGGGATATTAGCAAGAATCTTTGCTAAACAGAACTCCATCAGCATAAAATTTACTAAAACACTAATAAACGGCTTTGGCAATATCAATATTGTAGAATATCTATAAGCACGAAGTTTACGCAAACGCTAATAAATGGCGTTAACAGTATCAATATTGTAATATTCACCAAGTTAGGGTATTTTTTATATCTGCAATATCCGGATATATATTATAATATATGTTGCGCGAGAGTATAAACTATTATCATACCAAATTTCATCAAAATCCTTCGTAGTAAATTTTGCGTGATTGAATAACATACTTAAATTACGTAGTTTTTATATAATTTTTTATTCCTTTAAAAAACGTTAGTAAAGTTTTTTACCAAATTTTATATAATCTTTTCCTTCAATATTGATTCAACCTCTGTTTTTTGGAAGGTAGAAATATACGCTCAACGCAAACATACTGGAGCACATTTTTTTACTACCAGGAAAAATATAAATCAGCATAAGTTTTTTTATATCAACAAGATTTAAATTAAAGAAATTTGTATTTATAACGTAGTATTTATATTAAATTTTTAAATTTCTTAGAACGTACTATTTTCACGCACTGCACACTCCTGTGCGAGGTCCATTAAACATTGCTCCATAGCGCACAATGTTTTATTGTAATAAATCAGATATATCTTGAAAGTCGGAAAAGATAATTTTATCATACTCTTATTGTTTGTAATCAAGTGGGAGACATATTGGGACCTACCTCACTTGGATTAATTAGCACTCTCCTAATTTTTCATGAGTGAAAGATTTGGTGATTTTCAATGTTTAAAACCATTATTTACGTATAATACTATATGGAGTGCATAAAAGACTTAAGTGACTTCTACGCATACCTCAATATTCCTTAAAACCCAAACCAAAGGATGAAAAAATATTATTTTCTCAAACTGGCATGTAGGCTATAAAAAAATGTCTTCTGAAATTGGACGAAGTCTTATTTTTAAGGTTCTGCAGTCAAATTTGAAATCCTTATAATTTTACCATATCCGTCTATATAATATAGCCAACTTACTCGCAGACTATGAGTGCTGTAAAGCTAAAATGGTTGTATATTTATAACGCATACAAAGTTATGAAATAAAATATTTTGAAAAATTTGTTAAGGGTACATCCCTTAGATGAAAAGGGGGTAAATGTTTTTCCTATATCCCTTTATATTGGATATCGTTAGATAGATCTGTCAAAAATATTGGGGGTACGTTTTAAACACTTTTTCAACATAAATATTAGTTTACGAAGTATTAAGTTTTTAAGAGACATTTTTTAGAGTTCCATCTCCCGGCAGTCTAGCAGCAAACCGTTATATTTTTATGTTTAAAAAGTACTCACAACAAAAGTAAAAGGAAAATTATCGCAACAAATTAAATTCTGCTAGTTTACGAGTAATAGTCCACCAACTTATGTCCTATAGAAAGACATACTAGCCTATATATATATATATATATATATATATATATATACATACATATATATATATACATATATATATATATATATATATATATATCTATATATATATATATATATATATATATATATATATATATGTATATATATATATATATATATTTTTTTTTACCTGGTGAAATATAATTTAATGGCTAAATAATATTAAAAACTACGTACGTTTGAATGTTTATATGCGCCCAAGTAGTGCGAGTTAAACTCATAATCAACAACATTGACATTGCTTTAAGAGTGATCATAGTTATGCATTTTGTAATTTTTATAGTTTTCATTTTCTATTTTCAATAGATCATTTTCAATTTAATATATTCAAAATTTAAGCAGTTAAAAACAGTAGTTCTATATACGTGTATGCAAATAAAATAATTGGAAAAATTACTAAATACTATAATCACTTTTAAAGCAATGTCAAAGATATGTACACTTCACAGACTAAATGAATACTGCTCAATTAAAAACTTAATAAGCAATGTAATATTTTTTGTAAAGATATTTTGCGAATTCATGCTTTTGTAACGATTACAACGACGAAGCTTTTATCTGGAATACGTAGGAATGAAATAACGGTCTCTAATTGATGTTTTTCATTCCATTTTTTAAAAAAGACGAAACTAAAAAATATACTTAATAAAATCTTATAACATCCGGGCCTTATTATTTTATTTTAAATTATATTGAGTTTTACTTGAATGTTCCAAAGAATCAAAATTTTTCGTGAATTTTATCTTCATGAACTTTATCTTTAAAACTTTTAAAATTGTTTGTTCAAATCTTTCAATTTTTTCTTAAATTTTAATCTACAATTGTTTTCAGATATATAATATGTTATTATATATGACTTCCAAAATCATTATCTAAAATGTGTTAGCTAAAATATTATTAGATTTGGTAGTCATTACTTTTACTAATTAGTTGGTTAAATAATTAACCAACTACAAGGAGTTTCAGCATCACACATTTTTAGTGTTTGCGTTCAATACAATTTATAATAATCTCATTAATAGGGGAGCAATCAAAAAAGAAAAAGATATCTATATTAGTAACAACGTCCCTATGTATTAGACTCCAGGATACCCTTTTAGGCAAACCCCAGTGGGAGGAATAAAAAATATGTTATTAAATGTGTAATTAAGTGCAACTTTACCCACGCAAATAACGGACCAAATTAGTAAAGTAACGGAACATTAAGTAAATCTACTCGATGTTCCGTGGGTAAAATGTTATGTTATGATATTCCTAAATTTTAATAAAGGATTTTCAGTTTCCTTATTCTCAAATATGTTTTTCTACACTATTTTTTCTCTCAAATATGTTATCCTGTACTAAATATTTTCTCAAACATACTGTCCTATATATATCATAAATATATATATATATATATATATATATATATATATATATATATATAAATATATCATAGGATAGCATATTAAAAGAATGGGGGATCATCTTAAATATGCTATCCTATATTATATTAAAGTGTATCTTATCCGCGTCACGAAACAAGAACAAACAGAATTGCTGCAAAGTAATTTAATTTATTATGATAAGAATAACATATCAGAAAATATCCTTACGGTTGAAATCACCTTTATACTTGGTAAAAGTTGAGATCATGCAGTGGGTAAAGTGGAGGGAAGATGGACGAGAGGAATTATTTACGCTTAAAAAATCCCGTGAGTAATTCATGTAACTCCATGAGGCTTACGTGTTAGATTTATCATAATTTTTAATTTAGTTACTATAGAATAAGCTTGTCATTTTTAGAATCTTTATAAACGAATAATTTCATCACTGATGTATAGGTACTTAATTTATGTTTTTACCAACATATCAATATATATTCATTAAGTTGAACAACTTATGCTATTCTAAAACAGAATTTACTATTCGATATGTACGTTCTACCTATGTAAACTATATTTTTTTATACTATATATATTTTCTATCTAAGTAAAAATTTACAATCATTACGTAAAACATACTTAACCCTTACTCCGATATAAAAAATGTTATACGACACAAGGTTAAAGAAATTATATTTCAGAAGTGTAGGTTTCTGAATCACTACACCATTTTTATAGCCTTACATTATCATGTTTTGCACATTTCTCATTTTGATCCACCCGTACCTTTTTCGGTCTTTTACGTTCTCTTTTTTCTCTCACATTTTCCATTTATACCTTTTCATCAGACGTTCCCTCGCCAAATTTTCAGCGTAATCAAACAATCTCAAGGTTCCTTCCTTAACCTTTGTAAACACACCTTATTTGAAACTTTTTCTCGAAATGCCTATACTATTTTTTTAAATTAAAAAATAATTCTTAAATTTAAACCGTGAAAATATTTTGGAGTATTATGCCAAAAAACAAATTTCTACACCAACCAAATTATTTCGCTTCTTACGTAATCTTGGAAGATATATAAACTACTATAGTGCATCAACTATCTTTTTCAAAATTGTCTGTTTTTTTTATAAAATAAGTACCTATGTATACATCATATTTTACAATTGACCCTAAACTAATGTATTAATGATGGATCTGTGACAGCTACAACAGGTAATCAGAAATAAAGCTTAACTTCTACTCTGGCGTGCCAGAGGCTGGCGGCAAGACGATGAGACGAGCAAGGGGAGTGTAGCCGGGGCTGCTTCCGCCCCAATTTTTTTTATTCTGAGAATTTTTTGCATCCCGATCGCACGCATATATGACTCATATCTATAGGCGAATGCAATTTGTGCTTTTTATTTTGAGCGAATGAAGAAGCGAACAATTTCTAAGCAACAAAATTTTAATAATGTATCCATGGAGAGATTGCAATAATGAATAAAATTTACGTATTTAATGATTTGTATAATTAAAAGATACTTTTCTTAATATAATTTAACAAAATTAGAATTAAAAAACATTATTTAATGAACGATCATGAACTATGTACAAGATATAAAATTAATTAAACATTGGTAAGTTGAATTGAATTGACTAATATTTTATGTAGACGTCAAATTCATACCCTGCATTATTTAATCAGCATCTGAATCATTTGCATGAATCTTCAGCTGTATATTCATAATACAGTTCAGAATTGTACTTTGTTTGTGCTTCGATATTTTAAATGGACGGTTTTATTTTGTATAGTTAAAAATCACAGTTTGCGTTCTCCTAAAATTTTAGGTACACTACTAAAAAGGGAGCAATAGGTCAATTTAATAAATTAAAACTTTAAAAATATTCAAGAATTTATTATTACATATTTTTTGTTACACATCTAGTTAAAGTACAGTTTATTTATATAACGTCTGCAATCTACAAAATATAGCCATGCTCATTGATGCAATAGAAATATCTTCTAGTTCATCGAATTACCATTAACATATTTACAATTTTCTTCTTATTAGCTTGATATAATTAAATTAACAATTTTCATAAAAATGTGCCCGAAAAAAAATGTTTAAATTTTTAACCAGAATAAAAAAGCGAATTTATGGATAATAGCAAGGAAATATAACTAGAAAAGAATTAACACAGGAGAAACTTTTCCAGATGAGCTTTAAATGTTTTCCTTGGATGATGTGTTGCAAGAGATTGAATTTAATTTATGCAATATAAAAAACTAAACAATATACAAAGAAGGAGGTATCAGATTGCGGAAGTAAAGCCTAAGGAAATTGAATAATATAGTCCAAGAACACGTACCCCTAACCAAAAAAAATAGTTGCGTGGATTTGTTAACATACTGAAATTATCGTAATCCATGTAGTAAAATTAGATACTATTTTCTAAGTCGTTGAACTTAAAACTTATTCATATGTAAACATAAGAACACATCATACCAACACATCATATTAACAACATTAGCAGAGTTGTAGATTGCACTTATACGAGTTCCAATAAAATACATATATTTTTGATATCCAAAAAAATCCAGTCATTTTGGGTGAAGTAAGTAAGCATAAATTAAGTATTAAGTATATGGTGAAATAAGTAAGCCTAAATTAAATATATTTAAAATCCTCCCATTTCACAAAAATCTCGAGTCTTAATTTACCATCGCAAGTATTCTAACATATTACTTCATACCTTTTATTTATTGCGTTACAGTTTTTATAAAAATATTGCGAACCACGATATGTCAATTAATAAACCTCAAACTTGTATTTATCAAATGTCGAACTGCTCGTAAAATCGTACCATGACGTAAATTCTATGACATAATACTTTATTTCATTATGCTCTGTGACATAACCTTTTATCTTATCTTTTTTCCAGTTAATATTTTATGGACACGATGACATAATTGTGTGACAAAAAAGAAACGATCCAAAATGTAAATAATCGACATTATTAAACATTGGTATAAATCAATTTATTTGTTAAACTAAAATATGAATAATGTTTACTTAATTTTTTTATAAATGATATTACAATACACTACCAAAGGAGTCCTTTTTTAAATTCAAAGATCTAGAACGTACCTTTGAAGGTAACGTGCCTTCGAATATATTGCATAAAATCTCAAAAACATGAAATATACCAATGAAACAATTTAAAATTAAAAAAATCTGGAATGTACCTTTAAAGATAACGTTCGTTTGAATATATTGTGTTAAAGGTCAAAGATATGAAATTTGCCGTTGAGGCAATTTAAATTTCAAAGATTTGGAAGGTATGTTATCTTCAAAGGTAAAATAACATTCCTTTGAATAAATTGCGTTTAATATCCAAGATATAATATATAAGACATATATCAAGCAAGTTAAATTGCAAAAATCTGTAATGTACATTTAGAGTTAAAGTGCCTACGGTAGTTGACTCATTCTAAATTTTGATATTTTTTGTACAATATTGTGAAATATAAGTTAATTAAAAACCAGTCTTAAAAAAAATTCAAAAATTGATTGAAAAATAAGCTAGTTTAGGCTTCTAAATTTGAAGATACGGATAGAGTTGGGTATATCCCCGTCTCTTTTCCTCTCGTAGAATATAATGTGCAATATTAAAAAGGACCTCACAACACAGTATTGCCGTCCTTCTCTAAAGGTTAAATTTAAACTTTTATAACTCAGTCAATTTTTAAGATTATTAAAAAAAATTTCATTCTTCATCAGCGTGTACCTTGAAATTATGATTAATGAAGTAAAAAAAATTTAGTCAAATACCCAATTGAAAGTGAGGCAAGGAAATTAAACGTAATAAAAAAGAAAATAAATGTATGTCTTGCTGCAATATTGCAATTTCTAACAAATGTATTGAAAATTCTTTACACAAATTTGAAAAACTAAAGTTTTACATGCAAAGTATTAATGTAGAAAATGGTCACTTTTATGGGATGAGAAAAATCCATAATAAAATTTCCTGTGACAGGAGATCAAATTCGGTGATATAAGCGTTTAGTAACAATTTTTCTTACATTCATATACAAAGAACCTAGCGTTCTGAAGTATAATAATATTCAAAGGTTAAAATGGGCTGGTCACCTTCTTCAAAAAAAAACAAAAAAAATGTGGCTAAATCGATCGCTGATCAACCAAGAAGTGAACCTAAGTTTAAATCTTTAACTGCTTTGAAATCTTTGTTAAGAGTAGAAAAAAAATTGGTAGAATTGCCAGCAACAAGATGTCTTGGAAAAGATCCTTGGAAAAGATCCCACTCTGGACTATAATATCTATTGTATTCAAATGATAATTATAATTATGACCTGTTCTTGGTATTTTCTAATGTTGAAACCTGAAGCACTCTTCGACCGCACAGTCAATATTCCAATGAAATGAAAGTGGGCAATGTTGAGCAAATTCGACAAATCTTTACATGTAATAAAATTATAAACATTGCGTATATGTACACTAGAAATATTTGCTAACAAAGTAATTGAAGTAGACAATCATTATAGTCATTTTTGAAATTTTCATCTATTTGTATACGCATGACGTAAAAACTGTTCATCCAATTCCGGTGGAGTTTTTATAAAAACATCTTGAAGTAACAAAGTACAGTGTATGTAGATATATCAATAAAAAAAATTATGTATTTGAAATCGCGCAATGAAGTTTTCCACTCGGACAAAATCGACGTAGTAAGAGAAGTAGTATGGAGTGATGCGGGAGAGAACTGAAGTAAGCAATACGGATTCGGGCAGATGCATAAGAGCAAACGTCGTTGTCGGTCGCCTTCCGTTCATATAATTTTTCGATGTTGCTTATGTTCGATGTAAGCTATGTATCCTCAGTTTTTGTAAACCTTGCACCCATCGTCAATATTTATAGCAATCCAACTGTCTTTATGCACATATGCCTGGTAGTCTTACTGCTATTATTTTTAGAGGGAAGCTTTGTATGTCCAACCTGATTACTGCACAAAAATTACTTTAAATTCAGTTTTTTATTGCTTTTGTTTATTTTTCCACTTTATTTTGAGTATAGCCTAAGTCTAGGTGCGTGTATATAATACACATATCAAGTACAAGTGGAATTTGTAATACGAGGATTCCGTACACATTTAGATGCTTATAAACATATGACACATAATATTTTCATTAATCTATTTATAAATATTAATTTTTGACAACGTAAATAAATTACCTACTATATCTTTCACAGGCATGAAAACATGGTACAAGTTTGACAAAATATGACTTTTAGAATTATTGCAACAGTTTTAATACAACTTTTATATAGGCTTGTATAAACTTTGTTTTTTTTTAATATTTTAGGTTCAGTAGTCTCTGGAATGGGAGAAACATATTTTTCGCATATTTTTTAGTATATCTTTGGAGATATAATAAAAACATTAGAGAAATTATTTAAAAAAATATTTTTCTAACTTTATAGCCTTTACAAATTACATCTCACGCTGCGTACAGAATTTTATTTCTTTATAGAAAAATAAAATTTCCCCTCTCCACCTAAAATTTCCACTTGAATATTTTTGAGTGTTATTGAAATATATGCGGGTTACTGTACTTTAATAACATGTTAAATTTCAATTATCTAAGTCAAGTGGTTATTGAGAAAAATGGTCATGACAAACAGGTACATGAGTAATATTACAGGTGTCCAGTGGCAGATTTCAATGTTTGAAAAATTGTAAAAAAAAACATACACCTCTAATACAAAGTAGGTTTATTTTAACTTTATAACAACAAATGCAGATTTCATTTTTTAAAAACCACGTTTTCCAAATGGCGGCCATCGAGCCTGACACATTCTTCGAGTCTAGCACGCATGTTTTCAAAAACACGTTTGCAGAGCGACTGGGGTATCGTACTGATTTCGGCTCGAATATTTTCTTTAAGTTGTATCACAGTGCTCGGATTTGTTTTTGTAAACAACGGATTTTATATTGAATATTTTGTTAATAATATGACAATATATATATATATATATATATATATATATATATATATATATATGTATACATATATATATATATATATACATACAGATGTCCAGTGGCAGATTTCAATGTTTGAAAAATGTAAAAAATACTACACCTCTAATACAAAGTAGGTTTATTTTAACTTTGTAACAAGTGCGGATTTCATTTTTTAAAAACCACGTTTTCCAAATGGCGGCCATCGAGTCTGACACACTCTTCGAGTCTAGCACGCATGTTTTCAAAAACGCGTTTGCAGAGCGACTGGGGGTATCCTACTGACTTCGGCTCTAATATTTTCTTTAAGTTGTATCACAGTGCTCGGATTTGTTTTGTAAACAACGGATTTTAAGTATCCCCATAAGAAAAAGTCACATGGACTTAAATCGGGTGACCTAGGTGGCCACGGTACGGTACCCTTTCGGGATATGTTTTTTTTCTGGAAATAACTGCCGCACTGCATTCATGGACACATTAGCAGTGTGAGCTGTGGCCCCGTCCTGCTGGAACCATGTGTTTTGGTTGAAGTATGGACTATTCTGTAGTTCTACTCTGAAAAAGTCATTTAACATCTGGACATATCTCTCCGAATTCACAGTTACAATTTGGCCACGTTGATTTTCAAAGAAATAAGGCCCTATGATTGCAGATGCAGACATGGCACACCAGACTGTTACTTTAGGCTTATGTAAAGGCTCTTGATGCATTTGTCTTGGGTCGTGGACATCCCAGTAACGAAAGTTCTGCTTATTCACATATCCTCCAATGTGAAAGTGAGCTTCGTCACTAAAGAATATGTTGCCCATCCGGGTAGCAGTACGAAATCTCAACAACATTACCTCCGCGTAAGTTTTTCTTAATTCAAAGTCAGAATCGTGTAAATCTTGAACAATTTGAATTTTATATGGATGGAACTTGAGCTTTTTTTGCATTTTTACCTATAAAGTTGATTTCGGAATTCCCAATATCGATGAACGTGCACGCAGTGATAAACGGGGATTTTCAACGACAGAAACCATAACACGCTCGACATTTTCATCCGTGGCTACCAATGGTGTAAGTCCTGGCCTGGGCCTATTTAATGTTGATCCTGTAGCTCTGAACCTAGTTACCCATGACTGAATGAGGTTGATCGATGGTCCATCACGTAATCGACGAATACTGTAACGATTATCAAATCGACGGCGTGCTACAGACAGCGAAAATCCACTAGAAATGTACGCCTCGACGGCAAAAGCGCGGTGCTCTCCACTCCACTGTTCCATTGCTACTAAAACGTCCGCACCGCTTGCGCTTCTAACGACGCCCCCCGCGCCCCTCTTATGTGTTGCCTTCAGAAACTATGTTTGTTCAAACTTTGAAATCTGCCACTGGACATCCTGTATGAGGGTTACATTTTTCTTTTAAGGTAAATAAAAACGGTATGATTTCAAGTGATCTGCGCGAGATCAATGGTTAAAAAATTTGTTAGTGGGAAAATATTTTAGAACCATTTAAAATTTAATCGCAATAAACGGAACTTAAAATTAATAATGGTAATTAAAGTTCCATTAAAATTTGACTTATTAATTAGCTCCATTTACACTTCTCATAAATTCACGTCCATTAATATCGTCTTTTCATATAGTACTCGTGTGCGTAGCGGAAACAGAACTTTATGTTGATCGACACTGGCATAAATTTATAACGTGTGTATACACACAAACACACACACACATACACACACATACACACACACACACACACACACACACACACGCATATATATATATATATATATATATATATGTATTTATATATATATATATATATATATATATATATATATATATATATATATATATATATATATGGAGAGGTACATAACTTTTTGTTTTCCATGGAATATTTAAAATTTACCTAATTATTTAAAATGGTACCCAAATACATTTAATTATTATATGCGGACAAAAAAACACACTTAAAGTTCACGTGTGCATGTACCATTCTATACATTGTAAAAAAAATTACAATGAATTTTTGTTATAATTTTAAATATTCATTTTTTTAGAAAACCGATTTGACAGTTTCATTTTCAAACTCAATCTATACAAGTCAACAAATAACTTAATTTGTTACAAAAATAATAAATTATTATCTATCATTGTCATTCAATCTGTCAATTGCATTCGACATTATGGCAGTGTTGCACCGGCGTCTATGAATACGGGCAGACGGCGAACGACGACGCGGACCAAACTTCCCGTCGTTTACGAAAACTTACAAAATCGCCAGTGGCGACTCGTGGTAAAATATTTGTAAGAAATTTCTCTGAACCGAAACTCTTTGATACCTTATTCACAACACTTTTAATTCAGCAAAATTATTTTGTCCCATTTCGTTACTAAGCTATTTTGTTTAATCCAAGTTATATCACTTTCCTTCTGAGTTTAGGTAATTTACTTTGAAATAGTAAATTACCTTTAATATTTGTTGATGCTAGTTTTTTTGTAACAATTAACTTTTTGTATTCACACCGTCCATGTCAAAATAACACCGACGTTCTACATTTTCCCATGGCTTCAATATCAATGTGATTGCATTAATTGGAAATTAATTCGTGCTATTAATATGATTATAAAATAAGCTATCTCCGTCTGTGGAAACCACGGTCGATGTCGTATCCGTCGTTGTTTTCCGTGGCCTTATATATGTTTTATATAATATTTCCAAAAGTTTTGTAATTAAACCTATTTAAAGGAAATCTTTAGTCCATCATATAATGACAGATAAATGCTTATTTATTACCAGTGGTAGAAATTCGACGTTTAACCTTGAACGTTATTGAGGTACAAAGAGTATACCTCTATATTGCATCAACTGAGAGTGTGTGCACATTCTTAATGTGCAACACGTCATTAACGTGTGTTGCTTGCCTTAATTCCCTACAATAACTAAGAAATTTTAAATTTAATGTTACTAACACAGATATCTATTACACTAAATATAAAATAAACGTTTTTTTACCTTGATATGTACACCACAAACTATTGGAAAAGGAATATTTGAAATCACAAAAAATTCACAGCTCGAAACTCATTCAGTTAAATTGACATTTTAAAATTGTTTGGCAACAATATCTATTCTGTGCGTCTGTTTGACCACCGACTATTACGTGTTTGACATTGACAGTATTTCTGCAAAAAGATAACACGATCACACAAATAATCCATTATAATCCGGCGGAGGTCCACTGATACTCCCCGGGATTCCAATGCGGACAAGATGGCCGGCCACCAAGCATTGTCAAACGAGCCGGAGATTTCCAAGAAAATAACTAAAACGTATTTGTCTGGACACGCATCGACCCAAAACATGGCAAAATAAATCGCGACAGATGTGGATACTAGGGAACGGAAACCTAATTGTCTATCGGAACCCGGCGAATAGGATAATTGTGCCAATAAACACGCGGCCGATACTCGCTCGAGCAACTTCCCGAAGGGCGGAGGGAGCGAAATGGACTATAAAATTTTGGATCGCAAGGAGATTTCCCATTACTCCTCGGTATGACCTTAAGCTTCCCCACTTTACTTACCTTCGGAAAAAGGGCCCGTACGAAGACAACGGTTAAAGATGGCAAGTATCCCGTGCGCCGCATTTTTTCATATGACTTTAACTAATCTATTATCGATTCTATCAATACTTGGAGCTTTTTCAAGTTAAGTTTCTCCACGATGAAGTCGAACTCAGGGTATCGCAGCTCCGGATTAGAGCTGCTATCTAGAACTAAGCTCGCTGGATACCTGATTCTCCGCTGTTTGACTGTGTGAAGAACAGGATCGTCATCAGGGGAAAGTGATGTCAACAGGTATTTGAGGGTCCCGCGAACGTTCCCGGTGTAACTTCCATCGGTCCTCTTAAGGGCGCTAAAAACAAAGGGTTTCAAGAGGCTCCGTATACTTCTGTATACAGAACCCCAGGGTTCCGAATTTTCAGTACGGGTAACAAATTTTCGAAAATGGGAGCGCCTAGCTCACTTAGCCCCTATGTTATAATTACTCTGGGGGTCTACTAAGACCACCCGGTGAAGCTCAATAATTTCCCAATCCGTTCCGTGATTCTTAGCGCGCTGATAGTTACATCTTTTCTTGCGCTATTCCCGCCATAGGGCCTGGAGAGTTCTGCTCCACCTTCCTGAGTGGTGTTCCTTCGGTGGGCCCGGTTAAACCGCTCTCAATCCTCCCTCGGCACTGATTATCACCTTCTCTTGAAACTCAACAGCCATTATATTAGAACAATCTACTCGTTTCGTAAATTTAGAAAAGTTGTCGAGCTCTTGGCGGAAAATTTGTCGAAATCTTTCCCAGTCTTGGTACCCTGTCTTGAATCGGATGCTGGTTCGCATCTCAGGTTCTGGGGAGAGCGCGCCTGGGAGATAGAGAATAGAATTGATCTATGGTCGCTCGAGAAAGCTCCCGGCTTAACCCGCCAGGTGCATACGACCCCCCCCCCCGGCGATTATACCATCATATAAATAATATTGAACGAATTTTAATATAATGTCCAACGTTTATTCAGATAGATTTCGAGATAATAAAAAAAATATTGCCTCTGTTGTTCCACAATAAGTACTGAACACCTTTCATCCCTCTCTACTGCCCACATGAGATTCTGTTGTAAATTTTGTATTGTTAAGTGTGCACAATTTTACTCTGCCTGTTATAGAAATTAATGACCTTAATGATGGAAGAAAAGCTTTATCTCATGCAGTGCTTTTATTCTAAAGGCATTCACTTCGAAACCTTCGTTTGAATGGCCACTGGGTGTGCTTATAAAATATACTTAGACCGTAGACTAAAGAATGATTGGGGATTTACTTCTTT
This sequence comes from Druceiella hillmani, assembly GCA_039881145.1. Lineage (NCBI taxonomy): Eukaryota > Metazoa > Arthropoda > Insecta > Lepidoptera > Hepialidae > Druceiella > Druceiella hillmani. Next base: position 14,645,870 of record JAYKKI010000028.1, on the reverse strand, counting down.
CTTTTCGCAAAGAAAAAAAGTTCTTTCCTTTTCCAAAGAAAAAAAAGCTTCGTTAATAATTTTTATTTTAACCATTACCAAGCGGTAAAGTAGTTTTGAAGTTCCTTTATACACAACTATCGAATAACGAAACTTTATTACAACTAATTTTTATTCAAATATTTTCTTTAATTTTTGACATTTCTCTTTAGATACTTGGATATAAATCTTTTCCCGGAGTTAATTTTATTAATGATACTGAAGATATCGATACCTTTATGTTTTTGGTTTAAAAATGACCCTTTGGTGGAAGACCACCAAAGGGTCATCTTAAATGTAAATTGCAGAAAGTGCTAAATCTTCATTAGTTCCATTTTTCTGTCCTTCTTTAAACTAACTGTGTGTGTAACTGAAATATATTCTTTAATATTGATCCTTTTCTATTTCTTTTAAATTGAATTATATAATCTAAAGCATTTTGTTTTAGACTGGTTTAAATATTTTACAGCTTTTCTCAAAACTTATGTGTTGTAATTTCAAAATATTATTTACACAAATGTATATACTTTTAAAATAATTTTGGCCAGGAATTAAAGATATTTAAAAACTTTTTACGGTAGTTTAGTGCAACAGTATTTAAAGAACGAAATGACCAAAGCGAATACCCAAAAATGATTTTCTCCTATGGCACGTTATAATATTAAAATATAAAACGCTCTTTAAATGATAAATAGTTAATAAAAAGTATGAAACCTTTAGTGGCTGATCAAAAAGATACAAGAAAAACAATTTGAATGTGTGGTCTGGCGAAACACTCACCACAAAGAACTTTCATCAAAATCAAATTTTTCAATACACGAATCATACGTATAAAAAGAATACCCGTGCCTTAGTAAATATATAAGTTATAATGCAAAATGAGATTCGGCACATAAAAATTTATGGATATATTACGTATATAATTGGTCACATAAATCATAAAAATAAATATATATTTTCCAATACACGAATCATAGATGTAAAAAGAACACCCGTGCCTTAGTAAATATATAAGTTATAATATAAAACGAGATTCGGCAAATAACAAATTATGGGTAAATTACATATATAATTGGTCACATAAATCATACTTTATGCGTATCACTACGTATTTCTCTTCATTTAATTATAAATCTCTTAAAATGGTATTGTTCAATTCTAAAAATAAAAATTAGATTTTTATAATTAAACTTAATTTATTGAAGTAACTTAATCCTAAACTGCAATGACATGTCTCTGGATTTGTCTCGACTAAATAATCACACAACCCAATATGCATATTTAGCCAAAATAACTACACAACTAATATTTTATACGCAAATTTGAACACTCGTTGCTATGGTTTTTGTTTTTGAAGTAAATTAATCCTAAACTGCAATGAAATGTCTCTGGATTTGTCTCGCCTAAATAATCACACAACCGAATATGCATATTTAGCCAAAATAATTACACAACTAAAATTTTATACGCAAATTTGAACATTAAGGTGACATAACCATAGCAACGACAGCTACATTGCTGCCGTTGCTATGGTTTTTTGTTACGGGACAGCCAATTTATTATTACCCGTCTATAGCTTATGTACTGTTTGGCTGCAAGCTTATTGATAACATTCAAGTATAAAAGCTTTTTGGCACGGTCACCAAAACTGCTTGATTGATTTTAACCAAAATTAATAGGTATTGTCTATCACGTCGGTAATATTTTTTTCTAAAATATTTAAAAAAACATAGCTTCCATTATATGTATATATTTCAAGAAACTAATGATTTACGTACTGTAAACGGATACTACTTTCAATTGTGACAAGCCTTTGAAAATACACGAAGAGTACGTACACATATACGTAGGTACACACATACATACAAACATACGTACTGAAAATACACGAAGAGTACATACACATATACGTAGGTACACATATACATACAAACATACGTACGCACTGACTCCGATGTGGTTTTTAATTACCCACTATAAGATTGTTCTGTAACATTTTCCTTCTACTATCTTTTGCCCTAAATCAATCTTTCAATAAGACAGAACATAAAGATCGCTAGTTAAAGTAAGTAAAAAGATGTTAAGGGTATAATGATAAAAAAGGTGGAGATACAATCGCCCTCAGACATTTGTCCTCTTCATTCAGTGCATTATGATTACACCTCCACTTTGCGACTCTGAAAAAAATGAAACCTTACTAACAAAACGCAAATATGAATAATATCAATTACAGCTAACACAATGACTAATGCGTAATTAGCAACAAGCACTCGTAGGCACAGCGTTCTTTCCACACCCCCTGCCGAGTACTACACCCATAAACCCTTAGCCGATTAGGGGCAACAAGCTACATACATTCGCACCCGCTTTAATCCCAATGTGGGGTAAAACCGTTAAACAGGAAGTATGATTGCATCGACCTCGCTTACAGAGTAGAGGTACGTAAATAATAGGACCGGTTAGTAAATCGATGTAAATAAAATATTGCAAGTTATCAGGAAAGGAACTTGAGTTTAATGGCATCAAGTAGAATGAGATTATCTTGACGAGGGATAGTTGGAAAAGTCAAATTTGTTAAAATTTCAAATTTGAAGGAAACCTGACCTGGAAGTTATTTTCTAGGTTATCTAGAATCATAAAGGCGTGTTTACTTTAGAAAAATATATTTTATTGCTTATAATTAATTTTATAATACATATTTAAGTAGCTAAAAAAGAAAATAACCTTTTCAATATTTCTTTATTTTCTTTTCTAAGAAAAGATTCCAATATAACTTATTGCTATATTAAAACTATACTGCATGTGAAAAATCAATCAGTAATTGTACAATTAAGTTTTATGAATGATACTAGATAGGCACAATGTTAGTCAAGAACTATATTTAACAATATATAAAAACGATTAAATGAATGGAATATTAAGACATTATCAAGAAAATTCCCTGAAATTAATTTTAAATTTCATAGCATAAAATCAATTATTGAGAAAATCATCGTGTCAAGAATTACTTGAGACGACTAAATTAGTGAATTCTCCTTATATGTAATATAGTTTATTTTAGTTTCTAGTAATTTGTATTATCTAGCATTTCATCGTTGCTATCTAGCCTATGTCGGTAAGGTTTATTCTAAGATATATTATTTACATGTTTCCGTAATATGAACTAATGGTAGCACTACTGTATTTCAGGATTAACTTGTAAATATACTCGCACATATAAGCAGACCAGCATTACCGCGTACACAAAACTCCATAGTGTTACACGAGCAACTTACCAAATTTCTATTAAATAAATATTATGTTAATGAAGAGGGAATAACAGTTAACCCCTGTACCGCCGGTGACCCTTTTTATTCGAGGATAATAACCGGTTTTGCTGACGAAAGGGTGAACTGGGAGTTATCTGGAGCGTGGGATTGTGCCGTTAAGAAAGATGTCGTTAAGCTGAATCGTTCATAATGGCCAAGCTGGCAGTTAGACCTTGTTACATGATCTATTGTTACTCAAGTTTAGAATAATCGCATTTGGGTAATGTAATACAAAGGTAAATCTGCACGGACTATTTCGTACTAAATAATGCAGTTAGATATTTTCAACATTATTGAAAGTAATTTCACAATAAAACTTGTGTGCATACTTAAAGTGAGTATCCGTTGTCGTAAAGTGAGTATTAGTCATGTACACTTCTTAGATCTACAACACTCTCAGAAACATTCACTCTCACATAAAACTGACACAAAAATTACTTCATTTTCAAACTATTTATATTTCGCATTGGGAAGTGATAAAAAGTATCACTTTCACTATCCATTGGAGTGATGGTTCGTGGCTCCATATTTATAACAAAATAAAATGATTTAAAGCTATATAATGTTGATAATTGTTCGTCGTCAACACAATCAATTTCATTTCTCAGTTTTATGCATAGATATATTTCAAGATAATGTTTACAAACGTTGGTGGCAAAATACTACATTGAAAATATTTTATAGATATTTGAACCCGCATTTTAATAAGGTTTAATTTGATGCCTAAAGCGATGACGTTGAAACAATAATAATTACTTTATGCCTCTCCTTTATCCCAGAAAACTTTCCTTAAAAACAAAAACACGGCTTTACGTACATAACGACACTAATTGTGTTATCACGACCTCTGTGACAAATTTCAACTTTCCATGTCAATGGATCTCCGAGAAAAATCTATGAGAGACAAATAGACAGGCAGACACCAGGGTGATATATATATTCTATAAATACTCCTTTTTTTCCATTTTTTATACAAAACATTAATAAATAATTACATCACTAGATTTAGAATTTAAAAGCTATAATTACATTTTTAAGAACCATTGAGAAAGTTGGATTATATCTTTCCATCAAATTTTCTGCTCATTAGGTTGCCAATTCGTATTAAACTACGCTTGAGAGTTTTTTACTATCATAGCTCCGAATGAAATTTGAAGATTTAGAAAAAATAACTTGAAAGCTTCTGCATTAATTTGTCTCGTTTATTTAATAATTTGCTTATATATTCACAATTATATGTAGGCTGTAGCAGTCCTTCCCACATATTTTCAGAGAAGCGATTTTGCTCATTGAGTTGAATAATAAAAACAAAGTAAAAATTAAATATTTTAAAAAAAATTATAAACTCACTTCTAATTTTTTCTTTTTCAGAATAATTCAATGAATCACACCTGGAATGAAAATACTTTGAAAATCTTCATCTGAACTTATTAATGATATTTAATTTTGAAAAAGGGTATTCTGAATACTTTTAAAGTTTAATTCTTCTGGAAATAGTAAGAATGCATTGAACATTTATTACGTCATATCCTAATCAAATCAATTGATATTATAATAAAAAAGTAGGATTAATTTTTTAAAACTTTGACGTTGGAAATCCATTTCCTTGGAAACGACTGGATATTTTACATTCTACAGGAATATTTTACATTCAGAATAATGAGAGGAAAATACGTAATAAGGAAAAATACAGCCTGTATATTTCATGGATTTTAACTAGCACTAACGATTAGTGCTAGTTAAAATGTTACTTTGCAGTTTACTTACTTGAACTCGCGCATAACACATTTCAGCTGAATTCGTTATTACCAAGATACTAGTATTCGTTAACCGAGTCAAATAATAAAAAGAAACCATTTGTCTCCTTGTCCATTTTATCAGTAATTTCATGTTGGATAAAAAGTTAAAATTTCCCTGTAAATAATATTTACAAATTTATCATGAACCTATTTTAAGAAACAGAAAATGTTATTAATAATAATTCAGTCAATTTTACATTAATGTAAAAAGTCATTGCGTACATATATAATCTAATAATTCTCTCAAATGTTCTGCCCACTTTGTCAGACTTCTTAAAACAGTACAAACAACTTAACATGAGAGTGAAATTTTAACATAATACGTAATTATTTATACAACTGAAAAAAATTTGTAAAACACTTTCTTTTTTTCTTTTATTTATATAGAATTGAATAAATATGTAAAACCTTATTTTCTTATTTCATATTACTTAATTTTTATTAAATATACGAAATGATATAAATACTAAAAAAGAAATGAAATAATTGCACTGAAAATATATCTGCAGATTTATTTTTCCTTCATTAGTCGTAATTGAAAATTGACAAAAGCACATATAATTTTATTTTAAAAAATAAAGCCACGAACCGCCTTACTGTAAACCAGCAGCTGTTTCCGCCGCCAGATGCGCAGCCGCAACCCGAGATCGCGTCGCAGCCTCTTGCCCGCATCTCGCTACGCGCAGACGAAAGCTCACTACTTACCCAAAAGCTTCCTAGCAAAAGTTCGAATGCTTTATAGTGACTATTCTAGTTGGTAAACAGGTAAATCAGTTTAAATAAAAAATCAATATCAGTTGCATAAAGGAAATCATGAAATTATGTTAATATCTTACAAGTGTTTACAATTTTACTTATAAACATTTCCTGTGAGTCATAAGATTTTTTTTTCTATCAGATTTTAAAAGTAATCAATAAGCCATAAGAATAAAAAGTTATTTTTTTTATAATATAAGTTATCGTTAACGTCGATTTAATAATAAAACGACATAATGTTCTTAACATTTTTAGTTGGACAAAAATTAGATCAGAGGGTCAAAAACCGGCCAATAGCATATTGAACACAAACACGTTCACGATCCGTCATAAATCAATTCACATTATAATCACTGAAATCCATTTTCAATTTCATTTTTGATACATATCTTTTCATATTGTCAGTATCAATATTATATCTATTTTACCGCGCACGAGATAAGTGAATTGTTCAGTTGAGCACCTCTTTACCAAATTTATCAGATTTAGTTATAACTTATAAAATTATACTAAAACTTAACTTTGATTTAAACTTTATGTAATAGAATATAAGAGTTATCTCATTTTAATAAAAGTTTCAACGTTCCATTAACGTGTTTCTAATAATTTTCGTTGAAAGTATGTATTAAGTATTATATTTTTGTATTTGTCAGATTTATTAAAATAGTACTATAAAATTTAGAGCGCCTATCCCGCCTTCTTAACATCTTTAAGCCCAAAGTTTCTTGGGTGCGGAAGATTACACAAAGGACTTTGATCGCTGGATTATTAAAGATAATTTAGTTTCACATTAGTTTTCAGTCTACAAAACAAGGAAAGGGGCAAACTTCCTTTAGTAAATTTATTGAAAACACTTGAATTAAAATATAAGATATAAACTGCACCATTTACGAATCTCCTACCATTTGGGTCGTAACCAAAGGCAATACTCAAAATAACGTCATTTGAAATGAAAAATACTCAAAATAACGTCATTTGGGAAAAAAAATACGTCATTTGAAATCAAAAATAACTGAGCAGACCCCTTTCTGATCGTATTCGTTTCCATAATTAATATGACTATGAGTAGAAATATAATTTGGTCAATATGAGCGTTATTTGAAAATTAAAGTAATTTTTTAAAACTTTTGCTTAAGAAAAAAAAACTTGCAAGTAACGTTTGCAAGTAAGTATTTTACTTTGGGCTGCAAAATGAAGCATTGGTTTAAGTCGAGATTTTTATTATATAAAAAAATGTACTGACCCGTACTATTTATATTAAATTTTTTAAGCATTTTATTTTATTTTTAGTAATGTATGAAAAATATCTGGAAGATTCTAGGTTAATTTCGAAACTTTTGCAAATAGCCACAGCAGTTCGAAAAGTCACCGAGTAGAAAAATAAAAAACAATGACTAAATCACATACCATATACCCTTTATCATAAACAATTATGGTTGCCAGTTGTCCGGCATTTCCGGAATTGTCACGAAATCTATGATGTCGTCCGTATCCAGGAATGCAATAAGTTTGTCTCAGGAATATAAAAAATTTCGGTAATTCTTAAAAATTTTCTTTTTTGGAATTTTACGCAAACCTATGTATGCCATAGTCTCATTTTAGTGTTACAAGATGATCAATGGAAAGACAGGAATCGAATAATCAAGGTATAATTTCAAGTTTGAATAAATTCAGTAGAGACTTGCTCCAGAATTTAACAGTCGCCATTAAATAATCCCTATGGAAATAAACTGATTAAACTAAGTAAATCTATACATGAACATAAAAAAAACTAAATATTATTGTCATTGTCAAACTATGCAAGTTACCCTCCCAATTTAGATTATATAAGATTAATTACTGAAAGAGAAGTAAATCTTTGCAAATTTATTTTGCTAAATATTAGTAGCTTTTAGTAATTTGGATAAATTTGATTAACACAACGATTGCCTTCGTATTAAATTAACATTATTTAATGAGTTAACAAGCTTTGTTAAACCTTTACTCTATATTTTGGCAATATAAGACAGTTTTTTATTTACTTTTGTTAGTCTGAATGTTTTATTGGATTTAAAAAAAACTTTTTGTTGGGTCAAACTAATGTTTTTATCTTAAACCACTATTAATTACAGTATGTTGATTTGTACAGTATAGTGTAAATTTACGGGAATAAATAATGTTACTCGAATGAGGTTTTATTTTTAACTTTCCTTTAAATTCCACGTGTGCACCCTGTAGTGGAAAAGTTCCGGAAAACACAATTTTACGTATGTTAACCCTATAGACAATAGAGTCCACAACCAGAAGGAACGCAATTTATATAATAATACAATGCCAGTATTTCAACATATTCTTTGAGAAATCTTTTTATCAATAATTGTAATGTATAATATAATAAGATTAAAAAAGAGTATTATCTGATCCGCTGGCCGTCCAAGTTTAGATCTAGATTTGGCACTGACGGTATCAATAATAAAAAAGTTGACTCAAATTATAAAGTGATTATAATTGAAGATCACGGAAATAATTATCTACTTTTATTTAAACCATTCAATTGGACAATTTTAAATTATATATATTTATATATATATATATATATATATATATATATATATATATATATCACGAAATACAAAATAAGATAATTCCAGGAAAGTTAATTTAGTTAAGGTTTAAATAAAACGTTTTAGTGAAAAAATATTGGATTTCGTTGATTTGTCCCTGCATCCCCCCTGCATAAAATCATATTAATCCCAAATAAATCAATACAGTAAAATAGTAAAAGACAATATGTACTTTTATAAGGATTTACTATTGTAAGGACAATATGACAATATATACTCGACTCATATTAACAATTTTTTTTTCTGTACATTGACGATTAGGGCGAAAACTTCAGGTATTAATCAATTTTCATCTGATTACATATCATAATTTAATTAGAGAACCATCATTATTACCATCATTATTACTTAAAACCATCATTATTAATCTGACTTTTTCTTCTGACAAACTATTATTTTCTATTGTCGTGTTCCAAGCGCCCTAAATATATTTTGTTATGTTCATAAGTCCTCTAATCGTATTTTCGTCTAAAATATTCCGATAGATTCGTCTTATTTGCTATTATTATCATGTTTACATGTTTAAATATAACCCAATGTGATAATGATCAAATTACTAAAACTTCCATTGCGCCTTCTCGATTTCTCAGATTACTTCAACGCGATTTACATTTTGTCAACACGTCATCCAGGTCGAGATTTATTGGCTAATTCTTCGGGTGACATTTAACGCTGCTTATGTGCTAACCTATTTTTTATCCTCCGAAGCAAACGAACATTCGAATTGTTAAGCGAGTTCGAAACAATTTTTGTTCATAAACTTATGATTCTATCACTTATAATTCGCGCCCAGTCCAAATGTGATAACTTTGATAAAATTAATTACATATCTCGTGTTTTAGCACACGTATATTTTTATTTTTTTTTTGGGATTTCCAGGACGGAATTTATCAAAGGTAAAATTTTAAAATGATTATTTTCATTAAATTTATATTATATTACCTGTCGCAGAATATCAATCAAGGACGTGCTCGCACTATCTCCCGTTCATGACAATTCGACTGACGAGCGACATAAGCTAATGCGGAAATATCTTATTAAAAGAAATAATTCTAAATTTCCGCTTAATGGCTTGATTTCATTTAAAGGGTAAGTTTTTTAAGAATTTTTTTTTGTAAACCCATCAACCTGTAATAGGTAAGCGGTTATAGTGTTAACTCGTTTCAAACATAATTGTGTTTCGTCCGAAAGAAAGGACAGATTTCACAATTATTTTCGACGTATTTAATTCTGAGTTTCACTGTATTGGATATATCAAACGAGAATGTCGTTTTGGATGATGTAATAATAAAGTTATTCCACACATCTTGCAGGTTATGATTCGGTTTTTGGTTTATATTACTGTTTTTTTTTTCACATTATTATATTTAGGTTATTACACCTTTCAAAATAATATAAATATTAATCAAAACATACAAAGTTTTATAAAACGAAACTGATAAAAGCGAGTAAAAATATCCCTTTATTGTAGAAAATGGTCTGGTTATAAAGAATAATTCTCAAATTCGGAAAATTTTAAACCCTTTCCCAAAATTAATTTAGAAAACAAATAGAATATTAATATAAGTTACTTACGGGTTCAAAATACGGCGGATTCGCACTGAATTTACTTATGTATTCAAACTAAAAGCTCCCTTCTCGAATTAATTAGTCATTTTAATGATTAAGTTCTTTTTAAATTCCAAGACTTACAATTATTATCTTGTTGCAATCATATGTGAAGGTAAAAGCAGAAAATACCAGCAAGAATCTACTATTTAGCAGGAATATCCTGTTCCCTCAGAATATAGAAGACGAAATTTGATTCAACTTTTTTGATTAAATTATTGATTCAATTTGAAATCTGAATAAATTACAATCGCTACCCTACAGTGGTGAGAACTTAAACAATAATGAATAAATATATTTACAAACACAAACCGGATACTTTGTTTGATGTAATTTTGTAAACGAATAGAGTATATTTAATAACAGAATGATAAATAAATGTGCAGTTGTTTTAACGGAAAAAATAGAAATACATCGAATTCTATTTCAATTAAAAATAAACTAAATGCTTTCTTCACATTTTTAAAAGTAACAAAAAATAACCATTTAATGTCATTTCTTGTCAACAACTATTATCAAAAAAATGCCAGTCGAAACACACAATGTCTCATCGTAATAAAATTTCCCCTTTGCTAGCGTGAACTAGTGATAATTAATATTAAATATTCAATTATTTTAAAAGAAAACTAATAGAATCTCCATTCTTAATTATATATATATATGTATGTAAATACTATTTTTTGCATAACGTCGAATGTTGATAAGAACAATAAATTGAATTAAAAATAAAATACTTATGAGTCAAAACTAAATTAGCTAAATATGGAAAATATCCAAATATATGTTCACATCCATTTGTTCTAAATTTCCAATCGCGTCACAGCCAGATTGCGGGGGCCAAACTCAAGCCCTGTCGATGAACTCCGTCGTCCTATGAGTCACACTGTTCAAGAAGGGGAGCGACGAGGGTGTTCCCATGACTCACGCCACCTTTATTTGACTTCAATTAATCCCCTGGAGTAATTTCTGCGGCACTCGGTAGGTATAAATCTAATTCCAATATGGGGCCGTGATTTGCAAACGAAATCCATCTCGGGAAACTATGAGATTGACAACCAGTAATTATGAACGGTCCTTTACTAAAAACTAAAAACTTGTTTATTTTACTAAAAACTTGTTTATTCTTGAGATAGATTCAATTAATTTTATATTAAAAGAATTTCTCAGTAATATTGTAGAACTCACTTATTTTCAAAGACTTATCTTGCAAATTTGAGCACGCGACAAATTGTTTTTTTTTAATTTCATCTATAGAGCTAATAATAATAGACACAAAAATAATTTTTTTTTTTCGTTATTTTAGACATCGTGTCTTCAGCAATATACATACAAATACAAACAAGTACAATGAATATGTGCCCCTGCCCCTTTATTTCGAAAACTACCTACCCAAAAATTATTGAAGAAGTGGGGTTTTTAGGAACCTACGCGAAGAGGTTGTAATAAAACTATAGCGATCATCTTAGATCTTATCATTTTATGAAACGTGCACCATGTATTAACGCCTGTAAAATTATAAAAGGTAATATATTTACATTGTGGAAAATTAATATTTTCCCTAAATATGTATATCCCTAAATATGTACTGAATCCTCGTAGTGCGACTTTTGTTCATGCTTAATGGGTTTTTCATAATTAGTCTTATTACTATGTTTTATGTGAGTCACTAATTGTAAATAATAATATATTGTACGTATATTGTATTTTCTTTAGAATTAAAATTTCTTGATATCCATAGAAAACCTGAGGTTTGATGCTATAGTGTTTCACTGAAAGTTTATGCTATCCTAACGCAATTACAATCCAATGTATATAAGTATAGAGAAAAATATTTAACATTATCTATGATACATGAGAAAACTTACGTGTATAAACAAATCAATTGCATTTTTTAATATTTTGATTTGTTTTTGTACTTTAATGTGTAGAGTTAATACATGTAGCGGACTTATTGCTACAATAGCAATATGTTACAGCCAACCAGAACATCAGTCCAGCACGTCTCAATTAGCGGTCTGGAATCGAATACGGATATCCGCAACTGACAAACTATTTTATAAATAAGCTATTATGTTTTAATTTAATTATTTATATTAAAACATTATAGCTTATTTATAGCTGTTAAAGTATAATTATTTTAGTACAATACAATTCGGCGATAATTCTGTGAAGTTGATACTGCAATAATATTCATTTAAACGATAACAGTGATTACGTTAATCATTATCACAGCATACATAACAGATTTATTACATCTAACATCTTGTTCATTACATTTCATGAAGAAAAATGTATTTATTGTAACTGTTTAACTCTTACCTTTCAGCTCACTAAGAACATACTGTTATTTTTTTACATCCCTACGCTATGTAGCAAAGAAATTTAGTTCTGAGGCAAAACATGAAGCGAGAACAAGGATCATAAGATTTTTAAACCCTGTTAAAAACAAAGTATAACGTTGATACATTTCCTCAATAAAAAAGGAAATATATACCAAATTCTTGAAAACGAATTCTATAATTAAGACCCAACGGCTATTACAGCAGTATCCATTGTAAATTGCAAAACATTCGCCAAACTTTATTCGGAGACATTCAGTTGGATATGGTCGCCTTCTATGCAAATAAAAAGTGAAGAGACCTAATAATTATTGAATGGTCTCCCCGTTCAATTTATATCCACTGAGTCAATAGTGTGTTAACTATGTGGAATCAAGGAAGGAGATTTTTGTAATATAGTTATAAAGTTTCATTGAATAATTATCCAGTTTTTTGTCGAATAAAAGTCGGAAAAAAGTGTAGAAACCAAATGATGATTGAATGGCCGGATATCTGTGTAATTTATATCTGCTGCGTCTATTGTGTGTTAACTATGTGGAATCAAGGAAGGAAATTTTCAGAATTTAGTAATGCAGTTTCATTGAATAATAACGGAATAAAAATGGTAAAAATTGTTACCGATTAAAAATGGTAAAAAAGTGTAAAAACCTAATAATGATTGAATGGCCGGATATCTGCGTCATTTATATCCACTGCGTCAACCGTGTGTTAACTATATGGAATCAGGGGAAAAAATTTTTGGAATATAGTAATTCAGTTTCATTCTATAATAATCCAAATTAGTGCCGAATAAAAACGGAAAAAGTGTAGAAATCTAATACTATTTACATGGCCGTATATCTGTGCAATTTTTATTCACTGCATCAGTCGAGTGTTAACTTTGCGAAACCAAGAAAGGGAATCTTTGAAATACAGTTACTCAGTTTCGTTGAATAATTATCCAAAACGTTGCCAAATAAAAGTCGGAAAAAAAAACTTATCAAGTACGAGTAGAACTCACACTATCGGCTCTATACATTATACGGTTTACAAATATTAATATTATTTGTCGTTACGAATGTAAATTGCCTAGCACATCTTTCACGTGTGTAAAAATATAATGAATTTATCTTTCAGTTGATATCCCGATACATGAAATAAAAAAAATGTTAAATTTTTATAATCAAGATATATAAGTATAAATTTTACTATGCCAAATTTCAAATTCTCCGTCAAAAGGTTTCTCAGAAAAACGAATGACGAATAAACAGTTGGACGGATACGCAAGTGTTCTTTGAAGAATTCTATTTTCCCCCTTTTACTTGTGGATCCCTAAATATAGATACTTTGCGTCAGTCGTTTATGGGTTTGCAGTGTTTTTTTCTGAAAAGAGAAAACTCATTTTTGTAATGCTATTTTTGGTATAATTCCACAGACCATGTTAAAAAATATACTTCAGAGTAACTAGATTCTATCAATTTCACCCAATTAGGATAAACAACTCTTCCTAAAACATCATTTAATTCTTCTCATCCTTAAATACAAAAAAAATGTTTAGCTCCACTTTTCCATTTTGCGGTCATTTACCGTCTCCTTTTGGGTCTACAGCGGAAGAAATAAATAATCATAGATACTCCCATGAACCGATACCAAGAACAAATTATAATTACTTTAAAATATATTGGAAAGTTAAATTAAATTGCGGAAAATGAGTTTTTTAAGAGTGTAGAAGCATAGTTGTGCCACCTTATGCATTATCAAATGCAATGTACGTCTTTTCGAAAGTTAGTTACAAATAAAGGTTTACCAAAATAATTTTTGCTGAAACTTCGACACAAAAAATAGGATATCACCTTTTTCATCTTTATCTTCCCCGCAATGTACTTCCTAATAATTACTCGTCTGACATAAAATACCGGACATTACCCTCTATAAATAAATCCTGGATCTGATCCAACTGTCTGTAGCGCATTCACAAACCAGACGCTTCGTCATCATGTGACGTATTTGCTGCTTTATTAGTCCTGATTATGAGTTCCTGTAGTAACTTTTCATTCATCGCATTACATATTCAATTCGATGTTTCTTTAAAAATTTATATTTTTAAAGTATCTTTCTCGACTTCTGACCTGTAAAAACATAAACTTCAACATTTTAATATGTCAAATATTTTTATGCGAGTATGTTAATTTTAATACTTCCTCTAAACATTACCAAAGAAAATTTCAGAACGACTGACTGACTCTTCAAGCTAGTCCAAAGTGCCGATTCTTTTATATAATTAGGCGTCCAACAGGAAATTATTTTTCAAAATTCACATGCACTATCATGTAATAAGGAGGTGTCGTAACTTTATATGTATATATATATATATATATATATATATATATATATATTATATATATATATATGTATGTATATATATTCTAAACAGTCAGACATGTGTATAAAACAGCTGCGTTGTTCGCTGTCAACTGTTGCTTTTGTCAAAAAAACGTGATATTATGATAGTTTAGAAATGAATTTCATTATTATCCGAAATATTATTTTTAACTATTATTACAAATAATTAAAAAACTGTGCCCTTTTAGATAAGATTTTAATTTTGTTTATTTCATATTTATTTAATATTCGACCCAAACTTTTTGTATATTTTAAATTCTATTAACATAATATAGCAATTAAGTTTCAATGATATGGCAACGGAAAACAACTATTTCGGCTCCGTTGATTGTAACATTTAAATATTGAACAATTTGACAATCCTGATTTCTAGACCGATGATCAAACGGCAACTAATGTCATTTTTAAAGCGGTACTATAATTCAAAATAGGGATTTCAATACTGAAATACTGCTTTAAAATACGAGTATATTATTACATTTATTAAACTATTTAAAGTATTCATAATATTTTCAGCCATGTAAATATATTGCAAGTTACGTCACTCACAGGCGTCTTTTCCGGTAAATTTTTAATAACGCTGTTTTTCTCATAACTATTCTTTTAGCAGTTGCGGAGTTGCCCCTACCACCCTTACTCTTACACATTTTTTGTAAGTATTTTTAAAAAACACACCTTGATAATTACTTGAAATATTTTTATCCTTGCAACGTGCTCGTACATTTGTCTCGCATCAAAAATGCTATCTTAATATATTTAAGTGTTAACTATTGAAATTCATCCGTCTTAATATGCCAATTTTGAAATTTTTAAGTGAAACGGTTTTTCAGAAAAATTTCATTGACATTTTAAGTACTTTCTCCATTCCTGTACTTCTTTATTCTAGGAAAAAGTTTGTAGCAGTAGTTATAATTACTAAGATAGATGGGGTTAATATGCTTTATCAAACGATTTCCAAGATAACGGCTAAATGAGCGCCATGTGGACAGACGGACGTTCACGTGAGGAGCCTTATAAATATTATCTTTTTTCCTTTCGGAGGCAAGGACCCTAAAAATGACATTAATATTCTTTAATAACTTATATATTATATTGTACTTTATCATAGTCTTCCTGTGGAGACGAGAAAAAGTAATAAACTAATTGAAATAATAAGTTTTGAATGAGGACCACGTTACGTTAAAAACAAAACTTTTTTAAATGATTAACTGAATGTTACTAGATGGAGAGTTAACTAATTTAAAAAGAAAATTATTTAAGTATGAATAAAAAGTTCCTAAGAAATATTCTTAGGAACTTTTTATCTCTGTAATCATATATTATTTCTGTAATAATATTATTACAGAAATATTCTCTATATGTAGTAAGTTTTTCACCCTGTCCATAGGGAAAAATTTAACAGGAGTTCAAAAGAAACAGTTTATCCTGTGGCCCCAAGACCGTAAGACCTGGGTAGGATTCGAGATTTATTTTGAAGGTTTATCAAATTTTTAAAGAAATGAAGACCAAAAATGTTATATTTATTGTAATGTACCAAAAATAAAAGAAGACTACGTGCTAAATGCATACGCTCGTTACGATATTCACAATTAACGAAATATAATTGAAATTCTCAAAAAAAATAAGATTTTAAAGTTAAAAAAAAAATTTGCATGAAATTAAATGAAAGTATCAGATTCTGAGATAAGCAATTTAAAAAAATATTAGTAAAAAAACAGATTTATTAATTAAAATTTCAAAATCCTAATAAAATAATAATTGTCAAAACATCTTGATTACAGCGGGTTGAAGACAGCTGCCCAATATTTAATTGTGAAATATTCGATAACCATCTCAAAGGATATTATTTACTAGCTAGAGGGTTACATTGGATGTAAATATCACAGAATATCTCAAGAGAGGTTCCGGTGGCCAGAGCTTGTAAATTTAAAGATAAAATCATATTCCGTCGTCGAAACTACGTTTGCAATTTAAATTTTGCTTCGACTGAATAATATTTAAGATCAATATACACGATCAATTTGGTGCAAGCTTAGTGTATTTAGTTGTAACTGTTAGTTCGGTGTGACGCGATTCATTGATCATGTCCAATTAGTTTGGTACGCTCACATCATCTTTTACTAGCTACTGTTTCGTTTGTGCTAATTAGGTGAAAGAATATCAATATAATTTTTCAAGGCTCCTCACGTGAACATCCATCTGTCCATATGCCGCCCATTTAGCCGTTTTCTTGGAAATAGTTTGATAAAGCATATTAACCCCGTCGATCCTAGTAATTATAACTACTAATACAAACTTATGCCTAGTGCAGGAATGCTAGAAGGCAAGAAAGGCTAAAGCACTTGATATTTTTTACATTTGTTGTGTCATGTGAGACATGAATTAAAAGAGTTTATAATGATTTTAAAACCATTTGCTTTAGAATTTTATGCAAGATAATTTTGGGGAAAGTACTTAAAATGTCAATAAAATTTTTCTGGAAAAACCGTTTCTTCTAAAACTTCAAATTTGGCATATTAAGACGGATGAATTTCAATAGTTAACACATAAAATATTGAGATGGCATTTTTGATGCGAGACAAATGAACGAGCACGTTGCAAGGATAACAATATTTTCTATCTAAGAAATTATAAAGGTATATTTTTGAAAATGTCTACAAAAAATGTGAAAGGAATGATGCCCCATCATATTTTTTGTAGACATTTTGAGGGACAAAGGGTGGGAGAGGCATCAACGCAACTGCTAAAAATTTACCCGAAAATACGCCTGTGAGTGAAGTAACATGCAATATATTTACATGGCTGAAAATAATATGAATACTTTTTAATAGTTTAATAAATATAAATATACACTGCTCGTATTTTAAGATAGTCCAGTATTGAAATCTCTGTTTTAAATTATAGTACTGCTTTATAGACAACATTAGTTGTTGTTTGGTTCTCGGTCAACAAAACCAGGATTAGCAAATTGTTCAATATTAAAAGGTTACAGCCAACGGAGCCGAAATAGTTGTTTTCTGTTGTCCCAAGAAAATTGACAGCGAATAACATATAAATATATATATATATATATATAATATAAATATATACATATAAATATATATATATATATATATATATATATATATATATATATATATATATATATATATAGGTCTTATTTTGACAGGAAAATCAAGTACGAATAAAAAGTTACCATGCCTCTTTAATGTTTAGAGGAAATATTAAAATTAACAAACTCTCATCAAAAATATTTGACATATTAAAATTGTTGAGGTAACATATAAAAAGAAGCTAAAAAATTCATGGATCTAATGCATAATATATTTACATATCGGTCAAGGACTAAAAAATGTTATTTGCTGCGAAAAGTATGTTGTTGGCAAACTAGAGCACATATAAGTCGAGTAGTGTAATGGAAATGTGATCCTTGGCAATTACGTTTATGTCTTTTACAGGTTAGAACTCGAGAAAGATACTTTGTAAATATTATCTTTTTAAAGAAATATCGAATTGAATATTTAGTGCGATGAATGAAAAGTTACTACAGGATCTCATAATCAGGACTAATAAAACGGCAAATACGTCACATGATGACGAAGCGTCTGGTTTGTGAATGCGCTACAGACAGTTGGATCAGATCCAGGATTTATTTATAGAGGGTAATGTCCGGTGTTTTATGTCAGACGAGGGATTATTAGGAAGTATATTGCGGGGGAGATAAAGATGAACTGAAAGCTGCTGTTTTTTGTGTCGAAGATTCAGCAAAATTATTTTGGTAAACCTTTATTTGTAACTAACTTTCGAAAAGATGTACATTGCATTTGATAATGCATAAGGTGGCACAACTATGCTTCTACACTCTTAAAAAACTCATTTTCCGCAATTTAATTCAACTTTCCAATATATTTTAAAGTAATTATAATTTGTTCCTGGCTGCGGTTCATGAGAGTATCTATGATTATTTATTTCTTCCGCTGTAGACCCAAAAGGAGACGGTAAAAATGGTTTGTATTTATGGATGGGAAGAATTATTTGATGTTTAATTAGGAAAAGTTTTTTCCCCTAATTGAGCGAAATTTACAGAAGTTAACATGGTCTATGAAATTATACCAAAAAGAGAATTACAAAAATGATTTTTCACCTCTTTCTGAATGCATTAGTATTTTGAGAAAAATAAAATACTGCAAACCCATAGACGACTGACACAAAGTATCCAAATAGAATTCTTAAAAGAACATTCACATTATCCCTACGACTGTTTGTTCGTCATTTATTTTTTTTACAACAATTTAAACTGTACATATTATATATATATATATATATATATATATATATATATATATATATTAATAATATAACTATATATTTTAAATATTTTCAAATTAAAAATAAGTTTGGAAGAGAGAAGAGAAGGGAAGACACAGCAAATTTAGGTTTTGCAGAAATTTTTCCTAGAAATGTTTTATGTGTTTGCTTCCAGTTAAACCACTATATTTGCTTAATAATTTTTATTAGAATATATACGCATTACGTAAAATTTCCAAAGTAAATATAGATATTTAAAGTCATCAGACATGGTGGCTACTGCGTCAGCCTAAAACCTAAAATTTGTTGTTCGCAGCCAGTTTTATTATATAGATATCACTTGAAAATCAAATTCGATTTAAAATCAATTAGTTCTTTCAAGAAATTTATTACAGGATGGAAGTTATCTGCAACTATATATTAATTTTTATTCATCTAGATGTTTTTCGTAATCTGTTTTAATGATTTCTTTGTATTTCTATTTTGAATTTTAAAAAATTGTTCATGTAATACATGTCTATAATGGTTTTCCCCTTTCAGATTTGATGACTGACTGATAGATTTTGGGGTGCTGATTACGGGAAAAATGCTAAAAAAAATTTTCATCGTGAAAGGATTTTTAGTTATTTAGTATTTTTATTGCTAAATGTACCTAGGCCTACTTAGTCAAGAACTGATATTTTATTTTAATTGTTTCTTATTGAACAAAAAACACACACACAAAAAAAATTAGTTAAATATAATGTAATTAATAATAATTTATAATGTATAACTCAAATCATTAGAAGCGAGGTAATGGACCCCCATTACCGATTTAAAGATTTTTGTAAAAATACCAACGAAAGTGTATAAACTCACCGGACATTTTTTTGTATATTTGTGGGCATTTTAAGCTGACAAAACCGCAGCATAACATTACTGAATTCATAAGTAACATTTATAACATATACACTTCTTTTGCATAAAAACGGGTGGTTTTAATTTTGTCATATTATTAACAAAATATTATTTATTAAGGGGATGTATCAATTTTAATTGTTACAAGTAGGTATAGTGTATTCTGGCACATAAAAACAAACGTTCTAAATTTTTGAATGAAAATACTCTTTCATTGACAAAAACGTATTTTTTGACGGTACATGAAATCCAACTCTTATCAAGTTCTTTTTCATTCAAATTTTAATTAAATTTCTGCTGTTTGCTGCATTAGTTCACTTCTGTTTGCTGTTCTTAGTATGGTTGAAAAAACGATAAGAGCTAGTAAAATTATTGCGCTGCTTGAAGAAGGCTGTAGCTAATGTTATGTGTCTCAGCAGTATAATGTGAGCCGTTTCACCGTCCAAAGGACCTGGAAACGATACCAAGAAACGGGCTCCGTCAGTAGATGGCCCAGTTCTGGAAGAAAACGGTGCACTGAGCCACGGGATGACCGCTTCATTGTCAGTCAAGCGCTACGAAATCGTCAAGTTACGTACGTGGATCTCAAACAGAACCTCGAGGACGTCAGAAGCACACGAGTAAGCATTGACTCAACAAGACTGGAATAGAGTCTTCGATGAAGCTCGTATATCGATTAGTGATGAGGATCGACGTCGGCGAGTCTTATGAAGACCTGGAGAACGCTTCGCAGAAGTGTGCTTTGAGGAAATCACCCCCTTACGGTGGAGGCTCCGTAATGTTTTGGGCTGGTATTAACTCAGATGACCGTACCGAGTTAGTTTTTATTGAAAATGGCACATAACAGAGGTTCTTATTCCTCATTCTCAACCCGCATTAACCCGTATTCCTCAGGAAATGATAAAAAACGTCGTCGAAAGCATGCCTAGCAGATTAAGCGCATTGATTTTAGCTAGAGAATTTTTCAAATTGTATGCAAAATTAATAACAAATATTCAAAAATAAACTTTAGCCATTTTTAATATACCAGTAACAAAACGCTCGTCTGTGGCTTACATCGTTTTTTTTTTATTTATTCGCATTTTTAATGACTGAAGTTGATAAAAATTATACCTCAATAATAAATAACAATATTCTCATCATATCGCCATATAAAATGCATCAAATAATAATAAACAACTCTGATATGGTTTATTCCTCTAAGTGTCCTTTTTTTGCAAAAGAGTGTATTTTGGCCTTGCAATCGCTAACCAAGACAAACAGATTCATGAACTTCGAAAGTGGTCAAAACGGCAGAACAATTACCTTTGATTTATAATAGCTTATATTATGGAGTGATTCTCAGGATCACACCGATGACTGTTACAATACTAAAACAAAAAAGGACTAGGTATATCCAACCGTGCAATCGATAACGTACGCAGTGCAACGCGACCGGAACGTTGCACCGCCATCACCTCCATGTTTGAAATAGGTGCAAGTTAAAGAAATGAGCAGTGACGTCGAAAAGGTATCTCAACCTGAATTCCCCAATTTGAGTCAAGTGCCCAATTTGAGTCAAGTGCAGGTGGAACACAGTTATTTTCGCGGTAAGAATTGAACGATTTAACGAGAGATCTAAGCGTGTCAAAACATCCAGCGGAACTCCTCGGATCAAACTATCGGAAAAGAATACGCTTGCTGACCTGGACCTGGCACATCGTTTTCTTGGTATCGCAACAGAAAAAAGACTTTGTACCAAATTTTGCTGAAGATCGTGATCTAGTGTATTGCAAAGACATTGCTGGCTTAGTGGAAATATTTAACATCGAATATGACGCGAATGAATGGAAATTGTTCATGGACTCATCAAAGTGAAGTTTGAAAGCAGTCCTTTTGCATAATGGCAATAAGTACGTTTCACAGCCAGTCGCCCATTCTGTATATTTTAATGAATGCTACGATAATTTGAAAAATGTGTTGTATAAAATAAAGTACATACAACATGGTTGAATGGTCTGTGGAGATCTGAAATTTAAATATGATGTACGGTCAACAAGGTGGCTACACAAAATACCCTTGCTTTCTCTGCGATTGGAATAGTCGAGACAGAGGACACTATTGGATGAAGAAAGAGTGGCCACCAAGAACTGAACTAGTTCCTGGAACCAAAAATGTTGTGAGAATAAATTTAGTCACCCGGGAAAAGTTTTGCTACCTTCTTTACATATAAAACTAGGAATGATGAAACAATTTACGAAATCTCTGAAGAAAGAAGGAGAAGGTTTAAATATCTACACCAAATTATTCCGTCTCTATCTGAAGCTAAAGTGAAAGAAGGTATTTGCTTTGGCTCGGATATAAGAAAATTGATAGAAAAAACAACTTTCGATGAAAAGTTGAGTGAAATAGAATTAGAAGCCTGAAAATCTTTTAATAAAGTAGTGAAAAATTTCCTAGGAAAAAATAAAAGTCCAAATTATGAGGAAGTTATGAAGAAAGTGACTGAAAATTTCCGAAAAATAGTATCTTCGATGAGCATAAAACTTCACTTCTTTAATTCGCACTTAGACTTGTTGGTTGCTAAAGCGAAATGATCCAAGTCGGACTTTTAAGCGAAAATCTCACAATCGGAGATACGGTGGAAAAAAAACAAGATACCGCAAAAGTTTTTAATATTTCTAATTTATTTAATAACGTCATTTAAATGTATTTACAATATTGAATATATTTGGCGTTAATTTTGTAGAAATTCATTATTCACAATTAAATGAAACTACGTGATGTAGTATTATTTCTACCTCAAAGTTTCAAAGTAGCAAATATTTTTGCTAATCCCACCTGAATGATGTTGTAATACAACGAAACCTAGGCAGTAGAAATAATACTACATCACGTAGTTGCATTTAATTGTGTATTTATAATATTTTAAAGTCATGTAATTGTTATTTTATTGATTTACAAATTGTTTACTTAGTAAAGTTTGTTTTTTGCGCTTTATACATAGGGCTTTTCCAAAAAACTGAGGATGTTGACGAAAATCTAAGTACATATTCGTAATCAACGCACCAAAATACCCTACGATCAGCTAACAAATCCAAAAAGGGAAAATAAAAGTCAAAATTTGCAGACCTATATAAGTTTGTCTATAAGTGAAATGATTTACCTCAAATTAAATATTTCCGTAAGTTGGTATATTACATATTATTTATACATATATATGTATATATATATATATATATATATATATATATATATATATATATATATATATATATATATAGCAAATTTCAACCAGAAAAACTATGTTAACTTTTAATCTGGCGTCTGATCAACTTGTATTCAATATGTTTTGTTATATTAGTGAACAATGCTTAGAGCCCAATGCGAAATTTAATCCGCACATCCCAAAATCGCCGTAAATATGTAAAATTTTGTGAAAATTAAAACTCTTTGTTATATTTTCTCTATTCGTGAAATAAAAAAATGCTCGAATGGAGATCAGTCAACGTAAAAAACAGCTACATTTTGATCCAAATGCTGAATCCAGGTGATACGTCATCCCGTAGGGCGGGGCACCATTTGACTGTGAAATATTGCTCACACAGTCCAAATAAAGAAACGAAATAAATAAATTGTCTCAGCTGCAAAAAGGTCATTGAAACCGCAAATTCGAACTCGACTAAGAGCGCTCGGCGAAAAGAACATCAAACAAAGTTATGTATTTATACACTTTAAACGTCAGCCGCTTTGCAGGCGACACACGAATTGCCTCAAAAGATACGTAAGCATTTCAAAGTAAACCTTCGTCACTTGGAAAATGCGCGCATTTCTGGGTCGCAAGTTTCGAGTTTATGATTAATGTCCCGGTGGGTGGGGCCGCCGCGGCCCGGGCGCGAAGGGCTGAGGGTCGTTGAACCCGCTCCACTATTTCAGTCAAATCGAGCCTCCGATCAATTTCCGAAGGATTTCAGGAAGAGGGGTTGCGGGCCGCGGGGTAGCGCCCGCCGTCCGCGCCATTGTGTTCGGACGTAAACATGTCTGCCGAGTCATTCGTTGACTGCGCGTTTGTTTGATTTATTTGCGACCGCTAATGTCGGCAGACCGGCGAGATGAATGTGGTTTGCAGGGAAATGGGGTTGGGTTCTAACGCGGTTCTATGCTCGTTACAGGTTGTAGGGAGATCTATGGTAAGTATACGTATATTCGATTTGCTACCTTAATGTAATATTTATTGTATTAGAAATGCTTTAAAAAACAACGCTTTAGGTTTGAGTTTGTATTTACTTCACCTTCGTTCAAATGTAAAACCTACATTAGGATAAATAATCCAAAACTGTGATTGAGACATTTTTATAACAAAGGAGATTTCCAGATTTTGAACATGATATGAATCCTCTTTTTCCTAATCGAGGACTTTTATGGCACTCGTCTACGATAACTGCCGATTGGAAGTAAATTAAGTAACTGAAAAATACCGATATGTTTATAAATAGAAAATTGTTATAGTCTAAAGCGGCTCTTTGATTTTTTTGATAGTGTGAAGAAACCGACTGTTAAAAGAAACTGTTCCATGCTCTTGTCAAGTACATACTCGAAATGGAGTAATCAGCTGATCTCATTAAGTGGATACATATTGTTTCTTCTTTGTGAAATTCGAAAAATTCATAATATTGGTAAATCGCTAGATATTTATTATGCTATCGATTTTATACTTGCTTAGATGTGGTCAGCTATATCTCATTGTTTAGTAAGAGTTGCTCTTGACCGTACATTTTAAAAAATTACTCAATGACTAGACCAACAGTAGTTTAATTTTACTGTTAGTTTCATTTTATTTAACTAAATCACGATTTGTGGTTAACAGGCTTTTGTAGTTTCACCAGCTTTCATCTGTGTCTTAGCCATAACGAATTCTCGATTAAGACAAAGGGATTTACATATTGATTTTGAACTCTCAAGACGCAAGATTTAATATGCATGTCGCTCTATCTATTGATACGATGTAGTACTAAATTCGTAATTTGTTGAGTTGAAACATCCAGTTTCATTCGATAAAAATTATGTTATTTGTCGTATCAAGAAATATCCTGTATATTAATTTGAATGTTGAATTCTATATCAAGATTGATGAAAAGCTTTAAGCGTGATTAAGCAACAAATATTCAAACACTTTTAGCTATATTAGTACTCCACGCGAGCAAACCGCAAGCAAGACCATATATTACTTCACCGCACGAATGATACGCATGCCAAATTATAGTGCTTTTTTGCTTCATTGTGGAGTTATGATATAACAGGCGAACACACAAACACTATAACTATCGGATTTATTTATTAGTAGGGATGTACCTCGATTAAGAACCGATATTAAGGGACATTCCAGATTTTAATATTTTTTTTTCTTTTCGATTGATACGCCCAATAAATTGATTATGAAGTTTTTTGAATACAGACTACAGCCGACTATAATGTTTTCGTACAATGTTTAATATTAATTGTTTATATTGTTTCATTTTTGTGACGTGTCACTAACTTGTCTTACGTTTTAGTCAGCACTAAAATTAGCAATTAGATAAAAATATATTTGTATCTGTTAAAAATAAAGGTTGCTGCAAGACTCACATTCTTCAAATCAAATAATTAATATGTAACATGACTCGTTCATGTGGTAATTATAACCGTGTGACAACCCTAGTGAAGTATGTCATCATCAAAGGTCACGCTGTCTAGAGACAGACCTTTCATTTACAATGATGTCAGATGTATTTTCGGTTCATACGCAATTGATAGACATAGGATAATAAATTAAATTTTTGTTTCAATATTATCTTAAACGAATTAAGCTATTTCTATATCGTCATAGATATTAGAAAAAGATGCCAATTTTAACTACAAAAACAATTCAACGATGGCCTCTTAGAAGCATAGTATTAGACAACTGGAATAACTCTTTGGGGAAAATAATGTAAAAATGGATATACGCAAATGCAGGTCAATACCACTCTTTCCTACGCATACAAATTACTTACGAATGTCATCAGGGATAGGCTGACACCTAGGTTGGACAAAGTACTGTAAGTAAAGTAGACTGGATTCAGAAATGGATTCACTACCATCTATCAAATTCATACTGTCCGACAGCTGATCCAAAAAGAAACAGAGAAAATCTGGCCTTTATCGGTTTTTAAAAGGGTTTGATTCCGTAGAAATCTGGGAAGGCATCTATAGACTGCAAAGGTGTCTCATCGACTAGAGGTATATTGGCCTCATTAAAAGCATCTACAGAAACTTCACCTTAATAGTAGATATTGCTGGAAAGACAAAAGACAAACTTAAAATCAGGGCAAAACCAAAAGGAAAATTTAAAATTAGTGCAAAAATAAAAAAACAAAACTAAAATCAGTATATTTCTTATCCGCATATCCCAAAAAGAAATACGGATAAGAAACATAGACGTTCACCAACAAAATCGTACCGAAGTTGAATGTCACGCAAA
This sequence comes from Druceiella hillmani, assembly GCA_039881145.1. Taxonomy (NCBI): domain Eukaryota; kingdom Metazoa; phylum Arthropoda; class Insecta; order Lepidoptera; family Hepialidae; genus Druceiella; species Druceiella hillmani. The sequence goes on along the minus strand of JAYKKI010000028.1, from coordinate 14,619,374 downwards.
GAGGAATGCAAATGGCTATGCTATAAATGTCTCTTCAAAGACGCGACAGATTCGAGATCAAGAGGCTGAAATTTGTACATAATGACATTAATTATTATTTCCAAACTTAACATTTCTAATTAATTATTATTTCCAAACTCAACACTTCAACGTGTAAACGAATTTTCTCAATAACAGCTTTAAAGGTTTTCCTCCGATTTACCGAGCATATACGTGGATTGCACCAAGTTATTCGCAAATCTAGCGTAGTATCCTCCCTAATATGGCATTTCACCTGCTACCACTGCGACCACTACCTGGCTCCACTTGGACATTGCATCTATTATGACAGACTGTGAGGACCAGTCTTGGAGTTTACTATTAATCACTGTTCACAACTCGTTTACATCTTATGTGAAAAGAGAAACAATATTTAAGCTATTACTTCACAAATCCTTTGACTTCTTATATTTAGTTTTTATATAACTCTATCAAACGACTTTAGGAAACAAAGCCATCATTGACATTTCGTCTGTTCTACCTTAAAGTTGCACGCATAGAGAACCTCTAACGTTTAGTATGAAGTACGCCGGACTTCATTTGCATACAGAAATTGGACAATTGTCAATTTTGAATATAATGTATATGTTCACCCTTATACAGTTTTGTTAATAAATGGTATCTTTGCTTTATAATGGTACTTATTTAAATAACTTATAGAATGTATATGTTAATAATATAGCAAATTAATTTTAAGGATGTACGCTGACTCCGGCAGGCTCTACTCTTTTCATAACTTCCAAGTATACAATAGTGGGGTCTACCTCCTTCGGTACCTTTATACTTTTATAAAATACTTTTTGCAGTTATAAATTTTATACTACAATTTTTATGCCACAAGGACTACTGGCCTTTTGAAATCCCTAGCAAGTCTAATACACTTGCAAATCCCGGATTCAGTATTCTAAACTGTGGAAAGAGTTTCGTAAACCCAATCACCATTTTACATCTTGCTGTATAATAAAAATGGCGGAAAATAGCTTTTCCGTTTCCAATCTCGGACTAAAAGTTTTCAGTTGCCTTTCTAAGAAAATATGTTCCGTTCTTCAAAAGAAAAACGGAACACTAATAAGATTACTTACGTGTCTGTCGGTCCGTCACAGCCAAATTTCTCAGAAACCGCCCGACGTAGAAACTTGAAATTTTGCATAGAAATAAAACCTGTTAAACCACACATATTTAAATGAATTAAAATTCAAAAATATTTGTTTGGAATTTCTTTTTCTAATTTTTATTTATATATCTTCAGAAGTATACTGGAAATATACGAAAAAAACATGTTCCCAGCCCATTATTTGCAAAACTACTCAACATAAAATCATGAATAAAATCCAGCTTTTTATGAACCCGTGCAAAGGTTGTAGAAATATTATAGCGATGATACTAGATATAATTTTTTTAAATATGCACCATGTTTTTACGCCTACGAAGATATACTAGGCAATATATTTTTATTTTGTATATTTACAGCCGACTTTCTTAGAAACCGTGCGACGTCAAAATTTGAAATATACCATAGTAAGAAATATAATTAACTCACACATTTTCCATTAGCTTTTTGAAAATAGTCATATATGAATTAAAGTCAATATATGAAATAATTAAAGAGGGGGTAAAGAAATGTTTTAAATTGTTTATTTAAATTTTATACACAATGTTATATATTGCTTCGAAAGGTTTGTTAAGAGAGGTACAAAAATATTTTTTTCATAATTTTAAAGTACAAATTTTAAAAGATATTTCAAAAAACGCAAAAATACAGAAAAAACGTCACGAAAAAAACTAGGAAATTACAAATAATATAGTGATTATCCTAGAACTTGTAATTTTTGAAATATATATATACCACGTTTTAAGCCCTTAAAAATAGCAGGTGATATTTTGTTGCAGGCAATTGTTAAAAAATAATATAATAATGTCTATTTGTTTATGTGAATTAAATCACTATTTTACCAATTTAATACATTTTTGTTTAATTTTGCATTCATTAGACCTCACATACATAGATTACATATTTCCATGAAATAGCGAAGACTATCTGAGTCTTCGCCATTTCATGGAAATATGTAATGTTTTATTAGAAAAAATTACTTTAATATCCAAATATAATAATTTTAAAAGAAGATTATAACAATTTCATTTAATAATTAATATTTTCCAAAGTATGAAGAAATAAAATCTCTAGTCAACTTAATTAATAGGAAACAATTTTTACTACATATAACCCATATATTTGTTAATGTTTAACTCGAAAATTATTGTATAGACTTAAAAAAACTGTGATTCATTTTTAACTTAGGGTATTGAAACAAATTACAAACAAACGTACAAAGTACAAATTGTTATGCTACATACTACATATCAACGGGAAAATGAAGGAGAAAAACAAAAATGCAAAACAAGTCACAAGGGACAACCAAGAAATGTTTAATAAATATATAAACTATATAATCTTTTCTATACAGACTTGTAAACATCGTATAAATAATACGGTTAAATGGGTTTTGTTGGGTATTTCCCGGAAGCTTTTAAGCTCAGAGGGAATAATCAAAGCTTACTTATTGGTTGCCTGGCTGAGGTAACCTATGTTTAGTAACGTAAGAGTAACGTTTTTCGCGCTGCATCTCTTATATTTAAATATTTTCAAATACGAAATAATTATTTTCGTGCATTAAAAATACTTCAATTTGAAAAAAAAAATTATTCGTTCTGGCTTTTACTTCACATATTTTTTATATTTATTTTTGATGGGCTTTTTATATTTATTTTTGTTTGACAATTTTTTGTAAAGTTAAAGAAAACCCGTAATTTATTGATGCACAGTTTTTATATATTTTTGACTATAAAATTATCTGGTAAGTTTTTGGGAAGGAATAGCTTCAATTCTTTGAACGATATTTTTTGATCACCACTATTTATCTAGAAATATATAAATTTCTACCATGTTGAAACTATCAATTTTGTTGAGGCTTCCTTTAACACTTTTCCGCTAAATTAAAATCCAATAATTTGGCTTCCATTTGAGATATCCTACATCATTTTATTAAAAAAAGTATAGAAAAGACGATTCAACTTCCTTAACTAAAAATTCACAAAAGTTACTGCCAATTTTCGTTTCGGGTATGATTGTATTTAACCATCTTAATATAAAAAGAAAGTTATGATAAGTACCATCAAGATTCAATAAATTGATAAAAGGAGACATAAATACACAAAAACTGTAGAATAACACGGTTTTTACTTATTCGCAACATACTTTATGCGTTTAGCTCAAAGATGAAGAAATAAATTGAGGGAATATTTTAATATCTATATAGAACTCTTATAATACACGATCGAGTCAGTTAAATAAAAAACAAAAAATAACTTTGAGTAAGATTTTGAATATCCTATTGACTCTATGTTTTTTGCTTTTTTTTGCTTAATATTATTTTCCATAGACAGGACTTACATCTGGCAACAATCATTATACCTTGTCGGTAGATTTCAGTACGTGTTCGTAGAATGAAGAAACTACGTAACTGTGATGGAAAAATGGAAAGACATAGTCGTAAAAAAGACAAAAGTCCTAAAAAAATAAAAACGAGCAATACAAACAAAAACGAGCAAACGAGTGACTAGATTTAAAAGAATACTAATTAATAAGCTATCAAGTAAATTTGCAAACTAAATTAAAAGATTAATTGAGGAAAAAAATACGTGGTGACTAGACACAACTGTCATCATCAATTTAATTAAAATAATGAACAATACACGATAATTTTACCCGACATAAACAAATGATGATTTCATACTCACACGCAACATTCAAAAGCATAAAGCACCATTAAATCCCACATTAAAGTGTTAGCAACATTTTATTTAGATGTGAAAAATTGTTAATTAAACAATGACTTGCATTAAAATTGAACGCATTACAACTGATCATGTCAATATTTAAATAATTATTTTCCTCTGCTATCATCAAGCGTTAAATAGCTTATAACTATTGATTAAATACGTCATGGTGCTTAACGTTGTAACACAAACGTGAATGATTTAGCATATAATTTATTCAACTAGGTCACTGGCGCCATTTTTTTATTCTTTATAACATATAAATCATACTTAACACTGAAAATATTTTAATTAAGGTTTAAGATTTCAAAACAAGGCTTTGAGTTATGATGCTTTCTACCCATAAATTCCTATCAAATATTTTTAATAAAACAGTTCATTTACATTTTTCTTTATTTTCCTAAGTCACGCTACGTAAGGTTCCAGTATTCTTGATGATAGTTATTAATCTAGAATGTATGAATCATAGCAACTTAATATACAGATATCAAATATACCCAATAGCTAATAAGCTTAAGGTTGAAATGAAATAGATGGACAATGGGAAGCTGAGCCGAAATTCAATCGTAAATTCTATGAAATAAAAAAACTGTGAGACATTTTAATTACATCTATAAATAGAGTACATTTACTATAAAGTAGGGAATGAATTACGTTTAAATGTATTGTACGAGATCCAGAACAAGAAGAGATGTTAACCATATATCATCCTGCAAAATGTCATATTGGTTAAAAAATTAATTTATGTATTTTATCACAGTACCATTTTATCACATATATAGAAATGTGATAAAATGGTCTCGGTACCATTTTATGACATATATCGAATATGTGATAAAATGGTACTGACATCATTTCTGTGTGCACATTACCCAAAAACCAGTGGGCATATTTTAACGAAACTTTGCAGCTTTATACCTTAGAATATCTGCAATATAAATAATTAATATTATTACTCAATCCTATTGTTACTTAATTATTTAACAAATCACTACTTAATTTAATTTAAATATAATATTAAGTTGGTTAATAGCCACAAATTTGTTACGTCCCTAGAAAATTTGTTGAAATTTCCATATTTTATTATGACATACAAATAAACTAAAATGCACTCGGTTAATGATAATTAGCTTCGAGTTTTCGGTATTTTATAACTTTTACCTTAGAATTTTGAATTAATTCGCAACTTTTATTTGCAAAAATTGACTAGTGATACCATATACTAATCATACACGCAAACGCCAATGAATATGTGCAGGACAAACAGGAATTTCAGTACTCAAACCTGAAGTAAATATCAAAAAATCAATACTGAACTGCTGGTATCTTGAAGAGTACAGCGGGAATGGTTTCCGAAATTATTTAAGTTGAAAGTTGAATTTTTGGACATAATTATTACCATATTTTTCATTCCCATGTTATAAATATCATTCAATATTATCAATAAAAATCTAATTTTTTTCTATAAGATTTAGAAAGGAACGTATATTTTTGTCTATTTTATAAATCAGTTAATGATTAGGTATTTAACTCTCAAGCGGATAATTTATTTTTTTTTTAATTTATCAAACGTCCTAATATTTTCTTCGTGCAGAATTTATAAACATGGTATTCGCTGTTGTCTTCAGTATATCAAGGAGAATTATATCCCCGTAGTCTTGACGTATTGAACTTTACACCCCTATATATCAAGAACGTTACTCGTTATGATTTACTTCCGGATGGATTTATATTGATCGAAAAAAAACCAATACTTTTAATATGCACTCATAGTTTTTGCCACTAGTATAGTCTAAAAATCAACATTACGTATAAAATCATGTAAATTATTGGTTAGAGTTCTTGTTGACGTACTAATTGCCACATTTAGATACAGATGCAATATACCTTTTTTTTAAGAACTGTCGTTCACGGAACACGATTTTCTTACTGTCAATAATTAAAAAAAACATTTCATCTTACCTCTTTTCGTTTATAATAAGCTCCTCGAAAGTCGCGTCGACAAAATTATATTGAGAAATTAATACACTATATATAGTATGACCTAAAAATTAATTACCCACAAATTAACATAATAAGTGAATAGACGATAAATTGCAATGGCAAAGTAAATTCAAAGTAATCAACTCGTTTTAATTAAACTTTTAAAAGACCGTAAGTTTATTGTACAGGCTGCGTTAAAATATCCTTGGACTATTAACGGGAAAATTATACTTCAAGCCGACCTACCAAACCGACCTAGTTAGAACAAAGCGTTCAAAAGAACATTAATTTGGAAACCAATATATTCTAAAGCTTTGTTTGGTCTAATAACAAGTGAGACGTTGAAAGTAAAAAACTTCACTCAAATAAAAGTCCGGGTTGCCGCTATTAAGTTTGAAAGAACTTTAGGGACAACTGTGTGAAGCGTAGAAATTTAGTAATGGTGTGATCCTGTTAAGATATATCGAGTTTAAACTAACTTAACACTTGACAAACAAAGGCTATTGAGATAGCGTCGTATTCGGAAACGCATGACTTTTTTTTTCTATTATTATTTTCGAACTTATTGTTCATACAGACCGTATTGTGAATAGTATTGGTTCTAGACGGCTTGGCAACTTGTTTTCTATTGTTACACAATATTTTTTTGTAATGTATTTAGAGTAAATTTGTTGAATTCCATTCGTCGAAATAAATTGTGTACTTCTTGTAACCTATTTGATTTCAATATTTTTAATTTATTATAGATATTACTGAAAAATATAGAAAATGGGAAAAGTATTATCGGAATCATTTCTTGTTCAAATGGTAACGATTATTATGCAGTTTATTTCGTGTGCACTGAATAACAAATGAGACAATTAAATAAAACAGAATAAGTACCCATTGTAATGCATTCAAAATAAGATTTCGTAGTTGCGTACGATAATCGATAATTTTTTCAGTATTTTAAAATTTATAATTAAAAAGTTTAAGGAAAATAGAGAACAAGTTGTATGTCACTTTTAATCTTATTATTTTACGAGTTTTAAATTAAAAAATGGAAATCATTTTAAAAATGCTATTCAATAATATCCCGCTTAATGGAAAGTGTGAAAGAACCTTCCTTTAGTTACATTTTACCTCACACATTGTAAAACAAAAAACAGAGAGAGGGATGTGATGAAACTACAATAATTTGTAAGAAAACATTATTCATATAACTGAATTATTATGTACATATACATTCAGTGGGGTTCTCCCTCTATTAAGGGGTAAATAAATATGAAGCTTTGTGAAAATTTTCTAAAAGTTTTATGTTCATATATCGGGAAAGTTATAACATTTTAAGATGGAACGGATAGAGTGGTCGGAGAAGCCGGCTTGAAATGACCGTCCAGCCGTAAACGTCCTGACCCCGGGGACTCTTCACCTTTGTTTATGTTCAGTTATAGTAGTAACAAAAGCTTCCTAGAACCTAGTAGTAAAAATGTCTCATAAATACATACTTGAATTTTTAAGGACGTTTTTATGAAACGACGTTTTTTGACTTGATGAAACATAAAATTGCAAGATTGCCGCTTTAATTTTAATTTTGTACATCGAAAGGAAGAAACATCAAAAACAGAACCCTTATAAGGTCATTCTTATGTTTTTCTCAGAAACTGTTTGACCTAAAAACTTATAGAGCATAATGTCAAATAGGACAAATAAAATACTCAGATGTTCTTTTACTAGGAATGGGAATAAAATGTTTACTCGTTAAATCACAGTCCGAATGACTGTACTGATTGTAACGTTTACATTTTTACTGTTTTATGTAACTTAATTGGTAACTATATGTAGGTACTAAACATTGAAAATTATTTACATTCCATGTAGCACATCTGTGATATTGAAAGGGCTTTGTCCTCGTTGGTAAAAGTTGCCGCAGTGCCATCTGTCGGCGACCGGTCCGCATCTCACCTGCTATCCTGATGACCTTCCACCACGTCTGGGCTTCGGTAACAGGAGTATTAGGTCATATTCTTTCTGCAATGGCGTGCCGCTATAGTTTTGCGTCGCGTGTTACGCCTGTCATGCGATGTATTGAATGACATTTTGAATGAATGGTTTAGTACCAACCAACTTGGGAAGTCAGTAATTAATTAGGCAAGTTGTAGTTCAAAACATAAAAGAGAGTTCTGTGTGAAAAAACTAATGGAAATAAAAGTAAGTAAAACAATAATTTACTTAAATCAAAGCTTAACTGCCAATTACGAAGAATTGTTTGTTTGTATGTAACGATGTCATAATTAAATAGTTCACGATTTGAAACTATACTCAGCACAGAATTGAATACGGCAATCCGTAACTTTCTCATCCAAATATTATAAAATGTTATTGAAAAAGAAATCCAGTTATTATATTGGCCATATCTTATGTTTCAAATTTCCTTGTATTTCTTTTCATTCGAGAATTCTTTACACAAATTAATGTATGTTAATGTATGGCTGGAATCATTATCGTGTTCGATTATAAATCCAACGCTCATTAAACATAGGCCAAATACGAGAGTATTTTATTCTAAAATATTTCGGACCATTTCTTTTTTTTTCTATAAAAATAACTATAAGAGTCATATTTTACTGTAATCACTATGTAGTCTTGCAACATCTTTTATTCGATATTTCTTCAAATGTAAATAAAGTTCGTATTTGTCAAGCAGCTTTTTTATTTTGTAGCCAAATTATTAGTGATAATCAAATACCTTCGACCCTACGATCAATTAAATTGGCGTCTTCTAAACGATTCATTGTATTTAGAAAAGAATGTTTATAAAAATAGACTTTCTTACAAATGTCTGATACCATAAAAAAAGAAAAAAAAAAAAAATATATATATATATATATATCACATAATTGTACCTTTTTTAAATTGGTCATTGTTTTACTTTGACTTTAGGTCTTCCTGGGCGAGAGAGCTTTTATGACTACTAGTGTTTTCGAACTTGTCAATGGCTCGGTATACGAAAGTATTAAATAAGTTTAAATATTCTGGATCGTATGGTAATTTCAGTTAATTGGCTTTCATTATATACGTTAATAGTTTTACTAAAGTAGTAAAATAAAAGTTATGCAGAATAAACGAGAAGTCAGCCATTTTTTTATTTCTAGTTCTGTCGTAATATATATTTTCACACAAACATATCCCAATTTTGTGGTAGACTTTCGTAGATAAACTTACATTTTCAAAATTATTTATTTTTATTTATACATAACTTTAATGTATATAAATTGATAGGCGTGATTTTCCAAAGCAATATCTTATAATTAACGAATATAGTAACTTTAAAATTTCAAAAAGTACATTCTTAAAATTTCTCTTAGGCAGTTTAAGGATTATATATAATTTGTCGTATCATCAGTGCTAAGTTAGTTTATAAATCTTGGAAGTAATACTATCAATTCACAAATGAAACTACGTGATGTAGTATTATTTCTACTTTCTTAAGTTCTGTACCACGACCTAGGTTTCGTTATATTACAACATCTGCAGGTGGGCTATTAGCAAAGATGCTAGCAGATCTAGATCTTTGCTAATAACCCACCTGAATATGTAATACATCGAAATCTAGGGCGCGGTAAGGAACTTAAAGAAAGTAGAAATAATACTATATCACGTAGTTTCATTTAATTGTGAATAATGAATTTCTATAAAATTAACGCCAAATATATTCAATACTATCAAATATAACTTGGCATTTACTAAGATTGAATAACAGGCGTACTTTTTAAACATTTGCCTTAATATCTTCAACATATTTTAATATAAATATTTAGAGAATATCAATATGTCTGTGTGTGTTAATTTGCAAGTCATACACATAAATATATTATTATCTCTGGAGATTTTTGACATTACCACCGACGAATATAAAATAAATCAAATAGACAGAAGTCCAGTTTATACCGTACCAGACACCAAATCTGCCCTCTGCTGTTGGAAGTTTCATCATATTACACATAGCCATTTCAATAAAATTTAAATCTAAAACAGCCTTAATATATTGAGTGAATTTAACTTTCCGAGTAGAATATTGAACTTGACAAAATTACTGAAGTCATTATTGATAATATTACAGAAATCGAGTCGTACACATGTTGAAACCTCAATATTATCTATGACTAATCACAAATCATCAGTAACCTTAAATAAGACCATTGAGACAGAGTAACCAGACAAAATTTCACAGTTATGGGAATCTGATGAGGTTTTACGTATAGATACTTGATTAATTATAAAGAAAGAATACAACACATTTCAACAGAAAAGGCAATATGGAAATCAGTCTAAAGTTTTTGCGCTTATCTATTGGTTGAACTATTTTGATATAACTACTAGCAAAATACTGAAAGTACTAATGATAAGCGATATTATGACTTTAATGAAGACATTAGTGTTGAAGCTATCATCTCTCGAATTTAATTACAAGAATAATATTGTATTAATCGACGTGTTTGCGATAGTCGCTTAATCTAACTATGTTGGAGACTGCAAAAATATGGTTAGCAAATTTATATTTGACAACGTGAATTCTTTTGAGGTTTACCAGTACCAAAAGCATCAAAAACAAAGTTAAATATATTATTTATTCTTATTTTTACATATTCAAATTTATTTATATCAATATTTTTAAGGATTTCAACCTTTAAAACATCTACTGTATCAGCTATAATTTCTAAATTATTCTCAAAACTTAGAAATCGGTTTTACCTTGTAATTCGCTTTACTCTGTCTCTTTCAGCCATGAAGTTTATAATTATTATTAAGACTTTATGATACAGAGCAAATTTACTTGATTATAGTTTATTTTAGATTAATATATTTGTTATACAACTTAGAATTAAAGTTATTAAATTTTGTTACTATATCTAGAAATCGCGCTCTATTCGAATAAATTAACATGAGGATATCCATTATTATTACTAAAGTTATAAGCAAATATGGTTTTTAAAGAAGCCTACTAAGTACCCATATTATATAACATAGTGATACGATTGAGACGGAAAAACGGCTACAAAGGTGAGAGCGTTGCAACTGTCGATGAAAAAGGAGGAAGCATATAAAATAAAGATAAATTACTATTGTGTTGTATTTATACAAGTCAAACTTGAAATCACATATTTTGATAAAATGTAAGTTGGCTTTGAAAAAAGACTCTCAGAAGAACGGGTTTTTCATTTCTGACATTGTATTATAAATATTCTCGTATATATCCTATTATGGTTAAATACTGTAATAAAATTACGAACGGCATCGCATTGTTACATTCAACAAATGTCACTTATGTTGATAATTTCTCGAAGACCTTTGTATCGTGCAAGGACATTTCTACTATTGTATTATAAATATTCTATTATGGTTGAATATTGTATTAAGATTACGAACGGTATCGCATTGTTACATTTATGAAATATCATTTACGGTAATAAATAAGACTTTCAGAAGAGCGAGTACATAATTCCTAGTAGACCTTTGTATCGTGCAAGGACATTTCTACTGTTGTATTATAAATATTCTATTATGGTTGAATATTGTATTAAGAGTACGAATGGTATCGTATTGTTACATTTATGAAATATCACTTACGGTAATAAATAAGACTCTCAGAAGAGCGAGTACATAATTCCTAGTAGACCTTGTATCGTGCAAGGACATTTCTACTATTGTAGTAAAAATATTCTCGTAAGTATATCGTGATTCAATACGGTAATAAAATTGTGAACGGCATCGTATTGTTATATTCAACAAATATAACTTATGTTTATAAATGAGACTCTCAAAAAACGAGTATTTAATTTCTAGTATACCTTTGTATCGCGTAAGGACATTTCTACTATTGTATTACAAATATTCTCGTATGTATTGTATCATGGTTGGATACGGTAATATAATTGTGAACGGCATTGCATTGTTATATTCAACGAATATCACTTACGCTAATAAATATTTAAACGAACTAAAATTTAGACTGACTACAAACTTTCTCAACTGTTTACTCCCATCACTGTTGACGGGATTTTTCTTTTATTCATCTGTTGCTACCCACAAATTGACGTATTCATGAGTATAGATTGCCGCCGTACGGAATCACCCATTCTGCAAAGCTTTGTAATAATTACCATATTAAATGTTCTTGTTCGTAACGTCGTTTTTGAAACGGGTCATTGTTTTATTTTGTTACAATCTTGAAAAGGACAGTGGTTTTTACCTATTTTATTATTAAATGTATATTTGTATTGTTATATTGCGATACGACCCTTGTTAAAAATCAAGAAACATAACAAAGTCCATTCTATTAAAAGGGTTGTAGATATTTCTGATTAGAAAAGAATGAATGTTATATAAATATATATATATATATATATATATATATATATATATATATATATATTTATACATTATATTTATTTGTGATACTTTTATGTAAGTTTAGAAAAATGTGTATACAATGGCAGTCTTATTACCACAAGAACAATCTCTTATAGCCACCACAGCGAAATAAGTGAAAATAATAACTGTACGCGATTTGTGAACGCTAATTAATGATACTTGCTTAATCAATTGCATAATAATAAATTTACGTGGTATAAATATGAGAAAGAGATAATTAATTAATATAAGATTAAGCAAAACAAAAGCAAAGTTAGGGATAAAGACACTTCAAGAATGAACACGGGATAAGAATGGATTATAGAATAGATTGAAATTTGGCAATTATGGTAGGTAATGTAATGTCAGAGGACTTCTGAACACAGACAATGAGGGCGCACTTTGTCTATTTTTGTATTCAGTGGACTCCATTATCTAATAACATATACGGTAAAGCAGGGTTTCCCAACCTTTTTTTTGTTGAGGCTCCCCGGACTATAAATTATATTTTCGTGCCAACCTTTGATTAAATTAAATAAAAATGGTAACTGAAGTTTGTAAATACACAAACTTACCTTTTAACAGTGAGACACAATAATTTTACACACTCAAACTGATTACTCAACAAAAAAGGTACACCAATACGTCAAATTCTTCGCAAGTTTGTGGTAATAATAGTGAATATGATATTTAATTTAATTAATTTTATGCATGTAAATTAAACATTACATTGTAATGTTATTTGTTAATGTTGTTTGTATATTTTTTGTTTTTTTCTTTCGAAAATGCAAACGCTTTCCGCCCCCCTTGACATCTCTCTATGCCCTCTTTGGGAGGCGCTCCCCCCTGGTCGGGAACTCCTGCGGTAAAGGATTCTCCATAGAATGCAGTTCTATGCTGAGGGATTAGGGAAGTGTACTTGTTCTTCGAACATAATTTAAAGTCGTAGCACGACAGGTATTTAAATCTAGATCTAGGGTATGACGGTCTATACTTTTGAATAACATAACTCCTTAACGGAACGTAAATCGATCCTGATTAATTATATGTGCTACTGGTTAATTGTTACTTTAGTTATTTCGTTTCAAAATCTGATATTGGATTTCGGAAACGGAGGAAGGAATTCCTCATGTGGTAGTTTTTAAGTTGATCGACATTGCTGGCACCGATTTCAAAATTAAGTAACTTAGTTATTTATAGTAAATAAATAGGTACCTATTTTGAGTTAATTATTTTTTACTTTTATGTACCTACCTTTTTTGAAGTCAGTTTTTTAAAATATATTTTATTGTGTAAATGTTTTTAGCGTGATTATATATTTTATAACACAATAGAACATAATTTCTTTGCTTTCACAACCCATATTAATAAAAAAGAACAGCAGAGCGACAACAATGTTATTCACAAGTTTACTTACAGAATTGTTAAAATATTTCGACATAATTTCGATTAAGAAAGAAAAATAAATATATCAAAGTTTTTCAATACGTATTCGTTAGAATATATTAAAATATTTAATTACAATGCAAATCGATCGAGAATATAATCAAAATACAAGTACTAAACACTATCCACGTTCAATTTCCGTAGAGGTTGCAGCAAAACCGGCATTTTTTACCAAACATTTCCCGAATTCAAATACTCAACATACGTACAACAAATAACCCGTGGTGCCAGCAATACAGCTACGCCGACCAGACAGAGTGCATATGTACTACCTACATCCCCTGCACGGCAAACGAAGCGCTACGAGAGTAATTCAAAGCCAGTCTCGATGCAAAGGACTCACACGCGCAATGCCTACCACCCCCTATACCAGTAGTACGTCCAGTCTCGTTCACTGCAACCATACAAAGCCTTTGATGCTCGAACCGATCGCATGTATAACATTGCATATAGACCGCGCCTAAAAGCAAATCAGGTTTCGCCATTTAATTAAAAAATATCTTCCACCAGTATAGAAATACGTAAGCTCCTATTAAGCGACTAGCTGAAAGCTCTTTAACGCGTATATCAGTTTACAAGTTTATATCTATTACATTTAATATTAATCTATTAGATTTAATATTAATAAATAAAGAATTCGTTATAAAAGGTCATGTCATATCCTAAATTTGATTAAATAATGCAATCATTCATCTGATTTTAGTTCCAAGATATTTCATATTCACTTATTTACCAATTTGTCCATTAATTATTAGTCTCAACGTAAGACTAGAAAATTTAAACCTAATAATAAATATTTATGGCATTATTTTTTATTGCACACCCTTACAATACAACTTACGCACAATACTTTCATTTACATGTTTCATATACGCATACGCATACGCATACTCATACCACATCATCCGTATACCACATCATCCGTATACCACATCATCCGCATACCACATCATCCGCATACCACATCATCGGCATACCACATCATCCGCATACCACATCATCCACATACCACATCATCCGCATACCACATCATCCTCATACCACATCATCCGCATACACACCATCTCCCATCTCCCATCTCCCATCTCCCATCTCCCATCTCCCATCTCCCATCTCCCATCTCCCATCTCCCATCTCCCATCTCCCATCTCCCATCTCCCATCTCCCATCTCCCATCTCCCATCTCCCATCTCCCATCTCCCATCTCCCATCTCCCATCTCCCATCTCCCATCTCCCATCTCCCATCTCCCATCTCCCATCTCCCATCTCCCATCTCCCATCTCCCATCTCCCATCTCCCATCTCCCATCTCCCATCTCCCATCTCCCATCTCCCATCTCCCATCTCCCATCTCCCATCTCCCATCTCCCATCTCCCATCTCCCATCTCCCATCTCCCATCTCCCATCTCCCATCTCCCATCTCCCATCTCCCATCTCCCATCTCCCATACCGCATACCGCATACCCCATACCGCATCACGACACGCACCACGCACCACGCACCACGCACCACGCACCACGACACGCACCACGCACCACGCACCACGCACCACGCACCACGCACCACGCACCACGCACCACGCACCACGCACCACGCACCACGACACGCACCACGCACCACGCACCGCATACCCATACCCATACCCATACCCATACCCATACCCATACCCATACCACATACAACATACAACATACCACATACCAAATGCGCGCCCCGCACGCCCGCACGCACGCACGCATACACACACACGCACGCACGCACACACGCACGCACACACACACACACACATACACACGCGCGCGCACACACACACACACATATATATATATATATATATATATATAATGTTTTTGAACATTCAATTTGTGAACAATAAATTTTACAACGACAAATTACAATTAATCGATACGTCACAGTTATGTAGGTTGAATGATATTTTAGGTGCTTTTAAAGTTTAAAAAATATATTCATTTCACGTGTTTCCATTTTCGTAAATCTTCGATTCTGCTAATATTGGACAATACATTTTGTATTTAAAGTAAATCTTGATTAACGAAAGTAAAAATAAGAATTTCATTACTCAACATCTTATTTCATTCACAAATTTGAAAAATCTGATACTTCTTCATCGAATATCACTCGAGACAATGCTATTAATTATTCCTTATAATGAGAATCTCGTTTCTCCTCATTTTTCTCGTTTTTTCTCTACTCCTCTTTGAAATATTATTCAAACTATTGAATGAACTTTGGGAAAAACATTTTTTTTAGTATTTTGGTGAAAATTTCACCCAGTTATTTTAAATAGATCCTGCCATTTTTACATTTGTTTAATATACATAATGATTCTGTTAAAGTCATTTTTATGCAATAAATGTAACCTTTATGGAACCAATATATTGTGAACTTAAAAATAATTATAGGGCTTTTCAAATTTAACAAAAGTACTAAAAATTGATATGGATGAGAAACAAATTCTAATATATCAATAATGACGAAAATATTTTATATTAAAATATTTTAGATTTAAGACTTATTAAATATTATTGGAGGAGTTTTGTTTACAAACATTTTGGAAACTTTCATTTATAGTCATTCAATCCGGGTTGGCAGTGACTGGACCAGATGGACAAAAGATTGAATACTATCTTACAAGGATCGCGTTCGTATCGCAACCTTTTAAAATAAAATATTACTCGTTGTCGATAATAGGCCAAAGAAATAAATTCCTGGAGGTATAAAATACCTGTAAATATATAAAATAATAAAAATGTAATGTGGAAGTAAGTTAACTGCGGAATGGGTACTGCCCCAGGCTATATATTTTCTGTTGTTGGCATCATATTTAGTTAGAAATAATAAGCTCTTATGGGATAAAACATAAATAGGGCAATTGTCCTCAATACAGAACTTACCCGAAACATTTTCTCTGTTGTTTGACAAAATATTAAATTAGTGATAAGAAGCTTGTATGGGATAACACATTATGAGACAGTGAAAAACTATAAATTTGAGTTCGCGACTATTTCGATTTTCTCAATAAATTACTCATCCATTTTTTTTCCTGTTTCAGACGTAACAGAGATCTCTCGAGATGATTTAGATCTATAAAACTAAATGAATACTGTAAATACTATACTAATAAAACGTAGTAATTAATGTATTAAAATTGTCATATTCATTTTTAATATCATTAAACACAGTTAACTCATTTTATTTCTTATTCATAAATTTCGACACGAACGATACATGAAACAAATTTAATGCTGTGGAAACAGTAATTTACAGATAATTAAATTACTAATAACAAAATAAATCGAGCAAATTATAATGATATACTAATATGCAAAAAAAAACAATCCTCGGGCTTGTGAAATATTTGTGAAGTGATCTCGATCTAAACTGAAATAAATCTAATGATATAATATATTTACCCGGCCTTGAATCTAAAAACGACAAACTAGCAAAGTGGTAAAACAAATCAAAGTCTGTCTAATAACCTTGACCCAAATATTATCTAAAAAATTAATGAAGCTTGTACTCGAAGCTACGAGTACAAGTTCCAGTAACAATAAGTGCTCCATTTACGGAAATTTATGGCAGACGCGTTGCCTAGTGGCGGAATGTGTCGCTTGACCTCGTCGACGCTGATCTCGGATGAAAACGCTAGTAAATGGCTTCTCTAGTTTCCAATTTCTTCCAGAGCGTTTACCAGGAAGTGAGATGTTATAAAAAAATAGGTTTTATTAGACTTTATGTGTGAAATTTAATTACCCAAAGTCTACTTTTACTTCGAATCGAAAAAATTTGTTTCGTTATCATTATTTTATCTTTGCATGAAATTCGATAAATCTACGACCAACAAGGGTAAAAATAGATAGATTAAATATTTTGTAAAATAATGATCCTATAATGATTCCACTTTTCATACTTTTACTTTATGAAATTGTGTAAATGGAGTTTCTTAATGCCATAACTAATACGTGATACAAAAATAAAACAATATTTCAACAGTATTACTTTTTTATTATTTAACTCGATTTAAAAAAGGCTATACAACCTTGACCAAAAGTATTAAGCACCCTTATAATATTATTCGAGCGACGAAAATATTACTTAAAATGGTTTCTTTTTTTCAGAAGACTATATTCGGCCTTAAGGTCGTCTGAGAGGCCATAAATCATTAGATATGCTAATTTTAAATCCTAGGAATATATGGTCAGTTCGCAATTTTTGATAGATTCGACTCGGTTGCAGTTATTTTAATTTAATAATAAATAACAGTCATTTTCTCGTCAATATGCCTAAAATCGTAAACTGAGTGTAAAAAACTTATGCCAATTTGTTTTCTTCATGAATTAGGCAAATCGAAGGTGCAAATTACAAAAAACATTAAAAATTTAGTTATACTACACTTTTCAGAGAAAAAAAGACACCAGATCTTATAAAAGATATGTAATATACTAAAAACTGATTACAAAAAATATGAGAACAGAATTTTAATATAAAACATAAATACAGAAAAGTTAATAGAGGCATCTTTTGAGTCTCACACGAAGGCGTTATTAAATCAATTTCTACAAGGCTGATAAGAAAAAGTCTATTGGAATGTAGACTAAAAAATTGTAAGGCCAGAAAAAGTCATGACTCTATGGAAAAAAACACATTTTTGCAATTGCATTGGCATATAAAATACCAAAGCTGTATCGAGAACAATTAATCAAAAGTTGCATTATACCCACGAATAAATTTTCCAAATAAATGTCAATTAGGTATAAAGTATTTTTAAGTTTTACAAGATGCTGCTAACATCATAGAATGTCCCTTACTTTTAAGAATGTTTTTTGTTCCCCATGAGAAATTTAGAACGTTGATATATTAATATGAAGAATTGAGTGAAGGAGGAATATCAGCCAGAATATGTTGTGCCTATAGTTAAACCGAAGGAAGAAGTATAATAAATTGGGTTGCATGACCACATTTTGTGCAGACAAAATATTTATCTGTGAATACCAAATGGACTCAAAAAATATGAAAATGTACTGAAAATAATAAGAGAAGAACCATTATCTCGAATTTTGGAGATACTATCATGGAAAATATTAAGTTCAAGCAAGATGTTTAACGAGATGTCCGAGCCCTATTAAAAGTTTGTGAAAATTGCCTCGATTTCCTGAAGTGATCAACACGGTGCTCGAAGTCGGATCTCGCAGGGCATATGTATATCTGAGATGTAAAAATTCGAAACTATTCTATTTCTTTCGAATAAGTTCTAAAATGCTTTATATGGGAAGAGGAGCAAAGAGTGCAAAATCGGAATTAAACCCAAGATTGGTCCAACAAAAGCAATGAATCAAATTACTGTTTTTAGCATTTGTCGACAGATGGCTTTATATTCCAAAGTGAGTTTCCTTATACCGCAACAATGAATAAAATTCTATGATAAATAATTTACTTTCCTTGTAAGCATGCTATGAAATAAACTTGATCCAAGTATCCATAGCTCCCGCTCAGTATCGATGTTGAAATCCGTCTAAAATGGTATCTATTATATTTCTTAAACTGACTATAAACATTTCTTTCATATAAGCTCACCTCTACCTTCTTATCTCTCTTGAAGGGTTACATATTACCTTCTATTTCTTTATAGTATTAATATATATATCAGATTTATTGTTTACATTTATCTTGAAGTTTTGATAAGACGTCCATGACAGACGACGGACACGTAAGTGTCTGACACTGACGTCTTCGTCGTCCGTCATAGTCGTTTTTCTCTTAAACCGTTTTGGCTTGAAAATTTGGCTCAGTGATAAAGCATACTATTCCCGATGTATCAACTTGATATCGACTAATATTGAGAAATATTAGTCGATATCAAGTCGATATTTAAAATATAACAAAAATTATTTTTTGATTTTGTTGTATATTGTTTCTGTTGAAACATTTAAAAGGGAAACTTATTTAGATTTGAAACTTTTATAATTTTAAGAAACACAGTTCTATAGATATACCAAAAATGTCCATAAAAATTTTCCCGGAAAACGTTGTCCATTTATATGCCAGAGATGTTTTTCTCAGAAATTGTTTGCCGAATAAAACTTAAATTTGATAAAACTTGTAAAGCTTCATAAATCTCAATAGTTAATATTCAAAATTATTTACAGAAAATTTTCTGAGGGATTGAAGAATGTTTAAAGTTCGTTTATTCATCTTATGTATTGTGTGAGATATCAATTTAAAGAGCAAGTTATAAAGATTTAGAAATTTATGTAAAATAGTCCTAGAAATATTTTAAATACGTTCGCATAAAATATGTCTCAACAAACCTGCAATATTATGGAAAAGTAGCTTTTAGAAATTTATCTAAAGTTCACCAAAAAACTATAGCGATGATACCAAATTTCGAAGTTTTGGGACATCCAATTTTTTATTACCCCTGTGAAAGACACTTGCATAGTGGAAAATAATATTAATATTTATAAATAGCATAATAGGAATAATATATACCCTTTAATGTTTATGTACATACCAAGGTAGTATGTACGACATCATCATAATTGTTTATAAGTTTATCTCACATATGATATTTTTACATTTATTGTTTTATTGTTAAATAGAACATAATTACTTTGGTAATAATCCACCATATACCCACATAGCTCTAAATTGTTATACTAAGTATTTCTGTCAATAAAATTTTAAAAAAAGTGCAGTCTTTGCTTCACGAACTCTCGTATTACCTTGTTCTATTTTGCGTTTTATACCAAGCCTCGTATTTAATGTCAACAGTTCGTTTTACATCCTGTTAATCATGCATCAACTAGTACGAAAATCATTATATGAGTAGTTCCGTTGCCCGGTGTAATTAAGTAACTTCAAAGGTGTTTAAAAGGAAGTCTGACCTCGATTTTTCACTGAAAGCTAAATCACTTACTTCAGTAAACGAAAATCACTGAAAATCTCATGAACATTGTAAATAATTTATGAGAGTTACTGAATAAATGAAGTTATAGAAATATTAGCTTCGCACTCTCAAAAATCGTCTAATGAGGATTTAGTTTGGCGAGAAAAACAAAGAAAGAAGAACAATCAATATTTTTCGGGTTCTTCCAGCAGCGAAACTAAACAAATTATTTTAAAAACATTGATTGAAACTTTTAACAAGATCCATGCTAGTGTAGGTATTAGCTATGATTTAAATTATACCATCTTTATACGGAGTTTTGTAATTAATAACATTTTTTTCGACTATAAATATTACCGGAAAATTCATGAAAATATAGAAAGAAACAATTGAAATTTGTTTACAAGATTTTTACAAAACATATGAATGCTATAAATATATATATCACTGTATTATTGTGTTGTTATTTTTAGCAATATACATATGGAAGACATTTACGTATAAATATATGGAAAAATATGTTTACTTTATTTTACATTGGTTATTACTATTACATAACCTAACATAAAAGCCAGTACTGCCTCTATTTTATGTAAGACAAATAGCACATCTACCTGAAATATGAGCTTGTCATCACTACATAATATAAAAAAGGCTCTGCCTATCTGTCTGAATGCGATAATCTCAAAAACTTCTGCACGGATTTTCATGCGGGTTTCATACATAGATGGAGTGATTCAAAAGAAAGTTTAGGTGTATAATTTATGAAGCTTTGTATAATTTGGCTGAACTATGATAAAAAAATTGTCGAGTAAGTCGGAAAAAACCATGACACCTGAAGCTTGATAGGTATATGCAGCGTAAATCGTTACAATATCGGAGGTCGCATATTAGTTTTGAATGACACTGCTGTCTGTTATTTTTTTTAAATAGCTATCATTTGGAATGACAATAAATAAAGGACTGGTATGGGCTATGTAAACCTGGTATGGGTTGGGACTTCACTGGTACGGGCTGCGTAAGTCGTTGGAATATCGGAGGTCGCATAAGTGTTTTGTATGACTGTGTTATATATCACTTTTTAACGGCTAGCATTTGGAATGGTACCAAATAAAGCACAGATCCAGACTTAAAACGTTGCTGGAATTTATCTCAACGTTCAATGTTTTTCACACGACAATTGCACGTTTTCCTGTCACGTGTGACATCCAAACATGTTTGTTTTTACACCTAATCCGGCGGAAGTAATAAGTTTTATTTGTAAAGAAATATTTTTAATTTGTCTATAAAGATACGTCTTCTGATTCTTAAATCGCTTAGAATAATTATTTTATAATTCGTATTATAATACGTTCCATTAAACTTTGTAGTTAAAATTTAGTAATCATTACGTTGTTTTATGCATAAAAAGAGTCAAAAAAGACTTCATATCGATTTGATCTAACCTACAAGCTCTACGCAGCAATCCGATACATACACTTGTTACTTCATTACTCCAGACAACTGATCCGAACATAGATACATAATACTACCCTACAAGTATGTAATTGATGTAGATTTTGGATGAATTGGCCGATCTACAGCGATAAATATGGATTAAGTTGGTAAAAATCGATACATCAAAAAATTTTCCTTTCCATCACCCACCCCTACTTTTACTTTACTCACATGTCATCTAGAAAAACAAACTCAGTTGGTATTTCCAATATATAATTTGTGTGTAAATTTTTAAACAATATTCATTTATTTTTACAAGTTACTCCTGAACAAGTTGAATGAATGAATGAAAATACTAAACGATATTTCGATAAAATAACCATTTATCAAACAAACACTACACTTCATGATTCGTGCGTAATTATCGGTTCATTCTTTCATTCGATCCGTTTGCTTAGCCCAATACAAATTGCACCGAGTATACCAACTGCACTACGCCTTTAATTTCATGTTAAGAAAGTCGTTCAATAAACTTACCACACAAAAAATCTTAAGCAAACCTCTTACATTATGCTCTACGTGGTGAAGTACCTTCGATTTACCCAGTCCTATTATTACTGCAAACTGCGAGACCCCCAGCCTGCTGGGGCCCTTTTGTGGCAGCCAGACGGCGTATTCACGTATGAATGGACCTTATAGAAATCCTTGAGTCCTTTTGTTCAATTTAAATAGAACGAACGCGAAAAAAATTCGCTGGCGGACCTTGAGGAATCGCTGGCGAAATATTTTGCAACGGCGACTTCTGTGAGAATAGGACTGGGAGCGGCGCGACGTGTGATTGTGTTCGCTCGCGTTGGAACGTTTATTTTATGTATTTATTGTGAGTGAATTTAGAGACATTTTGCGACGGTTGCTAGGTCTTTCTACGCCAACCGAATAGGCTAATGACTGAGGGCCCGTGACGGTTAACGGCTCCATATTTTTGTGACGAAATCAGTTGTTAGAGGCATCGTTGCCCGTTGTGAAGACGGTTAAACTTAATAAAACAACACCAATCGATTTATGTATACTTAAAGAAGCATAAAACTTTCGTCTTCTGAGACATTTGTATGTATTTTGATCATCAATTTTTTTAGGAAACCGTTAACGAGTCCATATCAATAGACTTCTAGCCATTAAACTAAGCTCATTATTCAAATGATCGTAAGCTATTTTTTTGGGAAAATGAGTATATTTATTGAAAAAAACTTTAGTTTTAATTTAGTAACATACCGACAATTTTAAAGGAGTTGAACACAGACATTAATAAATGGCAAAATAAAATCAAATTTATGGTAAATTACATTTGTATTTTGCAAACATACCTTACAACGTGAAACAGTTTTACTAAATAATAAATAGCACGGTTTTACAAAATTACGAACAATCAACTTCAACATTTGGAATTTAAAATAACAAAAAAACTTACCTTATGTGTGATAATACCGCTAGCACATTTATAAGAATCACTAGATTAAAATGATTAGTGCTGGGATGAGAAATAATTCCATATTCCCAATATTTTTGAATTTTGCCTATTTAAGTCATTACCATAAAAAACTTAGACGATGAAAGCTATCTATATAATTCGTTGACAAATAGTTCAATTTTAAGCATGAAAAACTTCGACAATGAAAACTATCTGTATAATTCGTTGACAAATAGTTTAATTTTAAGCATAAAAAACTTCGACCATGTAAGCTATCTTTATAATTCATTGACAGATAGTACAATTTTAAGCATAAAAAACTTCGACGTTGAAAGCTATTTATATAATTCATTGATGAATTGTTCAATTCAAAACTTCTGAGTTGCTATTTTGATGCTATACATTCTTTGCCAAATATTTGGAGATCGGTAGTCAATAAGTAACAGTAAACTGAGATAGAGTCTTATATATTATTTTGACCGAAATTTTCATTCTTTATAATCCAATATCAGAGCAAATCAAACGAACAAACGTTGTAAAATTGTTTATTTACTGTCATTACACAGGATAATACTATAATAAATGAATTATATAATATAAAAAAAATTTATTCATTTATAATAGATACTATAATAAATGAATAACATTTTTTTATGAAGATTTTATACTTATAGTCATATGGTACAATTTTTGTCAAGTTTTGTATTAACAGTTCAAAGTGTGTGTAATAAACCATTAACGTAAATAGCTTATATACGCCTAAATTACTACGAATTATATACGCCTAAATTACGTCGATATTTTTGTGGGTCTTTTCAATGTCATCATCATTTTAATAAAGTACCTATCTGATTTTACTTATATACTTAACAGCCTACACATATTTCCGTGAACACCCAAATAATGTTTTTCTCACTTTTGCAATTTCCTTTTTATGTAACTTTTAATCAAGTTATATATTTTTTCAAGTAACTTGATTCGTCGTGCCAAAAATAAGCAAGTAAACTGATAAGTTTTTACATGAACTGACAACTTATTTAAATATAATTTTTAACATGTTTACAGTTAAAATCAGCAAATGAATTTAAAACAAATTATTTTCATTAGTTTTTCTTGTAAAATAAGATACTTATATTACTTTATAAAATATAGAAAAAATAAGAAATATAGAAAGAACTAGAAATTGAGAAAATATTAAAATCTTTGTCATTAATGACCCAAGTTTCTTAGTACCTCAACATTGAATATAAAAACTACCGTCCATAGCAATAGCTGCAGCCACGCTCCATTCCACGTATGTCCTCTAACACTTATTCGCCTTTGCCAACATTTTTCCCCTCATAGGTCATACTCCGTAGTCTGGCATCCTAGATAATGACGTACCCTCCCTACAAACTTACAATTAAAAATCCTCAAGTCCCGTCTATACCAGACACTCACCCCCACGTCTACGATCTGCCCCTGCATGGGGACGACGCACTGTTGTAGGTGGACCTGTATTCACAAAACAAAGGTCAGGACCGCGAGGGGCGCCGTCTGTCGCGACCCTCCGTCTGGCTGTGCGGAATTCAATTCCGAGATATTGACTTATTACTTCATTTTATATAAACGACGGCAACAAGAAAGGAAGGGTCAAAAGGTACCTATATCAGAGCAGGTGTGATGTATCTAGAATGCAGCTGTGTGTTACGTACAACTGGTAGAAAAAACTTTCGTATACTCGTAGAAAGCCATTTTTTATATTTTTTTAAATATTCTAAGCAACTCAGAAAATATCCTATGGCAGCAAGCTTCCCTTTTTTGCCATTAATTTATTTCGTTTATATATTTAGTTTTTATTGATGATTTTTTTCCGTTACCGGTCCGATACGTGATAAAAAATATTTTGATTCAATTTTTTTTATTTCTTTGTCTTAATAAAAATGTATCTCTCGATTTGATTATTCGAATAAAAAGTTTATTGATTTTTGTAGCAGACAGAATAATCACTATGAAATAATACAATTACAAAAAAAATACAAACAGTTTTTTAGATAATACTATAACTAATATATCAGTGTAAATAAGTGTATATTATAAATAGGGAAAACTATAAGTAATAGAATCAAATGTTGCTATTTAGAGAACTTTACATTTTTCATTATTAGGTTCTATTGTAAAACCAAGGAATACCCTCATATTCGATCATCCCCTCGTAATATCTGCACTTTCGATCTGTGTGCATGAAATTTAGCTTCATGTACCTACCCATTTAAGTAAAGTAGGAGTAAACAATTTCTTTTTGCTCACCCATCGAGTCAAATGAAATGTAATTGGATAAGTATTTTAAAATTAAACTTAGTTTTCATTTCTAAGTCCTATTTACAAAAATTGAGCTTCAAAATGATGAAAATATTACACATCGTTCGCTAATTTTCAACCAAAGATGTGAAAAATGCGGAAAAATCCAAGTGTAGTAAAAAGCGCAGTGTCAATAAAACATGGTGATTTCGTGAATTCTCTCTAAATAATTCTAAAATTGGTAGGTTTAAGCTAAGGTTACTAATGCATATACTTACGCTAAACTCTAACATTAATTTAAAGAATTTAAGTCTCTTAATTTAACACTAAACCATTTCCATTTTTAGTAGAATATAAATAACAGAATTAAATCAAGAATACTAAAGTATGAACTTAATACTATTGATTTCATCGTTACTATTGATTTCATTCTCCCGTATCTGGTTATCGCTTCAATAAGATAATTTTTTTTAATTTCTAAACCCACAATACCCACCATTGGTGCATTCTTTCTGTCACTCATAATTTTTTACCATGCAATAGTGACGGGAAAAAATCGGAAAAATTATTATTGACAGCATCGATTTTCATTTTGTAAAGAGTTTCAAATGTTGTTGTTTTCAATAACTGCTGCGATAACGTGTTTCACTACAAAAAAAATTATGGGTTAGAAGTTTTAGTTGTGAAAAATAAAGGAAGATATTTGGAAAAATTATTTCATTGGGAAAATCTGGTTTTAATTTGGGATTTAATGAAAGCTGATTTAGTTGGTATAAAAAATATAGATTTTCGTCTCAATTTAATTTTCTAAAATATCTTTAAGTAGAAATCCTGGCTATGTTACAATGACACACTTTTTGATGTTATCTCATAAAATGATATAAACAAGTATTGTAGAATACAGTAGAAAAGCTTTGTTCACATGCTTTATTAGCTTGGCCTTGCAAATCTTACTACTTACTTTTGCACACACTTATAATTGTCGTATCGATTTGAAACTCTTTAAATATTATGCTATTCTAATGACTATGCAATAATATGGTTATTGTGGAAGCTATTATAATGATGAAGGAGAGAGATTGTCAGATGAACGTCAGATGAACTCGCTAACATTAAACCCGTTGAGTTTGAACTCGTTTGATTTATCTGAAAAAGCCCTTTGATTACCTATTGTAATATCAAGTATCTGATGATGGAGGAGAGAGGTGGTTACGGGAATTTCTCAATGACTAACATTAAACCCATCAAATATGAGCTAGTTTATCTTGTCTCGACGAGCCGTTTGGTTAAATATTGTAACCAGGAGAGTCTGATATGGAGAAGGAAGGCAATGGGCGTCAAGGGAGCTTGTTTAATAATAAAACCATCAACACTCAATGGTTTGTAGAGCCTGTTTTTTGTTTTTTTAAGTATAAATTTTTATTTTATTTAAATATATATTTTTAAAAAATTTGCAAAAAAAATTGTAAAATATTATGCGATTTTTGAAGTCACTAAGGAATAACTTCAACATCTTCTTCGACATCTTTTCAAGTAAATAACTAATAATTTGTTTTTATTCAAAAACATGACTGTCTGATCCTTTTACGATCCTTCGGAGAATTTCGTTCCATAATTTATCACCCTTCATCTTTTTCATTCTACACAAACAATAAATCTATCTTTATGAAAGACATGCAGTTTTCACTTAACCAAGTTTCCACTTAACAAACCACTTAAATGATGATTGATTTATAAATATAACTCTATTGGATATATTTTGTTTATCTACTTGGGCACTCCTCAACCGGCACAGCTTTGAATTTTTATTACTCGTTACTTTTCTTCTAATTTCTGATCTATTTCACGTTCAATATCTTGAAAGGCCAAGCTGAGACTGGTTTTGTATTACGTTTCATAACAGCCTTTCATAAATAATTTGTACCTCAAATGTGTTTTGCCATAACATACAAGTTCAAAAAATATTTCCAAATATAGAAGAAAAATTTAATGGTCTAAAATTTTAAAAACAATACGTTGGTGGACAAATTACTGTAAATATTCCAAATGACTTACTTATTAGTGACGTAATAAATCAGTAACTTTATTTTGAAACATTGCACTAAATAGTACATTTAATGAGAAAATAAGTGTTATCATAGTATTGATTTTTATAATATATAATTTTGAAAGCAATAAAATGACTTTAAAAGCGTTACGTCTCGACGCGGTGTCAACAAGCTAAGTAAACGTTATATTGATTAACTATTAAAAGGGTACGTTCATAATACAATTATAAAGAGGAGCGTAACGCGAGAAAAGATACGAGAGTGAAATTATTTTCAAATATGATATCTCTATTTGCTCAATTTTTCTCTGTCTATGCGTTAAAATAAATGTATAATACTTTTTACAAGTCACTTTAGTAGTCCATTTCCATGTCGTTCATAATAACATACATATGGTAGCTTAACCCTGTTATAATTTATTTTTCAATAAATTTAATTTTTGCCTTATTATTTCACAATATTTTGATCTTATGTCATTATCATAACTTTTTTCAATCTTTCTCTGTCAATATATTAATAGATTTACGTTCGCCCTTCAAGGGAGACTAGTTTCGTCTGGATCGCATAGTTACAGACAAATTGTGCTGGATCGCATAGTTACAGACAAATTTTACTGTTAAGGTCGAGATATAAATAGGATAAAGGCACCTTATATTTTGATATACACATAGTTCTATATATGCATATATTTTCATTGGAAATTTTTAGGACTCATAATAAGTAAATTTATTTATATAAAGCATTTATCCGAAATATATTATTTTTATTGATTTTAATCAATTGTGAAGTACATTGGACATGGGGTGGAAGTTTATAAAATTATACAAAAGCATAATAAAAAATCTTCCAGAAATTGTGCAAAAATTAAGATCTGAAATAAATAAATTATAACTGACAACACGTTATGAAATTTTAAAATACGGTGTAAGGAAAAAGTAATTTGAAATGCACAAGGTAAAAATTAAGTTCGCGGAAAAATTATTTCTAACACGTTCTTGAAAGCTTAATTACATTTCTAACAAGCTTTCCCCTAGATTTCACTTACGATTTAACAAAAGTTGTTTGAATTTTTTCTCTCATACTTTACTCTTGGGTATAAACTATTACCATACCAAATGTCATTAAAATACGTCCAGTAAATTGACGAACAAATTATTATGCAAACGAAAAGACAAAAATTCTAAAAACAAGTTTTTTGGCTTCCATTATCATTCTTTATGATAAAACAATAATTCTTTTTAAAATATTTTCCATGTACAGAAAAGTCACTCTGTTACAATTTTATTAATAATATAGACAGTATGGAAAGAAACGCCTTGTCGTTTTTTTTTTATTTCACTTACATATTGGAATAAAGATATTGGTAAAAATTAAAACGAACTGAGTAAAACACAAATAGACATAGGAAAATAAAAAAAACATTTAAAGTACATTCCTTACTTTCTCTTAATTCCTAAGCCTTCGACAAAACAGCTTTTACTTTTACTGAATTACTTTTATTGACTTACAACATTAGCAATAATCTTACTTTTTCCGCTTCTTATATTACTTTCTTGCTATAAATGAATCAGCTCGTTGACGTAGCTACATACTTTAAATGTTACGTTATTCCTAAACTATTGGATTAAACTAAAACGTAAATCAACAAATTTATAATCTCATAATGTGAACAAATGTCCTGCAACGTATCTAAATATTTAATTTACGCTAATTAACTATTCAAAACAAAATTGCGCCTTAGATTTAAATTATTAGGTTTTTTAAGTCAGCTTTTTATGCGCAAGTCACCATCGCAAAACTGTTCACATATCAGTTGAATTATAATTCAGCATCGAGTTTCAAAAGAAAATTCCTATTATCGTATTACCAGGATGTTATTCGGTATTCCTATTATCGTATTACCAGGATGTTATTCGGTTTGCCATTTATTAATCTGACATTTTTACATTTTGAACCGCTCAATTCCTTTATTTAATATTTTTAAGCCTTTTTGGGACTTGTATATTACATAAAAGTCCACTTGAGCTACAAATTTTTATTCAATAGATACGAATTTGCAAAATTCGAGCGTACGTTCGATCAACAATGGAGCGTATACTTAATGGCCTCGTTTTTGTCTTCCGAGTATCGAAGTTAAAAAAAACTGTGTTAGAAGAACATGAAGACAGACTAGACACAAGTACAACTGCATAACTGAGCAGATCATAAAATGATATAATGTAATAATCATTTATTATCTACAAAGTGTAACATAGTCATGTTTCCTAATATCAAAAACAGAAAAAGTACGCAAGACACATTAGATAAGATTTTGAAAATGTTCTGGTTTGTTTAAGTAATTTTATTAATATTGAGGTAGCATATGTCTCCACAGTCTATCAATAAAACAAAATGGTCTACACTG
This sequence comes from Druceiella hillmani, assembly GCA_039881145.1. Taxonomy (NCBI): domain Eukaryota; kingdom Metazoa; phylum Arthropoda; class Insecta; order Lepidoptera; family Hepialidae; genus Druceiella; species Druceiella hillmani. Next base: position 14,589,131 of record JAYKKI010000028.1, on the reverse strand, counting down.
ATCAATTTTACTTTTAGTTATTATGAATTCATAAAATGATTTAGAACACCTAAAGTTTGATATCAACGTTTATAATGTAAAATTGCCTGCGGAGGTTTTAATAGCAGTCAGCGGAGGTTTTGATGCCATTGTTGAATAATAACTGCTGTAAGTCAGATTTGTTTTCTGTTTAAAATAACCCTTTTATTATGATAGCTTAAGGTATTTTAAGAGTAATCTTTGTAAATAAGTAGAATGAGTACATTGTCAGAAGATAACTCAAGACCACGAGCAAATAAACCTTTAAATCTGATTATATGAAGATATTGTCCATCTTCTACTAAAATAGATTATCGATTCTAATAAAGATCTGAAACTAATGAATAAATCTTTAGAAGTTATTATTTAAGAGGATGAAGACAATCACAGGAGTTCATATTAATAGTAGTAATTTATTGAAATATTCCTTGATTTTTCGGTACCAAGAACGCCAAGATAAAACATTTATTTTACATCGATTCGTACTGTCTTTTTTTCAAATAGAAAAAAGCTCGTAACTTTTGGGTCAAATATAAACAGACAGATGTATTTATTCTAAAAGAAAATGGAGAATTTAAAAATTCGATCGTAGCATTCTCGTTCAATTTATTATTCGTTAATACAGCATTTATTATAATAAAGTCTATGCGCTGAAAACAAAAGGACAATACAAAATATTTAGTATCATCGTAAAGCCACTTAATGAAAAAAATAGTCTCTAAGGAATTTCTTCCACTATTTTTATTCCGGGATAAGATACTGTGCCACGTTTTAATTCGTACACTGCTGACACGTGTCCAAAATTTTCCTGTGATTATAATTACTTGCTAATTAATTAAGTAACGCTCAAATTAATAAACAAAACCCTTTCCATAAATATAACTTTTATTAATTGTTTTCAATAACACTACTTTATTACTAGCTCGCTTAAATTTAATAAATTACCAGAAACACTTTTTTTTATTTCTCTTGAGTTTAATTTCAAATACTTTTAAAACTAATTTATAAATGGTGTAATAAACTATTTAATTTGTTGCTGGGTATAGAAACGAACCATTAAAAATATAAGTAAACGTATATTTTATTTTATAAGACAATAGATAGACAGAATTATATAACAGACAGAATGAAATAACAAGATCGCTTTGAAACTACGGAACCCCATTGAAATTAAAACCATAGCGATATTTCCCGCATGAGTGAGGCGACTACGCATCAGTCTGAGCTAATGGCTTTTTATGGGGATACCATTTTTATGCTCCCTCTTTCATTTGTATCTAAGTTATACCGTTGTTTATCTAACGTTTTCTTGATTCCGTAATTTGTAAGCACAATTGTAGTTATTCAATTACAAGCTTAAAATAATCAGTTATAAACATATCCGTTTTTAACTTGCGACCTACTTTAAAAGCTATAATTATACATTACAGAGTATAATATTACATCTTACTTCTGTATTATATTCGATTAAAAGTCTTAAAATGATTAGAATTATATTAACTGACTATTGATAAGAAATAAACACTGATAAACGTGAAGTCGCTGATAAACAGATTCATATATAACACTAAAAATGTCTAAATTACATGATGTGTTTACTAACACCACAGAAAAATTTGTAAAGCTTTGATAACATGCGAACATATGTGAAGACGTATAAATCAAAAATGGAATTAAGTTATATATATATATATATATATATATATATATATATATATATATATATATATATATATTGATTAACCATTTACAGCTACAAAGAAAAGAGATTAGCATATGTATAGATACACAGAGCGAGCGACAGGCCACTCTACGCAAACAGACGCCGTCGCGACGCCGCCTAATGAAACTTGCATAGCATCGCCGCCGATTGTTTTATTGAATATTTGACGCGGAAGGCGGAGCGGGCCGCTTCCGCCCCCGCCGCCGTCTGCTGCCACGTATCACTGCCCGCTCTAATACGATTTTATTACTTTTTTACCAATCCGACCTTTATTATTTATTTACTGGGCGGGCGGCAAGCGCGCCCGACGGCAAACGCTGTTGACACTAATAGATCGTCGCACAGCTTTAGGACTGATTAGGAAACTTTTATGTTTTTGATTTTGAAGTTAATGTTTATTATTGAAATTAATGTAAAAATAGAACATGTATATTTTAAAACTACTTTCCTCTTTTTGCGTAACGAATACAAGTTTTGAGAGATTTAAATAAGGTCACTAACAAAACATTTTTTAACTAAAACCTTAGTATAAATACACAAAAACATACTTGCTTTTAGGAGACAAAATCAATACCGCATAGTTATAAGATGAACTCGTGGTATAACTCATGTTAACCATACAAATTATAGTGAAAAAATGCACAAATTGACGTTTAAAAGTCTAAGTTTATTACTATGGCTAATTGAATTTATTTTTAAATAAGAAAATAATACATCACGAACTCTTTTTCTGAGCAAATGAAAACTGCAAGCGATAGATTTTATTAAGATATAGGCGGAGATTTTATTGCTTTTAATGTAGAAATATATTATTACAAGCATATTATATCATCTCCTCCGGTGAATCAAAAGATACAAATGAAAAATATGATGTAGAAGAATAGAAGAAAAATGTATAAAGTACTACTTTATAGGAAATGGAAATAAGGAATAAGAGTTATAAATATATTGACAGAAAAGGGGTGGAGTAGAAAAGAAAAACAAGGAGAGTAATAGAAAACACTTGTCAGGCAACCCATGAATGCATGTAATGACAATGTTTTGCGCAAACCAAAGTCCAATATGTTCCGCAATTTAGCGATACTCTGTAGAAAGAAGTATCGTATTTGTGAACAAGAAATTTATGAAGACTGAAAATCAGTTAATACTGAGAATAATAAAATATTGGTTATTATTGGAATACAGGGAGGCTGTGATTTATAATTAAAAACACAAGAAATATCTCGTTTATGAAGATAGTTTACTTTAATAAAGTTATTCTCATTAGCACACATCTCGATGATTAAACAATGAAGACAATAACGTTTGTCACATGTGAACTTTAGTTTTAATTTCTATAAATTTTGCGGCTAATATCAGTTAGATCTTTTATTAAGTCTTGGATATTGATAGTCGAAAGAAACCATATGACGGTTTAATGCTACTCTAGTATGATAGTAGAAACACTTTTAGGTTTATTGAAAAATTACGTAGAGATCTGTCTTAATATTACTAAGGAGGGTTAAAATATTGTAAGCGTCATAACAAATCTAAATTTACTTATCATCGTACTCGTACAAACATTGGTATAAATATTTCCAACAATAGTCCCAAAGTGGTTGGTAAATAATTAGAAAGGATCTAATAGGTTGTAAAACAAAGCTTAACTTGTTTGTATAAAAACAAATAATAATAAAAACAAAGGACATAAAATAAATAATTTTTATTATCCGATCATATATTGGCTCAGTTTCGAAAGAATTACTTTATAAGCATGTATGCTTTATAATAATTTCCGATAATTAATTTGAAGGCAGAAAATGTTTTCCCACTTACAAAACTCAACAATATATATATATATATATATATATATATATATATATATATATATATATACATATATATACATATACATATATATATATATATATATATATATATATATATATATATATATCCAAATCCAGAGCAAAACATTTATAATTTTCCTAATTCTTCTTAAGTAATTATTATTTTTTTAAACTTCATAATTCAATATATCTTTTATTCTATATATGCTCATGCCATTAAACTTTTCATATTATTATGAAGTTTAAGATCGTATAATTAATTTCTAAATCAGTCATTTTATTTACAGTATATTTACATGAAACATTTCATAAATCATTAATGCTGAAAATAGTTTAATTTCATAAATATTCTTTACTTTAATTTCGTAAGATTTCGTAAGTAAGTATCGTATATATATATATATATATATATATATATATATATATATATATATATATAGAGGAGTAATGAGACGTTTAGTAACTTGTTATTTATATATCTGTATATAGACAACCTGTATTAAGTTCACATTTAAGTTTTTAGGTCGCTTTAAAATCTAAACCGAGGAATCGTTACAGAGTAACACGTTTATAGTTTATAAAAATGCTTCCTTAAAAACAACACGTTTGTAACTTATAAAATTGCTTCCTTTAAAACAACACGTTTGTAACTTATAAAACTGCTTCTTTAAAAACAATACGTTGGTAATTTATAAAATTGCTTCCTTTAGAAACAACATATATGTAAGTTATAAAATTGCTTTCTTAAAAACAAAAGCTTGGCTCCAAACATAAGCTCGTTACACATTTATTCCAACAAAAAAAACTATGCTTATACAATAAATAAATAAATAAATATATATATATATATATATATATATATATATATATATATGTAGTATCATTAAAAAAATCGGCTGAGCGCTTGTTGACATCGTATAAAGTAGGTATGGTAACCTAATTATCTATGCCTTTTGACATTGTTTGCAAGCCAATCAAATGATTCAACCGGCATTGAAATTCTAATCAAATGCAAGCCTAGTAAACTATATACAAGCCTAGTAATCTAATTGCAAGCCTAGTAATCTAGAAATTACCTTAACTTCTAAAGTTACGACCTGGAATTTATCTTACTTGTAACTGGAATCTAGAAATTACCTTACTTATATTTAAAAGTTATCTTACCTATAGGTTTTCTGAAAGTTTTTGAAATTATGGTTAAGAAATTAAAGAAGGGGAGGAAACATATTTTATATAGATGTATATTAAATATAATTTATTAATATTTTGAGATACTTATCTTAATATTAAATGAGATACATATCTGTAGAATCTACTCACGAAATTTCATATAAATAAGTCTAAAATTGCAAAGACTGTAAGAGTACGATAAACGAACGGACATAACGAAATGATTAGGGTTCTTTTTTAGCAACGGAACCCTAGAAATAGGATAAAAGAAATAGAAAATGTTCTATAAATTTGAAATAAAAAACTACCATTTCTTTGCGTTTTCAGTTTGTTAACCCCAACATTTTAAACATTGTAGCAGAATATATCTCGTTCAATTCAATATTCCCAATAATGTTTTTCAAACAACTAATATTTATATCTCTTATAGGGATTATATCATTATATTGAGTACTAACTGTTGAGATATATGAGGAATAATATATTTGTATATATATATATATATATATATATATATATATATATATATATATATATATATATATATCCGCCTATATCTTAATTAAAGGAATAAGGATTGATATATTTATATTATCTGCGTATATCTTAGAAATTTCAGAAGAAAATAAAGTACCTATTCATTTATCGTGTAGCGTACCAATAAAAATAGCAACTCATAGCGATTATATTTTAAACCTATTATAGAGTGGTGTGGCGTACGAGTATAAATATCACAAACACCACTCGGACAAATTAGCTTTACCAAAAGAAAGTCTAAATAATCTAAAACAATATTCGTCTATATTCAAATTTATTACAATCACCAACTAGAAGAGTCAGCGTTTACATTAATATGTATAAAGCCATTAATATCATTGGTTTGTTCTCGGAATTACAATGACAGCGACACTTCCAAACAGCATGAAATTTGCGTCGATCAGGGTAACTCTTTCAATTGTATTCCAACTCCAAAATAAAGCCTTCCTCAACACGAGCAATTTTTGACTCGACGGTTATATTCAATACGATAAGGACTGATTCAATGAATAATTCGATAGTTGCGTTCAAATTTAACAAGACGAGTTTGAACCGATTGCACCTTTAATAACTTCTTATTACATTAAAATTTATAAACTCTTCGTAAATTACATAGGTAATTCACCAGCAAAGCTTATTTAATTATAAATAGTGGTTAACGAATACAAAATCGGATTCAACTTTAATTCAGTTGGATTACTTTTATCACCGCGACTTGTTTTAACAGAGACTCAAAGAAGAATAAATGCAAAAAAACTAATATAGAAACGAGCTGCTCTTGTAAAGTGTCTAAAACCAGAGAATGTAGAATTTTTAAAATAAAAGACAGAAAATATCCAAACAAAACATCGAACATTCTAAACTAATTTGAATTCATTCGTAATTTTACTTTCCGCATTCAGAATAACATTATGGCTTGCTACAGATTTTAAAATAAAGGTTGCCGGCGCCATCTTCACCTCGTTGAAAAACATCAAAAAATTATGAATGATTTACGCTAATGTCATTGCAATAAATTTATTTTTGCAAGCGTAAACTAATGATAATTCTAAAGTATAAATATAAATAATTTTAAAGAAAATTAATAATATTTATTATTTTTCAAATATATGTTTATCAATAATTATAACTTTTTTATTGTCCAAACATTCTCCCCGCCACTGGATGATTTTGAAATCTTCCAAAACACAAAAAAGGAAAATAACCGTCACGAATAGTTAGGGTCATTATATAGATTTTAAAAATATATGAATCTTCTTAAAAAATTATTTATTACGTGAGTATTGAATATACCTTTACCACAGGACGTTTAAAAGTTTCAAACTTTATCAGAGCCTGGGTAGATCGCCATGACTACACCTAAAGGACAATTCAAGGGAGGGACTTCATCTTGTCCCACTATCACTACAGTCCCAATATCAACAACATGATCAGAAAACTTCCATTTTTGTCTGACTTGTAACGTATGTAAATACTCTAAGCGCCATTTTTTCCAAAATAATTGGAACATATGATCTAATAATTTCTTACGCCGAGTAAGATTAAAACACTTCTCAGAGATATCTGATGCTGGAAGATGTTGCAAAGGAGTCGACATGAAAAAATGCGCAGATGTTGTAACTTCAGGATCTGTATCCACAGACAAAACATTTAATGGACGTGAATTTGTATTAATACAGTTTCTAATTCTTTGTAAGAAAGAAGTTGGGTTCCAATTACCCTCTTTATATTTGATTCCCATATTCCACCAAAATAGAATGCTCGCGGCGGATTCATTTTCGATACGCCTATGATCAAGTTCACGCTTCAGTCTAGGTTGCAATTCAGAACTAATTAAAAAATTATAAAATTCGTCTAACTGTGCTTTACAACCCACAAATTAGTACCGTTATCCGAATATAAGTAAGAAATTGAACCATGTCGTGAGATAAAACAGCTAAAAGTTGCAAGGAAAGCATTAGCGGTCAAATCCGAGACTAATTAAATATGAATAACCTTCATTACGAGACAAATAAACAAACAAATATATGTCTTTAGTAAATGTCGTCCTCTACGACGAGTAGGCAAAATTCGAATTGGACTGGCATAATCAACTTTAGTATGTACAAAAACCTTTGTTTTAGTAACCCGATAAGCAGGAACGTCCGCCATTTTTGGAGTGGGATGATACGAAAACATGCATTTTCTTATCCTTTCTCTAATAAATATCCTCCCGTCGAATATCCAATATCGTTGTCGTAAAATGGAGTTTAGAAGTCCTGATCCTATATGACAATTCATAATATGATAATAAGTTATAATACGGTCTGCAACACGATCTTATTTGGGTAATAAAATAGGGTGTTTTACTTCAAAAGGCAAATCTGATTTTGAAAGTCTTCCACCTATTCTTAAAATACCACCTTCGTCAATAAAAATAGACAGCTTAATCAGCTTCTTCGAAGGAGGCTTGTCACTTCTCAAGGCCTTTATATCTTCTGCAAAGTGAATACTCTGAACTGATCGTAGTAAAATTTATTCAGCGGTCAATAAATTGTTGACAGTATCTGAAGAACGTGATATCTTTTTAAAAATTTCAGAACGTACACGATGATACGCAAAAGTTTATTCCGAGTGGAAATGCGCTGTTCCAATTCGCAGAAGATTGTTCATATTGAACAGTAGTTACTAATATTTTAAACTTATGTTCGTATAATTCTTTATTATTACTAGGCGAGAATGGTTATATTGGACATTGACAAGGCTGATGTAACAACGACGATTTTTGGTGGCGTGAAGGTCCGTGCCACCATAAATCGTGTAAAAAAAGTTGTGAAGGCAAGTTCCCTTGATAAAGACAGTCATTTGGATTTTTGATCCCTGCGACACGATAAAATGATTTAGACTCAATTACCTACAAATACTGACCAATGATGCGGAGATGAATATGTCCATGGAAGTGCGATCATGGAATCTGAGAGGCGTACATTTCGGCAATAGAATACGTTCTTTATACATGTACTATACTATCCGTACAAGTTTAGATTTTAAGACAGCAACATATAATTACAAACAAGGGAGAGTTGAACTTTTGTTGACGAAACTTTCGATTTCGCATAAAGTAACCGGACTGAAATGTTTCCCGTGAAATCATTAGTATATACATAATTAACGCATCCTTAACCATTCATACTAGCGTCACAAAAGGCGACAATGCAATCCTTGTAAACTCCAGTATGACATGGGATCTTTAAAGTAGACATCAAAGGTGATTCCTGCGTTATAGCTTAAAACCTTTCAATGGTGTTGTCAGATGGTTTTTCATCCCAACCGATATTGCTTAACCACAATTCTTCTATTTACCATATAAAATTACTGGAGCGACGTGGAGAGCACGCTTCGTTTCGTAAATTGTTCATGAGTAAATAAAGATATAAAAAGGAAATTATCGTCATTCGGTTCCCATGAAAGTCCTAATACCCTTAACATATCTGAAGTGCGACAAAAGTCCACTGAATCACGATGTGAATCCGGGAGACTCTCAAGTAAATTCGCAGAACTACTAGTCCAGAAAAATCATAGGTACCAAATTTGAATAAAGAGATCAATTCTTGAGAAAGTTGAAGTCCACATTCTCCATCTGCAACTGAGTGAACCACATCATCCATGTAAAGTTTAGATTCTGCTACTTTGGCAGCTTCGAAAAAAAGAGGTTTCATGTCCAGAGTTAACTGACGAATGGCGGGCATAGCCAAATATGGGCTCGACTTAAGACCAAAAGGAATACAATTAAACTCAAAGGTTTTTATACTTTCTTTGTTATCGAACCGAAACAATATTCTTAAATATTTAGGATGATAATTCACAACACTAATTTATAAATACAATTGTTTTTGAATCGTCAAGCACAATTCGGGACAAAGGTTCAGAGAAGAAGATCAGAACGCGTTACGGCGTGATGTGGAAGATATTATACGTCATCCGAAATATTAGAATCTGAAATCTTGGAAAAGTAACCTTTCTCAATATATCCTTTCAAAACTTTATTATATTTTCGCGCAAATCTGCGATTTGAATAAATTTTCTTTCCAGGGCTACAAGATAAATTTGCGCTGAAACGCGTGAATTACCTAATTCCGTTAGATCTTTTAAAAAAGGTAAAACAACAGAATATCTCCCATCATCGACACAGGATACAGACGAAATTCTCACTCAGTATCTTTAGGACTCAAAAATATAAATTCGATACCTCTTCTAATCACCAAAATTTTTGTATTAAATCATTGAGGGCAAAGGCGGTGAATGAAGTAGCCACATGATTCACTACATTAGGACAGTCAGCCATCAAAACAAATCCAAAGGCTGTCGATGGCGCTGGAGTCTTACCTGCTTCTTTTTTTCCCTAAATAAATGTAAGTGAATAATTTTGCACCTAGAACAACATCTACGTTTCCAGGAATATTCCACGTGAAATCTGCTAGCGGTAAATCTTTCAAGTAATTCATATCACACTTTTGTATATAATGAATAGGCAGTTTTTCGGTGATACAATCAACAACGGGTGCATCTATGTTATATTTATTTTCTGGATATAACCAAAACTCGATTTTAAAATGAACGCTACCAATAATAGGACTATGAATCAATCTCAATCACAAACGAATTATTTAATGAAGTGATCGATGAATTAAGTTATTTAAAACATCTTTCCTAATTAAATGGTTCTCTGAATTGTTATCATCTTATTATATTTTTTTGATTATTTTTAGTTTTAGTATAAACTTGTCCTGTTGATTGTAAGGTATCATCATTTGATTTAATCTCAGCATGTAACAGATACCGAATTATTCGTTACGTTGTTATCACGAGAATTTTCGAAATTAACGGCTTACGATGATAATTCACTATTCGAATTCATTTACGAATTATGAAAGTACGATTTAGAATTTATATTATTTTCTTCTTTATACGACGCTTCCCCCATAAATCACACACTAGCGAAAATCTACATTGTTTGCTAGAATTCAGTCCTCCTAAACATTTTATACAAAGATTCTTCGATCTTACAAATTTGTAAAGAGCTTGTGGCGAATCTAGCTTTTTAAATTCAGAAGAAACATAAATTAAATGGTCCGATTTATCACAAAACAAGCAAGCATTATTGTAAGACGGCGACGATGTTGAAATATTTTTATTTTTAATTTGTTTACTGGCGATAAAAGATTTACTTAATTGAGGACACGATGACGGATTAGTAGGCGACTTAGCTGAACGCGGAAATCGATTAGTAGCACAGTTCATGGTTTGAAGCGAAGTCAAATGTTTAAACCGTACCAATATTTTTCCTTGGTCTGCCACAAATTCAATTAAATTGTTACATGTAGGAACATCATATTTGCGCATCGATAATTCAAGGCCTGTAACATTTGTGAGTCTATTTTTCTTAAGGCACAGCGTAACAGAGTGAAATTGTTAAATTTACAAATTTAACCTGTTAAGTACCGGAACGAATGCCGAAAACTTCTCAATATGAGAGTCAAGGATCTCTGAATTATTTGTACAACTGCTAGAATCTAAAATGATATTCAAATAAACGTCCGCAATGCACGCTTATCCTAATATTATTTTAAATACGTTATCCCAAATTATGGGGTACGTTTCACCTGTATAACACTAGCGATAACTTTTAAAGCTCCTTTCGTAAGTTTTCCCACCAAGTACTGCATATGTTGCGAGTCACTTAATTTATCATTCTCATGGATATTTGATTTAAATGATTCATTCAATTTAGGCCAATTTTCCACCTTTCCATTACAGGTGGGTAATTCTAACGCCGTTAATTTAATTATGTGTTTAGTATCTGGATCAGTTGCTGATTTATTCGAGGATGAGGCTTTAAATCTCTGTAATACAATATTTCGCTTATGCTTCACTACTGCATACCTATAAATCATTAAAGGCATCTAATGCTTAGTTTGCTAATGGATTAGTTGCTAATTCGCAATCAACTATGCTATCCATCAGAGTTACAAATTCATTACGCATTTCATCTATTATTTCCGCACGTCCCATAAACATTTCGTTGCTCCTCGAGTCACAAGTCTTTATATCTAACAAGTGACTGCATAAGTCTGTCATTCGTGCAAACAAACGTGCCTTTTTTGCAGTTAAAACTAAAAATTGTTTATCCATTTTGAGAGAGAAACGTGTTATGAATATATAAGCAAATTAAGATAATAATTTATTGAATTAAGAATCGCGAAAGGACAATTCTTTTAGGTATTTCTAGTATTTTCTAGAATGATGGTATATAAACGTGTACCCAAATATCGCAAATATTAATTTATTCTATTTCGATATCTACCCAATCAGAAAAAAATGTAATTTTATTACCACGTAATGTAATTATATTACCACGTAATGTAATTATAATGTAATTATATTACCACGTAATGAAATTATAATGTAATTATATTACCACGTAATGTAATTATATTACCCAATCAGAAAAAAATGTAATTATATTACCCAATCAGAAAAAAATGTAATTATATTACCCAATCAGAAAAAAATGTAGTTATATTACCACGTAACTAAATATAAATATTAATTGTGCTAATTCGAATATAAAATCAACTGAGCTACATCAACTATACTAACTCTTATACTATCCAAATATGAATTGGAAATATATTTAAATATTAAATTATTTTAAGTAAGCTAGCCTGGATTCTATCCGGTTTCCGAAGAACGAAAAATAATGTTTGGCCGAGGTCCAGATATTACATTAATTAAAACCAAAATCAATCTAGTTTTTATAAATATTTAAATTACGCTGGGCCGAGGTAAATCCCTCTTCCGTAAATATTTAAATAATTCTGGGCCGAAATATATCCGACTTGCGAAGGACCATAAATATGACTGAGGTCCGGATATTCAATTAAAAATCAAAATCAGTTTAGTTATCGTAAATATCTTGGCTGATATGCATCCGGTTCGAAGAACTAAAACATGTGGTGTAGCATACGCGTGTAAATAGCACAAACATCACTCGGACAGATCAGTCCTGCCAAAAAAAATTAAATAACCTAAAGCAATATTTGTCTATATTCAAACTTATTACATTCACCGACTAGAAGAGTCAACGTTTACATTAATATGTATCAAGCCGTTATATCATTGGTTTGTTCTCGGAATTATATTAACAATATATGCGCAAATTAATTAACATTCTCTGACCTGCAGATTTCGGCACGAGGTTGATCTCTGCACTCCCACGAACTCTTTACAGATGAGAGCCGCGCACTTCCAAAGTCCTAGTTTCCATTTTCGTCGATCAGGGTAGCTCTTCCAATTATATTCCAACTCCAAAATGAAATATTCCTCAACACTAGGATTTTTTTGACTCGCCGGTTATATCCAATACGATAAGGGCTGAGTCGATGAATATTTTGATAGTTGCATTTAAATTAAACAAGACGAATTTGAATCAATTACAGCTTTAATAAATTCTTGACACATTAAAATTTACAAACTCTTCGTACATGGAATTACATAGATAGGCAATTCACCAGCAAAGCTTATTTAATTATAAACTGCGGTTACCAAATACAAAATCTGATTCAACTTTAATTTAGTCGGATTACTTTTATCACCACGACTTATTTCAGTAATACAAGCAAAAAACTAGTATGGAAACGAGCTGCTCTTGTCAAAGTATCCAAAACGAAAGAATGTAGAATTTTTCAAATAAAAGGTAAAACAAAGGTAGAACTAAAGAAAACATCGAACATTCTAAACTAATTTTAATGCATCCCTAATTTTTCTTTTCACATTCAGAATGACACTTTATGGCTTGCTACACATTTTAAAATAAAGGTTGCCAGCACCATCTTCGCCTCGTTGAGAAACATCAAAAGATGTTAAATGATTTACGCCAATGTGAAATGATAAATGATTTACGATAATGTGTAATAAATTTATTTTTGCAAGCATTCACCAGTGATAATTCCTGGAGCTAATTAAATCATTCTAAAGAAAATTAATCATAATAATTATTTTTCAAATATATATTTATCAATAATTATAACTTATTTATTGTCCAAACATAGAGTTTATTTTAAAATTTAATGTTCCCCAACTTTTTTCACAAACCATTTATCACAGAAACTTGGCATAGTGATAAAGCAAACTAGTTCGCGTAAATCTTAATAATTAAAACTAAAATATATTCATGTAAAAACTCTAAAAGAATAAAATGAAATCATTTTTTTTAACTTCGTGTATCACATAAGATACTAATCGAAAAAGCATGGTATTAAGGTTTCCAAAGATATTTTCTTTTTCACAATTTTAATTTACTTATAACTTATTTAATTTTAAAGATACTACCAAGACCCTCTCCCCCCCCCCACCCTAAGATAAAAATAAAGAAAAAACAGCGTTACACGTAATTTACCTAAAATTTGCCATAAAATTAGGACGACCGTAAATGTACACTTTATGAAATAATCTTTATATTTTGACGCATATCAAAACCATACTAGGCAACATATTCACATGGTGAAAAAGAATATTAATTTTTGTTAATAAAATATGTGTATGAAACCCTCAGACTTGACAGGTTTTTTTGTACAAACAGCACGGCCGTACGGCAATTTAGAAAAACCCGACTAACGGAAAAACTATAATTTGCTGTTTTATCAGCAAATTATAGTTTTTCCGTTAACTAAATACAACGGAAAGTTATTTTTCGATCCCAATTTATGGCCCTATATATTAGACCGTAGTCTATGACATAACTTCCGTTTACGTAACACATTTCGAATCCAACTCACGTGTCCATATCTGCGCGCCGTCTGCTAGGCTAAACTTATTCAAGTATATATTTATTGTCACAAGTTCTTCCCGATTCCTGAAACGAGTTATATTAGGAGATTCTACCAGTTTTGGGTTGGCGTGGTGTGTTAACGCAATCTTGGTTCCGTCCTTCACTTTCATAGCTTATTTGATTATGAAGCATTCAAATGCAGCTAACTGTATTTAGCATCTCGGGGGGATGCACTGGATCGTAAACCCGTATGTATGGTACTTACCCGTATGTATGGTATTATACGACACAAAAAGCATATAATGCACTCATTATAAGTTCAAATTCTGACCGGTATCGTAATTATTGTTTGAGAGTTAAAAAGGATAGTATAATGTACACGTTCGTTTATTTTCTGAATTAAAATCCATGCTTCCGATTGTTTTTTTAAATTTATTTAATCCTGACTTTAGATAAAAATTTATTTCTCGTTTAAATAAATTTTCTCATATTTCCGAGACAATAATATATAGTAACAATATATGCATTCAAAATTCCAGCTTCATAAATGCATATCCTTTAAAACGCCCACGGAATTATCAGAATCATCTTTAGCTCAAGTAAATTTCAAAGTTGATTTGGATTAAGTTAAGGATGTGGTTTAAGTTATTAACAAAACTCCGAAAAAACAATGAACTTCCTAAAAAAAATTAACTATTAACCATTACATATTTAGGTTGATAAATTTCCTGACTACATTATTATGTTATATTTTCGGACAATAGGTGGACTAAAAGCCAAATGGCACTGAGAATTCTTGGCCACTATGTGGAAAAAATTGTCCAAAACAAAGTGATTTCACGGAAACAATATCAATTTAAGACTCATCATATTACGTTTGTAAATTTCTACTTCAGTTCTGCCAATTTAAATATCATATCCACATCCTGCAAACAAAATATCTTACGCTGCTATAGTTTTGAATTTTGCAGGCAAATAACCGTAAACAGTTAAATCGTTAAATGTTAAAAGTTAGATCAAACTATAATATTTGTTCAATTCCTTATTAATATAATTTTTGTTCAAATTCCTTCCATTTAAATGGCAAAAGTAAATAGAAAATATATATCCATTATATATATATATATATATATATATATATATATATATATATATATATATATACTAAAAGTAAGTATATTGGAAATATATATCAATCATGAAATAGGATTTTTTTCTAAATTTTTACAAATTTTCTCATTAGAGTTTACCGGAAATATATATTTAACCTACTACTAAGATATTATTAGATTGTCCAATATTGTTTTAACTCCGACTTGTTCTTTCCAAAAGAATTATTATCCAAACATTAAATTTTAGAAATAAATTATTCCGAGTGTCATCCATATTATCGAATTTTTTTGTTCTTTAAATAATTACTTAAACTTCTGAATAATGTCGGCTGAATATAGTAGATATATTATGCTATCAAAATCCAAATCAATTCCTTTAATTTTTTATGTAGTCTAGCGATATCATGGAAAAAATATATTCAATCCTGCTAATTACTTAGTTTGTTGATTAATCGATTAGTCGATTAATTGCTGTCAGTAAATATCCTCGTTCATTGTAAATTCCTCTGGAAGAAACTTTAGGAGTTTCCACCAACAGCTCGGCATTAGGTTCCTTTATGGTAATAAAATTAGGTTTGAGTACTGAAACTTATATTTGTCCTCCACTAAGCCATTGGCCTTTATGAGTGTAATTAAAGTACACAACCAATTTCTCATCAATAGTTATTAATTGCTTCGGCCAATTTAAATTACACTTTAAGTCAACAAATGTTGACAAATATTAACTCTCTATCGAAATCAGCATTATGACTGCTCGCGAGATAACTAAGTACCGTAGTTGGAAACGTATCCTAATATATTTCAATGTATCACTATTGTGACGTAACTGCGTGACTCCTTGCAAATCCGTCAATTACAAATGCTCGTTCATTTCACCGCATATATTTTAACGGTCTTCACATCACGTAACCTAGACGGAAAACATAAAGTAGAAAATTCATAATTCATATTGATTTAAATTTATTTTCTTGAATATAAACGCACTTGATGGCTAGACGCAAACTATCTATAACAAAGCGCATTTCGATCTAAGTGTTTATACCTCATTATAAAATATTCTGGAATTCTCGAAGATCATTATAGAATGGCTCAAAACTCATGCCAAAAACTTATTACCCGAGCCAATGTTTCCCTAAAACGTTATAAAACGAGAAACAAAAAAGGAGATGCACTTTCCTGGAAAAAAGAAAAAGTTAAACTCTTAAATGATTACCTTCAATTGAGTTTAGTACCAGGGAAGACTGAAAAAAAATTAAATTTTTCCACGAACAAAATCAAATAAAATTATTGTATTTCGTATTTATAAAGCTATCACCTACATTTAGTATCTCTTTTCTACGCACACTCCTATGTCTATATAAGTTACCTGTAGTTTGGTATGTTTTATGCATATTCGTTATAATTTTCCTAACCTTGCTGTTGATATTTTAAAGTGACCTAATGGCAGTTAATTGTGATACGACATTAAGTCTCATAATATCTTACCTTGAGTATTGAAACGGTTTTTTTAGATATATCCCGTCAAAATGGTGACTCATGCGTCATAGAATAAGTGCGAGCTAAGATCATAAAATCATTGCACGTAAATAGTAACTTACAATAATTACGTTAATTAAAACTTCCCATATATTTCCATTTTTTCTATTTCAACCGGATATCCACCAAATCGAATAAAGAAATTAAAAAAAAACAAGAATTCGGATAACAAAAACAATTTTAAAAAACGAAATTAGAAATGTTAGAGAAATTTGAATATAAAGCTTTATTTATCATTTACAACAACACTGCGTTACACGATTTTGGTACCCGCTTAACTGATAGCTGGAATGAATAGGTAATGAGTCATAGATAAAAAGTTCCAAACATATGTGGTCACGCCTAGTTTTTGAGGTACACGTCAATCAATATTTCAACTACCCTCACCCCTTGGGTAAAAGAAACAGTTGACGTTTTCGACGTATTCTACTTTTTTATGGTTTTGTTGTTTACAAATCATTTCTATTCGATAACCTCAATATCTTTATTCATATTTATTTAAAATCCCAACATAAGCACTGAACTAAGTTGCTGTCGCAACTGCAAAAATACGCCAAATCAGTTTTATTACGTTTGTGGACAGTGTATTGTCAAATCACAAGGAAAAATGTTTCCGAAAAAGTAATAAGTGCCTATTTACTTCACTTTGATCGTACTATTAATCAAGATAAACCATGGATACCACATTGGTTTCATGGAAACAAGACGTTCATGCCATTTGCCGTACCAGCTTTATGGCGTGAACCTAGTAATCATTTTAATGACTGCAACTTTTGCATGACTGACATACGTGGTTTTAGAAAGAAAATCAAGGACAACATTAAATATCCTGACGTTCTTTCAATGTCGAAACCAGTAACCCACAGTGAAGAAATACCTCCTCCTTTACCTTCTAACAAAAATAAAATTGACGTTTCAGAAGAGCCAAATTTGCCAAATGTTGTAGAATATCATGACGAAGGCAGCGACGATCCTAATTGTTTAACTTCCATAAGTTCTCTTGACCGTCCACATCAGATTAAAGAAAACGAATTGAGTGATTTGATACGGGACTTAGATTTATCTATTAGGCAAGCTGAATTATTAGGATTTAAATTACAAAAGTGGAAGTTATTGGTTCCTAACACAAAAGTATCTATGCAACGGAAACGTAATAAAGAAATGGCTTCATTTTATTCAAATTTTAAAAACTATGTTACTGTAACGATATCATAACTTTGATGAGCGAGTTGAACATTCCTTACTTAAATTTTGTCAAGGCTATGAATAATGAGGGTAATTGTTTTTTTTTTATTTAAAGAAAGTATTTTCAAAGTTAAGTGATGTAATACTTAAAGAAGGTATATTCGTGGGACTGCAAATACACACATTGATGAAAGACCTGGATTTCGACAAGAAGCTTACTGACAAGGAACTATCACTGAAAGCAGTTGTAAAAGGGTTTTTAGGGATCCATAGAGCCGAAAATGCGGAAGAGCTAGTGAACGATATGTTAAAAGTATACGAAAATTTGGCTTGTATAATGTCGTTAAAAATTCACTTTCTTCATATCTCTTTTTCTTATTTTCCGTTAAATCTTGGTGCTGTGAGAGATGAGCAGGGTGAGAGGTTCCACTAGGATGTAAAGAAGGTTGAGGAATGATTTCAAGACCGTTGGGACAATACTATGGTAGGCGATTACTGTTGGCATTTAAAGCCGGAAGATTCCTCAAAGCACAAAGGAAAAAGTTAAAATTTAGGAATATTCTGGATTTAAATTTTATGACTTGAGTTTCATTGTATTTTTTATACCTAAATAAATAAAATAAACTTGATTAATGTAAAAATTCCTGGTGAGTTTTATTAGATTTCCTTAAAATATGTTTGGTTCTTTCAATTTTTAGTATGATTTGGCACATCCTCGCGAAAAGAAAATGAGACGTGATGGAAAGAAAATATGTATGTATTCTTAGTAAATGGAAGGAACAAGAAAAAACAACATTTCAAAGCGGGTATTTAATTTTTTTTAATTTATTACGCAGTATAATCAACAAATATCAATGGTGACTCATCATATTTTTGACACCATTTTTTCTCCAACTTTTCGTCCTCCGATCGGCGATTTCTAGGGCATTCTAATGTTCGTCATCAACCTCATAATCATTTAAGGGGATGTTTTCAATCCATCAGTAAAGGAAAGGTTATTTACCCCTTATACCCGTTTCCAAGGATACCAGGCCTGGTAACTGATGCCGTTTCAGCAGGGTGTCAAAATTTAGCTCTCCGTAATTTGTTAAAATAATCGTCTCTATAATTGGTTAAATTGCTGATGGTGTTGGTTAAAGGTAACGTCAAAAAGCGGACGTTAAACAGATATATTATTTAAAGCTGATTTTAGAAGATACTTACTATTCGCACCTCATAATTAGATCTTTTATGATCTTGTTAATGCATCTATAACACTGTCACCTTGAAGATTCACTTACTATCTCCTAATTATATGATCTTTTTAATATTCTCTAATAATATACACGCTCTCGCCAAAGATGGAAATTTTTTAGCATAATTTCCCCCTACACCTATTTATCTCACTTGTTTTTTTCACTGGCATGTATAACAGTTTTTACCCATAAACGTGCGTTACCTAGCGTCTTAAAATTAAGTCCTTCATTAAAATCTACATCTCATGTTACGATCTCTTAAAAACTCTGTGGCATATTCTTTTACCGAGCACTCCCAGTTAGCACATAGGTCCGGAAGTAGTTCACTCATATGACTTTCCTTTTTTATGTCACCTCTTTATCTGTTTGAATTCTTCCGTATAAAATTCCAAAATTATTTAATGTGTTTATCGCGTCTATTAGAATGTCATTTTTTTAACTATAAAATATTCGTATTTTACGTGCTATATTCGTATTTTAAACTCAGTTTATGATAATATCTGTAATTCCTTTGATCCTTTCTCTGTAATCGCTCAGAATTTACAGAGTCCACTTACGAATGCAACAAAATTAAAGAGAACGATGTACGAACCTTTAGTCAAAAAATTCACATGATACATGAAAAAGTTATTTGGAATGATAAATACAAGACGCTTATCTTCAAACTAAATTTTTAAAAAATCTGTACTAAAAGTGTATTTCGTTTTATCTTGCTATAAAAAATACAATATTTCGTAAAAACCGGCCAAGTGTGTGTTCCTATACATATAAAATTAGGCTCCATAATTGTCTACATCTCTTGAAATTATTTGTGCAAATCGAGCGTAACAATTTTGATTAAACGATTATTGCAGTTGATTTATCAGCTAGCAGTGTAATCAAATGCTAGATCTAAAAGTTATCAATATTTTTTTATTCAATTGTTATAAAAAAAATAGAGAAGATAGAGAATGTGTTCATGTTTCAAAAATAAAAAATGATGAGTAAGACCAGGGTTTTATTTTGAAATTCATCAACTTGGTATGTCTTCCATTTTGCAGTGGTCTTCTTTAACTGCCGAAAATATTCCGTTTTAAATTTATAAATGATCTACTTTCCAGTGTTTTCTTGTATCTTTTATTCCTTAAATCTTTTATTCCTGTAACAAAATTAGTTCTTCATATTATCCGTACTCATATGTCTTTCTATATCTTGGCGGTAACATTAATCTATAGGTACGTTTCATAATTTATTACATTATGAACGTTTGGTTTTATTAATACAAATAATGAATTTTATTTTTTAGGATATAAGAGACATAAACGGCTTATCCGATTGACAATTAAGTTTTATTATCGATAACATAAAATATTCTAATCAACATAGGGTACGTAATATACATTTACTAGTCTAATGAATGTATAATTAGCAATAATGATTTAAGATAAGAAATTCAAATTATGCTCGATGTATTTTATATTTAAACTTTCAAATAATTGTATTGTAGCTACATTCAACATTACAACCAAACATTAGTTTGGAAGAATACAAAATAATGAAATCTACATGAAATTTTACGAGGCTAATTATTACAGATTACTTGTCTTAAGCGCTGTTATGCTACGAGCAGAAGCGTGGCCAGAATTATATTTAGGGTGGGCCAAAAAAAATTGACCAAGTTTTTTTGTTAATTAATTAAATTTTAAAATGTTAAAAAATTAAATTGAACATTAGCGTGTCGACTAAGGTTGCCACGTGTACTTTAAAATAAAGTATTTTGCGTTATCACAGGCAATCGTACTTCATACATCATAAATGAGTCATTCCATATGAGACCGTCTAATCGGTAAACCCGGGTTATTATAGATTTTACTTAAACTTAATGCGAATTTCTTTAGGGTCTCGACGGCGCTTAGCCGAATCAAAACATTTTAAAAACATCATTTTTATACTTTGATATTTTCAACGAACGGAAGCTACTGAAAACAGGTTAAATCGGCAGAGTACACGTGAAACTATACTATGTAAATTATATTCTGTTTTTTAATGTTAAGTAATGTTAAATAAATAATTATTCCCTGTGTACCTTTTATCTTGCATTACCCAAGAAATTTATTTATATTTTTAATTTTAAACAAAGTAATATTATTGCTAATAATGAATGTGCAAACATAAACAAATCCGTTATATTTCTAAGAAAAAATTTGTACAAAACCAGGTTTAAGTGAATACCAGGCGTCTTAATCCCTTCGCGAATCTTTTGAACATATAATTTTCTTGTGTTTTTATTCTCAAGGACTCAGTTTCTATGTACATAAAGAATACAAAGGCCTTTAAACTGTTTTCGGTCTGAGTGGATCACAATTACGTTTTGACCTATTGCGACGTGGAAAAAATCTTTTGATGATACTTGCTTTGAAAGAGCTGTAAAAATAAATTTATCATAACCGAAAGAAATGTTTCAAACCTCTTCATGTTTTCTTTATGAGTAAATAATAGTAGGAAGTAGATTTATTAAAAAAAAACAATCCAAGTTGACTGAGATTTATTATATTTTTCATACAAATTATTTACAGTGAAAAGTGAGTTAGAATTATTTTCACATTTACTAGGGATGAACGTGTACCTCATTTACCCCACTTTCACTCATTCCCCATTTGCTAAAAAGCATAACAAATGTCTAAAACCATAGATATGATAATATCGTTTATAAATTAACTATCAATAATTATTATATAAAAAGTGTAAAACAACAAAATGTACTAATGATCCATTATTATTCGGGTAAACCGGCACCTAGGACTGATTAATTAAAAAAGTGTAATCTTCCAATTAGTTAAACTAAGAAATTAATCCATAGCTTATGATCATACACTGCGTGGTTACTCTTTACCAATCCTCACATGATCTACTCGTCTTATCGCCATCTGAAATAATATATCCTAATACCATAAAAACAAAAGTTTGGATGGGCGCTTGGATGTTTATATTCTACAATTCTACATGGATCTGCGAGAAATACGAGTAGATTATAGTTTGGCTTAATACATAAGCTAAAGTAGACCCTAAGTAAAGCTTTTATTTTTTTAGTGTTCATTATTTTCTACCTGATCACACAGAATTATCTATAAGGAAAATTCTATACGTTTATTTTAGCATGGAATAACTTATATCGTGTACCCTGAAATCTTAAATCCGAACGTGGTTATGAATATATAAATATGGTTGAAATTTGTTGAGACAGATATAATGTAGTGCCTTTTATTTAAAAATCATAATCTGTGTTGACGCGTAGGCTACATTACTGTAGATCACGCTCACAAATTCGTCGTCAGAATCTAATTTATAATTAGTTTATTTCAGATTTTTACTCTCGTAGATTATACTATTCACCAATAACTAGTTATTCCAGCAAATTAGTTGATAATATCTATTATATTTTTAATTACATGAATATTCGAATTTGGCTCTCGATAGGTAAAGTTATCAAATCTATGGATGAAAGACGTTAGAGACATGACCATACGCATTAACTCGCTTAGGCATTGTGAGTCCGTGCGACAAGAAGTATTCCACCACCACTCTCACTATATCCCGTCCCGCACTCCCCTCCCTACTACCTTGGTAATTTGCCCTCTAACTAAGACTTATTTTATTATTTAGCTTCGGAGTATTTTAAGTGCAGATTGTGACCGAAGATTATCTTTATATTAAGTTGCTAACTCATAAAACCGCAATTCTGATCACTGAGTTTTTTTAAATTTTATATATGAAACTAATAAAGTCAATCTTTAATTGTATAAACACCATCGTTATCTGTTACTTATAGCTAGAGTGTATTCAGAGATAAAATTCCTTCTTTTTACATTTCTTTCTTTTTTTATTTTAATAAATTTTCTAATCATTACCGGATATAAGCCTTTACCAATGCTCATACCATTGGGGGTGATGTCCATAATGGCTATGCAGGGCAGGCGGTTTGGTGATTGCAGTGCGTAGCTTCTCATATGTAGCAACAAGTATTTATAACCGGTGCTCGAAGTCCAAAGATACATTAGATTAGTAGACATTATACATTAGATACATTAGACTAGTATTAGTGGGTCTAAATATGAACAACAAATAACCAAACAAATATAAAGACTTAGGAATTTTGTCGTAAATCAGTAGCATTAGAGTAGTTGGAAAAATTTCTGCTACGTGCCATTATCCTCCTACGATCGTAAGTAGCAATCATTAAATGTCATATACTCCCACGCTGATGTTATTTCTTTACGCCGTCCTCATCACAATTGGTTTTGAAATAAAATAGTATTTCTACAAATTTTCATATTACTTCCTATTGAAATCCCTTTTCATCATGCCTTCCATGTTACTCTGCTCACATTTTCAAGCTTTTAGGAGCTATCCTCAGCAAGTAGCCGAAGTGCTGGATGTATTAATATTGCTACATTATAAAATTTTTATTTATTTTCCACAAACCTTTAACTATACTTTTGTATCTTCAGATAATCATTCTTGGAACTAGGTAGGAAGCAAGTAATGGACAAGTAATTTCTACATATTTTATTAAAAATTCTATAGCATAACCACAACAAGAGAACTTTTTATGAAATAAATGGCGTTAAATCATAATCCAAGCGTAGAAAATATGTATAAATGGTGAAGCATTTACTGATAACACTTTCAAAATTACAATTACCATTAAACTTAACCAACCTCCTGATAAGTGCTAACTATCCTACAACTAAGAGATTGCGTTACATGAGTACTCAAATCTTAACAGTTATCTTAAAATACTTATCAAGAGATTGGTTAAATTTTACGTGTAATGGTAATTTGGAAGAATTATCAACAAATGCTCAGTTGTGCAAAGTAAAGTACAAACCTAAACGGGTTTGCACCAAACGGGCATGGAGGAACGTTTCACTTGATCTGTTTTGCTTCAGTAGCTGATATAAAACTAAACTTATATGGTGGAGATTACCATGCTGTCAATACCGATTCTATACATTATGTTACAGTTATTATAATCAGTACATATAAAATATTTTAGGTCTACTACAAAAATGTAATTTGTACCATATAAACCTATGTTTTATATATATATATATATATATATATATATATATATATATACATATATATATATATATATATATATATATATACGAGGGGGCGTTTTTAAGTTCGCAGAATTGAGTAAGGAGTGAGAATAAAAATACAATTTTTTTTTCTTTTTCAATATTCACCTGCTACTCTAATACTATTTTTCATATCTTTCAATTAGCTTCATAAACGTTTAGATATGTTTGAAACTTTAAATATTTAAAAGACCGATCATTTCCATTCTATGGAAATCTTTTTTCGTATTATATATTTTTCTTTATATAAACATATTGCCCAATGTAAGCTTTCACAGATGTAAAACTGTCATGACATTCTCAAAGACTATTATTTTTTCAAGATGTAGAATGGTCACCATAATTTTCTGGTAAACTTTAAAAAGCTTCATTAAATATTTACCCCTTTTTCCATTTCATATGAACAAATCTATTTTTGAGCCAAACCTTGTGTACCTTTATCTCGTTCCACAATGAAAGTAACTTTTCCCTTTCGCTTCCGGTAAAATCACCTATAACAGAAAAGCTAATTAAAGTTGACCCAAAACGTACCCCGCCGCAAAATTGTATCACCGAGAAGCTTCACGCACAAATATTGTTCTCGTAAAGGTTTCCCATCAAAAAATATTATTTAATCGTTACTCAGCAGGGCTCACTCAAGTCCTAGGGTCGTCATGGCAACGACCTCGCCTGCGGCAAGATGGTGACGGCTAGTACGGCAGCTAAGCTTCAGTATGGCTCCCAGTATGGCTGTGCTCCAGTCGAGGTATTGATTTTAGATTCCTTCTGTCTCGTCGCTGCTCTTGTTGAGAGTGCCTATTTGGCTGTATGCTAACGAGTTCGAATATGCGAGCGCGAATTTTTGTTAGAAATCCGAACAGTGTGCTCACTGACCTTGGATCGCGGAAGATTTCCTGTAAACAGCAAGCGTGATATTTATTACTTTATTTGACATACTAATCAAATCTTTTTATGCCATATTTTTATTGAAACGGAGCAAGCGTGGTGAAGGAAAAATTGTAATTTTTTTATTGACGTAAGTCCAAAACTTGCGTTTTTGAAATTATATTTTATATTAGGCTAGAATAATGCAATGAAGAAATTTGAAACGTTGTACGGGTGCAAAGAGTTACGCCTCTATTAAAAATTAATTCAAAATTGCATATATGATGAGAAATACAATCTACAATTTCAGTACATTTTCATGTATTACCCATACATTTTCAGTGGCACGTTGATCTTTTTCAGTATTTTTGTAAAAATGATTTCAGCCATATTACAAATGTCACAAACGTAGACATAAATGTTACCATTGTAAATAGGTATTAAATAAAAATTTTGTAACAGTAACTGCAAATAGATATGCTTTAATCAGATGATCAATTGAAGATTATATTAATAATAATGATATATATATATATATATATAATTGCTGATTCCTTTTCGTTCATCAAAGGATACAAAATGACGTATATAGCATTTTTTCCGGGATGTTGACTTATCTAACGTCCATTATTGGCTCCGATGAGTAATAGTACAGTTAAATACAATTAAAGAAGAATTAAGATACATGTCAAAATGAGTATTCAGTGTGGTGTAATGTACGTAGTTTTTTATGTAGATTATATACATATATATGTATATACATATTTATATATATATATGTATATATACATATATATATATATATATATATATATATATATATATAAATTTAGATGTTTATTACTTAGTCACGCCTAAACAGCTCTTCAGATATATTTCGATACTTAATTTGAAGATGCGTATTATAATATATTCCTATAGTATTAGACTTGATGTTTGTTAAACAATTATATAATTTTTTATAGACACTAGTCGACGAGTAGTTTAATTAAAATATTACATTAGTATTTACTAATTCAACTTATCAAAGATGGTGCAACGGTCTCGTCGGGTAAGAAATAATTCTCGCCGGCTTGGTCAAAAATCCACACTAAGCGAATATCTATAATGATCATTTTTATCTATTGTTTTAGTAAATAATCTTAATAAAACTGTAAAAAAATTAGCAAAAAAATTAATTCCTTGGTCCTACAAAATAACGAATTTAAATTAATTCAAATTCAGAAGTCCATTCGATCTTATATCAGAAAAGTGCTTGCGCCTAAATTAACAGAGAAAATGGATACCTCCAAATCAGTAAATGTTTTCATTCATGTTTTTAATATTATATTTTCTATCACTTTTTATTGCCCACTTGCAGTATTGATAGCTTAACTTTTACTTGCCTTGGTGATATCAGTACAAATGGTTTTGTAGATTTAAGCAATGAACCAAATAAGTAGATTTAAATTTTAAATACTTAAAGTAATAGTGGACTAAGTTCTATAAAAAGTAAAATTTTATTGCAACGGCATCTTTCTGAAAACGACGCGCAATTGTATCTACGTCGAATTTGAAGTACGTGCACGTAAAACCTACGTGATGTCCGTTAGAAGTGCATTTAAATATGGAGTTTAAAATTAATATAAAGATCGATGTCAATAGACAAAAGACGCAAAAAATGTGTTTTAAAATTAAACCTTAAAAAATTATTCAATGCCTAAAAATAAAACCTCAGTATCTTTTTGTATATTTTTATTACAAGAGTGAATCTTCTTGTCGCACTGTGGCATGTAAATAATTTCAGAAATCGTCACGGAAACATGCGACAGAAGTAATATAGCCGGAGAAGGGATAGCACGTTTTGCTGTAAAATAAACTTATCGACTAGCAGTTCCAGTGGTCTATAAAAACAAAGTGGGCATGGCTTATATCTCATTTGTGCAGCGATATCGTTTGCATGCAGTTTATACATAATTGTGAATTTTATATTAACACAAAAACTATTCGGGAACCAAATGTATAGCAAAGAGTATCCTTAAAGATTATTCACCTTATCAAGTATTATTCACATTTATAACGCAAATTTCTTTTACGTAATGCAAAAAAATTCCATGAAGTTTTTTTTTTAAATTGAGTTTTCTCGTAACGTATCTCACGTAATTAAAATCATACTATGTGCTGGTGAATCGTGTTACTTCTATTTAATTGAAATAACGTAATTGAGCAATATCTTAATATCTTTAAGGCATTTTCGCTTCAGCGTAAATATTCGTAGAGCTATTCGAGATTTCCCGTTAAGAAAATTGTAGACAGAGAAAAAACCACTTCACACATTTTGGAAATATTATTAGACTGACTATATCAAACATTTAAATTTAATTTTTATCATGTTTTAAGTGATTCATGGTACCGTAATAGTCAAGCGTAAGTAGAGTTGGTTGAATCACTAGATTGCTAGAATGGACACAAGTAGACGGACAAGGAAACTTCTGGAATGATGACTGCGCACTCATATAATACTGCGCAAAAGTCCACCGTTGAGATAGAAAAGATCATATCTACCATTATGCAAGCCAGGATTGGATGTAAACAGCGTAGAACTGTCAACTGGAAAGGAAACTAATACAAGCTTATGTTTTAAAATGGATACCTTAAGAGCCATTGTAATTATGATTTTGTTATTAGTTTCGAAACGTTTTGTAAGGTCCTCAATTATTTTTATTTAATAATAGGAATACGTGTTTATCAAGTACTTAATGTTCTAATGGTTTGTTATTGGTTCTAATAGTCGGTTATTAAAAATGTTTTGTCACTGATACAGTATTGATTTTATAAATGTTTCGTTTGAGAGTATTTATTAATTTTAGGTATTCCCTACCTTAACAGAAGAAACGGAACCGTTATAAGTTCACTCATGTATCTGTATGCCACAGCCTTTTTTGTTCCAGAAATCAATTGACTTAGAATATAAAATTAATACAGCAATAAAACATATTAACCTGTACATATTTCAGTACCTAGCACTCGAAAATATTTACATGAAAATTTCAAAAATTGTTTTTCTTCTGTATATAGATTCATGAAATAAACTAAAAATTAAGCAAAAAATATGCCCGCCCTCTTTTTTCCAAAAGTACTTAACCTATAATTATGAAAAAATAGAGTTTGGAAAAAGTTTATAAGAAAACTAAAGCAATTATCCTAGATCTTACCATTTTTCAAATATGCACAATATTTTAACGCCTATGAAAAATATAGTAAGCAATATATTTACTGTTGAATACATTTAGCGTTAATAATGTAGAAATTAATTATTCACAATTAAATGAAACTACGTGATGTAGTATTATTTCTACTTTATTTAAATTCTTTACCACGACCTAGGTTTCGTTGTATTACAACATCTTCAGGTGCTCAATTAACAAAGATTTTTGCCAATAGCCCACCTGAAGATGTAATTTAACGAAACCTTAGTCGTGGTAAAGAACTTAAATAAAGTAGAAATAATACTACATCACGTTATTTCATTTAATTGTCAACATATTTACTTTGTGAAAAATGAATATTCAAAATAGTTTAACAGAAATACTATGTACCCTTAAATATTTATAGGTTCAAAAAACTGTACCGAGCCCTCATAATTCGAATTCTATGCACCCTTGACAGTTTTTTTACGTGTGTAATTTTATACAATATTATTATAATATATAATCATGACATTTTTCAAAAAAAATTATTCATAAAATAATTTTCTAATATAACCGTGATCAGATTGAGCAGCTGAGTATTGTGAAAATATAATGCGGTTCTAGATGAAGGTATTGAAAAAGATGATGTTCACTCGAGGACAGGAAGTTATTAAGTACGAAGTGTGAGCTTACACGTTGCGTAAAACGAAGACATACCAACATGAAGTAATAATTACAAATAACCACCACGTCGTGACTCGAACAATAATACGACCCAAATTACGGCAACGTGCACAGCACCAAGTTGAGCAACGCCTACGCGCGATCTAGCAAAAAGCGTTAGCGGATATGTGTGGGTGTTCGCGATATTTAAAACAATGCATGTTCTCTCGCGCGCACGTAACGGTCCATAGAGAAAAACGTCGCTCGATACTTCAAATATAGAATAGTCAAATATAGAAATCAGAGTTCATATAAGCCTTAACAACTTCGGGAAAGTTATAAAGTTAAATTTTACATTTTGAAGATATTTTAATATACGGACGTTTTTGTTCATTATATCAACTAATGAATACAACAGTTCAACAGTCGACATGAAAATAATTCGAATATCTGCTAAAAATAATATGCAGTTAATCCACTGGTATTTATGACATGTTTTGTTATATTTATAGAGAAAATTAGCCATATTTTTTGTGTGAATATTTAAATAAAGAAGAATCACTTCACAAATTGTTAAATATTATTTGAAAATGAAATAAAGGATACAAAGAACCTGGAAGACATACGAAATGAAATATTTTACTAATATCAATTACAAAATATAAACTAACATTCAGATCATTATTAGTTCTATGACGAAATAATTTATCCAATAATTTATCCATACCTCAGTTCGTCAATCTTCTAGTTGCTGAACCCTATAGGTATAAATAAATGAATTGCGATAAAAAAGTAAGTATTCAACCCACGCCCAGGCCGACACACAATATTTTTTCTGATATAATTAATGATTTCCAAATTCCATGTGATATTTAAATGAAAATTCTAAATAAATAACATTCAAAGTGCGAAAAATTGCTATGTATATTACTATTACTATGCCATCGCAATACAGCTCATTGTGAACCTGAACCTACTTCAAGATCACCTTTCATTTCCCATAATCCTAAACGTTATCTCAGCAGCTCTGATGATATATTTCCCACTTTATCGTGGGTGTAGGAGTTTAAGTACATCTGCGACCACTATTTATGAAAAGACCAAAGCAGTGATGCGAAAACGGAAAACGATATGATACGAAAACGGAATGCCATGTGGTTAATGACTAATAATCTCCTATGAACGACGACAAAGTCAAGCATATAATAAAAAAATAAGAATGGAAATAGATTAAATAAAGGAAAAACATTTTCAAAAACAGGGAGAAATTTGTATGTCTCAACAAGTAGACTAAAAAACGTAACCGTCCTAGTTTACACCATCTGGCGCGGTATCAACGACAAGCTTGTGCAGCTACTTATGCAGCTATAGTTAGCTCAGAGTACGTACTAGTACAGCTACTGTTAGCTGACAAAGTCGATATATAATTAATATGTACTTACAATAATTCAGTCTCGCGTGGTACTTGAACAATAATTTTTACTAAGGTTTCCGACAAATGTGTAATTTTATTTCATTCAAAATAATATGTGTACCTCCAACGCGATGAATTAGAAAAATGTAAAAGTTTACGTAAATAAAAAGTTGGTAAAATAGGTTAATCATTAAGTCGTTAAGAGATTAGGTAATCGCAGGAGATTAAATAATCAATAAAAGAACTGTAGAATAGTGACTGATGAATGTAAAATTATGATATATATATATATATATATATATATATATATATATATATATATATATATAAATACTATAAAATTAAAAACGGATTTAGAAATAGTGTCAAAATCATTTTAGTAATTATAACTGTGTCCGTAACAAACTTTAACAACATGGTTTATTTAATATGATGGCGTCTTGGAAATGAATTAATTTAAAATTTTAATTATCCCTTGTAATGTACAAACCTCTATAAATTTATTGTTATGTAATAAACCGTCTCAAAATCAGTCGTCACGTTAAAGAATTAGCGAGACTCGTATAAAGGCACCAATCAACGGCGGTCTACAAAAAAACGGCACCGATTCATCTAGAGGAAGAAAACTTGAAAATATTACAGAATATAGAAAATATTTAAGAAATTTGAACAGAAGATTGAAAAACAATATACAAGTACTATTAAAAAAATGCAGAAGCAAAATGGCAGACAAAAGCGGAGCCAAAATCACAATTATTTTTCACAATTTATATTTAATTTATATAAATAGTACGGTATTATGAAAATCATGATGACCGAAAAATAAATAAAATTTTATTAGGTAGATAACGTAATAAAATAAATTAACGAACTTTTAATATAACGCTTAGCCTAACCTACATAAGGCGATCTTGTTAGAGCAAAAAAATTGCTTCCAGTCAACCGTAGCATTAAACAATTAATTCCGACATGAACTGCACTAATTACAGTAAGTACACTAAGCCAAACAAAAACTCAATTGAACTAAGAAATCATCAATTTTTACAATCACGAAAAAAGAAAAAGACCGAGTCATGAAGAAAAGAAAAGATATAAGCATAGGAATAACAGAGTAAAAAATTAGGAAAAGTATGTTGTTTTCAGAAGAACTTGTAAAAGCTTACATTGACGATATATTCTTGATCATCATCTTGGCAGGCTGTTAACTATAGACGAAAATCAAAAAACTACGTAATCTTTTTTATTCTCCATTATTTTTTGCTTAAAACTTAATACTTCTGTATACTACTTTTGTATTTATCTGATTGAACTTTAAGAAAAACAATTTAAAATATGAATTCCGCCCTAATATCCACAATTACTTACTAAATATGTCTAAATAAACAGTTTGGATCGCTCTATACAAGGATAAGTATATTGAAGAGAAATTATTTAAGTTTATTGTTGTTTTTAAGTTTATTACCCCTAAATTTTAAATATTGACTAAGTAATAAATTTTGGTTTAAAAAAATAATAAACTGATAGAATTTACATAGCACGTTTTAATACGTCAAAAACAAAATAAATAAACCTGAAAAATACAAGTAAAACTTGCATTTTTTACCATGTAAAAGAATTAACGTCTATGAGTAGTCTAAGTATAAATATATATATATATATATATATATATATGTATATATATATATATATACATATATATATATATATATAATAAATAGTGTTACTGTAAAACTACTTATTAACATTATTGTAATTTTTGGCTATAAAAGTATATTGTCTATTAAGTCTTTCACATCGGTAAAGTGTTGTGAAAAAAAAATAATTCGGTTTTATCTCTCCTAACTCTTCTATATTTTTCTATTAACTCTTATATATTCTTTATATACTTTTTTTCAGTATTTCTTAATTAAATATTAGAACGACATATTAAACGTCTTTAAAATGGATCAAATAACACAATGTGTTTAAAAATGGTAACTTTTGTTACTAATGATGATTATTTAATGAAAAAAAAATAAAGAATCGGATTTGTTGCCAACTTATAGGCGTTTGCAACCATACCCCACTTATTCATGTAGAAAAAAAAATTGTTCAGACCCAGTTTAAATATTTGATAGTCCCCCAGAAATCGAATTTTAAATAATTTTAAATATAATTTTTAGGTTCTACTCATAAGGAAATTTCACGATTTTGTGTTATTTCATTTAGAAGTGGAAAACCTCTCACAGATAGACAGATGGAC
Source organism: Druceiella hillmani (assembly GCA_039881145.1). Classification (NCBI taxonomy): domain Eukaryota; kingdom Metazoa; phylum Arthropoda; class Insecta; order Lepidoptera; family Hepialidae; genus Druceiella; species Druceiella hillmani. Next base: position 14,556,501 of record JAYKKI010000028.1, on the reverse strand, counting down.
GGAAAGACGAATAGATGATTTGCCATAATAATAAGAGTCCGTTCGGATACTTCCGGTACCGAACCCTTAAAACCGAACCCTTTTTCAGGCCAAAAAGTATCTGATATTAACATAGCTACAAATACATTTAGAACAAGTCGTAAGAAGTTCTACGTCAAAAATGTAATTTAATTTACCATTAAAAAATTAATATTAAAATAGCTACGAATTACTTGAGGTCAATTTGTACTTGACCAGTCCCTTCGAGCCATTTCTAAAAACAACTGAATTCAAATCCGAAATTCACTCAATGATATAAATAAAATATACAAGTCTCATCATAAACGAATCATAATATACAAAATGAAATACATCTATTCCACATTTCATATATCCGAACAGAGACATTCTATTGCTAGTCACTAAGTTATAAGTTTTCACGCAGCGGAAACAAAACCATGATACATAAAGTGGCGCCATCCAGGCGCGCAGTCTTGGGACGGCCAATGACTCACCGTTTAATCCACCAAATTGTCGCGGAAAAGTAGTCATAACTACCATTCATAGGAGTTTCACCACGTTCTACCAGATTAATATTTTTAACATTTACAGTTAGCGATTATCTAAATACACTAAAATATGTATATATTTATTTCTGTCTGAAAATCGAAATACAAATTTCCATGTTTCTAACTTTCCCATGACATATTTTACTCCTTTAGGGGTTGAATTTCAACAATTTTGAAAAAATCTTAACGTATGCTTAGAAGACATGAGGAATATACGAGTCAACTTTCAAGTTTGGCAGCTTTATAGTTCTGAATATTTCGTGATGAGTCAGTTAGGAGTGATCTTTGACTTTTATAACTTACAATTGAATGAAACTACGTGATGTAGTATTATTTCTACTTTCTTTAAGTTCTTTACCACGACCTAGGTTTCGTTGTATTACAACATCTTCAGGTGGGATATTAGCAAAGATCTTTGTTAAAGTGGTAAAGAACTTAAAGAAAGTAGAAATAATACTACATCAGTTAATTTCATTTAATTGTTAGTAAAGAATTTCTACAAAATTAACCATAAATATATTGAATATTTTATAACTTATAAAATATCCACACTACTTAAAAAATTAATAACTTCATAAAGGGTCTAAAGTCTTTAATCAAATTTTCACTAGTGTTTAAGACATTAACAAGTTTTAATAATCATAACTTAATAACGATATTTTCGGAAATTTATTGAAAAAATGTGAATTCAGGGAACAAATATTTCAAGAATTTTTTTTAAATAGATATTTTTAAAATTTTCTGCGTGACCCAATAAAGTTTCTATTATAACTAGTGGATCCGTGTGTCCGACCTTCTGTCGCTGCCTTATAACTTATGAACGTTACAATTTTAGCACTGCTAAAATTGAAAGAGGTAACATAAATTTAATCGTAGGGTATAATTATATTGCAAAAAGTTATGAACATTAAAACAAGGTAAAGTTGAGGAAAAAATCGCGCGATACACCAGATGTTTATAACGTGTAACGCAGATGTTTAAAACGGCCGCAAACAATGCGGCCATATTGGAAGAATGTATACCAAAGGCCGTAACCGGATAAAAAAGCAGAATCTGCCCCATTCGGATTCCCCTTTTAACTTGACCGAATGTTAGTCCTTAGTATTCTATCTTCGACTGCAGGATTTAATAATAACATTTTTGAAAAAGATTCATATATTTTGAACGGTTTGACCGATTTCAGTAAAATAAATTTATGTTACATTTATAGATTAGATACATTTTTACACATTTTTGAGATAGCGGAAAATCATTATATCATGAAAAAAAAATTTACTGTTTTGTAAGTCGTATTTTCCTAGTCAATTATAATTTTTTTTTAAACCTTTAAGTTACGTTCTTCAACATACAATTCACATAAAATTTCCAAAGGGATAGACACATATTAAGGGTAAAGAAATATATTAGACATTTTTAATTTTTTAAAATAGATATTTAAAAAAAAATTGTAAGTCGGTATGAATTATAATTTATTCTTTTAGACACCGTTTTATAAAACAAATTTTTTTTAATGTTTGAAATGGATTATAAGATCTAGAAATTAATAGAAATTCTCTTTTTTTATTTTTAAACATATGATTTATCCTATTTTTTGGAATTTGTTAAATAGGTATATAATACCGAAAATCACTAAAGGAACGTCATTATTTAATACTATTTATTATATCACTCTTCTTTATTATTACTGTTTAAGTTATTCCCGTTCCTAGTTATCGAAAGAAGTATAACAACAAACTGAAAAAAAAATATTTATTTGTGAAAGCACAATCACCATAAATAATAATTTTGTAGCCGATTCGATAACCCGCAATCGACTAATAATAATAACGCTGATATTAGACTAACCATATAATCCAAATTGCATATATAGATTAATTTAGCCATGTTACTTTTTTCCTGAATCGTGATTTCGCGTAGTGAAAGGCTACTTCAAGGAAAGATTTTCAAATATTTATGTCGGTGAATCAAATTTACTACAAATATATACAAGAGTTGCGACGTATTATATTTATTGCATTGAACAATCAAATGTTTGTTTCGAAATGATAAGATTGTCGGTCTTATGATCATTCATTCATAAAAATGTGGCTCAATTACACCTACATACTCGTAGGCATATCTGTTTTATTGAAATTGGTTAAACCATTCAAAAGTTAGAAATATTTTTAAATTCTTTGATTGTTTATCCTACAGCCGAAGGATGCAATATTAAAAACTAATAGTGAAAAAAGTTAAAACTGTCATATATAGCTATTAAAAAAATATTTGAAATCAGTCCAGATATGCTATTCTTCTCCAGCCGTGGCTTTTAATATCAAATCATTTCCGTTTTTTCGAAGATAAATAATTACAAACCTCAGGAAATTTCTTTAAACAAATCTCCTAAAATGTTTAGCTATATATATTTAATTTTTTTTAATGTTCTGATCTCCTACGATTTATGTTCCACAATTTCCCAGGAGATAATATAATTTATCTATATATATGAATATTTGATATTATTAAAATCATAAAGGTAAGAAATAATATATTTCATTAATTCCTACAACATTTTTCTTGTTATAGACTTATTACTGTATTTTCGATTGGTTCGTGTTAACAAAACCTGTGTTAGTTCAATTATTTCATATTTCTAATGCTACTGCATTAGAAATCACAAAATATTCAAAATAAATGAAACTTTTGAATATATTTGCCGTTAATTTTATAGAAATGCATTATTCACAATTAAATGAAACTACGTGATGTAGTATTGTTTCTACTTTCTTTAATTTCTTTACCACGACCTAGGTTTCGTTGTATTACATCATCTTCAGGTGGAATATTAGCAAAGATCTTCGCTCTTTAGAAGGAATCTTTTCTAATATCCCACCTGAAGATGTTGTAATACAACGAAACCTAGGTCGTGGTAAAGAAATTAAAGAAAGTAGAAATAATACTACATCACGTAGTTTCATTTAATTGTAAATAAAACTTTATTAGAAAGCAAGTGATCATTTCTAAGAGCAATTTTCAGTTGCGTCATTCTCCTAAATTAGCTATTTTTCCTAAACTATCATGAAAATATGTGTTAATTGAAAAATTATAAATGTTTATTGAAGAAAGAACGAGTTATGAACATCTACAATTAATTGTAGGTGGAAAAGTGGTCTCATTTGCTCTCCTAGAATATAATCACCGTAACTAAAAATGACGCACGAGTATTGCCTTCCTAACATTACGTTTAAAACTTTATAACTTGGAAATTTCTTAACATTTATCGAAAAAGTTTTCACTCTTCGTTAGATGTATCATAAAGGTAACTTGCTTTATGAAGTAAAAAAATTAGTCAAATGCACTATTTGTTTTATAAATATTTCGATAAAAATGTATAAACATCTATAATTTCTATGACGGGAAATAAAATATTTTAACCAGTTGTGAATCGCCAAACATTTAAATCTTGGTTTATATAGTAGGCAATTTTGAAATTTATCGACATATATTTCATTCGAAGTTTCTGATAGTACGACGTCATTAACAATATACATTATTATATTCCATACCAAACTGTGGTCTATTCCATACCAAACCGTGGTCTTAATTTGTAAAACACAAAATAACACATTGTTTATTGTATGTATCAAAATGATTGCTTGGTATTTATTTAAAGCATAAACTGTTGTTTACATATTTTTGAACTTAGAAGCAACCCTTATTAATCAAATATACTTTCGTAAGGCTGTTTTCCACAATTTAAATATCTCCTACCTGTAATCGGATGACTGGCAGCGTCACGTCTGACAACTAAACTCAGTTATCGCCAGCGACGAATATAATTTAATTAGAGTCTGCTCTTTACAGCGTAACTTAAATAGTCTCGCCCGCTACTCGCGTACTGTGCGTCGTGTGTTCGCTGTATTTGTGAATATTTTTCATTTCGTTATTTATATTTATTTTCCGTGTCGCACATAGTGATAAAAAATAAAATATTCATGAAGACAATATAGTGTCAGTATGACTGCCAAAACTTATAAACCTTAAACCGTTAGATCTAGACCACCGAAATTCGAGACTAATTGAGATTAAGAGTTTTAAAACTAAAAAAGTAAATATACATCCAGATATCACAAAAAAATCCGAGCAGCTCTTCCGCGTAAACTATTTTTTAAAAATTTAATACCTACATTTTTATTAGCAAATACCCGCTTCGCTGGATTTTTTTGGTCGTACATTTATTTATATCTAATACATTTTTTTGGTATAAAAACATGTGTTAAAAAACTTCTTTTTTATTACTCAAATTTCTAGAACTTTCCAGAAAAAACTGGAACTTTCATATTAGAACAAATTTTCGAGGTCGACTATCTTCCACGCCCTTCGACGCGCAACGACCATAGTGCACAATGGAAAGGTTGAGGCTACTATCACGCTCGAATGCCATTCGTCGGTGATATGTAGTTTTGGTTACAGAATATAGGCACACACACGAACAATTTTATATATACTATTGTAAATATGTACACGTGTATGTATATATATATATATATATATATATATATATATATATATATATATTACTACTCGCGGTACTAAACTAAAACCCCTTTCTGTAACTTGGATATCTACAAAATCTATACTACAACTAATGATTACATTGGAGATGATTGTATCTTCTACAATTTTTGAGATAACGTTTATAGGTATTTCTATGACATACTGATTTTAGTATTAAGTAAAATATAATAAAATAAGTATTCCAAAAATAATAAACATAAATTCATATATAGAAGGCATACATTTTTTTATTTCATATCCCGTGTCCCTTTATGCTCCATGCCGTGCCCGTCGATCCTGGGTATTACGGTCCACTTCGCTGTAAATCTTATCGATATTTTTTTAATCCTGCCAGCACAGTAGAACGCTTCCTTTATCCTTGAAAGTTTTAACCCAAGTCTTATTTAGAAATATTAAGGGTTTCCTTTCTGAGCATAAGGCCAATCTAATTCCTTTTATGGCATTTTATTTGATTCTCGATAGGACCTTCTTTACATCGTTTGAAAAAAACTTCCTTGTATACTTTCTCGCTTCAATATTGTTGGAGAATATAAGATAACGATGGACGAAGGCTCGGATTCGCTGCGTGAAGATTTTCATTACCTTCCGTATCTCGTACTCGCAACGCAGCACATAGTGAACCAAAATATTCTGAGTTTCAGTCTCCGTATCATTTTTCGTGACCACCGCAAACTTAACGACCTTTAAAGCGATAGAGGACATCAGAGTCTTGGAGTTCCTGCTATCTCTCAGCCAAATTTTTTACATAAATATATTTTCTGTTTGCATAATTTTTCAACAGATTCCAATATCTCAGTTTTAGAGTAGATGATCCTGTTTTAGAATACCATATCTCAAAAGTTAAAATATGAAACTAAAATAAACATTACGTTGATGGTCGTTCGTCCGTCTGCCAAAGAGTCTTTTTTTTAAAAAATCGTTTGACGTAGATACTTCAATAGTAGCAAACCATATTAATCATAATTTATAATTCATTACAAATGTATGAATAGCTAATATTGAAATAATTAATACTCACAAAAATTTTAATGGAGTTAATGAAGTAGCCAATTTTTTTCAATTTCTTGTTTGATGTGGACATGTCATACAGAGTATTTGAAATAATGGATTATAGGGATTCCAAAACAGTTTTTTTTTTTGAGAATTTGAGGGATTTTTGAAGATATTGCTGAAAATGTCCAAGAAAAACGTGTCCCCCGCTCTCATCACCGAAACGGCTTAGGTCAAAAAAACAAAAAAACACCGTTACTAAAAGTTTACTTCCTGACGTACGTACTCTAAATATATACATAAGCATAAATACGTAAGGAATCACGTACGTACTCTAAATATATACATATGCATAAATACGTAAGGAATCACATACGTACTCTAAATATATACATATGCATAAATACGTAAGGAATCACATACGTACTCTAAATATATACATATGCATAAATACGTAAGGAATCACGTACGTACTCTAAATATATACATATGCATAAATACGTAAGGAATCACATACGTACTCTAAATATATACATATGCATAAATACGTAAGAAATCCTCACAGTGGGATTCCTTACGTACTCTCACTCAACAGATTTTATGTAGGTAGCAACCTGTATTACGTAAATTGGATCTTCGATACAATAATCTTGATACGAAGTACTATTAATAACATCATTAGTGCGATTTAGGCTAAAATTTTCCACATGTTTTATATAAATTTTATATTGTATTTAATCCTGTCTTTTTTATCGCCTACTACTTTCATAAAGTAATACATTTACTGTAGAAATTTGAAATCCTTATCACATTTTACTAATTCTGACGTAAACTAAGGATTAATAATTAGACATTCTAGAGACTATAGACACAAGGACGTTTTACAATGCCTTTGTTACGAGGAAACTTAAATATAATCTGGATTTGTATCAATTTTCCATTAATTTTATCTTAGGCAGACGCCTACTACTCTTTGTCTGGAGGAGGAAGTTATCTTGGACGACGCATTTTGCAAAATCGTTATATACCGATAATCTTTCGAATAATTTCGTTTTATAATCCTAGATCTTATATTGGAATCAGAAGACGTATACCGTTTTATGTCCTGTAACTATGAATAAATGTCGTCTCATACTTCGATGACGAAAGTTATACAGTATTTCATCATTTGTCTCTCATGATTATAAAAATTTTCAGATGGTTCTGGTTCTTTTCCAATATCTTGATAACTTTATAGTTTTGAGGCTCCTGTACCTCAAATTGAAAAACGAAATCCTTATAAAGTCACCCTCGTTTTTGTCAGTTAATCTATCACAACTGATTTTCTCTAAAACTATGCCAATTAGAAACTTAAAATTTGTCATACATCTTATTGATTGGCGTGTTTCGCACTTGTGAACTCTTTTAAATATTCATTAAAGAATGAATATGTGAAAGTACTTTTTTTTTCCTCCTTTTTGCGTACAATGTTGGATATAATTTGAAAAGGCTTGTTACAAGAAATACGAAAATATTAAATTTTTTCATAATTTTAAATTTCATGTTCTAAAAAACATGTGAAAACAAAGTATCTTCCCCTCCTTTTCACCAAAATTACTAAACCAAAAATCGTAAGAAGAAGAAACCTAAAGCGATTATCTTAGGTCTCATATTTAATTTAAATAGGCGCCATGTTTTTCCGAAAGGCATGGTAGACAATAAAATAACGTTGTATAAATTAATATGTCTAAATAGTTTAACAGAAATACTATTTACACTTAAATGTTTATAGGTGCCTAAATGTGTACAGAACCCTCTTAACACGAGGTTTACTCGTACTTGACAGATTTTATCTTTGTTCTTTGATCGACTCTATAGTTTTAATGTGTAATTTAATTGTTTAATATTTTGATTTTTACTGTAAATTAGTTAAGATTCTATTAATGAAATTATTTAAATAACAAGTTACATGTAAATGAAAGGCACAAAAAAAAGAAAAATGTATTCGATGTAATTGGAAAAGTTGTAATTAAAAAAGTAAGTATCACCCTACATTTTGAAGAAAAAGACTATATTGAAACGTTTTATGTATTTGATTTCAAGATATGTGGCCAATTATGACACTCTACTCTTTGAGAAGCCTAAACTGAGTGTACTCTGTTCTTGGTGACGGGCTAAATAAATATAACTCAAAGAAATTTTCTTCCGTAATACATGTTGCGAAAAAGAAAATATTTCGTTCTATAATATGTGTTTTTCACATATTATAGAACGAAATATTTTCTTTTTCGCAACATTTATTACGGAAGAAATTTTCATTAATAGTGATTTTCCTAAATGTATACCTAAATATATACATATATAAAGTGTCACAATTTTATTCAGAATTCTTTACACATTATTGTTTTTCGGTCCGTTAAATTTAAGTGTATAAATAAAGACACTTTTCACTTTACAATTCACAATTCTTTAGGATAGTAATAGGAGATTACTTTATTACTTTTATTTTCCTCCAAAAACTGTAAGATAGTTACGAATAATTATTTAGCAATACTGAGAATCATCACCGTGCAAAACTTGCTTTTGTGCTCCGATTCTTGTATCTGCGAATATTATGCACTGGGAATATATACATTGTTTAATGAAGCCCGCATAGTGTAGAATTTTAATTTCAACAATAATTAATTCTTATTTGCTTGTATAATCCATTGAATTACTTGATAAATTAATTGCAATTAACTTTATTCAATGTGTATTTATTCTAGATTTTAGCATGTGTATATTACTAACCGTTCAATATTTCAAAAGATAAGATTTAAATTTTCCGTTCGTTGTCAACGAGCTTTTTTTTAATTTTCCGGGTAACCGATTCTTACAATCCACATTATCGTCTTAATTTATTTTCACATTAAATTTCTTATAAATGGCGTGACAGTCTCACAGCCAGACGTCGGGCAATTAAGGCTGCTCTTACAAATTTAGACATGCGCCTTTGAAATACACATTTTGATTGTTTGATTCTATTCGATTTAGATCCATTTTTTATTGAGTAATTATTTACATAATTTAGCTGACATATAAATGTAAGTAACGGAAAGTATTTATTATCAATGTTTTAAAACAAGAGTCCACTTAAGAATTCAGCGTATTTATAATATTTATACAAGTGTAATGAGCACAATTGATTAATATCATTTTAATAAATATTTAATATTTACAGGTATTGTTTTCCATAATAGCAGTTTTGTGAATAATATAGCAGATAGATAGGACACCTTTGTGTTAAAAATTGAAGTGAAACACTTAAATTTATATCAACAGGATATTTTCATAAAAACAATAATTTTGAAAAATATCTTCTGTTACTCTTAAATAGACCAGTGCAAAGAATAATGCTTAAATAAAGCAATGCAAGTAACAAAGCTAAAACAGAGAAGTGCAAGTAATGAAATTTAAATAGAGCAGTACAAGTAACAAAGCTTAAATAGAATAGTGCAAGTAATATAACTTAAATATAGCAAGTAATAAAGTAGAACATTGCAAGTAATAAAGCTTAAATAAGCCAGTCCGAGTAATAAAGCATAAATAGAGCAGTGCAAGTAATAAAAGTTAAATAAAACAGTGTAAGTAATAGAAAATAAACGGAAAAATTCATATTATAATGTTACAACATTTACTATTCAAATAAGGCTTACCACACTTAAACATAGACCATGTGCGTGAACATTTTAGTTGTGACCACCTTCGTGAGGTGAAAGATATGCATTCATTTTACTGTATTAACTAAACACTTACATTCTTAACCAATAAGAGTATGAGAAGGCTGTACTAGAAACCAAGCCAAAGGTAGTCAATAATTGATGTTACGTTTTACATTTTTCTTCTTCTTTCCGTGTCCCGCCAGATTATTGCACATTGGCTATCATATTGGCTATAATAACTTTATCGATAGTACTCTGAAACCTCGGGGTGTTTTTTTAAGTTATTTTGCCCTGCGTTCTTACATAAAGTACATTGCATCTTTCTGTGTATCGCATTACACGCCAGAAGTATTTACGTTTCCATTTTTTTATTATTCTTATCGATTTCCTCACAGACTTTTATTCATTTGCTGTAGAACCCCTTGTTTGAAACCTTGTGCATCAAAAATATTTTCAATATCCTCCAGTACACCACACAAAGGCTTCAAGTTGTTTTAAGAAGTGTATCCGTTAGCATTCAATCTTCGACGCTATATAGAAGTATAGAGAATAAATAGAATCATACTAACCTAATTTTCAGTTTCGAAGTAATGTTATTTCTGCGTATAGTCCTTTTTTATCTTGAAGTTTGTAATTCGAGTTTTCTATGCATCTAATATCTAAATTCCCTAGTAATATCTCATTTAATTAATTAATTTGCAACCATGATAGATCTCTTAAACTTTTCTTCAACACTGAAATATTTCCTGGCTGGATTTGTATTTTACCAAAGACCATAATCTTGGTAGTACGGCTTTAGTACAGCCATGCTGTTAGGGAACAACTTGAGAGATCTATTAATTTCTAATTTCTGGCTGGATTGGTATTTTACTGAAGACCATAATCTTTGTCTTGCGGTGAATAGCTTTAATCCATATTCATCAGAGCCTTTGGTAACTCCATTATTTACTTAATGAAGTTTTTCTCAACTATTTACCATAAATACGCTATTATACGAATGTCATAAATTATTAATGTAATAGACATTAAATTTTATGCTACAATTTATGCCCTCTTGTGCTTTCTTTTCCATCAAAAATATCTTCAATATCCTCCGGTACACCACACAAAAACTTCAAGTTTTCTGAGAAATATATCCATTAGCGTCCAATTCTTGATACTATGGTAAAAGTATCGAGAATGAATAGGGTCGTACTAATTTAATTTCCAGTTCCAAAGCGAAGTTATTTCCGCATATATTTTTTTTTATCTTGAAGATTGCAATTCAGGATTTTTCTATGCAGATAATACCTAAATTCTGTAGTAATATCCCATATATCGTTTAATTTACAACCGTGATAGATCTCTTAATTTTTTATTTTCTGGCTCGATTGGTATTTTACCAAAGATCATAATCTTGATTGTACGGTGTACAGTTTTAATCCATATTTATCAGGATGTTTGAAAAATCCTTTATTTATGTGTTTAAGTTCTTCGCAACTGTCAATCCCCTCTCATCCTCATATCGTATCAAAATTTATACCACAATTTGTGCCCCCTTGTGCTTTCTCAAATATGATTTCCGAGCTGATAATGAAAATAAGGAAGGTAAAAACGCTGTCCATTCTTGCTCCTCTTTCTTTCAACGCTTATTTTGACTAACTCTAATGATTGTTCGATAATTTCAGTAATTATTTTCGATTAATTCGGGAATCATTACCGTCAATAACCATTTGTTGGAGAACAGTAATTATTTCACTACGTTTCACTCGGTCGAAAAGCTTTTCAAAGGCAATAATATAGGTACAAACTAGGTGTCCAATATATCTACACCTCTTTGCAATCACTTTAATATCAAACAATGCGTCTTTCGTTCCAAAACTGTTGCGGAATCTATTTTTAGCAAGATTTGGATATATATATATATATATATATATATATATATATATATATATATAATTATATAATTTATATTATCTATATCTATCTTTTATTTTTGTAAGTATTTAAATAATTAATTTATACCTACAATCACTTATTTTTATTTTATTTTTATCGACGATCTGTTCCAGTTCTCCACAATATTAATTTCCCAATATTCTCGAATTTGGTTAAATGGAAAAAATTGCTGTAGTTGGAAGAAACCCATGGAAGAATAAATGAAATTAACTAAATTATTTATTAAAAGTTAAAAAACGGTGATGACGAAAGAATTTTTTTTATTTATCTTCTCAAAAACTATCCAAGCGCTTTGGAAAATTCCTGAGTTGTATTTCAATCACAGTACTCATCAGAACTATACAGCCAATGCAAATGCAAACACATATGTCATGCAATGATAACGGAAACTGCATCCGGTGTCGCCTCGACGTCACTTCTTTCCCCTCTACGCCGCTTCCTCCGACAGGCGCGGCGTAGAGGGGCGTAGCGTGCCCGGCGGTTGCCATGGAGACGGCGCTTGCATCCATTGATTGCGGGAGGTAAACAGAGGCTCACCTGCCCGGCCGCTCCCGCGTTGAGACCTAGACGCCGAGCCGTCTGCCCCGGATGATATATAAATACTTCTTTTGTTGAAAAACTACAGAGAAGTTGAAACAAAAGCGATGCGGACATTTAAATTATTTCAATATTATAATTTATAGTGATTTCATTTAGTACAACCAATTTTTCAAAAATACGTTATAAAGTCGCTGGAATTTAAATGACGTGCTACATTCTAACTTCGGGTCAAAATATATCTTCCTTATTTCCCTTACTGAGAATGGATAATTTAATTACGATAATATTACAGTTATTTATAGCTATCATTTTCACTTATCTTCTCTTTCCTTCTAATTAAAACTTCGAATCACCTATACTAGAGGCATTTAATATCTCCATCATTTTGCTCACGATTTCTACATCAGTTTACTTACGATTTTACTTCTCTATTGAAATATTTATTCGTAATACAAAAATGAGATATCTGACATGTGTACAATTGGTGTTGGAAATACATCATACATCATATATCTCGTGTCGGATACTCGACAACTACTAATACAGGGGTTTGTAGCAAGGCCTGAATTAGAGTGGTAAAGAAGGTGTAGGATATTTCAATTATAATAAAATATTTGGTTGTGTTGATAACTATTCACAAACCTAAAGTGACTACTATAAATAGATTATCGTCAAAATTATTTTTCATTTACTTTCTATATGACAGATGGGTATAGAGTATAAAATTTTATAATTACGAATTAAATTTATTACTTTCAATACTTCATTTTTACTATCTGGTCTTTCATATAAAAAAAGCTATGATAATTTTCCACTTTTAAGCCACTTCTACTCAATATCTTAATAACGGGATAGTTTGTGTGTATTGAGAATTTTGTGCTACCCTCCATTTACCGACGACAATTTTAAACCGTAGTGTCAAATGTCGCTGAAAAACAAGGCCTAGAGAATGACAAATATGCTATGAAAGAATTGAATATAATATTCAGTAAACTGAACAATGAAGGCAAGACCAAGCTTAACTGCTCCAATAATTATCGGTTTATGTGTAAATTCGAAACTACGTTCTACAATTACTATGATTATCTGCCAAAAACACTGATGATCAGTATTCTTACTGATATATTTCGTGTTTTAAAATTATGTGCCGACCTTGATTGAAGAGAATAATAAATTTTATTTTTTCTTGACCATGAGTTACTATAGATACATAAACAACTAAATATAAGTTTTCCAGCTAATTTCAGAAGAATTCACGGTACAGATTTTGAACGAAAACCTTTAGCTTTGACACGAAACATTTAAATATTTAAAAACACGCCCTACTTTATGGCCATAAATAACGTGACGCTGCATGCAATAGGAAGAGAGATGCACTGTACCGAACCAATTTCCGTATAGATATGAAGTCAATTTCCGCTCTACGGTGGATTTTATGTGAGCCTGTACGTATGAGCGAGTTCTTTCTGAATGGTTTTGATTTTCAAATGTATATAATATTACCAATAATTACACGAAAGTGTATTCTCAACTATTTTAAAATCTATATTAATTTGCAAAAAACTTATCCTCTTAACTTAACTGACCATCTAGAAAATAACTGCTAGAGTCAAAAGAACGATCAAGGAGAAGATGATACCCATTAAAAACTACGTAACTGACAAAGATATCTGCAAAACCCTTGGCTCCACTTTAATTCATTAAGCAAATTGATTCAAATATTCATTTTTTTATTAAAATTATCACTTCTTTACGCCAACTATTTTAAATTATATATTTTTCGACTTTATAATGTCACTCAAGGAACACATACATAAAATAAAAATTTTCGGGCGCAAATATTCAATCTATATAGTTTTCTTCTAATAATCATCATATTCTTTATTGTTTGCCTTATTTCATATTTTTTATCTCAAATGTTACAGGTGGTTAAAACTTATATTCAAATATTTTCCAAAGTCTGATAAACAAATATATGTACATAGCATAGACCCGGAATCAGCTCTTGACTCAGATACGGTACCCATAGTTAACAAAATTGTTTTACAAGATATTATTACATAATACAATAATAATTTCTCTGTTTCTAGTTAATTCAATATGAATTGAAAATTCCAAATTTTCATGAAAAATTAAATGTACTCTTATGTATAATATAGTTTAAGCTAACAATATCTAGGCTACGTGGCATATTAATTTAATATTTTTTATTTTCTTTTATATAAGACGTACACTGTTATTTTTGGAATGACCAAAGTTTTTACATTTCGTATAACACTCACACTTGTTACAACAAAGTAAAATTGTTTCCTCATCTTATTCAGATATTTTAAAAGTTATTTTTAAAACTTCTATATTCAGGCAAAATTCGTCTTTCGTTTAATTTGAAGTAAAAATGTAATTTACGAATCTTGTACATATGTAGCAATGTTAGACTACATAAAACTTCAGTTCAAATTTTATTTTTAAAATCTAGTTATATAGAATTACAACTTTGATTCAAATTTTAATTTGAAATATCATTTGTCATATACATTTAACTGCTAATATTAAATTTCATGAAATACTTTTATTTTAAAAACACTTTACACAGTTGCAAAACAAATTAGCTATACTTAACCCACTATAAACTTGAAGTAAGTTTTTTAATTCATTATTGTACCATTATTTAAATCAGCAAAACTGTTAAAATGAGATTAAAATTGAAAATAAGAATAAGTATTTACTCCTAAATTCATACAAAGTGCATATGTAGAATGCTATATTTAAACTTAGTAATTATTTTTCTAAATACGAATGTTAACAAATTCGTTCATCCCTTCAAAAAACCCTATGCATACAACATATAAGAATATACAAGGCTATGTTACTTTACAGATACTACGATCGATTAATAAAAAATATTGCAGCATTTGATGCTGTGAAAAAACTTTAGATATATGGAGATCAGGTACGGCCGTTTAGAAGAATCAAGGACCCGTCAAAAATTGTTAAACCTATACTACACTACTCGCGAAGTTGATTCAAGTTAGGCGAAAAAAATAGTGTGGAGAGATACTTCGATTCGCCTTCTGTAACCTCGCCTCGGGCGACTTCCGATCGCTGTCCGTTTTGTGCGACCAAGTCAAAGGACTTCACAAAGTTACACGAAACGTCTCACTACACTACTCAGTGTACTTCAGTTTGCAGATAGACTCGTACTGTTTCCACGTGGGTGCGTGCGGGCGACTCACGGCTACTGAACTCCTCGCGAGGTTGCACGAGTGTGTAGTCACGTACTTCGCATTACGATCAACTTCGACGAGCACTTCGTCGAGGTAACTTCGCGAGTAGTGTAGAGGGCGTATTAGATTCGATAAATGTAGGATACAATAATTACGTATTGAATTATTTATATAAGGAAATCATTTGTTTAATATATTTCTACTGTCGAATATCTATAATATAAGTAAATAAACGTACATATGACATATTGTAAATCATATATAAAATTCGCAGATTATGCAGCCGCACTATTCCGATGAGGGTAAAAAAACCAATACCTCTTTACGGGGTGTGGGTATTATCTTTTGTCTCGCATAGACAGTGAGCGAACATGATCTGATAGCTTTACGCTCGCGCCAATTTACATGTTTGGTGGGGCGTCGACTCTGCTCAATGCCTTTAAAGCGATCGTGTCTGATCTTGATAGATCTCAGTTTCTTTTCACAGCATCAGAAATACAGCTGCAATATTTTTGATTGCTCGATCCTTGTAACTGTAAAGTAACATAGCTTTGTATATTATTTTCTACTGTATGCATAGCGTTTTTTATATTCAGAAAAATTGTGATTATAGCATTCCTCAGATATAATTTGTATGAACATAGGAATAAATGATTATTCTTGTTTTAAATTTTAGTCCAACGGTTTTGCCAATTTAAATAAGGCAACGGTGATGAAATAAAAAACTTAACTACTCGCGTCACCTTTGCAGTCCGTTAGTATGGTTAATTTATTTTAGAACCTATAGTATGTAACACATTGAAATAACTGAATGTTAATAAAAATTTCAAATTATGAATAAAAAACAAAAATGTCGTTATTGGTATGAGGTAAGCAAGTATGTCTATAAAGAAAAATTATAAGCAGAATTTTCATGTAGTCTAATATTGCTACAGACATATAAGGCAAGTAAATCACATTTTTATTTCAAAATTAAACAAAAGCTGAATTTTACTCGAATATAGAAGTTATTTTTATTTAAAAAATCTATATGAGAAATGAGAATTGAAAATTTTGGTAATTCCAAAATAAAAGTGTATGTCATATATAAAAGAAAATAAAAGTAATAAACTGATATGCTCTGGATCTAGTTAGCTAAAACTATTGGACACATAAGAACAAATTTTATTTCTCATAAAAATTTGGAATATGCTATTCAATACGAGTATAATACAGAAATTATTATTATTTTATGTCACAATCTCTTGTAAACTACTTTATTAATTATGAGTACCGTATTAGAGTGAAGAGCTATTTTGATTATCACAGGTCAACAAAAAACAATTTTTTTTTAAGTCTGTTATTTAGTAAATATTTTCTGTTTGTATACATCGAAAATTAAGCAGAAACTCCATAAATAATAAATAAAACTTGCTTTTTGTACCTTTATATAATGAAAAATAAATATAAGGTGTTTTGGCAGATTTTTTGAGGAGCCGTTGCATTTAAGATGCAAGAGAGGGGTGAGGGGGACTGTGGGTGTGAAGCGGGAAGTGGCAGACTGACACGGTAGTGTGTGCATGAGCATTGAAAAGGAATAACGTATTTTATGTGTCACGAGGCCTAAAAATGTCTTCCAAAAAGTGTAAAAATGACGTGGACTCTTTTTTTTATTTGCGGCGAATTCATTAAAGTGAGAGCCAAAAAACGTTTTTGTTTGACATCAAATATAAAACTTTGGGAAGCCTATGAAGCATATTTTAACTTACCCGTACGAAGTCAAGATAAAATATGGGCACCTCATTTCTCATGTAATAACTGCAAAAACACTTAGAAAGTAAGAAAACACGTCATATTTTTAAGGAAAACATACCTATATATATTTTTAACACATGCATTAAATGTGTCATTCGTTAATGAATGATGTTCATTTTTTTCCAGCCTGATACCGACGAGAAAAAAAAAGTATGAAGTTTGCAGTACCAAGAATATGGAGGGAGCCACCTGATCACATCAATGATTGCTATTTTTGTATAGTTAATTCACATAAGCGTCGCACTGGCAAAAATGCCAAAAAGATTCAGTACCCAAATCTACCATCAATGTCTGCTCCAGTACCCCACAGTGGAAATTTTCCAGTGCCTTATAGTCCATAGCTGAAGGCACAAGAGCAGTCACTACCGCTATCACAAATATCTAGTAATAGCGAAGGCAGCGATTTTGTGATCGCATCGCCGTCTGTTGAACCCACATCTCATTAATTCAGAAGAGTTTAATGACTTAGTAAGAGATTTAAACCTACCTAAACTTAAAGTAGAAATATTAGCTTCACTGACATTGGAATTTGCTCAAGAACGATGTTAAAATAAGTGACAAAAGAAAGCGACATGAATACAAAAGAAATACCAAAACTATTCATTTTTAAAGTTTTTTTTTATTTTTGGGTTTTATATATGTCGTCTTTTATAATTAAAGTTAATAAAAATATATAATTCAAAATTTCTTTGCTTTTAAATATAATTTAAATTAAAAAATAGAGCTTTTTCATAAAATTTGAAATTTCGTTCTGGTAAGTACAAAAGCAAACTTTATTAGATAAAAATATTTTTTCTTTCTTTAGTTAGGCATAAGTAATCAAAATCAGAGGTTCAGAACTCAGACTCAAAATTCCAAAGTCTTAAAAAATAAATATTTTTGCTATATTATGTAAAAATATTTATTTTTTAAGACTTTGGAAAATATTTAAGTAAAAATCTTAAAAATCTCTCGCCAATTAAGTTAGGACGATCAGTTTTCCTTGAAAAGTATCATAGTTTTTGAGGTAGTTGAGAACACATTGGCGTGAAATTATCGGCAATATTTTATGGACTTAAAAACCAAAATTTTTATTCAGAAAGAACTCGCTTCTACGTACATGCTTATATAAATCCACTGTAGAGCGGAAATTGACTTCATATCTATACGGAAATTGGTTCCGTGCAGTGCATCTCTCTTCCGATTGCATGCAGCGTCACTTTATTTATGGCCATAAAGTAGGACGTGTTTTGAAATGTTTAAACGTTTTCTGTCAACATTTAAACGTTATCATTACAAACCTATATCATGAATGCTTCTGCTGTTACTTGGAAAATGTTCCTCGCGTGTACTTATTTCCTCTGTTAATGATGGAGTGATCTTTCTAAAATCGCGAATATATTTTGTTGAATGTAAACGAACTGATGTCATAAATTTACCTCTTCAATTTGTCCATCTTTGCGCATGTTTTTCGAGTTATTGATGTTTTCTCATTGCAGGGAATCTCACTTTATATTCAGTTATATTCCAGCTGGTCTTAATTCCACTGAAAAATTAGAGTGAACCTAGTACTGTCATAAAGTAGGATAGAAAGAAAGTGTGCTTTTGTTACTTGATAGTCAATTCTTTATATATATATATATATATATATATATATATATATATATATATATATATATATATATGTATATATATATATATATGTATGTATATATATATATATATATATATATATGTATATATATATATATTTAGTAGCTTTCGATCAAGAAAAGACAAAATATTTCATAATACATTTTTATTATTAGTATTTCCGGTTGATAATCGTAGTAAATGTGGAGCGTAATTTCGAATTTACACGTAAACCGATGATTATTGGAGCAGTAAGGCTTAGAATTCCCTTCATTCTGTAGATTACTGAATATTAGGTCTTGATATTCAGCAACATGTGACACTAGGACTTAAAATTCGGCATTGTGGATAAATGGAGGGTAACACATATTCTCAATAAATAAAATATGTTTATTAAGATATTGAGTAGAAGTAGTTTAAAAGTTGAACATTGTATAGTTACTACTATATGAAATACTAGATAGTAGAAATGAAGTATTAGAATTAATAAGTTTAATTGGTAATTGTAAAATTTTATATTCTACACCCATCTGCGAAATACAAGTTAAATTAGGGGGGACGTCGGTAGCGACGTAGAGGGGGAAAATGTAACGCCGGGGCGATAACAGATGCAGATCTCAATATCATTGGTGACGAATGCAATTGCTTTCGTATTGGCTGTGTAGTTCTCTAAGTATTGTGATTAAAATACTCAGAAATACTTCAAAGATCTTGGGTAGTTTTTGAGAAATTAAATGGATAACAAATTTCTCCTAGCGTCTCCGTTTTGTATAAATCTTAAATAAACGGTAAATAGTTTTGATGCTTATTTTTTAACATTCTAATTAATATATAATTTGACCAATTTCTAGAACATCGGAAAACTGATAATGTGAAAAATTGGAATAGATCACCTACAAACGTAAAAAAAATAAGTATTTCAGTAGGTATACATTAATAATTTAAATATTTACAAAGAGACGGGGAAAACTTATATCGACGAAAAAAACTACTTCAATAATAAAAGTATTATACGAATATCACTCGATTTTTTTATCTGAAAATCCTCTCACAAATGGATTCCGCAACAACCTTGGAACTAGAGAAACGTTGTTCAGTATTAAAGTTATTATAGAGAGGCATGGAGATGTTTCATACTCAGTTTATATCTGTTTTTATACCGAGTGAAACATGGTGAAATGGTTGCAGTTCTCCAAAAAGTGGCTATTGAGGGTAAACATTTTCGAAGTCAACGAAAACCTTTATTGGAATCACTGGGCAAACCTTAGATTTAACTAGAATACACCTAAAAGAAAGAGGAGTTAGATAGAACTGCATTCTAATCCTCCTTATGGCCAATATCTATACAGAATTCATTTTTAAGAAAGCACAAAATAGTATTAATTTTGGCTTAACATTTAATAACTTCCATATTAATAATTTACGATATACGGATGATAGTGTATTGATGGTGAACAAGTACGAAGAACTTCAGTGGCATTATCAAAGCTTCTGATAAATATATATTAATGCTATACACCATAAGGCAAAGATTATGGTCATCAGTAAAAAACAAAAATAACCAGAAATTATCACAGTTTATGAAGAATAGCTTGAGAGACCTATTACAGTTATAAATTAAACGATAAATGGGGTATTACTAGGGAAATTAGATTATCTGCAAAGACAAAGTCTGAACTGCAATTTTCAAGACATAAAAAGATTACACGCGGAAATAACATCACTTGGAAAGTGAAAATCAGATTAGTAAAATTCTAAATATTCTCGACACTTTTATATAGTATCGAAGGCTGAACGCTAACGGATTTACTTTTCAGAAAACTTGAAGCCTTCGTGTGGTATACCGGAGGATATTGAAAATATCTTCAGGTGGGCCCCAGGTGGGCTATGAGCAAAGATTGTCTTTGCTAATAGCCCACCTGAAGATGTTGTAATACAACGAAACCTACGTCGTTGTGAAGAAATTAAAGAAAGTAGAAATAATACTACATGACGTAGTTTCATTTAATTGTGATAAATTAATGACAAAATTTCCTTTTTCTTCTCATATTCTCATTAATATGTAATGTATTCATTTAGTTATAACAATAAAAGGAATGCAAATCTTTCAACTCACAAAAGTGAGTATGTTCGTGCATATGGTCCATATGTAAGAGTGGAAACCTTCTTTGAATCGTAAACCTATTTAAGTATTTCTACTTGCACTGCTTTATTTAAGCTTTATTACTTGCACTGCCTTATTTGAGATTTATCAAGTTCGCTAGTCTATTTAAGCTTTACTAATTGCCCTGTTCTATTTAATTTTTATTACTTGCACTTCTCTATTTACAAATAACCGTAGATATTTTTTAGAGTTATAATTTATATGCAAATATTTATAGTGATTTCCACTCTCCAGAAATTATTTTAACTTTCGCTACTAAAATTTATATTTGTTATATTATAAGACTTACCCATGATATGTTTTATTCCCTTTTATATCTTTAATTTATAACTTTTTTTAATATCACCCTAATAAAGGAGAAATGGCGTAAATAAAAGAGGTTCAATTCATGTACTTTCACGTTTCTATTGGCATTGTACACTCGAGACTGCAAACATTTATCTTGTAATCTAACTATCAATAAATATTTATTTTCTGGTTACATTTTAATTTATATTTGCGTATGACTTGTCATTATCTTAATGTTAAAAGAAAAACGATGCTCATTCCCCTCACTTCTATATATGGCTCCTCTTTAAGGTTGTTTCATGGTAGAAAAAATTTTCTATCATGTATCACAATAACAATGAGAACTACTGCAGGTGTACCTATTGATATTTTATAACATATCTAAAGTGAGCGTGTCATTTAAACCTTTAAACAAGACCAGTCAATAATGATACTTAATGATTTGAAGATGCCAAAATCCAACATGAGCTTGTATTTTCAGAGGCACACACCGACCATCCAATATTCTGTTAAATTCCTGGCACTCTTAACCCTTCTATCGTCCTGTAATCTTTTCCTCAAAGTTGACTCTTCAGTGAGGTTGTGAGTTGTGGAGGTTCTCAACCTTCCAAAATCTACTGTGATACCAGTTTGAAATAAATGTTCGATATAAACTAAAATACGTCACCAAGTTAAGTGTGCTGTTCCTCCTAAAAGTCTGCATTAACTAAACTGTAAGTATGCTACAAAGTCATTAAACTAGATAGGGAATGTTTCAAGAGAAACATTCCCTATCTAGTTTAATGACTTTGTGGTATACTTTCAGTGCGTACTCTATGGTCGATTTAAGTAACTTTTTCTAGAGTACCTTATCTAAAAATTATCAGTCGGATTACAAAAAGATTATATAGGCAGGTTCAAAGCTGGGGACTGGGCGAGATGTCATTTGATGATGAAAACGTTTAATATATTGCACCAAATACTATGCGATTCAAATCACGGGTACCCAGTTCATCAGAAGTAATCAGTAGGACTAGTCAATTATAATGTATATATACATTAGGCATAGCGAAAATAACGAATTTCAATGAAAACATTTTTTTTTATTTTAATGAAAAGTGGTTTAGATGCTGCTACTGTATAAATATCTACGTCAGAATTTAATTTGAATCAGAAAGGGTCTACGATTTCACAAAACGCTGAAACAGGCATAGAGCCGAGGAGAAGTCTGGCGAAGTACCACTTTTCATTACATAATAAAAGGGGCGGGAGTTCAAAAGGTTCAAAGAGTGTGGAGGGTTCATTTTCTCTCTTGTACTTTTTATCCGTACTTTGACTGGCTTCGAATTGCCTTTATAAATTAAATTAGGCGACGTCATTGCATTACGAACTAATTAGTCTTCAAGATGCCTGACGCAATATCAGATTTTATTGACTTTTTTCATCTATTTATTGCAACTAATTTTATGAAAATTTTTATTCTCATAATTTTATGTCTTAAAATAGTATATTTATGAAACTAAGACGATATCTGTCAGTCTTATACTTCTAATTTTGGATGCGTTCTCATTTGAGCATATCTGTGTAAATTTATAAAATATAAATTATGGTTTTTATATTTTTAAGTACGTAGGTTCACGCAGTGATACTTTGATAAATATTTGTGTTAGAATTTATATTGCCTTCTTTTAATTTAAAACTAGACACATTTGAATAAAATTATAGAGTACAAAAATGCGCTAATCATATTAACCATTCAGGTATCTATAAAGTATTCTCGTAATCTGCATATCCGTAACTTATCCTCATAATTCATGTATCTATGATCTATCCTCATGATTCACGTATCTATGCCCTATCCTCATAATTTACGTATCTATGATCTATCCTCATAATTTACATATCTATAACCTATACTCATAATTAACGTATCTATGACCTATCCTCATAGTTCAAGTATCTATGACCTATTCTTATGATTCACATTTCTATGACCGATCCTCATAAATCACGTGTCTATGAACTATCCTCATAACTCATGTATCTATGACCTATCCTCATAATTAATGTGTATATGACCTATTCTAACGATTCACGTATCCGATGATCGTAATTCACGTATCTATGACATGTCCTCACAATCCTCGTATCCTTAAAGTATCCTCATAATCTACGTACCTATCCTTCCACTGAAAGCAGCTCTTGCTTCTTCTACTGACGTACATGTACGTTTAGATTAATATTGACAGTTTTGACATTTTATTTTTTGCTAGTGAGCTACTTTTTAAATATACAGAAAAAAATAAGTGCGTTAACAGCAGGGTAAACTAAAATCCGCCGTAGTCTACTAGTATAAGTAAATATACGGATTTATAATGGCCCATTTTGAATTCCTTCCAGACCAGAAAGATATTTTACGTTTTATATCATTTTTATTGGGCTGTATCATTGAGATAAGGAATTTAGAACAACCAACTATTAAACTACAATTTTCACCCCTATTCAAATTTAATTTTAACTCTTTCTAGAATTTTCCCACCCAAGTAATCCAAGAAAAATCCCGGACAGAATTTATATTTACAAACTTTACGTATTGGTTTTACAAGAAGACTTGCAAACCTTTAACTACTTTATTAGTTTGAGGGACATTTTATCATCACAAACCTTTGTACTAGTAATAAAAATATTGGCGTCCACAATTATTAGTTACTGCATTTAATAATATTTAATAACATGATCTAGTATTACCAGTTATTATTAAATTATAATATTAAATTAGAAAGGTAGCAATTAGAAAGAGAAAATAGAACCCATGTAAGATCACTCACATGACTAACAATACGGGACTTTTTTATAATTTTAAATTAAATAAAAAACTACATCCACAAATCCACCCACCCCCTTATTTCCAAACTACTGAGCAAAAAGTCATGGAAAATTCGGTCTACAATTGTTACTGACTGCATGTAATTTACCAACATTTATTAACATGATCTAGTATTATCAGTTACTAGTAAATTGTAATATTAAATTAGAAAGGTAGCATTTAGAGAGAGAACAAATAGAATCATATAAGATCACTCACGTGGCTAACAATACGGCACATCTGGCAACATTAATTTAGGCGCACAATGATAAATAGTGGTTTGAAATCAAGAAAATATAGAATATTGCTCCAGTGACTTGGGCTAGCTTGTTATGATACCATATATGTTTCTATATATACAACATTTCATCTTTTCCTTTATTTCGTTCACCTTTACCTTTCAGGAGTTTTCATAATTTTAGATATCATATTTATCAGAATTGTTTTTCATAATTTTATGAAAAATATTTCACATATAGAAAACATTTTTCACATATAGAAAAATATGCAAAAAATGTTACCCCGTCCCTTTATTTCTGAAACTAATAAAAAAAATATGGGTTTTAGAAGCCCACGCAAAGGTTGTAGATGAACCATAGTGATTAATATAATCATAATCTTTGAAATGTGCACCATGTTTTTGCGTCAGTGAAGAATATAGTCGGCAATATGTTTACGTTTTTCCGTATTCACAGAGTATATGTGTGTGTGTCTCTGTGTGTGTGTGTGTGTGTGTGTGTGTGTGTGTGAATGTGTGGTTTGTAGTTAAAAATACAAAATATTTTTTATATTTTTAAATTAAATAATAAAAATTACAACCACAAATACCCCAAGCCCCTTATTTCCGAAACTACTGAGGGAAAAATCATGGAAAATTCTATTCAACAACAATAGAATAATTTTACTAGAACAATGATAATTATTAGATTAAACCTAGGTCTTTCAATTCTTCATATAAACACTATGATATTACGCCTGTGAAAGATGTATTAGGCAATATATTTACATCGTAAAAATTACAATTTGTAAGTAGTTTAATAGAAATACTACGTACACTTAAACGTTTGTAGGTATCTAAATGTGTACAGAACTCTCATAGACCGAATTTAACCGTTCTTCGACAGATTTTTCATTTTTGTCACGAGTTGATGAAACACAGATAACCAACTAAAAAAATAACGAAAACAAAGTTTTTATTGGATCTTGTGCACGAAAATCATTAATATGACCGCCTATGGTGAACGAAAATCATTAATGTGGCCGAAATCTAAATGAATAATATTATTATAAATATCCAGTAATAACATTACCAATTTCGACGAAAGGTTAACGCTCACTGATTATTCTTGGTAATACAAACATTGAAATTATATTACAAAATTAAAGTATTCGTTTTTAGAATTCCGTAACTCAAAAGAATTCTAAGAAAGAGTCTGTCTGTCATTACCGATTTTATCAGAAACTTTGCGAAGGCAATGTTTTCAAAATATTCATAATAAGAATTAAAGAGAGGTAAACAATCAGTCGCGCGCAGTGCCCTATAAGAAATGCGCTGAACATTTAGCATATATGCATACAATATTTACAAAAATTTAAACATATTCAAATTGTGCTATTTAATCGAAACCCACACTTCGATGTACGATTTGTAGTTCGCACACACAAAGCGAACTTTTCCGGTTGCTAGAATTTCAGATAAAACATACAAACTTCATTCCTATCTTGTATGAATTTACAAAACCTTCACGAATCAAAAATGGTCCATACGAAATTAAAATTAAATACCTCAATTCAAAACGTTAGATTATCGGTTATATTCAGACTGAAACAATGCCGTAATTATGACATTTACATATAAGCAATGAATCGTTGTGTTGTTATAAGGAGCTCGGTGTCAGTTTATTGCCCTCTTTCTAAAATAATTTTATTAATAATTTTAATAGTTGTCCAGTTTTTTAATTTACATATTTAATTTTGTAAGTTAAATATATTTGATACTGAAGTTTTCTTCGTGCATTAAAATGAATATTTTATTAAGTTATTTTTTGACATGAATTTTCGTCGTGAAAGTAAACAAAACAATGGCGACCGTCGATTGTTGCTCTTTATTACGTGATTAAAATGGGATTTTTTCAATTTTTCTTTTAGTGAAAAAAAGTATAATTGAAAATGGTCGATCTAAGCCAATTTCAAAATTATTAGTGTACGGCATTTTCACAGTAATTTTTATGATTAGTATTGGTGGCTAATCAGAAGTTGCATTTTGAATAAAATGTTTTGCTGACCTTGTTTATTATTCGGAACTGAATAGAGTGAATGGAATAAAGGTGGTTTTGATAATCTAGGTAATTCGACCAATTCTGATAAAAAATATGCTAATTCTGAAAAATATTTATCATGAACAGTAAATCTACAAAATTTTAGCTCTTTGTATTTAATTGTAGAAATTTGTACCGAAGGACAACTAGCTATTGCAAATCGAGAACATAATGACATAGAAATACAAATAATTTAAAAAGGTTAATAGACAATATTGTATTTTTAGGTAAGTAAGAATACATTTGTCGTGATCACGATTAAGGTTATAATTCGATAAGTTCAAGTAATCACGTCGAGAGTTTATTGTTTTTGAGTGCCTATGATTCAATTATTGAGACACATTTTCAATCTATTACACCTTCAATGTTGTTTTCAGCAGTATGGGGACGGTCGGCGAACGCTTGCGCGCGTTTATGTATATCTATACATTTTTTTCTACGTCCGTCCCTTCGCAGTTTGCCGTTCTCAAAAAGCACTGCACGCCACGTAAACAATATACACTAAATTTATTTTTATTAGGAATACACGATAATTATATAAAATAAGGGTTGGTAAATATATATAATGCTTAAACGTGTACTGAACTCTCGTAGTGCGGATTCCATTCGTACTTGACACGTTTTTTCTCTTGTTAACATCATGAAAGGTCCACTAAATAAGTTACCTTTTATACTCTTCTTTTATTTGGTTTGGAATACCATACGTTCTGCTTATTTTACAATATTTTATTTTATATATAAAGTACATTTACATATAAGTAGTAACTTCAAGCTGCATCTGTTGCTATAAATTTGATGAATCTAGAATTTCACACTGAAATTGTACTGCGGTTTAAAAGTGTCCAATATAATCTAGTATCAGATAGTTAGATTTAAATTTTATAAAAATGTGTAGTGTTATATTATTCTTATAACAGAAAATATTTGGTAAATTCTAGTCCCGGATTCAAAGTTTCAACACTTGCTTATAAATCTTTCAAACTTTGATAATTTTTTTACGCCACACAAATCTAAAAACAAAATTTTAATAATAATAAAAGTATTCGATAAATAACCGATAATAATCGATAAATAATCAACCGAATAATAAACCTTAAAAATAATAGATAATAATCGATAAAATCATAAAAATAATCAATAGTCACTGAAATTAAAGAGTTCTATTTTATATTAAATCGTAGCATAACTTATTGTGATACAAGACAATATTTTACGTAATTTTATAATTTCTTAATTTTTTTAATTTCTTCATTCTCTTAAACTTCTCCACGTATTATGTATAAAACTAAATATTTTTAACAAATACAGACGACAAAAATTTACGATGAGGTTCTTTTCTTTTAATCTTCTGCCATCTCAAAACATTTTACTCTTCATACTTGCAAATGCTCCATACCTATTAAGCATAAGTAAATATAAAATAATGAGAGTAACTAACAAGATTACTCCCATTATTTTTTATAAGATAAATATTAGTAATATTTTCTGAGGTTCTCTTCTTTTGATCTTCTGCCGTCTCAAAACATTTTACTCTTCATACTTGCAAATGCGCCATACCTATTAAGCATAAGTAAGTAAAAAATAATGAGAGTAACCAACAAGATTACTCCCATTATTTTTTATAAGATAAATATTAATAATATTTTCCCAATTAAATGAAACTACATGATGTAGTAGTATTTCTATTTTCTTTAATTTCTTTACCACGACCTAGGTTTCGTTGTATTACAACATCTTCAGGTGGGGATGTTGTAATACAACGAAACCTAGGTCGTAGTAAAGAAATTAAAGAAAGTCGAAATAATACTACATCACGTAGTTTCATTTAAATGTGAATAATGAATTTCTACAAAATTAACGCCAAATATATTCAATAATATTATCATAACTGAAATAGTAAGTAAGAAGTAGAAGTAAGAAGTTTAAGGTGGGATCTTAACGTTTTAATTTTAATAAAAGTGTAAGATTAATCAAAGTGTATTGAAAGAAGTAAAGCAACCGTTTTCACATTAACAGTCCGCCCACTGCACTGCGCGCACTGAATCCAATGTAGAACGCCCGCAAAGCGAGCGCTTCATAGAGCGCAGTAGCGGCAAGTTCATTCGGCTTGTCTGGCTGCGCGTCTGCGAGAAACGGCGCACGAGGACGGCGGCCGCGGGACCTTAACCGAGTCTGACCCCTGCACTCTGAACTCCACAGCACTGCCCGTAGCACACCGCTCTTCGCTACGCCGTAGAGCGGTCCTCGACCCACTATACAGTAGAGCTATTGAATCAATCTAATCGTCGTGAGTATAGTTTTCACTTAAAAATAATTATGTAATGTAGCAATAAATGTTAAGTAATTGAAAAATAGTGCGTATCGATTTCGATTTTTCAATATCACTTAACGATAGACCGACTCTTGTACTAAGTATTGAATACGATATTAACTGCAATAACTATATTTAAGTTACTAGATATGATTTCACATTTATCTATTATATACTAGGTATTATCATATTTAATCATCGTCTATTACATGTTATCTTATTTATCTAGTGCATACAAGGTGTAATCATGTTTATCTATTTTATACTATGTGTAAACGTTTTTAACCATTCCATTGTCTATTAGGTATGATCATATTTAACCATTGCATACTATGTGTAATCGTATTTAATCATTCCGTTGTCTATTAGGTATGATCATATTTTACCATTGTATACTAGACGTAATCTTATTTATCTATGATACGCTAAGCGCAGGGTAACCACATTGGAGACTGGTAAACAAAGACAATATTCTTTAGAAAGATATTAATTTGTTATATAGTTTACAAATTTTATTTTTTAATGTAATAAGAACTTATGAAATATTCAATAAAAATTAATATCTTAAAAATCACTAGCTTAGCTTGCTATTCTAAAGGTACTGAAAAGTTTTAGAAACTTTTCTAAATAAATTTCTCTGAGTAAATGATAAAAATATTCTTTTTACTTTTGCGTTGTGGAAATCTAGGAATATCAAAATAAATATTTTTATAAATAATAAAGCTAAAGTAAAGCTAAAATTTTAGGTATATTTTTCTTAGAGCGTTAACACCTTCAGTGTAAATGTTGACACATTATATATATAAAAAGTCTACTTTGTGTAAGTTTATATCAACACGTTATCTACATATATCGAGTTCGCGCCAAAAAAAGATGACACGAAAACAGGAATAAAACCAAAGGAAATAGTTAAAGGAAAATCAAACTGAGTCAACTCTCAATATCATTTGCCGCACTGAACGTGTTAAGTTGTCAGGTTTCGCTTTGTCTGACACAATGCAATATTTGAGATAGATTTTGAAACTCAGACTGCATTCTTTCACTTAGGGATATACAAATCGATGTATATTTGCATTGAAATATATAAATAATAGATTCTTTATTTCCTTCCATATTCTTAAGTGATTTTTTTTTCATAGCAATATAGTGACTTATATTAGGTTTAGATTTTATTGTATTTCACTAGTTTCAATTTATTCTGCTAACTGAGACATTAAAAGTAAATGAGAAAACTGATAATATTATATAATTAATAATTTTTTTCAAATAAAATTGCTATTTGGTCGTAACTTTTTGTCAATATGACAAGGAATTTTCCAGCCTTATTAGATTAAAATAGCCCTCTACCTAGAAAAGACTCTCTTAAAGTGGATACTTAGAATATTTTTAGTAGTAATACCTATAAATAAAACATAAAAAATCAACACTCGTCTATGCTACCTTAAGGCCGCCGTCTTTTATCATATTTCACTAACGGTTTGAAATATAAAAAAAAGAGTTTGGAGCAAAAGTTGAAGAGTAGTGCAAAATACGCAATCATTATTTATAAACATAATAAAGTAAAAATTGGAATAAATTCAGAGCTAGGTGAAACTTTTTCTTCATTTAATGTGATATCCAACCGTGCTGAAAATAAAAAAAGAAATACAAATTGGAAAGTGGGGCAATCAAAAGAATATAATTATTAGAAACAAAAATGACTACAGTGATTATGGTAAATAATTTTTATTATTAGGATATTTTATTCAAAGATAAATGAATCAATTACTTAAACAATATATGCAAAAAAAAATTGTATGCCGACGGACATCATTACTAATGCACTCTGTACGAACGTTTTTACTGGTAAAAGTTATACTGCGGGGTGAACCGTCATAAATTGAGAATGTATAGATTACACGCATACATAGATTTTCGTAATTATAAATTTATGTACGTGTCTTATAAATATCTATGTATAGTTTATATATACGTGTATGAAACCAATTAAAGAACAACACACTTTGGTAAAGTTTTGAGATCATTTTGAATCTTAGTACACGACTCCATGAATCTAGAAAAACTTAGTGCAATGCCATAGAGTCAATATCCTCTTTACGATAACATAAATTTTATATCACTTTCATGTAACAGTAAGTAAACCAAGGTGATAAAAAAGACAATACGCTATACTTAACATATCGCATTATGTGTATTTTAATTATCAAACTTAGAGTGCAAACGTACATATTCCAAATATAACTTTATGAAACAAAAAGAAGAAAAACAAAGTTTTTAATCATATTTAAAACACAAAACAAGAAGTCCGCCTTTCTATCCGTCCCTGTCTGTTACACCCTTTTATTTTAAATAGATTTAAACCTACGATTTAAACCTACGTTTCTTCTGTAGTCTGGCATCTTCCAATACTAATTTCTCAACTTTTTCAATAATTTCCATTCATTTAGATAGGCCGACCGTGACGTGGATCGTCTTCAAGCTAGTCTCTACCTTGTTTAAAGAGATTATGCCACTTGTAAACCATGGTCTTCCCCGGGCAAGAGTTCCCATAAACGGATGCCATTTCTTTCAATATGGTTTGAACCGACTTTCCTTGGTTGATAAGGCACTTTATAACGGCGCGGTACTCGATTATTTCCACAGTTCAGACTTTCTTCCAGATTGAGTTGTTTGTTCGACGATAGTTCAAAGACTAATGATTCGATTATGATAAAACTGTGTATTTATACTAATAATGAGTTACTTAATTAGCTATCATTCCGTTAATCACCTTTACTAATGGCCAATCTTTCCTTTCCGCGAACTTAAAAACGTCCCTCATATATTTATATATATATTAAAATACGAAATTTATGAATTTCGCAAGTTTATGCCTATAATGATTATTATGCACTTTCTGTCAATACTTTCATTCATTCACCCCTTCTTCGCAATAAAGGAAGCTCGTACAAGACAGAGCGCACTCGTCTTGCAAATATCATAACTTCACTAAATCTACAGAAGATTTGACAGTGTTGGCGGCTTATGTTATTAGGAATAGCTTAAAACTATTCCTAATTAAAAAAATATAAAAATTACACTTTATTTTAAATATACTTTACTAAAATATTCAAATGCTGCGAAACAAAATTGACCATTCTACGAAAATTAAATTCATTTTAGCGGTGTACTAGGAGTGTAGGAATATATAAATTAATTCTTCATATTTGAAATCAAGAATTCAAGCACATTATAAATTGGAAATCCATACAATAGGCAATTTAGCAATTTGCCTAAGGCCTGGCAAACAGAACATGTTAAGAAAATAACGATTACGTAATAATGTCTGCAATGATAACGTATACGTGTCCTTCAATATGATTTAACCCAACTTTTTGTATATTTTCAGCGTTGCTACCCTGTTTTCAATTTTTCCAGGAATGAGATAATGAAAGGTTGCCAGAAAAGCGGTCCCGTTTTATATCGTGTTTACTTTCCAATAATCATGTTCACGTTATTTATATACATCATGTGTTTTGAGGGCAAATTTATTTAAATTACACTAGGCTGTTTTTTCAGGTAGCAATTACGTTTGTTTAGCATGACCTGTTTTATGTTCTTTTATTATTTAGATATGTTTAAACGTCCTTAATTTTAAATGATGATTTTATAATTAGTTATGTGGTCTGCTGGTCGATATAACGTCTGTCTCTGTGTCTATGACGATAAAATATGGATCTGATTTAGATAGATTTGAAGGAGAAAAGAAAATACAAATTGTATGTTTAATAACAGGATGGGTGTAAATCTTCAAATAATTACATTTGAATGCGTGAAAATCCAGTTAGACGGTAAAATTAATAAAGGGGCAAAGATCAGTTATTAAATCAGAATCGGTCCGTTTGATACAATATTGAATCCGTTTGATCGGAAATATTGAAACAATACTTAAGCAGTAAGAAATATAGTCTGTAATATTATATATATATATATATATATATATATATATATATATATACATATATATATATATATATATATATATATATATATATATGTATATATATATATATATATAATTATTGTTAAAAGAAATGAGAAGTGGCGGGTTGCGGAAATGAAGTCAAAGGGTGAGGACAATGAACATGTGTGAGAATTCGACAATGTTCCAAAACATTGCAGAAATTTCTTCAAATTTCTAGAACTTCCTAGAAAAAACTAGAACTCTCATATTGGAAGTCACACATTTTGGCGGTCGACTATTTTCAACCCTCATGTCTTCCATACCCTTATAGTTATCTACACGCAATCACCATAGTGCACGATGGGAGTGTTGAGGCTACTACCATGCACAAATGCAATTCATCTGCGATATAGTAGTTTTGGCTGCAGAGTGGAATATAGGCACACACAAGACCAATTTTATAATATATGTATATATATATATATATATATATATATATATATATATATATATATATTCATTTAGTATTTAAGACGAATAGATGGCGTTGCCCCAAGAGCAACGTGTAATTCGGACCTACGGATGGTTATGGTCATGAATGGTCCGAATAACGCCATGCTCTTATGGCAACGCCACTTATTCGTCTGTATCTGTCAGAGGCTTTGAACTTCTGAATAAAAAAAGATAGGACTCAAAATTCAAAAATTTGTTGTACTTCTATGGCTACAAATGTCTTTCAAGTTTAAAGTGACATATAGCTGGGGTACCTGCAAAGTATTTTCGAAAAACTTACAATATTTTAACACCTCCAATAGAAATATTGATATTTTGAAATAGCTTAATAAGAATGTTATGTACTATTAAATATTTATGTCTATGTGTGTGAGGAATCATCGTCATATGAATTTTACTCATACATAATTGGTTTATTTTTATTTAACGTGGGCACTTGTTAAAAAAAAACTAACAATAGATATTAAGAAAAATAAATTGTTATAGACCTAAATTTAAGTTGTTATGAGTCTCGTATCATCGTGAAAGAGCCGCAGTAAACACCTTTCCGGCTATGAATATTGAGCGAAACGATTGTTATTTAGAAAATAAAAATTTATTACACTAGTAGTCCAATGTTTTTCCTAAGCTTTTTTACGGGGTGTTTTGTTTTTTTATTATGAAACGTTTAAACGTGATTATGATTCAAAACATTCTGTTATTGAAAAATAATTATTTCTCAGTAATAAAGGTCCAATGCAAAAAAATATTATTGATAATGTTCGTTTTATTTTTTTAGAAAGCAAGCCGAAGAAAATTCTTGCTACGCCAATTAACTAACAATCTGTATAACAAAAGTGTACTTTGAAATGGTTAACGGTATATCATTATTACGCTAGTACAAAAAATGCGCGTTCTTTGTCATGTGCCCACAGTTGCACGTGGATGGGCGGCGGAGATATGTAAGTATGTATCATTAAAACAAAGCAGTAAAAAAAACAAGTTCAAAAAAAAAGAAGTTTAAAAAAAACAAATTTTGGATAACTGAAACAATATTTGTGTTCTAGTCATATTGCAAACAATAACCTAAAATAAATATTAGTTCAATTTTCGTAAATCAAAAACGTTATCAGCAGGATACCAAGCCTGTCTGTCAATTTTGCATCTTCTTTCTACTTCCTCATTTTTTTGAAAATTAATGCAAACAAATCTAACAATTTATAAAGTAATACTTTAATTTTTACAAAAGAAAATTTAAAGTTTAAGAGATCTTTTTAAATTTCGGAAATTACGAAGCTTTGTGATGTTTTTTTTATAAATATAAGTATAAAAATATAAAAAACTTTCAACCGTTTTCAGGAAAACTAACCTATTTACACCGCCAGTATTTCTGAGAAAAACTGCTGCTACGGACAGACACGTGGGTGATATTGTAAGGGTTCCACATTTCCATTTGAGAGATTCTATAGTTTATTTATAGTACCCCGAATTATTATTTATATCACCTATGCGAGTGCGAGTATTTTTGCGATGATTACATTTACCCACACGCGACAAAACAACTTGAGACATCTTTGTTTCTGAGGAACAAGCCGCTTGTATCACAAAATAGTTTTCTGTTTCATTATGCGCACTTTGCCTCCCTTCTGTTGCAACGTTTGTTCCGTTGTCTGTCTATTGCGCATTACATGCAAGCATTGTACTTAAGTGACCCTCTATCGCGGCTTTGATTGCGATGGAGACGCAACTGCGTCGTCGGATTGATTTATCACCGCGACACCGGTGCGCCGCTACTAACTTCATTGTCGCATAACTTTTGAACGGATAGAGATCTTTAAAAAAAAAAAAAAAAGGGGGTATCTTTGATCGATTTCATCGTATTGTGAATCTCGCTATATGATTTTAATGATTTTGATCTAGTTGGTGAATCAACTCGTTAATTAAGTAATTTTATATCGTAATTAGCTTTTGTGTGTATAATAAATTATAAAAAGTGGAACAAAATGTTATCCGTATATAAAAATGTCGGGCTATATATCACAGCCAACTTTGCAGCATTTTATTCGCAAACTATTGGTGACATAAAACAAAAATTTGGCATGATTATACGCATTTATCATGCTAACAAAGTTATGAAATCAAAATTTAAAAAAAAAAGTTTTTAGTGTACCTCCCCTTTCTACAAAATGTGGGTATTTTTGTTTTCGCATACCTTATTGTTTAAGGTATCGTTGAAAAGGTCTTTCAAAGATATTGGGGGTATGTCACGAACACTTCTTCAATACTGGGGTAAATAGTTTCGCAAAAGTACTATATACCCTTAAATGTTTATAAATACCTACATGTGCACGGAACTCCATAGTGTTACCCTGAGTTCTACTCGTGTTTGACGGGTTTTTAAGTGTTAATCGGTAATTCAAAGTTGTATTACATATATTTTTTTAATTCATATTTTATCATTTTATTTTATTTTTTTGTCTGCTATATTTGTTCATTTTTAGAGTTTAAAAAGAAAAAAACAACCCTTATACGATCGCTCACATGTCCGTTTGTCTCCTCCTCTGTCATAAACGTTGTTTCTTAAGACCGTTTGAACAGTTGGCGTAATATATATATATATATATATAGCATAGTAATAAAATATATTAACTCGCATTATATCTTAATAGTCAAAACTTAATAATCTTCATATGCAAATTTTGGAATAGACTCGTTATCTTTTCATGCGCTGTACTGGGGGTATCAGTTGAATAAGCAATTATTGAGGATTCCAAAACGATTTTTTGAAGAGTTGGCGTAATATCTAGAATAGTGATAAAACATATTAACTCGCATTATATCTTAATAGTCAAAATTGAATAATCTTCATATGCAAATTTTGGAATGGACTCGTCATCTTTTCATGCGCTGTACGGGGGATATCAGTTGAAGAAGCGATTATTAAGGATTCCAAAACTATTTTCTTGAAAAGTTGGCGTAATATCTAGCATAGTGATAAAACATATTAACTCATATTGTATCTTAATAGTCAAAACCTAATAATCTTCATATGCAAATTTTGAAATGGACTCTTCATCTTTTCATGTGCTGTATGGGTGGGGGATGTATCAGTTGAAAAACCAATTATTAAGGATTCCAAAACTATTTTTTTTAGAGTTGGCGTAATATCTGGCATAGTGATAAAACATATTAACTCATACTATATCCTATTAGTCCATACTTAATTATATTCATGTGCCAATTTTAGAATGGACTTGTCACCTTTTCATGTACTGTATGAGGATGTTCCAAAACTATTTTTTCACAATTTTATGTATTCACGATATTTCTGAGGAATTGTTTGGGATATTTTGACGTCTTTTTAATTGAAATACTACATACCGTAAAATTTTTATATATTCCTAAATATCTACAGAACCCTTGTAATGCGAGTTCTGCATGTACAAATAAAACTTTTTCAAATTACAATGTATTTCTATTTTTTAATTATATATATATATATATATATATATATATATATATATATATATATATATATATATATACATATATTTACAAAAAATTTCTTTAATTATTTAATTATATGGCTGTTGGTTGGCGCAGAGTTCTTTAGGCATCATATACAATTATATTTATAGAAAGATTTTATGTTATTTCTAAATGCTATTTAACTAATTTGTATTCAACACAAGTTCAAAATATGGCTTAGGTATAAATTAGGAAGTAAAAATAAATGTTCTTTTATTTGAGTTTCTTAATTTTAATATCGTCTTTTCATATAGTACTCGTGTGCGTAGCGGAAACAGAACTTTATGTAGATCGACACTGGCATAAATTTCTAGCGTGTGTGTACACACACACACACACACACATATATATATATATATATATATATATATATATATATATATATACATACGTATGTGCAATCTTTTATGAACTATCGTTCCTATTCTGACATCTCAAACGTTGATGTAAACTTGTACGTCATCACTTAATACGATCACATTAATGTCCATGACATTGATCGTGTCATTTTTTATTAGATTTCAAAAACATCGAATGCGGTCAGTAATTGAATGAATATCGCATAGAAAATATGAAGGCTTTTATTAGAAGTTTCACTTCCATTCAGAGTGCTCGTCATACGTCATTTTTCTTTTGTCAACGCGCATTGTTCTTTTGTTCTTAAAAACCATCTTAAAATACATTTCTTCACTATCTTTTTCTGTAATACACGTTTACAATCTCATTATTCCACTTTCTATGCGCATATTTCTCAAATATGTAATTTCAAATTATATTTTACATACCAAATTTCACTTTGACAAAAATTACATTTTTAACTCCTTTCACGTAGAAGTTCCAATTTACATGTACATCTGTTAACAAATGCTTAATTTTATGTTCGTTTGATTGAAGTACCATTTTGTATATAACCTCCATGATAATTCTGTCTTTCCTGTATTTTCGTATATTAACAATATACTGTCTATTTTTTTCAACCATATTTGTCTATTTTATTATTTTTCGAACGTCAACATCGTTCCTATTAGAACTTGATTTATATTTACGTATAATATCTGGTAGTGCACCTTCAAATTCCCAGACGCACTACCAAACAACGCACCTTTATGCAAAGCGCTTCGCAGCCATTTTGACACCTCGGTAACTCCCATAAACGCTGAACTCGGCTGCAGTTAATAAGATTCAGATATTTATCGCTTTAACGACCAGAGTTATGCAAAGAGAAAATTCTAGTGATTTTATAAATCTAATTATATGGCAAAGTGGCGAAAATTCAAAATTGATCGCAGCAAAGTTCAATGTTGTGTGAAACGTAATATTCGATAAATATAGAAGCTATCTCTAAATCACCCTATGCACAACTCTAAATCACCCTAGCACATATCTAAATCACTCTAATCACTCATCTATGTTTCGGCAGCTAAGTTTTTCATGAACTTAATTGCTTCTATCACAATTCTGTTTGCGGCTAACTTTTTAAAGAAGAAGTTTGGCCTTTTTACTAAAATGTTTATGATAGGATTGAAATTCGACAGTAATACTAATTGCACAACAATTTTGAATAAAGGTCGCAGTTTAAGGAATTGGAGATACGTGACTGTTGCAATATATATATATTCCTCGTTTTCGCTTTAATATTCGAAAGAATACCTGGCTAAGTGAATTTGAACTATGTTCCGGTAATACGCGTAAACTTAAAAATGGTACCAGTTTTTTAAGGACTGTCATTAATATGTAATCTGCTATACTGCTGTACTCTGTTATAGACTGAAATCTGACGTTCAAAACATATCAGAAATAGGCTAAAATGGTTTTTCTTACCATAACCTAAAAATTTCTCTTGTCTTTTTACTTCCTAAGAAAACCAAATTTGCCACTTGACATATATTTTTCGATTGTTTTTTCAATAATTATGCATTGTTAAATCTTTACTTTTATATTGATCGTTTACTTCAATTTATGGTAACAATATTTAATTTGTATAGATAATTAGTACAGTTACGAGTCTGCCGAAAGAATCCTTATGTATAAACAGGAAATTAATACATTATTATACATTGTAATATCTTCAATGCACAAAATAAGGACTTATTGCCGAATTTTTATTAAATTAAGTTTCTGTCAAATGAAATACTGGACATCTGTAATGTACATACAACTGTTTTCGACGTTATATTTTCGAAAAATCGGTATAGCAAACATTAATGGAAAACTAATGGTATTATTATTTTTAATTTTATAACTTTAGTAATTTAGTTTATATTGAAATTTATACATAATATAACTATCAGGTGTCAGATTTAAGTTTGTCTCGCAATCAAATTACCCGATCTTACTCTTAGTAAGTGATTATTGTATATATACAATTAATCAATAATATTTATAATAAATAATATTTCGTAATCAATAATATTTTGGAAAATCCTATTTACATATCGGTCCTGAAGTATCAAAGAATAATAACTAATTTAATAAATGAAAATAACAAACTATTTCTATACCACAAGTAAAGTTTTGCTAAGTATGAGAAAACTTTTGGCAATAAGTTCGACATCGAGCAATAACGCCGACATCGCTATTTTCCAGCTCACGTTATACGTTACCTACGATTCTTGTTTTGCTCTTTTCCCCCATTAGCCAGCTGAATAGTCTCTTTCGATTTGAGTCCGAAAATAAATATAATAGTATTGCTTTTATTATTGGATACGAACAAGATTGACTAAATTTTATATAAAAAGTGTATAGCTTGCGGCGGCTTCTGCCTTTGCCCTTTCTGCGTTGAAATTCTACAGTGAATCGTCAGGCTGATCCTCACTTACGTATGGTAGACCACAATATTGGTCAATCATATCAACCCTTCATCATTTCATAAGCAAGAGTTCTTCAGCATAGACTATTTTCAATTTAATTGAAAACATTTATCGTAATCACTGTTCAAATGTTGACCACTCTTTAAACTGCTAGACCATAAAAGACAAACGTGGAATCTTTACGTGATTCCTCATGTTTTGTCGCCCGCAATATTACAATATCGAAATACAAACTTTAAGTAAATGTATACAGCACTATGCATCACAGAAGTCTGTAAAATTACATTTTAAAGTCACAAAAAATGTATAGCAGAATGTAATGTATGAGTGCCTACTTTATTTATATTATCACAAATGTTTCTTGAGAAATATAAAGGATTCAGAAATGTATTTTTAAATATTTAATTACATTAAAAAAAACTCAACAAGAACTTTGAACGAGCTACAAATATTACTATTTGAAGTTTATTTTCTCTTCAGATCGTTTGTTTTTCTTTATTTCTTTCTCATTTTTCGTCCAGTATTTTGGCATATATCGGTATACGTATTCCTCGTTTGGACCTATATCCAATATTCGCCACGATATTTGTACACCAATTTCAATCACCTAATTTGGCGATACTAACAATTAAAAAAACAATCAAAATCTTATTACTCTTCCATCTCACCCCAAATGGGACGTAAAATATAAAATATTGTGTGAAAATGATCGATTATTAAACTAATTTCTAATAAATACCTGTATCTTACCTTTTCCATGTCTTTGGCACCTGGATATCAGTAGAGCAGCAACTGCATTTATTGCTCGGTATTGCCAGCCGCATAAATTATATGTAAAGGCTACTTTTAGTATATACCGTACGATATAGGTATAATTCGTATTATATCTTAAAATAATATCAATAGAAGCGGAAAAAACAGGTAATTTTTTCGTAATCCTATCGAGTACTTTCACTTTCAGTTTATTTACAAACTTGACATTTTGGTACATAATCAGATTAATTAACCCTTTCATGAAAATAAAAACCGAAAGGCTATCTATTTACCTGCAATGGTAGAATGCAACCAGGTCTGATGTACTGTATCTAATAACTGAAATCCTACCCTTGATGTATAACAATGACTAAACTTAGCCTGGCATACCATGTCCTCAGTCATACATTCCGATTATGGTACAAACCCATAAAGTAACTTTCAAATACATCTAACCACACTATATTTTAATAAGCACTGTTGGAAATTATAGTCTAAGGGTAGGTGATGTTAATTTTTTATATCAATTTATATCTTGTTTTTGGAATTTGAACTCGCGCATATTTTGGTAATAGGGTGTGAACGTTTCTCCAATTGTAGTACAGGTTTTATAAATCACCGTCTCTATGGAAATCGCCGGCTCCAGGTTTCAATATTTTATATGCGCATATTTCCTCGAAAAGTATTTCGGAGCATATTTTTATTTTAATGGAATAAATGGATAAAAATATTATATGGTTTCCAGATTTTGCCATTCTGTCGGTCTGAGTGTACATACGAATATGTTTGTTCAATTTTCAATCCGACTATAAGCCTGACGTGCCTAGTTGATTTTGATATTGTTAACGTTCTGTATCTCGAAAGGTAAAAAAAAATACAACCCCTTCCCCGTTCCTTCTTTAAAACTGATAAAAAAACAGCATCTGTAGACATTACATAAAATGTTTAATCGGAAAC
The DNA here is from genome assembly GCA_039881145.1 of Druceiella hillmani. Classification (NCBI taxonomy): domain Eukaryota; kingdom Metazoa; phylum Arthropoda; class Insecta; order Lepidoptera; family Hepialidae; genus Druceiella; species Druceiella hillmani. The sequence continues at coordinate 14,515,210 of JAYKKI010000028.1, read as the reverse complement.
TATGGCGACTATTTTAAATCTTACAGTTTTGGAAAACACACAATATTTTTACGCGTACGAACAACATACTAAGTATGTTGTTCGTATGCGTAAACATATTCTGTATTTTCCAAATATGGTGAGAAAATAATAAAACTCGGAATTCCCAAAGAATTGTAAACGAATTTAGAATAATATTCATCATAGTAACCTTTAACTGTTTACCGTGTTGGGAATATAAAGATCGTTTTTAAATATTACTTCCCGTAGCACTATTAAAATTATTTTTAATATGAGTTTTATTATACCTCCATAATTATTGGACATCATGCGATTGTAATAAATTAGATACGAGTACTATTTAGAAGTCACTTTAAAATTAAGCATAAAAATATCTATAAACAAAATGTTTACACGATCTTTTCTGAAAACACAAACATCACCTGGCACGCATCGTCTCCAGACCAAGCCGCCGCACGGCACCACAACACAGCCATATCCACGCACACGAACTGCAAAAGCAAAAGGAAGAACCCCGCGGGCGGGCGGCGTCCCGGCCGGCTAACGATCGCGGCGCACTGCGGCGCGGCGGAGGGGGCGCGCGGGGAATACGAGGGGTGAGCGGGGTCGGCTGGAAGGCGGCGGGGTACGCGGGGTAGGCGGCTGCAGCGCGGGGTCGTCGACCGGCCCATCGATCGGCGCCGCCCGGCGCGCCCTCTTCCTCGTCCGGCCAGACGCCGCGACGCCCGGCGCGTGAGGAGGCTCTATCTGCCTCCAAGATGTTCGTATCTACATATTTATTATATACAATATTTTTTTGAATATTGCTTAAATAATTTTTTAATTTTTACAATTCTCATGAGAAATCTTAATTCAGATACTGTTGCTCTCAAACTCTACATTGGCAAATATATTTTATATTAACCTGAATTACAAGCAAATAAAATTGAAAAATATTAACCAATATGGCAAATTTTATTCTTAATTTAATGTAATGGAGGCCTCTTGAAAGCTAACATTATAAACTAAACCTGAGACATGAAAAAAAATCTAGTGATCACCTTCAATTATTAAAATAATACTCGTAGTTTCACACAACTGAATATTTTTCTTTTAATTATCAAGCTGTCTACTATATGTGCGTATTTTCATAACGTTCACTCCGCTGAATCGAATAATAGCATTTTTTTATAAAAAAAGTTTATACATTGTTTCTTTAAAACACAATATCCTATCTGTAGAAAATGCATACATTTTTTAAATCTACCAACTACAGCTTTAATTAATGTGATGTGGATAGCAAATCCAGATCACACTTATAATCCTTTTTTCCAGGGCTCCAATTATTTATTTTTCCACTTTGCAAATAGTAAAATAATTAAATATAGAAGAACATATATCATATGGTATAATCATAAATACAGAACATTATAATAAACAGCGTAAGCGTGACATTACCATAATATCATTAAACTTTGCCAACATCATTGCAAAAATATGCAATAAAATTAAAATTAGATATATATACTATTCAAGGGCAAATCGAGAGCTTTCTCTAAAACTTGAAATTATTTGTTTTTCTTTTTTACATTGTTTGAATATTAAATTACTTTTCCCATCAGTATTAAACATGATCAGTATTAATACTAATTTTTGTAGTGCCACCAATATTCTAACCCTATGAAGTTATTTCTTAAATAGCATGTTATAAATCAACCATAGCAATCAAGGAAAAATAATTCCGTATTAATGGTAAATAATTTAGAATTATTGTTTTCTTGCTTTTATTTCATGATGTAGTATAATTCTTCGGATTCCGTAATCGAATAGCAAAAACTCTTATAATTTCGCCAAGTCCGTCCGATATCATAGCTCTTTCATTGATTTTATTTTCGGAAACCATCCAATTTCTTATAAAATATATTTTGCAATATAATCGAAAATGTCAATATATTTTTTACGGTTTCGCGTTACGCTCAATATGAGCCCAGGGTTACACAGTAAAGTGTTTTACAGTGTAACCAATGCTTAATTTTTCTAACACTTATGTCAAAAACTTCAGGAAATAGAAATTACGGCATTAACAAAGTATTTCAATGTTAGATTCTCTCAATCAAGTTTTATTGATAAGATGTGAAAGATAAAACGGGCAATATACTATGTGAAAAATAAAATGAAAGTATGTTTGAACTTTTACATAAGTTTGTGAGGAACCCTCATAGTACGATTTCTACTCGTATTTAACAAATTTTTACTAATTTTAGTTTTCTTTGAAATAATCTCCTAGAAATATGGTTTTCTAGAAATATATATAATTAATTATATTTACTATTTTAAGTTAAAGTACTGGCTGCGTTAATGTTTCAGGTCACTCAAAAAAATTCCTCGTAAACAAATGTTGTGGCATTCGTTGTGGTATTCGTTAGGCGATATTTATAAAATAGATCATACCTGTACACTCGCACGGAATTATCCTTCATTCCTAAATGGTTTTTGATCTTAGTGTAAGAGTATATGCATAAAGTGACTCTAACATAAATGTGATTATAAGTTTTACTAAAAGCAATGTAACTCTTAAATTGTAAACAAAGTAGCAAGCAGATTAAAATTATTGTCTGGTTTTGTTTACTTTTTCGGAATCAGTTAGTACTGTTTGTTTTTTCTGTTATGTTTTTTTTTCGAAATATTTAAGCAAATAATTTGATATTTTTAATTCTATTTACATGACAGAGTAACAAAATTTGTCTCGTCATAATTTTTTACGCGTGTTCTTATAAATTCGTTGTGGACGTTTTATTTTGCTCCTTATGATTATTTTTATTACTCAAAGCATATCTACTATGTTATATCAAAAACATTTGTTGCTGGATACTCAAATACAATTTTTACATCTACAAAACAAATTTTTAAAGAAATTCGCTTTAATACATAATAAAATTTATTTTTCCAAAAATATTCTTGTAGCAGGCTTTTCTAATAAATACTTCTTCATTTTCCATTGAAAACGATATGCTTCTTTAACTTTATGACGTTGTTTTTCTTTGTGGCTTTTTTTATAGAATTCTATACTATTACAAACACAATTTTTCTCTTCTTTGCCAGTCTGACCACACAAATAAAATCAGAGCAATTTTAATAAGAATACAAACGGATCAGTAATCAATAGACATTAATATCTTAAAGCCTGGTTTCGAATTCGTTAATTGAATTCGAAATAACACTACTAGTTTCAAAATACTTCAGTAGGTAGCAAAAATTTCAGCAAACTACAACTCATATGAAACAAATGGACGATATTTCGTAAAAAAATAACGTGCATATTATGATGAAATATTTGTCAACGAAATTTCAATATATCTGCTTGTCTATTCGATATATTAAATGGGAATCAATTGAGGGATATTCCATAATAGAGTAGCGTGCACACTGCGCTAAAAATTTTGTTAACAAAATTTCATTATATTACTTTGATACATGATTGTATTTAATTTCTTTAAAAATAAAATAAAATCACTTTACACGCGATCCTTAATTTTCACATAATCGCTAAGATATTTCGTTCTTACTCAAAACTAAATCTTGCAATAAACAAAATGTTTTTTAAACAAAATTTATAAAAAAAATATTTTACCGCAAATATGATTTTATCAATTAAATTATTTTATCAATTCTTTCAAAGCCGAGCTATAATTACGTTATTGATTATGAAATACCCTTAATTAGTAATGTAATTTTCATTGAAGTATTTGCATTAGCAAAATATAAATAAATCTGAAATAAAAAATCTAATTTCAGTGTGAGTGTGGCGGTACAGTTACGGCCCTCTGCTTCCGCTCCATACCTCTCGCCAGTGTGCGTGAACACTAAAGCCTTGATTCAGTTCTGGTGTGTTTGTGATTTCTGCGGCAAAGCCCCGTCCCCCGGTCCGTACACGTAGACACGTAGCGCCGTAGATGTAGGCTTCTGTGTTGTCGCCCTACGTCGATACCACGGCACAGGAAGCGAGCACAGCCTGTCTGGGGCCAATGCTCGCCGTAATTATTTATTGAAAGTCTACGCTTATTTGGGTATAGCGTATCCGAGTTAGGGGTTTGAATCTTAACGCTATAGTAATGAAAATTTCATAGTAAATTGACAGTTGAGATTCTATTTTAGTTTGATTGTATTAAAATAATTTTAAGCAAGTTGAGGCTTCAGACTGATAAATGGGCCTCGTGAAAAAGCGTCTAAGTAGTTCAAGTTTGGAAACGACGTCTACGTACGTAGAGCTGTAGAAGTCTAGATGTAGGCTTCTGTGTTGCCGTGTTGCCGCGCTACGATGTTACTACGGAAATGAGTACAGTCAGTCTGGGTTCAATGTTCGCTGTGATTATTTATTGTGAAGACAACGAGCGTTTACGACGGGCGTATTTGTGTAAGAGGTTCACGCGTTTTTGTATTTATAGGTTTTTGGGGAGAAATATTGTTTAAATAGCGCAGACGATTACTCATTTTACTAAAGTGTATTTAAGTTATTATAAGTAATATCGCATTATTGTTTTCCTTAAGTGGATATACCTAAAAAGTATTAAAATTGTCTTTTTCATTTAAAAGAATAGAAATTAATTTGATAATTTGAAAACATTTCGTATATCCAATTTAATTTTTTTTTATTTTATGTCAAAAGGAGATTAATCTAATTCTCTCTATATATGTTATAACTTTTTAAAATACTACTATAACGAATGAACTTCAAATGAAATTCGATAACATTTAATTTGCAAGTTTTGACAAACGTCTTAAAGTTATGAAGACAAGATGGGGGTAATATAAGGGATACATTTAAATATCAAGGACTTTTAAAATAATTTGTTTTACAACAATGTACTTTTTCATCATTTGGCAGGTAAATTTCATTTATAAAAAGGAGTAGACTCGTAGATATATTGGAGTACGTTTTTATAATTTTAATGACATAAGGAAGGAAGTTCACGCATGTGTCAAATTAAACACTGTCCCTTAATATATATGGTGAATTCACACGTTTTTAATTGCCATAAAATAGCAATTAAAAACGTGTGAGCAGACGATTTTGCTCATTCTGGCATCGATAATTGGAATATGGTTTACAGGTAACGCTTGTTTTTTAATTAATATTAGCAACAAATCTGACCTACGTGCATAGTTTTTTCGAGAAGCAATAGCAAATATTCAAAATTAAAAGCAGATTTGAAATAAATTTAATGTTATAAAGATACAGTTATTATAAATTGCAAACAATTATGAAAACTTTAAAGGTAAAACTAATATAAACTAAATTTTTTTTTACTCATACGTTATTTATCTACTTTAATATATCTAATTGACGCATGTAGCGATATATGTCTATTTATATCCACGAGTCGTCAAAAGCCGATCCATATAAACCTGTCAAGCACAAGTAAAACTTGCACTATGTGGGTTCTGTACACATTCAGACACTTAAATATTTAAGGATACATAGTATTTATAATAAACGATTACAGATGTTAACTTTTAACAACGTCAGTATCTTCCACACGCTTAAAAACGTTACATATTTAAAAAATTATAAGGTAATAATAGGAGAATCGCCATAGTTTTCCCATAATGTTTTAGTGAAATTGTATCAACCCTGTTATGTTCTGATTTTTTGCTTAGTAGTTTTGGAAATAAGGGGGAAGGGGGCGAAGAGTAATGCTCTGTTTTTACATATTCTCGTAATATGTTTTTAAATATGCATTTCAAAATTACGAAAAGATATTCCTCTATGCCTCATAAATAACAAGATATCTAAAATTTGCCCTTAACAAGATATGTAAAATTTGCCCTTAACATGATATGTAAAATTTGCCCTTAACATGATATGTAAAATTTGCCCTTAACATGATATGTAAAATTTTCCCTTAACATGATATGTAAAATTTAATAATAGAAATTTAAGAGTTTTATTTACCCTCTTATTAATTTTAATACGAATATTTTAACAAAAGATAGCGAAGGCGAAAATCCAATTTCTAGTTTTTAAGTCGCAAGGTGTCTGAGAAAATCGGTTGTAAATGTAAAGACATTTACTATGCATTTCATAGCCACAAAAACAAAGTGCATATTTCAAAAGTATGACATCCAAAATTATCACAATCGTTTACCTACAACCGTTATCTGGGCTTAAAAAAAACCCATATTTTTCATAATTTTAGATTTAGTAATTTTGGAGGAGAAACATATTTTTCAGTATATTTCTTAAAACATAATACTACAAGTTCTTTATACTACTAGTTCTTAATACTAACTAGTTCTTTTAAATATAATACTACTAGTTTAATATATACTGCTAGTTCTTTTAAACGACAGATCACATTATATAAGAACTAAAAAAAATCTCAAGTTCTTAATTCTCTCCTTCTACAATTTTCAAATGAATACTTTTAAGTTTTAACTATTGAGAAATTATCGCCTTAATATGCTTTATTACTGTAGCAAATTTCAAGATTCTACGTTAAGTTGTTTCTGAGAGAAACGACTGTGACGGACGGAGGTACACGTAAGTGGTCTTATAAAGGTCCCTTTTTTTTTGAGGTACAGAACTCTTAAAAAAGTAAAGGTGAAAGAAATGAAGAAAAATATGAACGTTATAAATACAGAAAGATATATTTGTAACATAAGAAGCAAGCCCAAGTCACTAGTGTGATATTCTATATTTTCTTGATTTCAAAAAAATGCCATTGTGCGTCTAAACTAATGTTGCCAGACGTCTCGTATTTCCTAAGACGTTCCGTATTATTAGCCATATTTTAAATGTCCCGCCGGGATAATAGCTGTCCCGTATTTCTGGAATTCGTAATGAATAAGGCCGTTTACGCACAAAACGAGTCAAAAGCGTTCATTTATCAGTGATGATTGAAAGAAGACAGCACGCGTCGTGGCTGGCGACATTCTACCTCCAAGCCCGCATAATTTATGTTGTCATTTGTGTCACATAAAAAAATACTGTTTAAATTTTAATTAAATAATATTAATACAAGATATTCCCTTTCATTCTTTTGTTTAGTAAAAAATAATGAAAGCCAGTATTAACATCACTTTTTCGCGATCTGCCCCTTATAGGAAAAATAATCTGTGAACCCTTGTCTAAACTTACGCATCTGAAGTAAAACTTTAAATACTAAATTATATACATTATTACAATAATTTAATTACATAAATAGTACTTTACTGTACATATTTCATTAATTTTATACTAGATATTAGCACTTTTTTATAATTTGTTTTAACACGGCGGTGTAACATTTTGGTGTAACCAAAAAGTCTATATGATAAGTTCCCTCAGTAGAATAGAGCGCTATACCCAATCTCTTTGTCATAAGAGGTTTAACAAAATTAGAAATATAATTAACCCACAGAGAATTTATGGTTTGTATATTAATTTCACATCATCAATATTAGCAATACTTAACTTTCATACTAGGCTGACTTGTATCGTAACATTCCCGCATAAAATTGCTCTTCTATGTTGATTTTATTTATACACAGATTGATTAGGGCAATAATAACAACATTATATACAAAATAAAAGTGATACTTGAAAAACAAAGTTAGAAAATTATTAAAAATAAACATAACAGTGATTGAATAACATTAAATAGTACTTTATTTTTGATGATTAAAAATATATATAATTTAATATAATTTAAAAATTAAATAATAATTAACAGATATATAAAAATTAGCATTAATTAGCGTAATCATTTATATATATATATACATATATATATATATATATATATATATATATATATATATATATATATATATCGAGGGTTCCAGATCTATTCTACATAGTAACAAATAATTATTTTTCAGGTTGATAGGTAATTTAAAATAAAAATTGTTTCTTTCCGTAGCATAAATTACAACGCTTGCTTTTATTTTATTCTCAAAAACTATTAAATTTTTTTCTATCAGTACTTTAAAAGAAAAAACAGTAACAATTAAAATATGATTAAATATTTTTTCGTTAAATTTTTGACACATCTCGTCCAGTGCAACACTCTCTAGTACTTTTTAATTTAACTAAACTCAAATGAAATCGAGTATATTGATTTTCACTGTATTGATCGTATTTTTAATCTTATCTTTAAAGAAACATTGAATCTTTATTGTGTAAAATTTCAGATTTCTAATTAAATAAATCAAAAAATTGCAAGATGTGTGACATGAGAGCTTAATTTTTCTAATTTTGATTAACAATAAAGTATCAAAGAAATTTAAGATGAAAGTATGACGATGTTTCCATTCCTCTTTACACAAATTAGTTTCTGCGATCACGTATTTAAAAAATACTTATTTTATTATTAAAAAATACTTTCTTAAAAATTATTTTTTTATAATTAAGTGTTTTCACGTTAACAAGTTCCTCACAGCTGTCATAATTACTCACGTAACTTACTTCATAACGTAAACCTGTTACACCATCTGCAAGTGTAGAACTAATATTGAATAACTCAATATTAAAGGAACGGAGTCACGTTTGCCATACAAATTCATGCGTCATGGTCATGCGTGCGTAGAATGCTCGATTTAGGCCCTGGCATTTGGAATCCCATTTACGTTATATGTGAAAATCGAAAAGGGTAAACAAAATAGTTTTCAAATGTATGAAATATAAGCAAAATGGAAGCGGCGTCTCACAAACTTTCTGATTCAAATATGGCTTTTATTTAAAGAATAATTTTCTTCCAATGCTTTCAAAAATACATTCATCTTGTGATGAGCGTGTGTCCTTCAGTGTGTATAATTAATTATATTGTTTTTCTTGGCCTACTTGACATCAATTTCACATATTAAATAAAGCGACTTCGAACTTTTAACTAATTATACACATAATTTTTTTCGAAATATACTTGAAAGACAACTGTACATCGTTTTGGTCATACATTAATTTTTAAAGAGCCACTCGCGGCGCTCGTTAAATCGTTTCTTGCGCTATCGTTTGCGTTCAGGCTCGGCTGAAGCTTTCGTTGAGCACTTCGGTTCGGTGTAGAGTCCGAATATTCCTCGACTTGAATTGCTTTAGCGCAGCCTTGCTACGGTGGCGGAGCCAACGTTGATGTTACGCAGATTAGTGATAGCGACTTAGCACCTGCTTTCTTCAAACTAAAGAGATCGATAGGACCTGATGGCTTGACTGGTTACACACTCAAAACATGGACTGATGTTTTCATTAAACCTTTAAAACATATATTTAATACGATATTGTCAACTAATGTCTACAACTCACGATGGACAATTACTCGAATTAAAGAAACGAAGAGTGGTGATGCTTCAGAAGTGACTTCTTTTCCATTGATTTCGATCGTGTCTGTACCGACAAATTATTCGATTTATTTAAGCTATAGAAGTTAGGTTTGAGACAAGCAACACAGATTTCGTATTAAAAATTCAACAGTTGCCAATATTGCGTGTTTCGTCAACTATATCTCCTATAAGGTTGACCTCGATTCACAAGTCAACGTTGCGAATTTCGACCACAAGAAAGCTTTGATCATATCGATGATGACATCCTATTGCACCGTCTTCGCGAAGCTGGTTTCTAACTTCAAATCTTATATTTCTTCTCTCCATATCTTGCGGAAAGAAATTATACATAAGAGTATATCGCATTCTGGGGTCAGCTAGGGTTCGAATCTTGGATTTTTACTATTCCCTATACTGATAAATAAAATCGGTAATGTAGTTAAAATTGCACACTGCTTTCTATTTGCGGATAATATGAAGGTTATCTCGGCTATTAGAAGTATAGCAGATTGCAGGTTACTGCAGCGTCATATCAATGCTGTTCTCGTGTGGAGCAATGCGAGAGGTTTACGGTTCAATACAAGCTAATATTCTGTGGAGCGTGCGCTCCCCTCGTTTGTGAATACGCCATTGATGGAACACCCTTATGCCGTAATTACGTATTGAAATAGTTGATCGTGGAGTTCAATTCCATTCGCGACATTCACATACGCGAATTCCATTTCGTGGTCACAGAAAAATTAATTCAGAAGGTTTGGATTTTTTTTTCAATTAACCTACGTGTATATTATACTAAAGGAGTTTATTACGAAGCAAAGTTAGATGCCAAGTTTATTATTTGGAGCTCACGTAAATTTAAATAAAGCTTGATGATTGGATGTGGGCAAGAAGCAGTACCTCTATAATTGCACATGAGACGATATGGTTACTTCCCTTTTCCATTTCCTACCGATTTTCTCTACGGTATGTTTGGTTACCATACGTTGCAACACAGAAGAGAAATTTATTTTTCGATTATTAAATGGAAAGAAGTTACGACCGAATTAATTGAAAAAAAACTCTTCTTACTTGATAATTCGCATAGTTATCATCTTTTTGCTATACCGTCATCTAGAACCGAGGTATATTCAAATTCTCCTTTTTCCAACTGTATACAAATTCTCAACGGTGTGATCGCACTGCGACCAGAGTGTGACTTGTTTATGATGAGTGAGAGTAAACTTTTTGAAGTATGTCACCGACATTAATTGTCCAGTCAAACACAAAGGTCTAAAAACTGTAATGTTTCCTTAACTGTATGTAAATAAAAGCAAATAATTAAACAAATATTTTGACATCATCAGCCTTGTTCCGCTACTTCAGTTTTGAATTATCTTGTTCAAGAAACGGTATATGTTCAAAAAGCCGTGTTTTGTGGAACACAAATGGAGCATGGACAATCGTTTCGTTACTGATGAAACGTAATATTTATATGAAGTATGATGGAAATGTAATCATATGTATTTCTTTATTTTTCAAACAATACAATACTGTAATTTAAATTTTGCTTTTCATTGTGTAGCATTAAAGGAATTATTTCGGTACAATGAAAAACAAATTATTATGTAACATGCTTGTTGTAAATAAAAAACTTAAATAAAAATTTTCCCATATCTTACGTTACACGTTTATCAAAAAATTAACTAAAGTTAAATATTTTAAGTAGTTCACGGAACAGTTAATCATTCAACAAGCATATAATAATAATTTATACTTGTTTATCGTAGGTAATCGCTTTTCTCGCGGTTAATATGGAACATGTAACATCTGCACGAAAAACATATTGCGCCGCCCTAAGTTTCACTGTTCAGAGGACGAAGATCGCTCCTTCCGCCACATGTCGCAGGAAGGCGGACTGTCTTAAAAATAGAATATTTAAAAGACATACATATTTGGAGGCTTGGAAATACGACATTATAGAGAAATGTACCAAAATTTATCCTTGTCTATCATTTAAAAATTGAAACAATAAATTCCATCTCCGACCATTCACTACTAATATTACCTTTTTACGGAACTGTGTTATGGCTTGTAATATTCATAAAGGAAGATTCAGTCATTTTAAATGATTCCTAAAACCCTGATAACGTCGTCACATAAAGGAAACCGGGCGAGTACAGCATACATCGATGCAAAGAATGTAACGAAAATGCGTGACTAAAATAACACAGCAGGAGTAGGGGTAAACCGAGTGCTACGGATACGATTGAGTGTAGAACGTGTCTCACGTTTTGAAAACTCTAATGGCATAGAAAGGTTACAATATGCGGCGTTTAATTCAATTTTACGTAATGATATTTTATGTGTACCAATTATTTCAAATATTATGTTTAATATAAAAAAGATTTACTTCAAATATGCATGTTCTAATGGTGGTTTTTAACTTATAACACATGAATGTGACTTTGAGGGATAACGACGGCAGAACTGAAACGAGCGTTTCGGTGCGTCTCGGGTGCGGGAAATTTTGGAGTATTTGTAGTTTCATAGTAATTGAATAAATTATGTTCTAATAGTAAAAATCAAGTAAATATGAATTTTTACAATTGATAGCTTAACAATACCCAACACGTATGAATGCACCACGTAAAACTTTTGTTATCCAATATTTAAAGATTAAATTATTAGTTTAGCTCTTTTTAGAGATAAAATCAATTGCTATTCAACCTAAAGAATTTTTCGGATTCATCAAAATTAGATGAATCCAAAAAATTCTTAATTAATTTAATATTGATTAATTTAAAATGTCGCCCAAAAATCCTTCTTTTTCTTATCTCTTGCCTTTCTACTGCTTTAACTCTATGTTTTCTCAATCCCAAATCATCATTATATATAATACACGTATTTCTGTATTTTGTCTGTTATTTATTTATATGTTTATTTTTCTTATGTTACTATGTTATATTTTCCTAATTTATTTAATGAATAGTTTTGTGATTTATTTTTGATACTTTCAATTGTTTACCAAATGTATGTACTATTAAATTTATTTATTATTAAAAATCTCTTCTGTTCGTACTGTAGTACGTAGTGTAGTAGTTTTAATGTACCATTTAATCTACCATGTATAAACTATATAACGTTGCTTTACATACATATGCAAAGTTTTTAATTAAATGAACTAAAAATATTATTAATTGTTAATTAGGCACTTAAAAACTAATAAACTCTTGAAATTGAAATTTTTTTAACAAAAAATTCATATAATTTTCTTAGACATCAGCTAACTTTACATTTTTATAATTACTTTGGAATAAAAAAACAATTTAGTTTTATTCTTATTAAACTATTTTTAATGGATAGCAGATTATTATCGTATATATTTTATCAGTTTAAAATACTCGAAAAAGTTTCGAAGACCTTCAGAATACAATTAAGTTCAAATAACTTATTAAAGAAAATGGACTTAACTAATTGACTCATAATGAGACTATAACGAATAAAACAATGGCTATTTTTGCGCATAGAGCTTATTTTGAATATAACAGTAACGAGTCAACCCGCAACGCTGGCAACACCGTTAATACAAATAAAAATGACTAATCTCATAATGAGAATAGCATGATGAGAAATTATTTGTGTAAAGTATGATAATATTAATAACAATAGGAAGAATCATCACTACTAATATGAATGAAAAATGTCATTAATAAAATGGGACGATGAGAACTTATTTTAATAAAGTAGGACATGTTATTAAAATAGTAAGAACAAGTTCTATATAGAACAGTATACTCGTGCAACACTGCATACATATGCATTATGGCCCGAAGTTGTGACGAAGTTCTTAATAGAATTTACTGAAGAAGACGTATCCCATCTTGCTTGTTTCTCGTAGTTGTCTTGAACAATTCACTTATCTAAAGTCGCAACAAGGCAACTGGTACAGTAACCGGTTTACCTAAATTCTATTTAACTTCTGTCACGGTTGCAGTTTTAGAAACTGTTTCAAAGCGACTTACGTTTAGTTAGTAGATGTAATAAAATTTCATTCAAGTTTCTCGTCAATTTCCTGATCCTCGGTCCTGGTCAGCACAAAAATGGCTTACATGTTTAGCAGGAAATAAAATGCTCACGCCGCGATAGAAGTCAATATTAAACGAAAAGATGGTGTGCTGCAATGAAACTTACGTTACTTTGTCGTATTCAGCTAATATTTCAGAATTTAAAAAATCTCCATATAATTCTTGGAGATGACTATAATTGACAATATTGAATATATTTGGCGTAAATTTTGTAGAAATTCATTATTCAATATCAAATGAAACTACGTGATGTAGTATTATTTCTACTTTCTTTAAGTTCTTTACCACGACCTTGATTTCGTTGTATTGCAACATCTTCAGGTGGGGTATTAGCAAAGATACCTGAAGATGTTGTAATACAAGGAAACCTAGGTCGTGGTAAAGAACTTAAAGAAAGTAGAAATAATACCACATCATGTAGTTTCATTTAATTGTGTATAATAAACAATTTAATTTAAGCAATGTAATTAACTATTGATCACAATTTTTTTCATTTCTGTTGAATATATCATGTTGTATTGTAATCCTTGGAACCTCTATCAAACATATTAGAACACGCTTACTATGCTGCCTAACAACTGTAAGGCTCATCAAATATCAAACAACTCACACGACTTTGCTCCGTTTATTACATTCAATGTAAGCTCTTATAAAAGATTATTATATAGCTAATGCGAGGAATACAGATGGTAAGATTAAAACAAATACAGACTTTATGTACCACAATCATATTATTTAGCTTTCCATTATTACTAAAGTTATATTTCTTAAAATGATGAGAGCGCAATTTTAAAAATACAGTATGGAGTTGTCTACTGTGCAACACAAAAACGACACCATAAAGTTGCTTACTAAACATTTATTTTTTATCGATTTACTTGTCCGAAGTACAAGGAGCATCTAAATATATTATTTCTAAAAGGTGTTTTTTGGTCGAGCGGCTCGATCTCTTTAACTACTGCACCAAAAAAAATTTAAAAAATAACCACTTAAAGCTTATGTTTTCTACTTTGGGCGAAAAATATAAAAAAATTCGAAAAAAATATTTTTGTTAATAAAAAAATTAATTTTTATAGCAATTGGCATGAGCGCCATCTGTGGGCGACACATCAAATATCTTAGCCAAATTGTATACTTGGAACGCGCTAGATGGCGATATAGTGCGAAGACTTCGCACGGGTCAGCTAGTCTAAGTATAAAAGGATTTATTTGATGATAGTGTCGTCAAGTGATTATTTGATATACAAAAATTATACTGTGTCTGCATTTGTTCGAATTATCGCTACTACCGGGCGATCATGAGTTGATAAGAGAAAGAATGTGTATTTCTTTCATATTTGATAGTCAAAAATTATATCGTGACCACATTCACAAAAAATACGCATTTATTTTATAAGGTGAATGTAGATACGCATAGTTTATTTTTCTGCTACCTTTCTATTGTAAGCCAATCATCTGCCAAACCGTTTTCAAATTATCGCGCTTCAACTCTTTTTTCTCTTTTTTAGTAATTGAAATTTAATGGTTGTTGATATAATAAAAAACTGTTATTAAATAAGAAAATTTTATTTTAAATTAATTTTAAATTCAATTTGGGGGACAAGGTGTCCACCGTTTTATTTATTGGCTGGCTTTCTATTGTTCTTGTATTATGCCGAAAGTATAAGAAGTATAACTTCTAACGCACGTACGTAAGTACAAATAACTTTTTTTATTTAAACAATTGTACCTACTTGAAAAATTACTGATATTTAATTTTTGAGTTTATTTTTTCACGACATTTTCATACAATTTAGTCTCTATAATGTAAACTACATCGTCCCGACATTACATCCCGTACATTTTTAAATAAAATGTTTAAAAATTATTAATTGTATCAAATTAAAACACACGTCTAAAGCAACAAAACAATTAAAATAAATTATATTCAAAACACGAAATGTCATAACTTAAAAACGAAAACATGCGACAGCCATCTCATGTTGAAAGCACGCGACTTTCTAAATTTCGATGGCGATTTTTTCTGTTATTTATTTCATCTATATAACGGGTGATAGTTATAAAAAGTAAAAACACGATTTTTGGAAAATTTAATTTATTAAAAGGAGATATAAGCCTAAATAACCAATAGTAACTTCACGAAGAAGTAATTTTGAAATTATTCGACGTAATAAAAAATTAAACATGATAATTTTTTTCTATTATTAGATTTTGACAAAAGTTACAACTACATAATATGGGGTGTCATAATAAAGAAAAAAAAATTCTTTTTTTGAACGGCGCATTTAGAAATAACCCACTTTCGATAAATTAATTTAGAAAATATTTAGAGAAATAATCTACAGTTTATTCCAACTCAATTCATTAAATAGAAACTGTGAAAACGTATTTCTTTCATTTTTTCATAAATTCTGTTCGCCTTTATGTCAGTCGTGTCTCACCCTCCGAGTTGCAATGGAGAGCGCGGCAAGCTAAAGGACACAAGACAAGAATCATGCAGCGTTGCTAACATCTGCGACAGGCACAATATTTTAGAGGAACATTTCCAAAATCTTACCTGAGACTGTCATCGATACACACACGAGCAAAGTATATGGATGTACGTTGAAGTTAAATATTTTCCATTTTCAATCTATTTGTCCATATTTATTCTCACATCCTCTTCCGCCTAACAAAATAAACTGCGAATTTCATGTCACTTGTGCTCGTACCGGCTCTCGTAAATATTTTGCGGTTTTTAAACTACTTATAGCAAATTAAAACTTCCCTGTTTATTTTTCCGTACATACTTGTGGTGTCTTGGTAGATCATATTTCTTAAAACTATTGATGCAAATTAACCGAAATAATTCTCAAACTTTACCCGCATGGGATAACTACTATTAAAAAAAATTAATCTTTGTATAAATATGTATGCATCTAATTCTCAAATTTTATGCACGTCGATGTACAATCATACAAACTATGACTTTTTAACAGGCGGACGTACATGATGAAATCATAACTTTTAATTAAACCGACATTTCCCTATGAAAATCATATGAAAGTAAAAACTTAAATTTTGTACATCGGTTGAATACATAAATTTTATACATCGGTTGATAATAAAATCTATATAGTATACAAGTAGGGCAGCACAAATTAAATATATTTCGTAGTCAGACAAACACACTTGATTGTTATATCCTATGTCACCTTGTGTAATTGTTACCCCAAAGTTGAGGTGTGTGATATTGGTCACATTGATGATATTAACAGTTACTTTATAAGCTGAGAAAATAGTATAATTTCTATAAGATAAAATTCGGTGTTTTTACTCTATAATAAAAATTTGCTACTACAACATGCGAACAGACGGCGCAACTTATATATTAAATGTAATCGTATTACTCACTTGTTACTTTTAAAATTATTTGTAAAAGGCGTTGCGATATTCTAACGGCTTCAGGGACAAATACCGCCGCCTTAATCTAAAATCCACGCGAACGAGGCCATCGGAAATAGCAAGTTATAAATAAAGGAAATCTTATCTCACGTGAGCTTACGTTACAGCTAATGAAACTGATCATATTTATATACATTCGTTACAAAACATTTTTTTCTAATTTCACATGTGCACAATACGTATTTGTAGATTATTTTGAGATCAAAATGTCTTAAATCTAGTAACCGAGAACTTAAAAATTTCCCCGATCATTATGACCACCTTTAATGACTGTGTAGTATGTATCATGAATATTAAGATGAAAATGTTTCGATACTTATAACGTTTTCATCACATTTTCATATTTCATTGAAATTTTATTCGAGATGGTAAACTCGTGTTGAAATCAAAAACGTTTAAAATTACTTTTACGACTTTATATCAGTACTGAAACCAATGACGTTTTCGTCCATTTAATGACCATTTTTCTAGATATTTTCTTGTATAATTCCATCCCTCTTCCATACAATTCATTAATCTTTTTCCGCCAGTATTCAATAAATATTTTATTTTATACTTGAAGCTAATTTGAAAACGAAACGATTGAAGACCCAATCAAAAACTTTGTAAACAAATTGAAGCTCGATATCAAGTATTTCCCACACCGTAAACATACCCGCTTTAATCACAGAAATACTTTGGTCGCTTCCAAAGTCATAACGAGCATCGTTTAAAGGTTCTGAGGAATTCGCGAGCAAACATAATGGAAAAGGGGGCAGTTGCCCTACGAAGTCGAGTGTTTCCCTCTTTCCTTATTGTCCTTTCATACATATTAAATTCCCCTCCAGTGCGCAACCGCGCTAAATCCCTCCAAGGAGGTGGGGAGTGCGTCGTCCACCAGAATAAACTTTGGAACAGAAAGCGTCACTTTGTACGATTTGGCGAATGTGCGGTCGATTTGTAGATGTACTCGTGCAGTCGTTATGAGTCTGATGCTAGATACCAGATGTTTATAACTACAGTACGAAGACACTATTTTTGTTTATTAAATTATTATCGTAAACTTGGTGTTCGGAATGGTGTGTTTTATTTATATAATCACGTAAAAACCACGCAAAGAATTTAAGTGAATGTTACCTGTTCATTAACTGATAATTCAGAATAAATGCGTCGCTTATCAATACTCTATATAAATTTAAAATTCGTAGAAGTTATAGAAAGACAATCTTGTTTAACAAAATGATATTTATCGTATGAAATATGAATATCGGTATTACGTATTTATAAATAAAAACCCTAATAAATTAATAAGATCCGTACAATCGAGCTACGAATTCAAGACTCTGAGTTGTAATAAATTTAATGAATGACACAAATTAATGATAAACTTAATTATAATTTAATGTATTTAAAATGCATAATTGCAGGAAAAATTAAAACGAAAAGTGAAATTTTGACTACGTAAAACTTTACAAACTTATGAACAAAAGTACATAGCCACTTATGAATAAAGATAAATCCCTGAAATCGATATTTAGAGCATATTTTTAGTCTTTACTCGGATAACAGGACAACCCGTTTAAAATTTCGTTCATCCATTTCTGTTCAAGAAAGTGCGGACAAATTTTAAAATCATTCTGTCATAGCTTTTGTTTCCTAAATGAAAATTATTCTCATTAATATCAACAAAAAAAACTGAAAAAAATTATAAAAGAGATATGTATTCTTTATGTTTTCTATAGTATTTTAGATATTTATTCTCAATAATCAAAGACACTTTCAGTTTTTCCCATAATTTATACGTGCTACTCTTTATTCTATAATAATTCTAAACAATTTAATTCTAAACAAAGTAAAATTACGATTTTAAACGATTTTTCCCTTTTCCGGTCATATTGAATGAAACAATACAGAAAAAAATGGGAATTTAAATACGATCAACATTTCCACACAAATCGTATTTTTTCCACACAAAACATAATTTGTAGAAACACAAATTCTCTTTAACTTCATTTAATTTTATTAAAAATGTTGGATTGGCACTGAAATGTTAGATTGACATATAAATCCGCCATTTCTGTACACAAACTTTTTATACGTAGTTAATAAAATCAATCGATAATTAATTATATACGCACCGTCTGTATCTTAACACTTGTCGCCAACATGCGGGGCGAGCTAAATTTCCGTCCTTGTAGAAATTTTTCGCCTTTGACTGAAAAACCGGTGAAGTTCAATTTTGATATGACTTTCGTCTTTAAATGTTCTATCACGTAAATTATTACACAGAGAGCGTAACAGATAGTAATTAGATGGCGAAAAATCTGGAGAGTACAGTGGGTGAAGTAGCATACTCTGTCCAAGTGAAAGTAGTTTTTCACGCATTATTTTTTCTACGTGGACTCGAGCATTGTTATGTAAGAAATAAACTTTTCTTTGATTTAAAGAAAGTTTAGCGGTTACTTTGTTCAGTTATTCACAATAAATCTTAGCTGTAACTGTACCGTTAGTTTAGGAGTTCGGAATGAATAACTCCATTTATACCCTACAATGCACTCAAAAGTATAGTTTGTCCAATATTATATTTTGGTCTAGGTATATGTTTTTCTCTAGCTCTTTTTATCATCTGTAACCAGATACTTTAGCCTCTCGTTGGTACAATGGGAACTAAGTAGTACCAAGCTTACGTTGGCTCTCCTTATAAGAAATATTCTAGAAGCTTTTATTACATTCCAGAAGTCTGTCGAAAATGTGGCTGGTTTATAAGTTGCCAACCTAATATCATAGATAAGAAAGAATAAAAAGTAATTAAATAAAGAATTTACAAAAAGGACGAAAGTAGAAAACAAAAATGTGAAATCTTACTTAGACTTATTAATCTCTCTACATGTAAAACATTATGCTCAGTTATTCAAAATAAATCTTAGCTGAAACTGTACCGCATTATTTAGTCGACTATTTACATTACTAAATTAGATAAAAGAAAAGTGAGTATACTACAAATGATTTCACGCCGTTCTGTAAAAAAATTTCTTTTTCGACATTTTCACACACTTTATTCACATTTCAACTTTCTAATTTATTTACCTTACGTTATAGAAAGAAGTGACAGATAGACAACAAATTGAAAATATGTGGAGTATTTAATGATAAACTATAAATACCACTTGAAATACTCCAAAAAAACTCATTCGTGAACTGTCAAAATAAATCGTCTCTCGCCCGAAAAATGAATCAAAGTGAAATCTCCACAAAGTGATGTAACGAATATTGAAGTAAATTCGTTTCATTTGATTAATTTGCTGGTTTACGACGCGGGTTGAACGTCTCATTGGCCGGTTGCCCACAAACTTGGCCGATGTCCGACTCTTGCACCAATATACCTCTCGCTTTATCTGCCTCTTTATAAAGTTCTACGTATTAAGTTTGCCAGTTCGGAGTTCGTATATCGTTAATCTAGATCAAAGATTATGAATTGAGACAATGGATTTTATTTGTAACGAAATTTTAACCTTAAACAATTCTTTTTAAACAATTTTTTTTATAATGCTTGTAAATATTTCTTGAATCACTTTGAAAGATAGAATAAATAATAGGACATGAAGGATATATTTTCCTATATCACCGATAAAATCAGAACAGATAGCAACATTTATATCACTATTGATAAATGGCAATAACCATTTTGACACTCAAATTGTTTTGTCTTTCTTCACTAATAAACTCATGATTAAGTGTAGTAGTGGTTGAAAATAAATATAGTTGATTAGGAGCGGAGTATAGTTGGATGAATAACAGTCGGTATTCTAACTTACTCAGCCTGCTTTAAATTATTTTATAAAAATTATTGAAATAGATTTGAGCGAGAGTTAAAAAAAACCGTTTAGGCAACTTCAAACTATGGCACACACGATTTTTTTCTTCCCCATGTAGTTTTACACAAAATCCATGACACCCCAAGATTTACGGCCTACCGTACTTTGATTAATATGTACCGTAATGATATAGGTAATTTGTTTATTTATTTCACGTACTTTCTATCCAGTTTTTTTTGCTGTTCAGATTCTACTCTTTCTTAAATATTTGGATCATTATATTTTTCATTGCATATTCCTTCCCTAAATCTTAGTTTCTTCCCATATTTCTTTAAGTTTCTATAGATATATTATTCACGTATCGGATTGTTAGCACTTTTTTTGTTCGCATTAATTAATCAGTATCCAAACCCTATGGTATCATCTGTATTGGGTCCCCATGATATATCTGTGTAATTTATATATTTTTAACATTAAGCAAAAAATATAAAAAAACTAAACCTATGTAACTTTGTAAGTAGCCATCAAATAAGCATTTTCATATTTGTTTACAACATTTTTATAAATTTTCCCGCCCCAAATTCGCCCAGCTGATGAACAATATCACAAAATAAATATGAATTATTGATTTTTAAGGTACAATATCCCAAGCATCTCTAGCGAGTCCTACGGCTACGGCAAATCTTTTTGTTCATTGATGCATCCGCCCATCCGTCTAAGATTATAGATAAATTGCTTTTCATGCATATATATTCTTATCATTTAGTTTTGCAAGTAAACCGCTACGTGCGCTTGTACCTTTCATTAATTGATAACATGTGGCTGTAAATAGGAAATTCATAAACGTCCAAGCCACATCTCTAAGAGCCCACTCGCAATATTTATATGTACACGACAATATTTTAAAAAGATTGACTGATTTAGCGCAAAGAATGATAACAGAAGCCTGTTTTAAGAATTTTTGTCTGTCTGTATGTTAATTTTTCGTTAATCTCGCAAAATCTACTGGACGGATTTTGATGAAATTCAGTTGGGTAATCATTTATTTACAGCCAAGAGTAACATATGAGAGAAACAAAATCTAATAATTTTTCTTATTCAGAATTTCACGCGAATGAAGTAGTAGGCACAGCTGGCAATACATATAAATGAGCCACGCCACGATACATATAATACATATAATGATACCTACATGTAATGATACCATCAACTAAAATTACTTCATTTACAATTAGGAATACGGGATTAAACATTAATTAAGAAATTGCTTAAATGCACTAGTTGGTTAGTTTAAGTAGTAAAAAATTGATGAGATAAATATACATTCTATTTTATAATTACCTAATTAATTTTCATCTACGACTTGAGTTTCAATATTTGATTCACTCTTTAGTTGGTCTGATTCTCTGTTTTTCACAATGTAACAATAAACATCAGGAAAGTCTAATAATCATCAATATCTCACGCACCCATCTCAGAACGTCCTGATTCTAACTCGAATCAACGTGCATAATCCTTAGTATATTTCTTTAGTATACTTTTTCAATAATACTTTAATATTAACATAAGTATAGATCTAAACAATATAGTGGACATGAAAGATTGAAAATTAATAACATATTTACAGTAATAAATATTAGCTAATTAAAATTAACACCTAAATTTCGTGCTATCATTTTATCAACGTAAATGAAGAAAACATCCAAATTGCTGTTTTTCCTCCAACTTGAATAAATATATTCCAATTTTCTCCATCATATCATTCCATCCATTTGATAATTCTTCATTAATTATCTTTCCAATAGTGAAAGCGTTTTGAAATAAGTCAAACAGTTTTAGACTGATTTCAAAATATCGTCTCTTACATATAACTAAAAAGAAAACAAACTCGCACTCCCTCTTACATTACTTTGAAAAAATTTAATTTAAGACTTTTTTTCATTTCTTTGACTATATACGAATATAAGACTTCAAACACAAACTTCCCTGTAACGGTGTCACATTTACCCTACAAGTTATAACAAAGTGAAGACAGAATACACTTCATTTCATGTGCATGGAGAGAGACTTGAGTTTGCAAGCAACATCCAGATTTTTTTAACCTAACTGGCAGCTTTGAAGTTAGGGTTGTTGAGTTTTAGGATTGTTAATTCCGATTAGGTAGCTTCCAATGACCTGTATATAAGCAATGTGTTAAAAAGATCGGCAATTTTGATATGAATCAATTTAGTAGATTTGTCAGTTATCGTTTTTAAATTGATTTATCTTTTGAAAATTAAATAGCTGCATATATCCGTTATATATTTGCGTATTTTCTTAATATTTAAAACAATCACCGAAACCGTGAAATTAGGTTTATTTGCTGAAATTACGGAAATAATTAATATTTTTCACTTTTGATAACGTAGTATCCAAAGCGAAAAATATAGTTTTTTTATAAATCACAACACAGCAACAATGTAATATATGATCATCTAAAACGAAACATGTAAAAGTGGTATTGCGACTATGTGCTCGTAGTAAAAAATCGAACAACTGTTTTTAGATTACATATGAGTTTTAAAAGAATATGGAAATTTTGGGGTAAAAAGTATTGCAAATAGTTTATGTATAACTTGGCCTATGGTCTTATGTACACTAAAACTTAAAAACAGATCTCATTTACAGATATCAATACTTAGAGTTCTGTAGTGAAACATAAAAGACACAAACTTTGAAAGCGGTACTTAATTTGGGTTTCCTTCTACTTATTTTTCCGTGTGATACTGTAATACCATCTACATTATAGATTAATTTAAATATAAAGTCACTTAAATAGAACTTATTTTATTTTATACGCAATAAGTACATAAATGAAACAATTAAAAAGTAAATTTATTGTATTTAAGTGTTTGCTTCGGCTAATCAACAAAAAATTCGCAAACAAAATTAAAGCTCCGACAAACTCGATGTTGGAATATTGCAATGTTATAAATATGAAACCGACTACAACTTATCGCTATCCGGAATCCTGTATAAAACATTATGGCTTTCTGCCAAGGTGAGGAATGGCGTTTTCATTACCTGGCTTAGAACGAACGCTCTTGAGTTTCAAGGATAGTCTAATGAGGTTTCTTCTTGTCATAAGCTTTACATGTCAGTTTTCACCAAAATTTGTACGCAAAATTAAAAGTTTAATTAATAGCCGCCCATGATTCAGCTGAAAGGTTAGGAATAAATTAAAGTTAAATTCATTTAGGCGAAAGGATGAAGATTTTCTTTAACGAGAAAAATAAGTTTCGCCAATTAAAGGAGTTGAAAAGTGATTGGATTGGTGAAGTAGAAGTTTTCGCTTTTAATAAATGTTGTTAAAAGCGATAAATATGCTTGTATTCGTGCCCATATGCTTCTGGTTTTTATCAGATTTGATATGGTATTTTATTGTTACGTATTCGTTTTTCATTTAACATTAGAATCTGAAAAAAAGCCATGAAACCAAGAAGAAACTATATTACAACCCATATCTACAAATTAGGTCTATAGTAGTATCAAAAGGATACAAATTAGGTCTACAGTAGGTTAAAATATATATTTAATCAGAGCGGGCCAGTGAAGATAGCCGGAAAAGACTTCAACAGTTTTCATAACAAATATATGAGGCTTCGGCCCGCAATATAATTGAAGTTTGAAGTATTACATGAAACCTTTTGAGTTCGTGTCAAGCTTGCCTAATTGAATATTTATATCACGAGGCAATTAATAACGGGTTTTAATTTGTTTTTATTTTTGGAATTAAGGTGTTACAAAAACGTTTAATGATATATTTTTAAATAGTTTTCCTATAACTTTTTAGGGGCTCCTTTTGCATTAAAATAACTCGAATAAGATCTGCAAGAAATGTTACACTTGTATATTTTTTGACATTTTTGTATTTTTACAGCGTACGTAATTTTGAGGTTTATTGTTAAGAGTTCATAAGTGAGGTTCATAACTGTGTAGAAAATTATTATATTCAATTACAACATTTATATAAGTGATGGTTAACTTTGCAAAATTTCAAATTTTGTTATTGAAATTCGTTTCCTTGTGACAAATATTTTGAAACCATAATGATGGCACCATTTATTTTTTTTATTAAAATTTTTTTTTAATGTCGATGGACATATTACAGTTAAATCTAAATAGAAAACCAGGTATATCTATTAAACCAAGACAGGATACTGTGAAAAATTCAAAGGAAAAAATTAATTTTATTATCTTTTTTCCACTATCTACTCATTATTTTGTCTTAATATATATTGATTTTGTGCGCAATTCTGATTCAGTCCATAATTTTTATCCAAAAATAATTTTTAATTTTGGTGTTGTGGAAGCTTTCTTTCTGTTCTTTCAGCTAAAGATGTAAAAAATTGTAAGAATTACGATTATTTAAAATTATTCGCCAAATGAGTACCAATATTTTAAAGAAACGGTACTTAGACCTTTACCATAATCAAACTCTTCCTCAACTTATTTTCGTAACCGATGGTGATCAAGTTTGTATTCAAATACACAGAAAATTATTTTGCTGTCAATTTTCTTTCATCTTCTATAGTCGAACAAATGAGACAAAACAATTCTATAAAAAGACGAGTCACAAAAAAAAGAAACTAGTGATACTTTTTCAACCCACTATAAAAATACTTAATTTTAAAAGTGGTTCAAGAAATATTCGATAATTTATATGGAAGTATCTATTGTACATTTTCAACAATTGCCTTAATCAAGTTTTTTTTTCTAAAAATACTCAACTTTTGACCTATATATAAAACGAATGTTAATAACCTGATACATAATTATTTATCTTACGCTAATATATATTTTAATACCACGCCCGATGCCGAGTCTACCGGAACCGACCCTGCCTCTACGCCAATGCACTCGACCGGGAAGCAACCGTGCCCCTGTTCCGCTCCCACTACCGCTACATTGGGAACGAGCGGGAGAGGAAATACGCGGGGCTAGGGGACGGGGGCCGACGAGACTGCAGCCCGGTCAGCGACCCCTGGCCGTGAACGTAGAGGCGTAGTAGGTGCGCCGTACACGCTACGCCGTAGCGCGTCTGTGTGCGTGCTTACGTGCTTAGCTGCGGGCATGGGTGCGTAGTGGGGCGCGTTATTGAACGAGCGTTGTGATGATGATATTTGTGGAACGATGCTTTATTACACAAAGTTTATAAGCGCGGTTGATATTAAAGTTCTTATTATTACATAAAAGTTTGATATTTATATAAGTTTATCTAATATGAATGATATACGTCAGAAAAAATAATGTTAGAGAGAGTAATTGAAAACACATAAAGCTATTAAAATACATAAAGTTATAAATTTATGTGTTTTTGAAAACACATAAATTTATAAAAAAAAATTATTCATAAGTCTTAGAAGAGAATGAAATAAGAAAACTTTAAAGACTAGGAAACATATAAATGGATCAATTCATGTGAATTTTTTGAGGTAATAAAAAGCAAAAAAATACAGAAATACCTATTTTCATAATGATATTTCACTAACTTACGTACATCCAATTACAATTTTTGGTCAGAATTTACATTTTTTATAAATAATTTAATAATTACGAAACAAATATTCTTGTGTTTTATTGCATCGGAGGATAACTTCTATTTCCTTGAATTGAAAATGAAAATAATTTTCAAAGTAATTCATTTGTACATAACATTTGAAATAAGAGTTTATTAATATTATAATCAACGTAGTCACTACACTATCTCATACGTTAATCCATTTTACCACAACAGCCAATAATTACATAAATCATTGACAGCTTGATCAAATATAGATAGCAAACGGGTAGACGTATCATGCATTCTCTTTCATCAGTCTTTCACTATTTAAACTCCATTTTTTTATTGAATCTAAGACAGTAGTTCTATTTTTTCTTATTTACGTGGTCATGACATATAGAGTAGATATATTTTGCCTATCTTTATATAATTACTTAAACACTTTTGCTATATTCTTCTTTGTCCAGTAATCAAACGACAATATGAATTTTTCTGTTCATTCAAACGTGTTAATTTATTTTAATATTGATAAATTCCAGCAGCACAAAATTTTAAGCGTTTGTGTTATTGAATTTGGCTTAATGATAACAAAGAAACACAAAATACTTCATTTCTATTTTAATTGCTTCTTGAACCCGTGCTTCTCTATCAACAAATTAAAAAATAACATTACACGAACTATATCACCTGTTAACCTATTAACAAAAACCATCGCTAAAGAATGTTTCGACATCGTAAAAATAAAGCCGAATACTGGATATGTATTTATAACGTAAAAATACTAATAATCTAATATCCAGTTACCGGCGTCTGGGCGGGAGGCACGGCGGGTAGCGTGCAGCCCGGGCAATGCAGCCTCAGGTCGCCATGACAACGGTCCGCCGCTGCAGACGACGCGACGCCGACCAGGAAGCTTCCAACTTTCGAAAGTAGCTTTTCGGGCCAACGTACCGTGGCGAGTTATGTGTGTTAGACTCGCCCTTTTATTGTAATATTACGACTTTACCTTTGTATTGCACTGTACGCTCTGCTCGCGTAGTCGTGAAGTTTTGAATGGCTGCGTGTTGCGTACTGTGTAACTGTGTTAGGATTGTGGGTGTGTTTTGTCATAAAGTGTATTTGCCTTATGCAGTATCTGAATTATCTACGGCAGACATATTATTTTTACTATAATTGTAGGGTGAGAATATATTTAAAATGAATTAAGGTAAGAGCCTTTTGTAATTATTGCGATATTAAATTTTTTTATTAGCTTCAGCGAGAAGGAAAATAATAAGGCGTAATTTTAATATTTAGTTTTATATTATAATTGTATGGAAGTTATGTTAAATGTATATAGATAATAATTTTTCTTTTATTTTATTTTTTCTTCATCATTTTGTTGTAATTAAGGTGTACGTTTCTAGACATGACTCAAAAATAAAGTTATATTACATTAATACTTGGCCTATTTAACTTGGTCCTTAATCTTTTAACAGTTTTCAACGTATCATAGCATCTTTGTGTTTATAATTTGTTATTGCATATATATAAAAGCACAAAAACTCTTTTGAACATATCCGACAAAAAATTATAAACACAAAATTGATATCTAAATTTAGCCGTAGACAAAGGCAGAGTAACATTACGCTTATCCTCCTCTCCTATTAATTCTGCACATAAGGATGCAGAACGGTATAGGGGAGGGAGGCAGACAGACAGGGAGGTGGTGTAGGTACGTCTGTGGTGATGCACTTTGTCTGAATACATGTGTAGGGAGTGCAGTCGGCGACTTTGATTTATAACGTTCACACGGCGAAAGTTAAAGGCAAAGAGTAGAGTTATAGCTCGTTATATTTATAGTCTCGAAAAACAAGTATGAACTTTATATACACATCAATTAAAGTCTGATAAAGTGACAATTTTGGTTCTAATTCTGGAGGAGATTATTTAAAAATTAATAATAATAGTTTTTAGTTTTTAATAAATACTTAATTTTTAAATAATTACAAAACTAGAAATAAGTCTTCGCATGGCATAAATGTAAAATTTTAAAGCTCGAGATACGCTCACCTTTTTCTAATAAAGTTTCCGATTAAAGACTACTTATCGCACAGTAGGAAACAAATTCGTTCAGACTACATGATGAAACTGTGTGACGAACTAATGCGGGGAAATGGAAGTAGAGATAAACCGATATGCTACAGTGAAATATTCGTACTTAAATTTATCTAGTAACATAAAAAGGTAAACGGACTTTACAATAATCTTTTACTTTATCAGTTTCATCTTACAACATTCCTTGTTAATCTTTCATCTTTTGGATATACGAGTACTCGTGCCTTAATCATTTCATTCTCATATTTTTTATAACATAAAAATTATCTCAACTAATACGATAATACATATATTGATTAGTACACAGCAGACATAATTATCAACATACTTGAGTTTTTTTTCAGATTTTTCAAACTAATTGAAGTCGAAATCATTAGAATGGACATCGATTTTTAATATATTTTTTAAAATTTTTTTTGAAATAATTCCATAAAAACAAAACAAAAAAAATGACATCTTAACATCTTCTAATGTGATGCAAAATATAAAAAATATTCAAATATTCCCCGCCGCTCTCAACACTAGGCTGGGTAGATAAACATCTTCAAAAATTGAAGTCACACTTTTTGAACATAAAATCAATAATTGCTTACACTTATTTCCTATAACTATGCCAAATTTCAACTTTCTACACCAAATAGTATTAAAAAAATATGTCAATGTATGATGAAGAAATATTTATTAGATAAGTCAGACAAAATTAATAAGATCCCAAGATTATTCCACAAGTGTTCAGTTCAATTATTGTAGTTCAGTTCAGTAGTTCAGCTATTGTAGTTTTCAAACGGAACATTCAAAAGAATAAACTGGACAAACATTAATTCTTACCTATTAATTAGTAGCAAAACTCATTCATATTAATTTTTCCCTATACATTGCATAATCACAAAATTCTGTCATCGATAACTTAGTCTCGTTTATATTACGTATCGTGAAAGAGTCTACGCCGTAGAGACGCGCTACGAGCGTAACCGCACGTAGGCGTACAGTCGAGCTTTTGAGTAATAAAATAAATTTACTCGTTCCAATTTGCAAAAACTGTTCTTAATTCATCTAAAAGAGGTCAAAGAAGTGTAAACTTGTAAAGTAATATTTCTATCAAGTTTTTAGCCCGCATAATTTACTTACGTTGATGAAAAATAAATTTGTGCTTGTGGAAAACTTTAATTTCAATTCTATTGATAAAAAACTACTTCTGAAATCGCTATAAGAAAACATAGTATAGTTTAAAGATTGTGTGTATGTGACATGTATATATATATATATATATATATATATATATATATATATATACATATACTATTTAACCTATTATAATGTAAATATTTTTATTTTTGGTCAAGTATAAAATTTTAGCTAGAAATTATGTTTAATATTTTTATATACTGATACCAACATTTTAATTAAGAACTGAAAATTATAAATATATGAATCTTTCTGCTGACGTTTCAAAAAACTAGTGGTGTTTTCACAGTTAAGTAAGTTGGAACTCAATACTGTCAAATTGCATTTAATTGTGTTTTTCACATTATCCTTTTAGATACTCGTAGTATAAATTAAAATGAGTCTACCCAATTCATTGACTATTGTTTATATTATTACTTAGACACATATTAGCTCCTACACGGTTTATAAATGAGTCATAAAAAGTTGCACGTGTAAACCTAATAGCTACGTTAGGTTAGAACTACGCCTGGGAAACGTACGGGTGCGAGATCACCTACGGCCAGACGTGATAATTTTGATTATTCATAGAATTATGCGAGGCATTGGTAAATTAATGATGTTTGATATCAATATTGTTGGTTTTTATTTGGGTGTCGCTTTGAACGTATTTAACTAATGTTTTATTCTGCCTAATACAACTTAACAAATGTGTATATATGACTACTGATGAGATACTTGATTATGGCGAAGAACAGAATTATGAACAAAAGCAGGGAATTTATTTCATCTTCTCTTCTCCATTTGTATTACTCTGTAATACAAAATAATACCTGTTGGAACAACTTTGTACACTACGTCACTATAAATCTTCTATTATTAAATTTTGTCTTTTTAACATAAATATCATAATTACATCGGCTTTATTGTATAATGTTTACGGTGTAAATAGCAAATAAAAAATCGTTATACAAACAAGATGTTTTTTTTAATTTAGTCGGTAATATGATTGTTAAAGGCGTCGTAGCAGCATTTCAGAATAGCAGCTTTCTAAAATCAGTCTCGAAAATTTCAACGTAAATTCTTAACTTGGAGAGTAATCCTACATTATAACAAGAACAAATATTTACCGCCATTATTCTAATAATATTTCCATACGAAATAAATAACTTTATTTTTAAATGGACGAGACCAGCCCAACAGCCATAAACATTAAACACCGCAAACGTACCTGTACACAGTCTGAATAATACTGAAACTTTTCCTAGCCCTACAGGCAAACATATATAGGTTATGCATCCCTGTACTGCACTCAGCAGACAAGTATCGACCGCGACATCACACAGCTTCCGCCGCCTCCCGCTAGCGCTGAATAAATACTTTGTCATCATTTGCAAACCGATCACTAATTGAAGACCAACCGCTACTTTAATTTAGCGAGTGACCGGCTACACTGAGCGAATTAAAAATAGTATTTGAAGCGGTAAGGGTAAGCCGATTACTAGAAGCAACCATGCAAATGATTACTTCGCTTTTACAAAAGATTATAATTGAAAAAAAAATTAATCTTAAGGTCATAACTAATTAATGTGGGAGTACAGAAAATATTGCACAAATATAAAATTAACAATATTTTCAACAGTTTTTACAAATAAACTGTAGCATTTTATTCCATAATGTTGCATGATAATTTCTAAGTCACGTCGATAATAATCTATACATATAAAAAAATCGTAAAATAATGTATCGACATTGAACAAATTTAAGTGAAACTAAGGACTACCTATTAAAATTACTCAGCCTAAAAAAACAGTTTTTAGAATTTTTGTCGATTTGTCTGTGCGCGCCTTCGTTGTGCACGCTAATATCAGCAACGGCTAAATCAATTTTAACGGGTTTTCAGTGATATATTTAGATTAGCTTGAGCGAACATTTAGGCTTTCACTTCAATCGGTTCACAAATATGTTATATGCGTCAATCTTTAGTTTAAGTTGGTTGTGCACGCTAATATCAAAACCAGCGGAATTGATTTGGCTGCCAACGCTACCGTATTAGTGTTTTTAGTAAATTTTATGCTTATAGAGTTATGAGAGAGAAAAAAACAAATAGATGCCTAATAACTTTTCTTACTCCGAATTTCACGCGAACGAAGTCATGAGCACAGCTAATATTTAAAATAATATTACATTTATTTGCTTTGGTCTTGAAGACGCATTTGTGAATCCCGTAGAAAAAAATCTTCGTATTTTCATAATGTTTCTTACAGACACATGGTAGATAGCGATTGTAAGTCAATTAATAAAATCTGCCAGACATATTTCACACGTTTCAATGTTTTCACACTCGCTTTTTGTTAAAACTCATGACATTGTTAAACACACTTCTTCTGATTCTGGCCCAAATGTGACTTAGGAGCTTTTTACGCAGAAGCTATAATTTGTCGGTTTTTTATCTTTACAGAATATTATATTTTTGTCAGTAGCTGAATATCAATATATAATTGTGTTCATTTTATTGTTTATTATTTTCTGAAAGACATTTATTTTTATTCCTCTTTTGCATTAAACCTATATTTCTAACCCCATTTCTCTCAACGTTTTTGATGGTCTCTAATAAAATAGGATTATGCATTGATCAGTATATTGTTAGAATTAATATCAAAATAATGTATTTAATGTACTACTAGCGCCTTCTATGTGGTATCGTTTGTAACTACCTACCTAAGGTTAATATTAAGAAATAAATTCAGTCTTTGATCAACTTCCGTACACGTTTTATTAGGTTATGCGCCCAGACCCACATTTGCTAAAATCTTTTTGATTTTCGTGCGGAAGTAACTATGTCGACGTCGGGGTACTTAGTAAACGTGCCGAAACTCAAAGGACGCGAAAATTACGACGATTGGGCGTTTGCAACAAGTAATTTCTTGTTACTTGAAGGCATTGACATTGAAAATGTACCGGCAACTATCAGTGAATCTGAGAAGAAAAAAGCTAAAGCAAGACTCGTTATGACAATTGACTGTTCATTATATGTGCATATAAAAAGTGAAACTACAGTGAACGGTGTGTGGAAGAAATTAAAACAGTTATTTGACGACACGGGGTATAAACGAAAAATAAGTTTGCTTCGTACATTGATTTCAATATGCCTCGATAACTGCGAATCCATGACATCCTATGTATCTCAAGTGGTTGAGACAGCACATAAATTGAAAGGGACAGGTTTCGAAATCACAGACGAGTGGATTGGGTCATTACTTTTGGCGGGACTTCCAGATAAGTATTCACCGATGATAATGGCAATAGGACACTCTGGAATAGCCATTAGCGCTGACGTCATTAAAACAAAGTTACTTGATATGTGTTCGGAGGTTGGCACTACTGGAATCGACTCTGCCTTTTGGTCAAAACAGCGAAATAAAAAAGGCAACACTGACAAGGAAATGTCAAAGTCAACCAGCAGTAAACAAATAAAGTGTTATAATTGCAAGAAGATCGGCCACTACAAAAATAAGTGTCCTGAATTAAAAGCAAATAAACAATTGAATGCTTTTAGCGCGGCGTTTTTCAACGGTTATTATAACACAGAAGACTGGTACATCGACTCAGGCGCAAGCGCGCATATGACGTCAAACCAAAAATGTTTACTCCGAACTCGACCAGTACACGAACCTAAAGAAATCGTAGTGGCAAATCAAATGACGGTGCCTGTAGTTAGTGTTGGTGAAACACAGATAACGACATGCGTGAACAGTTCTCAGTATGACGTGATTGTGAAGGACGTATTGTATATACCGAATCTCACGGCAAACTTATTATCCGTAAGCCAACTTATAGCTAAAGGAAATAAAGTTGTATTCAAAAAAGATACCTGTTTGATATACAACCAAGTGAATGAGCTTATTGGTACAGCAAATTTGATAAATGGAGTGTACAAGTTAAACACAAAAAAATTCGAGAACTCGTTATCGGCAATGTCAACATGGCATAAAAGGTTAGGACAAATAAATAGTAAGTCCTTACAAAAAATGAAAGAAGGAGCAGTAGAAGGAGTTTCTTTTCACAAGAAAGCTGACATACAGATACAGAATTGTGAAGTGTGCTGTGAGGGAAAACAATCACGTTTCCCTTTCCCATCAGCAAACCATAGAAGTGAAAAACTACTGGATGTAGTACACTCAGATTTATGCGGGCAGATGGAGACCAAGTCAATTGGTCTAGCGAAGTACTTTCTTCTGTTTGTGGATGATACCAGCAGAATGACTTTTGTCTACTTCTTGAAGGAAAAGAACTAGGTGTTCCAGCATTTCACAGAATTTCGAAGTTTAGTTGAGAATCAAACTGGAAACAAGATAAAAATACTGAGAACCGACAATGGAGGTGAATTTTGTTCACGTGAGATGGAAAGTTACTTAAAACAAGTAGGTATTGTCCATCAGAAGACCAATCCTCACACTCCAGAGCAGAATGGACTCTCAGAGAGGTTCAACAGAACTATAGTTGAACGGGCAAGATGTTTATTGTTTGAAGCAGGTCTCGATAAAAGTTTTTGGGCTGAAGCAGTAAATACTGCAGTTTACCTAAAGAACAGAATACCAGCCGCCAGTTTATTCATGATCACACCATTTGAGAGGTGGACAGGTGAGAAACCAGACCTCAGCCATGTTAGAATTTTTGGCAGTAAAGTAATGGTGCATGTTCCCAAAATACAACGACAAAAATGGGATAAGAAGGCTTAACGATTAATTTTAGTTGGATATCCAGATAATGTGAAAGGATATAGATTGTATAACCCAAGAACTAAAAAAGTTACTACGAGCAGAGATGTCATCATTATGGAGAAAATGGAGTTGGACGAAGCTCAGATTGTAGTAAACGATTGTGAAAATAAGTCAAAGAAAGATGAAAACTTAGAAGAAGATGAAAGTTTAATAGAAAATCCAGGTTCAGATCCAAATGATTCAACATATATTTGTGAATCATCGTCTTCCCAAGATGACTCGTATCAATCTGTTACTGAAGAAGAGTCTTTTGCAGAGAATGAAGTTCAAATTGAAGCTAAGCGTAAAAGAAAGCCAGTAGAAAGATATGGGATGACCATTCTCTGTCTTCTGGATAATCTGGAATCATGTGATGAAGAACTCAGTTATGAAGCAGCAATAAATGGACCAGACAAGGAACAGTGGAGACAAGCGATGGAAGATGAACTGAAAGCTTTCGACGATAATCAAGCATGGACGTTTGTAGATAGGAAAGAAGCTGATAGAGTGATACAGTGCAAGTGGGTATTCAAGAAAAAGTACGAAAGTGATAATAGTGTGCGATATAGAGCAAGACTGGTGGCAAAAGGTTTTACCCAAAAAGAAGGTGTAGATTACGCTGACACATACTCACCAGTGCTTCGTTACTCTACACTAAGGTTTCTATTTGCTTTAAGTGTCAAACTTAACCTTGAAATTACTCACTTAGATGTAACTACAGCATTCCTAAATGGTTACTTAAATGAAAAAGTGTATATGCAAGTTCCCCCTAATTTAGATTGTAAAGAAAATAGTGTTCTTAAATTAAATCGTGCAATTTATGGTCTAAAACAATCAGCCAGGGCTTGGAACGAAAGAGTAAATGATTCTTTATTAAAATTAAATTTTGTTAAGTCAAAGTTAGAACCATGTCTGTATATAAAAAATTGTGAAAAGGAGCAGATCATAATAGCAATTTTTGTTGATGATTCTTTCATTTTTTCAAACAGTAGTAATATGGTTAAGGAGTTAAAAACAAATTTAATGTCAAAATTTTAAATTAAGGATTTGGGGCAATTAAAACAATGTTTGGTATGAGAGTAAAAATGTATCAGAATGGCAATATTTCCTTAGATCAAGAAAAGTTTGTAGACCATATTTTAAGTAAATTTAATATGACAAACTGTAAAATTGTTGGTACTCCTATTGAGAAAAATTTAAAACTAGAGAAAAGTGTAGATGTTTAAAGTAAACAATATCCATTCCAACAACTAATAGGAAGCTTAATGTACTTAAGTGTTTTGACTCGCCCAGATATTTCCTATAGTGTGAGTTATTTGAGCCAATTTAATAATTCATATTCCTATACTCATTGGAAGCATGCGAAACGCATCCTAAGATACTTATGTAAAACTAAATCTTATGGCCTAATGTTTATCAAAGATAATTGTAAATTAGAGGGTTTCGTTGATGCAGATTGGGCTTCAAACACACTAGATAGGAGATCCTATACAGGTTTCTACTTTAAACTTTCTGGAACTGTTATTTCATATGAATGTAAAAAACAACGTACTATAGCCTTATCAAGTACAGAGGCAGAATATATGGCAATTGCCGAAGCCTGTAAAGAGGCTATTTATTTAAAAAACTTGTTTTCTGAAATTGTAAACAGTTGTGATTATGTAATTGTATTGTATAATGACAATCAAGGCGCTCAGAAGCTGTCTGAAAATTCTTTATTTAATAAAAGAACTAAGCACATAGATGTGCGTCATCATTTTGTTAGAGAAGCAGTTGCTAACAATCTTATAAAGATAGTCTACATGCCAACATCTGAAATGCCAGCAGACTTGCTGACCAAGGGTTTAGATAGTGTTAAACATAACTATTTTGTAAAAAAGTTAGGTATTCAAAACATTGTTTAATAGGTGACTATCTGTAAATTAATAACATTTTTTGCTTTTATTAGTTTGTCAAAAATAATTTATATGTTACAAAGTTCAGATTATTTTGATAAGTGGAGATGTTAGAATTAATATCAAAATAATGTATTTAATATACTACTAGCGCCTTCTATGTGGTATCGTTTGTAACTACCTACCTAAGGTTAATATTAAGAAATAAATTCAGTCTTTGATCAACTACCGTACACGTTTTATTATATATTTGTAGGCATATGTAAAAAATTATTTATTTTTGGATCCCCTACTAAAACCAAAAAACAGAACCCATTGAATAAACCCAGTGACAATCCGTCCGCTCTTCCCTTCGTCTGCACAGCCTGTTTCCTCGGAGCCGATATGAATTAAAGAGCAGAATTTTACGTAGTCATACTTTATAAAACATGGATGTAAAGATTATAAATCTTAATTAATACTTTACGTGATCAAATAAGTAATTATAGTATTTACATTTTAATTAATATGTAGTTACTTTACGTGATCAAATAAGAAATTATAATATATAAATTTTACATAATAAGTAGTTACTTTACGTGGTCGAATAAGTTATTTCATTTTAAACCTCACCGTATAGAAGGTATCAAATAAGTCATAAATGAAAGTTGACAAAATAGTAAATTTAAAAATTTGCAATAATTATTAATTATAAAATTTGCAATTAATTTTAAATATTTGTTGAAAATTTTTGTTCACATTATTTTCGTAATTGTAGTAAATACCTTTTTCCACTTCTTTATGTCTCAAAGCAACAGCGAGAAAAATCTAAAAATCAGGTTGACACGTTTGGAGCCTTTTTATTTGCTTTGATTGGCAATAAAACGGGGCTAAAAATTTCGCATCCAATTTCTTGCATTAATTTATAATTTAAAGTATAAATTTATTGAACACTGTGATGTATTTATTTGTCAACTTTAATGTGTGTTACATATGGCGCATTTATTGCTAAATGGGCAGTTTTTTCCAGCCACCCATAACAATATATTATGGAAAATAGGTTGGTAGACTATAATAGAATTACAATTTTTTTCACTCGATTCTTAAAACACTTATCGAGGTAATATTCCTGGTGTCAGAATCCAGTTGAATCCAAAATTTTGCTGCTTGGGTAGCAGAGATTTTCCGTTAGAGGCAGAAATAAGTTTGAGAATAAATAGGGTGAGTGAGATTTTAGACAATAACCCAAGGCCGTGAGCAGACACAATCTGACTTCTTCCAGTAAGATAATTTGGACTCTGAGATTTTTATAATACACTAAAGAGAAGTGTAAGTATGCAAAGTTGGCGCCGATCGCAAATCTTCAACAATTTGAAAGTGTTCAGAAATATCATCACCAGAGGCCGAAGATATTCCAGATGCACAAATTTTGAAGTATTTCTAACTTGGTTAAATATTATTCATTAAGACTAGGATAGCACACATATACGTAATTAAATTGAGATAATAGGATTGTTTGACAAAGTCGAAAGAAAATTTTGAAGACGCTTTCGAGGGTGTATATTTCTAATAACTCTACTAACATCATTGACATGAGTCCACCAATTGAGATTTTGATCAAACAGTAAACCCAGTTCTTTACCAGTTAACATAGATGGAATTTCTGTATTATTTAACACTAATTGAGGTAAATTAGTAAGGTTAGTTTTTACGATCAGTCTTTGATTACCAATAACGATAGCTTGAAATTTTCTTGAATTAACCCATTTCGTGAGCCCACTGACCAATTGAAGTAAGATCACGATTAAGAGTGTCCATGGTTTTAGTTATGGAATAAAGATTCAAATGTGCATAGATTTGCAGTATATCAGCACACAGATCACATACTGAGAAAAGTTGTAAAAATAGAACTCCTCATTGAAGCTGGTTTTAGTTGAATTTAGTTGATATTAGTTGAACCAATCGACCGAATATAGAGACATTAAAATGTTTCAAGCTAACTGGAAGAATATAAAAGGTAAGGGAATTCAATTCATTGCTGAAATCAAGAAGAAGGAGGATAGTGACTTGTATATTATTCATAGCCAAGCGTATATCATCGGTGACCTCAACAAGGACATTTAAGGTGCTGTGAAAGCAAGAATGAAGTAGATTTAGAGACTTACGAGCATAGAAAAAAGTTAACCATGAACTGACACTTATGGCAAACTTATTACTACGAGAGCAATCTCTTACGGCCAACTATAACACCAGTTCAGCCCGCTCGGCGAGCAACCGGGAATCGAACCCGTATCGCCGCGGTCCGTCACGCTGTCAAAGGCCTTATCGCAATATTTACTATTAACTGATAGACAAGGTTTCTATGAAAGAATTAAATTTTCAAAACTAATTTAATTAATTTTCGTTAACTTTTTGGAAATCTATCCAACATTGATAATAAACAAACGCACTTAAATACGTTTGAAATATTGATATAAGACGCAGATGCAAAAAAAGTCACGGATTCATTTTTTCAAACGGGTCCATTATTTTATCTCTATTCCAGAACTAACCAAATGGAAAACCACCAATGGAGCCGCAGCGAGGAAGCGTTTTCAAAATAAATAGCCTGTTTCCGCCTGAAGTGTGCTCCCCGTGGCAGACACTGACTAAAGTTGTTTTTTCATCGATATCCGGAAATCTGTTTCAGTCACTCCACAGCGGCGCGCTCAAAATGATTAATCGTTTTCAGGAAGAGGGGCTACAAAAAAGGGAATGATCCATTGAACTGTTTTCGCCAGCACCAGCGACCCGGTTAAGCTTGGTTAATGCCTATAACAGATTTATTCTAAAGAATTAATCACATTTTACGGAGAATTAACTTGGTTTAATTCTAGATTACTTTCTTACCGACCTCTCTTTAATTCATTACGTAAATTTGCATCTACTTATAATGAATAATTAACGGAGAAGAAAAGGTACATGTGGAAATTTATTACCATGGTAATATGGCATCTTTGAGAAAAAATTGTTTTCGAATCAGATCATGTTTTTCATCGATTATTTTGTTTTTTTTTCTTTTAATCTGTGAATGTACATTGCACTGAATCAAATTGTTGACGCGATAATTAATCTAATCTGATGTATCTGAAATACGTGTACGTATATATACATATATATATATATATATATATATATATATATATATATATATATATAAATTAACAAATGAGCGTTCTAAAAGTGGTCCTCAAAAACTGACACAATTTGTTCACAAATTTCAATACTTATGCTATCTCTTTTATCGCAGTTAGCCCGTGATAATATTTGGGGCCATATTTTTGTTCGTTTTAT
This sequence comes from Druceiella hillmani, assembly GCA_039881145.1. Classification (NCBI taxonomy): domain Eukaryota; kingdom Metazoa; phylum Arthropoda; class Insecta; order Lepidoptera; family Hepialidae; genus Druceiella; species Druceiella hillmani. The sequence goes on along the minus strand of JAYKKI010000028.1, from coordinate 14,475,862 downwards.
TTAAGTACTAGCAGGCCCACCCGCTTCGCTGGGTATATCTAAATATATAAGATAAACTTTGACTATATATTTAAGTTCTAGATTTCCAATTATTTTATAATGTACCGCACAAACGTCACAGCATCTTGAGTTTGCTCATGAATAGAGCGAGTTCCACTAAGAAAGAAGACGACAATGCCGGTATTTCCCAGCTCCTAAAACTTTACAACAATTCTTCTCGTGGTGTTTTTTGATTGTTACGAATAACATTAATTCTTTTGATCTAATTTTTTTCATACATGTCGACTAAAAATTTATTTAAAAGACTAATCGATAATAGATAGCATTCTTCATAATCCTCTAGCTGCAAAATTCACATAGTAGGCATATTGACATGATAACCGTCTTTCAATGGCAAAATATCAGAGGATATTTTATAGTGTCATAGGCACGGTGCATCTCACTTGTTTGTAAAATTTTCTATCTCCGCTCTAGAGAACTATATCTCTTTTTTTAATCTTATCTAACAATGAGAACTTTTACTTCTTTAGTCTTAGGAACGTTATGACCACCTTCATATACTCCGGAGGGTTCCTCAACAGCGTTAATCATTACCTGGCTATCACTACTCTTTCCGACCTTTAGAAACTTTATCAAAAGTAGTCTTAAAAAGAAAACTATATTTATTGTATTTATGCAACATATTACGCAGTTATCTGACCAATTGCGATTTGACGTTAGGGTCAATTCTACAACGAATTGTAAAATTCGTTTTAGTAGGTGTCAATGTCGCGTAAGGAACACATATGCCAAGTTTCAAGATTGCAGGTCTTACAGTGCAACCGACTCATTCTACCGACCCCATCCCCACTCACTCCTAAGTGCCGATTTTACAAAAATTCGTGTTGTCTGTGTTACGCAGGGAAAAAGCATGCCAAGTTTCAATTTTGTAGGTCTTATAGGTCCAGAAATAAAATTACCGACTTGTTCCACCAACTCATCCCCACTAACTCTCTAAGGGGTTACTTTCGGTAAGATCCATTATTAGTAAGTAAGGAAAATATATGCCAATTTCCAAGTTTGTAGGTCTTATATGTAAAAAGATAGTGCCACCGATTCATTCCGAAAGAGAGTCTAGGTCTAGAAATAGTTCCAATTCTCCTAGGTCTAGAAATAGTTCCAGCGACTTTTTCCACCAACTCACCCCCACTCACTCTCCTACGTGTTGATTTCGGTAAAATTCCATGTTTAGTAGGCGTCGATGTCGCAGAAAAATCATATGTGGCAAATTTTAATATTTTGTAGGTGTTATAGGCAAAGAGACAATGTTACCAACTCATTCCATCAACCCACCTCCACTCATCTTCATAGGGATTGATTTCAGTCCAATTTAATAAACATACATGCCAAATTTCAAGTTTGTAGGTCTTATAAGTCTGTAGAAGGCTCCACAGACATATTTCACCAACCCTCACCTACTCACTCCCTTTAGGTTTGATTTCGATACAATTAGTTCTTAATAGGTACCGATGTCATGTAAAAAACGTGCATGCCAAATATCAAGTTTGTAGGTATTATAGGTAAAGTGATAGTGCCAGCGATTCATTCCATTAAGCCACCCCTATTCACCTCTTTTGAATCGATTTCGGTAAAATCCGTCCTTGGTAAGACCTCAGGGATTGATTTTGGTAAAAATCTGTACTTAGTGGTTATCTATGTTGCATAAGGAACATACATGCCAAACAAGTTTATAGACCTTACAGGTCCGGAAATAGTGCCATCAACTTATTCCATAAACTGCGGAGTTGGCTCACTTTTTTAGAGGTTTATTTAAGTAAAAACCGCTCTTAGTGTGTGTCTATACCACATAAGGAATATGCGTGCCAAATTTCAAGTTTGTAGGTCTTATAGATCCAGAGATAGTCCCGCCGACTTATTCCATCAACCCACCCCCACTCACCCACTTAAGAGTTGATTTCGATAAAATCCGTTCTTAGTGGATGCCTTAGTCGCGTTAGGAAAAAATATGCCAAATTTCAAGTCCATACGTCTTATGTTTCAGAGATCTGGTGATGAGTGGGTCAGTGAGTCAGTTTTGTGGCACATAACATCTGAACATACTAAGCAGTTTTAATGAATATAAAAAGATATTAGAATTAACAAAAATTTTGTATTTTTGAGTAAAGTCAATTACTACTGAAATTATGGTAATTATGGTCAATAAACTGTTCTGTCATCTGTTTGGTTCTAAATTCTCTGGAGTTAAAATAATGGTTAATAGTTTTTTCACTGTTAAACACAACCAAATTTCTATTTTACCTTCCATAATTCCGGCATTTGTGGATCATTGTTACTATTCTTTACGAAACATATTACAGGTTCAATGGAGGTTCATATTTTCTCTAACTTTCCAGAAAGGACCCTGGATCTAAAGAAAGTATACCAAGTCTAAATATGTGTAATTATTTATGTAATATTCTATAACTTTATTAACATTTATTAATTTTTATTAACATTGAGTAATTAAATTATTTCGTTGCAATATTCATTTATAATTGCAAGAATGCCATTTGTCTAATATTTTTTGTTACGATAAAGTGAATTTGACGTAACAAAATTTTCGTATTTGGTTTTTATATGAAGTTCGCTGTAATCTCAGCTCCGTCAGCAATAATTTTAAACTTCGCACTATGATGAAACTTCATCTGACACTATTTTTGCAACTGATTTAATTAATTCAACCGTGGTTGAATTAATTCAGTGGCAATATTCAAACGAGGATATCCTATGACAAGAGTTATGAAAAATAACATCAATGCTATGGTGGTCATACAGGAAACACACACAATAACTACCTAAAAATAAACAAAAGCTACATTTGACGTTGGTATAAGTCAAGTGAATTCAATTCTATGCGAACATTGATTTATAGATAAGTTTTGAGTGAGATGAATGCTTCACAATTTAAGTTAAGTCAAGATATACCAACGTATAGGCTGATATCACCAAATGATACAAAAACGGTGAATAATCAAATATTGTATTCGATATTGTTACAAGTGACAAAGACTAGATAGGAATACTATCAGGAACACCTGCAAAGCAAAAACCCAAATAAATACAACCCATTCCACCAGGCCAATAAATGAAATCTTAAGACTAGCGTCGAATTTTTAGTATTACGTTCGTAAAACAAAAATAGTAAAGTTCAAAATAATTACCTTATGAGGGTTTAATTTCATTTTCAAACCTTGATACAATCCTCAAAATTATACTTTACAATTTTTTTTTCACAAAATTATCTTATAAATTAGTCCCCAGAGAATGAAACTCACTGTACTCGTGGAGGGATTGCACATGGCCTATTATCAATCACGTGATGACATTGTAACTGAGCTACTCTTTTTTCTCAGCTTTTGAACTGAGACGAAATGCACTGTCCCATGTTCCCACATATCATTTTTAGTTAATATGTTTTATATTGCCAACTCGGCGCTAGTTTTCAATAACTTTTCCACGATTCACTACTACAAAATGCCATCTTTAAGATATTCAGATATTTTAATAATACATAGATAGGCATTTTCAATTCTTTTTTTTCATTATTGCAACTACTTTTCAATTGATAATAGCATTAATGTGAATAAAAGATTGACATTTAGCCAAAATTAAATGCTTAACACAAAAGTATATGAAACATAATTGTTTCGTTTTATGAATATGTTTTGTATAAATTGTATTATTTCAAATGTTTACCATAGTCATCATATAAATTAATATATTTTTTAATAAATAATAAACAAAATTATTTTTTTCTTGAATTAATTTTAGGACAAGATTGTATTGTAGGGCTGCGAATAAACTATCATATTAATCTCACATTATTATCCGTCCCCTTGTGTTTTACGTCGGCATATCTTATAGACTGTGTGAATTAAATATCACGTCTGTTTTAATTTTTTCTAAATGGTCCCTGGAAAGTTTAGTTAAGATAAGCGGTTCCCAAACTGTGGTACTCCTGCCAGTAGTGGTAAGCAGAAATATAATATCACGTACATATCAAATAAAAATATATAAATATAAAAATTACTGAATTTTCCGTCAAAACTTAACATTACTAGGAGGTATCAATACAAAGTGAATGAATTCAATTTGGTGACCGTTAATTCTCACCCTTCAACTAATAGCCGTATCGCGCCCCTCACGAAGCAGGACTCGGGTTTCGCTGGATTTACGAGGCGATAACCGGTTGATGAGTGGCCATAAACATGACAGTGTGCTCATAGAGCACGAGTTCATTGCGCCGATAAGCGCTGCGGCGTAGACACCCACTGTCTTCTACGGGGCAACGTTTGTTGCATTACGTTAAGAGTTTAATCAAATATTTCGTAATGTCTTACTAAATCGTGATGAAATATTATTTTAATTAAATGCATTATGTTATCCTATATACATGCCAACATTACTGATGACATAGCAAAATAATACATACGTAATAGTTAAAAAAACGCATAAATTGTTGCCAGGGATATAAGCGGAGTACCCAGATGTTGGAAAATTATCTTTGGAAAGACAGTAAAATTAACTATAATTAAGTTGTAAGGAGATAATATATTTTTTCACGTTTGTGTTTAGTCCTCAAACACATTTAAATATTAAACGTTTTAAAATATAAAAATTAAGAAAATATCAATAGATAGTCAAATCGATCTGCGAATTATTGAAGTACATTAGCGGTTACCTGATTCTGAATAATTTATTTATGTTTAGAGCAAAATGAATAACTAAAAGCAAATGAAAATAAATAGGACTAAATTATGATTAATTTTTTAATTAATTTGTACGTTAATTGACATATGCAAAGTTCTTGAAGTATTGAGCATATCTAAACATAAAAAAATCAGTAAATTGCAAGCTATGCTTACACAATTAGAGTTCCGTGCCATTAGCACACCATTCCCACCTCTCCAATTAAGTATTAACAGTAATGCACTGTGATCATGTGCTAATAAGGCTCCGTATGCCGCGCTACCCGCCGCCGACCGAACCAATGACGTGTAACATCGCGTATATGCGAAGCTGAGGGGGCAGCGTTTGGAATGAGATAAATTAAACATTTTGAAAAACGTATAAGGAAAATAGTTGTTCTTAATATCGAGAAATATTTTTTGACCAAAAACTTTTTCTCTAACACCAATTGTTTTGCAGTGATAAGCAAAAAAACAATTAAATCATTTATAGCTAATAATCGCGCTAGAATTGTTTAATCCTGATAAATTCGATATATTCATGACTAATACTTAATTTTCATGACTTTTTTCGCTACAAGATATATCTTACAGCCAACTATAAGGCGAAAAGTAAGAAAAATTAGCCCAATAGCAGACTTCGTGATTGATACGGGTAACAACAAGCTTTTATGGAAGATAAATGAATTTATTTTAAATATAGACTTAAAGCGTAACTTAATACCATTTTAATGAAAGTTCTGTCTAGTTTTACGCCACCACATATTATATTTAGTAGATTTTATTTGTTTTTGTGGCATTCGTAGTCAATAGTTCTCCATAAAATGCAATTCTGTGTTAAGATGTTAGAATAGCCAACTTTTCTTTAGAACTTGCGAGTAGTTCAAGGCTATGAGCTGAAACGTGTCAGAATTTGGATTGTTGGTATTAAAGAGTGAGAGGATTATTAAGGATATTATATAAAAGTAATAAAATGTTTAGATTTTGCCTATCGCATATATATAACCGTTTTAATGTTGACCGATATCTATAAACATGGTCATGAATTTGAGGCCAAAAATATCGAACAGACGAGTTTTAAAGTCATTCTAATTTGTTATGATGCTGTACGGTGACATATATTTAACACAAATTTCCCTAATAGATAGAAATAATATTTACCAAATATTTTCTTTAAATTGAAGTGGGAGAATTTTATGAATACATTAGAGAGAGTTTATTCGAAAGGCCATCTTCGGATTAACGTCATTTATCTAAAAACACCATGTAGGATATTGAACAATAAATAGACCAACATCTCTAACAGTAGAAAAATAAAGTATAAAATAGACATTAATTTATGTTAAACAGCATGCATATACTTTTTCCATCAACAGTGACCAGGGTTACAGTTCGTATATAACAAATTAAAAAACCTACCGAATTCTGAAATTGTATCATTAGTATAAAAAGTTATAAAATCAAAAATCACAGCAGAACCCAGCCAGGTAGAAAATACAAAAATTATTATTTTCGGAAAAATTTTCAATAAAAATTAATTTCGTATTGCACGTAAAAATGACTGTTCCTTATTAATTAGTTACTTTCATTTATTAAATGCGTTTAACAAATATCCAAAAAACCGGTAAAACCAAACTTTTGTTTGATAATGGGTTAAAAAAAAGAATTGCAGTCATTTTTTTTAAATTATTATAATGCAAACCTGATTATTTTGCTATTTAACAAACGATATAAAGTTATTATGATGCGGCAACATTTGTTTTATTTTTCGAAAACAATTTTTAAAAAAGTACATAAAAATTTTAAACTTAAACAGATTTTATGACGGAATGACTTCGATTTCGCATTAGTGTTAATAGCCGAGTAAGAATTGCTACTTAAATAAGTAATCAAATTATAGTATTTTCTTTTCAGTTCAGGGTGCTACTACCAGACGAAATAAATAAACGAAGTAAAAGTGCATCACAATGGCCAGAGAAAATTAACTTTTAATATCTGCGTTACAGTTATTCACGATTTAATGATTTTCATTATAAAAATCTATTGAGATGCTTAAAAGCTACATAAAATATATATCATTAGAGTCCCCTACTTTTAAAAGCAAAATAAACATTACTTATAAGTTATTTTTCTCTTTTTTCTGTTTGACATAGAAATTTGGTATAAAAACTTTACATAGTAATTAAGCATTTTGACCCATATATGTTGACCCATATATTTAAATGTTATATTTCAAAAATATAACATTTAAACATATTTATTCAAAAATTTTGCAAGGGAGCAAATTAATTCTATCATTTTGTTGTACCGGGTGGGATATCAATTGAAAGAGAGAGTTAGATTGGGAAAAATACGATTTTATGAAAGACGGCTCTTGAGGCATTGCTGAAATGTTCACAAAAAATATGTTTTAGGTCTGTTGTAAGATAACTCCAAAGAGATATTTTGGAATATATCTACATGATTTTTCTCAGAAACCATTCGACGGAGAAGTACAGCATAGTAATAAAATATATTAATTCGCACGTATTGCAACTATTTATATAGAAATTTTAGAGTGAACAAATAACTAATAGATTTTTTTTTAATTTTATGTCTCGTATTTGGAAAATTCATAGGCTATTATTTTTTAGAATTTTATGAAAAATTTACGTAAAAATAAACTATAAAATTAAAGCAATGATTTTAAATCTCTAGTTTTTGCAAAAAATCATTATATTTTACGACTGTGAAATGTATGGGACTTAGGAATACTAAATGTTTAATGCTCAAAACTAATATTGATATTTGTAAATAGTATAATAGAAATACTATGGGAATTTAAAATTTATAGATGTCCTAAGTGTATAAACAATCCTCATAATGGGAATTTTATTCCTACTTAGCCCATTTCGTATCAAGAATCAAATTTTCTCGCCTATAGTTTTTATCACGAAAGATTCTAATTAAATGTAATTATTAAATTTCACAGACTTCAAGCAATAAATAAAAAGTTTAAATAGCCTTTAAAATAGTAGCTGTTAACTAAATAATTTCCAAAAGATGAATTAAACATCTCAAAATTTAATATTTAAATATCATGAAGGAATATTATCAATACATTTTTTACAAACTGTATAAGGTATGGTTGTTTTTGTCTTATTATTTTCCTATTCTTAGTGTACGTGTGTTGCAAGAGAAAAAAGGTTTTTCTATTTATATACCGGACTTACGTAGCCTAAAATATCTTCCATTCCTCTGTTATCTTCTATAATGACATTTCGTGATAAGACGTTATTTATTTATACAAAACTTGACTAAATGCGTTGATAAGTCCGACGTAAATAAACTGACCTGTAAGATATTTAACGATGCTTATTTGTTTGCTTAAAAGTAAAAACTGTCGCGAAATATGTGTATCTAAAATTACACTTTCTCACAAACACTTCCCAGGTGGCGTAGACAGAGTAATCAAAACGCTACATTAATGCTACGGGCGATCGGCACCACCAATCGCCATATTTTGCGTTTATGAAGTGCAGCATAGAGGGTAGTCAGACCCTTCACACTATTTTAGAAATTAAGAGCAATTAATTTTAATTAAGTAATTCATAAAGTTATTAACTTATTGTTTTGCTCAAGTTCATGAAAGTTGTTTCCAGTTTTGAGATGAAAAAATGAAAATACAAGTAGCAATCTTGTTTAAAATACATTCAAGGTATTTACTCCAATTGCTGTACCATATTTATTTCAAATGGGAATAACGTGTACGATGGCAGAAAATACAATAAAGGGAAGTTTATATTTCTGATACGAACATTGCGAAGGAGTGTGGCCTGAATAGGAATGAGAAATTTCTTGAAAATAAGCAAGACGCACCCCGAAATGTGATTTAGAGACACGGGTGATATTGAGTACTCGGCTACAGTTCGGGAAGAGGCCAAAGAAAACATATGTACTCCACAAAACATATGTGTATAAAGAAAAAATAATGCTGACAAATGGTCATTTCAAGACTAAACGATAACCTGTACAACACGAAAACTTCTGGCACAATTCTATTATCTAGACATTACAAATGATTAGTATTTAATTTTTATAACTTGAGCAGAAATAAGAGGCAATATCTGATATATCTATAAGAAAGGAATAATGATATGAGAGTGATATGGTTGACTGGGAGAGATTGCTCATGTAGCAATAATTCCGCCATATGTACTATACATAAAAGTTGATAAATAAATAAATATTCAACTACTTAAGAAAATAATCCCACTATCAATATATTCTTTTATCTTTATATCAAGTCAGAATTAAATTTCTTGGAATAATTTAACGCTGAGTAGTAAAAATGGCGTTAAAATGAATTAATATAATAGAGATTAAACAATACACATTAATAAAAAAGTAACTGTACAAAAAAATCCTCATTTGGTAATCGTCATAATATCGTAAATTTTACAATTGTCCTTTGATGAAAGCAGTATGAAAATAGGAAATATAAAACTATAACAGCATTGTGTTTATACTCGTAGCTAATATTTTGTCAGATAATAATTTACAAAAATCAGTCTTAAAAATGTTGTGTGTTTGTTTGGCTGTCACAGAAAGAGAAATGGATTTCACTGATTGTTAATTCAGAACTCGGAGTTTATGTAACTTATATTAAAATATATAACTTATTTAATTCAGGTATATTTACGGAATCAGAAAACAAATATTAGCCGACACTTTTGAATTAAATTTCCATTAGTTAAACTAGGGCTAGGATATTAAATAAAGCTAACAGTCTTGGCTTGAAAAGGGTTCAGGAAAATTCAAATCAAATACAAATTTTGTTTCACGCACTAATAGTTTAGAACTTTTGAAAACGTTTGAGATATTTATAAAAAGCTTACATCTGCAATGTTCTGACGTGACCTAAATAACAGGACGAAGCTACTAGCAATTTATGAATGTTCTGTACATCAGAAATGGAATCTGTTCACCCTTATTTTGTTTCTTATGTTTTCATCGCGGAATTCTTACGAGTAAATATAGTTTCAAGGTGTCTCTAACCCGAAAGAGAATAGAAAGAATAAAACTTGCGTCTTATACTAAATTCTACCAATAGTACTAAATAGAAGATTAGCAAAATTTTCAGAAGTGAATTTCATTTAACATTTAGGAGCTATAATTTTTCTATGCCAGCACATGTCCTCCGTGTTTCTTTATGTTCGAGTAGCTTTCACGCAAAACGAATTCAAATAAAGTTCTGCGTACTTTATATAAATACTCATATAGAATCTTTGGTAAATAAAAGAAATACTCGATTCTCACGGCGGGTGCCGATAAGATTACCTCGATTGGTAAAAAATAATCCTTTTGAACAGAATTCGCTGTCAATCCGTCTGTAACTATTGAAGCGTTCTACCCTTGTAACTACTGAAGCGCCAGACGTAGAAACTTGATGTTTAGACCGAAATTCTATTCTAACATAAAATATTGGTTATCTGTCCGCTCTTCCTGCTCTTTGAGAAATTCAGGCTATGTTACACATTTCTACATAACGATTTTTTTTCATCTGGAATGCACACAGGAAAACGCCATATATTTTGATATTACTAGTACTTGAATATAAATGCATTATTAAAATGACGAAAAATTATTAGAAATAAAGTAAATAGTGTCATCTAGTGTAGAATTGTGAAAATATAATTACGATGGTTGCCGTAAAATAAAGAAAAGCAGATGTCACTGTTAAATAATTAAATAGTCAACTAAAAACTTGCTGGACCTCCATAAGTAGTAGCACCATAATTCGAAATGTAAATGTTGACCAAGCCTCTAAGGTATAAAACTGCAAAATATAATTCTAAGCCGTTTTACTACTCTGACTATTTTAATATATGATTATATAAAGAACCTTTTCAACATTAAAAATATGACACATTTATTAATTTAATCGCAAAATGAAATGCATATCACATACAAAGATAACCTTTTTATTCTAAGGACATACTCATTTCATATTTGATTATCAAACTTCAAAAAGATATAAAACTCCATTAGAAATAATCAATTCACATTTTACATCTTTGAGTCCAATATTTAAAAAAACAACTAATCAAATTTTATTGGTAAATTTTGGGTTTTATATCACAGCGTTATACCTACACTTTTCTGTTGGTTATTCGCGACAAATAAATAAATTGACCCTTTTGTGGAATATTTCATAATTAATGTTATAATCCATGTAATTTTGTTGTAATTTTTAAGCTATTTTTATAGGCCATTGGTAATCACAAATTCATTCTAAAAGGTAAGATGGTAAGTAAGAAATATTATCACAAGACGAGGCATATTTTTTGCAAGGCTGTTCTTTTCATTGGAAAACAGATGTTTCAATATTGATGTTAACAAACCGTACAGTTTGTAATAAATGATTCCACATACTATAATACACTCAATATTTTCTATGTATTTCTGGCATACATCCCTTATTGCTTTCACTTGCTGACCTGTCTGATTTAATTTTTTTACGTTACCCACTTTTGAACCCTTTCCCAAAAGTTTCACTATATCGCTTTCTAAACCCATTAAGGAAAACAATGCTTACTTGGTTTTCAGTGCATTTTCGCGCCTGTCTAATGCCGACATATATTGTGTTGATGATTTTCTTACAGTTATGTGAAACGTTACTTAAATTCATTTAGTATAAATTTATTTATTAAAAGACTTTTCATACAACACGCATTGACATTTTCTTATTTAATTTATCAAAAAAGAGGGAAGAGAAAGTCGAGTTTACTATTTACCATATATTTACTTCTTCTTTTTCTTAAGCACTACAGCCTGTTGCAAGCCATGCCTTCCCTATTTGACCCTATTCGGTGCAACGAACCTCATCGATTTACTTCCAAAAGCTTTAAGTCTTTCTCAACCCCATCCAGCCATCTGGTGAGTAGTATTCCCCTTCGCCGTTTCCCTTCTATTTTCGAAAAAGTAATTTTCCTTGTTGGGGATTCATTATCGTACTTAAATATATGACCAAACCATCTACTACGAGGTGCCTTGGCAATTTTGACGATGTCGGGTTCGCCATATTTTTCACAGATTTCATGGTTATATGCAATTTTCCATACATTATTTTAGTTTACTGCGCCATGAATTTTTCTTAATTTTTTCTTTAAAATATTAGCAGTGTCTTCTTCTGCTTTATTTAACGTCCAATATTCACTCCCATACAGGGCAACAAGTCTTATCAATATTTTATGTAGACTAGTTTTTGTTTTACTGCTGATAATTGTGGATTTCAATTGGTTTCTGAGGCCATAGAAGCATCTATTGGCCATAGATAATCAAATTTTTTATTTCTATTTTTATATCATTATTGCTTGCAATTATTAATTTCGTTTATCTTCATTAGACAGTTAGTCCCATCTTCCTAGCTGGATTTTCAAGTGAGACAAAATCTTAACAACAGCCTGTTTGGTTCAGCAAAAGCCAGCAGCTGGATTGTTCTCTATAAAATAGTCCCGGTTATGTTTAGTCCAGAATCTTTTGCAGCTTTTCCAGAGCCAAATTAAACAATAAGTATGAGAATGAGTCCATTTGTCGTAGTCTTTTTTTGATATAGAAATGTTCTGGGAGATGCGGCATAATTTTGATTCTACATTTCACATTTTTAGAGTTATTATTGTGAGGTTTATATGTTAAATTCTACCATTGCCTCTAGTAATTTTTCTCTAATTATGCTGTTTTAGGCAGCTTTAAAATTAATGAAGAGATGGTAGGTGTCTATATCATATTCCTTTGTTCTTTCCTAAATTTGTCTAATATTTGATCGGTCGTTGTTTTTCTTTTTTGGAAATCACATTGATAGTTCCCGATAATTGTGGTGCTGTACGTACTCAATCGTTTATAGAGAATGGTGGAGAAGGTTTTGTATGCTGTATTCAACAGTGCGATTCCTTTGTAATTGCAACATTCATATTGCCTCCTTTTTTGTATGTAGGACAGAAACATTACAGACAGAAGATACTTTTTTGTATATATAATTGTCTTCTTGCATGCTATTATTCTATTGTTGAAGTCGGTTCTGACGCTATTAACCAGCTGGAAAAAAATACTTGCTTCCTTTTGTGTTTTAATGTTTTCAATATCAGCATGTAATTCATCAAGGGATATTCGCTTTTTTTTCTTTTCACCGTGATGTGGAATAATGTTTAGTTTAGTATATAATACAAAACAACAAGATCAATGAGTATTTAAGCAGAAATCTTTATTTTCATGTCACAAAATTTAATGATAGTAACAGCCTCGTTCTTGCACCTCAAAGATCAGTTGAATACTAGAAAACGGGATAAATATATAAACAATCTCACTTTCGTTTTTATAATATTACTTAGGAAGTTGTTGTAAGATTAACACGTTGAATAATAATCCTACACCTCTCTCAATAAAGAGATTAGGGAGATCGTCATATACATGTACAAGTATGTTTTTTCTAATGTCTTGCATATAATCTAAATTTACGTAAAAATCCCAAATCGGCAAGTTTTTTAGAAAAAAAGGCTAAATTTAAATATTGAACTATTTCATATATTCTACATTTTTATTCTCAAATAAAGGCAAGGAGGAATGGGTGATAAAAAAAGATTCTACTAAAATGTGCTCATGGTAATATTGTGCAACGAAATATTATTTAGAAGGGGTGAACTAAATTAGACACACCATATTACTAACACGTATCAAAAGGTTATTGAACGGCAAAGTTTGTGACAGCTATCGTAGCAATAAAATATGATCCCGTGGTATATTATAAGAACACTAGAATACACACACCTTCGTTTGAATATTTCATACGTTCTTGTAACTTAAAACCATCACGTAGTAACGGAGACAGTAATAGGTTTGTCGAATGAATATTTATAAAATACCCTTCTACCGTGATGAAAATTAATGACATAACATACTTGGGCAGATGAAACGCAAGTACGCTGTGAGACGAAGAGTGATACAGAACCAAGACTGAAAATGAATTACTTTTTATATTTTAGTTTCTTTAACAGACGAAATCATTTTCCGCTAGTGTATTTAGTCACCAAAGAATAAGAAAATCGATGCAATACAATAAAATAAAGGAAAGCAATTTTATGTGAAGACGTTAATTTCATATTGCAAATATTCAAACCTCTTCAGCAATCCAAATAAATTTGTCGTATATTTCCAACCATGATCGCTGCTTTGAACTACCTACATATATGAGTGTTCCATTGTTTTCATGTTTGCATTTACTTTATAGCAATATCGCTGATATTGTTATGACGTTTTACTTTCATATGGCAGGCTATCCTATACAATGCACAGTCTCACCTTACGTTCGTACGTTCAGTTCTCCCGAAGAGAAAGTACATAGACATATATATATATATATATACCAGAGCGCCAATAATCCACGAAATAGCCAATCTTTCAAAAGGGATGAAAAATCTTAATATCTTTACTCTTTAAGAGAACAAATCAGCTTACCATTAGCTGATTATGATTAAGAGCTTCTGAAATAAGATTCTCTATATTTTTAAATCAGACCACTGTTCAAGATTTACACACGCCATGAAAATATAGTACCAATAAGTATTTTTATTTATACTTGATATATCTATACATTTTTAACTGATCGATCTGTTTTTGAAGGTTAAACAACAGCTTGAATCATAAGTGAAACACAGAATATAACTTTTTTTTAATACAATATACCCGCTCATGACTAAAAGAAAGTAAATAAAACTGAATATAATTTCCACTGAAGCGCAGCGGGAATAACAACGCAACTCCTACGCCAGTTATTTCAGATAAGTAAAGCCCTTAGAGACGAGTTGAATTTCTTTGGAAGAACAAAAATAGACTGACGGCAAATCAAATCAAAAATCATATTTTCACTTAAGCTTACTGTTGGCCACCGGTAAGAAAAAAGTTGATAACTTATTACTCGTGACAACAAGTTTTGCGATGGTTTTAAACATTTATTCGTTTAACTTGTAATACTTAAATCAAGTTATAAAAATGAATTCAAAAGACTATTAAAATATGAATTATACAATGTAAGAAAATTGAATTATTTCAATCAATCAGAAAAATAAAAAAACCGTCTCAGTTTCGAAATAGAGGAGATATTTTAAATAGCACTTCCCATGAATTGATTATTATTAATCTTACTAAATTATCAACAATATATATGTGTATATATATATATATATATATATATATATATATATATATATATATATATATATATATATATTTATATATTACATTAATATAAAAATAAACTTTTTACAAATATTAATTACTAATTAATATTCATCTTTATCATTCCTACCATGGATTAGGTCTGGGCTCTCAACCTGTGACGGACAGATGAAAAATCAAGCGAAAGAAATAGTTTCGTTCGATCGTTCGGGTAATTGTATCTATACACCCAAACTACATAAAATACGGAAGCAAATTAAACCAATGCATGTAGTAATTTTTAAGAGCTTGTATATAAACGTTTTTGTTGCAAAAAACAATGTTTTTTTGCAAATAAAATCATTTATTCGTAATACCAAGAATTTAAAACGAAATTGAAAAGATGTTTTTAAAAAAAATATTATTTATTTACAAAGCGCTATGATGCGAAGGTTGTTTAGGGAAAAGTGACTTGAAAGGACTTTTGTGCACTGAGAGACAGCTTTATTTATTTACATCTAGTTGATTTCATAACTCGGTTACATGAATAGTAGATGATTCTTTATGAAATCCTCTTTTACACTGGAGGATCAGTAGTGTTATTACGTTTGCAAAGTAATTTAAAACCTTATGTTAACACATTCTTAAATCTGAATCACAGACATGAAGGAGATTGAAGGGCAAACTGAAATTGTAAAATAAAATAAAGCCGATGACAAGTGCCAGTCGACGGGATGAATTTCATAGAGATTTTTATTACAGAAATTGATTTACATATTTAAGGCAAAATATAAAGAGAGATATTGTATGAGGTATAAATATTTCATATTTAAACTATCCGAAAATCCACTTCCGAATTTGCGCTATGATTTGCAAAAAAAATCGTAAAATGTACAAAAATAAAAATAAATTACAAGGCCATATAATTGACTTTTAACAGAAAATCTAAATGATTTTAATTTTATTGTATGACCTTATCTACGTATCCAGTTTATATAATTAGGCCACGTGAGAAACATTTTATATAATCAGGCCACATGAGACACGACAAATAATAATTAATTAGTTAGCAAGATTTTCGCTAATGAATGCACAAAAACAGAGAATCAAATGTACTATTATTTGAAGAAATATTCACAATTAAATGAAACTACGTGATGTAGTATTATTTCTACTTTCTTTAATTTAATTAAAGAAAGTAGAAATAATACTACATCACGTAGTTTATTTAATTAAAGAAAGTAGAAATAATACTACATCACGTAGTTTCATTTAATTGTAAACAATGAATTTCTACAAAATTAACGCCAAATATATTCAATATTTGAAGAAATGTTATTAAAATGAAATGATGTTTTACGAAGACATCGTAAGTATCACAGCCGTGTTGGTTAAAATACCGTTTAGAATATTTCTATTTTTCTAATAAGTGACAAATAAATATTTTTAGGCGAAAGTAATATTTTGACAAGTTCCTTTTAACGATGTATCATTTGTGTACTTTCATTGTAAGATAAATTTTAGTGATTTTTTTACGCTTGGACAACCATACTGTCATTGTAAATGTATTATTATGTATTATTAGTTGACTAATTTTGTCCACCTGCAAACTAAACCTAGCTATTACTAAAGTAGTTCAGATGAATGATTTCATTGGCTAAACAAACGTTGGGCATGTCAATTGTTTTTCATCTTATAATCGTTTTTTTAAAGTTACGTTTCGAAAATTAAAAATTAGAACCCTTAAATTAGAACTTAGTCATGAATGTATCTACTTTAAATTTAACTATATATAATTTAATATACTACCTGGGAAAATTGGCTTTCATTTATGATTTTTACATATACTTTTTCCATTAAAAGCTGCCAGTTATTTATGCACAACAAGTTAAATATATAATTATTCCTACCGGATTTCGAAATCAGATAATCAGAATAAAATAATTTTAATACCAAAAATTAGTGCCAGTGTAGACTTTGGTAGAAGCTTCAGTTACAGTTTCATCTTTGCTATAGACACGCTGTTCAAAATATGCTTAAACTGCAGCTATCGCGAGAAGATGCCTCTTTGGATTTTACTACTAGAAGTTAAAATTGGACCTTTAAAAATTAATTTATATCATACCTAGCTATACAGGAAATCAAACAGTTTTTCTTTTCGAATAAACTTTGAAGAAAACTTCACTGAAACATTCATTTCTCATAACATGTGAAAATTATTGTTTCTTATTAAATGCTTTCATTTCTTAAATGGGTTTAACCAATATCTAATAAACCACACAAAGAATCATGTGAATGCTAATGGGTCACGGAAAAGAATCAATCAAATGTTTTCATTTATTATAATGTAAACTTAACTATTTTTTAGTTAGCTAAATATGTAGTTCATGGTTTTATAATAGTGGCAATATTTGTTTTATTTTTCTCGAAAAAAAGTATTAAAAAATTATGTAACGATTTTAAATTTAAACAATTTTGTGACTGAATTACTTCGGTTTTATTAAATTTATCAATAACCGAGTAAGAGTTGCTACTTAATTAGGTTATTAATTTGATTCCCCCTATTTAAATATCTTGGTATTTTCTTATCAATTCAAAGTCCTATCGCCCAATAAAATTATAAAAATGATTTAAAAGTGCATCACAATTGGTAGAGAATTTTAACTTGTAATCTCTACGTGAGATTTACATTGTATTTATGTGTGTTTAAAAACCTGTTGCCTTAAGTGCTGATTTTCCTGAATTTATATGCTAATTTTTATCGAACTTTTACAGCTCCCTACTTCTAAAAAACACTTAAAAATTTATTTCTTGGAAATGGTTCGACGTAGAACCTTGACATAAAAATTTGGAAATACGGCAGAGCATATTAACTCATATACATTTCAATACTAAATATTCTAGAATATTTATTTTACAAATTATTTTTTTATTTTAATATGTCGCGTAAGGTATTAATTGAAAGAGCAAATTATAAGGATTGGAAAAAAACTCGTAATTTTATTAAAATAGTTTTCGATATATTACCGAAAAGTACACAAAAAATACGTTCAAAAATATATTTTAGATTATTTTGTAAGATAGTTCTAAAGAGATGTAATGTAAAATTATTGTGTGGGATCTAATGTAACATTAATGTGTCATTATTCTTAAAAACCATTTGATATAGAAATGTGGTGAAATAATAAGCGTATTTTCTCGCACATATTTCAATCGTTAACTCAACAGGATTTATTTAGAAATTTTCGAGTGAAAAATCAAGTAAACGATTTTTTTTCTCACATGCCCCATTTTTAAGGATACATAAACTATTATTTTTTCAAAATTTATGAAAAATGTACCTAACATTTACTGGAAAAATATAACGACGATTCTAAATTCCTAGTATTTAAGAATTTCACAATATTTTACGCCTATGAAAAACATACTGGACAATAAATTTGTAATGACGAAAAATATATTAATATTTGTAAATAGTTTAATAGATATATTATATGCCGTCAAATGTTTATATGTTCTTAAGTGGGTACAGAAGCCTCATGGTACGAATACGTCAGAGTTTAGAGCTTAGAGTTTACCTGTATTTAACTGACTATTTTAGTTAAATGAAATAACTCATAAATTAATTTTTCTTTTCCAGCTTGTAATTTTTATTACGAAATATTCTAATTAAATTCAATTAATGAACTTCATGAACTATAGTTCATTTTTAATGACCTTTAAAATTATGATTATCAGCTTAAAGTCTTTCAAAAGGTATTTGAACAACATAAGAAAGTGATAATTGTATTCAACTATACAAGAAAACGATCTCACTATTAGCACTTTCTTTTATCTTTATGTCAGGTCAAAATAAAATGTCTCGAAGTATATTTTTGTTGTATATACAGCGGTATTTACAGCATTAAAAATAATTAGTGTAATAAACAGTTAATGTAATGTATAAATATACAACAGATTCTAGTTCGGAAACCATCAAAATATCATTTGTTTTTACATGACGACTAGGAAATCATTTGTTTTTCGAAAATAACTGCAGTTGCCATTTGCTGGATACAGTGCAAAAATATCAATTTTAAAAGCTGTAAGAGCACTGTGTTTACACATGTACGTAATCTTTTTCAGTTTCAGCAATGATCTATATACACTTTAAATCTTTAAGTCTAATATTAAAAATAAACCAATTGGACTGTTATCAGACAATCATAAATAAAAATTCACTAACTCCTACTTAAAAGCTCGAAATAAATAGTTGCATATTTTTTTATTCATGAGTTTTATATCATCAAAGCATTATATCAACAGAAAGGTTATAGTGTCGTAATGAAGAAATAAAGTGACCATTTCGTGGAATAGCTAATATTTTAGTAAGGGGACTGTGTTTACACATGTAGGTAATATTTTTAAATAATGATAAAGTAAGTGTCAAACAAAAAATAAAGTAGTTAAAACGGGCCGCACATACAAACTCACTTCCATGTTCATAATATTACTTAAGTTGTACTTGTGATCTTTGTAATATTAAAACAATTAATGGTAACTTTATATCTTTTACATCTCGAATACATTTTAAAATAAATATGGCAAATATATTAGGGAGATAATTATGTACATATAAGAATACGTATATTTTAAAGTCTTGCATGTCTTTGTTAAATTAATAATTGTTCCAAATCGACTACAGTTTTAAAAAACAAGCTTGAAATTAAATTTCAAACTATTTAATATGTCCTACACTTTTATTTTAAAATAAAGACAGGAAGCAATTGTTGGTAAATATGACATTGTATTTACAAGGGGTGAACTAAACTGGACACAGTTTATTATTTATACGTATCAAAAAGTCATTGAACAGCAGTCAACATTTGTAATGGCTATAACAGCAATAAAATACAACCTACTCGTGCTGCTAACAAACTGATCCCGTAGTACGTTATATGCTTCAAGGGCACTAGAATACATAAGTACGCATCAAAGTAGTAAGAAAAACGCATAACTAATACTGAAAATGAAATGGTTTTCGTATTTTAGTTTTTTAGCAGACGAGATCATTTTCTGTTAGTTTATTTAGTCACCAAAAAGTAAGAAAATGAATACAATATAATAAGATAAATCAACATAATGTTATGCGAAGACATTTATTTCACATTCATTGATATTCAAACCTCTTCAGCAATCCAAAGGAAATTGTTATTTACTTCCAACCACCATCGCTGCTTGAAACTACTTACCAATATACCAGTGTTTCATATTGTAACGTCGTTGAAATTATGATAATGTTTTAATTTCATGTGATAGACTATGCTACAGAATACACAGTGTCACCGTATCCGTCCTGTCAATTCTGTGGAAGGGAAAGTACGTAGTAGATATATGCATCAGAATACTATTCGAATACCAGTGGAGAGCCAGTGACTCACAACATAGCCAATGTTCCAAAAGGGACGAAATATTTTAGCATCTCCGATAAGATCCTATAATTTTTTTTCAGTTACAACACCTTTCAAGATTGACATCCGTTCAAGAGTTTCTTAATCCATGTCCCCTTCTCAGTAAAATTTAATAAACTCGTTGAATCAACCGGCCTTTTTTTATTGCCGTCAGATTTCGTACATCAAACTAATCACTAACTGTAGTTTCTTAAAAATGTATCTGTACCATCGATCTAATATGCGAATTCAATAAAAACAATTTCTCTCGAATAATACTTTCATCTACTGCATGTATATTTTATGAAGTTACAGATGTGACCCCAAGTCGATTCTTCTAGTGTATCATAACCACTAATCTTGAAATAAATAGTGATATCTGAGTTTTCTATCTTCTCCCTGAACTGAAACGTCTCTTAGTTTAAGGTGCAAAATGTAGAAATAAATTAAAATACATTATTCCTTCACCAAAAAAAAATTACTAAAAAAAATACTATGTCCATTCTCTCCAACCGCGCATGCAGTATTCGTGAATTTAATATTCCTAGTTAACAGCTTTAAAAAATCTTTCCGTATTTAAGGGGGAAAATTCAGTATTCGCAGCATGAAGAATATATATTACAACTTTACCAAATAAAAATATGTTATTCCTTTACCATTCTCCATAGTTAAAACATTCGAATTGCAGGCATTATAAAATAAATTAAATATACAAGAAAGCTCCTAGAAAATATGTGGCTTTTGATACCAACCTTAATCTTTGGTACGAACTCTGTTCTCAATTAAGGTTAAAAATACACAAGCTACCAACTGAAACACAAAATTGTCAGATATCAGATTTTGATTAATCGATGTTTTTTTGAAGTTTTTACGCATAGACAATAACTTAAATCATGACTAAAATATCAAACACAACATACCAGTTTTTTTTAAGCGTAAAATTTTTTTCAGTACATGACCTGCTCGTAACAAAAACTAAAAAAATAACCCTGAATATAATTTCCACTGAAGCGCAGCGGGAATAACAACGCGTCTTCCACGCCAGTTATTTCTAATAAATAAGACTCATAGAAACAAATTCAATTTCTTAGAAAGAACTGAAATAGGTTGACGAACAAATCCAATTGAAAATCACGTTTTTTCTTAAGCGTACTGTTTGTTAGTGGCTAGTACAAAGTTGGGAAATTATTACTCGTGACAACAAACTTCCTAATAGTTTTAAATATGTTGTGCAAGTATACTGAAAATTTGATTCATTTAATTTATAGTATTTATAAAAAAGTAATGAAAATAAATATAAGACTATTACAATAGGAGTCATAAACAAATTAAGAAACTCAAATCAAGCAAAAAATAGCCAAGTCCGTCTCAAGGTCAAAATGATTTAAGTATTTATTTTGAAATATTGACCATTGATCCAAGTATTTTTGTTGAAAATATCAAATTATTTTAAAGACCCTTTAAGCATGAATATAACTAGCACCGTAATGGTTCTGCATACATTTGGGTACATAAAAGTTCAGGCATTTGTATTTACCTTACATAGTATGTCTATTAAACTATTTACAAATATTAATTTCTAATTTTTCTCCACATGGATTATCCATCAAAACAGCAGAAACCATTCCTTGTCTAATGGGCAGGCTATTGCAATACATTTCCATGAAAAATGTAAACGTTTTGACGATTTAATATACACATCACGCAATCTATTGCTATGTTGTAGTAGCAAAACTTTATTATTGAGTTAAAAACTAGTTTTATTCTGCAGGAACTATAGTCATTCTGGATTAAAAGTAGAAAGTATGGAATAACCTAAATGTTAAACAGTTATTATATATATTCGAATCATGTCAGTTTGAAACATGATATTGTATAGAAACTAAGTAAGTAAATCAGAAATGGTTTTGATGGAATTGCACAAGTACATCCAAACTACATAAAACACGAAAGTAAATTAAGCCAATGCGTCTAGTAATAGGCTAATTGAAAATTTTCAGAAACTTGTTAATATTTTGCCATACAGCCTACTGTATCCGAAATACAAATATTTCAGCAAAAAAAACAAATGTTCATTGGTATATTTTGCATTTTCATAAACTCATTTCAATCTTCCCACTATAACGACCTGAACTATAATTATATCTTGTATGACGTCACGTCTTGTCAAACAAACAGGTCTGAAGTTGAATGTGATAGTATATGTTTATAAAACAACGTTCATAATGACTTCAAAATTTTACAATCAAAACACCAAATTAATTATCTATTTACGTGCCATATAAGCCAGAAATACGAAAAAAGTGGATGTAAGTTCAAAGACGGGACCCCAATTATTGGTGTACAAGTTCTAAATTGTATTTTTGGGAAGATCACTTTGATGTAAGTTTTATTGCATACTTCTATAATGTCAAATTTAATTTTATAGGTAATTAAAGAATTTAACATTATGTCAATATGACACTGATTTTTTTATTGGGTAAATAATCGTAAGATTTAACCTAACCATAAAGTTTAGCTTTGTATTATTTGTTTTTTGAACACATTAACAATTAATTTTGTTTATTACAGTTAGCAAACGATATGGAGAACTATATGGAATATCATATTGTGGGATATGTCACACAAATACTTTTAATGGATGTATCCCAAGTAAATTTGAATGTCAGCCAGATGATGGGCGGAAACGAACGAGTACAATTGAATGGCCATACCTTCTGAAAAAAAAAACGAAAAATAATGATAATAGAAGAATATCTGAGTGAATCGATACTAATAGTAGGCAAAGTATAGTTCTTGACGATTCCTCTTTATGCTAGCAGAGGTATTTCAAAGATCAGATATTACACACGCTTTATTACGTTTTAACTTCGCTTCAACAATATAAGTTTTTAATATTTTTAGAGTCAAAACTGCTAGATTTGATGGCAAAACAGAGTTGTATTTGGACAAATATTTAGATGTAATAAATTTTAAACTAGTGCCAACCATTAACAGTTTAGATTTTTTCCAATAACATGCTACAGACGGGCTTGAAAGTTCCTCACTCCTACAATGAATCGTCAGAAGGAAGGCTATTATGTTTGGAGAACCGCCTTGGGCAGCAACACAATCATGACACTTCACAGAAACTTCTTCTGCCTCATCTATTACCAATGCCCCTTTGTACAACTTAGCACAAACTTTATGCTCAGGGCATGTCTTCACTTTGACGGTGCAAAGTTTTCTATCACGCTTCAGCTGAACGTGACTTATAGCATCGTCCCCATACGGTGTCGCAATGACCTGAAATCAAAATTTGCTTTTGGCTTTTTTTTATATAATCTAAAAACATATCCAATCAATAATCAAACACACAACCAACATGTGTTTTTTGGTAAACAATAACTTTAAACAAGTTGAGCTTTGTTTAATTATTAGTGCACTTACGCAGAAGTTTTGATATTTCTATATTCAGCTGTGCATAAATCGGTGTTCTATGGGAAAAACATTCCAAGTATAACCACGTAATTTTGGGCAAATTATTGCTATTTATTTTTGTAAAACCTTCTTCCATCACTAATAATTTTAGGTATGTTTTTATTCTCACTAAAACCTCAAAAATAAGACAAAATTAACGAAAAAAACAAAAATTACGAAACCACGACATCAACAACTTATTTAGCAAGATGTGACGTCTGACTGGTGTTCGATGTCACGTGATCAGTGTCTTTAATTGCACGTATTTATTTCTTAACAATATTAAATATTTTAGTCATTAAGCTTGATTTTCGTAATATTAGGCAGAACAAAAATATATCAGCGACAACTACCCTATACTGAAGACCTTGCTTTTAAACGTTTTTGTTACAGTAAGTAATGATTTGTAAAAACAAAATCCTTTATTGTTATATCGCGGATTTCTAATGAAATTGAAAAGGAGTCTGACAAATACTTATTTATATTCAAATCGCTATAATGCGAAGATTTTTAAAAGAAAAACATCTTAAAAGAACTTTTGAACACTGAGAAATAAATTTATTCATTTTAACTTGAGTAATATGTTATTATTTATAGTACTCTCTTTTATACTTAAGAATCAAGACTGTTATTATATTTACAAAATAATTTAAAATCTTATGCTAACAACTACTCAAATATGAAACACAGATATAAGAGAGAGAGTGAAGAGTAAACTAAAATGTAGTATAAAGATAAAAACAAATGCCAGTCGGCACAGTAAAATTGTTGGTTTTCGATTATCGATATTGTCAAAATTGTCAAAGTAAAATAATAAAGATAATTTACTAGATATTGATATATTTTACTAGATAGTAAGATATTATTATTTGTATTTAAGGTATGCAAAAATCTACTTTTAAAAAGGTCATTATAGTAGATAACAAAAGAATTTGATTATGATGCTGATTTAAGTAGTCTAAAATACTTATCGTATTTTGGACTACATAAAAGCAATATTTTGG
Source organism: Druceiella hillmani (assembly GCA_039881145.1). Classification (NCBI taxonomy): domain Eukaryota; kingdom Metazoa; phylum Arthropoda; class Insecta; order Lepidoptera; family Hepialidae; genus Druceiella; species Druceiella hillmani. The sequence goes on along the minus strand of JAYKKI010000028.1, from coordinate 14,451,052 downwards.
AATACACATAAACATGCATATTTGGCATTTACAAACATCATCAGGTAGGCAATTCGAAGAGATCTCTTCTCTGGCACTACAAACTTTCTGTGCTATCGCGTGTTTTTTTGCTTTTTTTATATTCAGTTTTCATGCGAGACGAATTCATATCAATTTCTGCATATTTTTTAGACACGCCGAGTGCCAAGGATAATCAATAGATAAAAACGGTCCTTTTGGACAGAATTCGTTAATCCATCTGCACATCCCATCCACAGAATAAATAAGAAATAGAACAACCAAAACCAGCAACACACCCTGCCGCCTACACGTCTAACATGGCACGAATCTTCGGCTACACATCTAAAATGCTTGCAAATTACCGCCAGTGGGTTGTTATTGCTAATAGTGCACGTTCTTGGACATTTTTAAACACTTTTACCTTTAAAGTTTCAAATATTATAACGAGTTGCGTGAAAACGTGCAGAACAATATTTGTCCTGCCGCCTACACGTCACTATCACTCATACATATCACTTGTAATTCTGTACAGTAATCAATAACGAAAAAGTCTTAGATTGCACATTTCAGAATGGCTGCAGCTCATTGCAACGACGTTATTTTTGCATACTAGTGCGGTAACGTGAATTCTAGTATTGATAAGTTTTTTTAATGTTGATGACAATATTGTAATTAAATGAAGTAAATATATCCGCCTTTTGTATAAAAATTTTGCTTATTTAAATAAAATAATAGATTGTCCGTTAAAAATTTAATTAAATTTATTAGAATAGTTTTAATTTATTGTCAACAATTTATTTCGTACCGCATTAAAAAATAAGTTTTAGACAAATCTCTTTATTTGCAATGCTAGGATACATTGAGATATTATTATTATTTTTGGATATTCTCCTAAATTTGTATTAATAATAAACATAATTTTTTTCATTTGCCTTTAAACATTGCGTTTGAATTACAGACGTACAAACAGATATTTATAAATAATTTTAATATATAAACACCTTTTACTTTCTATATTATTTTGTTATCAACAGCTGCTAAATTTAAATGATTTAAACAGAAAATGAAACTGCATATATGAAGGAAATCTAAAAAATTGTTTTACTATTCGATGCCGTGTAAATAACTCATATTTTATCAATATAAAATAACATAGAAAAGACTAGTTCAGGGAACTGTATGCGAACACATGTCACGAATTTCGAATTCCTACCTTTGTAACCAATATTATCTTATTTTGTAACCAAATTTTACGTTTAGCACGTAAATGTGGGAAAATATATTAGTTGATTTAACTAGATCACCGAATATTTGAGTAGAGTTTTTTACTGTCGTGGCACACAAATATAATAATGACAATTATCAAGAAAAATTATAGCCTTGCACCTACCACATTTGGAATTTATTAAATATTAATAAAATCAGGATGTAAATATATATGGGTGTGTATGTATATTTTAATGAATGTTGCGTATTCTCTGAATTCACATTCCTATTAAATACGTAAATGTTCCAAATCTGCTAAAGGTTTAAAAAAGCTTAAAATTAAATTTCAAACTATTTCACAAATTCTGCAATATTTTTTTCTAAAATAAATGAAAAAAATAATGGCTGATAAAAAAATTTCTTCTATGGCATATCACATACCAGGCTAACTTAATACCGATCCATTATTGATACATATTAAAATATCATTAAACAGCGATAAAAGTTTTGTGATAGCTTTCATAGCGACAAAGTAAAACCTGCTCGACTCAATTGTTGGTTGCAAGAAGATGCGGTAATATGTAATTTGCTGATGTAACACTAGTCTACAGACACCTTTGTACGAATATTTCATAAGTCCTTCCCAAGCTATCTTATAACTATCACACAGTAACAGAAACAGTGACAGATTTGTCGGAAGAATATTAGTATTATTCTGCAGTAACAGATATAAATGAAAAAGCATACGTGGGCACGTAAGACACAACAATGCGCGGGAACGTAAAGAGTGACGTGGAACTACGGCTGACAATGAAGTAGTTTTTATTTTAATTTTTTTTTGAGAGACTCTTTTACGTTAGCTTATTCTGTCACCAAAGAATAAGATAAATAAATTCAATACAATATCATAAAGCAATATAATTTCTTGCGAATACGTTTATTTAAAATTCAATGCAATTGCTCAAACCACTTCAGCAATTCTCTTCTAAATTATGTTTTATATAGTCTAGTCATTCCTTTTTGCTTAAAATCTCACCACTTATTTTATAACATCATACGACCTTCCGCCTTAATACAAGTGAAAGTGTTCTGAAAAACCTCTCTCGGTTTTTTATGGCATACTGGCCTCTGAACCGCGGAATAAATGACGTGCAAAAGGGAAAAACATTATTTCTGTAAAAATACTAAATCTCAATTTTTTTAAATTTTTTTGGCAACTAGCATGTATTTTCGTTATTTAAATATCGAATCTAAGAAATGGATTAAAAAGAAAGAGGCATTACAAACATATTTTTTATTTTTATTCAATAAACATTTTATAGTGCACACACACAAATATATATATATATATATATATATATATATATATATATATATATATATATATACACTTATTCACTTACAATATAAATATACATATATATCCTTATCACTAAATGCTCGCCTTGTTTAATAACCAACCAAAAATAATATTATTCCATAATAAATGTATCCTATGTTTATCCCCCTAAGCTTTCTCGGAGACCAGTTGAGTTTCATACCTGAAAACGATAAAATTAAATCAACAAACTGTGTTCGGAATTTACAACATTAGTTAGAATTTGCATGTAAATTCTTTACATTCTGTATATACAGGCGAGTACACAACTCGTCTGTTCTTAAGACTCATAACATAATTTCTTAGAGATTCATAACCATAAACTAAGCTATCTTACCATTTAATAAGTCCCTCTTTATCAATTCACGTTGTAAACCATCAAACTACCTCAACCCAAATTCTTTATACACAAGACGGTACAATTTACATGCAACTGTCGTACTTTCAAGATATGTAAGCAATATGTTTAAACAATATTTATATCAATCTATTGATACCTAGAGGAATTGTGCTGTTTCTTGTATTAAATAGTAATATATATGTCAACTCGAATCATAGACTAATTTTTAAAGAAGTTTCCTATAAATCTATATCCAGTCGTTTGGTGGTTATTAAGTAACAAATGTCCAAACATATTTTACATGACAGTATTTCAAGAGAATGGAGCACATGTTACTTCGTTAGTTAGTAATACGTTGTTAGATTGCAGAATTATTTAACAGTAAACAGAAGTAATTTATAGTATTAATTAGTATTTCTTATCTTGCCACACAGTTGCTCCGCACATGACTCTATTCTCAAAGAACTCAGTTCTACTGTTTTTACCTTGTTTTGATTTACTGTAGTTTATGTTAAAGTCGATAACGACGATCTCCAGTAAATTCAAAATTAAGCATGCGCCTCTAACCTGTCTACTTTCGTTTACTGTTATTTTTTCTTCACAAAACGTAAAGTAAATTTCTTTTAACAGATATTCCTTACCAGAAACTTTGTTCAATTATTTAATCATTCTTTGCTAGAATCAAGGTTGGCTACCTTGAAAACTGTTTTACTGCCGTTAGGGCCCGACACATAAACACTCAAAATTCACTGTTTCGGCTGTTACCGTTTGAATGGGTTTTAAAGTCACAATAGACGATTATACTAGCCCTAGTCAATTTTTAAGAGTAACATATAATCGATAATCTTAAAAACAATATTTATGGAATGTTCAATAATTTTAAATTTGCGATTTTTAATGTTCAACTTCCATTAGACACGTAGCGATGAAAATATTATTTTAGTCTAGATTGACTTTGATCTGGCTCTATCAAAACCAAGTTCGAGGGCTTATACCATTAATCTACAAGACCTACAATGGTGACTACATACGCTTACTAGACATTCAGTAAAATATCGAGTAATAAAAATTCAATCGAAACAAAATAATGTTTGCATTGTCAAGAATATAACAACTGATTCGTTTGAATAAATATACATAAATAAATGAACATTCCATTGTTTTCATATTTACTTTAATTTTATAATCAGAGAACATAAACACGTGATATGTTCAGGGAACTGTGTGAAAACACGTGTCGCCAATTTGAAACAAATGGATTTCAAACGCGCCAGTTACATTGCGACGCGCGCCCCGACCTCTGCTAATAATCATCTTGGAACTATTAAACGCATTCTCATTCCCGCAAGCTTGAGTCACATATACTTACCCCGCTCGCGACAAATGTTCCAAAATTTTAATGTCATTTACACATTTATCGACCGCTCACTAAGTTATCGAACTAAAGCCACATAATAATATAGATTAGGTGATATTTTTCAATTAAATTAATTTTATTAAGAAAAATAAGTATTCAATTTGAATATTCACAGGTACGAAAATATTTATTATGTGTTTAATACACGACAAAATGGTAATATGGACATATGTTTATAAGTCCTAAAATAGAAATAAATAATAGAATATGAAGGAATGAATTTATATAAAATCAGGATTTTATTAAATGTAACACCTAAAGATTTTTAGTTACCAAGGCATACCAGATTTTCAAACAAGTTAGAGTTCATACTGACCGAGATAATTTTCGTTTCAGTTGCCCATAATAAGATATATTGATAATATATTTTAGCAAATATTTAACTTATTGCCCGACAAATCATACATATTGATTAATAAGTTGACGTTATATCAATTAGTATTACGGTGTTTTACTTATTTAACGATACATTATAGGTAAAGTATTCGTAATATTTGGAAATTAATGGTTTAACAAAGTTTAAACTTTTAAATTAAATATAAATGCAAAAGTATACAAAAACTATGAAAGATAGCGACGACAATTTTCGACAAATGTACTTTCACTCATAAATAAATCACGTTCTGATACAACGGCTATCAGATGGTGCATGATGAGCAGTTGAATACCGCGGAAAACTAGAAAGTTCCAATGAATTCGGTTCTAAAGGTAGAGTAGCAAAAAGATGATGATTGGGTGTATACACAAGAAATTGTCAGATACGAAGAACTAAAATTCACTCCATAATACAAGGCATAGGATTTTTCCTTTTAATATCTGGAACATAAATATCATAAGCGCAACGTCTCCGCTGAGTTGCAAGGAATGGAAACCTATATACCTAAGGGAAATCGGTAGGAAATAGAAAGGGAAAGTAACCATACTGTCTCATAAACATATATAGGAGGAACGTTTTTACATACGTTCAGTCATCAAGCTGTACTAGGTTTCGTGTGGACTCCAAATAAGGGACCCAAATTGTAATCAGCTCTGCACTAATGAAGTGTACAGCATGCGAATTGATGAAACGAATTGAAAATTATTTCAATTATGCAAGACAAATTCAATTTCCCGAAATGATTTCTTTTCTACAAAATGTCAATCGCGAATCAAATATGCTCCTAAATCAGCGACCTCACCTAGACGATACAGTGGCATCCCGCTGTTTACATATTCGTATTTAATAGGAGCGTTCAGTTGACTGTTACTCAATATTGAATATTTATTTGCGTTAAACCATAAGCAGCTTGCTACTCTCCACTCAACGACGGCGCAGATGTCACGCTGCAAACCTTCGCCATTTACTGCGTCCTTTATGACTGTAAAAATTTCATGTCGCCTGCGAATCACAAACAAATCGCAATCTTCACCGCGCAACCAATATCGTTCACCAGAATAGTGAAAAGTAGAGGCCCGAAATTCGAGCACGATCCAGAGTAGGCCATCACTCCCAATCGTGTAAAGTAATTTTGGGATATAAACTCGTAGATGCGTACGTATTGCTTTCTGTCCGCAAGACGCGAAAAGAAAAATCTTAAAGGGGAGCTGAGAACCCTGCCTGGTCAAGGAAATTTAGTAAGATGTCGTTGTCTGCGTGATAGAAAGATTTCTAGTAGTAAAAATATACAGCAACATCTACTTGAAATCCGAGGTCAACATAATAAGAAACATAATCAAGGAAATATGCAAGATTCGTGATCGCTGAACGTCCGATTTAATCTCTGCACTTCGAATATACGTTGCGATGTAAAACAAAGTCAAATAATTTAGCCAGTGCAGAGAGGATAGCAATCGGTCTAAAATTAGTTATGTCTGACACCATGTCATGGTTATGTCGCCCATCCTCCACCCATCCTTAGGTATGGATGTTACCTGGGTAACTTCCCAAGGCAGGACATAGGTGTCAATTGTTAGCGAAACTTTAAATATATGCTTCAAAGGTTTCATAAAAATATCAGCGCAAACTTTAAATATGTGCCCGGATATACTGTCGTATCGAAGTGATCTCTTCAGCTTGGAGAAATCGAATCGAAGATTACTATAAAAGATACGTGTAACATCAACGTCGGCTCCGACACGGTAACAAGAAGTTGTCGCCGCAACGTCTAGTCGAGGAATATTCGGACGGTACACCGTTTTAGTGACGTATACCTACCCGTGCAATGATGTCGTCAATAATGATTTTATTTAAAACCCAACAAAGTTTATTCAAATTAACTTATCGTTTATAAACAATTTCGACCTTGATTACGTTCTTTTACTGCCTTTTATTTTTACATGGATTTATGTCATAAAAGTGTATTTTTGAGCCCTAATGTTCAAGGAACAACCGAGCACTACTACTTATCTTAGTCGATCTACTACTAAAGTATACGTCATCGTATAGAGAATAAGATATGATACGCGAATCACATCCATGGGACGCGTGTCACGCCTACTTACCATCTCTAATTATATTTTATACTCTGAGTTTATAAGATTACGATGACGTTTTATTTTTATGTGACAGACTAAATTATATGACGCGGTATGACAAATCTATATTATTTCTTTACCGAGTAAAATATACTATCCCTTTATCATATTTGTCAGTTAAAACATTCGAAACAAAGGCAAACTGCAACATAGGCTACATGGATTTTGATATAAACCTTAATTTTTTATACAAGCTCTCTTTAAAAAATCAAAATAAAAATCAAATTAGAATTAAAAATACATGAATAGCCGGATAAAAAACTAAATTTTCAGGTATAAGCCTTTACATCATCAAAATGTTATTTTACAGATTCAATGGTTAAAAAATGCCTCAAATCATCACAAAGACATCAAACACAAAACAAGATTTTTTATGTGTGGTTGTTTTCTTTAATACAATGTGGTTAAAACTTAGTAAATAAACATGACTAATACTCGTGGCTAAAACTTAGTAAATAAACATGACTAATTTTCACTGAAGATGGACCCAAATAAAAAGGTGACTCCTACTTATTTAGACAAGTAAGGCCCCTGGAGACGAGTTTAATTTCTTGGAAGAAACAGAAATAGATTGACGAATAAATCGAATCAAAAATCATGTTTTCACTTAAGCGCATTATTGACAAGCGCCAATTATTTAAAAGTATTACAAGGCCAAGAAACCTTTGTAATACTTTTAAATAATTTTATTAATATAATTAATAATGTTTTTTGTACACAAGTAACGAAAACAAATACAAGACTATTACAGGATTAATCGTACCCAATCTAAAAAACACAAATTGTGTCAACCAATTAAACAAATGGCAAAATTTGCCTTAACGTCGGAATGATATTTTAAATAGCACTGCCGAAGATCTGAGTATTATTTACATCACAGATACAATCAATTAAATTATTTAGCAACTAACGCCGTTGATCAAGATATATTTGTAACGTAACCGTGGAGCAATATATGTAAAATAATAAATGTGAACAGCATCTGTGCAGAATAATAAAATATTGTTTTATCTACTAATAGAAAAAGCGTGTGTTTTAAAAGGTTATGGGCCCAGTCCTATTTTTCTGAAATTTCGTAAATTTCTTTCATGTAAATATATAAAATGACGACAGCAAGAAACCTTGTGAATATTCTGAAATTGAAGGGCGTGAAAACAAGTGGGCCGCTAGCATCGAGAATTTTCTTGGTGTTGGAAGGTATTGACATTGATTCATTACCAATCGATGTTAGAACCGCAGAAAACCAAAAAGCAAATGCTAAAATTCATCGTAACTCTCGAACTTAAATTGTATGTGAACATTAAGAATAAAAGAACAGTTCATGACTTACGGACAAAATTACGGCAGTTATTTGATGATACCTATTAGACTCGATATATGTGATAATATGACAAGTTACCTAAATCAGTTAGTGGAAACTGCATAAAGATTAAGAGGAAAAGTTTTGAAATCAATGAGGAATGGATTAGTTCATTGCTGTTTGCGGATCTTACAGAAAAATTTTGCAGTGTTGATGCAATCAAACATAGTGCCAACGTCATAATCACTAACTGTCAGATATGAGTTATGAAGTGGGTAGTAGGTACTGAAACAGAATTCGCATTCTGGATCAAATCCTGTATGACCAAAACCATTGTTTTCCAAAATGTCAACATCAGCAAAAAAGCATATAAAGACCCCGAAAACTATTGTACAGAAGTAAAACAAAAGCAAATTAGCGAATTCTTAAAAGGTGTATTCAATGCATACCGATTTCAGTGCAGTTAATTCAGTTTCTAGTGCCCATATGACAGTCAGCAAAGAAATTTTATTGCGAGTTCAAGAAGTGGATGAAATGAAAGAAATAATTGTTGCGAATCAAATATCCATACCAGATTCATGCGGCGGATATATACGGATAATTGCTCAAAATCTAAAAAAAATTTCAGTTTGAAATCTTTGTGAATAATATTTTGTGTATCCCCAACCTAACTACAAATATGTTATAAGTAATAAACAGAATAATATTCGAATAGAATGTTTGGAAACAGAATAACATTCGAAGCAAATGGAATATTCACTGATAGAAATATCCTGTATACTTTAAGAATAGGTCACCGGTTATACAGAGGTTATGCCAAATGACACCATTGGAGATGGATAGGTCCAAAATACAACTCCAGTCATATCAGATTATTGGGCAACCCAATGATGGTGCATTTTCCTAAAAATATGAGACAAAAATATAAAAGTTTATACGTTTAAGGGTGCATATTAGATATATTAATATTAATTGCTAGATTTTCGATCAAAATGGCAGAAGACTAAGACTAATAATAATGGCAGAACCTAAGACTAATAATAAAAATAGACATACATTACATAAGACTAATACAACATATTTCTATGATTAAATATTAAACATTTTATTTATTTAATATACACGTTGAATCATGTACTGGTTTTCTGTGCAGTAAAGTTTTATTATTGAGTAAAAAACGAGTTTCTCCCGCTTGAATTATACTATATCTAGGGCTAAAAAGTTCAAAGAAAAAAAACAAAAGAAAAAAACAGCCTATAAGGTAATTTAAATCATGAACTAGATATGTGCCGAGTTTCGTGAGACTCTGTCACGCCGTTTAGGTCTGATTGACTAACAAAGAAATTTTACCCATTTCTGAAATTAGTGAGATTATTTTTAATACTTTCAATATTCATCGTAATTTGTATTTCACAAGCATAATAAAAAAATAAAAAAGGCTATTTCACTTAAACGATTTGAAATATCAAAATACAACTTATTAATCTTTATTATTCTTAACGTGGACTAATCAAAGCAATTTTTTCTCATTTCATTACATATACTTTAGAAAACAGATGGAAAAATACCTGCAATTTACTTGTTTTTAGGTGCCACAGACTCAAATTGCAGCTAAAATATTTGAAAAGAACATTTTTCAACTATCCTTATAAAACGGTTTTTTAAACGACTTTAACATTTTTTTATTCAATTTAAATTGGATTTGAGTTAACTTTTAAATAAAAGTGAGATTTAATGCATAAAGCATTCCTAATTTAGGAACTCTCAGCCATCAAACGGTGACAAACGAAAAATTAAAAGAGATAATAAAGACTTAAAGAAAAAAAAAAGACAATTTTGATAGAATTGCATTAGTACATCCAAACTGATAAAACACGAAACATAACTTGCTTCCGTGTAATAATCTGAATACCTTGCATATAATTATAATGTTTTTCGTATAGTAAGTAAGGATTTATGAAAAATAAATTATTAATTTGCAATATCAAGGATTCAGAACGAAATTAAAAAGTTGTCTTAAAAAAATACTTATTTATTTACAAAGCGGAGGTTGTTAAAAAAGCGCGTCTTAAAAGGACTTTTCAACTCTCAGAAAGGGCGTTATGTATTTAGATCTAGTTGATTTGATAATCAGGTGACATTAATAATAAATGAATTCTTTTATAAAATTTCCTTTTATGTTGAGATATAAGGAGCTTCATTATATTCGCAATGTAATTTAAAACCTTTTGCTAACAACTGCTCAAATGTGAATCACAGATATGGAGGAGAGTGAAGGGCAAATTAAAGATGTAAAATAACATGAAGTCGATGTCAAGTGCCACTCGGGGTGAATCGAGGTGAATTTCGTAGAGTTTTCGATTACCGTTATTATTTATATTGTTAAGGAAAATATAATGGGGAACAGTGTACGAAGTACGCATGTTAATTATAATGTAATTTACGTTATTCAAAAACATATTTTGAAGAGGTGTTAGGATTTTAAAAAAAACGAGTGTGCTTTAGACCACACGACTGAAGTAAAACTTCAAATTCACAAAATATAAACTTTAAAATGAATTTACAATTTTATTCACTTTTAACATAGAATATTTAATGTATTGAACAAAATATTAATTTATAAAATTGTTCAAGAACAAAATGAAATTACAAGTTAATCAAAAAATCACCGTTCGCGTAACGCGAGCAAACTCGCATGTATTTATATATATATATATATATATATATATATATATATATATATATATATATATATATATATATATATATTTCATGCACTGGCTATGAGAGGACGAGAGAAAGAAAATGTGCGCGGACACTGCTCTCTCTTGCTCCTACCGTGTGATACAGACAATAGGCTTGCACTGTGTCTTAGATATACGAAACATAACTGGCTATGAGAGAAAGAGAGAAAGAAAATGTGTGCTCGCACCTCTCTCTCTTGTCGCTACAGTAATATACGAAACCTAACTCTCTCTCTTTCTGTCTTCACTAACTTATATCACCCTCTCAACTTCCGTTCGCCTCGCCCGATCACACTTTTCGTAACGCTCTCGTCACGCATTCACCAGCTCACTCCCCAAGTCAAGCGTGCCTAAAGAAGTTTTACTTCAAAAAACATCCAATAGATACTTCGTAAGAGGTTACACTGCCTACACCACACAAGAAATGACAAATATTAATTTTCATTAATGAATACACTAAAATAAAGAAGGAAATTTATTATTTCTTAAAGAAATATTTATCAAAATGGAATGATGTTGAATGAAGATAACGTAACTATCATGGCAAAAAAACAATTTCAAATACTAGGCGGGAAAAAAATATTCACATAATACCGTCGTATTTTAAAAGTTCTCATTAACAATATATCATTTGTGAACTTTTGTAGTAAAATAAATGCTTAGCGATCTTTTACGCTTGAAATGCAACATCGCCACTTTAAACGTATTCAATTAATTTTGTTCATCAACAAAATTCTTTAGATTTCGCTAGATACATTCAGACGAATGATTTCACTAGGCTAAACGAGTGTAAGGTATGAAAATTTTTACCTTTTATCTTAATTCATTACTTATTTCAATGTTTAATAACTTATTTAAATTGAACTTGGTAACTATATAAGTTATTTAATTTAAATTATTACATTCTCACTTTTTCTTTTCGTGAAAATTTTAGTACTTTAATTTTAATTTTAAGTTATTTCTTTTTAAAGTTACGCTTTAGAAATGAAAAACAAGAACTTTTAAATTAAAATTTAGTTAAAAGTGTATCTACTTTAAATATAACTACTTATAATTAATAAACTAGACGAGATAAGTAGTTGTAATTTGCGATATTAAAGTTTATTTTAAAGAGTACGCATTTACTTTTCCATGAATGACAACTAATGTTACAGTTTTCGCATAATAAATTAATAATAAATGGGATTTATCTAACTACCGGATTTTGAACTTAGAACACTAGAATATATAAATAGAGCATAAAAAATATTACAATGTAGAATTCAGTGGAAGTTTTGAGTTACAATTCTATCTCGTCTATTAGCATGCTACTCGTTATATGCTAAAACCGAAGTTCTCCCGAGGAATTGCTTCTTATACTTTAAATTTTACTACTAGTTACTTTTACCATTAGATTAGACTACTTTTATTATTAGATTCGACTCCTTCGAAGAAATATCCGGAAAATTTATTTTACTTACCGGAAAAAAATATTTTTCTCGGAAACGGTTTGACATAAAAATTTGACATAGTGGTTAATCATATTGAATCATTATAAATTTTTACACATTTCAAAAAAACATTAAAAATATTTATTCAAACATTTAGAGTGTGGAAACGAAGAAATTGAATATATTTTCTTTAATGTATCGCGTGGGATGCGAGTTGTAAGGATTGGAAAATAATATATGTAAGATTATTCTTGACGTACTGATAAAAATATATACAAAAAATATGTTAACAAAATACGTTTTAGATTCTTTATAAGAAAACTCTAAAGAGATATCGTGGAATATGTCTGCTCAATTTTTTTTTATAAAACCCGTTTGAGGTAAAAATTTGGCGTAGTAATAAAACATATTATTTCGCATATAATTTTAAGTAAAAACTACTAGTTAAGTAGTAACTACTAGTAGTAGTACAAAAATTTTAATGTTAATATGTGCCTAATATAAACAACACTCATAGTACGAGTTTTAATCGTATTTAACTGGTTTTTTGAAGAAAAATTACTTAATGAGTTATTTAATAACTCAAAAATTAATTTTTCGTATCAATAACAAAATTTTAAATTTTTTCAAATTCCATTAGAAAATTGTTAAATAACTTTCAAAATTATGGTTGTCAACTAAATATCTTCTAAAAAACGAATTAAATCTCGTATACATTTCTATCTCAATTTTATAAAAGATCATTTTCAATTTATTCCTTATATTCTGCATAAAATGGGTTGGCTATGAAACAGATTTTTCTATTTATGTCCCAAACTATCTATATTACATAGCCTAAAATACCTTTCGTCCCTCAGAAATCTACTACAAAGACATTATATATATATATATATATATATATATATATATATATATGTGTGTGTGTGTGTGTGTGTGTGTGTGTGTGTGTGTGTGTGTGTGTGTGTGTGTGTGTGTGTGTGTGTGTGTGTATCTATATATATATATATATAACCTAGCCAGACACATTGATGGATCTGACATAAATAAACACTTGCAATAGTACGATATTTTACAATTCTCACAGATGCTTAAAAGTAGAAACTGGCGCCAAATCTATGTATTGAAAACGCTACATTTTCACACACACTTCCAAACTTGTATACATACACTACATACTACACTATCTAAAAACATTAAAGCCACATTAAAGCTACGAACGATCGGCACAGCCGATAGCCATAAATTCCTCTTGTAAGATGCAGAATAGAGATAATCAGATCCTTTACAATGGTTTAGAACTTGTCAGCAATTCATTTTCATTTCTTCGTTATTAAATTATAATTTTTTTTTGCTCGAATTCATCAAACATTTTTACAGATTTTAGATGAAAAAAATTAAAACACAAATAAGAATATTATATAAAGTACGTTCAATATATTTAGCCCAATTTCCATATCATATTTATATCAATTAGGGAAAAATGTACGGTAGCAGGAAATAGAATAAACGCAAATTTATATTTCTGATACGAACATTGCGAAGGAGTGTGACCTGAATAGAAATGAAAACAAGCAAGACGCTCCCCGGAGTGTGATTTAGAGATACGGGCGAGATTGAGTACTCGGGTTCAGCTCGGGAAAAGGCCAAAGAAAACATATGTATTATGATAAACATATCTATGTATAAAGAAAAAACAGTACCTGACAAATGGTCATTTTCCAGGCTAGACAATAGACTTCACAAATTACTAGTATTTTCATTTTTATGACCAAAGTAGATATGAGAAGCAATATCTGAATAACACCACAATGTATAAAACAAATAAACACATGAAAATGATGTTCAACTATTTAAAAAAATGATCCCACCATCAATATATATCACGTCAGAACACCATTTCTCGTGTTGTCATCGTACAGTAAATATGGCGTTAAAATTAATAAGCGTAATACCAACTAAGTATAATAAAATAATATATAATTCGAAAATCGTCAAAATATCATAAAGTTTGCCTTTGATGTCTTGTGATGAATATATATTTATATAAATTATTAAACTGTAACAGAGTTTTGTTTATATATGCATTGATTGAAAATTAATATAATTGAAAGCTTTTCAGATTAATTTCATTAAAAGAAATAATCCCAAAATTTCTGTGTGCACAGAAATTTTGGGACAAATTTGAAACACTGTCATCTAAAAATGAATAAATAACGTTTATTGACTTAATTCAGAACTCGGACCATATACAATTTATGTTACACTATATAATTCATTGAATGCATTTACATAGTATTAAGTAATATTAACTAAACCTGGAAAACTGTTGAGATATTAATAAAAACTTTACATATTCAAGATACTGACGGGAGCTAAATGACAAAAAAAGCTATTAACTTTTTATGAATATTCTGTAGACCGCAAGTGAACAACTGAAGGCGTATGGTACGATATTATCCGCCCTTATTTTGTTTTGTACATTTTCATTGAGAAATTCTTACGAGCAAATATAGTTTCCCGGCATCTTTAACATGAAAGAGACTAAGAAAAATAAAGCTTGCGTGTTATACTGAATTCTAACAATAGCAATAAATAGCAAAACTAGCAAAAATTTCAGAAGTGAATTTCGTATAATATTTAGGCACTACAATTTTTCTATATCAACACATTTTCTCCGCGTTTTTTTTATATTCAAGCAACTATCACGCGAAACGAATTCATTTCATTCTGCGTACTTTATATAAATACTCATATAGAATCTTTGATAAATAAAAGAAATACTTTGTTGTCATGGCTGGTGTCGATAAGAGTACGTTCTACCCTTGTAACTACTGAACTCCCAGACGTATAAACTTGGTATTTAGACTAAAATTGTATAAAAATATTGCTAGTGTGTCCGTTCTTCCCATTTTTCGGAAAGTCAAGCTGTGTTACGCAATTCTCCATATTCCATTTTTTCACTATGGGATGCTCACAGGATAACGCACTAAATTTTACTAAAAAGTGACGATATTAAAATTACTAGTATTTCAATATGAATGAATGATTAAAATGACAAATAATTATTAGAAATAAAATAGGTAATATCATCTAGTAGAGAAATATGAAGCTATAATTAACTAATAATTGCTTATGAAGAAAACTCACTATTAAATAATAAGTAGTCAACTAATAACCTACTCAATCTCCATAAAGAGTCTTAAAATTCTAATGCTAACGAATCGTCTAAAACATAAAACTACAAATTTCAATCAAAGCCCCAAGGTTTCTATACATGAATGTATAGAAAAACGCCAACCATTTTATTATGTGATTTTATAAAGAAACTTTCCAAAATTAAAATTAGTAGAAAATATTTGTTTATTTTATCATAAAATGAAATGCTTAACCTTTCATATTTGATTATCATAATTCAAAAAGATATAAAATTCCATTAGCAATGATATACACTCTAAATCTTCGAGTGCAATATTAAAAAAAAGAAACTAAACAAATTTTAGTCGTAAATTTCTTTATCAATGAGTTTTATATTACGACATTATATATATCAAAACAAAGATATTTATTCGCAACGAATCAATTTCTCTTTCGTGGATAACTATTCCACATAATTAATATTATAATCCAGTAGCAATTTTGATGATTTTGATGTTGATATGAGCCATTTTTATAGATCATTGGTCATCACAAATTCTTTCTGAAAGGTAAGATGGTAAATAGGAAATAACAAAACAATGCATTTTTTTGCAAGGCTGTTCTTTTATTTAAAAGCAGATGCTTCATCGTGACAAAGCGTATAGAGTGATTCCTCATACTATGGTACACTCAATATTTTCTATGCCTTTCTAGCATATATACCTTATTGCCTTTACTTGCTCGCTCGTCTGATTTTACAGTCTCTTACACTACCCCCTTTTAAGCTTTTTTCCAAAAGTTCCATTGTAGCACTTTCTGAACCCATTAGTGGAAACAAAATCTTACTTAGTTTTCCGTTAATTTCCTTGCCTGCCTAATGTCACCTTATATAGTGGTGATGATTTCGATATAAAGTTATGTGAAACATTTTATTTAAAAAAAACTGAATTTATTAAAAAAAATTTAAGACAACTCGCTTTATTATTTCTTCATTACTCCCTTGGAAGGTCGAGTAGATACTATTACCGATACTACATGCTGTCTATTTTAGCTTCGTAAAATTATTACATGGACATGGTATAATTTGTATGTTAGTACATAGTACGAACTAACAATAGCACTGAGTATTTAAACAATGATTTTTATTATCATGACACAAAATTCAATAACAGTAACAGCCCCAACCAATCTCGTTTTTACACATCAAAATTAGTTGAGTATTTGAGACACGAAAGCGGAACAAATTTATAAACAAACTCAGTTTTATGCTTGTAGTATTAATGCACGTGTGGTCTCTGTATTATAATTAAAACGGTGAATGCTAGCCTTACACTTGTCAGATATTGAATTCATTTTTAAATAAATATTGCAAACATATTAGGGAGATCGCCATATTCATGTGCGAATATGTATATTTGAATATGCTTGGCATATATTATAGATTTATGTCTCCGTTAAATTCGTAAATGTCAAATCTATCTAAATCAGTTTTTTTTAAACTAAAACTGATCCAGATTTAGTTTTAAAAAAAGCCTGAAATTAAACTTCAAACTATTTCATAACTTATATATATTTTATTATAAAATAAAAGCAAGAAGGGATTATTGATAAAAAATTAATCTGCTTTAATTTTTTTCGTGGTAAGGTTGTACAACGAAATGTTACTTTCAGGTGAACTAAGGGTGAATTAAACCAGACACATTATATTACTGATACGTATTAAAATGTCATTTAAATGCAATCTAAGTTTGTTATAGTTACCATAGCAATAGAATATAACCTACTAGCCTCTGCGTGTTACTGGCAAGCAGATGCTCTAACACGTTACATGCTTTAATAGCTCCAGAATACACACACCTTCGGATGAATATTTCATACATTCTTGTCAAGCTGTCTTAAAACTGTCACCTGGTAACATAAACAGTAACAAAATTTATAAAGTATTTTTCTACCGTGTGAAAAATAAATGAAATAACGTACTCGGGCAGATAAGACGCAAGTACGCGGCGAAGCGGAAAGAGTGATGCAGAACTGAGACTGACAAGGACGTGGTCTTTATGTTTTATTTTTGTTGGTAGACGAAACCATTTTCGGTGGTTTATTTGATTACCAAAGAATAAGATGAGTCAATACAATATGATAAGATAAATTAACATAATTTTTTGCCATGAAATTTGTTTCAAATTCATTGCAAATGCTCAAACCTCTTCAGTAACCCCAACTAAATCGTTATTTATTTCCAACCACGATTATTGCTTAAAGCTGCATACATATATGAGTATTTCAGCGTTTTAATATTTGTATTAACTTTATAGCAATGTCGTTGAAATTTTAATGACGTTTTATTTTTAATGTTAATACTAAAACCAGGAGCTTCCGGAATACGATCCTAAATTTTTTTCTGTCCTTACATTGCCAAAATTTATCTGTATCGTAAAAATATAATAATAATAAATATTTTTATTTATATTTCATAAACTTATGAATTTTTTTTCATTTGGACTTTGGTGAAAACTTGACAATTTTAGCCTTTATTCTTGCCATGTTTATTAACTTTAATACGGCCATGCAAATAGAGAGTTACTTATTATTGCCAAAGCAATCTCTCCAGCCAAACGATGCAATCAGCATGAAATGATAACAGGTCATTTAATATAAAGACTAGCAAATGCAACAGATTTAGATTTTTATATTTTTAGAACCCACTTCCCGATGTGATTTCATAAACGTAAATCAAATGGCCTTATATAATTGGCGTTAGATTTCGTACGTCTAACTAAACTAACTCATGACACTAAAAGTTTATTCGTACTGTGTACCATCTATGCAGCATATTGATACGATAGAAACAATCTCTGTAGAATAGTATTTTCATTCGCTTAAAGTATAATTTATCAAGATATACACACATCTCCGAATAGTATTTTCTCATATATTGAATCTACTAATCTTGTAGTAAAATAGTAATAACTAGTTTTTTCTACTTGAACTGAGTAGTCTGTTAATTTCGCATGCATAAAATAGGAACAAATTTAAATAAGTTATTTTTTACCAAAAAATATTATCCAAGATATAAATTTAAATATGTTGTTTTTTTACCAAAAAACATATTACCCAAGAGATTAATAGTGCATTCTCACTATTCGCGCATACAATATTCACGGTTAACGTTTATAGAAATAGCTCACCGTATTCACTGAAAAAAAATTCATTATTCGCGATATGACACATGTACTTATATTATACTTTTACCATTATCCCTAGTTAAAATATTTTAACTGCATGCGTACTGCAAAAAAGTTCCACGTAAAATAAATGAATTGATACTAACCTTTGGTTTTTAACGCAAACTCTGTTCTGAATGAAGATTAGAAATACACAAACTGAGACACTAAATTTTTGGATATTTTTAGAGATCAATTTTTTAAAATTTTTGACGGGTAATATCTGGCTTAAATCATAAAGAAAACATAAAATGCAAAACAAGTATTTTAAGTTAACCTATTTTTAAGGCTATGTACCTTCTCATATAATGAATAAATAAACCTGAATAGCATTTTCCCTGAAGCGTAGCAAGAATAACAGCGCGATTCCCCCACCAGTTATTTTAGACAAGTGAGCCTCTTAGAGACGAGTTTAATTTCTTAGAAGGAACAAAAATAGACGATAAAATCGAATCGAAAATAATTTTTTCACTAAACACATTGTTAACTACCAGCGAGAACAAAGTTGGAAAATTATTCCTCGTGGCAACAGCTTTATAATGATTTTAAATGACTATCGTGCAAATATAAGGGGAATTTTATTAATTTTATTTATAACATTTGTGTGCATGTAATGAAACTAAATAGAAAAGACTAAAAAAGTAAGGATTTTATACAATATATGAAACTAATAAATCAATGAAAAAAAGTGGCAAAATCTAACTCAGCCTAGAAATGATAGAGAAAGTTTAAATAGTGCTACCGACGATCTGATTATTATTAGTAATATATATATATATATATATATATATATATATATATATATATATATATATATACATATATATATATATATATATATATATATATATATATATATATATATATATATATACATATATATATATATATATATATATATATATATATGATAGTTTAATATTTGAGGTTGCATGGTTAAATTATTATATTCACAAATATTAATTACTAGCCATCGCCCGCGAGGATTTTCAATAAAAACCGCAGCAGGTGCTCCTTAACTAATAAGATTATTGCTACATATTTTTGTAAAAAAATATTGACATTCTGACGTTACATTAATTCGTTTAAAAAAAGAATTAATATGGCATTATTTATTAAAACATGGTTTCCAAAAAATAACAGGTCCTCACAATTTACCAGTTTAGTATTAGAGGATTGATTATTCACAGTTAAGTTATCTGTATTCAAGAGGAAAAATTAAGTATCCGCTGCATGAAAAATGTATATTATTCCATTACCAAGTAAAAATATACCATTTCTTTACCATTCTCCTTAGTTTAAATATTTAAATTGCAGATATATTGAAATATATTACATATGCAAAAAAGATCTAAGTGAACTACGTGGCTTTTGATATTACCCTTGATTTTTTACACAATCTGCTCTGATTTATGATAAAAATACAGAATCCACTGATTGACATTCTAAATTTTCTGATATCAGACCTTGCATTATGGATTTCATATTTCAAAGGTTTAATGGGTAAATAAAAGTTTAAAACACAACTAAAACATCAAGCACAAAATATAAATTATTTTTTAAATGTAGGTATTTTTAATAGACTATAAAACTAAATGAACAAACCTGAATATAATTTCCACTGAAGCACAGCGGGAATAACAACGCAAACCCCACGATAGTTATCAGGGAATGAAGGCCCTTAGAAACCAGTTTAATTACTTGGAATAAACAAAAATAGATTGACGATCAAACTTAAACATACTGTTGGCTACGGCAGGAACCAAGTTGGTAAATTATTACTCGTGACAGCAAGCTTTGTATAAATGGTTTGGTTTATTTAAATATCTCTTAAAGACATATATCGAAAAATTTAGTCATTTAATTTATATTCTATATATATATATATATATATATATATATAGAATATAAATTGTAAATAAATGTAATATTACATTATATTAAATAAGCAAGTAAGCAAGTATAATATTACATTCAATGTATTTGAGGTAAGTAATGAAAATAAATACAATAGATTATTAGGTTATATACTATAAACAATGAAAATCCAATAATGTCAATTAATCAAAAAAGTGGCAAAATCCGTCTCAGTCTCGAAATAATCGAGATATTTTAAAGGACCTTGTCAATGAATTGAGTATTATGTATTATTTATTTTCCTAAATTATTATTATTTAAATTAAAATACTTACAGCATAAATATTACCTAATACATTTAGAATTTTAATTAAACTATTCACGAATATTAATTCGTTGCTTTCGTACAAATGTATTTTCAATGAAAATGGCAGAAAGTATTCCTTGTCTAATGAGGCAAACTATTACAACATACTTTGGTGAAAAACTAAAATAATAAAATGACTATTTAATGTACACGTTACGTCATCTATTTTAGTTAGTAAACTTTTATTATTTAGTAAAGAAACTAGTTATGTTCTGCAAGAATCATATTATTCTGAGATGAAATTAGGGAATAAAATGTAGCAAAGTCGTTAAAGATAATATATATTCTAATTTTAGTCATGGATTAGATTTATAAAGAAACTAAGGAACTAACTCTATACCATTTTATATAAATCTGTACAGCTATTTAGGCGCAATTGGATACAAATATCCAAGCACTTAAAATTACGCATTTATAATTCTAATGGCATCATTCTTCACTTCGTAAATACATTTCTTAGTATGTCTTTCACAGGCATAAAAAAATAGATACGATTTCTCTTAAAAAGCTGTGAAAAATTAAAATAAAATCTATATCTTTGTTATGCCCAACATGGATTATCTGTCTAGTGGTGACGAACAGACATATGGAAAACCGAACGAAAGTATCAGAGTTTCGTTCGGATCAAAAAACAAAAAACAATTATGATATGTAAATATTCAAAGAAATTGTCTCGTTAAATTTGAATTTAACGAGACAATTTCTTTGAATATTTACAATAATTTTCTTGCTAAATGACAATGTAAAACATGTTGAGAGTTTTCTAGCAACGAATTTGTAAGTCCTATTACATTTCCAGTATTTTTTTCAGTAATTAATATAATTAGTAGGGCTTTTTTCTTCTTGTTACGAATAAAAAACCACGATACCAAATATTTCAAAATAAAAAGGATTTAAAGGAACTTGACTTTTGAAGCATAAATAACATAATAAACTTTAACTGTAATTACTTGAACAGTTGAAATATACTTGTTTGTTTCTTTGAATTTAAAAACCGAGGTGAAAATATTAACAATACTGATGTTTATTGATTTATGCATGTGCTTTAGGTACATAATTGACACAAATGGTGAACTTCTTGCTATGATAGGACTCTCTTACTGCCAACCAGATACTGATAAAGGTTATGAGTTTAAAAAAAATGTATTTAATATTTACTGTGTGTATTTTATATTTTTTTGCAATACTAAAAAATTAAAAGTGAAAAGAGCATAAGAAGAAAACTTTACTTTTGAAAGAATAATGTTTTAAATAGATAAAAACTTTTACTCTAATTATTCTAACACTTAAATTGTAGTCGTTTGTCACTGTAAATTCAAAACCCAAATTAAAAATATCCAAATGTTGAATATTGATAATTTATGAAACCAAAATAAAGTTTTCAGAAAATTTTAAATATGTTTGTTACAGTTTTACTAAATTAAAATTACATAAAATACAGAAACAAACTATGCGTGTAGTAATTCTAAAAACCTTTTAAACGTTTTAATTACAATAATTAGTGATTTATAACATTAAAATAAAATTTTCGTAATGTCGAATATTTTAAAAGAAATTGAAAAAAATATTATTAATTTACAAAGCTCTATGATATACGCAGGTTGTTTAAAGACAAAACGACTTAAAAGGAATTTTGAGCTCTGAGATCTGTCTTTATTAATTTAGATTTAGTTGATTTCATAACTAGGTTACATGAATAGTAGATGATTCTTTATGAAATTCCCTTTTATACTGAGGGATCAGAAGTGTTATTACGTTTGCAAAGTAATTTAAAACCGCATACTAACAACTGTTTAATTCTGAATCACAGGTATGAAAGAGAGTGAAGGTCAAGCTAAAGATATAAAATAATATAAAGCAGATGGCAAGTACCAGTTGGTTAGGTGAATATCGTAAAGATTTTTGTTACGGAAATTTGTTTATGATTTCAAGGAAAAATAATAAAGGGAAACTGAAAATTCACTTCCGAATTTGCATTTTTATTTGCAAGAAAAATCGAAACATATACAAAAATAAAATACAGTGACCTATAATTGACTGCCAACAGAAAATTTATATGGAGTTAATTTTCTTGTACAACCTTATATATATATATATATATATATATATATATATATATATATATATATATATATATATATATATATATATATATATTTGTTTAGGTGATGAATAAAAGCGCAAAAATATAAAATCAAATTTACTATATCTCGAAGAAATATTCATCAAAATGAAATGACGTTGTATAGAAACATGGTAAGTACCGTGGCCGTATTGGTTAAATACTGTTTATAGCGTTTATATTTCTTGCAATAAGTGACAGTTTTTAAAAAGTTGTTAAAAAGATCGCATAAAATAAGTTTGTTTAAGCAAAAATGGTATTTTATACGATCTTTTTAACAACTTTCCATTTATAACAAAATGTAAATAATTAAAAAGTTAAATTTTTGGCGTTTTTTTAAGCTTGGACCGCTGCACCATCATTTTAAATGAATTCAACTAATTTTATCAATCTGCAAACTTAACGAAGTTTTCGCTGGGTCCTTTCAGAAGAATAATTTCACTAACTAAACAAATGTAAGATGTGACAACTGTTCTTCATCTTAAAGAATATCTTATGTCATAAATTATTAAATTATTTAAAATAAACTTGGTAATTATTGCTTAAACGTGCATTCTCGGTTTTTCATTTTATGTCCACTTTAGTACTTCCATTTTAATTACAAATTACTTCTTTGTAAAGTTACATTTCAAAAATGAAACACTAAACCCTTAAATTAAAATTTAGTCATTAATATATCTACTTTAAATATAGCTATATAAAATTAATAAATTAGCCGCGAAAAGTAGCTGTAATTTATAATCTTTATGTTTAATTTTTACTATAATATTTCAATAATAATATAAATAGAAGATAGAATATAATATTTCCTAGCGGATTTCGAAATAGCATAATTATAAAAGAAATTACAACATCAAAAACTATTACACTGTAGAAGTCGGTAGAAGTTTTAATTACAGTTTTTTCTGTGCTATTGGTTCTTCAGAATACACTTATCTGGAGATCTCGCAAGAAGGTGCCTCTTTAATGCGCCATTGTTTGGATTTTACTGCCAGAGGTTAAAATTGGATCTCAATCAATTAATTTATCTCAAACCTAGCTACACAGGAAATCAAAAATTTCTTTTAATGAACTTTGAAAATTTTAATTTCATATTACATATAAATTTATTATTTCTTATTAATTGCTTTCGTTTCTTAAATGCCTTTAATAAATATAAAAAACCGCACAAACAAACGTCTAAATGCCAATGGGTGACGAAAAACAATCGTAATCATACTTTTTCATTTATTATAATGCAAACTTAATCGTTTTTTTAGTTAGCTATGGATGTAAAGCGAGGTTTTATGACGGTGGCAATATTTGTTATATTTTTCTGAGACAAGTATTAAGAAATTGCATAACAGTTTTAAATTTAAACAAATCTGATAATTGAATAACTTTGGTTTCATTATGGTTCTCAATAGATGAGTAAGAACGGGTACTTAAATAAATGATCAAATTATCTTTGTATTTCCTTCTAATTGACATTGACATTGAAATTAATACATGAGTTAGCTGTTTGGTAATTAATAAATGACGCACCTTTCACCACAATGGGCAAAACAAATTAAGTTGTAATCTCTACGTGAGACACATACACGTTGTATTGACTCGCATTTTAAAAAGATATTAAGATGCGTAAATGCTAATTTCCTGTATTAATAGAACTTTTATTACTACAGTTCCCAACTTCGAAAAAAAAACGAATGCTTAAAAGCTTTTTCCCTAGAAACGATTCGACAATTCAATTGAAAGAATAAATTATAAGGATTCGAAACAAAAATTAAATTTGTTTTATATAGTTTCTGAGATATTGCCGAAAATGTATACAAAAAATACTTTAAAAAATGTGTTTTTGGTTATTTTGGTAGATAGTTCTAGAGGATAGATTGTGGAACGCGCCTACACCACTTGTATCCAGAATCTTTTTGACATAGAAATTTACCCAAGTAATAAAGCATATCATCTCTCACGTATTTCAGTAGTTGACACTAAACCGGATTTACTCGTATATAGATTTTTGAGTGGGAAAAAGCAAGTAAACAATTTTTTTTTAAATTCCGTAAGCCCTGTATTTAAGGATTGATAAACTTTTGTTTTTTTCAGAATTTTATGAAAAATTTGCCTAAAATGTACTAAAAAACTACAGACACGATTCTAAATCTTTAGTTTTTGAGAACATCACTATATTTTACACCCATGACTAGGCAATAAATTTGTAATCGTGTAATTATTTTAATAGTATACTACGTTTATATCCGCCTAAGTGGGTACAGAACCATATTAAGCGGTTTTTTTTATCTTAAATCATATGACTCACAAATTAATTTGACTTGTCAAGAACCAATCTGTTTTACCTATAATTTTTATTATGAAAGATGCTAATTTAATTTAATTGTTAAACTTCACAAACTCATAGTAATACTGTCAATTTTAAATAACCTTTAAAATTATGATTGTTAACTAAATATTTTCCAAAATTTCAATCAAATCTCACAAAATTTATTGTTTCAATATTTTAAAAAAACTTTTTCATTCTTCATATTCTGTCTAAAGGATAGTTTTTTTTGTCTTATTATATTCTTATTCTAAGTCTTCAAGTACCTTCATGTGATAAAATAGGTTGACCTATGAAATATGTCCTTTTATTTATATTCGGAAATATTGCTTTTATGTGGCCTAAAATACTTTCCGTTTTTCTGTTATCTGCTATAATGAATTCTTTACACTGACACGTCATTTGTTTATATACCAATTTGCTAAACTCTTAGACCGGTCTGACGTAAATAAACAAACCCAACATTTACAATGGTGAGATACTCGTATTTACCTGGGCTTATAGATGCTTAAAGGTAAAAGCTGGCGCTAAATCGATGTATTTAAAATTGCACATTTTCACATGAAATAATGTATCTAAAATTGCATATTTTCAGAAATCGATGTATCTAAAATTGCAATTTTAGATACATCGTTTTGCTTGTGTGAAAATATGCAATTTTAGATACATATATATACTTTATTCCTCATAGCATTAGCAAAACGTCACATTGAAGCTGCAAACGTCACATTAAAGCTATGAATTTGCGTGCAATATTTATTTCAATTAGGGAAAATGTGTACGATGGAAGGAAATAGAATAAACGGAAGTTTATATTCCTGATAGGAATATTGCGAAGGAACCTCTGACCTGCAACTAATGTACTAAAGGAAAAAAGGATGGTATAATTAAAAATACTACCTGTGAAAATACTAAATTTTAATTTTTCTTCCAAATGTTGCTACATACACGGAGTTAAAAAGAAAGAAGCTTTACGAACTTATTTTTTGCTTTAAACACTTACTCTTTTTTGTTTTAAACATTTTGCAATTTTTCTTAAAAATATTTTTCAAACCATGACATTTATTTGCAAGGTTAAAACAATATGTTATATATACTTACTATGTAAATATACCTACATACCTATATTCACACCCTTATCACTCACATTGTGATTTAGTTAATAACAACCAAAAATAAATTCTATTCCGTGATAAATGTATCCTATATGTTCATTTCCAAGACAGGCTTTCACGACGGCCATATATATGTCATGAAATATACAAGTAATAAGTATTTTTGTTAATACGTTACATATCTATATATTCAGAAAACAATGAAATTTTATGAAAACGTACCGAAAATAAACAGTTTTTAGTCTTTATTCTTGCCATTTTTATTAGCTTTAATACATTATACGGCCATGTAAATAGAAATTTAGTATCAAAACAATCTGTCCAGATAAACAACGTCATTTCCGTGAAATGATCACAGCTTATTTAATGTAAAACTAACAAATGCAATAGACTTTGATTATCATTTTTCTGTAATCCGTTTCTTTTATGAAAATGTGGCGAAAACAACAATTTTCAGTCTTTATTCTTTCCATTTGTATTAACTTTAATACATGATACGGCAATATAAATACGAATTTATTATCAAAGCAATCTGTCCAAATAAACGATATCATTTCCGTGAAACACAGCTTATTCAGTGTAAAACTGACAAATGCAATAGAAATTTTTCTGTATCCTTTTTTTTATTTAATTTCATAAATTTAAATCGCAATATAAATTGGGCTTAAATGATTGCCGTGAGATTTTGTCCAACTAACTAAATTCATTCTTGCCTCTTAAAATTGTAAACGTACGATCGATCTAATATACTGATGGAATAAAAATAATCTTCCTCAGACGGTATTGTCACCTACTTCATGTACATTTTATCAAGTTATAGCCTCCAAGTAGACTCTACTCGTATGTCGTAACGACTAATCTTGATAGATAATAGTGATGACTTAATTTTCATTATTCTATGTTAACCGAACAGTTAGTTAGCTTATAAATAGTAACAGTAATTTAATTACTAAAACTTTGTAAAACAAACATTTTCCAAAAAGTAACAGGTCTACTCTCACCATTTGCCCATTCAGTATTAGCGGATTGATTATTCGCAGTTAATTTTAAGAAACGTTCTCAGTATTGAAGACCAAAAATTAAATATTCGCTGCATGAAAAATGTATTGGTAAATAAAAGAAATACTCGGTAATCACGACAGGTGCCGATAGATTAGCTCGAAAGGTAAAAAGAATTATTTTGAACAGAATTCCTGTCAATCCGTATGTACGGGGTGGAACTTGTAACTACTGAACATCTAGACCTACAAACTTGATGTCTAAATTAAAAATGTATTCTTACATCAAATATTGTAATTATAAAGGTAAATAAATAATGTATTAATAAAGGTTATAGTAGCGTATAGATCCTGATCGATGATTTATCAATATATGCTAAAGTTAGCCATTTTCTACATGTTCCCTTATTACTTTGCTGACACATGCCCGTCTGATTTTAACATTTCTTACATTACCCACTTTTAATCACCTTTCCTAAAAGCTCCCCTGCATCACTTTATTAACACCTTTGTGGAAACAATGGCTTTGTAGGATTTTCATACATTTTCTTTCCTATCTAATATCGCCATATATTTTGCTAATGAATTCGTGATAAAGTTATGTAAAACTATTTGAAAAATTTACTGACTCTTTTAAAATATCTTTCATTTATTTAATTTTCATTATATGCTTTCATTTCATATGCTTTATTCCTCATAAAGTTTATAAAGGAAGAGTAGGAGAAGGCCGAGCGCTGCTAAGTACCGTCTATATTTAATTTTCTAACCAAATTTTTCCACATTTACATGTTAAACTTAGATATGGGAAAACACATAGGTTAAGTAATAGTATCAGCATAAATATATCGACATAAATTTTAGCATAGCGCCTGCCATATTTGAAACGTGTTTTTAAATAAATATTTCAAACCTATTAAGAAAATCAGCGTACAAATATCGTATATACCTATATGCTGGTTTTCTTAATATGTTTAGAATATTTATCCAAAATGAGGGAAATAAATATTTACTAGTATATATATATATATATATATATATATATATATATATATATATATATATATATATATATATATATATATATATATTAATGTGTCTTGCTCGTACTTTGGGTTCATATCACCGCTAAATTCATAAATGTTCCAAAGTAACTAGAGTTCTAGAACAAAAGCCGAAAATTTAATTTTAAACTGTTTCATCTATTCAACAATTTGTTTATAAAATATAGGGAAGAAAAAAAGGCTAACAAACAATTTCTTCCGTGGCATGTTACTTATATGCAACATACATGTAACACAAAGAGTAACTGATTTACCGGATTCAACAAAATATTTTTCCATCGTGATAAATGTAAGTAAAATAACGTACTCGAGCGTGACAAACGTTACGTGTTAAATACACGCAAGTACTCGGCAGTGCGGAACGAGTGACGCAGACCGACGGCTGAAAATGAAGTAGATTTTATATTTTAGCTTTCTTCTCAAACTAAACCCTTTTCCTTTAATTTAATCCGTCACCAAAGAATAAAACAAATCAATTTAATACAATAAGGCAAACAAAAATCACTAAAGTATCAAGGAATAAAAATTCAAACAAAACAAAACGATATTTGCGCTATCAACAAGTTAACAACAGATTCGTTTAAATTTTGGCAATGATCGCTACTTAAAACTACTTACATGTATGAGTATTCCAACAGTTTCATATTTACATTAACTTTAAAGTAATTTCGTTGAAATGTTGGTGACCTGTTATTTTCATATGACAGGCTATGCCATACTAAACATAGTGTCACTGTATCCGTATTTCTAGTGTTATTGAAAAGAAAATACGTACATAAATGCATAAAAATATTATCTAAAAATCAGCATAAAGCCGTTGAACTTCACAAAATTATCATTCTTCCTTCTAGCTAGCTATGATTAGCAGCTTATATAATAAGATATACTATAATATGAGCAATGTTCGATGATATAGAAGAAATAGTTTCACGAAACCTTGACCACGTTTTAAAAGTCATAAAATATGAAAGTAATATGTATTTTTGTTTATACGTTATTATATATTCAAAAACAATCAAATTTTATGAAAATGTGGCGAAAACAACATTTTTCAGTCTTTATTCTATCCATTTGTATTATCTTTAATACATGATACGGCCATGTAAATATGAATTTATTATCAAAGCAACCTGTCCAATTAAACGATGTCATTTTCATGAAATGATCACATCTTATTCAGTGTAAAACTGACAAATGCAATAGACTTTTATTATCATTTTTCTGTAACCGTTTTTTTTTTTAATTTCATAAATTTGAATCGCAAAATAAATTGGGCGTAAATGATTGCCGTGAGATTTCGTCCATCTAACTAAATTAATTCTTGCCTCTTAAAATTGTAAACGTACGATCGATGCAATATACTGATGGAATAAAAATAATCTTCCTCAGACGGTATTGTCACCTACTTCATGTACATTTTATCAAGTTATAGCCTCCAAGTAGACTCCTCTCGTGTGTTGTAACGACTAATCTTCGAAGACAATAGTCATGACTGACTTCAATTTTTATGTAAGCTGAAAAGTTAGTTAGTTTAACGTACAAATAGTAGGAATAAGTTAAAATATAATATTACTTACTATAAAATATTATCCAAAAAATAACAGTTCTACCCTCACCATTTGGCCATTCAGTATTAGCGGATTGGTTATTCACAGTTAACATTTTTAAGTAAATCTCTAAGTATTTAAGAGGAAAAATTAAGTATTCGCTACAGGAAAAATGTATATTTAAAGTCAAGTAAAAATATGCTATTTCTTTACCGTTCTCCTTAGTTGAACTGAAGACATATTGAAATACATTACAGATGCAAAAAAGCTCCAAGTAATTTGCCTTTTGATGTGACCTTATTTTTTTACACAATCTGTTCTAAGTTAAGATAAAAATTCACAAACTACCGATTAAATTACTAAATTTTGTAATGTCAGACCTCGCATTATCGATTCGTTATTTCAAATATTTAACTGGTAGATATAGCTTAAAAAATAACTAAAACATCAAGCACAAAATATTTTTTAATAGAGAGATATACGTGTCCTTGATTAAAAAAAATAAAACTGAAAATAATTCCACTGAAACGCAGCGGGAATAACAACGCAACTTCTACGCTAGTTGTTTCAGATAAGTAAAGCACTTGGAGACTAGTTTAAATTCTTGGAAGGAACAAAAATAGACTGACGTACAAACTTAAGAATACTGTTGGCTACCAGCGGGAACAAAATTAGAAAATTATTGCTCGTGACAACAAGCTTTGTAATAGTTATAAATAATTCTTGAAGACATACATCGAAAAATTTAGTCATTTAATTTATAATATGTATTTGAGGCAAGTAATGAAAATAAATTCAAAAGAATATTACGGAATATAACAATGAAAATCCAATGATGTCAATTAATCAAAAAAGTGGCAAAATCCGTCTCAGTCTCGAAATGATCGAGATATTTTAAAGGACCTTGTCAATGAATTGAGTATTATGTATTATTTATTTTACTAAATTATTATTATTTATATTAATATACTTACGGCATAAATATTACCTAATACATTTAGAATTTCAATTAAACTATTCACAAATATTAAATTGTAGCTTTGTGTGGAGTTAATTTTCTTGTACAACCTTATCTACGTGTCTAGTTTAGGTGATGGATAAGAGCCTAAAAATATAAAATCAAATATATTATTTCTCAAAGAAATATTTATTAAAATGAAATGGCGTTGTATGGAGATATCGTAAGTACCGTGACCATATTGGTTAAAATACAGTTTAGAGCATTTATATTTCTTCCAATAAGTGACAGTTAATTTTTTTTAGGCAAAAATAGTATTTTATAAGTTCTTTTTAAAAACTTTTCATTTATAACAAAATGTAAATAATTAATAAGGTAAATTTTTGGCGTTTTTTTAAATTTGGACGGCTGCACCATCATTTTAAAAGTATTCAATTAATTTTAAGTTTCAAAAATGAAACACTAAACCCTTAAATTAAAATTTAGCCATTAATATATCTACTTTAAATATAGCTATATATAATTAATAAAGCAGCCGCGAAAATTAGCTGTAATTTATGATCTTTATGTTTACTTTTTACGTCAAGTTTTGCAATGCAAGTCTGTTCATGATAAATTATAAATATAATATTTCCTATCTGATTTCGAAATAACATAATCATAAAAAAAATTAAAATATCAAACACTTTTACGCTGTAGAATTCGGTATAAGTATGAGTTATAGTTTTACCTGTGCTATTGGCTCGTCACAATATGTTTATCTGGCGCTCTCGCAAGAAAATACCCCTTACTCTTTGGATTTTACTGCTAGAGGTTAGAATCGGATTTTAATAAATTAATTTGCCTCACACCTGGCTATACAGGAAATCAAAAAGTTTCTTTTAATAGACTTTGAAAAAACATTGGCGTAAAATTGTATTGTATTCAAATTACACATAAATTTATTATTTCTTATTAATTGCTTTAATTTGTCAAATACTTTAATAAATATAAAAAAAATGGACAAACGAATAAATGCCAATGGGTGACGAAAAAGATTCGAAATCATACTTTTTAATTTATTATAATGCAAACTTAATTATTTTTAGTTAGCTATGGATGTAAAACGAGGTTTTATGACGGTGGCAATATTTGTTATATTTTTCTCAGACAAGTATTAAAAAATTGCTCAACAATTTTAAATTAAACTAATTTGATAATTTAATGACTTTGGTTTCATTATGATTCTCAATAGATGAGTAAGGATCGGTACTTTAATAAGTAATAAAATTGTCTTTGTATTTCCTTCCAATTGACATGGAAATTAATAAATGAGTTAAAAAGGTGCATCACAATGGGCAAAGAAAATTAAGTTTGTAATCTCTACCTGAGACACATCCACATTATGTCGACTCGCATTTTATAAACCCATTGAGATGCGTAAATGCTAATTTCTCGTATAAATAGAACTTTTATTACTACAGTTCCCTACTTCGAAAAAAAAAGGAATACCCAAAAGGTTTTTTCCTTGAAACGGTTTAACAATTCAATTGAAAGAATAAATTATAATATAAAATTACTGAGATACTGCCGAAAATGTACACAAAAAATACTTTCAAAAATATGTTTTTGGTTATTTTGTAAGATATTTCTAGAGAGATATTGTGGGACGAGCTTACACCACTTGTTTCCAGAATCCTTTTGACGTAGAAATCTGCCGTAGTAATAAAACATATCATCTCTCGCGTATTTCAATAATTGACACTTAACCGGATTTATTTCGATTTTTGAGTGGAAACAATTTTTTAAAATTTCGCATACCCAGTATTTAAGGATTGATAAACTTTTGTTTTTTCTTAGAATTTTATAAAAAAATTACCTAAATGTACTAAAAAACTACAATGACGATTCTAAATCTTTAGTTTTTGAGAACATCGCTATATTTTACACTGACGACTAGGCAATAAATTTGTAATCGTGAAAAGTAATATTAATGTTTATAAATAGTTTAATAGATATATTACGTTTATACCCGCCTAAGTGGGTACAGAACCGTATTAAACGGTTTTTTTTATCTTAAATTATATAACTCACATATTAATTTGTCTTGTCAAAAATCAAATTGTTTTACCTATAATTTTTATTATGAAAGATTCTAATTTAATTTAATTGTTAAACTTCACGAACTCATAGTAATAAATGCAATTTTAAATAAACGTTAAAATTATTGACACAAAATTTATTGTTTCAATATTTTAAAAAACTTTTTCATTCTTCATATTCTGTCTAAAGGATAGTTTTTTTTTTCTTATTATATTCTTATTCTAAGTCTTCAAGTACCTTCATGTGATAAAATAGGTTGACCTATGAAATATGTCCTTTTATTTATATTCGGAAATATTGCTTTTATGTAGCCTAAAATACTTTTCGATTTTCTGTTATCTGCTATAATGACCTCTTTACACAGACACGTCATCTGTATATATACCAGTTTGATAGACTCTTAGACCGGTCTGATGTAAATAAACTAACCCAACCTTTACAATGTTACCCGTATTTACCAGGGCTAAAACCTGGATGCACCAATTCGATATATATAAAATTGCATATTTTCACACACGCTTTCCAACATTAGCAAAACGCCAGATAGCATTAGCAAAACGCCACATTAAAACTGCAAACGTTGCATTAAAGCTACGAATTTCTGTACAATATTTATTTCAATTAGGAAAAATATATACGATGGGAGGAAACAGAATAAACGGAAGTTTATATTTCTGATACGAATATTGCGAAGGAGTCTGTGACCTGAATAGGAATAAGAAATTACCTGAAAACACGCAATACGCTCCCCGGAGTGTGATTTAGAGACACGGGTGAGATTGAGTACTCGGGTTTAGCTTCGGAAAAGACCAGAGAAAACATATGTACTCTACTAAAAAAACACATCCGTGATAAATAATAAATAATGCCTAAACGATAATGTTTAAAATACGAAAGTTTTTGCAGCAATGTGATTATCTAGACTTAATAAATTAATAGTTTTAAATATTTGTACCATACGTTATTACACAGTCAAATAAAAACAAATGAATTGATTTTACTAACTATTAGCTCAGAACGCAAAGTATATTCAACTTAAGCCATACTGTACAATTTATCGAATTCAAATATATTAAGTGATATTAATCTAATCTGTGAATAAAAATTAGTTAACATATTTGAAACAAACTTTCATTGATAGTCAAATTAAAATTCGGTTATAATAAAAAAGAGCTAAGCGAACTCTGTGGTTTGAAAAGGGTCACGAAACCCAAATCAAATAAGAATTTTGTATCATATACTCCTAGTTTAGAATTTTTGAAATATATATATAAAACCTACATCTTTAAATAACTGACGTAAAGTAAGGCACGGGAAGAGTTAGTAGCAATTTATGGATATTATGTGCCTCAAAAATTAAAAATGGAAAGCGTACGGTAAGATTTAGTTATTTATCAAAACTTTTTTTTTTCATATATTTTCATGGAGCAATTCCTACGTGTACACGGAATTTGAAGGCACATTTCAAATGAAAAACATGAAAAACAATAAGGAGAATAAGAATTGCATTTTACGAGTATATTCAATTCTAAAAACGGGGCGTTGGCCGCACACGCCCCGTTTTTAGAATTGAATATACGTAAAAATAGCAAAAAATTCACAACAGAATTTCGTTTAATATTTAGACATTACAATCTTCCCATTCTGACGCATGTTGTCTGCGTTTTTTTTTGTGCAATGCTTTCACGTGAAACTAATTCTATGAAGTTATTTTTTGCAAGGGCTTACAAAGGATCGTTGGTAAATAAATGAAATACTTGATTATCACGCCGGATTCCGATAAGATTACCCCAAAATTTAAAAATAATCCATTTGAACAGAATTCGCTGTCAATCCATCTGTACATATTATGCCTGTAACTCCTCAATGGCTAGACGTATAAACTTGATATTTAGACTGAAAATGTATTCTAACAGCAAATATTACTCGTCTGTCCGCTTATCCCACTCTTCGTGAAAGAAAAATTATGTTATGTTACAAACTTCTAGATCTTCAAATTTATTCTCAAGTGAAGTAACATTTAATTTCACAAAATGTATTTGTATATGTTTTTATTATTTAGTTTTATGTCACTACATCATAATAACAGAAAGACGCGTTATCATAGCGTATAGATCCTTATCGATGATTTAGAAATATATGCGAAACTTAGCCACTTTCTACATGTTGTCTTATTACCTTTACGACACATGCCCGTCTGATTTTAACATTTCTTACATTGCCCACTTTTTATCCCCTTTTCTAAAAGCTCCCCTGCATCCCTTTCTGAACATCTTAGTGGAAACAATGACTTTTTATGATTTTCATACATTTTCTTGTATATCTAATATCGCCACATATTTTACTAATGGATTCGCGATAAGGTTATGTAAAACTATTTGAAAAATTTACTGACTTTTAAAAATATTCTTCAGATAACTCGCTTTATTTCTTATATAGTTTATGAAGGAAAGGTAGGAGATATTGAGCGTAATTTCGTAATCAAATTTCCCCATATTTACATATTAAACGTAGATATGAAAAAACGTATAAGTTAGTATATAATATGAATAATCAATAGCAGTGAATACACACAAATTAAGTAAGAGTATCAGCTTCAATAAATATATCGACATAAATTTTAGCATACCGCCTGCCACATTTTCAACGTATTTTTAAATTAATATTTCAAATATATTAAGAAAATCAGCCTATAAATATCCTATATATTTATATGCTGATTTTCTGAATATATTTAGAACATTTATTACAAATTAAGTAAATAAATATTTAGGAGTTTTTTATATATTAATGTGCCTTGCTCGTATTTTGGATTCATATCACCGCTAAATACATAAATGTTCCAAATCGATTAGAGTTTTAGAACAAATCCTTAAAATTGAATTTAAAACTGTTTCACATATTCTACATTTTTTTTTAATAAGGGAAGAAAAAAGGGCTGACAAACAAATTCTTCTATGGCATGTTACTTACTAGACTAACTTAAAACCGACCCCTTATATTATTAATACATATTTACATATCAGGAAACAGCAAACTTTTATAATAACCACCATAGCAACAAATGAAGGCAACCTGCTCGCCTCAACACGTTGCTACTAAGCAGGTGCCGTGATACGTAATATGCTTCAATAAAGTTATTCAGCACACAGCTTAGTAGAAGTATTTCATACGATCTTGTCAAGCTGTCGTTAAAACTGTCACACCTAGTAACAGTAACAGATTTGTCGGACGAATATTCTAGAAAATATTTTTCCATCGTGATAAATATAAGTAAAATAACGTACTCGAGCGTGACGGACGTTGCGTGTTACATACACGCAACGTACTCAGAAGAGCGGAACGAGTGACGCAGACCGACGGCAGACAACGAAGTCGTTTTTATGTTTTAGCTTTCTTCACAGACTAAACTTTTTCTTTTAACTTAATCGTTCACCAAAGAATAAAACAAATCAGTATAATACAATAAGATAAACAAAATTATTTTTTGTGAGGACGTTTTCTCAAATTCATAGCAAATGCTCAAACCTCTTTAGCAACTAACCTCGAAAGTGCATTTTATATTGTGTTATAATTGTTTCTTGTTCAAAATCCAACCAAATCATAACTATACCATTGTACCGCCTCCTGGCGATGGGCACATCAAGTGTTCTGAAAAATCACTCTTGCTACTTTTATGACCTATTAGTTCTAACCCGAGAATTCGCTCGCGTATAAAAGGAAAAAAGGATGGTATGATTTAAAAATAATGTTCCTGTGAAAATATTGAATTTTAATTTTTCTACCAAATTCTAAATAGTCTGTGTAGCAATACACAGGGTTAAAAAGAAAGAAGCATTAAGAACTTATTTTTTTTTTACTATAAACATTTTGTAATTTTTCTGAAAAATATTTTTCAGGTCATGACATTTATTTGCAAGGTTAAAACAATATGTTATATATACTTACTATGTAAATATACCTACATACTTATATTCACACCCTTATCGCTTAGTTAATAACCAACCAAAACTAAATTCTATTCCATGATAAATGTTGGTTCTATATGTTCATTTCCATGACAGGCGTTCACGAAGGCCAGTTTCAAGCATGAATACGACACGAAGAAATAAACAAAATATGTCTGGTATGTATAATATTAGTTAGAATTTACATGTAATGTTTTATAATCTTTGCTGGTGAGTATACAAGCGGTATGTTCTTAAGATTCATAACATAATTTACGGACTCATACCCACACAACTTACGGACTCATAGCCACACATTCAGCTGTCTTATTTACGATTTAGTAAGCCCCTCATTATCAATTCACTAAGTTGTAAGTGATCAAACTACCTCAACCCAGATTCTTGCCTTGTTAACTTTTAGCAGTGGCCTCGTCCGTTTATAAGTATTAAGTCCGTTTATAAATATTAACAATTTTTCATTTACATGCAAGTTCTGTACCCTCAAAATACGTAAGCAATAGGTTTAAAAGATACTTACGCCAATCTATTGATACAAAATGTTTAGTATAAGATAAAAAAGATCGTATTTCAACCTACAGGAATTCTGCTGTTTTTTTGTATTAAATAGTAACCTAAGGAACATAACTCGAATCATGAACTAACTCTTTATCAAGTTTCATAACGATACGTCCAAACATTTAAGTGTGAGTGAGTAACAAAGATCAGAACATACTTCATTACACGAATTAAACTTATGCCAAATTTGGTAGCGATACGGTTATTCATTGAAGAATTATTTAGTAACGAACAAAAATATATTCACATTCATAATGTTTCTCTTTCTGCCACTCTGTCTTTCTCGACACGATTCTACTCTCAAAAACATCACTTCAACTGCATTTATCTCGTTTTTATTTTTCTCACGCTTCATCCACGGCTCACAACAAAACAACACTCGATTATGTGCTGCTAATACTTTTTTTTCATAAATCCAATAGTACCATTTTTTGAATTGAAGACATAACACTTTCCACAAATACTTGCACAACTACTGTTTATTTATCGTTCTTTAAAGAATGTACGGAATCACGGACATAAAACAAAAGTCTATGTCAATATTTTGCTTATTTTTTAACGTACTTACTTTAAAACTAACCATAATAATAGTTAAGGTTTAAAGATGCCCACAATAAATTTTAATGTATTTATAAATAGTCTTAATTTTAAGATTTCAGTGTTCAACTTCAATCAGAACATGTAGCGATGAAATAATCCTTTAGGTGGACGTTGGACTGGCGTTATCAAGGTCGTCTTCAAGGGATTATACCATTAATCTATAACACTACAATACCAGGTACGTATCTATATTTATTGTAAAATCACTAAAGTGTCAAGGAAAAAAATTGAAATAAAGCAAAACGATATTTGCTCTGTCAACAAGTTAACAACCGATTCGTTTTAATTTTTGGCAATGGTCGCTACTTAAAACTACTTACATATATGAGTATTCCAACAGTTTCTTTTGCGTTAACTTTAAAGTAATTTCGTTGAAATTTTGGTAATCTGTTATTCTCATATGATAGGCTATGCCATACCAAACACAGTGTCACCGTATCCGTATTGCCAGTGTTATGGAAAGGAAAATACGTACATAAATGCATCAGAATATTATATAAAAATCAGCATAAAGCCATTTAGTTTCACAAAATTACCATGCTTCCCACTAGCTAGCTATAATTAGGAGCTTATGTAATAAGATACTATAATTATTATTATAAGCAATATTCGATGGTATATAATGAATAATTTCACGAAATGGTCCAACATTGACCATAATTTATATACGTCATGAAATATACAAGTAACAATTATTTTTATTTATACCTTATATATCTATAGAATTCAAGAAAACAATGAAATCTTATGAAAACTTGGCGAAAATATATCTGTAGATTATATATCTGTAGATTCTGGTTATATATCTGTAGATTCTGGTTATATATCTGTAGATTCTGGTTATATATCTGATTCTGGTTATATATCTGTAGATTCTGGTTATATATCTGTAGATTCAGAAAACAATGAAATTTTATGAAAACTTGGCGAAAACAAACAGTTTTTACTTTTTATTCTTGCCATTTTTATTAGCTTTAATACATATAAATAGGTATGCCTGGTAACGCCCATGTAAATAGAAATTTATTATAAAAGCAATCTGTCGAGATAAGCGATGTCATTTCCGTGAAATGATCACGGGTTGTTCAATGTAAAACTGACAAATGCAATGGACTTTGATTATCATTTTTCTGTAATCCGTTTTATTATTTAATTTCATAAATTTAAATCGCAAAATAAATTGGCCTTAAATGATTGCCGTGAGATTTTGTCAATCTAACTACATTAATTCTTGCCTCTTAAAAGTGTATATGTACAATCGATTCGATATACTGATGCGATAAAAATAACCTCGCTCGAACAGTATTGTCACCTAGTGCTTGTATATTTTATCAAGTCGTAACGACTAATCTTGGAACACATTACTGATGACTGGCTTCAATTTTTTATGTAAGCTGAAAAGTAAGTTTAGCGTACAAATAGTAGGAATAAGTTAAAATATTGCATTCCTTTATTAAAAATATATCCAAAAAATAAAAAGTCTACTCTCACCATTTGCCCGTTCAATATTTGCGGTTGGTTATTCGCATATAATATTTCTAAGAAACGCTCTCCGCATTCAAGAAGAAAAATTAAGTATCCGCTACATGAAAAATGTATATTGTTCCTTTACCAAGTGAAAATATACTATTTTCTTTACCATTCTCCTTAGTTGAAATATATTGGAATTGAAGACATATTGAAATATATTACACATGCAAAAAACCTCCAAGTAAACTACGTGGCTTTTGATATCACCCTTGACTTTTTACACAATTTGTTCTGATTTGAGATAAAATACGGAATCTACCGATTGAGACACTAAACTTTCTGAAATCAGACCTTGCATTATTGAGCTGTTATTTCAAAGATTTAATGAGTAAATAAAAGTTTAAAGCATAACTAAAACATCAAGCACAAAAGATAAGTTCTTTTTAATGTAGATATTATTTCATTAGAGTGTAAAACTAAATGAACAAACCTGAATATAATTTCCACTGAAGCGCAGCGGAAATAACGCAATCCCCACGATAATTATTTCAGGGAAAAAGATCTTTAGACACCAGTTTAATTTCTTGGAATAAACAAAAATAGATTGACGAACAAACTTAAACATACTCTTGGCTACGGCAGGAACAAAATTGATAAAGTATTACTCGTGACAGCAAGCTTTGTAATAGTTTATTTAAATAGTTCTTCAAGAAATATATCGAAAAATTTAGTCGTTTAATTAATAATATATATTTGAGTTAAGTAATGAAAATAAATACAATAAAAGTTTACTAATTACATATCCTATAGTTAATAAACTTTTATTATCGAGTAAAGAAACTAGTTACGTTCTATAAAAATTGTACTATTCTGAGATGAAATTAGGGCATTAAAAATTGTTTATAAGAATAGCAAAAACCTCGCTTATAAACGTTTTTATCACAATAAGTAGTGATTTATAAAAATAACATCACATTAAAAATAAATCATAAAGTAAAGGTAAAACAAATATTATTTATTTACTAAGCTCTATGACACGAAAGTAAAAGGAATTTTGAGCTCTAAGATATGTCTTTATTTATTAAAATCTAGTTGATTTCATAACTAGGTTACATGAATAGTAGATGATTCTTTATGAAATCCTCTTTTATACTGAGGGATCAGAAGTGTTAATTTATTTGCAATGTAATTATAAAAAATCTTATGCTAACAACTGCTTAAATCTGAATCACAAATATGGAAGAGAGTAAAGGATAAACTAAAGATATAAAATAATAGAAAGCAGATGGCAAGTACCAGTCGATTAGGTGAATTTCGTAAAGACGGAAATTTGTTTATATTTTTAAGGAAAAATCGGAAAATAAACAAAAATAAAAATAAAATACAGCGAACTATAATTGACTATCAACAGAAACTTGATATGGAGTTAATTTTCTTGTACAACCTTATCTATATGTTTAGGTGATGAATAAAAGAGCAAAAATATAAAATCAAATTTACTATTTCTCGAAAAAAATTTATCCAAATGAAATGACGTATGGAGATATCATAAGTATCATGGCCGTATTGGTTAAATACTGTTTAGAACGTTTATATTTCTTGCAATAAGTGACAAGTAATTTTTTTTAGGCAGAAGTAGTATTTTATAAGTTCTTTTTAACAATTTTTCATTTAGAAAAAAATGTAAATAATTAATAATAAAATAAATTTTTGACATTTTTTAAGCTTGGACCGCTGCACCATCATTTTAAAAGTATTCAACAAATTCTGTCAATCAACAAACTTAACGAAGTTTTCGCTATTATAAATTATTTCCGTAACTAAACAAATGTAAGATTTGACAACTGTTTTCTATCTTAAATAATATCTTATGTCAATAATTAATAAGTTATTAAAAATGAACTTGGTAATTATTTCTTAAATGCGCATTGTCGGTTTTTCATTTCCTGTTCACTTTAGTACTTCAATTTTAATTACAAATTATTCCTTTATAAAGTTACGTTTCAAAAGTGAAACACTAAACCCTTAAATTAAAATTTAGTCACTAATATATCTACTTTAAATACAGTTATATATAATTAATAAAGTAGCCGTTAAAATTAACCATAAATTAATTTAAAGTTATTTATGAACTTTATATCTACATTTTCCGTCAAGTTTTGTCAATGCAAGCGCATGATAATTTTGTAATATTTTCTACCGGATTTCTAAATAACATAATTATAAAAAAATTACAAGATCAACAGCTTTTACACGGTAGAATTCAGCAGAAGTTTTATCTGTGCTATTGGCTCTTCAGAATATGATTATCTGGAGCTCTCGCGAGAAGATGCCTCTTATTCGTCGGACTTTACTACTAGAGGTTAAAATCGAGTCTTAATAAATTAATTTATCCCAAACCTAGCTATATAGGAAATCAAAAATTTTGGTTTAATGGACTTTGAAAAAAACATTAGTGGAAAATTAATTTCATATTACATATAAATTTATTATTTCTTATTAATTGCTTTCATTTCTTAAATGCCTTTAATAAATATTATATATTTATTATATTATTATTATTATTTATAAAAACCACAAACAAACGACTAAATATGATGAAAAAGAATCGAAATCATACTTTTTCATTTATTATAATGCAAACTTAATCGTTTTTTTAGTTACGTATGATATATATATATATATACATATATATATATATATATATATATATATATATATATATATATATATATAACGTTTTTAAATTTAAACAAATTTGATAATTGAATGACTTTGGTTCCATTATGGTTTTCAATATATGAGTAAGAATCGGTATTTACCTCTCAATTCAATGTGTAGGATACTGATATGGAAATTAATAAATAAGTTAAAGAGGTATCACAATGGGCAAAGAAAATTAAGTTGTAATCTCTAAGTGAAACACGTTCACATTGTATTGACTCGCATTTTATAAAACTATTGAAATGATCCCGTATAAACTGAGCTTTTATTACTACAGTTCCCTACTTCGAAAAAAAACGCTTAAAAGATTTTTTCTTTGAAACGATTTCACATGAAAACTTGAAAAAACAACTTTAGCACAGTGATAATGAATATTAACCCATATATGTTTCAATAATAAACATTCAAAAATGTTTATTCAAAATTGTTACACCACGCATTGAATAAATTGATTTTTTTTTATTTTAATATATATTGTGGGGTATCAATTGAAAGAACAAATTTTAAAGACTCGAAAAAAATTCAGAATTTGATTTATGTAGTTCCTGAGATACTGCCGAAAATGCACACAAACAATACGTTCAAAAATATATTTTAGATTATTTTGTAAGATATTCCTAGAAAGATATTGTGGAACGCGCCTACACCAGTTTTTCTATAAATGTTTTGAGGTAGAAATTTGGCGAAATAATGAAGCAAATTATCTCGCACCTATTTCAATAGTTAACATTTAACATGATTTATATAGAAATTTTTGAGTGGGAAAATCAAACAATCGAGTTTTTTTTTGTTTCATGTGTCCCTTTTTAAGGAATCATAAACTATTATTTTTTCGATTTGTTAGATGTACCTAATATTTACTAGAAAACCATAGCGACAATTTTTAATTTCTGGTTTTTGAGAACTTCACAATATTTTACACCTATGAAAGACATACTGTGAATTGTGAAAAATAATATTTATATTTGTAAATAGTTTAATAGAAAAAAATCAATTTTGAAATAGCCTTCAAAATTATTGTCATTAACTTAATACTTTCTAAAATGTGAATTAAATCTCATGAAGTATGTTATTTCAACTTTATAAAAGAATTTTTTCAAATCTTTCTTAATATTCTGTATAATGGATAGTTTTTGGTCTTATTATTTTCGTATACTTAGTCTTTCGTATACTTAGTCTGCGTCTGTACCATGGTAAAATAGGTTAGCTGCGAAATATATTATATTAATTATATCCGAAAATATTGGTTTTATATAGCCTAAAATACCTTCCTCACTTCTGTTAATTACTATAATGACCTTTTATATACTGAGACGTCATTTGTACGTATAAAAAATTGCTAGAAATGTTAACCGATTTGACATAAATAATACCCGTTTTTGACGACACTTATTGACCCTAACAAAACTATGTATCTAAATATTCACACACACTTCCTAACTAATATAGATAGCGATAGTAAAATGCCACATTAAAGCTACGAACGACCAGCATCGACCATCCCCATATTTTCCTTTTGTGCAGCAGGGCAGTCAGATGCTTAGTAGTTAGTCCATTCACAATATTTTAGAACTTGGTAGCAATCCATTTTCATTTGTTTGTCAATAAATGTATTATTTTTTTGCTCAACTTCATCAAATATGGTATCAGTTTTGAGACGGAAAAATGATGTTACAAATGGCAATATTATTTAAAACATTATTATTCATTCCAATTTCCGTGCCATATATATTTCAAT
This sequence comes from Druceiella hillmani, assembly GCA_039881145.1. NCBI lineage: Eukaryota > Metazoa > Arthropoda > Insecta > Lepidoptera > Hepialidae > Druceiella > Druceiella hillmani. Next base: position 14,406,882 of record JAYKKI010000028.1, on the reverse strand, counting down.
TAATATGTTTACGACGACAGGAAATAGCATAAACGGAAGTTTATATTTTTCTGATAAGAATATGACGAAAGAGTGTATGACCTGAATAGAAATGAGAAATTTCCTGAAGACGCTCCCGAAATGTGATTTAGAAACACAGTTGGGATTGAGTGCCTTCTCAGGTTCAGCTCGGGACGAGGCTAAAGAAAACATATATACTTATGTTTTCTTTCTTATGTTTATAAATAATAAGTAATGCCTAAACGACGATCTTTAAAATAACAATGCTATTATCTACACCTTAATAAATTGATAATATTTATATTCTGATCGAAAATGAGAGGCAGTATCTGACTAAAACTACCATGTAAGAATATGATAATTCTATGAGAGTGATATTCAACTGATTAATAATATAATATCACTATCAACACTTCCTTCTGTCTTTATATCAGGTCAGATTAAAATTTCTTGAAATGTATTACGATTGTATACTAAGATGGAACTTAAATGAATTAATGTAATAAGAAGAGAATATAATGAAAAAATATAAAATATAACCTCATTTGAAAATTTTCATAATATCCTAAAGTATAGAGTGATCCTTTGCTGGAAACAGTACAAAAATACTAATTGTTATAATAAAACAAAATAATCCCAACGTTTGCATGTTTGTTAGACTGTCAAAAAAAATTAATTGATTTTATCTCAGAACTTAAAGTAACTTACATTATACTACAAACTTTACTAAATTCAAATATATAGCACCAATTGAATCTGTAAGCAAAAAATAGCTAAAGAATTTGAAGCAAACTTCATTAGTAGTTAAACTAGAATCCAGATTTGTTAAAAAGGAGCTAAGCGAAGTCAATGGTATGTAAGGGGGTTACAAATATTCAAATCAAATAAATATTTTGTGGCATATACTCGTAATTTAGAACTCATGAAAATATTCGAAAAATTTATAAAAAGACTAACGCGATCTAAGACGCAGGAAAAGTTAGTAACAATTTATATATGTTGCGTGCCCCAGAAATTAAAAATAGAAAGCGTATGTTGAGATATAGTTATTCATTAGCCTTTTTTTTCATATGTTTTCAACGAGTAAACAAAGTTTAACGGCACCATTAATATGAGAAACATGAAAAAGAATAAGGAGAATAAAACTTGCGTCTTATATCGAATTCTATCGACAGTACTGGTTAGAAAGACTAACAAAAATTTCACAAGCGAATTTCGTTTAATATTTAGGCACCGCAATCTTTATATGCCGACGCGTTTTTTCCGCGTTTCTTTATGTTCAAGCAGCATTCACGCGAAATGAATTCATATGAAGTTCTGCGTACTTTATATAAATACTCATATGGAATTTTTAGTAAATAAAAGAAATACTCGGTTGTCACAGCGGATGCCAATAAGATTACCTCGAAAGGTAAAAAAATCCTTTTGAACATAATTCATACATGTTTAGATCGAAAATAAAACATCAAATATTGCTTTTCTATCTTTCCCACGCTTCCTGCTCTTCCCGAAAAAAAATTCTCTTATAAAATATTTTTCTATCGTGATAAATATAAATAAAATAACGTACTCAGGCGTGTTATATACACGCAATTCTCAGTGGAGCGGAACAAGTGACGTTAAGTCAGTTTTAAGTTTTAGCTTTCTTGACAGACTAAACCCTTTTCTTTTAATTTAATCGTTCACCAAAAATAAAACAAATCAATACAATACAATAAGATAAATAAAGTTAATTTTTTGTGAGGACGTTTTTCCACATTCATCGCAAATGCTCAAGCCTCTTCAGCAAATATCCTCAAAATTGCATTTTATTTCGTGTTATCATTTTGTCTTGTTCAAAATCTCACCACTCATAATTACACTATTGTACCACCTCCTGCTGTTGTGCACATTAAGTGTTCTGATAAACCTCTCCCGCTACTTTTATGATCTATTAGTTCTAACCCGCGGATTCACTCGCGTACAAAAGAAAAAAAAATGGTGGTATAATTTAAAAATAATGTTCCTGTGAAAATATCATATTTCAATTTTGTTTTAAATTGCGATTTTATGATGGATGGAGTTTTTTTTAATTGTTAAAACTCATTAGCCCTATCCAAAATACCTGATCGTGAAATAACGATAATGATTGGGGATTGGAAAGCAAAGGTAGGTAATACCGCTCTGGACGTTCACATTAGGAGCACGGTTGGGAAACATGGACTTGATGAGAGAAATGAGAGGGGAGCAAGGCTGCTGGAATTTTGCATCGAAAAGAAGATGTCGATTATGAACACCAGCTTTCAGCACAATCCAAGACGTCTTTACACGTGGAAATCCCCTAGCGGCCAATACCGCAATCAAATTAATTATATTATGATCAATACCCGTTGGAGATGCTCGATTTCCAATATGAGAACATTCCCTAGTGCAGATTGTGGAACTGATCATTGCCTTCTTGTGGCCAGATTTACTCTGCGTCTAGAGGCAATCGAGAAACGTCCCCCAGCAAAACTGCGAACACTGGAACCAACAGAGAAGATAGGGTTCAATAATGAAATTAACATTGTACTAGCGGAATAACCACCACCTGCAAGCGCAAGTGCAATGGTAAGTGCATTGCTCTCTGATGACACTTGGATTAAAATTCAAGAACGGAAAGAACTGGAAATGTTGGAACTGACTAGTCAGGAAGAGCGTGACGCTTATTTGAAATTGGGTAGAATGATACAACTACTATGCCATCGTGATAAAAATAACCTTATTGGGAATATATGTAAGGAAATTGAAGACTGTGCGCTGAAAATACAAACTACAGATCTCTTGAAAGTGAAACTACTCTCGAAACAGTCCAAACTTAAAACATGGCTAGTAAATGACGAGAATGGAATCCGGCTTCAAGATTTGGACGCGGTGAGAGATAGGTGGCGTAAATACCGTGAGAAGCTCTACCACGATAATCTAGTACCGCATACCTCAACGTCATGGAGTGGTATCTATCCAGAACCTCCCATGCTACTAAATTAAGTCACGGCAGCGGTAACCACACTCAAAGATAGGAAAGCACCCGGACCAGATCAATTAACAGCTGAGCTCATTAAAACATTGGAAACTGCGGGCGCTAATGCAATACATAAGATATATCACACTGTTTGGCGCACTGGTAAATGCGTAAAACCTTGTGACTGGGTAAGATCAATCATACTTCCACTTCATAAAAAAATACTCAACTGCGGATTGTGACAAACGCGACAGAACGCTAGCCTTAATATCACATGCCCGCAAAGCTTTGTTACACATCATTAACAACAGAATCCGATATTCTTGGACTGGTAAATACTATAGGAGCAAGCTGATTTCGTAAAGGGCAAGGGGACTCGCAAGCAGGTATTGAACATCCATCAAATGATTGAAAAGTCGATGATTGAGAACACTCCTATTATCTTGTGTTTCATCGATTATAGCAAGGCCTTTGACTGTGTTGTCTGGTCGGTAATGTGAAAAGTGCTGGAAGAACTTGGTGTACCTAAACATCTGATTGCACTGATCCAATCGCTCTGCCACGACAACCAGAGCATAATGAAGGTCGAAAGAACAACATCTAAGCCATTTAAGTTTGGTAAAGGAGTCAGGCAGGGTTGCATCCTGTCCCCAATTTTCTTCAACATTTATGAAGAATACATCATAAGGCGTACTCTAGAAAACTGGAAGGATGGTGTCATTATTGGAGGCACCAGGATCACAAACCTCCGGTATGCAGATGACACAATACTATTGGCTGCAAATGAAGCTGAAATAAGGAGCCTCCTTGACAAAATGAACAGAATAAGCGTGGAATTGGGTCTCAAAATCAATTACTCCAAAACCAAACTCATGGTAGTAGACCGCGCCAACTCACTCCATATGACAAGTGCCTTATCCCTCGAGACTGTGAATGATTTCATTTATCTAGGCGCTAGCATCAGCAACACGGGCTCTTGCGAAAAGAAAATCAGGAGGCGCATCGACATAGCCAAAGATGCAATGTCCCAGCTAATCAGAATTTGGAAGGATCGGAACATATCACGGAAAACGAAGATTTTACTTGTGAGCTCTTTGATGTTTTCCATCTTTAGTTATGGCTCGGAAACGTGGACGATAAAAAAGACCGAACATGACCACATTAACGCTTTCGAAATGTGGTGCTGGAGGAAGATGCTTCAGATTACATGGACTACGTTCCGTACAAACAAGTCCATTCTTCGTGAGCTTAACATCAAGACCACTACAATACAATAATATAAATAAAAGACAGGCTTTCCACTACCTGCTTGCGAAGGATCCTGGAATTCTTTGGATACATCGCACGGAAGAATGGACATAACCTGGAGCAGCTGATGATTACCGACAAGGTGTATGGCAGATGACATAGGGGGCGGAGCCCAGCTAGATGAGTTGATCAAATACGTACGGTGTTGGGCTTTAACTTGCATGAGGTACTAAGGACCGGAACAGGTGGAGAAATATCGTGCGTGCAAAATTAATTTCGAGCCGGGGAGGACACAATCCTCAGGAATCAGGAATACAATGCGAGGTGGAGGAGGATAAAACTCATATGTTCTCGAGACTCTAACATACAAGTAATTACTTACAGATTCATAACCATAATCACATTGTAAATAATCAAACTACCTCAACGCAGATTCTTGGCATTATATAAATATATATATATATATATATATATATATATATATATATATATATATATCTATATATATATATTTATATATATATATATATATATATATATATATATATAAAACTCTCAAGAGACGTAAAAACAGGTTCAAAAGATACTTGCCCCAATCATTGACACAAAACGTTGAGTGTAGGATAAAAAACACTGACTTTCATCCTAAAGAAATTATCCTATTTCTGACATTAAATAGTAATATATATGTTAACTCGAATCATAAACTAACTCTTTATCAAGTTTCATGACAATCCGTTCAGTCGCCTATTATTAGATTGGCTAGTAGGTTTTTGCCACAACTTCGGAACTTTTCTAGAAAGATTCTCGAAACTTCTTGAAGGTTTTACTGTAGGGTATAAATAAGCCAAAGTGCAGTCAGTTGACAACAGGCAGCACTGAAGCTTTAAGTAAGTTATATAAAATATAATGTATTTAAATTGATATCAAATACGGATTCTATTACATTACGAAGTTCATCTGGTCACGACATAAAGACAGCTACAAATAAGAGGCGAGTTCACGGTGTCTTACGCGATGGCAAAGATTTGGTTCAGAAAGTTCAGGAATGAGGACTACGATCTTGAGTACAAACCCCGTACCAGACGTCCTGTTGAATTGGACGTTTAACGATTGCGACGCCTAATTAAGGACGATCTTCGACTAACGATTCGTCAATTGGCAAATAAACTACACTGCAGTCATAGCACCATAGAAACACATTTGCATGAATTGGGAAAAGCTTCAAAATACGGTGTGTGGATGCCTCACGAATTGTCATCATATCACTTTCAGTGCAGAACTGGTACTTGTCAGCAGTTATTGACATTGACTTCGACTGGCTGAATCAGTTAATAACTGGCGATGAGAAGAGGGTTACATACGTTAAGCATACACTCAAACGTCAATGGCTGGGTGTCGGAGATACAGGAATTTCAGTATCCAAACCAGAAATAAATGACAAAAAGGTGATGCTCAGCTGCTGGTGGAATGTCAAAGAACTATTCATTGGGAATTGCTTCCAGAGGGATTTACAATTAATACAGATATTTACTTTGAACAATTGGACCGATTAGCTAACGAATTGAGTAGTTAACAGGATCGAGTTTATGTTCTACATGATAATGCTACTCCACATACTGCAAGACATACTATTATATAACTATTACGTGAAAAAAAATCAACGTTAAAAAAGATCTCCAAAACGACCTCGCACAATTTTTTTAATCAAAGTCACCGGAATTTTACAAGGAAGGCATATTATCACTGCCAACTAGATGGCGACAAGTAGTACATAATAATGGTGCATACTTAAATTAAATTTAGTGTAACATATCATTTTTTTAATAAAAATTGTTGATAGCAACTCGGGTTTAAAAACTAATTAGCCAACCCAATATAATTGTCCAACCCAATATAATCCAAACATACTTTTTATTACAGTATTTCCAGCGAGCGAATATTTTAGTCCATTGTACAAATTATACTTACGCCAAAATTAGTAGCGATACGTTTCTTCATTGAAGAATTACTTAGTAATAAACAAAAATACTTTAACATTTATAATATTAGTGTTTCTCATTCTGCCACTTAATCTTTACCCACACCATTCCATTCTCGCAGACCTAACTCTGTTGCGACAACCTTGTTTATATTTTTCTCACATATTATCTACAGCTTGCTCCTTTACGACAGAACAACATCCGATTATGTGCTGCTAATTATTTTTTTGCCGTAAATCCAATAGTACCATTTTCGAATTGAATAGTTACCACTTTCCAAAACCACTTGTTCTTTGGTACAAATCTTATTTACATTCCATTCTTTAAATAATACCTCGTAATCATGAAAATACATTGTTTGAGGTAATAAAAGTTTAATATAAAATAAAACTTTATCAATATTTTATTTATTCTTTAAAATACGTAATTCATTTCTCATCTGATATTTCGCCCCCGCCGTAAGCAAACTACACAATAGACTAGTAAATGTAACATTTACAAAAATGTTGCCAACTTTAAATTCACTAATAACAAAAGCTTAAGTTAATCACAATTAAATCAAACTACGTGATGTAGTATTATTTCTACCTTCTTTAAGTTCTTTCGTTTGTTTCGTTGTATTACAACATTGTATTACATCTTTGCTAATAGCCCACCTGAAGATGTTGTAATACAACGAAACCTAAGTTGTGGTAAAGAAATTAAAAAAAGTAGCAATAATACTACATCACGTAGTTTCATTTAATTGTGAACAATGAATTTCTACAAAATTAACGCCAAATATATTCAATGCCTAAGTTAATGTTAATTTTATTACTGATGTCTTTAGATTCCTACAGTTATAAGTTTAGTCATGAAATTATAAGGAGTAAATTGAAAAATTCTTCAGTCTCCCATACAAAAGCTGTTACCCGCAAAAATGCGCTCATTTACCACCATTTCTATCCAAATCAATTACGACACAAGGCGGTAAATTCATAATCGGGTACGCATCTTCCACTTACCGTCTTCAAACTTCAACTTTTCGTTATTTTTGAGTTACTTTACAAAACGTAAAGGTAATTCCGCTTCCATATTTATAATTAGTTTAACATTCTTTCCTGTTTACTAGTTAGATGACAATTTTTATATAGCTAATTCAGTGCCGAGCCTAACCGACCATAATAAAAAATTTTGACTCTTTTGTGACTTGTTCCAGCATCCAAATACTCTAAACTCACTATCAAAGCCATTTAAAAGGATTATACCATTCATCTGCAACACCTACAACGATAGCTACATGTATTTACTGCACATTCACTAAATTATCAGGCCAATAAAAATTCAAATGAAACAAAATCGCGCTGTCAACACGATCATCTGAAAAACAACAAAAAAAATGTTTATTTCTAACCATGATCACTGCTGAAAGCTGCATACATACATGAGTATACCATTTATTTAATATTTGCGTTAACTTTATCACGTTAATTTTCGCGTAGCATAGCCAGTCATATATTGTTATATAAGTATATGACAGGTTACGCTAAAGAATACGCTGCGTCACAGGGTCCAAATTACCAGTTTTAAGAAAGGGAAATTACATATGTATCTGCATAAGAAAACTATCTAAAAATTAGTAGAAAGCTATTAAGTTTCATAAAATCGCCATTTTCCCCACTAGATAGCTAGCCATAACTAGAAGCTTATGTAATACGATTCCATAATCATTTTAAACAATGTTCGATGGTATGGGAAAAATAGCTAGAGGAAAAAGGTCAACCATGAGGTATATAGTCAAGTAAATATACAAGTAATAATTACTTTTATTTATACATCGTATATCTGTGGATACAGAATAATGTCAAATTTTGTGTGTAAAACGTAAAGAAAACAAACAGTTTTTAGTCGCTATTCTTGCCATCTTTATTAACTTTAACATATGGTACGGCCATGTAAATAGGAAATTATTGTCAAAGCAATTTGTTTGAAATCACTATAACGTTTATTGATATATACGATTGCAGTTATATTTCGTTCACCTAGCTAAACTAATCCTTATCTCTTAAAAATGCACACGTACCATCGATTCGACATACTGATACCATAAAAAGAATCTCCCTCTAATCGAATTGTCATCTATAGCAATATATTTTATCAAGTTATAGACGCGCCTCCAAGTAGACTCTTCACGTGCACCATAATCGTCAATTTTGAAATAAAATAAGGATAATTGACTTTTCAATCTTCTATCTGAATTGAAAAGTGGGTTAGCGTAGACAAATAGTAGGAATAAGTTAAATTATGGTATTTCTTTATCAAAAAAAAGTATATAAAAAAATAACAAGTTCACTCTCGCTATTCGCGCATTCAAAAATATATGATTCTTTTACTACTCTCTTTAATTAAGATATTCTAACTACAGGTACACTACAATAAATGTGCAGATGAAAGAAAGCTCCACGTAATATAGCTTTTGAAACTAACCTTAATTTTTGACACAAACTCTGTTTTGGATTAAAACTAAAAATACACAAACTACCGATTGAAATACTAAATTTGTAGATATCAGACATTGCACGGATAAACAATAACTTAAATTATAACTATAATGTCAAACATAAACACAAGTTTTTATATTTATAATTATTTTTTAATACTTGCCTCGTGACTAAGCTAATTAAATAAACCTAAATATAGTTTCCACTGAAACGCAGCGGACATAACAATCCAACTCCCATGACAGTTATTCCAGACACATAAAGCTCTTAAATACGGGTTTATTTTATTGGAAGGAACGAAAATAGATTGGCGAACAAATCGCATTGAAAACCATGTTTTCACAAAGTCAGAAAATTAGTACTCGTGGCAACAAACTTTGTAATGGTTTACTTAAATAGTTCTTGAAAAAATGTATCGAAAAATTTATAAACTTATTTATAATATGTGAACAAATAATGAAAATAAATACAAAAATTATTAAGTATAAATGACTATCAGACCATGAGAATGATTTAGATATTTTAAATCACGCTGCCGATAAATTGAGTATTACTTATTTTACCAAAATATTATCAGTTAGTTCAAAATACTTACGGCAAAATATAAACAATAGTTTATATGTTGAAGGATGCGCAGTATTTCTATTAAACTAGTTACAAATATAAATTAATAGCTTTCGTCCCCATGAATTTTCTATCAAAAGAATGGGAAATATTCCACGCTTAATGAGACTATTGTTACATATTTCTACGAAAAATATAAAAGTTTTGGCTCTTTAATATCCATCCCATATAATAGTACCCATCTATCAACATGTTGTAGTAGTAAATATATATCATTGGATAAAAAAGAGTTTCATTCTATTAGGAATTATACTATTTCTGCAGTTAAAAGGCAACCTACGAATATATATTAATTTGAGTCATGAGCTTTGCCGATGCACCGAGTTTCGTGAAAATCTGTCGAGCTGTTTAGGCGTTATCGAGTGACAAACAAATTTTCACTTTTCTAATGTTAATGGGGTTATTATTCAATGTATAAATATATAAGGTGGTGTATCTTTCAAAGGCATAAAATTGAAAAAAGATATTTCTCTTAAATGATATGAAATATCAAAATAAAACTCAGTAGTCTTTTTGAGGCACAACCTCACATTGATTAATTATAAGGACTTTTGTAGATTTTTATTTCATGTACAGATGGGAATACTCTTAGATTTTACATATACTCAGGTGCCACAGGCTCACATTACAACAGTGTACAGTGCGTCGCATCCATATACGAGTATGTTTTAATTTTTTTTTTATTGTCAATCTTATGTCGAAAGAGAGCAGATGAATCATTTAAATTAGCTTTAAGTTAATCTTCAAAATATGCAGCATCCATAGTTTAAAAGCTTTCATCTTTCCAGCAGCGCTAGACAGATGAAAAATTAAACAAAATAATAGAGTTCTGTCCACATCCTTCTTGTAAGGAGACTTAAAAAAAACAAAAGATAATTTTGATGGAATTGCTTCAGTACAAACATCTAGGTAAAATCGAAACAGAGCTGAAGCAATACATGTAGTAATTATGAACAGTCTGTAAGTAATTATAAACGTTTTTGTTACACGAGTAATGATTTACAAAAATAAAGTAATTTATCCGTAACTCAAAAAAAGTATTGGAAAACATTTGTTTATGACAAAAGTTGTGTTATTTTAAAAGTTTAATAATGCTTAACTCCTAAATTTGGTATTCGATTGTAATTAATTTCTTTCTTATATCAAGAAGATATGTACCTTTAAAATAATCGAAGTATTTTTACAAGATTTCAATAGTTATGAGTGTAAACAATAATGAAAATTTGGCGAAGAAAATTTCCCCATTTCTAATAGAAAAAAAGAGTTATTTAGGATAACTTTTTATAAAATTAAATGTTATTATTATATGTTATTATTATAAAATAGTTTACACAGTAATTAAACCTAAACTTGATGAAAAAATCGTATATCCTAATGAAAATGATATTATCTTTAAGTTTTCAGTGAGCTATCTCAGTACTGTCCACAAAATGCGATAATTGAAAACAACAAACGGAAAAGACCACTGTAACTAAATGCAGAGCTAAAATCTAATGACATTTACATAATTATATGTAAACAAACTACTAAACAAAAAAACTTACAAATTTATACCAATTCTGAGTCCTTTTATAATAAGGGATAAAGAAAATACCATAACATATTTGAAATTCTTTAAAAGCTTTAAATTACGGTAGCTTGGAAAAAATAAAAAATATAGGTTTTTAAATTACGCATTTTGCTTATTTACCAATGAAAATACGCCAAAAATATATTTTGCTATAAATTAGCGAAAACTGACGTTTTCTACAATAATCAAAAAATAAATACGTTGCATTGAAAATATAAACAAAATAACAAATCTGATATGGGTAAAATTTAATTGGAAATGGCGGCAAAATTCTGAATACCTTAAATAAATATAGGAAAATATGGATAATTACTATCCCGAATATTTAGTTTATATCCACCTTCACAATGAATTGTTTATTTAAATATGCACATTTCAATTATATTACTAAGTTTTTGTAAACAAAAATAGCATCTTCGCACCTCGTCATATATTTTTCAATTTTAGAAAAAGAAACATTGTTAATTACAAAAAAAATAAGTACAAAACAGACATTACAATAGTAATCTTTATGTATCAAATACTAGAAGACACAACGATACAAAAGTTTCAAATGTCTCAAACGACCCATATATGGGTCAGGGTCGCCCGAGTGTTTCATGATATACATATATATATATATATATATATATATATATATATGTGCGTGTGTGTGTGTACATATATATATATATATATATATATATATATATATATATATATATATATATATACATATAATTTATTATGCATTCTTAATTTCAGATACATTTTTCGGAAATTCATTATCTCTTCACTTGAACCACCTCAGTTTTGAAATAATTTTGTCTAAGCTATATAATCTAATCTGTTTTTGTGCCCAGTTTTACCTTTGTCGAATGAGAAATGTAGTTTCCAGAGAGTCCAAAATGCCTTTATATCCAATATATATATAAGCTTTCAAGGTGACCTTGGATTTAGTGTCTCGGAATCATGATCAAAGAAAATACAGAGAAAACATTTCAAAATTCAAAAGTCTGTATCTCCGCAATAGGTGCATTTTTGCGAAATTCAGCAAGAATAAATAAATCGCTTTCGTCCCTGACCTTTCGAATTCTGACTGACATTCAGAAATATTATGACAAATATTCATGTATATTATATGGCAATGCTTGATACATCTCTACAAATTTGTTCTTGAATTTAAGAAAAACTGGTTGCAAGTGCCAGTCAGAGAAATGAGTTTCGTAAAGGTTTTGCTTGTCTTTTTTGTTAATCATATATTTTACATTTACGTTATTCGATCTGTTATTGAATTGACATAATAAATAAATTAGAATGTGTACTGCATCTAATTAATTTCAAGTAGAAAATTATTTTTTTTAATAACATTCAAATTTCATTTCGTTACATAAATAACACAGCGCAATCTTCTTAACATAATTTTATTCCGATGTAGTTTAGATGGTATACATACAAAAAACAAATTTATATATATATATATATATATATATATATATGTGTGTGTGTGTGTGTGTGTGTGTGTGTGTGTGTGTGTGTATTTATGTATCAATTAGCTAGGTATTCGTTAATGAACATACTAAAATATAGAATCAAATGTACCATTTCCTTAAGAAATATTTATCAAAGTGAAGTGCGACATTCACCAATGGGATAATCGATCATAGGGAGGTCTAAAGCAAAATATTACTAAGCGAAGTTAGCTGGCCAAGACAGGTAGGAACTCTTAGGATTATGTCCTTAAAGGCAGAGATTTAAAATCGAGATTTAAAACCACTAGTTGATTATAAGCACTGGTATACTTATAAATAATAAAGTGGTAAAGTTAATGGTAACTTAAACAATAACCCGGAAACTAATCTTTGACGACGCAAGTCACATCTATAAACACAGATTTAAAACAATTGCAGTTTTAAGCCGATTCGTAAGAAACATAATATATAAAATAGTGTATATAAATTTAAGATATAAAACGTAAAATATTATTCTAGTTTACAATATAATTCAAATGCCATCGATTCCGCACGCTTACACAACTAATCTATGATAACTAAATAGACTTGATATGATCACCTAAATTCAATAAATGGGTGAACATACCAACATTTAACTTCTGAACTTCACAAATAATTAAGAACATTAATGTACCTATAAAGTTTAATACTTTACAGTTATATTAATGTAATTTTAGTTTAATTATTATTACTTACTATTTTGCTTGCACTTCGCACAAGAAAAATGCTACTCGTATGTTACATATTTCTAAATCTTCAAAATTCCTCTCCTTGGGATTGGTTTTATTAAAAATAAAATAAACCATCTAATGGAAAATTTTGTATCTATACATTTGTCATAATTGCTCATAAAACGAGAAGAAGAGTTAAATAATTTAATGATCTTTATTGAAGACGTTGATTAAACTTCTAAGGTAAAAAATAATGGCGTTCCTATGATGCACATCCAGGTATGGCCTAGATACAATTTTATTATATGTACAGATAATGTCATACAATGCACTTTGTTTGATAACAACTTTTCAAGTTATTATTACAATATTGTTTTTTTATCGTGTTTACTTATTTTAATGTATTTCAATAATTAAAAAATAAGTTTTCAATTTATATATACATTTTTTATAATTTTATTTGGAAAAATATACAGTATGTCTTATGTTTTGTACTGCGTAAAGTTCATTGTCAACTTTATAAATTAACTTGGCTTAATTTATTGTGCAAAGCGCGTTCCTTAACATAAATAAATATATATGTACTAAAGTTCTCTACATATTACTGTGAAATCTATCTAAATATGATCATTAATAAACAAAAAAGTTCATGAAAATTTATATCTGAAGATAATCTAACTTTTTACTAAACTGATCTACGGCTGAATCAAATAACTACATTCTCCCTTGCTAAATTGTACAAAACTGCAAAACGCACGTAACTCCCTAAATATGGCCCGTATCCATAATACCTAAAGCCTTCCAAACCCCAACGACTTCACACGACACTTTCCACTCGAATACAGCGTGTAACCAACAATAAGAAAACGCGGAAGTAATTTGCACAAACACATTAGTTCTCGATGAACGCATGGCCAGTTATTACTCGCAGCAGTATGTAATTCGTCGAAGGGTAGTGGCGTAGACCGAGGCAGCGGTATAGGGCGGCGTACGGCAACGGGCGATGTCGATCCGCCCTACGCTCTCACGCAATTGACCCTGCTCAAGCCCGCAATTAATGCGAACGCACGTTTGCAATTCCACCTTTATTATCGCAATTATATTTTAATTATGATTGTTGTCAGTAAATGTGAATATTTGATAGTTGCTGCTCTTATTTATTCAACAAAATTAAGTAAAAGTGAAATTTAAGTGTATCTCTGGTCTATTTTGATCCTTACCAGTAAGTTTACAGCCGATATATATGACGACGTACTGCTGATAGAATTTGGATTTAATTTTAAGTATCTACCCAAACTTAAAAGTATAATTATTTCAATATATGCTTACAGACAGACAACAATCTGGCTCTTGGAGGACCATAATCGTCAATCACGTGACATGCCGTAATCGTCAATCACGTGGCATGCCGCAATCGTCAATGCCATACTTGGGCAATTAACAAAAATAAAAAACTATTAAATATGAGCAGAATTCGCACTACGAATTTTTATCTACGTTTTGATACATACAAACACAAGGTACTTGACAATTCCGTTAAAATATTTACGAACATTAATATTATTTGTCCCTATTTAAATATATCGCCTAGCATATCTTTCATAGACAAAGGTATCATAAATTTATAAAAAAACCATGAAATTCAGAATCTTACTATAACCTATGCATATAATAAAACTGTAACAGAATAAATTCTGTACACTGAAAATATTTTAAAAAGGTGATCGATTTAGCGTATTGAATGATAATAGAAACCAGAATTTTATAATTTTTGTCTGTATGTCAATTTGAGCCGATATCACCCAAAATCTACCAGACAGATTTTTATGATATTTGGTATGGTAATAGTATATACACATAAAAAAAACAAAATTTTTTTTTCCTAATTACATGCGAACGAAGTCGTAGGCACAACTAGTGTTATATAATATTTTTCTACATCAAACGGTTTCTGATAAAAATGAATATATGAGTGGTCTCATTAAGGTTACATTGTTTTTCCCATTTGAGTCTCAGAACCCTAATAAGGAAAAAACGCCTAAACATTTTTAACAAAAAATTATAAATTGTATCAAAATCATTCCGTGCATTTAACACACATACATTTTTTTTAAATTTTGAGTTTTACGCTTTATCAGTAATTTAAAGTCAATTCTAATCAAAATAACAATTTAAATTTTTTGAGTGAATGCTATACATTTTTATTTCTCCAACGTTCAAACGTAAAAACAGAAATGCCAGTTCAATTTTCTGGTGAAATTATTTCTTTTCCTTTTGGGAATTTATATGCTTGAGTACTTTTCTTTGTATGCCGGATCAGATTGATCTTTGTTATAAAAAATTACTCAACCCCTAAATCGTTTGCCCTTAATTAAGAAAATAAAAGAGATGTTAATTAAATCCATTCAAGATCACCATTATACAATATTAATAGTTGGTAGTTTGTAAATTCACTTGAATAAAATCTCGGGCGACCCTTGGTAATATATTTAGTTAGAAGGGATGAGTGTTATTTTATTTATAACGCGGATAGTAAAACCACACGGATAGGAGAAGATGGCATGGAAATCGAAAATGAACTAGACCTAAACATAAAGAGACTGTGAGGGTATTGGAATATAATACAAGTCTTTACGGAAAATAAGAGAATAATAGATTTAAATGAACTCGACGCAATATTTCATTTCATCGATCAGATCTTCAATTTCTTCTCCTTTCATCCAAAAGCATGGAATTTGTTTCTTACTCACAATATCTGCACCAAACGGTTTCCTACGTGAATATTGAAATAAAATCTACATATAAAAGGTATTAAGAAGTAGTTTAAGGTAATACAACATCGTCTCTACACCAAAACTTAACATCACCTGTAAAACTAATTACTATGACTGAATTAAAAACTTTGATTGGATCATATTATCTAGCAAAACTATTGGGCTTGAATAATATGAACAAAAGAAAGTTGGTTGACAGATCAACAACAGATGAACAACGCCCATACCGTGTTGTTTTACTTAAAATAACTGTCGCTTTGAATTTTTGACCAACTGTCTTAGATTCCATAATCTATTTACAAGAGAAGAGCAACTCGCTGCTGTTCGTAAAGTTGAAGAAAGGTCTTTCTTCAAATGCATTCCACTTGCTTTCGTCTTTCTTATATAATGTAAACAATAGTACGGTACATATTCTGATTTTCAGGACGGGTGAACTATTTCTGACTCAACCATAAATTTCGTAAAAACGCTGTGAATAAGAAAAGCGCAAGCATATTTTTTACTTCACCCACCAAAGTAGCCGATAATATTTTAAGATATCAAGAGAGACAATAATTATAATATGCTCGAAAATTATAATTGGTTAATTTACGTTAAGACTAACTGCCATGGCCAAAAAGACTGTAATAATGGCTTTATTTATACAATAATGACATACGGTTATTTATTTATAATTTATGGTATTACCAATTATTTATTATATTTATTTTCCAAGTACAGAACTGTATGGCCCAATATTTTAATCCATCATATCCTTAATAACAATCCATATGTATCCTAGACTTTTTTGTAGATTTGATTATCATAATTTCTTTCAAAAATTATTTTAAAAAATGGCAGAAAATCTTTAATAATTAATAATACATACAGTTTAACTTTTTCAATAATTTCATGATATCTACAATATTTTCTTACACTATTTTAATCCAGTTATAATGATTTAAAAGTTTACTCAAAGATTGCCCTCAGACTCATTTCATTTAAATCGTTATTTCTCATCATCTACGTATTCTAAAATATTTATCTTATACTCTATGTCCACTTGTATACTATAAGCTATACGACTTTGAAAGATTTATTTCAATTGGATTAACGGTTATTGTGAAAAACTATAAAAAACTAAGAAACAAATTTTTCTCTTCATAAAATCAAAATTATTTAAATAAAATTTTAATATTTCATGAGTTTTGAAGACCGATTTAATTTGATTTCATGTTAGATTAGAAGTCTCTCACTAGAGAAAACATTAAGAAAATAATTGTAATGGAATAATAGCATTTATTAACTTTGACTACCGACGCTTTCCTAATTTTTTCGGTATGGGTGTCCCTATTTTCAAATTTAGGAGAGGGCAACCGTATACAAAACTCTCATCCGTATGCAATTGTTGACACTGTTACATGATTATGTAGAGCGACTTCCATTTCCTTTAACATGTTTTTTGTTATTTTTTCCTTTTTTAAAAGCACGAATCTTCTATCTACGAGTATACACGCACTACGAGGTTTCCGTAGACACTTAGGCATATATAATCATATAAGCGTACCTAGTATTTCTACTAACCTACTGAAAATCTTAATATTATTTTTGATAATATAAATATATCGCCTAATATATCTGTCACAGCCATAATAAATATACATTTCAAAATAAAAATTATTTTCGCAATTGATTTAAGAGTTTGTATGGAGTGTCTATGAACTTTTTACAGACGCAACTATGTATAATAAATTGATCGACTATTACTCCTAAACTAATAGAGCCTACTTACCTGTGATAATTTTGCTTTAATTTCGTTATATTTACTGATATTGTAAATACTTTTTAAGTATTCAAAAATAGCTGTTTAGCTGGTAGGTATGGGGACACATAATCTGAGCAACAATTACAACTTAGACAGACAGACAAACTATAAGGGCGAAACATTCATTTTCCTGGACCTTATCTCCCTAAAAACCATGAATTCACATAAAAGATAATATATCTCACGATAAACTGCAAATGGTAACCTTGACAATAAAACTGGAAGGACTGATTGAATAATTATACATATCCTACCATGAACATCCTCATGAATCACACGATACGCTTCTATACACTCGTTCATAACGTTTTCCTCATTATACTAATTTTGCTATGAAGAACCCACCGACAACTTTTTACAACGTATTATTGTATCGCAATACTTAAGAGAACCGTGCGTCAGTACGAGGTATTAGTATAATTATATTGTGGGTGGATAAGTATATTTCAAAGAAATATCGATGTCGTCAACCTTTCAAGGATCGTATATAAAAGCTCTAATATTACATAAATATGATGCCTGTACACAATCAAGGTCAAGATATACTTGATATATAGGAAACTAAGTTACAATGCGGAATAGAGAAATTTCAAAAATAGAACATATTTTCAGCCTTTTTTTATATATTTTTGTATTTTCTTGATGGTGACATATTCATAACTTTGAAATGCAAATAACAATTTGAAATTGGAAATAAAGCTTTGAAATCAATATTGGTATTTAAATAAATATTGTACAAATCTATAAGGACTAGGAAAAGGAAAGGTTATGATGAGGGAGTAAGTTCGCCTATATTTGTTATCTCCATTGACATAAGAATATATGTAGTTACCTCGTAACTTTTATATAAAGTACGTAGTTCCAGTTTTATTTCTCTCAACTCCTAATAGGCTTACTTTGCATCAGTATATATCCGATACATCATGGCGAAACTTTTCAAAAAATATTCGATTTTGATTAAATAATTTTGATTTTTATGAAAAAAATATAATGTTGAAAAAATATGTTACTTAAAAAAAATTATCCAATTTCGATAATGTATAAAAATGTGATTTTAGTTTCGTACGTCCGAGTGAATATGGCTCAGGAGTAACATTTGACATGGGGGACACAATATCAATTATGCAACACATTCTTTCCAATAACTATCGATTATGGTGATCATCCCCTTCGCTCTGATTAAAATTGTCGGAGTTTTCTTTTATCCAGATGTTTAATAATATTATAATAATACGTTGTTTAATGTAAGAGTTTAAATATCGTTATGGTAAAAATCAATAGGTAAACATTTTGACAGTTTTCTAAAAAATATTTTTTGTCAGTAACTGTTTGCAGTTTATTTTAATTTGTACAATATTTATTTAAATATCAATATTGATTTCAAAGCTTTATTTCCAATTTAAAATTGTTATTTGCATTTCAAAGTTATGAATATGTCACCATCAAGAAAATACAAAAATATATAAAAAAAAAGCTGAAAATATGTTTGTTTGTTTTTTAGAATATGTTACTGGTAATAACAAAATATCAACCTGCAAAATAAAACTTTCAAACGAAATTCAGCAAACGTATACGAAAATGTTTAACAGTAATTCTTTCGTGTTAGGAATGTTATTTAAAATTCAAATTTCTTTCAAAATGAAATATTTTATCTCGATCAAACCGATAATTTAAAATTATAATATATTCGTTATTTCTTGTACTATATAACCGGCACACCTGCTGTCCATTATCATATAAAAGATGGGAATAGGTCTGATCTGAAGGGCGCGAGTTCATGGCCTCTCAAAAAGCTTAGAAAGATAGTATTAAGCTCATTGCGTTCCTTATTTATACACAAGTACTTAAATTTAAGTCGACATAAAATTTATTTAGAAATTATTTTGTGCAAATTTAAGTAGTTATCTGTTACTAAGGAGCGTAAAGAACTCAATATTTTATTTCCAAATATATTCTGGAGAGATTTAATAGAGAAAATTACCTGCCGACAAGTTCCATGTCAAACCTGTACATAAAAAATATCAACATCGGTACTAAGAAACGTCTTTTATACACTTATTTTTGTAACTTGTTTGGAAAAATTACACGTTTCCTTCATCGTTATTTTATTTCATCTTTCATCTGTGATTTGTTATTTTATATTTCAACTGTGGAAATCCATTTAGTTAGTGCCTACCGAAAATGTAAAAATCTGTACATGCACCCATTAAATGTGTAAAAACAAAAAAGTTAATATTTTTTCGAGATTATGTTTCGAGGTTATAAATAACTTATGGAATATAACTTGCTTATATTGCGGTCACAACTTATGTGTATGGGCATTGACTATGATTGATGCGATCTAAAATACTCGTATTTACCTCTAAGGAATGTAGACTTGATTTGTTTTAGTTTTGTCTTGCCAATTATCATATATCTTTGAGTAGATCCGAAGTCCTATTATATAAACTTTGTAATAATGAACTTCGAAAACATTTACATATTTTTGTAATTTGTTACGGTTTTATTATTAACATTAATAAACTAAATATTCAGTGAGACCGCAATGGACAAGGACTATCATAGATCCCCTAGCGACGGTTCTGAAATTGTTACTTTTTTCTTAAACGTGATAACATGTATTTACTGATTTTTATCATGATACAGGTAATTAAGTTTTTGAAAGGTAAGTGCTCTTTATATCGTATACGGATGAACAATTAACTGGAAGCACTGACGGGGTAAGAAACCATTGTTTTGTTTTGTAAATGACAGCGTATCATGGACAAGTCACCTGGAAAGAATACCAGACAACAATGCTGCAAAAATTATAACCAGTTGTATGCCGCCGTAAAAGAGACCAAGATGCAGGCCTAGGAAATGATGGATCGATTGTGTAGAGAAAGACCTCAAAAGGATATGAAAGTGTACCAACTGGAGAAGAAAACAAATAATCGAGTCAGGTGGAGAGTAACTGCGAAAGAGCCCAAGATCCATAAAGGGTCGTAGCGCCGTTGGAAAACAATGGTAGAAGTAAATAAGTAATCGTAAACAGCAGTTTGTTGTTTTTTAGTAATAGTTACTTTTAGAAACTATATTAAACAGTTTATTGAACAAAATAAATTATCATTTTTCATAATATTTAACAAGAATAGAAGCGTTTCCTTGAAGCATTTTCTAATATAAATCTAATCTAATCGGTTTTTGTTTCGAAATTGAATGAATTTGCACAGGATTGGTTAGTGTCCTTAACTAGTAGTTTATGAGAATATGTTTTTTTAATTATCTCAAGACGATTCAAAATTCATATACATTGTCTTCTAATAACACGCTCTCATAGGTAACTACAAACAACATTTCAAAAATATTTTTTATGTGAAATTTTCACTATTATAATGAATAAAACGTTGGGAAAGACTATGATACAAATTTCGATGTAACATGAAAAATATAAGGAAAATTTCAAGAAAAATATAAGGAAAATCTCTTGAAAAATGCAAATTTCCATAATTCCGGCTATATCTATGTGTAATACGAAATTATGGTAATTTCATTTTTAAATTGACAGTTCATATTCAATTTTTAGGTAGGCCTGTCTATATAGTTTACACGCGCATGCTTTTAGGTCATTATGGAGATGTGATGGTATTATGCTAATCAGAGCAGTACCCTTATAGTGATTAAAAGATACTAAAAGTCTCCCATTTCACACTCGTGGTTTCAAAAGCCCTTAATCTGCTAGGAACTCAAGGATATTGATGAATAAGATCTAAGTAAATATGTCAGGAAGAACCCCAACTAATGTGGAAAAATTTCAGCAGCTCTCGCACGTGAGAATCTTTATCTACACTTTATATATATATATATATATATATATATATATATATATATATATATATCCCATCTTAACGTAAACAGGTAAAATAATTTAGTTTTGAGTTGCGCCTTTCTTACCCGACTGCTACACCTAGAAGGGTGTTTGTCAGTTTATATATGTATTGTAGGTATATGGGTATGTCAAGATAGTAATGAATAACCTAATTTGGTCAAATGAGTAATCATTAGATTTGTTTTAACCTTCCTGGTGTTCAGAGGTGACGTCACGATCCATGCAATATGGTGTCTAAATGTTGCCATTTTACTCAAGATGAAAGAATAAATAATTGCAAAAGCAATTAAGACGGATATAAAATTCAGAAAAAAGATCTTCAAAAAATTTCAAAAGTATGTAAAAAATTTTATAAATATGATATTCAATAAAAGAAATATTTTAAAATTCGTCCAGCAATATATCAAAGAGCTTGGCTTTGGATTATTTGGAAACCTTAAATCGTTAGTCAGCATTCTCTAATAAATCCAGGAAAAATCGGGAAAAATTTTTTTATTCCACCAATGGGAGGCACAAATATGAGACAAACTACTTAAAAATATATATGCTTATGTCTTGTAAGAAAATATTGTGTAAAAGCAAAAATATAAATGAAGTAATTTACCCGAATCCATCATTAAGGGTATCAAAGAAATAGTTTAAAAAAAAGTTTAAATCCGTGCACTTTTTTTTAACTATTTCTTTGTTATCGTGGTCACGTTTGTTCCTGTGAAGTTTTGTTGTTTTATTGTTTAATTGTAATCAATAACTTTCTGTAAGATTTTCTTTTAATAATGTGGTCTCAACAATAACATTCTTCACTAATTAATCAAATCTATTCTCACATTGGTTCAGTTGACTTTTTTTTAGTTGAACTCTTTAATTTATGACCAGCCAGTTACTCGTTGATACTTAATCAAACAATTAAAGACGCCTTTTATCTACTTGACGATCCAGCATTCCGTCGTATACTACTCGTAATTTTATCAATATTTCCTCACATTTTTATTTAGAGTGCTCCGATATTTCGCTAGAGACTATAGAACTCAACAGACAATTTCAGGCATATAGGAAGAACATTGAAACTCACTTTTTAGTGGCCTTGAGTTATAATTATATCTTTGTCATCAATTTTTTTCCGTACAAAATGCTATGTTAATCATATTTGTAAGCGGTTTTCTAATAATAACAATAGACTTATAAATGTGAAAATTATGTACTGTGAGCAATGTATAAAACCGCAAAAACCGATTTACAGCGTTCTACTTTGGGGACGATACCCCCAAGGTAGGGAGAAGGATACCTCCCCCCCTCCCTCATATATATGAACAGGTCTTTCATTCCCGCAGTACCCAATTAAATACACAATGTTGATACTTTTAATGCTATTTATTTTATAAGGTCTTCCCAGAATAGCCCGTTTCTGTCAATAACATTAAACACAATAGACACGTTTTACCCACATTTAACGAACCAAAAATATAGATGAGATATAAGCTGCACGTATATAAAAGAGAGAGTCGTATTGAATTGCAACGAATACTAATCACCTAAAGTTTTGATGACTACTTTTGGATTTATAATAACAATCTACATAACGTCATTGTGCAAAATAAAAATGATGTGCTAAAACTAGTGTTTGTAGTGCTCCACGCCAAAACAACAGCTGTTGCATTAACAGCTATTGTACTACTATATAATGAACATAATTTTGGCACGTCCGTTTGTCATACACTATTTTCTCAAACCGCACAACGTAAAAAGCTGAACTTTGACTCAGTTTACAATTAGTAATGGACCAAATATAGAAGTAAAAAATGAAAATTTTAATTCAAATTTCAATCAACGGGCTACCAATTTTTTATGGTGCTAAAAGTACAAATGGAACACCTAAGGCGAGGTGATCTGTCCGTATGGCATGGCTGTTTTTCTCAGCAACTGCTATTGCTATAAAAATTTGTGACCCTTATGCACGGCTGGCAGATATGAAACATCTTATTTTTTTTCACTATCACTGTAACTCGTATTTTAAATCAATAAACGCTTTTAACGTTTTAAGACAATTTATTTCAATATACTGATATAAACTAGTAAAGTTGTAAGCGTTAGTAAATAAAAAACAATACTGACACGCTAATACACAAGTAAGGTAGTATGTGTATAGTGTATTAGAGAGGACAGCGTTCAGCCGAAGAAAACCTACAAGATACGAAGCTGACCGAATAGCACGTCGTGACGTGCCATCAGAACATTTTAACACTCATCCTATGCACCATTAAATGTTTCACATCAAAATGGCTATTGCTATATACGATTATCAACTTGAAATTTATCACAATTATAAAATTTGCTTGTTGAAGAATATTTTTCTAATTTTTCTTTGGAAATATTTTTATTTTCATCCAAAATGAAATATTTTAATTTCAAAGTGGAGCAATGAGGTCAAAAGATATGAAAGGAATTTTTGTATTTACATTCTCAAAATTTTTTTTTTAATTTTAAGCCGCATGATTATTAACTTACGACTAAAAATGTGCAAAAAACCTAATACAGTACTAGTTTACAAACTATTGAAATTTGCAAACATATAAAATAATTTTCTCTGATAGAAATCTAATATACATTACAGGAAACGTGTATGGGCCTAGCAAAAAAAAATGAAACTTGATTATTCTTCCTTCTCTGTGTCTTTAATTTCTAAACCATAATCATGCACATATTTGTATATTAATAGAGTGAAGATAAGATAACAATTTGTAATACCACATGTTCTCTAAATAGAATTATTATCATAATAATAATTACCGAATTTTGGTCGTCCTCAAGTTGTTTACATCCGACGGTGTGCACTGTGTGAATGAGAGGTACAGCAATATGATAAAGTCCACCTTAATATAGGACCTGAAACAGTCGCATGAGGGCAGACGTCGTTGTTGTCACGCGCAAAGTTATCTTTTCATTTGTCTTAAAAGTATTAGGTTGGAAACTTATAAACCCGCCACTTTTTTCGACCGATTTTTGAAATGTTTTAGATGCTTCTGGAATATTTCTTGTACGGCATATAAAGAGTGTGGTATTCGAACTTCTGTTCAGTTTGCAATTCAGTAATCGGCGAGTAAAGAATAAATTGGAAATATTTCGAAGTAAACTTAGAGGGCTCTTTCTTCATGAATGTCAAAAACCCAGCAAAGCATCACACAATAAATATAAAACGATGGTTGAAAATATGCCCTCTTACGACACAGTCAAGCACTGGGTCTCAAAGATTCAAAGAAGGGACTTTTGACCTATCCGATAAACCTCACCCAAAGTGACCTCCTACAATAAATTTAGAAACATTTAAAAACCTTGTTGAAACAGATCCCAGATTAAGTAGCTCTCCAAACAACATGATTGTTTGGAGAGCTATTTTCATGCAATGGAAAAACCACATCATGATTTGAGAAAGAAGTGTAAATATTCCGTTTGGCTAACACATGAGCTCACACCATTTCAACTTCAGAGGAGAGCTAATGTGTGCTTGGAGCTACTAAGTTCCCATCATACCAATGAGAAGCTAAAGCATCTGGTTACAGGAGATAAAAAATGGGTGGCGAGTGTTAATTTTTAGCGTAAACGCCAGTAGCTAGGAGCTGGAGAAAAAGGTGTACCTAGATCAAAATATAATATTGAACAAAATATACTTTCGAGTGCATGGTGGGGTATAAGTAGAATTATTCATTGAGAACTCTTTCAAGCTATCAGTACAATTATAGCTAACATTTATTGTGAATAATTGAGCACAGTCACTGCTAAAGTTTCTTCGAATAAATGCAAAGTTTATTTTTTACATGACAATTTTCAATCCCACGTAGCAAAAATAACGCGTGAAAAACTACTTTCACTTGGTTGGAGTATGGCTACTTCACCCACTGTACTCGCCAGATCCTTCGCCACTTAATTACTATCTGTTTCGCTCTCTGTCTAATAATTTAATTTATGTGAATCAAAATTTAAAGACAAAAGTCATATCAAAATCGAATTTCACCAGTTTTTTAGCCAAAGGCCCTAAGATGTTCACAAAGACGAAACTTTAGCTCTCCCAACATGTTGGCGACAAGTGTTAGATACCGACTGTACTTATATAATTAAGGATTGATTTTAATAACTACGTATAAAAAGTTGAAAAGTTTGTCTACAGAGATGGCGGATTCATAAGTTGCCAACCTAATATAAATGCGGTTTCATTTTTCAATTAGGATCTATGTTAATGCAATTTTACACGTTAACTAGTCTTCTAATTATTTTCAGTATCTTCCTTATTTATGATTGGTGTTTATGAGTTATATTTGCTATTTTCATTATATATAAAATTAAAATAGTAGATTAGTGAGACTTCGTACTAGAGACCGAGATATATATATGACATCTGACTTATCATCACCCTGAAAGGAAAATTTGTAGAAAAATACACAATGATATGCACTTTGCCAAATTTAAATTAATCAAATAAATATTATCTAATAATTAATAAAAAATTGTTACAATTACATAAGATTATATCTAAACTTGCCAAAAATAACAATATTAATAGGATATCTTCGAATGATGTTGACCAAGCAATACATCAGTTATATTAAATGTGGTTTTCATTGTAGCTTGGGGGATTTAAATAAAGAGAAATACAATAAATGTTAAAAACTAGTAGAAAATAAAACTGTATAGATAAAACGCGTTAAGAAATACATTACATTCTCAAAGCTTCATATTATTATATGACTGCTTCCCAAAATTATTGACCTGACGGCTGTGGATCATTGATAATATATTTTCTATTATGGACAGTTTATAAATGGACGTGACTAAAATTTTTTCAGTTCTGAAATTTTGACGTGACTTAATTTTTTTTCATTTGTTCAGGTTATTTCTAAGATTTATAATGTCCTGGATACGGAAACTTTAGTTCTACTTGTATTTGGAGGGTTTTTTTTATTTTACCGCTCTCTCATGAGAAATTTAATTAAAAACTGGTAAATTGGAATATAAAATTTATTTATGACACTTATGGCAGGGATTCGACCTAATTTGAAAGTTTTTACCAAATTGGTCTCAAGTATCACAAAATTATTATCATGAATTATTTAGAACGGAATGAAAAGAGTAAAAATACACTTTTATTCGTTTTAAAAATAGGGTATTGCGCGTATAAAATGTAATTTTACAATCATACCTATTAAACTTATTTTGTGTAGCTCGGTTTCTTGGAGTCAGGGGTTGATTACCTTCCTTCTTGTTTTCACTACATTGTAAAGATCTAATCTACTAAAAATAATATCCTAATTCAAGTCATAATGTACTGCTTGAATTTATGTTAATAATAACCTAATTTGGTGAATTTAATACATTTTGGTAATATCAGTATGACGAAGAAATCAACAAACAGAATTTTAGAAAACGATTTTGCACTTATAAATATTCAAAACGATGCTTTATACATATTAGTTTTCTGCAAATACACGCCTCATAAATGAGCAATTACCAAAACATCGATTAAAGATCCATACTTATAAGAGGGAAACCTTTCAAATATTTAAGCCATTAAAAGAAATTAAACTTAAATATCACCATTTTTTAATGTGGACATTAAATTATTTATCAGATATTCTTTTAGAATCTCATCATGGTATCGTTGGAAGACGTTATAATAACTGAATATTGTATTCGTTAAAATTAATTTATTGCAAATATTTTAATTTTTTTACCAAAAATATTTTATTAATTTAACCTACATTTATAATGAAATGGCAACGAGGTCATGTCTGTATGCACATTAAGCAAAAACCCTATGACGGATTTTAAAGAACGTTTACTTTTATGCCTAAGAGACTTGGTGAATTTCTGAAATATATATATATATATATATAATCAAGATCTTGAATTCAATAACTCATTTACATTTTCACATCTGTCAGACTCTAGGGTACCCTCCTAGGTTTATATGTATATATATATATATATATATGGCAGAAACCAACTTACTCTACAACTTAGCAGCATACACTGTAAATGAGTATTCTCCTCGAAAATAAGGAAAATAGAGAGGCTTTCTGAAAGTAAACTAAATCGTGAGCAGTTAGGACTCTAAAACTGCAGCTCAATTATAATACCTATGTTACATAACGCTCAACTAACGCTGAAAATAAATACTAGTTAATCTATAAACAATAAACTGTGTCATATAAATACTCAAAAACCTAACCACCGAACGTTAAAAGCAGCCAACAGAATAGATCATTTTCTTTCATACATGCACTTGTTGATAGTGTCAACCGGAAAGACAATCTTTAAAAATTTCACATCAGTACCATCAACCAGTCTCTGAAAATAGAAATGAAGTCCTATAATATTATGCTCAAAACAGCAGTATAAATTGCGGTCAAGTGGTGGCTTAATTTTATCATCTCATTAGAACATTATTTTTCTAGTTCCATCAGAATGTTGAACTTGTGGTGTTTTTTAAGATTGGCCAAATAGTTACTCGTATGTACACAGACAATACGATATTTATATGAATATATGTATACGTGAATATACAAAACAAAAATTAAATCACTAGTTGCAATTGCTGATAATCATTTGAAAACCTTATGCGAATAATCTACGACCATTATGTTTACATTCTTTTTTCACAGTTTTGTTGCTTAACAAAGGACGCATGTCGAAAAAATCTATTTTGTATCTTACGGAGAATACGGTACCGATTTAAGTATAAACTTAAAAGATCAGTTTAAAGATGCTCCAATTTGTATGCATATATATATGTGTAATAATATCACAATTACCCCTTATGAAATAAATAAAATATTACGTGCTACATCCATTGATGTATGAAAAAATGGAGAAAATAGGATATATTTAGGCGAAAATGTAAGGATTAAAACTCCCTGGTCATTATAAGCGTAACTCTTAAAAAAAGCATTACGATCATTGTTTATAACTGGCTAAACTATTTTGTAAATATTACCGATGCTAAAGGGTTGTATTTTCGACACATTTATAATATTAAGAAGTATTTGAAATCTGTGGTTTTTCAAAAGAAGCTTTATATTTGATCATTCATTTGATTACACTTAAGAGGTCCTTAATTAGACTATATTTTGAAATATATATTCGCAAATCTCGGGTATGTATGTACCGATTTGAATGATTCTTTTTTTAAATAAACACAAATCGAGTTAGTGCAATACAAATTTGGTCAAAATCTGACGAGACACCAGAAATGGACGAAAAAATTCCTCATAAACTAATAGTACATCGTCTGTGACTAAAGATATTAGCTTCATTGCACATGTTTTTTTTTGAAGAAGCAATCATAGCATCCACAGCACTAGTCTGATGGCAGTGTATCGACTTAGGCTAATGAAACTATTCGTCGGATGACTCATCATTAAACCATTTTTTTTTAATTTGACATTGGTTCGTATATTAAACCGAGGCAATAAACATGATTTACGTTTTCATTACTTAGAATCCTGTTCTAATAATTTGTGAAAGTCTGTGTTTATGCTGCTCAGCGTTCTCTCTTAAAATATTGTCTGAAATTATTTCCCTATTTGTTTCTACCATAGTAAAAATACTAATGTAGTCCTATGGTGCTATTTCGTAAAATAAAATCAGTCATAATACTCAATAGTTGGAACATTTGTCGATAATAAACTTAATTTTAAATGTTTTATCAAAATTTAATAATATTGGTCCTTCCGTAATGTTATTCCGTAATGTATCCGTAATGTTATTTATTGTAAGTTTTATTTCGATGAAAAAAGAGAGTATTCGAAGAAAATAATTTTTACAAAGTACACTCAATCAACGTTAAATTTTACAGGTAAATTAAATTTCTTCAAATATTCAAGTGAAACAAGCAATGTGTAACGACTACACATTTTTATTAAATATTTAAGTCAAATTAGACTTGAAGTTAACTTGTTAAATGTTATTGCTACTTGAGAAAGACAATCTGTTCAACAATACACAATGCGTAAAAACTCGGAAGTCGGCTCTAAAGCACGTAGCACGTGGCCGCATAAAGGGGCCGCGGCTTGGCGCATCAGTTAAAGACGAAGCGAGTCAGTCGCCAATCAGGTACCCCGGCACACACATGCTCATCATTAGACCTTGTTTACGAACACAACCCGCAGCACGGACCAACGCAACACAGAACCATTAAACCAACGACACACGAACCGACATTTTGTTAAAGAAAGGTGTTTCGCGCCGCAGCTGACGCCGACAGCACCTGCTGCCATTTTGTTTTTTCTCCCTCTCTCTTCTCCGGCCTCCTTGGTTCTTCTTAAAATTCTTTTTTCTTTTCTTACGACGACGTTATTGCCCTATTTTTTATGGCCAACCATCGGCACAGCTGTCGGTCAGGCAGCTGATCCTGGCCACATGTCTTTTCATTGTACAATTTAATTGATAAAGGATACAGAGGACGGTGCGTGTGTACGTTAATAATGTTATGTGAGGTTATTTTTTTGTCTCGGGCACGTGCGGGAGAGATATTTATTTTATATGATAATTATTATTACTCGACGAAGAGCGGTAGTCAGTTATTGTTGCGAGGACAGAAGGGCGCAGGTAACGAATGTTATTGATGGGACCGGTAATACTATCGTATAATGGCTGGATACAAATGGCACTTTAATCTTAAGGAAGTTAGTGATACACATCATCGATCTTTATATTCTTTCCTTACTTTATTTTATACTTTTTAAAGTCCACATGTTAATTACATTCTTACCTGGGTATCAAATTCACGTACCTATCTACCAATAGATTGGGTCTACGCAATAAAAACCTAAGCACACTACTCAATCCTAAACATTGTTTGTCCTTTTATAAAAATCTTCTTCGTTTACTCTGCTAGGCTAGTCTTATTAGGTTTAAAAAAGCCTATGCCTGGAAACAATTTTCTAGGGCTGGAACTTTGCATATGGATTACTAGCCATGATGCGCAATAGAGAATGGCGGCCTGTCATTGCTCTTTCAGCCATAGTTCATTAAAGATTTAAAATATCAAAAAAAATGTAACAAAAGTCGAAGATCCGAACATTGTTTTGGATCTTCAACTTTTGTTACATTTTTTTAATAAATTAATTCTTGCCCGTCTCTTATTCTTTTCGAATAATGTACCGAAATAAATTTTAGAAAATTGCTATTTTTTTTAGATTTGACCAAAAGGATTAGGAGTAATATTACCTTCCTGGATTTAGGAGTAATATATTGAAATAAATTAGAAATGTGGATTAATCTTTAATATTAAATGCTTTTAAAAACCTATAGTTGAAATGCAATGTATATCTTTATTTTTATTTAAGAAATTTCAGTTTTAACCCATTCATTTGCAACCACGAGATATCTCGAGGCTGCATCAAATAACCCAAAATTATAACCGCGAGATGCTTCAAATTTTGTTTCAGGGTTTCATAGCTCAAAAATAAAAAAGAAACACTTATAAATTCATTCACGTGTCCAAACATCTATGCGTCTGCCACAACTGTACTTTCAGAAAAGATTTGAGAAACACTTGAAATTTCGCATATGAAAAAAACATATAACAACAGTTACAGTACAAGTGTTACAGTTGAAATGTATGCACATTTCAACTGTAACACTCAAAAAAATTTGCATAAGAATTTAAGAAAGTAATTTTTTTTTCAATTTCGTATGTCGATATCAGTTGAAAGAGAAAGTTACATTACAACCTATTTTAATTTTACGTAAGATAGTTCTAGAGATGTTGTTGAAAATTCCGTCACTTTATCAGAAACCATTTAACGTTGCAACTTATATAATGTCCCTGTCTTATGATAAAGGAATTAAGTAAACTCGTATACTTTTCACTAAATAGCACTCAAAAATATTTATGTAGAAATTCCAGAAAGGGCTAACCCATTTCATACATTTTGTGGGATATAGCTTAAAATAGCAAATTACGAGAATTTCAAGATATTTTTTAGAATTTTAAGGTAGATTATTCTAAGGATATCTCCGAAAATATCCATAACAAATTTGTATCTCTTCCTCTCCCCTCCCACAACAAATTTGTACCTCCCCCTCCAAACGTTTTGAAAGTCAAAATTATGTAAAAACAGCGTTATTTTTAGAGAAACTTACTGGAAAACTTTAATTATAAATGTCGAATTTTTTTCCCAATTTGTTAAAATTCATATTTCAAATATATTTACGTTTTGTTTAAGCGAGTTGCAATGTTTACCCGAGATATCTTTAAAAAATATTAGCAATTAATCGTCAGGTAGAAAATTCATTTATTTAACATTGCACTTAATTGCACTTATGTCATTGTTAAAGGGTACTTAATAAACTGTAGGGTAGCCTAGACCAAGTACATATTATTAATTCGTAGAAACTTGCAAGTCGTACGTAAATTGATAATTCGGTAGAGTAAATATTTGGTTACTGCATCCACTATCCAGTTATCCGCAGTGAGGGCTATCTGGACATTTCAACAGCTAAAGGAGAAATGCCTAATTTACGTTACAGGAAAAACATGCCTGAAGTTTAATGTAATACTTTAGTCGTGCTCAGTGGGTCTCTTTCTCCAATTTAAGAAAATAAAAAAGCGCTCGTCACTGCCCTTTTTAATCATCCCACCAGAAATAAATACGAAGTACATCAAGCAATAGATGAGGCTGATATAATCGGTCTTCTTTATTTTTTCTTGCTAAATTATAGTGAATACTTCCATTGGAAACTGAGTCTGAAGTTCATTAAAAATTAAGTATTATATTAAGTATGATATTAGTATTTTAAAAATATTTTATCTTTACGTTTGATCCACGTCTTCAATTTAATTTCAAAGTTTAACTCCCAAAAATCTGAAAAATACCAATTTTCTTAATGTTATTTTGGTGTATTGCTATAAGACCACAAAGGAAAAGAGGAAAAGGAAAGAATTAATGTAACCTAAAAGATATATTTTGTATTCATCTTCAACGTTCGTTTCACACTTTTTTACATATTTCAAACCATTAGTGAAATATGGCCCAACAAGTAAAATCTGTAGTGTGAAAAAAAAACAAAAAACAAACTTTTGTAACTAAAGAATCCATTAGATAAATGAAACGAGTCGAATCTAGATAGTTTTACTTTTAACCATTAAAAAGATACCATGGCCACCTTCTTCTTCCGTTATCAGATACCCCCCCCCCCCTGGAAAAAGTAACGATAACCAAAAAAACTCGTTGAGACAAGTACAACGGGCTTATTCCAAATGGGTTTATTGTTTGCTATTAAGAAATTCCCATGAGCACCTCTCTTCTTCATCGTCAGATCTTTCCAGTTATAACATGTTACCAAAGGGCTGTCAACCATTGAGAAGTTTCCGTCACCGTCAATTGTCAGGCCTACCCGGTTACAACCAAAGACGTTAAGACAAGTTAAACGAGTTCAAACTTAATGGGTTTACTGTTAGTCACTAGGAAGTTCGCATAAATACTCCTTCCATAATATTTCCATAATCTCTACTTCGTCATCAAGTTCTTACGATTATAATAAGTTACCAAAGGACTCTTTAAGATAAGTCAAACGAGACCACACTGGACATTATTACTGTTAGCCCCTTCTCCATTATTGTATCAGATCGATGGTGCCATATTTTAGCGTTTTCATCAGAATCGCATAAGTTTGGAGTCGATACAGTGTGAGAAAGTGACAGGTTAAGCGAATAAAACTGGGCTAAGAAGTTATAATTAACTGCTATTTTCCAAAATGTTAGCCTTGGAACAGCATGCACCAGTGAATTGTTGATGTTATTTCTAAGTTCTAGTACTACACATATGTTAAACGTCGACTTTAAAGGTATTAGCTTCAGGTTGAACCCTAATCTGGTTGGACTGTGTGGAATAAATCAATCCACCATAAAAAATGCACAACCCATATATTCTTTCAAAAGTCGTCTCAAAATTACGTCTCCTATCTTCAGTCTCTCTACTACCTTCTATATACCTCCCCTAACTGCAGTCTGCTGTTCTTCCCTTTATATCCTGTTTCCTTTTTGACTCGACGTCTTCCATTTTCCTCCTGACACCATATTTAGGTTATATTTCTGTAAATATTAATTTATACAAATATGATCTAACCTTTGACTTTACAAACTAACCATGCAAACTATCAATTTTAAGTAGCCACGTAAAATTTATAGTTTGCGTGATTACCACAATATTTTACGATACACCTCCGATCTAATAGTATTCCTCTATTATGTTAGGCTTGGTTTCTCGACGTATCTGTCAAAACAATCAGACTCTTTAAAATATCAAGGAAGAGTGTCTGTTTGCCTATGTTGCTATATTATTTCAAATCCACTTTCATTTACACTACATTTACAATCAATGGTATTTCAAAAATATAGAAAAGTTCCCAATCGAGTATTTAAAACTTCTGCTAATACTGCATCTAGCATAAGACGTTTTATTTGTGCCTCTACTCTATAAAATGTCCAAATTATAAAATTGCCATAACAATGACAATAACTATAGCCTCTCACATTGTACTACGACTTAAGGTTTCCGCTGCTAACATCAACTGAATGGTAATTTTTTTTAAGTTCTGACATCCCTGACCATGATGTTTTAACGACATTGTTTATTGTTATTTATCTTTATGAGTTATTAGGTTCATAAATATTTTAGGTAGTAAACATATCATATCCTCTATTGACCAGATATGTCACAAATCCTGTGTATATCATTTTAATTGTTCAAGTTGATTCTCATGTGTGCATACCAATCATGTTGCTATATGTGTTCAACTACTTCTCTCACTTATATTTGAATGGATGAAAGCCTACTAGTTTGAATAATATCTCCAAAAATTCCTGTGCAAATAACTTCAGAACAGTCACACAAATTTCTAAGTTGATTATATTTTTGTCCCACTAAAAAGACTGTGCATCTATTTCTACAAATATTCTATAGCTCTATAATTCCAGTATAATTTAGCATAAATTTGTAGATATAGATGCATATATTTCTATAATTCCAGTAGGTATCTATTGGAATTTTGTAAGTTTACCTTAGAAAGTCCCGCTATATTGTGAATTGTATTTTGAGTTCGCTCGTAAGAAATGCTTATGATTTCAGGTATCTATCTAATTCCTACTTTTTCCTTGACAAATACTTAACAATAATCCGATATTCAATTTGCGT
The DNA here is from genome assembly GCA_039881145.1 of Druceiella hillmani. NCBI lineage: Eukaryota > Metazoa > Arthropoda > Insecta > Lepidoptera > Hepialidae > Druceiella > Druceiella hillmani. The sequence goes on along the minus strand of JAYKKI010000028.1, from coordinate 14,372,201 downwards.
GGTATTCAATAAATCCTTCACTTGACGCCAAAAAAATGGTAGACACTCGTAACTAAATGTAGAACCAAAACTAATCTTAACACAATGGCAACTAAAAATTTATGAATGTAATGAGGGTAGTACGAATTCAATATTAAAATGATTTCTACATGGGCCGCGAACTTTTCAATCGATCTTACTTAAAGTGATAATATATGGCATGTAATATGTTCATACTGAATTAAGGAGTGTATACTTCTGCCACCTAATAGCCTTTTATCATTAACCTCTTTATACAAATAAACATATCCTATAAAGAAACTTGCGTTTTGTGCAGTATTATAGTTAAAAAAATTATTAATAGGCTGAACTATAAAAGTAACCATATCTTGCGGCATCCATGAAACAGATCATATGAAGGTTTTATATTTGTAATTGGATGTGTGTAAAAGAGTATTATCAAAAATTTACTATGGGATATAATTGAACTTATTTCGTTTGGTATTTACGAAACGAAATAAGTTCAAAAAAATCTGGATTACTCAAATATCATAAATATTCTTGGCGTTTTTATTAATTTCTTTTCTTCATATTTCGGGAAAAGGAGCCAATACACATACAGGTTTAAAACAAACTGTTTAATTATAACACTATTGAGTGTAAGCCAACGTTGAAATCTCGGACATCTGCTCTTCACTGTTTCAGTAAATAAGCCGGTCCACGTGATCGGAGAGAAGCGCTGCCTCATATTCGCCGATGACCTTAGACTTTAAACTGGAGCGTCGCGTCTCGCCGACCACCCAGAACTGTAGTATGATGTACACGCTGTAATTAAATGAAGTAAAGCGAATGAACTGTGATTTAAGTATGAAAAATATTTATTTACTAATTTATCGTAAACTATAATGTATCCACTTATACATTAGGTGAATTATTTGCTGCTTGAGTGAACCCTTTCAGTCAACCTGAACCATACATATTAAAAACTTACTATTACGGAAGACCGCAACAGACTATCAGCAAAAATTGTGAATATGACAAGTCCTTAAATTTTAAACACGAAAATGAATAGGCAAAAAAAATAAGAGAAGACTGAATAGAAGATAAAGGAATAACATGCTGATAAGGAATCAAGATAGAAGTAAATTGTTCAATCGGTTTCTAAAAAGTGACTTGACTAAGTATTTTAATTGCCAGAACCTAATTGTATAATGGTGAGAATACTATGTTTAGGATTAAGAAAAATTAGGAGCAATTAAAAATGTAACACAAGGTCATGAGCATCTAAGGCTTTAAATAAAAATTATGATTACCCACACTCCAGGGATTCTACAAGTTATTGAAATTAAGGCACTGAATATATAAATACAGCTGTCACGTGTTTTCATCCAAGCGATACCTGACTTTAACACATAAACATGGTCATACTTTTTGAACTCAAACATACAGCGAATACGCAGCAGACCTGTAAAATTACATGCGATATCGAGCCCATGTGTTACAAGAATAAAAATTACACTGTCGTGTAGGAAAATAGAAAAGTGGACTCGTAAAATTTCCATTTAAGTCATCAATACGACAAATGAAATATTGTAGTATTTTTATATAAAAAGTGAGGTTATTTTTCATAATCATATTTAAACGCTGCTACTACGTTCTGTCAACCTTGTTTTGTCAAGTTACCTTCGTTCTATCAAGATGAAATAAAGTATTTTATTATATTTTATTACAGTTTATAAGTCTACATATAGATGTACCATATTAGTCCATGAAAGTTGCAGGCTCGACAATGTCGTCAAAAAACCACGTAAAACTCAATAACGCAGACAACCCATTGTTTTGAACAAAAATGCGGAGCAAATATCATTACTCAGTGATGATGAAATCTCATGTCATTACTCATAACATTCGGGAAGTATAATTATTCATTTACATGTTATGACAGTTACCGACAGTTAACTGTCATGACATTTTATGACAGTTAACTGTCGGTTAACAGTTTGTTTTTAATTTATTCAACCAATTTAAACATTTAAAAAACGATCGAGACCGAATATTTCTTTTTTGTAATCGTTTCTAAAAGTTATTATGTAATTCGTTAGGTTTTATTGCTATGTTCGTTTACTAATATATTAAAAATATATTATATGCGAAGACATAATTTTTGTTAAAATAATATGGAACTTTATTTGTCTTATATGATTTCAGCAAATTACATTTGAAATTTTACTGTTTTCTGATAGTAACTTGTTGAATTGTTTAACTTTTTATTTTCAAAAATGCCATTTTTTATTATTTTTTATAACAACGCCAAGTCATTACGATATTGTTATGTAAGGCTGTGTCGGGAAATAGACTGGTCGACGTCATTTTAATTTATTCCATCGATTTTCAGTGAGGTTAATTGAGTGGACATCTCCATTTTAATCGGTCGATATTAGTATAAACGATTGATTAATCAGAACAATCTGTCAAAGAAGCTTCTGGGAATGATGAGTTAAGGCCACAATCAGGCCTGTTTTAATTCACCCATTATTATTCGATTTTTAAGTAAAAATAATGAGTTTGTATAACAGGTTGTAAGTTCTTGTGTTTCTTGTGTCTTCCAATATTTCAGGTTATTCAGCACGATACACGGGAGTTTCCATTTATTTGGCTTCTATGTAATTCCTTAATTCGTAGTTAACTGTAGTTATTATTTATTTTGAACTATCAAGCAAAGAAAATAATTCATCTCACTTCAAATAGTACAATCTCTTATTTCAAAAAAATTAAAAAAGCCATTTTGGGATACTTATTTAAAAAATATATTTACTTTACTTTTCATTCCCTCAGTTCCGGATTTAAAATGAATATAAAAGTACACATTTTTTTTAAGATTTCGTACTAAAGATAGAAAACAAAACGACTCAACTCCATATGTGTGCTCAATAGACAAATAGACGTCCGTCGAAGTAAATTTTTTTAGAGACCATGCGACATAGTTATCTTTAATAATGACTTATATTTAATAAACCTAACCTAACATAAAAATGAAGTACAAAAGAATTAGTTCGAAAATTTTCAAAATTTGCTTTGAAAAACAAATGAATCCCATTTTCTGTTATTTTAAATCCCATCGTGTGAAGTAAACAATGAATAAGTTAGTAAAATGCGAAATATAATGATTTAAAATTAATTTACAGATCAATTATTTTAATCCCATTCCTCTGTGTATTAAAATAATTGTATACACAACCTGATTATGAACATCCCCCAACTATCTGTTATTATGTTATTAGACTTCAGTAATGTGTTCAACTCTGTGTAAATTTTTCAAAACCATGTGTTGATTGGTTCAACTCCTATCTTCGTGGCCGTAAACAAGCAATCAAAATTACCGAAAATGATTCAAAGTGGACGAACTGGTCCACTTTGCTGGAGTACCTCAAGAAGGCGTTCTTTCTCCACTTCTTTTTTCTATTTTTATTGATCCCGTAGTTAAACAACTGACCTCCAACTTTCATTTATATACTGATGATCTTCAAAAACACTGTCAGGGTAGTGTCGATAAAATTCCTTCATACATTTATATATTGAATGCAGATCAGTCAGTGGGCTAATATGCTGGGTTTTCTAATTAACCCAATTTAATCGCAGGCCACCATTATCAATAGTCAGAAACTTCAGCCGAAAACATCGATATCTAATTTACCATAGCTATTGATTAACTTATATGAACATCATTTTACTTCAACTGTAAACGATCGTGGCCTACTAATTAATCAACATCTCACGTGAGATTCTCAAGTAAATAATGTTAGACGTAATATTTTCTTCAAAATACACTCTCTCAAAAAGCTTCATAATTTTTTTCCATTTCAAACTAAACTACATATTGTCAAACTTTACTTCTGCCTATTCTTGTTTACCGAGATATGTGTTATTCTAATCTAAATGAACATTTACTCAATAAATTAGTACGATTTAAAACCTGTGTATTTGATACAATTTCGGCCTTGAAAAATTTGACAATATATCCGAGTATCTGACTTAAATGGTCAAATATTAGAAACCGACGCAACCTCCATCTTCTATTTTTTGTATATAATATCCTCAATAACCCCATTAAACCTTCACATCCTAGATCTAGATTCCAACACATTAAATCACAAAACCTTGAACTGCGATCGGAAAACAAGTATTGCCTCCTAATCACTCAGTATAGAACTGAGTTTTATAGAAAATCCTTCACTTATACTTATACTTCATAGAAAATACTTCTTTTATTATAATCAATTCGTTTAATTTTAAACCCTTAAATAATATTGCAATTAAACGTCTAATGGCGCGTTTGGATAGGAGTTAAAGCGTTATAATGACAAGACGCGTCTTGTCATTCGGTCGGCATCGTGTATTGTCGGCTATTTCAGACTTAATTCGGCTAACTTCGCGTCTTGTCTGCCATCCGGCAGCTTCGTATCTTATCAGCTCTTTCCCAGTCAATTCGGATTGTTTCTTACTTACTGACGCTCACAACTTTACTCGTTTATATCTGTGTGTAACAATAAACTGTCTTAAAACGTTAAAAGCGTTAATTTACTACAAATTGTTAAGAAATATTTTTGTAATAAATTATTTCATAAAAATTAAATGAAATTAAAATTTTATTACTATCTGAATTTTTTTTTTGTTTTCACTTCGTTTAAATAAAAATATTTCAATATGAAAATAAAAAAATTCAGATGTTTCACATGTGCCAGACGTCCCGTGACAGCTCAGAAGTTTTACTTATTTAGTCATCAGTACAGCGTTACTTCATTTAGTTTCGATGTGAAAAAAAACATTGTATATATTGATAAGTACACGGAAGCAGTCTGCAATGCGCCAGACTACTAATTTCGTTCCCTAACCGATGAGACAAAGTTCTTTCCACATGCCAAGGGCGTACAGCACATATATGAGATACTCACAGCGATACTCGTATATTACTTACTACTGTCGCAGAATCGAATGCTTGTTGTAACTTTGTCTTACTGTATTATGAATATTACGTGTAACAGTGGATCAATTTTATGATAATTCTTGTTTAAATACACAATTTGTTAATTTTTTATTTGTTTATATTAAATATCTACACCAACGATGTAAGACGTAAGTTTGTTTACTTTACATAGATAACTTCAAAAAGTGTGACTGGTTTCAACAAAAGTTTCAAACGTCCTTTTGTTTTCAGCGAAAAGTAATGCTATCAATATATTAATACATATATACGGTGTATTTATTGTTACGAGTACCATCTCTTGCAGTCAATCAGAGCTAAGGTATCTAATCAGTAAATTCCTAGGTGGACTAGGAAACATTGTAATTACTATAAAATGAACAATAATTTTGTTAAATGAAAAATATATAATATTATAGATATTCAAATATTGAAATAATTTTATTATGCGGAATAAAAATGAAAAACAAAGAAAACAGGGCATTAAAGGTAAAAAATAATACAAATGAATGTAGGAAATATATATTTTTTTCAGGAAAGTTTCAAAAGCTTATATAGACGGAGCATTTTTAAGTTAGAATACGAGCGAATTTGACAACTTGGAGAATATTTATCAAAGAATAATCTATCTTTAAGAATGAAAAAGATGCTCAGATTTTTGAAGCGTAAACCAAAGTCAAGAGTAAATAAGACCACGATTTTTATACCGGAATAATATATGGACCTGTGTGGACGGTCTATGTGGATTGTCCAAAATGTTATAAAGTAACGCAAGAAAATCAAAATTGCATCAAAAATTAAATCAGGGCCTATTTAACTATGATCTAAATAGTGAAATCATTTTTTGAGATTTATATATGAAAGACACCCCAATTTTCAAAGCTTTCTAGTTTATTAATCAATAAATGGATAATATCTAAACACCATAATTCTCGATAGATGCTAATAGCATAGAACACTGAGTGGGAAACTGTGAGCTCTAACATGAAATAAATCTAATAAAATGGATTATAATCTGAGCACATGACGCGTTACGTATTGCCTAAAGGTAACGAAAACATAAAGCATATATTTTGTTGGGTTTGATACCCTTAGAAAATAATAAAAAAATTATGTGATAACGTTCAAACATGTGCTATTGTGGGTATATATTATCCAAACTGTAACAATGCTCGTACTTATATTCGTCCGAAACTTTCCAATAATTTATGGTTCTGTTTTTACGGCACATATCTAATAAAATATGTACGTGTGCAAAATTGTAAAACGATTGCTCGAGTAGTTGCTAAGTTACGAGATAACGAACAATGGTCAAACAAACATAGCTTCGCAATTGTAATATTAATTAGGGTACAAAAACATATCATTTTTACATAAATAACGGGTGATATCAGAAACTATAAAATGTTTAATTACATTGTTGTCTAAAAATATTACCACATCTATATTTTTTTACTTATTTTTATTCAATAGTAAATCTATGTAAACAGATACATAAGGCGTATTTAATATAAAATATATAGTAATATTGGACCTAAAATATATAGTAATATATACGTAAAATATATAGTAATATTGGAAACTGCTGTACGGACAAAAAATACATCAAAATAAATGAAAAGAGACCTATGAGGTACGAGTGGAATCGCACCACGAGGATTCTGCACACATTTAGGCATTTATAAACATTTTCTAGCACATAATATTCGTATTAAACTATTTAGAAAATTTTAATTTTTTTTTAGAACAAAAATATATTGCCTACTTCACAGACACATATTTAAAAAAATATTTTTATGTGATATGAATACAAATTAACCTTTACTTGTTCTGTGAGACCTTGGTTGTTGCCAAATTTCATGGTTCTAAGTCAACGGGAAAAACACTATAGGTTTTTGATTTATTTACAAGTGTGCGATATAAATAGCCGTATTTTTTTATTACATTGTCTTAAAAGTTTTTTACAGCTTTCAGAGACCGTAGATATTTGATATTAATTTCGATTTAATACCATTACGTGTTCCTGAGAGAAAGGGTCTTGATATACCGACAGGTGGACAACGAAGTGATCTTATAAGAGTTCCTTTTTTCCTTTTGAGGTACGGAATCCTGAAAGTTATAAGATCAAATATAATTGCCATGTTTTTCCTAAAACCTTTGTATAGACTTCTAAAAACCATATTTTATTCATAATTTTAGATTAAGTAGTTTCGGAAATAAAGGGTGGGATGCATATTTATATGTTTCAGTATTTAACGTATATTATCTAAAATTTAAAAAAAACGTTGTTGTGGCCCTTATTATTACCTCTTTCACAGTAAGTCACGCTACACAAGAAATTTGAATAAAATTCGAATACTTAACTCACCATAAACACTAAGATTTCCATATAAATATTTTTAAGTGCTTCTATGCCTAATTTCTATATCAAACGGTTTCCGAGAAAAATTGCTACGATAAACAGACAACCAGCTATGTCATAAGAATTCCGTTTTTCCTCTTGAGGTACGGAACCCTAACAAATGCATAGACCTATACATGCACATAAACGTAAAAATATATATACATCCATGTAAAAATATGTGTATATTCACTAATATATACATACACATATACACATGTGAACTTATACCTACCTATAATATTCAATGACTTCCTGAGATGACATTTGAACTTATCGTGTCTGAAGGTACACTTCATATGTTTGAGGTTAACTTTTTCCACAACTTAGCAGCATTAACCCGAACGAGTGTTCATAAATTGATGCATAATTTTTGGGAAAGAGAAAGATGAGAAGTCTATGGAAATGTAATCCAAATAACACGAATATAAATTGATTTACTTAAAGCTGTGTCTGCGACTGCGTTAGCGTGTAATTAGGAAAACAAATCTTGTTCTTTTCTCCTGGGTGATTACCATACTAAATTTCATCAAAATCCTTCCAGTAGACTTTGCATGATATCTCCTCAAATTAACATACAGACAGACATATAAAAATTCTAAAAAAAGTTTTCCTGGCTTCTATTATCACTCTGTACGCTAAATCAATATTTTTTTTTTAATATTTTCAAAGTATAAAATTCGCTCTGTTCCATTTTATTATACGTATAGATTCATTCATTCATTAATGTCCGTAAATCAGAAGCAAAGGTTTAGTGGATTGTTGATGTTATTTAACGTGATTCACAGAAAACAGATGTTATTTAGATTCACGTATCTTCATAGCCGCAGCCTACACAAAGAAACATTTTCGAAAGTCGAAGAAATAGCCGACTGAGAAATTTTGAAGGCAATTTTATTCTTTTAAGAAATCCAGATCAAAATATCACACATTACGGAGATATCTCATATTTTATTAAGTCAGTTTGATTTTATATTTGTTAAAGGCAATAAAAATTATCTGGCAAAGGTGGATTTGGTTTCGATGGGTTCAAATTTCGAAAGTTCTTTATAGAGTGAAATCATCTTAAAATTCAACGAACGAAATGATGAACCTGAAGCTGCCAGCTAAAATTTTAATCAAATATTAGGTCCGGGTCTTCAACAGTTGTAAATTAAGGAATCACAATGGGCTTGAAAATAAAAAAGATCACCAATTTTGTCCCTTTGAAACTTACCAGAATTTATTAATAGACTCATTATTAAGGCCCACTGACTGTTCAATTAGAGATCTGTATCTATGATTTGTGGATGGTGGTCGAAATAGTTTGAATATGAGTGTGTGTACAATTTCAAATCATATATGTACAAATGATGTTTACTCCGAAAATTTTTCAAAATACTCTCAAGATACTGGAAAGAGCTTACGGTGAATCAGCGACCAAATCGGTCCACTGGGAACAAATATCAATAAAGTTTTAAGACATTATTAAGAATTGAGAAGGTAAAACTTAAACTAGACTAAATTTGATTTTTAGATATTAAGTGACTTTATCAAGCAAGTAAACGGTCAAAATCTATAGAGCTGAAAGAATTACAGAAGTCCAGAACTAGTACAGCAACGTAAATCGAGTATCATAAAAAACGAAATATATATTATCAATTGTTTTAAGTGAGACAGTTGTGGCCGATTAAAATTCAGATTGAAGAGTCAGGGAATTGATATGTTGACTAATTTTGAGTAAATAATACGCTCAAGTTTTAAAAAAAAAAAAGTGGTATTATGAAAAATGACCTGAAGTCTTTGGGTTTTGGTAGACACGCAATTTTTGCTGCAGGGATAATATCTGCAATTTTCCATTCTGATGGAAAACAAGGGTTTCGAAGCAGATATTATTTATTATCAACGCAACCTGAAGGCATCTATTCTAATACCGTCAATCCACGAAACTTTAAATTTAATCGCAATTTTATTTTCTTTCACTTCCGAATCATGAATGCTTGCAATTGAAAATTGCTGATAATTAAAACGAAGGAAGCTACAATTTTCAATATATCTGCCTTAGTCATCGTTTCAAAGATTTTTGGGAGCTTAATAAAAAAAGCGTTTAGAAAATTTCAATTATAACGTCTTCATAAACAAGTATATTCCTACTGCTCCTGGGTGAGACCTGATCACGATTTTAGTTACATAAACGTTTAATCAATCTAAATTTACTTGTGAGCCCTGAATCTAAACGATGTTAGAGCAAATGTAATGAAATAATAGCAACAAAAAACTTTCTTGCTTAGTACGCAATGAAATGCAGGTTAAAAATCTGGTTTTGTAACATCGGAATGCGTGTTATAGATGGATGGCTCGAGCCTTCGATCCCATAGTATTCAATGATTAAGACTCGAGAAATTTATTTAAATAGCTGTTTGCTGATTCATACACAAGCCACTCTGATCTGGCGTCACTCGATAGAAATGCTGAGTCGTATTTTTTTTAATCCGAAGTACATTGTGTAAGTATACAACCTGAGAATTTATGCAAGTGAGTATGTAATTGTTATAATAGTTTCTACAAAAAGTTAAATAGATAAACATATTTTCATTAGTTTTTTTCTGAACTCAACATCTATTTAATTACTTTTAAATATTATTTGAAGAGAAATAATATTTCAAAGTAAACAAAAGAGTGCTCCACATGCATGAGGTGCATTAATTTTTTTTAATATATTACTACATATTGAGACTTTTATTTTAAGAATCGATTCATAAAATGTTAGACACACGAGTAACAAAATGCTGATCCAAGTTAAAGAAGCTACAGCTGCTTCAAATTTTTATGAATGTATCTTCATCCGTGGAATCCTCGTTATTATCCTTTATTATTCATATCTAAATGGGCTGTGACAGGAATACCTGCGCAGGTCTGATAGATCCCCGCTGCAAGTCATCACTATTTAGTTAGTAAGAGTTAAGGGACCTGAATTTTTTCTAACCGCAGCTTAACAGTCCCAAAATGTTGCTTGTACACAAATGTTTAGTTCGCTTTTTACAAAGTAGTTGTTTTTTTTATTTTAAAGTCAATATTTTAGTTATACCCTTTTATTCTATGAAATCAACACTCATTTTTACCTATACATACAATTTATTACACACAATATTACAGAAACATAAAAAGGGAACTAGCTTATAAAGCCTAGCTTATCTCTACAGAGATTTGTTCCATATAGCCCTAACTTTAATGAAAGCTGATGGGACAAGTCGGAAATTACGTAAATTATTATTCATTCGTCGACACATCCCACAAAAAGTTCACTAAGTTGTTATAACTAATACGCTGTGCAGTACAAAATTGTTACGACATTAAAATTTTAGTAATACCATATATGTCATTTATATATCACTCAGGAAAATACGATGAATACGATGACATCTCAGACATAAAAATCCACGCCGTTTAGGCTCTAGGTAAGTATAAAGCATCTCACATACATACTTACATAAATAAAATCGAAAAACATTACCCTCATGTACTCGCATCGTCGGCTAGGCTATAAATATGTAGCATTATAACTGTTCGACAATTGAAGGAACCGAAGTGTATCGTAAAAAAGAAAAAAAAACTAAGAAAATTATTATTAACAATTCTGAACTTTTCCGAAAGAATTCCTACGTTCTTTAAGTACTCCAGGTAATGCAGAGAAATCTGTATAAGGGAGCTGATAGTCTCACGTGCAAAAAAAATCAGATAACACATTTAAATATAAGACAAATATGGTAATAAAGCTTCAACTCGAGACAAATTAATCACAATTGTTGTTTTTATTTGTATTGAATTAACATCGTTTGCTCAACAGCATGTTGCTCATCCGCGCGACATTAAAAAGACAATAGGTGAATAGCTAAACACGAGTAACAAATAGTGCTAAGCAAAAACTGACAACAAACACGAATGTCATAACTTGTTCATATTGCAAAGTGAACTCAACAATATTTACAATCACAAAAGATTTAAAATCAATATAATTATAATCTGGAATCCACACTTGTACGTGCTATAATTGAATAGAGGGAGAGTGGAATTGCTCACTTGCCGGTAGAAAATTCGCTTCTTCTGCCCTTGACGTCTTTTTCTAGATGTAACTTAAGCTCTCTGCCACTATATTTATAAACATAAAAACTCATAGACTTATAATTTACATCCAGTATAAAAGAATAAGATATATTATACAAATTCCAATCGACACAAAAGGCTGTATTTCTTCAAACTCCTCTTCTTGAAATATAACTTTACCAGATATTTTTTTTTTAATTCCACCACCAAGTGTGTTTTTTCACACAAAAAAAATTTTAAGGTATGTGAAAAAAAACGCCTCCCCTAAGTACGTTCGTAATTTCGTTATATACAGGTACACGACTAAACGCACTGAAATATAATAGGTTATATATAATATTAGTGTAAGGCTAAACGCGCAAAATTGTGCAAACATTTAAATATAACTAAAATAATCGAATTGTTAAAATGGAACCTAACTTTTATTTAGGAAAAAAATACGTATTTTGATTACGTGGTCGTTCTGATAATTCTTTAACGTAACGGAGTTATATTCTGTTTACACAGATTTGCTATCACGTCTAACAAATCTACTAGATTTGTAGCAGTACCTTCCTTCGTTTGAAGAACTGTACGCTCCCTGATAAACTCGCTTTTGATCGTCCTATCTTACGTTTTACTCTCTTGCATCCAGCCTCTTCAAGTTCTTCCTTCCTATATTCTTTTTTCTCCGAGGTTTACTGGAAACGCTGGCCTCGTCTCGTCCGCCAGTATTGACAGCCGATCTGGCACACTCTGGTAGATGACTAATGCATTTTAACATTACTATCCAAATTTTTGGACTTTTTATTTAAACTCGTGCAAAATTAGGTGGTTGAATAAAAATTGTAAAAAATGTTATTTGGGTAATACGCCGGACGAATTTATTGTCATAATTTACCTAGCGGTTAATGTGGTAACCTTGACTGAAACGTGCCAGAACACATGCTTATAAAGCCATCTTTGTCATGTAGTTTACCGATGATAATTTTATTTAAACCTTATCACAATTTGTAAATACTATAAATATAAAGAATAATTCCAATTATCCTCTCTTCCTTACTAGACTTAATTTTATAAACGAATGTTAAAAGCAATTTAAAATCAATTTTAATAAATAAGCTAAATTCTTGATCACATATAAAAAGTATGGACGAAAAATAAATTCCACACAATTTAGCAGATTTTTTAAAATATAAAGAAACAATTTTTTTTATAATGAACCACCAATTTGCAATGAGTCTCCGAAATAAATATTATCAAAAGCGTTATCATTCATTTCACAAATACAATTTAATTTATAAAAGTATGATTTTAATGTATGGACAGGATGAAATCTTTTTATTTTTTTAAAATTACATTCTACTACCGTGAAGAACAATACAATTTAGTCAGAAATGTTATTGCGAGAATTAAAATTTACTATATTAGTTCAGTCGCAAGTAATCATAGCAAAAAAACAAAATTTCCAAATAAATACAATAGGAAAACAACGATTAAGATTCCCAGGCTCAAAAATTCCTAGTCTAGTTACGTTTGGACATATAAGAAGATAAAAAAATGATACTGGTATTAAATTTTATATTTACACGTTTCTTTTATAAATTTTCGCCGCTGGGTAAAGGATATTTTATAGCATTACTTCGTAGTTGTACTATAAATGTGTCTTTTTTTATACAAATTGATTTTAATGTTTTAACTCTGATTCTATGGTAATTATTTGCTAGAGCAATCACAGAGCTCGACTCTAATTTGATTTTTTCCTCTAGTCGAAATATGTAATTCATAATTACACGTTGTTTTAATTATGATATAAATATTCGAAATAACGTCAAAGGCATGAGCATTCAAATCCATTTTCAATATAAAACTGAAATAATAGTGTTATATTGAAATTGAAAATTTGATTTGCGACTTGCTACTAGGTTTTAAGAATTTTCCAAGCCCGAATACCGTTCAAAGTTTTCTATTCGGATTAATACCATCAAGAGCTGTCCATCCTTAACTGATTGGGTTGGGGTTTAGGATGTGAACATCGCAGCTTATTGGTTAAATACTAGTCCACATCTACCACGAGGATTTTACATAAATAAAAAAGGGTAAGTAATATGAATCAAGAGGACCATTCAAATACAATACGTCCTTCATTTGTCGTCTTGTCGAGTTCCGTCCCTCAAAATGAAAAAAACGGAATCATTATAAAGTCACTTGGTTGTCCGTCCTTCCGACTGTTTGTCGAAACCTTTTTTTTTCAGAAACGTTTGACATATCGTATACTGAAACTTATAATAGCGTTACATTGCTGTAAACATTTCGAGCTTTTAAGTTAACTCAAAAAAAAGATTTGGCCATTTAAAGCGTACTTTTTAAATCACGCAATGATCTTACTCAATGATCATAAAAACCTATAAGGTAATTAAGGTCGATTTATAATCTTTAAACTCGGCATAATGGACGGTCTTATAACACAGGTAGAAGAAAATCCAAAAACCAAGGATTTCGAAGTAAAATTATTCATTTTTATAATTAGTTTGTTTTCACACCTCTGAATGATAAAGTAAGCAATATATTTCCGTGGTAAAAAATTATGTTTGTAAATATTTTAATTAGAAATTCTATATACTCTCAAATATTTATAAGTACCTAAATGTGTACGGGACCCTTATATTGCGAGTTCAACTCGTGATTGATAAGTTTTTTTTGCAAATATACGGGATTTAGTTTGTCTCGTGTTTCTTTACGAAAACAAATGGGAATTGGGAAGAGGTTAGCATGAAATGACCTAAAATAACCACCTGTACAAAAATTATGTTCATGCTTGAAAATAAACAACAAAAACCGACCTGAAAGGTATGATGTCGATTTATGATATAGGGAGGAAGACAGGCTGCTTACTGCCTAATTTACTTTCACATATTATCTAAGTACAAAATTACGTTATTTCACGTAAATTACACATACACACACAAACACACATATACATACACACACACGCACGTGTGTAGTGCCGCTGCAAACTGGAAAACGGTACAGCAAATACTAATATGAAGCCCTTCGGCAGCTTTAAAGGGTCTTTGTTCGTTTCTGAAAGTTTTCCTGTCGAAGTTCTCCAGAAAGCTTTCCAAGTTTGACTTTAAGGAATAATTAATTTTTGCAGACGCTTTCAAAACGGGCATTAATCATTATTGTTCAACGCACGGTAATATTATTGACTTGCGACGGAGATTGAACGAGCGACTTTTAATTAATATATCTTTTAATTCTATTCAAGTTCATTTTCAGAATGATTCGACGTTGTTTCATATGTAAAACTAGACATCGTTTTCCTAGGGTACTTATCAATATAATAGAATAACTATATAATTATTACTCACGGGCCAATCACGTCTTATTAAATACATAAAACTTGAGCTAAATGTAATTAATCAATAAAATAATAATAAAAAATATTTTTAAAAACGAGCTTTTATTTAAGCCATAACTAACTAACTTTTTTATTCGTATACACGAATAAAAATTTTAAAGCTTTCATTAAGTTAATTCAATGTCAAATGCTAAGTATACTTACTTAAGTGGACCTACCTACGTACATATTTCGCATTAGTAGTTCCAAATAAAAATAAACGTACTTACTATCTTTATTGCTGAAACTAATTTAATATTTTATGTTGAATTATTTGTTTTCAAAAAGCTTGTCGCGCGTGAAATGTTCACAAAAGTAGATACCAAATAATTTCATTGGGCAGTGGTTGATTGTTAAGTAAGTACTTGCCGAAGTATTTATTTTCTACATGGAAAGAGCAAGATTCTTCGTTCGACCGGCCATAACCGTATTTAACCGGAAACTATAGATTTATACGACGTAACGTCTTTAAACCCGTTACTGAAATCTACGACACGTTACTAAAATCAGTAACGTCTTTAAACACGTTACTGAAATCTATTTCGACCAATAGTGTATCAGTATTGTAAATTTGGAATCGCCGAAAGCAAAGCCACATGATATTAATAATAGCGCCCAATAACGCCCTTCACTAAACCTTTTCATACATCGATATTAAGTCGTAACATGATTTTGGCACCTTCGAATATTTCTAGTTCTTTAGTAGCCATCTTATTTTGTTGGTATTTGTAAGAATAATATTATTCATGTCTATGCTCTCCATTTTCCGCGTCGCATCAATCAAAGTTCTTGTGCCAATTTTTGAATATCGTCTTCCCACCTGCTCGAAACTGCTCAAGTAGTTGCTATCATCCCATTAAAACAGCTCACTTGTTGTTAATTGGATAAATTTGCAAAGAAATATATTTGCAAAGAAATTAATACTTTTTTCCCCAAGAATAGAAAATTGCTTAGAGCGAAACTCTCCGTCCATTCAAGATGTCTATAAACTCTGTAGCACCTTGTGATCTCATATTCTAAGTTAATTTAATTAAAGAGTATAAACGCCATAAATTAGTGGCCGATACTAGTTTTTCTGACTGATCAAAGTTTTTCTTTCCGCTACTGGTGGCAATAGTAGTAAATTCTCAAAGACACTTGTCAATACCTTTAGTTAATCCGAGCAAAATAAATAATAATATAGATAATGTAAATCCGAGTAAAAGAAATATTTACGTTAACAATGACAGCAATAAAAACTTACTGTTTGTTTTTAAAATTGTCAAACGAAAGTACAGTGCCCACTCTTCAGTGCTCAATATTCAAGGCTGATAAATTCTAGCGTGAAATTTTGGAGTATCAAATAGTTGACAAAGTAGGAACACTATTCTTCAAAATTATGGATAAGAAATAATTTCCCTGAACAATGGTCAATGAAAGCAATCAATGGCCCGAAATATTGCGGGAAGATTTCAAAACAAAATTTATCCAAGATTGTGTAATATTGTAGTTTTACTTTTTGTACGAAGACTGAGAGGGTAATAATTTTTTTCAGATTTTTGTAATGATACCAAATTTTTAAGGCTATTTTTTACTAAGGAAAATTAAGAACGTGGGACATTTGTGACTAAAGTTACAGTAAAAATAGCCTTAATGAGATTTGTCTCAAAATCTCTTGCCATTTTAAATTTATTAAAAACGGGAAATCATATAGTTTATATTTCTTATTGAAAATTTTGGATATATTTTTCTTTAAAATTATTACCTTAATAAAATAAAAATTATAATAAAAATAATAACAAATGTTTCCAGATTTTCAAGTTAAATCTAATAAAAATTCATCTTAATTTTCAAGTTAGCGTTAAGAAGCAAAACAACTTGAAGTAAATGTTTGAAACACGGTTTTTCTTATGAAGGTTGCAGTTGAACTTTTTAAAAACCATAATTTTAATTGTTTTATTTTCTTCTTTTAAAAAGTTTATGTAAAAATTTAAATTTTTTGATAATCAAAAAATTATGATAACTTTTTCTTAGGTCTTCGTTAAATATATGCATAAATATATATAAATATATATATATATATATATATATATATATATATATATATATATATATATATATATATATGCATATATATAAATCGATTTCAACCTGTAGTTTTAATTACGTTTTTATGTTTTTTCCTTATTCCTTTATAAATATAATTTAGGGGTAACATGGGTCATTTAAGGAATAATTAATAAACGAGAATTATATGTCTAGCCTTTATTGAAAGTAGCTGCTTACACACTATACAATATATTTTTTTAAATCAAAACAATTTTGATCACAGGTGAAAAATACTTCTACAATAATTAAAGTTGGTGGGTAATTGCGGTACTTATATAGGACAATGAGAATAAAGCTACCTCAAGAGTTATCACATGGAAACCTTTCGCTGAATTCCATTCAGCGCAGTCTGCTTGAACCCATAGTCGGAACGAAGTGCATCTTTTCCACATTTCATTTTTACAACTAAATTCAAAGAATATCCAACAATTCTTTCCAGCATCTTCGTAGTAGTCCTTTCTATCGTCACTAGATTAATACTAGCATCCGTGAGAGTTTTTATCTTAGAGTACTCATCTTTTGTCCTATTTGAAGTCATTTTTCTGTGTTTTGCGTTTCCACTTTTGCACCCAGCGCTTGGATATATATCGTTTATATTAATTAGGTATCTAATTAATATATAATTAGGTATCTAAAAAACAAGTTCTTTGTTGGTGGCTAAGCATGATAAGTAAAGTATTGCAGTCATTCCCAGAATATTTTTTTATCCAAACATAATTTGAGTTTTTATATATAGTCCTATTTTATTATAGGTGCACCTTTCTGACGCTATCAATTCTTTTTATATAAAAAAATATCGATCAAATGAATCCACCAAACAGTGCTCATTACATTCAACCATGTGATTTGTCGTTCACAACTCGGAAAAGAATCTTGAATTTCAGATATTCTCGTCTTGTCGCAATTGTAAATATTTTTCGGGGCAAATTTATGTTTCTCTATCGATTTTTCTAATGAGTTATACAATAACTGAACACCTATTCTGTAAAAAGATAGGGTCCGTGTGGGGAGCCGTTTACGCACGAGCCGTTACGTCACTTAGTTATGTAGTTATTAGTATGACCATTACCCGACGACATTCGTTATGCAGTCCTCCCCTATATATATGTCCAGGATTTAAGCTAATGAAGATAGAAGTTTTATAATAAGATATAAGTCACGTTTTATTTTATAATTGTATATATAATTAATAACTGTAATTTTTAAACAGTGCAACTCCAACTTCAGTAAATGTGATCGTGTTGTGAATATTTCTATTTAGTTACTTTTTCCAGTTAATAATTTTCCTGCATTTTTTTATATTGTTTACGAAAAAATTGAAATAAATATTGAATATTTTTTTATTTCATTTCTTTTTAATATGCAGTATTACTTTGACGTCTTTAGAAAGCTCAAATCGTCTTAAAAATGTATCACTCTAAAAAACTTTTCAAAGAATTGTTATTAATAACGAGGAGAATTTATGATTGACTCCTTCAAAATTTACTATATTTTTCATTTGTCTTTGTTTAATTCAGCATTTTCCCGATTATTAGGCAAAATGTAGAAATCTAAAAAAATTGTGGAATAAGGTAATTATCATAAAGGAACTTAAAAAAGTTTCTAAAAGTGACAGTTTTTCAAGTCATAATATCATTTTTTCCTTTTTTTAAAAGCTGTTATTTAACTTCACGTGTTAGTGTGTTTGGGTCAATCTTGCAACTGAGTTTTAAACTGGTTCTCACCAACAATTGAGCTAAAATTTTGCACACACGTTTGGTTTTGGCAACAATGAACGATTAGCTAAGTGACGTCATCCCAAATTCAATGTGGTGAATGCGACAAGATGGTGATTTATTACTTCTATAGCCACTCCCTTGACATGGATATCATATCAAAGGGTTTGACGAGTTGATTACGATAAGTTAAATGAAGTCAGCCTTAATTTAATACAGCTTACGCTACAAGATGAAGGTTTTTAACGCGTATATCACGAAATATGTCAGAATAATTGAACAGAGGTGATGAATGACTAATACTTATTATAATGGGGAATGCAGGTACCGAAAAACACTTTTATTTAATTTGTAAAAAAATCAGATAGATTGCTGTTATATTAAGCAGGCCGTGAAGAAAAGAAAAGAAATGGCAGCACGTTTATCAGGAAGATCGACAATGCATTAAACACTCAATTTACCTATTCAAAAAGATGAAAATATGGAAAATGCTAATTCTCACTGGAATTTTCTTGCGTTTTATGTGGAAACAATGGCGGAGAATGAATTCTTGTTTATGGATGAGATACAAACGGTGCTTTACAAAATACTGTGCATGGTTGATTTGCGTCTGAAACAATTAAAATGTATGCAACTATTTTTTGATGTGATCAATATCTTTGGAAATTTACACTAACTAAAGGTATTGACAATGTTTCATTATTTTCTGTTAAATATGACTGCCAAACCTTGTAAAATAAATCGATTCAACATAAATTTTATAAACCCACAACATTAAAAATACATTTTATGAACCCGAAAATTCAAATCGACTCATTAACTAAGAGCTAGCCCTGAGTGACGCCCGTACGATTCTTCCATTACAGAGAAAGTAAATTTTTCTTTCATTAATACGAACATCAAATTGGTCAAAAACTAAACTGGATGGAAATAAATAACTCAATAAAATTACCGACTCTGGAAACTTTGGAGTTAGATAAAATTACCGACTCTGGAAACTTTGGCGTTAGACAAAATTACCGTGCGTTGAACGACGTTGATTAATACCCACGTGACGAAGGCGACTGCAAAAATTAATTAATTATTCAGCTTCCCCAAGCTAAACTGAAAAAGCAATCGAGATAACTCCGCGACGAAAACTTTCATAAACAAACAAAGACCCTTTAAATCCTTTGAAGTGCTTTATATCGTTATTTTCTATCAAGTTTTCCTGTTTGTACGGACACTACAAATATACGTGTGTAATTTACATGAAATCACTAAATTTCGTATTTAAAATACATTTGAAAATGGATTAGGCACTTTGAGACCTTTATATTTGCATCTCTGTATTATTGTTCAATACCGCATGTTTCCGACACGTTTCCGCTATTTATTTTCAGGTAACGTAATTTTTTTGAAGAGCAGTTCCTTTGCAAACTATCAGCGTGCATCGAACATTAAGCTTTGTTGTGAAATTCATACGCTAAAAAGACGCTCGCATATGTTAATTATCCAATCACCAAAGTGAACTATCTTCGTGTACGATCAAAACTTGTATAAGTAACCACAGTTCCTTATGTTTGCATAATCGACTTAAGTTCAAATTTTAATTTATTTTTGGATAGGTAACAAAAAAAAACAAAAACAAAAAATGAAGTACGTACTTGAATTGAAAGGTGGTCTTTATTTCGCGTGAACATTTACAGAAAAGAAAAAAAAAACAAAAAATGAAGTACGTACTTAAGTTGAAAGGTGTTCTTTATTTCGTTTGATATACCGTCTTTGGCTATCAATATTATAAGATACATAATCCATCCTCGTAATAAATGTTGGCAAGCGTTTAAACAAATAACTGCAACGTACAGGTACTTAAACTCCAACTCAGTCGATTAAGGATAATGGACAGATCTATGTTCCTGATAATATCGGCTTTGATTTGAGGATTTTACCATGGATTTGAGGGCTCTTTGGTTTTGTTACAGTTTAGTTATAGATGAAAATATATAGCGATTTGAGCATTTTACCATGGATTTGAAGGCTCTTTGGTTTTATGTTACAGTTTAGTGGCCACAGGGTAAATGGAAATATCTGGCCTTGGCTTTCCATTGAAATGAAATATAACTTCAATAAAGAAAATATTTTTCTCGTTTGAGTGCGTTCGTGCATGTAAATTTGGAATTTGGCAAGTTTCTTGGAAATATCTCCTATCATTTTTTTTTTATTTTTTCTTAACTGTAGATGTGGAATGCTTTCAGATACTAAACGCGTTTAACTATTTTAATTAAACTTTTCACGTTATTATTAAATATTTATAAATTAAACAATACGCCACAACCCTCATAGAAACTTTAGTAAAATCCACGCATTCTTGCCGCGAGCGCGTACTTTCGTACGCGCTGTAATGATAGATGCTGTATGAGTGCAACCTAGAAAACTGTGATCCCAGAAAATAAAAAGTTTTTTCAACAAAAGAAATAAAAAGTTTTTCAACGTAATTTTGAATATTCATTTCTTATACACGACTTCGCTTATTCTACCTACAACAAAAGAAGTCGTTATAACTCGCATATGTTAATTATACATCTCTTCTCTTATCATAGTATTGAAATTAAGCTACACAACACATTCGATAAATTTTTTTTACTATTTATATGGGTCACAAAAAGATCTAGAAAGATTTTACATAAATACCACGTAAATACTACAAATATACCCAGATAGTAATACTGCCGATAAATATTTGTGACCGCATCATATTTTTATTAGAGTGATTAGTATATTTCCTCATATTAAGAATAGTATTGTTTGGCGGAGTTTTCGCTAAACCGCTTATTAATAGTATACTTTTAATGATAAAAATATAATGAGGTAATATTACAAAAAATATTTTCTTAATAATTATATTTAAATATATTTACATATTCCAATGCAAATCAGTTGAATAGATGACGATTTCAGTATTTGACGTCAGTTGTAGGGTTTAAATTTTTTACATTTATTAAACTTAAATTAATTGAAACTTATATTACGGTAAGTACAATAAATAGATAAAAACATTTTTTTGTATATTAAAAGACGTTTTTAATTACTTCTTCATTTAAGCTACTGCAAAACTCTAAATTAAATAAATCGTATTTCTCAGTCAATTAACCATCAATTAACAACTGCCAGGTTTTCCTGCCTTTCTTTTTCAATTAAGAAAATTTATGATCTCATTCATTATTGTTATTTTGTATTAAAATCATATTGAGAACTTAAGCGGGAGAACCTTAACGAGATATTTAAAAAAACAGAAGTTTTAGTCGAAAATCATTTAAAACTTGAATGGGTAAATCATGATATATTCATTGTTACTATACACAAACGCTAAAGGAATTTAACTATTGACATCTGAATTTTTACGGTTTTATTTCCAACATTTCTCGTGCTGTGGATACGTCGCTGGCGTATCTTCTATACTGGATACGTCGCTGGCGTATCTTCTATACTGGATACGTCGCTGGCGTGGATACGTCGCTAGCATATCTTCTATTCTATAACTGGCGTAACTTCTTGTATTATTATAGTGTAACATATCCGGCTATTATAGCTAGATTTGAATAATTTTCCCATTAAGCATGTTTAAATTAAGATTATCAAAAATATTTCGACTCCTGCCATTATTTACAGTATCATAGACTGTATTTAACATTGTCAAATTTTCGAAGTATGTGTAATGTTTGCTAAACAAAATTTCATTTTTAATTGTTATTGTTTATGGCAAATTGTGAGAAAAATTGTCTTATGTTGTATAAAACAAGTTTCTTTAAATTAGATTTGGCCATACATTGATGTTTGTTTTGTCAATTCATACGTATTTGCTAAAACGGACAGCTAAAACAATTAGCAGAAACATACATGTGCACATATACCTTAGTACGATGTTACAGCATACTAAAACTTAAATATTTCTATCATTGCTGTTCATTAAGTATATGGAAACAGTGTAGGTATTGAGTATTGTATATCCAATATATGATACGATACTCAAAATATACCTGTACGTATGAAATACTAAACTTAATTATCGATAGGTATATATAGGGAAAGAAGGGCACAGCCGAGCTCGTGAGTTGTTAGACGCCTAGGGTACTCTGCACCGTTTCCGAAAATTAGCACACCGTTTTTGCGCCATTTCGCATCATTCGAGCGCGTTGTTCCTTAATCAGCGCACCGTTTGTTTTCTGATTCTTCAAAAAGTGTTGCTTATAGCGAATTAAGAACCGCTGCAATCAACTTTGTATGATAAAGTCTCTTACGTTTTACATTCTTTTTTTTGCATACCTAAGGAAGAGTGTAAAAGTGAAGATTTTTGCATATTCGCAGTATAAAATCAGACTCTTGCGTTTCTCCGATTTTGTCCATTTCATATAGCAACTTATAACTAATTTTTTTGGCGGCCAAGTTTGAATTAAATAATTCTTCAATAATTGCTGTCTCCATCGTCTGCAGACATTTTGTCCACACATAAATACACACTGATGGAAACGCAATAAAATTATAGATAACTTCTGACGTCAGAGTGGCATCAAAAACGTCATTTTCACAGAGAAAAATTGCTGAAAAATCATATTTTTGTTGGATTTATAGAACTCCAACTATCTCAGCGCTTCACATCTCCTCGCGCACAATTTGCTTCAGTTTTGTGTGAACGTAATTAAATTTCGGGAAAATTAATTATGGCTTATTATTTGGCTTATAAAGTGCTAACCATATGAACTATTACATATATGTTAATGACAAGTTTAAGGAAATCGGTCGAAACCTTTTCTGATTCTTTTAATGTACCGCACATTGTAAAAAGATCCTAATCACCAAATTTGTTTGAAATTAATTCAACTGTTTAGGTGCTACACCGAATGACTGATAACTTATTTTAATAATCAGCATCCTTACATTGAATTTTGTATCGTTACTAGTAAAATATTTTTGCAACCTGCAAAGTGTTCTACGTCCCCTATTTCAACTGCCACCTCGATTTTTTTCCGTTTCCTTATAAAATTAAATGAAATTTTAAATCTAACGATCATACTGGCTATGTCACATTTTTTCAATTTCCGATATTCTCTTTTTAATTTTCTTCTTTAAACTTCTACACAATTTTGAACTACTTACTCGTATATTTTGGATCTTTATTTTATTATATTGTAAATTCCTCGTCAAGTAAAGTGAGACTGCCAGAATTTTATTTCGTTTTATAATAATATTGTAAGTAAATTCGTTTTATTAGAAAAGCAACCCCAGGCCACAAGGAACCACCGTCACGCTTCACTTTTGATACTATGCATTCCTACAGCCTTTTTTCTTCAGCATTTTTCAAATGTTAACGCGCCATTTAGAGTTTGAATACGTCTTTCTTGAATTTTATATTTTCATAATTCTCTTTTAGCCAATCACGACGGTTGAAATATATCAAAATAATTTCTTTTTAATTTATAGTAATTTCAAACAGCAATACATCCAATTAATATGTTACTCCGTAAACTATAATTAGAGAAACAGGTTTTGAATAAAATTTAATTCATTTCACGAATTTTTAGTGCTTTATGACATCTATCGAAGCGCAAAGGACAAGTTCTCTAAATATCGGACGCACGCACAGCGGTGTTATTAACACGAACCATTTCCATCTTGCTGTATCTCAGTTCCTATTTGATATAAATACGTATTAGATCTTATGCAGAGTAAAAAATGTCATTATCTTAGCTTAAAAAGAACCTAAAAAAATTCATAAATCTGGCACTCACGGACTGTCTCACTCACTCACTGACAGGTCATCGAATAATACTAACTAGGTCATCGTATTAGATCTTATGCAGAGTAACAAATTTCATTATCTTAGCTTAAAAAGAACCTAAAAAATTCATAAATCTGGCACTCACGGACTGTCTCACTCACTCACTGACAGGTCATCGAAATATTTAAGTCACTTTTAATAATTCTAACACATTCTAACGTATGGAGATTCTTATTTGAAGATTATGAAACTATTACGAAATCAGTTAAATATGAGTTAGGTTGGTCACATTTCTTCGAGAAACTTACTGATGCAATATTGCTCAAACGGTTTACTACGTTCCAACCGCATAAATAACTTTGTTTTACATTTTGTCAACTTTATTTCATATTTACACTCCTAAACTAAATTAATATATAAAATGGATGATATTTCTTAATTAGATTTACAACAAATTATATAAAAACCTTATCAATTTGGTACACTATATGTGGACAAAAATTTTAAATATCCTAACACGCACTAAAGAAGTTTTTCCCCAAGTATATCAACCAACGCCTTTATGGCTTTTTGGCACTCGAATTTGAAAATTTTTGATTTCGACTGAAGCTTTTAAATTTCGATAGATCTTCTTTATGATTTTGAATTTTGTTGGTATTGGAATGTCGGTCGAAGATATTCAAACTTAATAGATTTTCTTTCGCGATTTTACATTTTATTCTATCGGAACTTTGGATTTCTGACTTTATTTTCGTTTCCGCTTAGTTTTATTTTTCACTTCTATGGAAATTGTATACCTCTCGGTTGATGGCCAAGCTATACTGTATAGAGTTATTTCAATACTAGTTGACGGTAACTGTATTTTTTGTGCGATAAGTTATGCACAGTACGGTTGCATAAACGTATTGCGCACAAAATAGGTGCGAGCATGTATCCTCAAGTCCGTTATCCAAAGTTGAGCCGATTATAGTTCCTGAACTTGTAAAGACTTTTTCTCCAGATGAATATTGCGTTGCTAAGTCGAAACAGACGACAAAGGCGCAGAACTCTTGTGCCTATAAGAACTGATTTTTTTTCTTATAATGAGATATTTATGGATTTTTTGATTCAGAAGATAGTTCTTTTAAACGATTTCAGTACATTAGGAGTTTGAATAATGATAAGAAGCCATATCGATATTAGTATTATTCTTGTCTATGGATCAATTGGTACATAGGACAGATTAGTTGGGATATTGAAAAAAGAATTAAAATAACGACAAACTTCAAACCAGATTTAGTGATGATTTAATGACGATTTAGTTTGTCAGTTAGAAAGCGTGAAAACAAGATTTGAAATACCAACTCGAAATGTTTACCATGTATTAGTATTGTTCTAGTCAATGGATCAATTGGTGCAATAGGACGGAATCATTGGGATATTGAAAACGGATTTAAAATAAAGACAAACTTCAAACAAGATTTAGTGATGATTTAATTTGTCAGTTAAAAAGCGTGAAAACAAGGTTTGAAATACTAACTCGAGCGTGTTTACCGGGAACAGTTTCCAATATGGCTTACGCCATCTCTGTTCGCAAAAGCTGAGGTTTGAATATCGATAACGTTCTGCTCGATATAGGTTATTCTTTATTTTCCTGCAACTAAGCTTATGTTGCTATTTAGAGAGTAGAGTACACTTAATAAATTCTGATCAAAGTCAGAAGAAAGCTCAAGAAATGCTGTAATAAAGTACAGTAGAATTAGGTCGCTCTATGGACCAGATTTTCAAAAAAATATATATTATAAAAAGAATAGGCCTAGAAAAGTAGTTGAGAAGTAATGATCTTTACCTCCATATATTTCCCTGACTCTGGCAGCTTGCATAAATTTGAATATAAAATGCTCCCAAGCAGAAAAAAACAAAACCAAATATATCGAAGGAAATTTATCTATGAAATGTAAATTCTAAATTATAAATTGTTATTTTAGAAAGACCCCAAAAAAAATTTTTAAATACCACAAAAATGTTAAAATCCTATAACAAATTCTCTTTAAAAAAAAATAATAAATTTTGTTTTTTAAAAATAACACTTATGTTTTTGATGAAATTTCGTTAACCGACAACTTTTGTAAATTGTCACTTTTACTTTTAACTTCAGGCTTTCATAATCGACACTTCGATGCACACATTTACATAACTTTTACGTTATTTAAATGTGTGCATCAAAGTGTGGATTATCGCTTCTACAAGGTATTTAAATAGTAATTTTCCTGTTTTTCCCATATATTAACTTGAAATATCACACGAAAAATATAAAGTTAAAATTGAAATACGCCAATCTATTCAAAATATGTTTATTTTAAATGTGATAAATTCTAAAATTGAAATACTATCAAACTTCGAATGTGGTGGATTCTAAATTTGAAATAATATCAAGTTTTAACCTGCCAAGTTTTCGTGGTAATAATCATGTCTTCAATGTAATTCAATGCAGCACGAAATCTGTCAAGTTCAAATTTAATAATATTTTAAATTTCGAATCCACTTCGTTTTAAGTATGGACAAGTACTTTCGAATTTGATATAATAAATATATAAAAATATATTTTATATCGTATTAAACACAATAGTTGTTTTATTAATATTTTAAAGTAAACTCATATAAAGAGTGCTAGCTAGTTTTATAATTTTAACACATATACATTATACGCTTGTTATACAGATAAAACATCAAATCGAAGGACTATTTACAATTTTTCATAAACGAAATCAAGTACTAGTGTTTACAGAAAAAACACCTCTATATTTTATAGTGTCTTAGATCCATTCTTATCTTTAGAATATTAGGTAATGAGATATTTAAGCGGAAGATGTGTCGGATACGTTTTTATTCATCTCTTAAACTAATATGACAAACAGAGGAAGAAATTATAGACACATAAAAACCTATTAAAAAAATTATAGGTGTATGTTGGCCAATTGTTACTGTTTATTGTAAGCATTTTTATGTTACAAAATTAAGTCGCAAAGTTCTAAAACATACTCGAATACTAATCGACTATTATATTAGTACTCGACTACTCGAATACTAATATAATAGTCGATTTTATCTGTACTCAACGAAAACATAATAGCTAACTAAACAATTTAAGATAGCAATAAATGAACAGCAATAAATAAAAGTTATTAAAATAAAATACAGTCATGATCCCTCTAGCCGAGAAATGCCGAGACGGGAGATATAAACTAATATAAACCATTTCACTAATGGTCTCAAACCTTAGACCGTTAGTGTTCGCCTATATGTCTAGTTAAACCTTCATAAATATAAGTTATACCATACTTAATCTGAAACCATACTAATATGAATTCCCTTATCTTCACAATAACCCGTATTCCACACATATTCTAGAATGACCTCAGTTCGACCTCGTTAAATTTGCTTTCAAAACTCATTCTCATGTGTAATTGTTTGCACTAATTCACCAATACGTAACGCACACACTTGCTTTCTTTCACATTCTTTTATTATTCATTAATTTCCTAAAAATACCATTATGTTATCCATATGCTCGCCATGCCTTTCATTTCCTTTACGATCTTCTATCTTTCTATTCCTCGATAACATACTTAACCCTTTATTCACATGCTCTATGGCCAAATTGACTTCTTTTAACAAAATTATTAATTTTAACATATTCGTTCTTTGCAACCACCTTTGCCTTAAACTGTCTACGTGATTGTTAAAATTTTAAAAAATTTGATATTTAGCATGGGGCGCAAGTTCAATTTTAATATTTCAGCCCTTAATAAATTTCGAACCATCCAACAATATTGCTAAATAACTAAGGGTTTTGACGCAGAAGGGCCGGCTCTTAGTTCTTATATTGTACTTAATCTGATATCGGGTGTAAATCTATTTTTTTTAGAAATGTGTCGTCCTTAATCTGACATACCAAATTTCAGCCCAATCAATTCAATAGTAATAAAAAAATTGTAGGTCCGCCAACAACAAGGAAGCGCTAGGAATCATTGAATTGATTATTATTATAGAGCTATTTTATTACATCATTATTCAAAAAATTACATTTCCTGGTAATAAATAATCTTATAATGATTCCAGGTAAATAGGTCCGAGACCTTTGTTGTTAATCCGATTTCCTTTCACATTTATCAGATAATGTCGAAAAGACCGGATATGCCCCTTGGGCAAGCTCATTTATGTGATCCTCGTGCTAAACCACACGCACAATGTGGCCGTAAGTGTTTTACGTTATATAAATATATATATATATATATATATATATATATATATATATATACACACGTGTCGAAACATTTTTTATTCAGTATATACATTTGTACTAAAATGCGTTCGTATGCGTCGCTCGTAAGAAATGACTAATGAGCGTGAATATTTCATGTGGCGATACACTGACGAACTTTCGTAGGAAAGTAAGCAAGATTAACAAACAAATTGAAAATTTCTTAACACATCAGATATAATGTATAATGTATGACCAGACTAATAGTCATACGGAAACTCTACCCAGAAAAATATGTTTATAATTAAATATCTCTACGAAAACACCTACTGCATCATAGACGTTTGCAGAATCATCATTACATTATACGAGTATATCATATCTACGTACTGATAAAATATAATCGCCATTTCAAAAACTTTAGTTTCATTAAGTTCAAAGTGACAGGTATTTTCAATTCAATTCGTATTATGAGAGGTAACAATGAAAGTTTTTAGAATTTTATACATGATTTATTATGGTATCTATACACTCTGTGCGTCGATGGAACTTCCATTCGATGAAACCACTGAGAGACGCACTAGGCCCGTTCTTCCTTGGACGTCTCTTCCACGGTATTTTCGAGGGCAGTCACCGCTTCTTTGGCATCCAGCAATTGTATTACTCGCAGTTCTTCTTTTATTCTTAGCAACAAATAAAGTTCACATGGCGCGAGATTAAGATTATATAATGAACAACCTATAATTTCTCCGGCCGATGTTGTCAAATAGTCAATCATTCAAAATTCAAAAGCGTTGTCGTTCATTAAGGAGGATTTTTCTCCGAGGCCGTTGCTCTCAAACTTTTTGTAAAATAACAGGCAAACAACTGCTGGCAAATCAGTTTACGGTAACTATCCCTTTATTCACCTCTTCAGAAGAATCTACGCACTGCGCATACTACCTTTTAATTTCGAGTTTATGACAGTATATAGAGGTTTAGTCAAAGAAAATACCCACTACGCAGACTACCTTTTAATTTCGAGTTTATAACAGTATATAGAGGTTTATTCAAAGAAAATACCCCCTACGCAGACTACCTTTTAATTTCGAGTTTATAACAGTATATAGAGGTTTAGTTAAAGAAAATACCCACTACGCAGACTACCTTTTAATTTCGAGTTTATAACAGTATATAGAGGTTTAGTCAAAGAAAATACCCACTACGCAGACTACCTTTTAATTTCGAGTTTATAACAGTATATAGAGGTTTATTCAAAGAAAATACCCCCTACGCAGACTACCTTTTAATTTCGAGTTTATAACAGTATATAGAGGTTTAGTTAAAGAAAATACCCACTACGCAGACTACCTTTTAATTTCGAATTTATAACAGTATATAGAGGTTTAGTCAAAGAAAATAACCACTACGCAGACTACCTTTTAATTTCGAGTTTATAACAGTATATGGAGGTTTAATCAAAGAAAATACGCACTGCGCATACTTCCTTTTAATTTCGAGTTTATAACAGTATATAGAGGTTTAGTCAAAGAAAATACCCACTACGCAGACTACCTTTTAATTTCGAGTTTATAACAGTATATAGAGGTTTAGTCAAAGAAAATACCCACTACGCAGACTACCTTTTAATTTCGAGTTTATAACAGTATATAGAGGTTTAGTCAAAGAAAATACCCACTACGCAGACTACCTTTTAATTTCGAGTTTATAACAGTATATAGAGGTTTAGTCAAAGAAAATTCCCACTACGCAGACTACTTTTTAATTTCTAGTTTGTAACAGTATACGCAGGGTTAATCAGCCGTGAGGACATTCAATACAGCATTTGAGTGACCTCCGTCGAATTTTTATAACATTTCGCAACACCAAACAACACGATTGTCTTTTTGAGCTTCGGTCAAAGCATTGAGTATAATACCCAGCATAAAGCATCCTGACAACTAAATGGTCATGTGGAATTTTCTGTATTTGACTCATAAACCTGCTAAATCGTATAGTAGGTTGCTCTCTTATCAGTCTTTATTATGAGTTGCAGAGCATTGTTTTTATCTTCAGTTGTCGCTACCAAGGTACGTCCCTTATGAATCATCACAGAGATTGGTACGGCCGTGCTTGAAGTCATTTAACCAAATGTAAACAGTAGCGCGGGATAAAGCTTTATCATAAAATCCAAACGGAATTTATCGTAATTCTCTTGTTGATTGAGACCAATAAGAAATCCATTAAAACCATCGAACAAAAATTTCCTGGAGGTAAATACATCCTTGATGTATGTTTCCGTATAATAGTGTATATGTACACTACTGTACGACAACATATATCCAGGAGTAGCACGCAAATTTATTATAGATGGCGACTGAAGCGACACGGCCACTATGTCAGAATTCTATCAATCCTTGCAACGTTTTCATCTTTTCTTTTCTTTTACAATTGAATTAGAAATTTTATTAAAACTACAAAATGTACGAAAACAGGCATTGATGTATGCAATTGACGTTTGACAACGGCCGTTCCGTAGATAATGGCCGTGTCGACGATGCGTCACTTGGCGGGAAAAATAAACAACGGCCATCCCCATTGCCGCAAATTTGTAAAAACAAATGATCTGTACAAACTAAGTACCTCAATATATAACCAAAACATTCGATTTTTGAAACGTCAATTTAATTTTTATTACAATTATTGCAAATGGCCAGTTCTAAAAACTTTCTGTGCTACCCTCAAATGCCTACCAGATTGTATCATAACGGCCTATTAAATTTCATATAACATTAGCTTATAAAAAGAGTATACCATCATGTACCACCAATGCGATTATCAATCCACCATTCAACTCGATCCACTAGCTACAAAATATGAATTTTTTTAAATGCTATAAAAATGCTTATTTTTCAAACCCCCTCTTTATACAAAAATTTGAAAGAATAAAAACGTAAACTCTACTTGGTATCTCCACCATTTCTGTCCATCATGACTATAGCTCCAACGAACATATTAGAAGATACATGTACAATACATACGCACCATACATTAAGTAACATTTTGATAATAAGGCAATAATAATATGATACTTATTATCGTGCGTACGAATTCTTTACTGCACTGTGGCACAGAAGCTATATTGATATTTGCGACACAAAAATATTTAAACAAACGTCAAAAGTTACGTTTGTTTATCGATTAAAAGAAACTAAACAAATTTTGTGAAAAGATTTTCACTCTGTAAATTACGTAAACCAATTATACTATGAAATTCACTATATTTACTTATGCGATTTATAATGGACAATGGATATATAAATCCATTAATCGCAAGAAACAAAAATCTGCTTTAATCTGCTGCTTGTTGCTGTAATAAAATATAATAGAAGTTATTTTCATAAATCTGCTATTCACACCTTATAAATTTTAATTACTTACGAAATTTGACTACTGACTTAGTATGCAGTTGTCAGACATATCCTACAGTGCAAATGTTAAGACTATGTTACAGTGAAAATAGTTACCAAAAGAAAATGACAAGATAAGTAATAAAAAGCAATACCTCCGTTGATCAAGACAATTATTTAAAAATAAATACATAAGAAAAAGAAAAATTGACCTATGGAAAAACATTTTCATGATACAGATGAAACTCGTGACAATGTAGAAATTTTAAAAATATTCTAAGTTTTATATAGAGTTTCTTTTTCCGTTCTGTCAAACAATTAGGACTTACTTTTTTTGAAACTATACGGCTTTAATTACTTTAAGATCTCATATTCCTAACATTAAGTAAACGAGTAAGGCTCCATATACCTACCATTAAGTAAGGGAATAAGGCTCCATATTCCTACCATCAGGTAGACTTATAAGGCTCCATATTCCTACCATCAGTTAAATGAATAAGGCTCCATATTCCTACCATCAAATAAGTGAATAAAGTTCCATATTCCTACCATTAGGCAAGTGAATACGGCTCCATATGCCTACCATTGGGTAAGTGAATAACACTCCATATTCCTACCATCAGATAAGTGAATAACACTCCATATTCCTAAATTAAGTAAGAGAATAGGGCTCCATATTCTTACCATCAGGTAAGTGAATAAGACTCCATATTCCTACCATCAGGTAAGTGAATAACACTCCATATTCCTACAATTAGGTAAGTGAATAAGGCTCTATATTCCTACAATCAGGTCAATGAATATGGCTCCATATTCTTACCATTAAGCAAGTGAATAAGGACCCATAATCCTACCATCAGGTAAGTGAATAAGACTCCATATTCCTACCATTAGGTAAGAGAATAAGACTCCATATTCCTACCATCAAGTAAGTGAACAAGGCTCCGTATTCCTACCATTAGGTAAGTTAATAAGGCTCCATATTCCTACCATCAGGTAAATGAATAAGGCGCCATATTCCTACCATCAGTTAAGTTAACCCCAGTAAAATTTCCTGCCGTGTACGGGCGGCTATCGACTCGTACCGCGCCAACAGCCGCGCCGAAAATTGTGGGTTAGGCTCAACCGTCGCGCCAGAGCTGGTCGACGGTCTGCCCAATGACGCATTGTGGTTTTCGCTCGCCATTGAACCGATAATTAACTAACTAAATCAGTGAAGATACAAATATTTAAAGGCCGAACAAAACCCACTCCTCGGTTCCGGTCCAAGCCCAAATCCATCCACGTGTATCGAACTTTTTTACCATCTTGACCGATATAGAAAAACGATACTAATCCAAAATAGATTTATGTATGTATATATATATATATATATATATATATATATATATATATATATATAAATATATATGTATATATGTGATATATATAATTTTAGGTTGGAAACCTTAACTACATTTTTTCTCTCGTTAACAGTTTCTTATATGTTATACAGTTGAGTTAAATCTTCAGGTAAAATTATTTGGTAAACTTCAAAAAGTGTGAAAAAGAACATTAACTAAAAACTTTTCAAAATTCCCTAAAATAAAAATAAACTAATTTAAACATAAAACGAAATAGATTGAAATAGGATGAAAAAGGTTGGATATGAAACGAAAAAAAACATAGGTATAAACAATATAGAAAGCCAGTAGTATAGATGATACATGACGAGAGACTATAACGAATATTAAACACTTCTTGGAAAGATTTTCCGTGTAATAAGTTGCAACTGACAATCGTCAATATCAATTCAGAGACGAATTGGGTTGTGAAATATTTAAAATTTAAAAAAAAACAAATCTAAAAACTGTCAAATAGGAGTAAAACTCGCATTATCAGGGTTACTTTTAGTCACTTATAAATATTGAATAGTACAGAGTATTTCTAATTAAACTATTTACAAATATTGTAAATAGTTATAATGGAATATGTGTCGTGTTACAATGTAATATAAGTTCCTTATATAATTATAGTAAAAACACAGCACCAAAAACCGATACCTCACTGTGAAACCAGAACATTGGTAACAAAACAGTTTCATATATATTTCGTTATATATACATGAAGAATAAAAAAAAATAAAATTTATTAAATACGAGTAGAACTCTCATAATTCTCGGTGCCGTACACATTGAGCACATTTCAACTTAATATTTCTTTCATGCTATTTACAATTATTAATACTGCTTTTGGCTAGGGTAATAACGCTGTTCTAATTTTTATTCGCTGTTCTAAGAAGCGAACATATTTTTTCTGGACATTTCTGACAATATTTATAAAAATATATTAAGTAAAATTAAAAAAAAAATATTTGTAGAATTCATATAAATTGCACTTTCAATTAATATCCCACACATTACATGAAATCGATTAGTTTATTTGCCCTTTCAAATTTTCCTTATGAATATTTTTTAATGTTTGCCAAAATTCGAGTTTCTATGTCAAACTCCAAAATATGTTATGCCAAATTTCGAGTTTCTATGTCAAACTCCATAGTTCTTTATTGCTAGAGGTTATCAACAAAATTTTAGTAATTCATACATTTTCAGTATTTCTAAAACTAGCTTAAATACAATTCTGAAATAAATACTTTTGGAATTTATATTACTTGCTCTTTATATCTGAAAGACTTAATACATGAAATTAAAAAAGAAAACAATGGGATGTGCTTATGACCAATACGATGGAAGTGAAAACTAAAATAAAAAATACAACAACATACGCGTTTTATATTAAATTATACTCAAATAAAACATTAATCAAAAATGAAACGTAATTCTTAAAACGATGCACTCCGTGTTAGACAGTGAACTCACTTGACCGATGCCGAAGGGAACCGAGTTAACCCGATTCAGCGTCACCGACCCGAGCGTGATGGCTCAATTGTAGCGAAAGTGCGCACGGTGCCCCTAAAGAAATTTTAACTTCAATACATATACAAATATGTGACTTGGTATGTTCCATCACTATATTGTATGCATCAATCATTACAGTCTACTACAACACTAATATTTCTCATATTTAGCGTTACGGTGGGCTGTAAAATATTAAACCGCGTAATTGCATAAATAAATAAATCAAAAAAGAGAAAAACTATTAGAGAAACAATTGAAAAAAATATAATAAAAGATCTTATAAAATTGAATAGCGCCTGTGATAAAAGAGGCACTCAAATTGTTTGTTCAAATAATACTGGCTGCAAATCCATTATAAGATTTATACAGATAACACAAATAACATAATAACACAATAAATGTGGGTAAAATGTTATTTTATTGACTTTGTCTATACTCGTAGATGCTTACTTCTTTACCACTACCGAACAGTTATTTTTATTCATGTTTTCTGTTTATTTTATTACATACGTTATTTATATTATATACGTTATCATATCTTTATTTCAAATAATTGTATTTTATAAACTTAACTACCTGCTACTTGTACCTCTATACGCAAGCGTCAAATTTAGTATATTATCTATGCGTCAGATTAAACTGCATCAACCATAAACAAGCGATAATTCCAAATCAATCAATACAATACTGTAATTTCAAACCGGTAATTTTCACTTAGCAGTTGCATTTTAATTTTTTCTTCATAAGGCGCAAATTATATAGCATTTAAAAATATCCTGATACGTTCAAGACACAGATTTGCACTACGATCAGATTGTGGCTTTTAAGAATTTATATAGTTTCTATTTATATAGAAATTATATAGTAAGTAAACAAACTGCCGTCATTATTAAAACGAATTATTTATATTGTTTGAAAAACTATTAATTGTACTGGTAAATACTTATATTTACCCGGATAAATTTCATATATCTACAATTTTAATAGTTAACATGTAAATTAATTACCTAATGATTTGCTGTTGATCACAAAATGTTTTCTAAAATAGTATATTTTTGAAGTGAAAACTTCTTTAGGAACACCTGCGCACTTTTTCTAAGCAGTCAACGAAACTGAACCGTCAGGTTCAGTCGGTAACGCTGAATTGGGTAAACTCAGCTATATTCGGCATCGGCCAAGCGAGTTCCAAATTCAAAAATTATGAAATGTGAACAATTGAATGTGCACTGCATTGTTCGAGTAAACTCGGCTCCCTTCGGCATCGAACGAGCGGGTTCAAGGTGTTGTATCCTATCGAGTCTAACATGGATTGTATCCTTTCAAAAATTACGATCTATTTTTGAATAATATTTTATTTGGTTATAATTTAATATAATACGCTTAGAATAATAAATACTCCAGAAGGCGAGAATACGCGCGATAGTGTGTCTAAAAAAACTACGCATAAAATGCGTAGTATCAAAACGAGGCTCTCAGTGCAATTTAAGACACAGCTCTGAAAGGTCGTGTGCTTTCTACATGGCAATATAGCTTAAAATGCCAGCTTGTACTATTCCCACCTGCAAAAATATCACAGGACTGCAAAAGAAACAAATAGGGATTAATTTCATACGTAAATAATATAACCTAATTTAAGTTTCAATTAACTATGTAATTTTAAAATATCGAAGTAGATTATTATTAACAGAAAAACGCCATTTTAGCTGGTGTTATCACATCTTAAAAAATTGTTTACCCAAATTAAAACGTCTTGATTGCTTAATAATAAAAAATGTAAAATTTAATCAGTTGAAAAATCGGGATTTGGGAGGTATCGTTCGAGACTTTGATGTAACATTTGAAATTAAGAAACCGTTGTCATATTCAATTTTAGAATATTTTACCTACCTACATATATATAATAAAACTGTAACAGAATAAATGTACAGAGTAAATGTACATATAAATCGTAAATATTTAAAAAAAAATAATTGATTTAGCGTACAGAATTATTTAAAAACTTTTTTTACAATTTTTGTCTCTGTATATTAATTTGTACTGGTATCACACAAAATCTACTGGACGAATTTTGATGAAATTTGATATGGTAACAGTAGATAGGACCGACATATAAGAGAGAGAGAAAACAATTTTTTTCCTATTTACTCTATTTGCACTCTTTGTGTATTGGATTACAGAGACGCGCAAAAGAAATTCATTATATTCATTCATTTTTGTCATCTTTCATACATTCATTTTTGTCATCTTTCATACATTCATTCATTTTTGTCATCTTTCATACATTCATTCATTTTTGTCATCTTTCATACATTCATTCATTTTTGTCATCTTTAATTTCTTGAAAACATTGTTTAAATAAATAGAAATTTTATCACGACGCTAAATGCTAGTTACCATAATTAATTTTAAATTTTTAAATTTCTTTGTACGGGACCAATTATTTACTAATTGTTATTGCGAGCTTT
The DNA here is from genome assembly GCA_039881145.1 of Druceiella hillmani. NCBI lineage: Eukaryota > Metazoa > Arthropoda > Insecta > Lepidoptera > Hepialidae > Druceiella > Druceiella hillmani. Next base: position 14,334,820 of record JAYKKI010000028.1, on the reverse strand, counting down.
TTAACCTCTCTTTTTACTTTAGAAATCTAAGCTAATTTTTTTCTTGCTGTATTAACAAAAATAAATTCATTTGCGTATGTACCAAACAATTTGTATCCTAATTTGTACACACACTCGTATGCACGTATGCACACACACGCAAACACGCACAGGCATGCGCGCACACATATACACACACACTAACATATATTTCAGGATAATGTATTTTAATACTCATTTTAATTAATAAAATGGTAAAATGTGACATAAAGTTTTTAAATAATTTTAACCTAAATACTTTAGCTATTGGATGTCGTCAGAACAAACATTTTAGAAGTATAACATGGCGGCCTTAATAATACTTCATATAAGCCAAACCATGCACCATATAAATCGATGCAAATGTGAATCGTACTGCCGCAAACAAATATATTTATATGCGTCGAATTCCTGAAGTTGGTGGGTAAATTTATTCTACTGGTAACAGCGTGCACGTAGGGTGGGGCGCTAGTAGGCGGAGCGCGGTGCCCCCTCCACCGATTTTTGGCTTCACTGGGACCGCGAAGAGATTTGTGCGTATGCGCCTTCTGGATTACTCTATATTCTAAGATAATACGCATATGTTATTTTCGTTTTTTAATTTTCGTATTGAAAATTCCCAACATGCATAGTATGGTTATATTGGTTGCTAAAGTTTTCACTTCTATATTGTGGTCTTAAGCACACCAATTGTTTTTATCAGAAGCAATAAATTTAATAACTTTTCCATAACTTAATTTCAAATATCTGTAACGTTTTAAGCATCGCCCTGTAATCTTAAATTATAACAAAAAGCCAAACAAACCAAATATTCGTGTAAATGCCTTAAAAAAATAAATGCCTTAATATATCAACAAAACTCCATGATATTTAAAATTAATGGACATCGAAATTATAAAAATTGATTACTATCGTATGCTAATAGATAATTATATATAAAATACTCGCGTGGTTTAGAATAAGAATAGTTTAAATAGTAAATAAAGACTCTCAATCGCATATATTTGCGTTGCCTCGGTCGCTTTACAAATTGTGGTCTAATAATTAACCCATTTTATTCATAAATAAGATATATTTCACGATTTAACTATTCCATCGAATTTATGAAAATTGACCAAATACTTTCGAAACTTTATTCATAAACAAAAGCTTTTGCTTACAGCTTTGACTTAAGATTTTCATCGAGTCGCATTAATAACAGGCGACATAATATTTTTATTCATCGCCTATAAGACAGTTTTAATTAAAATTAAGGATATAAAAAATAAAACTTATCTACAGTTTATATACTACTTCAGAATATAAAAAGCTTTTCCTTGAAAAATTTTTCAAATACGTTTCTCCGGCTATCAAAATTTTAAGACTATAAGTGCATAATGTATAGAATACACGGAAATATAATTGAATTGAAATAACAATTTTGTATAGTCGCCCAAAAAAATTAAACCGACTTTAACAAAAATCCAATTTTTCCCAAAACTTTTGGAATCATGATATGATTCCAAAAGTTTTGGGTAGTGGATTTTTGAAGTAAAACTTACGCACGCTTGACTTGGGGAGTAAACTGGTGAATGCGTGATGAGAGCGTTACGAAAAGTGTGATCGGGCGAGGCGAACGGAAGTTGAAAGGGAGATATAAGTTAGTGAAGACGTTTCGCATATTAATATAGGGACAAAAGAGAGAGATGTGAGCACACATTTTCTTTCTCTCTTTCTCTCATAGCCAGTTATGTTTCGTATATCTAAGACACAGTGCAAGCCTATTGTCTGTATCACACTGTAGGAGCAAGAGAGAGCAGTACACGCGCACATTTTCTTTTTCTCTTCCTCTCATAGCCAGTGCATGAAATATATATATATATATATATATATATATATATATATATATATATATATATATATATATATATATATATATATATATGCGAGTTTGCTAGCGTTACGCGAACGGTGATTTTTTGATTATTTTGTAATTTCGTTTCAACAATTTTATAAATTATTATTTTGTTCAATACCTTAAATATTCTACGTTTAAAGTGAATAAAATTGTAAATTCATTTTAAAGTTCATATTTTGTGAATTTGAAGTTTTACTTCAGTGGTGTGGTTTTAGACCACACTCGTTTTTTTTTATTGTCATTTAAAATTATTATAATGTGTTTAATATGTTGAGACATTCCTTTGGGTCACATTATATACAGCGAATACAAATAAAAGTATCATGAATGAATGAAGGAACACAAAACGGACAAAAAATATAATTGTCACATAGTAGCTAAAACCGTTAATTATTACAAAATAACGAGATTTCTAATTAAAACAAGTTTTTTTTTATTAATTCTTCATTGTTTATACAATTTAATATAATTGCTCCTTACCATGCAATTAAAGCGTTAGAAACGCTTTAATTTTATAAGTTAATTTGCGTTAATAAAGACCTAGGCAACCAATTATCTCACTTACGCCTACGAAAGATATGCTAGGCAATAGTTTACATGATCAAAAGTATATTAATACTTACAAAAGGTTAACTGCAATGCTATGCCAACGTTTAACTTCGATGCTACGTTTTAAACTTTTATAGGCATCTAAATGTATTCACCCTGCTGATTGCATATAAAGTCCCTGTGTATTCCTGCTACCTGCTGAGCCATAAAATGTGGCTCACCTGTGTGCTAACCATAAAATGTGGTAAATTGGAAGGAGGCAATATTCACTGGGTTCACGATACACAAGACCCATGAAATGACATATGATATGAAGAACACAACACCACACAGAGCAAATAAAACCGGTCCACTAATTCACGTGTCTTGATACTATCGTGACAGCGACTGAAGAGAGGATATTGCTTCACGAATCATCAAAGTTGGAGCAAACTTCGCTCCACACCACCCCGTGTGACAGTCACGGAAACTAATCCGGAAAGTGAATTTCACAATATTCCAGTCCAACGTCAAAATTTTACCGATATATAGATGCGAGACGTGGAAAATATACAAGCGATGGCAACAAAAGTCCTAACAAGGGACTCCAAATCTTCGTCAACCGCTGCCTTACATATATTATCCGAATATATTGAACCGAGAAAATATCAAACAAAGACTACCAATACAAAGTAAGGAAGTTCAATTAAAGTCAAATAAAGTGCCGCAAATGAAACTGGATTAGCCACAAATTCAGAAAGGAGCCAATTCATGTCTGTAAATAGGCTTTGGACTGGAACCCTCAAGGAAAGCAGGCCATCCAAAGTAGACCTAGCAGCGGACGGTACTGACGGGACAGAAGAGCATTGGTAAGACATAGAGTGAAGCAATTCATGATACACATGATTGATCAGCGTGACGAAGCACCATGTAAAGGAAGCCCTCGAGACTTATTTTACTGGTACCTATACTTTAACAGATTTATCATTAATCTCCTTGAATCTATTTACTACTTGTTCTTGATTCATTTCAGATTTTAATCACAAGTCAAGCAATAGGCAAAAGTTAGTATACACTTAATACGTATTTTATATATCACTATAAATATAAAATGAGTTTTCATAAAACAATAAAAACACACTACCTATCAAATAAATACCTATATCAACAAAAGGAGGCCAGTTAATACAATTTAAATCATTGTTACAATAATATTTTTGGATAACACTATAATTGTATTAAAAATGAAGAATATCTGACAAAGGTGGCCTTGTTTCCGTTATTAATCGTGTCGTTTTAGTTACTGAGTGCTTCGATGAGATTTTTTGTTTGTCTTGTATCCTTTTATCTATTAACGATTGTTTAATTTGCGTTCGCAACATGTGGTGATGTAGTCCAGAGTTACCAGTCTAATTTTAACTAAATTAACTAATGTAATGTTGATGACAATGTTAAAACAGTAATGTTGACCTTTCAGACGTCTCAATATGCGAGTACAACTAGACCGTTAAGTTACCAAATAAGTTTTCATTATTAACCTTAAAAACAACACTACCCCAAATCCATTTAAACTAATGATAGAATATTTGAAATTAGTGTAATAGTAATTTCAATGTGATATATTCCTGTCTTCGTTGAAAAGAAATAGGATCTACCCACATTTAATATAACGTTAATACCTGATTTATAGCCGTAAATAATTTTTTAACCAAAACCCTGAGCACAAATTCCTGCAGCAATATGGGTTTGACGTGCTTTTAAACTTCAACATTTCCGTAAGTTCTATTCAAAATAACACAATTCATGTATTTAAGTTTAATCTCCATCCCCAAAATAAAATACTATTAAGTTAAAAATGGTGCGTGTTCAAACATATATGGTTCAGACTTCATTAGCAGACCTTACAAATTTTACTTTTAAAATACATTAAAATGATCATTTTATAAACGAAGTTATAACATGAAATGAATTACCGATGAAGCTGAAATTAATTTATACAAGGCTCTTTCTATACCATAATTACTATTGGTCATTTAAACTTACTTGTACCTTTCGTTTAAATTATTTTAATCCTTACAAAACCTCATACACCTAATATTTTTTCCAAATATTAAATATTTTCATAGTGCCTTTATTCTTGTCTTGATTTTCAACACTTGTGTGTGTCGAATCCACTCAGTTAATAAAATAAACGGATAGGTCAATACAATCTGGAGTTACGGTTCTGTAGGTCGTACTACTGACAAAACTCTAAAAATATTACCGAAGCAACGTTCCCGTCAACAGTCAACAGTACAAGAAACTGAAGTAGTTATATGGTTTTATTAACTTTCCTTTAAATACTGGAAGATTATATATTTGTGGATTTTTTTTAGCAATTTCGGATCCATTGAAAATAATAGTGTAGGGATATAAACCAAATCAGATATTTTTAATAAAGATACATATGACAAATTGTAAAAAAAATTAACAAAAGATCCTATATTTTGTACATGCATGACATTACTTTCAAATTACTTCGAAAGATGTTAAATTATAACTTAGCGCAAAAGTGTAGGTACCAAAAAATTACTAAATTCGTAACAAAGGCTTATTGGCACTCCATCAAATGCCATATAGTTAAACATAGTTACATATAAACAGTGTCCGGGAATAAGTATCGGACAAAGAAGGACATTATTCGTTGACTGAAAAAAGTTTATTGTTACAATAAAAGATGACTTTTTTCGGAAAATTGAAAATAATATTCATAATTGTCATATCTTTCGTACAGTCGTTTTTGCGCACTTTATTCAGCACTGCTCAGGGGAATAACCTGCGAACAGCTGCGAAGACATCCAGCTGCCCGGGTAAGCACCGCGCTCCAGACAAGTATTGAGTGTATTGGAAAGAGTTATGTGTAATATTTTTTGCACTCAATAAGAAAAATGTATACTTTTAAAGCCAACAAATAACGTCTTTCTTTGTCTGACACTTATTCCCGGACACCGTGTATAGAGGTGATGTTAGTGATCCAAGTAAATTGTATGGAACTAAACCCTGATTATTGGTCAGACCTTGGTGTAATAGTACGTTTCAAATTGTATATATAAAGGCAATCACGCTAATACATTTGCATAGCATCTCGGAATAAATATATCCAAGAACGTACGTTTGCAGTCCAATAGGTACTGAAACTATTTTTTATGCAAGAAAGGCAGTAGCGAAACGAGATGGATCACCATGTTTCCAAATTATTTTTTAATTTTTCCTTAGAATTTGCTTATTTGAAACATAAGGTCGAACAAAATTTTTTTATTACTAGAATATAATAAGTATATTAAAAACGGTTAAATTAAATATATCGTATCTAGGACTTTTCATTACAAAGTTATAACGACTTCAAAACTGACGAACTACAATTCCCCCGAAAACGCCTCATACAAATCACAACTGGCTTATGACGTCACTGGCCAGTTATTTACCATTAATTATAAGGGAGTTTATTAAATATGTTTAGTATCTCGTTAAATATTGCGTTTATGTCCTATGTTGCATATTACAATTTTTTCATTTTTTGTGTGGAAACTGAATTCATAATAACTTTTTCAATTTAACTAACAAAAAATGAGACTTTTCTTATTTAAGTTTGGATTAATTGTTTGTAATATGCAATATTTTTTCATCACAAGGTTTTTTTAAACCTACTGTATAGTTTTAAAACATTTTTACAAAAAATATCGGTATCAATCAAATACCCTATTGTACCACTTGCCGTGCATACCCAGTTTAACCACAAGTGAAATCTTGTTAAGTATTTTAGCAAAACCATAGCTAAGCACAACATACCACCAGAATGTATAACTTTACATTTGAATCTTGCTTTTTGGAGATGCTATTTTTTGTACATATTTCAAACTAAGCAACAAAAATGTTGTGTTTCTAACACCCTCTTCCTGCTGAAAAGTAGATGTACTTTAAGAAATATAAAGACAATAAAAGGTATACGGTCTAGTGATTAGATGCACTTTAAGAGTTATAAAGCAAAAAGCTTTCATTTCATAATATTAATTTCATTTAAATAATGCAAAAATTTTATTAAATATATATTTATTTCGATTTATCAAATTTTTCTAAATGATAAAATAATTCTTAAACCCGTACCAAAAATATTAAAAGGTAAATTAGTAATTTCCACAAGTCATTAATTTAGTATAAAATTGATTATTTATTATTTAAAATTCTCAACTTAAAAACTATTTGCCACAATTTTAAAAACATAATAAATGTGTAGCTGTAAAGCAAACCACTACCGGAGTTTTTTCATTCACTCTTAAAACTATATCTTAAAAGCATTAAAAAAAGACAAACTCTACCAACACGTGTTTATACAACTCTTACCATATTATCTATTGAATATATTTGGCGTTAATTTTGTAGAAATTCATTATTCACAATTAAATGAAACTACGTGATGTAGTATTATTTCTACTTTCTTTAATTTCTTTAACCACGATCTAGGTTTCGTTATATTACAACATCTTCAGGTGGGATATTAGCAAAGATTGCTAATATCTTCTTTCTTTGCTAATCATAAAATAATAAAGATCTTTGCTAATATCCCACCTGAAGATGTTGTAATACAACGAAACCTAGGTCGTGGTTAAATTGTGTATATTATCTATATTAATGTATGAGATGTATTTAGCTAATAAAATAATTTAAACTAAACTCAAAACTTTTAAACAAACAAAAATATTCAGAAGAATTAAATACGCGTAGGTTTTCTATCGCATCAAATTGTCATATAAGTAATTTAGGCCCTTGCTTTATAATAACCGAAACTTACTGAAATCGAGCTTTTAGTCACATATAAGATATAATTTTACATCACAAATATTTTTATTTTATTCTTCGTTTAGTGTCCTCAAAGTTCACACTTCTAGCTCATACAAAAATTATATTTCAAGTCTAAGTGTCGACTTTATTTTAAAATATAATTTTTTGATGATAAATGTTCATGTAAAAAAATAAGTTTACACAAACACACAAGCAGCACAAATGATTTTGCAATAATTTAAGTATCTTTAGAAGGTGTAGAAATGCACAACCTTGATTTGTAGAAGGTTGTTCCCTTTGTTGTGCTGCACGGTACAGTTTGCATCAGCCGCCCGTATTCCATAGACCCAACCGGTTTCTGCGCTTTGCAATTTATTTATTTATTTCCTTTTTTATTATTTGCGTCGTCTTATTTTATTTTGCGCGCATTCGGCATAGTGAGGAACAAGCGTGTGCTGGTTCATTGTCCGCTATGCAATCATGCACCGCGGCCAATGACAGCTGATGCACTTTACCAATAGACGTTTCGGAATGCATTTTACGCCATTAAATTTTTTAATATACAAACGGGCTCGAACTCCGACAGATGTTGATTTCAGGATAGTATATTTGTTGTCTGTAGTCTAAAATTATAATACATGTTAGTCTATGATTTGAATTTTATTTATGGATTTAGTCATATATAGATCACATCGTATACTGTAATATTTAGGTACTAAAGATATCAATACAAATTAGAACCATAGAGGTAGGTCTTGTCTTTACATATTTTATGGTTAGGACAAAGGGCAAATAATAAAATATTATTGAATCAGTTTTAAACGAATGTCACCTATCAAATAATTGATAATTTCCTATTGTAATAATGAAACTAATGCTCTATGAAATGTTCCATTATTTCGTATAAATTATCCCCGATTAAAAACTATAATTAAGTGAGGATGAAAACTGTCAAAATCTAATAAATGTTCAAGACGGAAATCAAGATTTAAAAATAATTATTTTTAAAATAAACTTGTTTTCCTTATAGATATAAATGGATTGATACTTCTGGATTAAACATACATTACCAAGATGTAATGTTAGAGGAGAGAACATAAATAACCTCGTCTCGTAAAATTATATTTTTGAAAAACGAAATAAAATTTAAATGATATGAAACAATCACCTCATATTCGGCGATATTTGAAAAACATTTCTTATATACTTACGAAGTCTTGAATGATTTACAAGTTATTAAATGCGACACGAGTTAGGTACTAACACACAGTTGCCCGCAGTATATTCGGTATATTCCAGAACAACATCGCAAAATGCGCAATATAGTTTTCAAACTTATTTTAAACTCTATAATGTTATTCTGATTAATTCGATGACGTGTGTTCACCGTTGATATAATCGTATGAGATCTCCCAGCAAACTTGAAAATAACGAGGGCATATATATTAAAGAATTATACTTTCGAAACAATTATAAAATTAATTTGCCAATCATATTTAAAAAAAACGAAAATCATTATTATTTGTTACACTAACCAAAGTAGAACCTTAATAAGGTTGTATCCAAATAATAAAATATTAAGAAACCATCTTAACCAATATGGCTTCTAGCATAGTGTTAAATTTACTAAGTTATAAGAAAATTAAGTGACCAAAACTCTTCAAAAAAATCCAATGTCAATCTTATTTTTGTTACATTTCAAATTCGTTACGACTACAATAAGAGTGCATTAAAAATGGGCAACAATAGGCTACTTTGTGAAGTTAAAGAGAAAAAATCAGATCTAAAAATACAATATATACCAGAATCATCAGTACTATAACTATCCCATTACAGCAGGTAATTTAACACGGTCTTTTTAATGTATGAAAGTTCCAACAAGTAATGATAAAACGGTTTTCCGTGCATATTTTATACGGTCAATCACAACAAACAGTCGTTCAAATGACTGAAGACTATGAAAATGGATCGGGAAATGAGCAGGAACCCACTTTTCCCACTGGAACTGAAAACTTTCAGGTTGAGATTGAAGTGAAAAAAACATTTTCCTCCATTTCCACCCAAGAGCAATTGTACTAAGGCAAACTTTACAGTACCAACTGAGCAATGCATCTCTCACTTTGAAAGAAACACAATTTTATAAACAAGAACTGTTTTCCTTCGATAATTTTTTATCTACTCTAGGATCGATTTACATTATGCGTCTGTAGGGCCACATTTAGAATGTTTCTATACATTTCCTGAGATTTTCCTTAATAGTCTAGGCCTTGCATCTGTATAGAAGTATTGGCCATATGTAACACTGAAGAAGACGAAATGAAAGTGGGATGTTAAGGCTACAATTGTAGACCAATTTTTAATTTTTCGAAAGGCGCTGTAGACAATTTCAATGCGAATTTTCCACTTCCAATTTGTCACTGTCGAAGTTTTGAGTAAGCCAGGTTCGGAGACATTTGTATTTATTCACCTGTTCTAGTTTTTGATCTGCCAAAGATATGCTTGGTTGGAGATTAGGATTACCATAAACTTTGTCTTGTTAATCCAACCAACAATCTTCTGTAACTCCACTTCCAAAGATGTTATGAGAAACTGTGTCATCACCATACCTCAAGTTGTTGATAATACATCCATTAACTTCAACACGACAGTTTATGTCTTCCAGAGCTTCCATCATGATTACTTCAAGAGTACATGTTAAGAAGAGTTCATGATCAAATGCAACCTTGTCGCACTCCTCTTTTAATGTCAATCTTTTCAGATTCTTCCCCATCAATCCCGATAATGTGCGTTGGTTCCAGTACAGGTTCCGTGTAATACACATGTCTTTCCATCCGATCTAATATTGCTGAGAAGCTCATTTAGACGATTATATTGTACTCTGTTGAAACCTTTCTCATAATCTATGAAACACAGACAGACATTTTGTGCTTGTGTCTAAAATTGACTGTCGCTTAGCTGTTCATCGCACTTTATCCTTATACATATATATTATATTATTTTCAAATATTCCCCTTCAATACAAGATACGTTAAGAGTCCTATAATGGATTAGGTTATCTAGCAATTTAGGTAAATTTGCAAATAGCAATCAATTGCAATATTGAGACAGAAGCAATTGTATGGTACATATACTTGCTATTAGTTCACCTCCAGAGAAAATGTTTTTTGAACAAGGCAATGATGATTGAAAATACCTGTGAAAATTTTGAAAATAATAACATAAAAAATAAATCATATTTTATTACCTCATATAATCCTAAATTACTGCCTTCACATCAAATTTCAGTGATTATTCCTAAATTGTGGCTCTAACCATCTTAAACCGTTTAAAAACTACAATTTAGGTTTTTAGTGAAATTGAAAAAACAGTTTCAATCATTATACAGTAGTAATTAATTTATTTAAAAATTCTTCAAGAGTAGACTTGATAAATGTCCATGCAGATATGAGAATGTAAATGAAATTCCATCTTTTACTGAACATTTTTACACATTACTTCTGATGTCGATCGTTAGTCTATTTAAGTAGGTTAATGAAATGAAAAATAAAACTTACTTATCGATAGTATATTTAAATGCTTTTATTTTTTTCTAACAAATTTTTTTTAAACATTTTATATATTTTTATTGTTTTATGTTACATTTTTCTTTTTTACTTTTTTTTGAGCACAACAACGAACAGGCCTCTACCTGCTCAATCTCATTCCAATGCCTTCCCGTGCTCAATGCCTTGTGGCAACGGGAAAACATTTTACAATAAACCGCAACCTCATACAAAAATGCTAATACTTTTATATCGTCAGCATATTATATCTGAACACAAAAGCTTAACAAACTTCAGAATGACATTATTTCCAAATTAAGAATTGGAGTATATTTCAAGTTTCATCTGCCAAAGGTGTTATTTCTTAATCACAGTGAGGCCGTGTAAAAATGTAGAGATCGCTTAAACACAATTCACAGCGCCAAAAGTATTTTTGTATTTAAAACATGAATAAAATACATTTTCAGCCACGTATCAGCTTAATATGGAAAAGTATGAGAGAAATAAGAAAACTACTTAAAGTCGGCCTTATCATTAATGTGACATAATTTTCAAATGGAAATTAAAATTACTAGTACTTATCACTTATATTGATGATAAACACCTTCTCGAAATGAAATTGCGAAAAAAAGGTCATCATAAATTATGATAATTGCAAACGTTTACTGTTTAAAATTTCTCAAAAAAAATTTTACTATGAAAGTAAACGACAGCAATTACATTGAAGTACAGAATTGCATATATGTGACTTATATTGGATGTGATAGAAAATAATAATACTTTATGTTACAAGTGAATACCGAGACTAAACTTTTATAAAATTATTAAAATGTTTTTATATAACACACTACACCATATTAAAACATAAATAATTTTGATTGAATATAACATGTTCCCCAAGGGGCCTTCGGAGAAAACAATGGCATTACATTAGCCAAGTGTTTATTTTTTTAACAACAGAAGGCGCTGATGGCATTTTGCATGTTCCGTATAGCTATTTACTTTGTTTAGCGGAAAAAGTTTGATTTCAAAAATAAATTCAAAAAATTCCATAAGCAATTTTCTTTTATAAAATTAACAACAATGCCATAAACTTTCAGTAAACATAATAAAACATCTCGTTTATGTCGGACATATAGTTGAAGTTATTTAATATGAAGTCTATATATGAAGTCTAGTCTATTTCATTTGCTGAGAGTTCAAAATCGAAAAACTAGTAATATGCCGAAGTTTTAATTGAACATACAGATTCCATGTGTATATTGCGGCTTACTTAGTGCATAATTCTATGATAATTTGTATTATACAATGTATATTAAGTCCCAATACTGTCAATCTGTCGATAATTATTTAATGAGAACCAATAATCATAAATCAAGCAACAAAAAGCTATCCTCTCCTTTGTTAACAGTATAACAGGATGGAAATAGCTACAAGATACATTTAAAGGTCTTTTAATCGCATGCCATCTCTACACCTTTGCAGTTGGCACAATTGTAAATATAAGTGCAAAAATTTCAACCTTGTTTCGTAAATTAAATCCTTCAACAATCCCAAAAAACACCCATATTGTCATTGACATTTCACATATTAAATTTTGTTGCTCAAAACATAACTTAATCTCACACAAGTGAAAGAATTCATAACACCATCCTATTTGAAGTGCATAAAAATTAATAGCAAGCAATCTTAGTAATAAAAATGTATTATTTTCAATTATAACATTTGACAGATGAAACAAACATATCAATGATAAACCACCTATTTGTACTCAACCTTGTATCATGTTTCACCCTTAAATTGTACGATTATTTACACAAACTAGTCAATCAATTATTTTAATTTAAAGGCGAAACACATGATCGCTGCTCCGCAAAATGCTGACGAGAACGTCAATCAAACAAACGATGTTACCACAAAACCTTGGAACAATAATATTAACATCAACTTGCCCATATGACTTGCAGTTAATATAAAAATAGCTATTTCATCTCTCGTAGGAACCGATATTTCAAATATCATGCATTTTTAGCTACTCATACATTTTGGTTTGTTTTTTTTATTTAGTGGCGAAAACATGTAGTGTTTTTAAGAAAATTGTTAGGCAATAACAAAGAAATTATTTTTTTTATTTTCTTTGTCTTCGGGCCATTTAGAGATAGAATAAAACAAAAAAAATTATGCTAACAAAAGAAGTTTTGGTGAAAGTGATATTATTTTATGGCTCCCAAAAATTAGCTATGTAAACACTCTTCAACTATACTTTAGGGAAATTTTCCTAAGATCATGAAAGTTATGCTTAATATACAAATAATTGAACTGAGCTCATAAAAAGAATGCTGCTCGGATTTCCAATTTCATGAAGAACCCCAAGTGGTGATCGTGAAATACTGCTCAGATTTTTGAATTCATGAAGAATTTTAAGAGTGAATTCAGAAAACAATTATAATGAAAATTGTAAATTACCAACTCATTGATTATGTGAAAATCGACACTATTTCTTAGATGGTAACGTTTTAGATTGTATCGAAGTACTTAAAAAAATCTGTAAAACTTATATGACGACACAAATTATATAAAAAATTAAACTCAGTCAATAAACCAGATAGTATAAGGTAACCACTAAGCAAAAAATACTCACAGATTGTGTAATTATAAAAATTCCTTTAATAAGCCGTCAATCATTACAATTATATGGTCAACCTTTCGTCAATCCGTCGGTATTTCTTCAATACAATTGAGCGCCTAATGGTTGCCCAAGAGATATAAACCAACCTACTAGCAGTTGACTCCACAATGTTAAGAGACTTGAAAAATGTTGAACGGTCAAGTTTACGAATGCTAAATCTGATAAAACCCACTAGCATAAACAGAATCTGGTAAGCCCTGACTATTCAAAGTTGTAGCACCTAAGGAGAATTAAGCATAAAAGAAAATTGTACCAATTTCCATTGCCTATTTTACAAGTGGCAAAACAAAGTGTTCAAGAGAGTATACTGAAATCCATAAAAATTTATTAACAAAAACAAAATTTATAAATTTTTCCCAGTCACAAAAAATATCAGATGTCATGTCAAATTCTAAACTAACCTCGCCACTGAATTTTTAAACAGAAATTTGCAGACTAATAAAAATGATCGTGAGTTTTTAAATAAGGTATGGCTGGCAATTAAGAGGAATGAAAATATTAACAAACCGCATTCCCAATTTTATTTGTTCAAAGATTAGAATGATGTTATACCACGAAAAATCTCTGTTACTCTCATAAAATACAGTGACATATTGATAAACGAGATTCAAACATACTTAAATTGGCTCCATATTTCATAATTAGGATGTGAAACTAAAACATAGAATCAGTTAACATTTCAAAAATAACCATAACATAATCTACAATTGGTTAGTACCAAAATTTTAACGACAGACACGTCACTGCAATCTTCATACAGATCTATTCTCCTAGCGAACCATAATCTGACTTCAGAATAACATAAATTCTTTCGATATTAAGCACACGCAATTAATGGAAAATCATGGAAGACTCAACGATAAAAGGCAGTCAAAGAGTAATAGATTTCGATAGTTTCTATAATTATCCATGGAAACTGAATGTTGTAAAAAAAAACTCCCACTCAATATCGTGATTTTTAGATTTTTTGTGCGTGCTCTCTGTCCTACTATGCATGTTAATCTCCTTAACGTCACCAGCAAGTTTTCTAACTACTTCGTAATTACAATTACTTTTATTCATACTTAGGCTTACCGATATATTTCTTATATTGGCATGCTACACCATAAATCTAGTTTCCCTGAGTTGGTAAGCAAGTATTACTGACTGCAATAATGAAACGCTGAAATTGGTAACTTCAACTTGAACCACTGAAAATAATAGCAAATGGAAGTTCCGTATATTATTAATTTACTGTGATAGTCTCATTAACTAATTACACAATTATGCATCACATGTTGTTATAACAGGAACATGCCACTGGAACAAATGGAACACAGTGTTACGATGGGACATATAATTTATATCTTAACAGTTTTGGACAACTTTGCTCGAATAGATATCGGAACGTGACAAAATTAATTTAAAAAAAAAACACTTTTTGAAGACTATTTTACAATTTGTAGAAATTTAGCTAAATCCTGTTCTACTTATCATTGTTTTATTATAACATTGCATTCAAACTACTATAGACTTTTAAAAGTTCGTGCTCTATAACTCGGTTAATTGACAACACAAAGAAAAGGATTACACGTTAACAGAAAAACAAAGCCATGTAACAGTGTAAATAGTATCAAAATGCATTGTCCTGTTTATGTGAAGCAAACTTAAATATACATAATTTACATAAGTTTCCAAAACTGTTGTTTCGACATCTGTCCATTATACACAGTACACAAGTATTCTCTACAAGAATATCCAATGCGCAAAGACAATCTTATTATAATTTTTTTATATGTATAGATGGGCCTCACGTGTGACAAAATTTTTTATTCTTTCCTAATTACATAATAAGTGAAATATTTTTTTAAGTGGTTGGTTATCAAGTACAGACAACTCTGGCCATAGGATAGCTCATAACTAATGTGCCAGGACATATAAATATTTTTTTACCAACTTTTTCACATAATACCAACTCTGCAAGAGTTAGTATACAATACGGTCTGGCATATACATAGGCTGATTTTACACAAGACTTTTTTTACACCGGGCTTTGCTAATGTAATAACGTATTGTGTTACATTCTTACTTTTCATTTTCAATCATTTCTCACAGCAAAGCAACAATAATATACTCAATTCAATATCTTACTAACTCCTCAGTGCACTTCCAAACAGGTTTTACCTTTCAGGCCCAGGTTCAAAAATACAGTCCTTTAAATCTAAAATAGCAGTATTTAAATCAAAAACTTCTTTTTCTTAGAATGGAAAATGGCTTATTTCCATACTGATCCAAATATTGCGCAGAAAAGAGATGGCTTTGTTAAAATTGTTCATTAAAATGAATATTTTTCTTAAATAACGGCAATTTTATTTGTTTTTAAATCACATAAGATAAAAATACCTCAATATGATTTTGTAATCTACATGACCATCAAAAAACATTTAACGTATACGGCACAAACAATTGCTTTAAATACTTGACTATTCTATTAAATTTTGGTAAAGAATGACATACCAACCACATCAGGTACAACATTCTATTACTTAACTAAAACAGTAGCAAAGAAATTCTTTCTATTTTTATCAGTCTCCAAGTTCAACATTTCCAAACGCCATTCTCAATACTATGAACGTTTTGTAACAAATGGAAAAGAAGCCAGTGATAATTTGAAAGTAATTCGAAAGTAGTGAAACAGAAAATTAATCTTTAATAAAAACATAGTTTTATCACTACTATGGTAACACAATTGACTTCTTGGTCTATTTTATTACTCGCTAAGTGGATAGGCGCATTGGGCAAATTGCATAGTTTTGTATTTTTACTGTGCGAAATACTATTAAAATTTTAATGTGAAAATAGGGGGAAATTAATTTAGAAAAATTTATTTCACAGCAATGCCTTTATGCAATGCAAAAAGTATAAATACATCTTTAGTTCCAATAATAAATGAGGAAACCATATAACTCTTCCACACAATTTTATTTGCTAGCACTTCCTTTATTATTAACTCGGTCCAAAATGTATATGATGTAACGACCTATGACGTAATGTTAACACATATTTTTCCACTAGCTCAGCAATCGTTCACATAATATATTCTTAGGATTGATAATAAAATACGTTTTGTTTACAAGTATTTTCATAACTGTGCAATACATGGATTCCGCCACTGTTCTTCATTTACATACAATATCAAAAACGTTTAAACAACTCTCCCTTTATTGACAAAATGAAAAAATATATATTATTCCATTCCCAAAGCACACATGGGGCCCGACTACTTACATGTTTGTAGCATGTTACAAACCAAAAATCTTATTTTACAAAACAAGTTTTTTAAAAAAAAATATACAGCCAAATGAATATATAATAAAATACAATACAAATTTTGACAAAAAGTTTACGCTTACTTTTTAAACTTAATTACGTATACTAAATTTATCGCTTTTTTTTTATTTTCTCTATTAAAATATAATATTTTTTAAATAGCCCTATTTATAAGCTATATCCCAGCTAGTGTTTAAATTATATTACATTTTAATAATTAATTACCAAAAAAAAATTAATGCAATCAAATATTTAAATTTTCCTAAACAAATCTCAATAGAATATAAAGGATAACACCAGTGTTGTTCGGGTCTAAAGAAATTGAAAAAAATAAATTTCACTACCAAAAGCTGTTTTTATGGAAGTAAAAAGAGCTTGTATTTCTAGACATTTTTCATTATGAAAATGAAAACATCCATCCAGAAAATTCAGAGATATTACCTGGGATCTGCAAAATTTTCATAAAAAAACGTTATTATTTTTATATTTTAATCATTAATCAATTGTAATTAAATGATGTAAAGTGTCGACAACAGTACAAATGGGTAATTTATTCGTTCAAGCCATCGCTTTGTATAAGAGCAAGCGCACATGCAAACAATTCCTCCGTGTCCTTTCTCCGCAGGAGAGAAGGCAGTGGGTATTTTGATGTGATGACACAAATGCACGTAGCAGTCAAATGT
The DNA here is from genome assembly GCA_039881145.1 of Druceiella hillmani. Taxonomy (NCBI): domain Eukaryota; kingdom Metazoa; phylum Arthropoda; class Insecta; order Lepidoptera; family Hepialidae; genus Druceiella; species Druceiella hillmani. The sequence goes on along the minus strand of JAYKKI010000028.1, from coordinate 14,317,336 downwards.
GGCTTGTTCAACGTACTGTTAATATTAATAAAAAGATACATTTTAATTAATTTTATATAACATTATAATGTTTGACTTCTATTTATCATCAATACAATCAATTGATTATAAAAATGAAAAATAAAAACAGCTTTTTAAGATAAACCCTCGATCAGATTTAAAGGCTTTGGTTTTTTAGACTGCCAATGAGACCAGAAATATAATACACTATGTTCCACCATTGTACCGAAGTCCCATCAAATTATATTAGCATCAATGCCAAATTCGTAACCTAATTTACAAAGATTATATTTTAGATATGAGCATTAAATTGGTAATTAAACATTTTTATTAAGTCAATAAAATTATGGTGTTATACTTTTATATACTGCAGTGCCAGTCAGAATTAGTGATACTGGATAATTTTGAGATATGCTACATTGGTTTGTTGGCTCAATCGATAAAAAAAAGTTAGTTGATAGTTCTTATGGTTTTCTAAAATCCAAGTGATCCCAGTACATTAAAAAAGATGTATATTGTTAATCTTTCATTTAGCAATAATGACAAGCTGTGACCAATATAGTTGGCTAAGAATAGCTGGATAGCTAGTAAATGTAATATATCAATGGCTACTGACAAAGGTACATATAAAATTTTTCAATCTTTTACTGACAAGTCAGATTAATATATTAAAAATGAAAAATTTTAAAACCCATTGAAAAATGTCTCAAAACAAAACAACAATGAACAGATAAGAAAGTCCTAGGGTAAAATAGTAGAAAATGTTTTTTAAAGAAAAATAAAGAATAATTATGAAAAAATAGAACTTGAAATGATTGCTTAATGAAATCACTTTTTGAAAAAGATGACAAACCTTATTGCCAAACATATTATCCATGTGAGACATATTTTCCATAACATCACATTATTCTCTGAACTTGAAAGTATCATGAAAAAGTTCAAGGCATAAAATTCAGGTTTACTATCCACACGCTCATCATCAGCAAATTTTATTGTGTTGTAAGATAAAAAAAATATTAGTCTTTTCAAAGTTATAATTTATAACTAAAATTTTTTTAATTTTGTTTGAAATAAAAAAATTACAAGTACACAATTCTATGTTTTGATGAAACTGTTGAACGAAAATGTTGAACGTATAGTAAGAACTCAGATAAAATCCAGAGAATCAAGTTTTTAATTATACTAATTTAGGTTGGATGACACGAACCCATAAACAACCAACTGTCACTGCTGTTTAAAATTAATAAATAAAACTATTTATAACGTAAAATGTGCTAAAGCTGAACAAATCTTAGACAAATTGTACTTTATAAGCCATTATCCAAACAGTCTAGTCATTCTTGGTTTATAGTAATGTGCAACTGTTTGGAAAATATCCTGCAATGCAAACAAGAAACTAATAGAAATATGTCGCAAAGATACATTTCTATTTAGTTTCTCGTACATAAGTGATAACTGTACAAACGTCTAGCTTCACAGTAAGTATAATAAAAAGGAGGTTGAAACAAACCAAGTCTCTCGCCATATATGAAAAATATAAAAGTTATTTATCACACTATTGACAATATAAATAACCATCACATTATGTCCAAACGCTGCTAGAAGTTTAAAACATAATACATTACCAGTCTTCAATATGGCCAAATATTATTCCTTATGACAAAGAACTGAAATAATGAAATACATTGCAAGACCATAGTGACTTAGTCTATATGGTGAATATTGTTTGTTTTTTAATTGTATAAAAGCTCTTAACAGATCTAGGGTACCAAGATATTTGTAGATGTGTCAAATTAAATGTAAAACAAAAAAACTCTGTGCATCAAAATGCCTGCAGATTTTCCAACATTAAGTACATTTTAGACAATCTTAAGAGGACATCAGTTCATGTTCGATTCTCAATTGTTATCTTCATTAAAAATAAATGACATGCGGAGGTATTTACTATTTAATTCGCCAACAATTGATAAATAATGACGGCATATTTTATTGATCATTCATAAAATTTTAAATTATGGCAACACTTCACTTTTAAACTTCAAAACAAATTAATTTTATACAACCTACTGCAGATCACTCGAAACAAATATAAATATAAAATATTATATTTGTGTTGATCAATGCTGGGTAGCAAAAGAGGTGATTTTTAATCTCTCTACAATTTAGCAAATCTGTGGGCATCTTTAGACAATATAATAATTTAAAAATCTAATAGTTCACAAATTTTTCAACTCTCCTAACACTCTTCATTATTCCAATTAAAACAAATTACGTGTTAAATATAAATTTAATTTTGATAAAAACAATATTTCATAGAACGGGGCCAGATTTTTTAAAAAATATGTTATATATCTAGAGACCGATTGAAATGTCAATTACAATTACTGAGTTATTTTATCTTATTTTCCAAAATTGTTACTAGGCGGTTGTCGCCATGAAAAAAGGAAAAAATAGTTTATTCTATCTAAAATGTTATGCTTGTCATGTGTTAAATATATACATATAAATATAATATGCTACATATTATGCCGTGCCACATGTTGACACATATATTGACAATTATACATATTTAACGATCCTGAATTTGATATAAACAGATCTTACGGGTCTACCAAACAGCTGCAATGTATCCGTAGCATATTAACACTCTTACATACCTATATAAAAATATATATATATATACAATATTTATAAACAATTTTTTTAAATAAAAGAAACTAAAAAACAATCTTTTGTATCCCAATCAATATCAATAAATATTTTTCAATCGACCTCTAGAGAACTCGCACTCAGAGCCAAATGCTTAAGACATTTTGAATTAAAGACAATATTACAATGAGAAAGTTCTATTATGATGTAATTTTACAATATTATCAACACAATCAGCCCTATGTTCATATCATCAACACAATCAGCCCTATGTATCATAACATTTTATGAATAATGTAAATGTTACAGAATTATTAGCCTTTAACCAAATCGGTATGTTGTATCATTATGAAACCTTTATTTTGACAGCCACATACTTAAAAATGGTGCCTTATTTCACTTTCCTTAACGGTAGCTAAATCAATTGACATTTGGCTGACTCTTATAGGTTATTTAAATATTTCTTTCCATAATTTAGTACATTTAGCCTCACTAGTATAATTAATTAAACAAACTGAAAATTATATTATATATTAAATTATTTTGCATTTGCAGAAATACTTGTAAAATCTGTGCTCAACAGTTGAGGGATGTATTCATATAATACTTTCAACTATTTAAATAAATAAGAAAATTTCGACAAATTACAGCTGATGTTTAAAGTGATAGAGACATGGAACAAAACAAAACAACCAATAAACCCGAAATAGCCCCATCCCTTTCTTTTTGCTCATAAAATTACATGATGCTAATCTTTTCGCTCAAGCCACTGAACTTTAAGGGAAAATAAAGACAGTGAGTGCAATATAGCATACTGATTTTTAAAGCAAATGTTATGGTAACCGTTATTGTTACGTATTAGCCAACGTGTATGTTAAGTAAATGATACAACATAAGGCTGAATATCTCATTTACAGACTGCAATATAACAAGTATTTTTAAGCTTATTCATATGAGCATAGATTATTAAAAATTCATACACGGAAGGATTTTCTCAATATAAAAGTTTGCAAATATTTTTAGTTATTATAATATGAGACTATGTGAGAAACCAAAATGATAAAGTCTCAGATTGATTGAGTAATTGTAAAGTTTGTAAATAACTCAATTGGAAATTCTTCAATAAATTTTACAAATTTATCTTCACTAATTTAATACTCTCCATATATCATTAGTTCCAATAATGCTAATTATTCGTAATAGTAATGAAAAGAAAAATGTATTGGTAAGAATTTTCACACAGTACCGAGCTTCCAAGAACTACCTTATTATCTTTTCAATAAATAAACTACAAATTTGGGTTCTAAAACAAGGCTTTGGTTATTCACACAAGTACTCAAAACAAGAGCGCGGCAACACATTCATGAAGTGAAGAACATTGATATGAACAGTTACAAATTGATAAACTATATATTCATGGACATTACAAAACTGTCATTTATTAAAAACGAGAATAATTCTTTTTTTTTGTTGCATTGGTAATTTTTGATAAAAACTCTCCGAACAAATTCCTAAATAGATTTTCAAACAGATATTTCTTAAATAATTTTAACATTTCTTCTGAATTATTGTTGTGTTACCATTTAAATAAACTCCTTCAGTGACTTATTCTAGTCATTCTGTAGAATTGAAAGGCTATGCATGCATGATATTTGTTGCTATTTTGACATTTCTCATAGTGGCAGAATTTACAATAGGAACCTTAAGGATATCTTTTAAACCGATAAATTTTAACATGTACAAACCAAAATGAAAATTCCATACTAAATGCAAACAAAATCTTGACAATTTAAACTATTAATTTCACTCCTCGTCGTCACATATATAAACTTTAAACAATAATAATAAAAAATAGAAGAAATGTTGTTTAATGTTAGCCCAAGAGGTGACAAACGCTTGTTGAAATTAAAATAACTTCATAAACAATATAACACTATTAAATATATTTATAAAGTTCAGGTCTTTAATTTACAGTAGTTCCACAAAACAATAATAGATACCCTAGTTCCCTAAAAATCCTAATTCAAGTTGAAAACACACTAGTCGAAGTTCAAATTGTTTAACACTCAATCTGTGTCTGAATCTAATTAATTTCCATTCCACAACTAATTGTATTTACTCATTTATATGCATGTATATTGAAATTTATGGGAATATTACAAAACAAATGAGTTAGATGATACCAAAACCTACCCACTCTAATTGAAGTTTGTGGGCAGCTCGTGTCAAAGCCACACTCCATCATAAGGTGACACTATTTACATTCTATAGTCCAACTTACGTTTTACTCAACATATACATGCCCCTTCTCCATTAAAATACATTCCACCCACAATCAGCTTCACGTCATTATCTATTTGTATATTTATTACTTCATTTATTTATTAAGACAGATGGACTATTACAAAACAATAATAAATAAGCCAATACTGAGACGTCGCCAAAATCACCGGACGGGTCCCAGCCAAGTGCGAACTTCTAGGTCCCTCTAATCGAAGTCGAAGTCCATATTGTATTGTGAGGCTTCGGTTTCAGAGGAAGAGGTGGATGGGGTCAGTTGAGTGGGCGGTGGACCCCAAAAGTTGCCCACGATGACAGTGGCTGCTGGAGTCTCATTGGAAGATGGACCTGCTCGCCGAGCTCGAGCACGAAGGAGTAATGACGAAAGGGTCTGAGCCGCTGTTGAATAAAATTATATGAACACATTAAAAATAAGCAGATTTATGTTGTAAGGTTAAACCGTATAGAACTCAATTATTTCAAAATCATATACGAAAGGGTACAGAATATTTTACGTTCCTTAATATCTATTGACATTATTAAAAACACTTGTAGACTAGATTATTATTAATAAAACATTATATAGAGTTCAATGACACGGAGATTCCACGAAGTACGAAGAAAAAAAAATAACAGAGGATATTTATCAGTCTTAATTCAAACAAATCATTGACGATTGATTATACACACTCGAGAACATAATGAATATTTCCAATTCACTTTTTAATTATAAAGCAGGATGCTCATTTTCAAGTGGTTTTGGGCTCAGGAATAAAACTGATTGTATAGGAATGAAATTTATGTGAAATCTTAATATTATCATAATGATATTTAATAAACATTTCATTCTATCAAGCTGGTTGTTTTAAATATTTACAAAATTATCTTATTATATTATGCAGATTTAGCACCAGCTAATGCAACGTTTCAATTGTCAAGTACTTTATTTTAAGTATGTATTTAAGTTTAACATTACAATACTTGTACTAAAATAATCATAAATGGTCTCCACTATAAACTAAAAACTAATTTGTAATCACAAGATGAAATTGATTACTCGACAAATGATACCAAATAAAAATTGTTATAAACAGCCTATAATTCTTCTCCGCCTTTCTGTTATAACAATAGATATAGATAATTGAGGCACTTTGTAGTCATTTTGTTTTATTATTACCATATACAAATCATGCTCATATCACTAAATACAATTAATTTTTTTTTATTTTCACTAGTACGTATGCTGTGACTGTGACGGAGGGGTAAAATGGCATAAATGGAAGTAAAATAATAGTCGGAGAGCTGGTAACACATGGCAGACCATGGTTTTGACCCAACTAGCTATGTAGATGAAAAGTATCGCTTATAGTAGTTGTATAGGGAATGGTTAGTCTCACAGGTATATACAGGTGCGCCAGGTACTGCGCAGAGCAAAAGTAATGTAAAATATTTGTGTTAAAAAATGTAATTGACCCAGCATAAAATTACACAGATTGTAATTTAATATCAATAATAAACGTAATATATCAACCCCAGATCATTTTATTGGGGTAACTTGGAACCAGACCACACTAATGATATTATTTAAAAAAACAAAAAAAATATTTTTGACCCACGTTGAAATTTTTACAGCGTTTCAACTATATATTTTTTAATTATAATGCCAAAATGCCAGATCATTTCGGTAGTGAGAAAAAGTGCCATATATATATATATATATATATATACATACAGTTTATTATATATGGTTAATCTTACATAAAACCTAAACAAACTCACGTGGTGTAACTTGCGCCTGGGCTTGCGCAGGCGCTCCTAGTGTCCCCGGAGCCTGTCCCTGACCTCCAGTTCCCTGCTCCATAGAAACCACGGCACCCAGCGGCTGCTCCACCACTGTGGGTACTGGAGGCGTGCCTGGCTCAGCAGGTAGCAGTGAACGACGACAAATGGGACATGTCGCATGTAACGCAAGCCAAGGTTCAATACAGCCAGGATGGTAGACATGCTCACACTGTAGTTGCCGGACAGACTCTCCTGAAATAAATGAATGAAGCGGTTTGTATACACAATGGACCAATATTTTGTTAAGTTTATAACACATAGTATCAATATTGAAATATTTTTTTTAACAATTACCTATAATTATACAGAAAAATTAAAGTATTAAGTTTTTACCAAAATATTAGCTTGGCAACTAATAAATTTACCACTTTTCCCAGTGATTTCTGGAATGTTACAGAAACTTCTCAAACATCTCTGGTATATAGAGAAAACGGCATTTGATCTTCTGCTTAGCAACAAGCTTCTGTGAGTAAAGATTAAACAAAAGATGCAAATTTCACAAAGAGACCTAATTAATACTCTTACTTCATGACCTAATTAATACTCTTAATTCCATTCATTGTGAAAGCTAAGCGAAGCAACATGCATCAATGGGTGAATGCTAAAATATAACATATTCATTTTTCGCATACGTGAAAGTAGCTAGGAGCTAGAGAAAAAAGCATATCTGCACCAAAATAAGATATCAGCCAAATAAGATTCTTTTAAATGTGATGGGATATAAATGAAATTATTTGCCGAGAACTCCTTCCAAATAATCGTACAATTATTGTGGACATTTTCTGTGAAGAATTAAGCAGTCACTGCTATACTTCCTACAAATCAAAGAAAAATGTATTTTTACATGAAAATGTTCAACCCCTCAAAGCAAAAGTGACACCTAAAAAATTATTTTCACTTAGATGAACTTTCAGCCACCATATTTTCCAGACCTATCGCTCTCTCTGCTATCATCTGCTATCACTATCTAATTATTTACACAATAAAAAATTTAAAGACGTAGACCATATTATGGACAATGACAGAAAAAGTTAAACACACCATTTCTGTTTTCGAAAGAAAGCTTTTAAGAAGTATTTTTGGTCGTCTAAAATGTAACAACAGAAGTTGTTAAGATGAAAGATGTTGAAGAGAAGAACTAACTCTGAACTTTACAAATTATTGAAAGAACCAGATGTGGTCAAATACATTGCAATTCAGAGAAAGAATAAAATGGGTAGTGCCCTTGAGCAGAACGGACGACAATCAGGCAACAAAAAAGATCTTCTCAGCCAGACCACTGGCTCTCGACAAAGAGGAAGACCTAAACTTAGGTGGCTCAACTGCCTGGAAAAGGAGTAAAAAATCCTAAGTGTAATGAACTGGATATCCCTGGCCAAGAACAAGAAAGCTTAGGAAAGGCAGGGGTTCATCCTGTGCTGTCAAACAAGAAAAAGAAGACAACTCAAAATTCCAAAGAATTCTACAAGAATGAAATTTTATCTCTGCATAGACGCTAACAGCAAGTAGTGGATAATAATGGTACTTATATAGCTAAATAGATTTTATTAATTACTTATAAAAAATAAAGTAACTTGTGAACCGAGATTACAGTTTTATTAGTTATCACCCTAATATGGAAATTTTATTTAATATTACCACAAATTAATATCGTTTTTTTATGATTAATTTTATTATAACACAACACTTTTCATTAAACCATGAATAAATAATAACTTTTTGATAACATTATTAATTGCATTAGAGAAATACATCTCTATGTACATACAGAAGTTTGAAACCACCTTTATAAATGTAAATATTTTTAAATAACACAAGATACGTTGACTTTAGCTTATTACATTTCAATTCAGCAAATAAAAACTGAATATTAAAGAAATAATAGTCAATTCACTTCTGTGGTTTAGTGAGCGTAGCATAAACAAATTGACCAATGCTCTGCGTGAGTCAAATTGTATAATTGACATTAATTCATTGTGGATAGTTAGAAGTGGTCAATCACCACTAACCACAGTTATGATTAATGGAAATTTGCTGTAGTGAGTATAGTTCTATAATGTGAAAGCTTCAAAAATTAGCAAATTAATTAATTGAAAAACGAGAAAAGTAAACAATTATCAGATGAAAATGTGTCTTTAATAGCTACTTTTAAGGCAGTTGTAAGATCCGTTGTTAAAAAACTTAAGGTTTTTCCAAAAGGTCTTCACTAAAAATTAAGGACAGGAATCTGGGAGTTTAATGGACCAAAAATCCGGCAGTGGGCCAAAAGTCACCACTAGTGGGGAGTATAGACTTATAACAAAATATAATTATTGACTCCCACCTTCAGCTATTGCTCAGAACCTGAATAAATAACAGATGATAACGTATGAGTTTCAAATGTTGTAGAAACCCGTTTGTAACTTTTGTCTGTATGAGAGGTTAAGTCAAACCATGATTACCATCAATATAAGCAAGACAAATCGACATGAGCATAAAAATTAAATATCAGAGCAATGGAAAATGATTTTATAGATTAGTTTGAATAGATGGCAGTTTGTTCACTGCAGTTTATATAAAATAAATGAATACAAACTATTTTGACTTCAGTGCAATATAGCAGTGGTCTCAGCAATTTTGCTAGAATAACTGTAGGAGATCTAACATTAACAATATAATGAGGGCAGAGGGACATTTGCAACTTATAAGGAACTATGCTTTACCATTGGGAAGTCATCACATAGAGGAACCACTTCTGTTCCAAATATTTTAGATAATGATCCAATCAGTTAGCAAATTTTGATTTGTCTCTAGAGTCACCAGACCTATCCCGTATTGAAAATTTCTGAGGTGAATAAAACAGAAGAACAAAGGAAGGTTTACCACAAAACACTGTATAATTATAGCAATATTTAGAAGAAGCTTGACATCAAATTGGAGAAGACAATTTAGAAAAAATACAATGGTCAGGAGTTACAACAAAATTATTAGGGTTTTAAGTGGTCATATTGATGACTATAATTTGTACTTATAGTAGATTGTTAAGTAAATGGTTATTTAATATGATTACCTTTTATAATTATTGTTTTGTTTTATCTATTGTCATACTTTCAAAAATGATGCCAAATTTGTGCTTGTAAACTTTCTGACGATTATGCATTTGTAGATTGATAAATATTTTAGACCTGTTTCATGAAAAGATATATAAAACATAGTTACAAATATTTAATAAAACAGAAATAAGAAATAAGATGCTGTACAAAATTATTTCAACAGTAAGTGACAAGTTCAAGTCGGCTATGCTTTATCAAGCTAATAGTAGCACTTAAAAAATTCTCTTCTAGATAACTACTATTGAACTAAGCTAAAAAGTAGCTGACTTCGACTTTCTTGCCACTTACCTGTAAACATCTTATCTTCCTCTGTATTTCTAGCCTTACCTCTTGAAATACTTTGTATACATAAACACTGCCCAAAATCACAGTGATCTCACCGTCACAACTTGGGAGCCGTCGACCCAACATGCGAGCGAGCTCACGCCGAATGAAGTTGCAACTAAGGCAATCACCACTCGTGCCCACTAATACCCATTACTGCACAGGATAGTTTACTAGTTTACTAAATGGCATTAGACTTTTTCATAATAACTTTCAGATATTATGTTGTGCATCCACAAAGGGTAATGGTTACTTTGTATAGGAGCTTCAGCCCCAAAGCGGATGCAAAGAAAATAGTGTACAACCTTCAAGGACGATGCTCTAAACACAGAATCTAACAATATTTTTCATCAATAATCTCACCATAATTACATATAACGGTTAATTCTTGTCAATGAGTAAGCTTCAAAGCTACTGCAAAAAAAGCCAAAACCACAGGACATAACAAAGGACATAACTCGAATAAGTAAGTTAGCAATCACAGGACACACAGTCACTCAAAACTGGGATAGATGTTGATTGTATTAATTGATAGGAGATACATCTAGGACAGATATGTATTAATATCTGTCCTAGATGTACAAGAATCAATTCTGGATAGAGCATTTTCATATTAGCTAACATAATACTCGCACAGCGCTAATCAAATCAGCACCGATTTTAACATAGCACTGAGAGTCATACTTAAATTAACTCATTATTGACAGTTATTACAAGTAATCTTGGTACGAACAAAAAGGGAACAAGTACAGAGGAGTAAATAATTTGTATTGAATATTTTTTCCCACGAGCACATAATAACAGTAAAAAAGGAATTGAGGTGAGACGGATAAATCAAGAACTTTTATTGAAGTTTACTCCTTAAGAATAGATTTTCATATACAGTGCCCCGGTATAAAGTTTTATGAAGAGTAAAATCAGAGGTTTAGAGCATTAAAAAAAGTGTAACAGTTTGTTAAGTTTGGATGTAAGAGGTAATCTCCGAAACTATTTATCCGATTTCAAAAATTTTTTCACCAATATTTAAAAAGGACCTTCAGGATTGCTAATGTTGTATTTTATCCCATTAAAAAAAATTTTCATATATTATATAAAAGTTAAATTTTGTAAGTTTGGATGTAGGAGGTAATCTCCGAAACTAACTCATTCGATTCCAAAAATTCTTTCATCAATATTTAGAAAGGACCTTCAGGATGGACATAGAATGTTCATTATCCCGTTAAAAAAAATTTTCATGGATACCAGTTTTTTAATGTAAGTCAATGAGAAAACAATTAAGCGAATGCATTTCTTATGAACACTGTCTTAATGGTACGAGATATATTAATATTTACATTTATATACTGTAATACCTATTTTATACATTCCAAGCCAATAGTAATTAAGGAGTAAACTACATAGGCGCATCGGAGCTGACACTCGCAATGTTTTTTTTATGTTATTTTAGGAAAAATTAAGGCTTTGAAAAAATTTACTTTTGAAATTATGTACATATACATTAATGTGCAAAAAATTACAAAATTAACTGTGTAATAAATATTCTGGAGTATAATATAGAAAATAGAAGGCATGACAAGATAGAAACACAAACTGTTAAATATTCAGAACAATCATGGTATAGATATTATGAGAAATATATACAAAATGCAATAGGGAGAAAAAGAATAGGTTACTGAGAATATTGTGAAAAAACATCAATGACCTCAAAAATACTTCAGTAACAATATATCCAAACAAACACCTTTAAATACATGTTTAACCTAAAATTCATAATTAACATATGAATATATAATCCCTGATACCAAACCATAACATTTCATAGCGACCCTTTTTGTTAAAGATTAGAACACAACCATATTAAAAACAACCTTACTTTACCTCAATTGCATAAACTGCCTTTTATTTAGTGTTATTATTTATTTATTTTATTTGTTATTTCTGTTCTTAAACACAGATCAGTGTAAGATCAATGTAAGAGTGCACAACCTCGAGAGGAAGGACACTTTCCAAATATCAATTGAAAGATATTGCCGACAAGGCGGCTGCAAATTTAAATCACTATGCATAAGTGTATGTACAGAGGAATTTTTCTGAATTACAGAAATAATATTAATTTTCAGGTACTGGATATTCTTCGAGAAAATTTCTCCTAGTGCGATACTTGAGAATGTCAACTGATAATCACAAAACATTTAATTATCAAAGTGATATCCATCAACATTCAATTCTTGCAAAGTAGTGTTAAACAAACTTTTAACAATAACATACATTAAATAACTGCAACTTTATAATTAGCACTCGCAATTAAAGGACAAACATATCTCTGTGTTTAAATTAATGATTAATTGAATATGCAATTTGGAAAAGGGCACATCTCATATATTTTGACAATACTATTTTTTCTCAGAAATATGATGGAAATATATCCCCACATCTATTTTGTTCCAAAAAGATACATATCTCATAATAATATTGCCACTAGCATCATGGTGTGTACAGGAATAATTTCAAAAAGGTCACAACTCTAGGAGATGTGCCCTTTTCGAATTTAATGCATTTTGATATTGCCGTCAAATAATATTTCTGTCTCTTTTCTTTTTTCACTTATCAAAACAATAATAATATTGCATCAGTTACTGCACTGTCAGTTGCTAGTAAACACGTGGTATTGTGATTCTAGTATGAGTTCTTCCACAGATTCTGATAATCATATTTCGAGAAGAATTTTTTAATATAATTTTTGACGATCAAGATGAGTCACAAAACTCCATTTTTTATAGAACAATTTAATAAATATAAGCCTTTGAGATGTCTCTAAAAAGTATTGTCTGGCATTGAAAATTCCTGACAACATAAAGTATAATTGAAGAGGGTGACTTATGATCAATATTCCTTCAATAGAGATTTTCTTTTTTTAAGGGATATCGCAATAATATTTTAATTACCTGTTCATTATGTTACTATATACACTAACATGTACATATTATATATAGTTCAAAATATGTTATGTCTCAAACGCCATAAAATTGGCAACAGTAACATCAAAAGTGCAGAATAAAATGTGCCAACCTTCTTTGAAGAGTTCCCAGCATACACTGCACTGTAGATTGGCGGCAACCTGATCCTGTGAGACTGGTACATTTGGAATGGCTGCAATTCGCTCTTGGGGCAAGGGTGGAGGTCCCGATCCTTCCAACTGACCTAACAGCTGTGTCACTACTGCATCTAGACCTGCGTGACAAACAAAGAAAAATTTCAAGTTAAAATCCTATGTCAACACAAGTTGATGTATGATTGCGACATTAAACCCCAAATATTGAAAAGTTCTACAATAGCTTTTGATAGGTCATTTTAGTAACAATTCAGTATTGGGGATTCTATTGAATTAAGCATTCAAATTGTGTGTTCATCTCAATTTTTCTTAATCATCTGAGCAACAGTATCTTAATAAAACTGTTTAATAACTTGGATGGATGAAAAATTTTGGTAAAACGTATAAAAAAATCTAATGAATCGATTTACTGTATCAAATGATATTTATAATTAAAACGCCAGTGGTACCTGTAAGTAAATTTAAGTACCCGACAACAAAAATTGGTAATAATTAATATATTTTCTTTTTCCTAGTAAATCTCTCAATACTAAGGATTATGTTCAATATACTCTCAATTTTTGACTAGGAACTTTCCTTCAGCTATCTCAATGCCACCATAAAAAACAGCTTGCTATTTTGACTGAATAAACACCCTAAATTGAATGATTCTACAAATATTGTGGTCTATTACCTCCATATTTTTTCTACAAATGTCTGTTTTATTACAAATATACTGAAAAAATTCTTCTCGTGTAATAATAAAGCCATTTAAGAAACAGGATATTACAATTATTGGTCAAACTGAACATTTCATCAACGAAAGGCTGAAAAGAAAAAACCTGTGAAGTACGAATGGAACTCAAACTACGAGGGTTCCGTACACATTTGAGCATTTATAAACATTTATTGATGCATAATATTCCTACTAAACTATTTACAAAATTTTAATTTTTGCAACGAAAATATATTGCCTAATATATCTTTCAGACACAAATTTTAAAAAAAATTATCGGATTTTTCCCTTTACTTATGCTGTGAGACCTTGCTGCTTGTCAAATTTCATGATGCAAGGTCAACGGGAAATATTCTATAAAATTTTATTTATTTGCGAGTGTCGTAAAATGTGGCAGAAATGGCCATATTTTTATGGTTTTCTTAATGCATTGACTTAAAATACATTACTTAACAGCTCACAACGCTCGCGCCCACTTCTGCGGTCATACCCATTCCACTAGCTTGTCAGCGTTGTAACTGTCAGTCTGAGTGAAATAGGATATAAACAATGTGTATTCAAACCTATGAAGAAATAGCAGGTATTGGACAAAAATAAAGAGATTATAGTATTGTATTTTGTTATGTATTTATCGTTAGATAATAATTTACATTTACAGTAATTGTAAAAGTGCAATTTAATTTCTATAAAAATGTTGATTGCACGTTTTGCGTCTTTTGGTGTAACCTTTACTTCCATTAGGTACTTCTCAGAGTCGAGTATAATCTTCAAAGTTGATATAAATTTACGGACGTAAACTTCAAATGTCAATGTGTCAAAGTCAAATTGACAGATAAACGACTGCAACGAGCCACATTGATACTTGGGTCAGCATGGGCTAGAAGTGATCGTGAACAATGATGCCATCAATATCGTTTTGATCATGACCGCAATGACCACGGTCACCATATGGAACGACACAGTGAGCGTTTTGAATGTTGCGATCGCCTAATGGAATGTACTCTTAAAAGCTTGAATTTTTTAAAGTTCGAAGGGACTGTAAACCTAAGTATTTGATATAAATTTCAACTTGATACTTCTAGGCATTCCTGAGAAAAAGGGTCTTGACAGATAAACAAACAGACGGACCACATAGTGATCCTATAAAGGTTACTTTTTTCCTTTTGGGGTATGGAACCCTAAAAAAAAGTAAAGTGAGAAGGAAATGAAAATGTGGAAGATTAAGAAAAATAGATGGACGAGATTGATAAATACTTAAAAAAAACGGTAATGTCAGATGTCATAAAAATATGAGACTGATTATGGAGGCACGGGCCTGTGTGGTGTGAATTGATATGTTAGAAAAACTAATATGATGTTATATCACTGTTGCTCCCCTTGTCGAAGTAGAAAATGACATTAGCTATAAATAAATTGTAATGCAAATTAATTTAACACAGAATCACACTTACCTTCCCTTCCAAGCACGTAATCTCCAGGTGCTCCGACTAGTACAAAGGGGGCCCCGCCACCGGTGGCGGTGCCCCCACCTGCACCCCCGCCCAGGCCCCACACAAAGTGTTGCAGCAGCGACTCTGCTCCACCCAGCATGCCTCTGTAAAAAAAATGCAAACCTTTCATAAGTATTTTCTTCATATTATGTAGATACATAGAATATCCTATGCTATGTAAATAATAATACTATGTCAAAATAAAATAATTTTAAACAAAAAAAACTGAACCAACTTTGCTCTTGCTAATGGTGCTGGAGAAATTGCAAGTTAGATCATCAAACAAAAATCAATTCATGGCATCCATAAATATAGAAATAAATAGAAGTATTCATGTATTTCCTGTTACTATTTTTGATATGGTTAAATACAAATAACATTGTGTGAATAAAAAATACTGAAACATGGATTTAACCACTTTTATTTAATCACTTTCTGCTATACACACCTAAAAGAAATGTCAAACATGGAACAACTATTATTTAAATATATTTAACCATATAAAACCCACTTGTAAAAAAATACCTAGAATGAAATGACATCTTTTATATTTTAAAATTGGGAAGAATGTAAAAATAAAGATATAACATTAATGGCAACAAACTGTTTTATCGTAACATAAAAATCTCGTTCATACGATTAGACAAAATTAAATGGATATTAGTTTAATAGTCTTCAACTAACTTTTTATAACAGTCATGTTGCTCCAATCTTTTATAACAGTAGATGAAACGTGGTGGTCTTTTATAACAGCAAGTTGATTTTTATACTCCAAATACAAAGAAACAATCTAAACAGTGAAAGTGCACAAAACAAAACAAAATCAATTGCACCTATAGGAAAAGTCATGCTTATATTTCTCTGGGACTCTTGTGGTGTGCTGCACATAGACTATCGGGAAAAAGATAGAACCATCTTTTTTTTTTATGCTTCACTACTAGACTAATTCAAGGATATTATTCAGATTAAATACCCACCCCTGACCAAAAAGAAAGTGTACTTTCATCACAATAACACACCTGCGCATACATCAGGTTTGCTGTTGAAAACTTTATGACCTAAACAAAGCGCTTTCACATGGGTATTTCAAGTGAGTCAATCCGTAAGGAGAAAAGTATATGACAAACCAAGATGACGTAGATATTGATGAGATATTGATGATGGACCAAGATGAAGTAGATACTGGATGTCATCAAATACAAATAGATATATTACAACTCTGCCCAATTACCCACTTGCCATGGAAAAGAACATATATTTTCATAATGGTAACAGTGAAATTTAAAATCATGCTTATGTATAAATGTAGTTATAATATCATCTGTATATAAAACTTGTAAAATTGATGTTAAAAGTAACTCTGCAAACCTTTTATGATGTTTACTACTGAAGCCAAGGATACAGATGGATTCAAGATAACATGGTCCCAAAAATTTTAAAGAATTGATCAAATAACCAAAACAAAACAATGGTACTTTAATATGATTCTGAAAGTGGACACGAATCGGTGAAATAGCACTGCAACGGATAAAACCTCAATAAAAGCAACAGTGTCACAGTCTCCATACATATCGCTCAAAATGAATTTGGATTTCATGAATAAACACTTAGCTATATTTCAAAGAACATAACCCAATATTAAACAGTGGTTATTATAAAAGAAACACAGCGGATAACTGCTTATACAGCTGCTTGCCCTGCATGGTAAAGCACATTTGTACGTACACAACCGCTGTTGTAAAGTATAACATTCAAAACTAATAGTTCACAAAAATGGATTGTTCGCCATAGCCCTCAGACATAGTCCCAAGCTGTCACTTGTTTCTTAATTTAACACTTTAATGGCCTATATTGCAGTTCTGTGTGATTAGATAATTTCAACAAGGAAATAATTTTTCACAAATATTCACAACTCTCAAGTTATAAGGTTTTACCTTAACAAGGGTGGCTAACTGGAATTGTGATATAATTTTTAGTAAAGCCCTTTTTATTTTACAAGAGCCAGGAAGGTGTTCCGACTCTATCCCAATCATTGAACTTAGAAGCTCATAACTCACTTAATTTCTTATCAATTTTTATTTGTTCATTTCTTCAAAAGACTATGCCCAATATAGATATTCTCAAAGCATTGAGCATGTAGAAGAACATAAGCACAAATGGTTATAAAATAAGAATAAATAAGACAAACACACAGCAATTTGAATACATATCTCCTAACTAGTGATCAGTCGTGGACTGTCAGGCAACTCTATAATCCCATTCCTGAAACGGTCTATGGAGCAGAAAAAATATCCAGACTGGGTGCATTTCGCAATTCAGTGTTGAAGCTGTAGAATATACGTGCGTGCTGTAGGCAGGTGAAATGAACTATGACATAATAATCCTCCCATGTAGTAGCCAGGAGTACAAAGAGCTACTAAACTCAAAATCAACATAATGATTTGATAATTTGTAAAAATCCATGACCAAAACTGATTTCTGTCAGAGTTGAAGGGAATTACATCCGACCATGACCATCATAAAATCTGAGGGGAATAAGTAAGGATGATACCCCAAACATTTTGTGATACCAAAACCTATTGCACTTTTTTCATATTTTCTCCAAGATGAAGATATAAGTAGTTTCATACGAAGATCAGATGACTTCATTAATTTCAAGAATACTACGGACTACTTTTAAATAACATAATGATACATTTAATATCACGAAAGACATAAGAATGCCATATGAAAGTCCGTAAAAGTTGTAGGCTTTCTGACAGGTTTCGATAGCTGTGAAACGTGATATGATTATCCATAATTACACTGAGATCTTGCACAGACGAAAAACTTTCGAGTATAATTCCATCCAGCACAAGGGGACACGTAAGTGGAAGCATGTCATCATTGCACATTTTCTTACATTAAAATGTAGCTTATTACTCAGACTCCATTGTATTACTGTTGATATCACCTTGGAACAATTCACTATCAGATTGAATAATGACACATAAGAAGGGTTTTTGATCTGAAAACAACAAACTGTGCTAACAACTGAAGACTAGTCATTTGTCATAATGAGAAACAAAACCTAAATTATTTAGTTATTTATGTACTTTAATGTATTTAATTGATACATATGGCGGGCTTATTGCTACGAGAGCAATCTTTTATATCCAAGACCAATCCAGCCCCGCTCGATGAGCGGCCGAGAATCGAACCCAGATTCCTGTGGTGCGCCGTGTTGTCAAATGCCACATGCTTTATGATCAACCCAACACGTTTAATTATTTTAAACATTAGTAAATCACTACCTGGGCTGACTCCAGATTGAGTAACATAAGGCCGAGATTTGAAATTTAAAAACCCAGTGTTATGAGCCCGAAAAGAATTTTATAAGAGCGGAAGACCTTCCCACCTCACACAATTTTGCTAGTAGAATATCATAGTTGATTCGGTCAAATGCCTTTTCAAAATCAAATTTGCAAATAGTACAATGATGCAGAACAGTTTTGAATATTTTATTAGCAAATGAAGATAATACTGCTATAGGTCTATAATTTTTTTTTTTTTTTATAATCTGCAATCAGCATTTGCTTTTAGCGGACGTTTTATGGGCGATAGGTCAGGTAGAGTGTGCCCTCCAATGAGAGCATCTACTCGTAATCAGGAGATTAGAACATCCTTTCTTTTGAGGCGCTTCTGATAACTACGAGTAAGTAGTTCAGTTGCGAGTTTGTTTGGGTGGCATTCCAGCCTCTCTCTGTATCTTTCTGTCATTTGTGTAAACTCCGATTTCACAGTGTTCATACCCAACTGTTCATGTATTTCCATGTTAGTGATGTACCATGGGACATTCGAGATTGAGCGCAGTATCATATTTTGCATTCGTTACAGTATGGCAATGTTTGAGTTACTGGCACTTCCCCATAACTGAACGCCATGTAGCCAAACTGGTTTTAAGATGGCTTTGTAGATGAGTAGCTTGTTGTTTAGAGATAGTTTATTATTCCTTCCTAGGAGCCATAAAAGGTTGTTGTATCTTATCTTAAGCTCATCTCTCTTTATTTTTATGTGTTGGCACCAGGTTAAACGTCGGTCAAGGTGTAGGTCAAGGTATTTTACGCTGTCTCGTTGGGGAAGTGTGTTGTTCTCCAGTTTTACAGCTGGACAGTTGCCTTTCCGCAAAGTGAAGGTGACATGGACGGACTTAGCAGCGCTTGCCTTGATGCGCCATGTGTGGAGCCAATTTGTTATTTTGTCAAGGCCAGTTTGCAACATTTCTGCGGCTTCATTAGCATTCTTACTGCTTGCCAGAATCGCCGTGTTATCAGCAAATGTCGCAGTTATTGTGCCCTCTGTGCTCGGTAGGTCACTCGTATACAAGGTATACAATAAAGGTCCCAAGAATGATCCTTGGGGAACGTCCGCTTTGACTTCATAGAACTCGGAAGTGGCTTCAGCCTCTTTCACTTGGTACCAGCGTTCTGTCAGGTAGGAGTGTAGTAGTGGATAGAGGCTGTGTGACAAGTATCTTTTTATTTTAAATAGTAATCCCTTATGCCACACTCGATCGAAGGCTTGTTGGATGTCGAGAAAAACTGAGGAACAATACTCTTTGTTTTCCAGGGATTTCCTTATTTTCTCAGTAACTCTATGAACTTGCTCCGTAGTGGAATGATGTGATCTGAATCCAAACTGGTGGTTAGGAATTATTTGTTCTTTTTCAAGTATGGGAAGTATTCTGTTTAGGAGAAGTTTCTCAAAGACTTTCGACAAAATAGGTAATAGTGTAATTGGCCTATATGAGGTTACATTGTTGAGTGGTTTTCCTGGTTTATGAATCATCAGAATTTGTGACATTTTCCATTGTTGTGGGATGTGTTGCACTCTAAGGATACCATTGAATAACGTCATAAGAAATATCACTGCCTTTTTTGGAAGCTGCTTCAATATCTCCTTCGTAATTAAGTCAAAGCCAGGCGATTTTTTGTCTTTAAGGTTTTTGATGACCCTACAGACCTCTGAAAATGTTATGAGAGCAGGTGGTAGTGACATCTGATGAGCTTGACTTAAATTTTGGTCGATATGGTCTTCAAATTGTTGGTCGTTGTTGTCGTTAGGACAAAAAATTCTTGACAGGTGTTTGGCAAAAGCGTCTGCCTTTTCTTGGGGTGTTCTGGCCCACTTCGAGTTCATAGTTAGGGGTGGTTTAGCTATCTGAAGTCTATCGTAGTTCTTAGTGAATTTCCATAGTGAGTAATTAGTGTCCTCAGAAGCACTCAATGATTCAAGCTGTGAGTCTGCAGAGTATCATCACGCCAAGCCTGTAGCATTTCCTTTAGGGTTTTACAAGCATTATTAAAATAGCACTATTTAAATTCTGGATAAAGGTAGCACTATTTAAATTCTTCTTGTCTTCTGTTAGTCTGCTTTGATGCCAGATTTTACGAAGACGTCTCTTATGTAGGACTGCGCTTTTTATTTGTATGGGATAGTTCGTTGGTATAACCTGGGGGTCGAGTGGAGGAGTATTAATCCAACATGCTTCTTGTATCAGTGTTGTAATATGTGTTGTAGCGTTTTCCACTTCCTCTGGTGTTTTTAGAGCTACTTTTAGCTGTAGACGTTCTTCAACATAGTCCCTAAATGATTCCCAGTCAGTTTTTTTGTTGTACAATGTTTCTGGCCTTGTGACTTCTATTAACTTCGTGCTTATGGTTAACATGACAGGTGTGTGGTCTGAGGAGCTGTCATAGCATGATTCTGCCTTGATGTTGTATTTTGAAAGTCCTTTAGCCACAAAAAAATCCAGTAGGTCAGGAATTTTATTTATTATTTTATTTTATTTATTTTATTCGGGTCACTCGGCCAGTATGTTGGCTCGGCTGTTGTGGCAGTAGTCAAGTTATTACTGGTAATACTTGATTTGAGTTGCCAGCCTCGAGTTGTTGTTAGTCTTGAAGCCCAGCACGTGTGTTTAGCGTTCCAGTCGCCGCCCACTGCAAAACGGTTACCAAGCGTACTGAGAAAATGACAGAACATTGCTTCGCTTAGTTTGTGTTTTGGTGGACAGTATATTGTCGAGACAATCAAGTACCCATGTTTATCTTCGACCGCTATTGTGGTTGCCTGGAGGTAATCATGTCTGTAGCTAGGAAGTAGATGATGTTTAATCGATTTTTTTACTATTACTGCAGTTCCAGCATGGCTAGTTCCATCGGGGTGGGAAGTATGGTAACAATTGTGGTTTGCGAACTTAATACATGATGCAGGTGTACAGTGTGCTTCTGAAATTAGCAATACATCAAGCTTGTTTTCCGTCATTAGAATCTCTGCCTCATTTTTGTTTGGAGCTAAACCATTTATGTTCCAAGCAGCTATATGCAGAGTTGTACCTATTTTGATAGTTTATCTACAAGTTTGACTATGAGACTCGTTAGAGTGCCCATTTGTTGGAGTATGATATCAAACTTCTCAGTTTGTTTTAAGAGTATTTCTAAAGAGAGTGACTCTTTTGTGTTGTGTGTGAATTGCGTGCTACTGATGGACTTAGCATTTGTCGTTTGTAGTACTTTAGCATATAACTTTTTAGTGGTATTTTTGTCGTCTCCAGGTTCAATGTTGTTGATATTCAAGTTGTTTGGTGTTTGAGCTTTTCTGTCCATAAAGTTACTTTTAGGCACGATCTTCCGAGTACGTCTAAGTAGTATTTCTTTGTATACCTCACATCCCTTATAATTAGCAGGGTGGGGACCGTTACAAAGGGCACACTGGGCTGAGGTATTACGATCGCGTTTAGTACACTCCGATGTTTTGTGCGACTGTCCACATTTCACACAGCAATATGGACACATCAAAAACTATTGTATGGGCGCAGGCAATAGTTTTTGATGTGTCCATATTGCTGGCATCTCTGTCATTGCACTACAGATTTTTTCTTCTTTGGATCTTCCATTACGATGGATTGGTGGTATATATACTTAAGGCTCTCTATAATTTTTAATTTTTTTTCAATACTCATCTTTTATTAACACATATTTTCATGATATTACACTAAAAACAGCTAATTTTAGATTAATAAACTACCCTATTGAGTCGCCCAGTTGCAAAAAAGCCAGCTATCTAAAAAAAAAAATTAATTTCAAGATTTTTGTCACGTTTGGTTCTTCATGTTGATAGGAACATTGCCAGTGGAGTCTGTGATTGAAAAACCAATTTAAACTCTCTTAAAACTTTATTAGAAATATTCATATGGTGTAGTCACACCTAACCAAACCTGCTATTTCTTGAAGGCATCAAGGTATATAACCTGCTAGTAATTGTATGTGAGCAGAGCCTGGTATCCTTAGTAGATCTGATACAGACCTGAAAATTACAGGGTACTCCTAAGGTCTAACTTCCTTTCATTAAAAAGTTACTTTTCACACCTTTTTCAGCATAAAGTGCAGTTAAAATTAAGATCTGCTTCCCATTATTGAACTCCCATTTATTCAGTCAGTCAGGGTACACTGAAATCTCGAATGGGGCTTTTGTCAATTCACATTATTACAAAAGTTCAACGGGAGGCTTAAAAATCAGGGAGAAGTATTCAAATCTTAACCATCTTGGAAGCAAAAGCTATTGTACGAGACTGGAAATTGTATGTCAATATAATAATGAAGGTTACGAGTAAATAGGCTTTTTAGTTCTTAAAGCCGCAAAGTTTAATTTAACAAAGAGCAGAAATAAGAGGTTTACCTAATGCAAGATGAACCATTTTATAATTTTGAAAGTGTTGAGCCCAAAAACCTTAATGAGAAAAGGGAAAATTTTAGGTATAAGGGAAGTAAAAAAGATGGATGTTGAGAGACTCCTTGATATGAATTTCAGTCATGGACGATTGCAAAAACATAAGTTAAGTTTTTATAGAGAAGTTATACGCATGCAAAATATTCGTGTCGGAGTAGTTATTGAAATGTAAGGTAAAAATGAAAAGCACCATGAAGGTTTTGAATTAATGGGTGAAGAAAAGGAAGAGTATAGCGAGGTATATTTTGATTATAGTTAATTTTTTATTATTTTATTTAATAACTATGTAATAAACAATATATATTAAGGCTCTTTCCATTCCTAGATTTCTGTAGCCATATGGCAAAAATGGAATAATTCTAGTTTTGTAATGCCCATCCGTCTGTCACAACCTTATTATTTGTACGTTACGTGTCACCATGTAATTTTGCAACTATAGGTTTAAAAAATGTTAAAAATCCCAGCACTTCATTAAAACCTTCAAAGGAAATTATTTCAGTTAACTTGTATCAACTATTTTCAGACAGTTTAAAGTAAAAACAATTTTCAGGATGTTGTATTTGATCACTTTTTGCTTAAATTTTCTGATTTCAAATGTCCTGATTTTACTACGCTAAGTATAGGTAAAAAGAGTGCTACTATGCTTATCCATAAAATTACATGATACAACAAAGGGCTGTTTGGTATTTTCAATGGAATTTCTCATTATAATGAAAAATATTTATTGTACGGTTGCGAAACTGATAAATATCACATAACATATATGTCAAATTTTTGAGCTTTCAAAACTAAAAAAAAAACTGTTTTATTATTTTACAAAAAAAAACAATAATCATGTTTGTCAGAGTTGCTACCAAATTTCTTGCCGTTCCTGAAATTTCAACCGAACGAACTTAACTGGTTTTGCAATTGGATGTCTAAATTATATCTTAACAGATTTCAATACATGCCTTTATTTAATCCACTTAAAACTTTTTTATAGGTTATCCATTATATATTGCCAACAGAAACCGAGTTCCCTTTTTTGTACTACCCTTTTTCAGATTCATCTGCTATTCCTTCCCCCTCATCAAAAATAAGCACCTAACTTAAATTCTAGATGTCTATTGTTACATATCTTAAGCATTTGAGATGTTCTGCCAAGCGCTACCAAGCACTAACAATCCAACGTAATTAGCATAAATCAAATATAAAGCTAGCATACATCCCTCAACACTCGCAATTATCATTCACAATATTATTGACACAATTGGTAATATATATGACGAATTAAAAGATGGCTGTCTTTATTTTTAATGCTTTAGAAATGACAACAATGATTTATTGAGAAAAGAATATCATTTTAATGGTACTTTACATTTCGTTGAAATATATTTTAGCCTCGCAAATTTAAAAAAAATTACATTATCCCTCATCAAGTATAGGCATATGCTTTATATAACAATACATTAACATACACTATTTTGACCGTGACACGCCTGATGAATTACAATATGTACAAACTTAAAAGTCATTAAATACAAAAACCACAGCTGCCCACGTCATTACATCATACTTATGTTTACTTTCATTAACAAAAATTGTATAATCTAATGAAGAAACGAAATGTGAAGATAACAATTTCCTACTTGATAATAAGTTTCATCGGCATAAATGTCGACTTATAATAATATTATAATGTAATTGTGGACAATCAGTAAATATAACTTGTGAATTGCATTTGTAAAACAAGCGATTTTATATATCTTAAAGAAACCTCAACAACTAAAAGATTTGAATTTAAAATAAAATTCTAACATTTTACCATAATACAATTACTTAAAATTGTATTTTTCTTAGGTAATATAAATTAACCATTTATGAAAAAGTTCAATATGGCATTTAGCTCATATGATATTATACTTTTAAAACCATATTTTCCTCTTGAAGTTTGTAATTTCTGTCAATATCAAGTAATTTTATGAAACAGTTCTATTAAAATATGGGTAGTTTTCCATTAATACTAAAATCTACCATGAAGTAAACCTAATGTATTGATAAAAACTACAAGGTAGTTGAACAACTCATTGAAAAGTATCGACACATTTTCTTATTCCAATGTATGAATATTAGTATATTGCTACGCATCTTCTTTTTGAAGTAAAAATCAAAATTCATATCAAATAACTTGTAAAATAACAGTTTTGAACTTTATAAACGGTTCAAGCTCATTCTAAAAACTCATGTGGGTCAAATGGCATTCTAAATATTATTCATTATAGGCTGTCAGTCAAACTTATAAACAAACTATCCTCATAATTTTAGTTTACTTTCACTTTGGATTTTTATATTTTACTAACTAGACAATTGAGCTTAAGAAAAACGTAAATATTATTAAAATCAAATAGTATAAAACTAATCAACTTACCTCCGCCAACCTCCAGACATGAGAAATGCAAAATCATTTTCTATTTGATGATTCACATCCTATAATAAAAAAATGAACATATATAAGTATTTATGTTGAATTGGTTATCATAAGAACTAACATGGTTTCTAAACACACAACACTTTCTAAATAAACAATGACTTCTCTTGTTGTTTGTATAAAAAAGATACACAACTGGCCCTAAATTTGAGACTATATCATCGCAACCAAATTGGAAAAATGAAATAAAACACAAAACCTAATAAGTAAAAGAAATAAACGTATTTAATCATCCATTAAGAAATAAAACTGAGATTTCCAATCAATCTCCACGTATGAATTTATTAATCATGTCTCGTATAGTAATGACCCTAACTAAAGTTTTCAAAATCAATAAATTTGTTTGTAGACAATAACTAAAATTTGTGGATACGTTTCAATGCTAATTGCGCATACTTTTCTATTTTTAGGAAGTCTTAATAACTTCAGTTAGTAAAATAAGCAATTTTACTTAAATTGTATCACAAAAAAAAGCATATTTCAGCAAGGAAAAATAATTGCTAACTTTGCATAATATAAGAGAATAAAAAAGAAGTCAATAAAGGAGTCATAGTAATTAACTTTATTAACTCTTTCACAGCACTCATTGATGTTTTGGAACAATTCACAAATTGTATCCTAGCCTAAATAATATAAAAAAAAATTCTATCTCCATATTCATAATTAGCCATGTGCAATGTACACATTTTTATTCTATAATCAATAGTTTTATTGCCCTTAATAACAAAAGGTTTTCAGATGTGGTATCAAACTTTTGACTGGCTATATTTCAATATGCGATGTGTCAATGTAAATAGAAAAACCAATAATATAAGGGCATTCACGGAGTAAAAAAATGTTACTAAAATTATAGTAAAGTTTACATGTACCAAATACCTTAATTGAACTGTATTAAAGAATGTATTAGTCTTATTAATGTTTATGACTCACATCACATAAACAAAAATACATACAACAAATACAGATTATTACAAAATGTGTTGAAAATATTTTTGATATCTTTTCTCAATAATTACTACATATTAGCTGAAATGTTTTTAAGTATACAAATCTGATCAACAATATCAAAGAATTCACCTAAAAAAACATTGATCTGATCATTAAATAGAATCAAATAAAAATGGTAATCTCCAAAATATGGAAAAGCTGCCAACGACACAAAAGGGTTTCAAAACGAACTACGTTTTCTGAAATATATTTCTAATTGTAATGTCAAAAGTAAATTAAGATAAAGTTAGTTCTCATGAGATGTCAAAATGACATTTAGCTATTAATTTTTTAACTAGTATTTCCTTCTTGCTTTGTATTGGTGTGGACCAGTTTTATCAGAACATCAGCCGTTTTAAAAAACAACCATAATTTTAAGTTAGTTGATGCTTATTTTTTTTTTTAATTTGCTTATTTGTTTTTGTAGAATAAACAAATTTATTATTTTGAAACTAGATTTTTCTCGAGTTCATAAAATACTGATCAAAAAAAATTATCTAAACTAAATCAATTGTTTAAATAAACCATAATTGCCCATGTGAAATTTGTTCCCATCTAACATTATTTTCTATAACATTCTTAAATAAATGTACATAGTAAAAAATTAATAAAAAGATATATGCAACAAGTATTATATCCAAATATCATATACTCACTTGCTGCATTTCATCGGAATCATCCAAGGACGTCAAATCTGCTTCACTAATATCATCTCCAGATACTCCTGAACTGTCACCTTCATGTTCCAACTGTTCTATAAATCCGCCAGCACAATATGGACAAATGTAATCCTGAAAATTACAAACATTTTACAAATTTATATGAGTAAGCTTTATGATTAATATGGATGTTAAGCATATTTTTTATATTCTGGCAATAAGCAAAGTTTTATAAATATATAACAATTACATGGAAAACATCTTATTAAATGTTTCATGAAGTATAAACTATATCAATAGGGTATTTGGAACATGTATAAAAATAATTATTTGATCTATGTATGTAACAGTTTTAGAGTTAGGAATAATGATTAACCATGTTTGCAATAACTTGAGTATAAATATTCTGAATTAATGGTTGAAATAAAAAATAATATAGCATTTTAAAATTTACAGTTAAATTCCGAACCGCCAATCAGAAAGTGTGATGTCAAAATGCACCACACAGGTAATGGACGGCCAACTTCAAGTAATTGTGTAAGGAAGATAGCAGGATCCAATAAATTTTTCATTAAACAATATGTATCTATCAATATAGGATGTTAAAGTGCGTGAAAGAGACAGGGCCTCTCTTTTTCAATTTGATTATTTGTTTGGGGCATTATGACATAAAAATTATCAAATACTCTATTGAAATAAGTAGAAAAACGAGTGTGATATTTTATTTTTAACATATCCATTTCAAGTATCAAAAATATATCCGAAGCAAGATTTTTCCAAGATAAGGATATTATTTCAAATTTTGTATTAATCTCATAAATCAGCAGCTTAATATACCTACCTCTGCTATATTTTATAAAATGTGTTATATATAAATGAAAATAAATATGTACACTGCCATGTCAAGCCAATATAAAACATGAGTGATTAAAAAAGAAAAAACCTACTTGATATTGAAATTATTTAACGTGCATATTTAATAGAGACGCGAGCCCCGTTTTAATAATTATAAATTTTCAGTAGGGTTCCCCTTAAATAACTCATATTTTATATTGGTGTGGTATGATTTTAAAATAATCATGGCTAGTATAGTGTGAAAATGTTTTTAAAAACAATTCGTAAAGAAAACATTATAAAAATTACAAAATATGAAAAAATTAGCAGCACATTCAAAAATAAGCATTAACATCAATAATGAAAAAGTATTTAAAGAAAATCATCAATTAAAGACAATATCACTAAAATAAAAATATTATTTCCGACTTACAAGGTATTTATCTTTGACCTTGGTAATTATTGAAGATTTAGCTTTTCAATGTCTAGTTCACTAGAGCAGAAATGAAAAAGAATAGACAGAACTAAAAATATGTTTCAAGTATAAAATGAATGCACTTTGCGAATGATATTTTTCAGTTCTTTTTTTTACAATAGTGGATATGTATGGTGGCACACGAGATATTTTTAACAACATTGAAACGCTTGACATTACTGTCAAACGCAAAACGAGAATGCATGTTAAAATAATAAGATATGTACATTAATATTTTAATGTGAGTATTCGCACTTTTGTCACTTATTGTTTCAAGAAAAGAACACGTAATGCAAAACATTTAAATTCACGTGGTAATGAAAATAAAATTGTAAATGTAATTATTTACTGTTTTATCCTTGAATCATGCAAGTTCTATATAATTTTAAGAGAATTAGTTAACACAACCATAGAATTGTATTATTACCAAGAATACAATTATATTTCTTCCTAACCCAGCATTTTCGTACAATTAACAACAATCGCACAACACAATTTCTTCGTGAAAACAATGTAATTACTTCCGTTCGCTAATAACTATTCAATAACTTCGCACATGAGTATGAAGGTAATAGCTAATTCAAATTTAAGTGGATAAAGTTGGTAATTTTAATAAAGTTTGTTATTTTTGTAACATTTTTATCAATTTATCAATATAATTACGTCAACCCATAGAACGTCATTGCAACAGAACAGATTTCCCATTTACGACATTAGATTTTTCACAAAATAACCAACACAAAGCAAAAAGTTCTACCAAAATTAGATGTAAATATTTATCTCACTAGATAATTCGGCAAGAAACAAATAAAATATCGATTTTTAATACCTGTAAGTGATGTTCAAATTCAACATTACATCTGTGACAAAAGAAACGTAAAGGAGGCGGTCTCCGTTCTACCATCGCCTCAGCCATTTTTATTAATTTAAACTATAGAACATATATGCAAAGTTTATAATAATATCACTTTCACAAGGTTGTGTGCAACGAACAAAAATTTAGACATTCGCCATTTTTCTGAGACAGCACAACCCTATCATAGACAATTTTTTTAGTTTACACATCAGTGTCGTCTAATTTAAAATGCAAAAGCGGTTAAACAAAAAAGATATCAAGCAAATTATATTAACTATTAGTGGGATGTACAGCTCAATACATTAAAGTCATTATATTCGTGACTTTTAATTCATTTACTTTAAATATTCTTGTTAGCATACAAAAAGAAATAGTATTTGAAAATTATTATTTTTGTTATTGAATTTCCTTTCATATAAATAATTTTACAAATTACTTTCAAAAACAAATCATAACTATATTTTATATTTAATAACACTCTTTTTAATTAAAAAATGAGACTTAGGAATATATAATGACGCATAAGTAATTAAAAATTAAGTAGGCTAATCAAGAAGTTTGAAAATATAAGGGTTATTAAGGATAGTCAAAAAAGAAAATAAACTACAGTACATAAAAATAATTAATGTAATTATTAAATAAAAGTATTTTCATATGTTGGCAAAAATAATATTGTAACGTTTTAAGAATGTTTTTTCAATAAAATTAAATTTTCAATTATATGCATATATATATGTGTATATATATATATATACATATATATATATATATATATACATATATATATATATATATATATATTTATATATATATAAATTGAAAAAATGATAAAAAATATTTAAGGTAAAATTTATGTTTTAATATATACCTATTCATTTTTTTTACAATTTTTGAATCCAAAAAACCAGGACATGTGTGAAAACGGTTTAGAAATTATTTTCGCTCACTTTCACACAGAGTAAAGGTATGCTACACAATCATTAATTTTATATGATGGCAGCATATTAAAAATTAATTTATTTAGTAAGATACGTCCGTTAAGGAATATACGTGTAAAATAATAATTGTATAAGAAAATAATAACAAGTTGGAATTTATATTTTTATAGATGAACGTGAATAAAAGTAATATGTAAAAGAAAACATATTGTTATTAATCTGCATTGGACGATGTGTTCTATTGAACATATCTTTAAAAAATTAATGATTACAGTAGCGAAATGTTAACTCTCGATCTATGCTTAAATTACACAAAATTGTTTAGGTTAAATAGTAATAAAAATGTAATATTTATATTACTTTATAACATAAACTGTTTGTTATTGACACGTTTAGATGACATTACTAATATAACTAGACCTCAGTACCTTTCCACGTAAATCTTGATATGCAAAGAGAAAAGAAATTTGTATCTATGGTCATAAATAGGTGAATTTATCAGTAAAATGTCACACTGTAATTATTTTGCAAGATTAGTTTAAGGATTGCCAGATAAAATAGTTCAGTAATAAATTGATATAGCTATATAAGTAAAATTTTTTACAAAAATATTAGTGTAAATGAATTTGGTTAACTCACTGTTATTTAACGGGATACATTTGCATCATTGTGTGATCTAGAAATGTGTGTGAAATAACAATTTCTACTAATGGAAGATTTGCCTAATTGTATTACCTTTAGGAAAATATTTGCTTACACTTAGTCATAGATTGTGAACCTATTTTCAGAGTTGTGTCTGATTAAATGTTCTGACAAAATAGTCGATATAACTGTAACGATGAACGAAAAAAAGCTCGTACATAACTTCAAAAGTTATCTTGGGCTAGAGAACCCAGCTCTTAAGGTATGTTAATTTAAGTATCCACGTAATTTGTTCATAATCAACAATAATTCGAATTCTTTCTTAATAGAAAGTTTGTACTTTTTTCAGAATATAAATGAAAAAAACGGACCACTGCAGGAGCTTAAACCAAAATTGTTAACAGGTATTAATGTCAGAGACGTATATTTTTATCGAAAATAATTGTTATGTTATAGTTCAATTTATTTGAATTTCTATGTATTGATATATGTATTTTAATTGAATAGATTAAATGCTTGGAATTTATTAGTTCTCTCATGGCCAACACTAAGCAACAATTTTAGTGTTACTCACTAGAATAGGCAAACTTCAAGCCAGGAGGGCATGTTTTTCAACAAAATTGATTTAAACTGAAAAATATTAATATAGTAAACTTAAAATATTTGCTTACAATGTAGTTGGTAATTTGGTAATATAATTAAAGAAATTAATACTAATTGGAGTTGTACAAAATGATATTCCAAATAAAAGTTAATTTTACACACTTTCTTCCATCATAAAAACGTGGAGATTTAATCTTGTATTTATTAATAGATATTATTACAAATGCTATATTTAAAAGTATTTTGGAGAATGAACATCACATTTTTTTATAAGTCAAAATCATCATAAAAAATTCCCCAGCTCAAAATACATCTTGACAAATTTATAGTTATTATTGATAATTAAATTTAACTCAAATTTAAAATGGGTGAAGCTAAACAATACCTTTCCTTGAAAACCGTTTATTAAAAAATAATTCTAATTCTATTTTTTTCTTTATTTTTATTTGAAGTGACCAAAACGGTAAAATATAATCAATGCTCTTACGAAAAATTGATTATTGAAAGAAATCTTATCTTTACAGATAGATGTTTGAGCTGTCATAAAAAATGTTACGTATTAATTATTATCTCCATATAATTTGCTTTCACTTTATTCTTTCTACCGAACATAAAAATTTTATTATTATTTATCCATAATTCCCACACAACTTTGGAACAGCATAATTTTTTTTCCATAATTTCATGTTATGAATTTATTCTTGGGACTAAATACATATAATATTTATTATTGGGTTTAATACATTCTAACAGCATAACAGAGCATATATCATTGTTATTATTGTATTTATTTATTAAAAACTAAAATTGTTATAAACTAAACAGAAAAAATTATACCACATTAGTAAGTAAAATAAGCACACACTTAGTAGCCAAATGCCAATAATGGAGCTCTTACAATTTCATTATATCCATCCGAATATCACATATCTGTTTCTGTTTAAAAACTATATAAACACAGAAATAGAAAGCAATTTTTAATTTTCTATGAAGTATATTCCCATACATCGACCTTGGGACAGAAAAAGTTTTTTTCGCAGACTTCATTAAATGGGTTGCCATTGAAAAGATTTTCTACAATGCAGTTCAAAAGTCTATAATATTTTTTTGATATGATGTTCCCTTTTTCAAATATGAGTCTCTAAATTCAAATGTTTTGTGCTGTGTTTATCAGCCATCATGTCACACCACAAAATTGGGTTAACAGCATTTAGTGAGGAATTTAGTGCAAAATTATTGCAGATAAACTTGTATTAATAAATTAAACAAATATAGGTAGCCAAATTCTTCATGTTATGTCTGTGGAAGGTCTATTAAAGAATAAATTTAAAGAGTGACCAATAATAGTAGTATTATAATTAAATATAAACAGTAGTTAAGTAGCAATACTATGTACCCTTAAATGTTTGAACATTTATATATTTTAGCTATTAGAGTTCTACTCATACCTAACAGTTTTATTTTAATTGATTTAAAAGTTACGTTGTAAAATATGTGTTGTTTCCCATCAAGATTACTACTAAAATGTAGTGCTTTTGAATAATTGTATAGTTATTACACATATCTTTTAGTTTAATATGGTAGGACAGTCACTACAGATTAGCATTCATTGCAATTGGCAAGAAAAATATCTGGTTATATATGTCAAAATAAATAAAACTATTTTGTGATAGTAAAAGTTTCCATTTTATCTCGACCAAATAAAGTTAAATTATAAATATTATTTTATATATAAGCAATGGAGTAAAGGAATGTGTTTATTGAGATAATAATATTGAAAATAATAACAATAACAAATATTATCTCTGAGACTTTGTGGCAAGTTGTGTTAGTTATAATCAACAAGTAGTCAATGGGTAAATAGGAACTGTTTTATTTTACACATAAATTATCTTCACGTTTCAAAATAACAATGATTTCTTGCACTTTGTGTCAACCAATAGTAGCTTATGAAAACACAAGTGGCTATGTGCAATGAATTAATTAAAGCAATGACTAATACAAACCTGTTTGCTAATTTCTTACAAAGGACGCTTTAAGGAAATGGAAATTTGTACAATCTGACCCAATGTTTAAAAAATATAGGAAAAATTGAAACAATTGCACGAAGAAAGTACAGGTACAGAAAAGAATTATGGTTATCGTAGGAAGGTAAAAATATTTAAATTCAATTGAATTCAAATTACGTAATGTAAGAGCATAGGAGGTAATAAGTTAAAATAAAATAAACAATTTAAAAGAATCAAACATCTGGCACAAGGGTGATGTCAACAAAGAATTGCTTGTTAATGAATAATGAAAGAATGAATGAAATTTCACATGATCAAAGAATTATATTTAATAAAAAGGCATATTCATATCTTATTTCAGCATTGTTGCTGTTCAAAAGGGGAAGTAACAATTGTACTTACAAAAAATATATTTCAGACATTAAAAGTCAGCGTGACATGTACGGAAACCGATTGGAATTTTTTTTTCTCTTATTTTATTTGAGACTTGACAACAGAGTAACCATTTGGTTACTCTGTTGCTGTATGAAGGCAGTATATTCACCAGAGGTTAATTTATGCAGTTGCGAGTAGTAAGATACACCCGTTAAGGCATATACATATAAAGTAGTAATTGTGTAAGGAAACAATAGCCAGTTTTAATTTACATTCATGTAGTTGAAACGTGGGTAAAAGTTATATGTAATGAAAATTATAAGTAAATGTCCCTTTATTAAGCTGCCTTATACATTGGACGAAGTATTCGATTGATCACATCCCTAAAATTATACTACTTAATTACATAGCTAGTATATTTGATGTTAATCAGCAGAATTAGTGTATTTAATTTTAAATCAACAATGTTTGAACAATGAAATTTCACACTGCATATTGTTATGTATCACAGAACCTTCGCGGTCCGTTAACCATTCACCTTTGGGTGTTTTTTACTCTCCGTTTGTTGTTTGGTATACTATTACTCAGCGCCTTTTTTTGTAAGATACCAATTTTTTAGCTTAATTAGGAGACACTTATCTGATATTTGCCGCCATTCATTCCATTCATTGCCTTACCTTGTTTATTTAACACAAATCTGCAACATGGCGATTGATAAGGTGTTATGTCAATAGTTATATATTGATTACATTTGAGTATTTCTAATCTGAATCATAAGCCTAATGTGTGTATGACACTTTAAATTAATGTAATTGAAAACATCTAACATTAAATAATATGGAAATGTGAATAATATGGACATGTTTTTTGGAAAGAACAGCAAATCCAGGTCTTCAGTCTGGCAGCTTTCGTGCCTAAACCACGGCGTCAAGCCATGCATGGGTTATGTCTTAATGTTTCTGCTTATATATTTCGCAAATTTAAAAGCATTGGATCTCATCCTTATAACTGCATATTATGACGATACTCCCCTACAACATATTAAAAAGTAATAAAAAAAATGCATGATTCATTATTATCATACTTGATAGTCCTTGTTAGCTCTAAAATAAGATGACCTAGAGATCTAATCCTTAAAA
Source organism: Druceiella hillmani (assembly GCA_039881145.1). Lineage (NCBI taxonomy): Eukaryota > Metazoa > Arthropoda > Insecta > Lepidoptera > Hepialidae > Druceiella > Druceiella hillmani. The sequence goes on along the minus strand of JAYKKI010000028.1, from coordinate 14,282,078 downwards.
TATTGAGAAGTTAGGAACTTCCACTTTTTTTTAAGAGGTTACTGATTACCTGTTTTTATTCGACTGCGGCACAAAAAATATTATGAATTTCACAGGCTAAGTATGTATGTACTCGTATGTGAGTGAGTAAGTTTGTTACCACGTATAGACTAAACTACTAAAGTGATTTCAACAAATGAGGTGTTCTTAGATTCGTCTTGACCTAGAGAGTGTCCTAGGGTATATAACGTTATGAATTTCACAGGCATTTCGTGTTTTTTAGTTATTTTTTCCATGTTTAGTTTTAGTTTTCTCTTTTGTTTCTATTACAAGTGTAGCTGATTTCGAAGTAAAAAATAACTTATTAAATATGTATAGAACTTATCCTATGACAGTTCCATACGTAATTGGATACATATAAAAGTTTAAACATTCAAGAGTACATATTATTTATTTCAAATTATTTACAAAATATATTTTTTTACCATGTATATATATTGCCTAGTTTATCTTATAATTCCACATAGAATTAGTAATGGAAAATTTTTGGATTTTTAGAATTAGTAATAGAAATTTTTTTTTGTTAAGGGGAGTGCCATATAGGTTTTGATATCTGTAAGTGTAACCTTGAATTGTACAGGAGTGTAGGTTCTTAGTATTTGGTATAAATATCAATTTGATACCTCTAGCCGTTCCTGAGAAAAAGTGTTTTGGGAGAGATATGTAGATGGACAACAAAGTGATTGTATAAGCATTCTGTTTTTTTATTCTAACATATGGAATGCTAAAAATAGATTCAGTTTTGATTAGGACAACTTTGTTATTCTGGAATGATATGTGGTACTACGTATTTACCCATACCATAATACGATATTGCATATTCTATTTTAAGTATACATAAGGTTATAAATAAAGTTATAAAAGGCAAATTAAACCTAAAAAAGAAAGGATAATTGATATATTAAATTATTGTGAACAAATTTCAGTTATTTGATTACTGTAGATATATAATTTTTTAAAAAACTAAACTAACAAATTTTGTTAATATACTATTTTTTCTTGTATGTTTTGGAGTGTTTGACAAGGATGCATGATGAAAGAAATAAAATTAATTTAAAAAATGACCATTCATTTACTGAGATAGTCCACAGAATGAAAGGACAGAAGATTGAAATTTTCTAACAATGGTAATTCATTCTATATTCCCAATGTAAGGTTTTGATATATATTTGTACCAAGCTAATCATTCTAATTTAATCATTTACCAACATGATTATCAATTTTGACAACATCAAACACTTAATGGAAAATTGTAAAGTTAGGCAACATACCATAAGTTGTTGACATACGCTATATAATGATAAAAAGATATTTTGTTAACTGTTTTTGTTGACATATCTTATCTAGTATGATGATATTATAGTTTGTAGCTAGCGCTAATACCTTATCTTCAGGACACGTTATGTTTTTTATTATCTGGCAAAGTGGTGCACTTTCATAGGTTGCATGTGGTCATTAATTCAATGAACTTTCCAAGTTACCGTAAACTAATTTCAAACAATAATAAGAGGAATCTATAAATAACAGACACCCGTGAAATTACAATGTGTAATAGCGGTTTGTTCCTGTTACATCTTTATCAGTTCAGAGTAGACGGTTGAATGATAACTGGGTCACCCAATTTTATTTGTTAAAAGGAAAAACAGTTCAGCTTAATATATTTAAAAATAAAGATCATTTCCGCTAAAATATGTTTATTCCTGTAATATTTCTGTATCGATTTCTCGTTATTTCAGATTCTTGCAATGAGAGAACAGTTCCAAAAATGTTTAGTGTCTCATTGCAAAAATTACCATATTGCTATTATGGAATTACTTTCGTGTTTCTCTATAGGTCATTTCTAGATATTATGAAACATACTATATTAATTTCAAAGTTATACAAAAATGCCAAGTAAACATTAAAATATTTGTTTAGTATATTGTTTCATTTCAAATTCAAAAACCAAGTACAAAATACAAAAGAAAACGGTTTTTATTTGTATTTATATGTATTAAGTAGGTAATTATAAAAGTATCTAATATATACACAATAATAGATTTTACAAAAAGTTGCAATTTAAAAAATTATTTCATTTATTTGTGCTGAACACTAAAAACCTGTTATAAACACTTAAAACTTTTATTTCCTTTTTAGATATTTTTTAAGGTCACATTTATAACTGTCCTATATTATTTTTTTTTAAATATAACACACTGAATAAAAATTGTTTCTTATCGACCATAAATATAGGTAATCAATGAAAAGGATTTTGATGGTTAATTTAAACATGTATATGGTTTACTATAATCACTGTACCTAAAATATTCATTTATAGCATAAATGGATTCCCAGTTTTGCATGTTATACAATTTTAAATTTCTGTTCATGTAAGTTGCGTTCTATTACAATATTTTTTTAAAAATCCTAGCTGTGGTATATATTTATATACCATATTGGTTAGGAACCAATCACTTTCAAAATTACCTTTCCATATTATTCAAACACTTCAAATATTGTTCCAGCTTAATTATCATGTTGAATTTTAAAATGTTTACCAAATTTTTTAACCGAAAAGTATAAAACTTGTAAAGTCACATTTTTGTGACTAAAGAAATTAAAATTATTAAAGAAAAATCTTTTTGCATCTATTAAACCTTTTTGTTATACCCACGTATAACTTCTTTACATAAAATCCTTTGTAATATACAACATAAAAAATTCCTTAAAATCTATTTATAATCCATTCATGAAATAACGCGGCAATACTCTCATGTCACGGAGACCTCATCATGGCATCTATAAAACTTCAAGAACATCTAGGAAAAATTGGAAGATGGCTTAAAAAGTGGAGAATAAAAGCAAGTGCTCCAAAATCTACCCACGTGGCATTCACGTTAAAGAGACTTTATGAAACTGCTATAGCACAGAACACAACATTGAAATACCTGGGAACCTGGACAGGAAACTCACCTGGAGAGACCATATTAAGGCCAAAAGAGCCAATAAAAAATTAGGAGATATGTACTGGTTAATAGGCAGACAGTCCTCACTCAGTTTGGAAAATAAGCTTCTGATATTTAAAAGCATAATAAAACCAGTGTCGACATATTGTATAGAACTCTGGGGATCAACAAGCCATTCCAATATTGAAATACTCCGTTTCCAAAATAAAGCCTTAAAAACCTTGATTAGTGCTCCATGGTTCACAAGAAATGCAGAAGTGCATGTATACTTAAAAATGTTCAATGTCAAAGAGCAGATAGACAGGTCCTGTAAAACATATAAACACAGACTAGCACATCACAAAAATCACTTGGCTATGGCACTCATGGATACCGATGCTAGCGTATTCCGATTAAGAAGGACCAGGCTAGCTTTAATTTAAAGCTATACAATTGAATGAGATGGCACATCAAAGGATGTGCTACATCTCTAAAAACCCTTGTTGATGATAAACAAATTTAATTATAGCTTTTGGCTGATCTTAAAAAAAACATAAAAACATGTTGCTTAATTAATATCATAAAAATGTTGGTCTAGTCAACGGAAATTTTTTATACAGAAAGGTTTTACAAAACGCATTGACATATAGACTTCACACAATTGCAGTTGTAGCACCTATTTTAGTGGGGCAGTAACCAAGCAAAGCTGTGTAATAGCACTGGTGTGCAGAAAGCTAAAATTCTCTTAAAAATATATACGCATTTCAGAGAATGTTTGATAAGAACTGATTTTATTGAAAGATTTGTCTTTATCTCATTACGATAATAATATTTTGCTTGAAGATAGATTCAGGCGTTTCTTTGTTCTTCTTACATCTTAATTTTTAGTATAATCAAGTTGTATGTTAATATATACTGGTGGTTGCCCAGTGATCGAAATTCGACCGTAATATATTAAAATTTTAGATTTGAACGTTATTGAGATTCTTTTGTCAAGAAGTATACCTCTATAATCATTGCATATAATTGTTTTGAATTTTGTCCTATTCTTTCAGCTAAGAATATGTACAAATACGTCATTAGTGTGTGTTGTTTGTCATAATTCGCCATACCAATGAAATTTAAAATTTAATGTTAGTAAAAGTTGAAAAAAAAAACCAATAATTTAAAAAAAAGAAACAAATTACTATACCAAATATCTCTCTCCCCTGTGTGCACAATATGCTGTACAAGGGGTACTAAGTTTTCTCTCCATCTACTTATATGTAGACATATATATAAATTTTAGCTTTCTGCACTCCTTCTCCATATAAACTTTAACTATGTAAAATCTCACACTCCTCCGTGCAAGCAATATGTTTAAAAAGGGGTACAAAGTTTTCTCTTCGTGTACTCCTATGTAGATGAGCCAAGTTTTTAAACTTTTCAGCAATTTTACTATTAATATATTTGTTCCTATTCCTTTTCATTTGTCAAAGTTAATGTTTTAAAAGTTTTGTTCTATGCGGGTTTAGTACAGTCAGTCATTACGTATTAGTACAGATAGTCATTTTAGGACAAGATTTGGAAAATTACAATAAAGTATATGAATAATTATATCAGTTAAAGAATTCGAAGTAGAAAATTCGGAGACAAAACTAAGTTGGTCAATAATTTTCTCGTCATAAGAAGCTTATTAAGTGCATTTTGCTAATTTTATAATGGTATTTGCCGTATTATGGTAAATAGTAAAACCTTACATTTAACATTGTATATTAATATTTTTTTTAGTTTTATATGGATAATGTTAAATGTAAGATTTCTCTCATTTTACAATCAAACGTTAGACAAAAGATTTAGAACAACAAGAAGTTTCAACAATCTGACATGCAAATCATTTTTATTATTTATGAGAGATAGCAACATTCGTATGAGTTCGGGTCAAAAAGTTCGTATTCATGCACCTTTTTGGATCTCTGTGGAGAGGATAAGGAAAAAATTCGCGCTAAATTGTTTTTGGATGACAAATTTGTGGTCAGCATTAGGAGCGTTAATCCAAACAGGAGTCCATGCAGTGGCATAAAAAATGTACCTAAGCTATATAGGGGTCGCAATTGGTCGGAAAAATTATGGCAATGGTTTTCTGGCACACAGATAGTATACTCCTCATTGACATCAAAGATAAGGGTGTATCTAAAATTGGAGTGTAGTTACGGAAGCATCTAAAGAGGATAGGTGAGGGAAATTAGCGAAAGGTTTTGCTGCTTTTACGTGACAATGTACCTGTACACAACAGCCATGTCGCGATGGCTGCCCTTCACAAATATGGCTTTCAAATATTGCATCACCCACCTTACAGCCCAGGCTGCCCCCTACGACTATTATTTGTTCCCGAAAATGGAAAAGAAGCTTTGTGAAAAAAATTCTGAAATCATGAAGAGATTGAGTCTTTAATTTCAGCTTATTTTCAAGCTAAAGCAAAAGATATTTTTTGAGGGTGATAAACAAAACTAATTGACAGATCTGAGAAACGATTAGGGTTAAAGGAGAATGTTGAAAAGGAAAAGTAGCACCATGTTTTGTTTGACCTTCCTTCCACATCATTCCGTGAACTTTTTGATCTCCCCTTATGTTTGAGAGAACATAATTAGAAAATAAATGTTAAATTTATAATTAATGAATAATTACTTTACTAGGTTGCCTAATCTATATAGTAATTATAAGAATAAAACATCATACTTTTTAACTATGTTAACAAAGAAACCTTTCTAGTGTCATCTTTCGACTATAGGTATAGGCATTTCGTAGTACAGGTTGTACTTTATCACATCTTTTCATAGGTTTTTCAATATTTTTAAAATTTTTAAAAAAATTCTTCGATTTGTCCCATTCAGAATAATGTAAGGAATATAATGAAAATTATGGTTCGAAAGTAATTTCAGCACTTTGCAAATTAGTAATATCTAATTTTGAAAAAGAGTTTCCTGATAATTTTTAAAGCTTTATTGGAGTTTTAGAATTTAATGTATTAAAATAATATAATGGAAAATTGGAATTTTTGGGATTTTGAACTTTGAAAGCAAGAATCGCGTAAATGTTTGTTGGGTTGTCTAACTTTCAGCAAAATATTTTACAGTCAGAGTAATAAGAGGAATCAGCCCTGCGAAGAAATGTTGTAAGGAAAAATATCTTAATAGAATTACTACATATCATTACATATTTACCTATATCAACGTTTAAATGTAGTATTCCTGTTAAAATATTTAAAAATATTAACATATTGCCTAGTTCATCTTTCATAGGTGTAAAAACGTTCTGAACAAAAACTGTGCAATTTAGAATTATTGCTACAGTTTTCCAGTAAATTTTAACGATAACACTGTTCAACACTGTGTCAACAATATCTCTAGAACTTTATAACATAAAATACTAGAAAAAATAGTTTTAAAACCTTTATAACACACTCTTTCTATTGATATCCAACGTAGTACGTACATAAAATGAAAAAAAAATTATTAAATACCTACTATATAACTATTGAAATATACGTAAGTACTTTATTAGTATTCCAACATCAAACTGTTTCTGAAAAATTGTTTGTGAACATTTTTAGTAATACATATATCTGAAACTATCTTGTATAAACTTCTAAAATAATTTTGGAATCTTTATAAATCGCTCTTTCAATTGATACCCCACACACAGGAATTAAAGAAAGTTTTTTCGAGTACTTATGGTACCTTTAAAATTTCTGTATGAATATTTTTGAGTATTACTTATTGAAAGATATAGTTTTAATATTCTTTACTATTATGCCAAACTTTCAGTTTCTACATAAAACGTTTTCTGAGAAAAATGACTGGCAGACGGACGTATACATGAGTTGTCTTATAAGGGTTCCGTTTTTTTACAGTATGGTAAATTTAAAATTGTTGATTCTTCAATGTACACACTTACGCTATGATTGTTATATTTGTTTTGATTTTTATATATCAATTATGTATTTTAATTTTGCAAGGCGAACTGGTGGTAGGGGCAGCACACAATGTGGTTATGTTCACTCCCCTCAGTGATCGAGATCAGGGCAAGACCGGTTCATTGTTTGTTACAAATTATAAGTTGTCATTCATCACACCAGACCAAAGTCAAAATGAAAAAGAGGTAAGTGCATTTTGTTAAAAGCCTAAGTCTAATCGAAGTATCAGACAATAAAAGTGACTTATTTGAAATGAAAAAACTAAGGTTATGACTATTTCAATTGATCTGTTATCAATACATTCAATGATCTTTGTCTTCCTTGCATACACATGATAAATTTGATTTTGCAATCAGCTTCCAGTAATCTCATTAATCCCATTTGTCATGTGTTATATTCTCAAAATGGGAGAAAATCTCACGCATTGTTTTCTGACCCACACATTTGAACACACAAACTACAAATTTAGCAAGAATAAATCACAATGCACTTACGTTTTGAAGACTTTTAGACAAAAATAAAATATTGACATTAAAAATGAGCAAGGTAAAGAACCTACAGTCATACTTTGTTAGGAAGCCTCCTGAGCAACATAAAAAACATGGTTTTGATCATGATGACAAGTATGAGTCTGCATGGCTTTCTTAAAAATTTCTTTTTTTTATTTTGGACTAGACTAAAAGATATGAAAAACATTTACTGTTTCAGTATTTAACATTACTGCCATAGAAATTTTTAAAAGGAAGGCTCTGTCATCTTCTATTTATTTCATCATAATTCATGTTTGTTTAGTCTTTTTATATTTTTTGTTACCAAATATAGCGCACTTAATCTCCATGTGGCTGCATCCGTTACAACATTGATTTGATGACTAAGATGTTTAAGAAAGACTTGTTTAAGTAAGAAATACATTAGATAAAAGAGAATTGAAAAGCAAGTAGAAAGGGCACGTAAAAAGCACCACAACACGTGATCAACAAGCTACAATCATTGTCCAATCTGAGGGACTTTGCACTGTGAAGGTGGAATAGAATCCCTTGATTATTAGCCATATTTGGCAGTTTTTCTTTGATCGTTTCTTCCTGTTTCATTGACAGTGAACATCTGAATTGATCATTTGGTTGCTTGGAAACAGCACAAAGTCTATAATACTTATGTATTTTCACTAAATTGACAGTAAGACCCTTTTTGATGTAATTCAGTTTTCAGTTTGGTTTGTGCTGGTTCATCACACTTAGACCGTGATCTTTTTCGATTGACATTATTGCAGAGGTGATTTGTTTCACAAAATTTGATTTTTTTTTTTGCATTTGAGACGTGCATATCAAATTTTGATTCATTGTGTCAAGTGAATCTTTTTCAATTCATGCGGAACCTAAAATATTGAGTTAATGAGTTCAAGACCTTGGAAGTGATTATCAATTATTTTGTAACCTCTATCTCGCTATCTATATCTATCTATATAATCTATATCTACTCGCTCGCATAATTATATGATGACCCAATTCATTTATATCTTTGATTTGGTCATTATAAACTTCGGTATATCGACCAGAAAGTTGGTCATCTCTCAGCAGAAAGTCTCCACTATAGAATATTTTAAACCAATTTTAACATGTGCATTCTTCTCAGTTCTTTGTGACCCTCAGAGCCTCAGCAGCTTTATTACTTTTACGGAAATGAAATAAAGTATATTGACAATCTTTATTTTTATACTCAATGTTAAAATTGACCCTAAACTAACAGCTGTCGAATATCAAAAGGAAAATGTATAATATATACACACATATATATATATGAACATATATATGTACATATATATATACATATATATATACATATATATGTATATATATATATATATATATATATATATGTATATATATATATATATATATATTTTTGCCAAATTAATAAACATGCACTCTAATAGCACAATCCTCCTTTTTTTTTACACAATTGTAGAAAAAACAAAGTTAATGGAAAATTTGAAAAATGTTTATTTTATTTTCCTTTGTAGGCTTACCAGCAAAATATGTTGCTTGGCACCCACGATGTCTCATTAAGCAATGTCGGTGCGGTATGGCTAACTGATGCCAGTAATCCCATTAGGAGGAGGCGATTAATACCATTCGGACCAATGCCCAACAAAGTTAAAGGGCTACAAATTATTTGTAAGGTAAGTCAAATATCATTTAAGAAGTTTATACTCAACCTAATATTTGCGTTTATGCAAGATATACTATTCTTAAGAGGAGTGTTATGGAATGTTATTATATAAACGAGAAAATTATAGAGAATTTAAAATTTCATTAAAGTATTTAAGATGGAAAATATTTTGTTCTTTACATAATTCATATGTTCCTTTATTTTTACATAAACATATATCATTTCCATAATCATTTCAGTGATTTTCATCTATATATATGTCGGGAATTGTGTTGCATTTCTCTCGAATATTATTTTTTACTTTGGTTAGAATTCTATTAGAGGAGTCTTTGACTGGCTTTATCTATAGCATTTTGTAATTTAATCGTTGTATCTTCATTTTTTATTTATCTTCCTGGTAATCTGTTATATAAAATTATGCTAATAGCCTTTTGAATTGAATTCTTTGACCTTCTTTCATAAGTGTGTGTAGATAACCATATAAACAAATAATGAGTAAACAATCGCCGAACATTTTGTTTTTTGGAAATATTTCCAAAACCCTGTTTAAACTAGTTTGGGTTAAGCAATTAAAAGGTGCACTGCAAATGCTCCACATTTTAACAAGAATATTAAAGTGTGGAGTAATTAGTTTATTAACTTATGGGTAGTAGTAGCCTTTTTTTGATTTCTAGCCTATCTTTAATTTGATTTTTGTCTCATATCAATTAATTAAATGCTCTGTTAAAAAAGAAATTTAATTATACTCAACATCACTCACTATTAGAAATCGTCATAAAACTGTAGAGCTCTCACAACTTATCTTTACAAAGTAATAAGAATTTTCAAAGGTAATCATCTGGGAAGGTATCACCGTATTTACTAAACGAAGACATGACTACTGTTCATGTCTTCTTGTCTAGCTTCGTTTAGTTGGCAACGTTGAAAATTGGTTTCGGGGCCTGCAAAACAGGCTTATTGTCACTTATTTGATATTGGGTTATAAATAGAAACTTTTAATAACATTTATGAAGAAGTAAAGGAATTACATTATGTTGATTCAGTACGAACAGTACTGAGTCAACATAATTTAATTGATATAAAAGTGTTAGTACATTCACTTAGCATAAGAAAAAGTTGGAAGTATGAAAAAATTATATGAAATCATCCATAAAATCTTATAGTTATTAATTCATTTTTGAGATTATAAATTTAGAGTTTCTCTTTAAAATTTCACTGCTGATCGTGGCTGGAGTACCACTAGTGATATTTTTTTTAAAAATCTGCAAATAATTAACTTGTTGTGCCATTGACCATGGCTAGTGATAGAAATAATATTAACCTAATATCGATAAAATAAATAAAATGTCTTTACCTTACAGAACATGAAAGTAATGTCATTTAGCTTTAAATACTCACCAATGGGCCAAGGACGAACAATAGCTGTGTCACTTATTCATCACGCATTCCCTAAAAGGCATAGTCTTCTATTCGCCTATGACTACCGAGAGCCATATTACCCCACCATGCCACCCGACATGAACACATTCACTCGACCAGGAGATTGGAAACGCGAGCTCGAGCGGTGCGAATGCGCTCACTGGAGGATGGCTTGCATCAATGGACCAATAGACTCTTTTATGTTAGGGGCGAGTGAAACTCTTATAGTTCCAAATTCGGCTTTGGACTATAATTTAATTGAATCGGCACGTCATTTCCGGTCTGGACGAGTTCCTATATGGGTGTGGGGCACACCTTCAGGTGCTGCCTTATTACGAAGTGGAGAATTGTTACCCACAGAACAATCAGCGACAGCGGAAAGTGTGCTACTGGAGCAAGTTAGAAGATCGCACCCTAAACTTATAGCACCGCAGGTGTTATACTTGTGTGGGAACAGTCTGGCGCCGACTTCTAATAACGTTTGGATATTACCTCCTTTACAAGTTTTACAGACGTCATATAAGAAGCTGGTGGAGATTTGCACACCACCTACATTGAGGCATTATTGGGTAAGACTTAATTTTAATTTAGGTTTATAATATAAAAGAGAACTTTTTACATCCTTAAGATATGAACTAGATTTTCACGTCTATTTTGATAAATGTTTAATTATGCACATTTGTTATTAATATTCAGTCTATTCTGCCTTTTACATATGTATAAGCAAATCGTCTAGTATCACATACAAAATTATATCTCCTTTATTTGCCTTGAAAGTCTGTTTAAAGTAGAATGTTAAACTATCTAAATATTTAAACTATACTATCTAAATATTGAAACTTCTATGTTAGGTACAATGTATACAGGAAAATACTTAAGTGTGAATGGAACCGAAAAGAAATTAAGTTTTATTACCTTATATGGGAATGGAACGGAAATGAAGTTTTAACAAATTTTTATTAATCCAAGAGTGAACAGAATGGAAAAGAAGTTTAATAAGTTTTTATTTATTAACAACTTACATAAAATATATGAGTTTGCAATTAAAAAAAAATATGTCAAAACTGTCAGGGAGTTATAACTTTAAATTTAATTAATAAGTGAATAATTGAAATTCGCATGACTTGTCATTTGTTCAGGTTGATGACATGGCCTTACGTTAGGTGACCATATCATGCTAAACCTATATTTAATTTGTATCTTGACCATGCCTTCAAAGGACTCACTTCCTTCAATATATGTTTGTGCCGAGTGTCAAACTAATTAATATGCAGGGAGGGAGCTGTAGACAATGAAGTAACGTTAGCTTACTGTTACTGGGGACGACTACGAATGATTATTAATAATAGCATTGTTTAAGTTTGTGTAGCATATGGTTGGTAAATTTTTGTGAATATTTCATCTACGAAAATTTTCCAAATATCAAGACAGCAGTATCTGCGAAGACTTAAGACTAAACCAAGTTAAAATTAAGAATATCCTTTTATATATACATCACTTTATTTTATTCTTATGTACTAATCGTAGGTATCAATCTATTGTAAATAAAGTGTCAACAAAAATTTTCATTTCACGAGCTATTCGGCAAATTTTGTTTCTTGTATCGTTACAACTGTCTGTTACGTGTGCTATTTGTCAGCATTTTGGATGCATAGTTTGTGTTTCACAGACATATGTTTTGGATCCTTATGGGTCACGGTAATTTTTTTTATTTTGAAAATGTGTTTTGTGCTAAATTTTGAATAAAAATTAAATGGAGGGCAATGAAATTGTTAAATAAAGATATTGTATTTTCCTAATTACCAAATTCTATAATTGTTGAATTTTGTACCATACGTGAATCGCATAGTTTGTTGAGCTATCTTTACAAATAACCAAATTTTCCAGAATGTGTCATAATAAGTGACGAAACGTGGAAAACTCCCAAGTGGACACTCCCAAGAGCCAAGGCTAAACAAAATTTGACAAATTCAATATTACGTATCAGGAACCCTCATTTTGTTTTCTTCGATTACATCAGCATAGTTCACTATGAATTCCAACCACTAGGTTATGCAGTTACTAAAGAGTATTATTTAGAGGTTTAATACTGTTTGGCACCAAATAAGTAAAAGAACGGACTAAAGTTCTGGAAAAACTGCGCATAGATTTTGCGCCATATTAACACATTTCCTCACACTTAATTGGTTGTTCAAAAGATTTTGGTCAATAACAAGACTGCCGTGTTCAGTATTCAGACTGTATGCAAATGTACCAGCAACTTTCTTGTACCCAATAATGAAAAGGTGATAGAAAGAATGTTGTGCTACTATGGAAAGGATAAATGTAAAGTCAATATAGGAGTTGAAGGTCATATTAAAGACTGGCTTCAGGTGAAGTGTTTTTATGAGTAAAAAAAATGCTGGCATCCAAACTAATAGTGAAAATGTGTTTGCTTGTCTTTCGTTTATATCACAACAGGACGTGATTTTTGCACAGGGAAAGCTCATTTCTTTAGGAAAATTCCTTCGGGAAAACACTATGTATGCAATATAAATGAGTCATAGAATATCTCCCTAATTTGGAGGGTAATATTTTTGTTTTCATTGTCATTTGTATTATAAAGTCACGAAAATAAAGTCTTAGTATTTACTTTCTCTTAGACAGGTGGAACTGCATATTTGAATTTTCCCCTATAAGTTTGTAATTATAGGTATGCAAGCAAAGCTCCGGGTAAAAGCTAGTAAGTTTATAATATCTGATGCGGACTCTGTGAAGGGAATTATAATAATATTGATGGATAAATATTTCTATGCTCGAAACCTATATTCTACCTGTCCGTCGACATAGATTTTATCCCACAAGTATTTTGATGTTTTAACTGTCTATCGACAGTTACAGATAGCTTTCTATCTATGCCCTCCCGTACAAGTGACACATTCTGTTAATACATATGGCAAATTTGAAATTAAAAGGATATATTTTAATTTCTCCCTATAAGTTTGTAATTATAGATACGCAAGCAAAGCTCCGGATAAAAGCTAGTAAGCGTACAATATCTGATGTGGACTCTGTGAAGGGAACAATAATAGTATTGATGGATAAATATTCTTACGCTCATAACCTATATTCTATGTGTCTGTCGACATAGATACTATCCCACAAGTATGTTGATGTTTTAACTGTCTATCGTATTGTTATCCGTTAATACATATGGCAAATTTGAAATTAAAAATATATATGCACCAAATAAATATATAATAACTAAACAGAAACATTTTAATTATATACGATTAGACGTAATTGAAATGTTATGTGAATTTTTAAGTAGCAGATAGTTTTTTTTATATTTCAAAGTCAAGAATAACATAAGTTGAAGAAAAGCAGTTAAAGTTTTGCGTAGTTACGGAACACAATCAATCTCTGCTTTTCTTTATGTCAAGTGTTAAATCGGACACAAGTCAGTATTAATATAGCGTTTAAAATTGAAGGAATTAATAAATCATTTAATATATATACAATAACACCTGTTACTGTAAATGATAGGAACTATAATAATATCATATTGTATAGAACTCTTATTAAACCGAAATTTTGTTTGAAAATTATGCTAATCGGGCTCATACATATAATTTACCTGGCGTTTATGTATATACACCGGGCCCTATTATTTTCCTTATCAGAATTACGATACCAGTATGATAACGATTGTAAAATTTCTAAATAGTTGTGGCTAGAGGACGACAAGTTTACTACTGATTTTCAATAACTTTTTACAAGAAAAAATTGTAACTTATTACAATAAAAAATTTTAACTTTTTAGAATAAAATAATTAAACATAAAACAGACCGTTGATAGGCGTTTATTACTCAAAAATGACAGCAAAAGTTGCTTACTGTATCACCTATCAAAAGTAACTGTCAAAAAGTTATTGGGAAGCAACATCTGTCACCTCTATACAATATTGGATAAACAGTGAGTGATGGGAGGGCCCATTTGTAGGTAGCGTGTAGAGATAGTAATTCCTATCTGTTGATGTTATTTATATTCAAAACTGAAACGTCAGTTAGAATTTCTATCCCTAGTAATATAAAAGTATGGGTAGATAGAATATTACTTTTGGGCCATAACTTTTGGAGATTGTAAAAATAAAAATATGTGTAGTTGTAACAGTATTTTTAAACAGTTGAAAAAAAAACAGCTTTGTATCTGTTTTTGAAGTAAAACTTCTTAGGTGTGGCTTGAAAGTAACCCAGATTTTTTGTATGGAAATAATGTTCATTAAAGTCTGTAGTTTGAAGTCTATATATATTTCTATATATATATATATATGTATATGTATATGTATATGTATATTTATATATATATATATATATATATATATATATATATATATATATATTCACAAAATTCCAGTCAGTTGATGCAATAAACAATAAGACTTCAAAATACAGACTTTAGTGAACATTATTTCCATACAAAAAAATCTGGGTTACTCTCAAGCCACACCTAAGAAGTTTTACTTCAAAAACAGATACAAAGCTGTTTTTTTTTTCAACTGTTTAAAAATGTTTTTATTTTTACAATCTCCAAAAGTTATGGCCCAAAACTAATATTCTATGTATATACTAATATTCTATCTATATATATATATATATATATATATATATATATATATATATATATATATATACACATATATACATATTATATACATATATATACTTCAAATTATTTCTATTCTATTTTTATAAAGTTTCATATTAATAATTATTTTGTTTCAAAGTATATACTAGCGAGATGGTCCCTTATAAATATGGTGATGAGCTGATGAGATTCCGAAATTAAAAATTGAATTCCTTAACAGTTTGTTGTAAATGAACGAATTCAAAATTTCCTAGTGATAGTTGTTACTTTGTATAACTACACCATCGACTAGGTTAGGGTTAGATGATGAGTTCTGGAGATGAACAATGTAATTTCTTAATGGATGGGAGTAAATTAACCGTGTTTCAAGGCATTTGCGATTAGTTGTTGCTACTTTGCAAAATAACTACACCATTGACCACATAATACCTTCCACAACCGTCACTGAAGTTTCACTTCAACTGCGCGTAAAGATGACTACTCGCACTAAGAATTTTTTTTTATCCAAAACTTGTTCACTCCCACTTAAAAACCAATAAACAAAAAATATTGCAAGTCTTTACCCTGAAATTTTCGAGCAATTATTTAAATTTTTTACAAAATGTCCAATATAATTATAATTAAATGTCCAGTTAATAATCTCAATACTTTTTTCTAGTAATTTTCAGCTGAACAATTTCAGGTATAGTTGTGAGAAGAGGAAATGTCTATGGACATTTTCAGTAATATATCTAGAAAAACCTTATTTAAAATTCTGAATAAATAGTTTTGGAATCCTTATGCACCACGTAACCAAACGGTTGATGACCCCACGTAAAGAAATGCAAAACGTTTACTAAAAAGGAAGCCTTTCCTCTGAGCTTCTTTGACAAATATTTTTATAAGTACTATTGTGAAACTTCTATATGAAATATCTTCTGTGGAAAATGGCTGTGTCAGATGGAAGTACGGATATGTGAATGGTTTTATAAGGATTTTGTTTTCCTATTGAGAATTTTGAGGTATGGAACACTGAGTAAATGGATGATATTCTTACTAATCTATGGCTCACGATCGTTAGCTTCAAATATTTTGATTCTAAGGCTCACAATCGTTAGCTTCAAATGTTTAGAAATTTAGAACCTGAAATTTCAGTTAATAATAAAATGTATAATAGTTTATATGGTTGTCCTTTAGTTCTCTGATATGATTTTTTTTTTTCTCTGATATGATATTTTAATGTATTTTTAAATTAAAGTCTTCTTACCCACTGGATTTTATTATAATAGTACGCTGGACTGGATTTATACAATGTCATAATGAAGTAATTTGATTCTCACCATTTTGACACTGATAGTGAGCTTCCACAGTAGTGAATGTCCATGAAACCGTGTGACAAAATATATCAGTGAAAATTTCGATATATTAAAGTTATATATATAGCTTTTCAGGTTTTCATCAATTAATTTATACAAATAATCTATTGGAACTCCATTACTTAATTGAACGTTTTCTATGGGCAGGAATGAAATATAAGATATATATATAAATATATAAAAAATAAAAGTAACATTGAATGAGAATTAATTGATTACAACCATTGGCAAATTCAAATTAGTCAGTAATAATTTTTTTGTTGCTGCGTTTAGATAACTGTATATTTTGTGTTAACATATTTTAAAGGTTTCTTAAATTGATGTTTTTCTCATTTTATATAAAAAAATATTTTCACAGTTTATATTGTGGGAAAGTTTATTTCTTTGGTGGTTTACCTTTATTATCTTTATAAGCTTGGCAAAACAATTGCTCCAGCAATAAACTTGCCGTAAGTCAACCACCTCTCTGTTTTAAACATGCAGTGCTATATCAATGAATTACAATATGATATGTCAATACAAAGAAAAATTTTGGACATCTAAATAAATGTCAAATTTAGTTTCTGGGATGTTCATGGTGGCGCTTCCAGATAGGCACAAAAAATAGCTTTCATTTTATATGGTCTAGCCAGTCCAGCGTGTAGTATAATAGTGGTAGATAGTGGTAGTATAATATTTTCAAAAAATGTCTGAAGTGATTTTCAATTAATGTAATTTAAATAGCAAGTGGTGCTTTCTTTAACAATTGAGATTATATTATCATTTTTAATTTTGTCATATGTTCGACATCACTTTTTGTTTGGTTGTGCATTTAATTTAATAGTATAAAAGTTGCAATGATTGTCAACTAATTTGTTGTGATTAATATTCTTTCGTAATCCTTATTCATATTTTGTCTATGAGGAATTATTTTATCAGTATCATTTAAATTGTGTAACAGTTCCTTAATTAACTCATTTCCGCTTAAGGATGAATTTCTGTCTATTCTCTGAAATTGATATCTGCGGAAAATACGGAAGTAGCAATGAAAAAAGTGGGATATAAGGTTTCTCGGTCGCAAAGAAACCTTACACATCACATTTTCTATATAGTTAAGACGAGCATGATGATGTCATCAGTGGCGTGTTGACAGTTTAATGTACACTTCCTTGTCTCTGAGCTATTTTACAAAATTAATTAGTTTATTACTGCCAATTTAAAATAAATTAAAAAGTAACATCTGCTTTAATAGAATAATAATGAATATTACAATCATGTTCATTGTACATGAAAATTTAATTAATTTTTCTGTAAAATTTTTTTTTAATTTATTGCTAGTTATATTAAATGAGTCCACTTAGATCTAGTGCAGATTGTAGCCAAAGATAACTTCACGAACTTGCTTACTATTGCAGCTGTTTCCTGGTTGATCTAGTATCAAGAATTTTTTGTATTACTCTGTTATCTAAGGTAATGATTAATGAAAGTTTCATTAAAATTTGTAAAGTAACTTTCGGTGGCGTAAAAAAGAATTAATTTTATTAAAATATTTATTAGTATTAAATTCATTGCTTAGATGTATATGTGTTTATTATACATAATTTGTTAATGTGCATTTAATTAGAACACGGATACTGTTTCTGAATGATATAAATAGAAGCCTGTTACAAGATCTATTACAGCAAGAGGTCAAATTAATTGTCGCCTCAAGTGCGTTAATCTAAGTGTAAAAGATAAATGCCTCATCTCGAGTAACTATTTAACATACTGCCATTTTTATTGCATATTTCAGGAACAAGACTCACAATTCTACTCATCGTTGGAAAACAGTCGGTGGTTAAAGTATGTGTCATCATGTCTCATTTTTGCTGAGACAGCAGCACAATACCTCAGGGAGAACACTACTGTAGTATTGCAAGAGGGTATGGCAGTGTTCTATGATCTTTTTTAACTATACTAATCATTCCTGATACCAATGCCATTAACCATATTTCTTAAATCATTACAAGAGAAAGAAGAATGCATGACTGCTTTGCACAGCTAAAGTGTCTAAATATACTGGACAAACATAGAGATTAAAGTCTTAACAGCACCATGACTTTGTAATAAAATTGTTATTATATTACAAACAAACTTTTGTAGTACAAATGCATGATTGTATTAAAATTGTTATCTTTTATAGACCTTTTTACAAAAGTGGGGTTTTATTAAAGCAAATTAATTTATTTTCAGTTAAGAAATAACATGTGGATTTGACCGTTTCACATTAAATGAAAATTCTATCAGTATTAGTTATCATAAATAATTTAAAATAGTGAAATAAACAATTACGCCAAGAATAAAAAAAAAAATTTTTTGAAGCATTTTAATATAAACAAAACGTAAACACCATGTGCAATGTTTATGTCGCTGATTTTTGCTGGGACACGGTCACAATTAAATCATACAAATATAGTCGCAATTACACATTCACAATTCAAACTATGTTTGATTAAATAAATCGAAACACGGTTTCACTTTCACTGTGGCTTTATATTGTATTATGACTCTTATGACACAGTCATAATAAATGTACATACACAGTCATAATAAATCTTGTTTGAAATTACAAACCACTTAAAACTTTTCCTGTGACTAAACTACTGAATTTTGTTAATTAATTTATGGATCAAATCCACATTGTACATCTTATTCTCAGTATTTTCTCAATCATAATTAGATATAAACATTTTATTATTTTAAACATACACTCCATTAAAAAAGAGTACTCAAGAAAATCACACTGAAATCTTTATTTCTTCCTATAAAATGTGGTGCTGATTATACAAATTCCAATAAGGGGTTTAGTTTGTAAGTCTCTGTGTCGTGTCGTATTGTTTTGTTAGCTATTGTCGCATGGTGACTTTTATACAGTACTCTGCATGAAGTTTAATCATATATTCTGCAAAACTATTATTGATCAGACCTATTTCGGAATTCATGTATTGGTGAAGAATCTGTTTGAATCTGGCAATCATTCTTTGCAACATATTTTACTATTGCCATTCATATGATTAGGACAAAATATTTTAGTAATAATTTACGGTGAAATATTTGGAAGTCGGGATAATAGACACGCTAAACTATTGTGAGTTTCTTAATAATTGTAGCACGTCTTATAAACTTGTATGTATTATATCTATAAACAAGGAAGGAGACCGGATAGCTGATGATATATTTGCAGATTGGTCACTTTTTCACCAAGTACAAAATGTGTTATGAAACTCTCTGTCAGTATGTATGTGATTTCCTAATTTGATTTCGTTCTGGTTTTCATTAATGGATCAATTGATTCACAAGGAAGGTTTATATATACAATTTATGAATTTGTTACGAAAATTACCTGAGACGATAAGTGTTAATTAAGTCGAAAAAAGCATTCGTCGAGGAGTATCTTGGAATATGCTACTTAAATCGTTAGAGTTGCATGGAATATATGTATGGCGACGTAGTTTTTCTCAAAAAGTGCTACAATAATGTCCGTGACAGTTTATGTGAAGTGTGAACAACTTGTCTCATCGTTACCCTCATAATCAGAAATCTGACACATAAATGAATATTTGAGACAGATTTTAAATCTAGATAAAATCATAGAGTACTTCTTAAAGTTAAATCAAATATAATTGTGGAATCATTAAATGGGGAAAAGTATGGGATTTATCAGATGCCAGTATCAGAAATGTTTTTGTTTACTTTTAAAATATATCTGAACAAGCACGATAAGTTGACATACTATTTTCCTTCTGTTCACATTCTATGTTTTTATATATATATATGTATATATATATGTATGTGTATATGAATATATATATATATATATATATATATATATATATATATATATATATATATATATATACTCTTGCATAAAAAACGGGCGGTTTTGATTTTGTCATATTATTAACAAAATATTAACAGGTTGTATTAATTGTAATTGTTACTGGCAGGTATAGTGTATTCTGACACATAAAAACGAATGTTCTAGATTTGAAATTTATTCTTTTTGAATGAAAATTCTTTTCCACTGACAAAAATGTATATTTTGACGGTAAATGAAATCCAACTCTTATTAAGTTCTTTTTCATTTGTTACGTTTTTTATTTTAACGAATAAATTTTAATTAAATTTCTGTTGTTTGCTGCATTAGTTTACTTCTGTTTGCTGTTCTCAGTGTGGTTGATTAAACGATAAGAGCTAGTAAAATTGCGCTGCTTGAAGAAGACTGTAGCCAATGTTATGTGTCTCAGCAGTATAATGTGAGTTGTTCCACCGTCCAAAGGACCTGGCAACGATACCAAGAAACGGGCTCTAAATGGTGCACTGAGCCACGGGACGACTGTTGACTGTAACCGTGACCACAGTCAGTCAAGCACTACGAATTCGTCAAGTTTCGTACGTGGATCTCAAACAGAACTTCGAGGACGTCAGAGGTACACGAGTAAGCCTATGGACAGTTGGAAGGAGACTTCGTTCACCGCTCTAGAGACGTTGATGCGTATATGCAGGAGGCCGGAATTCATCGGTTAGACTGGTCAGCTAGAAGTCCCGACCTCAGTCCGATAGAACACATATGGGATAATCTCAAATGAAGCATCAGAGCCGTAAAACCAGCAAACATTCAGGCCCTTAAAAATGTGATCGTCCCTGAATGGGAACGTATTCCTCAGGAAATGATAAAAAACATCGTCGAAAGCATGCCTAGCAGATTAAGCGCATTGATTTTAGCTAGAGGAGGCCATACTCGTTACTAAATTTTCAAATTTTATGTTAAAATAATAAAAAATATTCAAAAATAAACTTTAGCCATTTTTAATGTACCAGTATGAAAACACTCGTCTGTGAACTTTACATAATTTTTTTTTATTTATTAGCATTTTTAATGGCTGAAGTAGGTAAAAACAATATCTCAATAATAAATAACAATATTCTCATCATATTGCCATATAAAATGCATCAAATAATAATAAAATAACTCTGATATGGTTCATTCCTATAAGTGCCTGATAAGTTGTACAATATCTGTACATGTGTGATATTATTTTATTTTCAGGTGATGGGGTTGACTACAGTGCTATTGTGTCAAGCTTGACACAAATCCTCCTGGATCCACAAACAAGGACAATTTCAGGTTTCCAGTCCTTGATACAGAAGGAGTGGGTAGCTTTAGGTCATCCATTCTGTGATAGGTTAGTTTTATTATACATGTTAGTAACACTCTAGTTTGCAAATTAGCTATAGAATGAAGCCCGTCTGAATTTTAGAACCATGCAATATTTATAAAAAAATGTGATTTACCCCTTTTAATGTATAAATGGTATGTTTAAAGAGATATCAAATGTTTAATGTAAATTGTCTATTTCAGCCAAATAATATAGACAGGCTGTTTAAAGCATTTGAAAATTTGAAATGAGTGTCAATGTTAGAAAATTTGACATAAAGTTAAGTGTTATCAGATAATAAATTGTTTAAGCATCGTAGCAAAGTTATGAATATAACTGGACTTTGGAAATGTCAAAATAATCACCATTGAATACCTCTTTTTTCTAAATGTAGACTCGGTCACCTCTGTTCATTGAATCCCAAAGAAGAAAAGTCCCAACTGGACTGCTTGAAGCAACCCGCGCCTGTCTTCCTTCTTTTCTTGGACTGCTGTTGGCAACTATTGCGGCAGTTCCCAACCGCCTTCCAGTTCACCGACACATATCTCGTTACGCTGTGGGACTGCTCGCACAACCAAATATTTGATACCTTCATATTCAATTGTCCCCGAGATCGGGAATTAGCTGTTAGTAAGGTGAGTTGCATAGTTTATGATATATTAACAGATTGATTTGTTTTGTAAAAATGGCCCAAATAAATTAACAAAAGAAACTTTTGAAGTCATATGAGTCCAAATTACACGTAAATTCAAAAAACTGCATAAACATCATTGAAAAAAAGTGTTGAGTTTTTGCCGCGCAGGAAAAAAATCGCACATATAAACAAAAGTTCTTATTTCTATTGTTTTCACACAATTTTTAAGTTTTTTGCACACTCCCTATAGAAATTGTTTATTTCAACATTTAAATTTCATAAATTAGCTAGTGAATTATTTTCAAAAGATTCCTAAGATGGATTCTTAATTATAATAAAAGGGTATTGCAACAGACAAGTTGGCAACATTGAAATATTTTGAAAATATAATTCTTAATTTTAGGACAGCAAACACAATTACTTCAATTTAGTGAAGGCGATAATAGTTATTTTATTTCTTTTGTTATTTTCGAGCGATGGAGAAGCGGGGATGAAATTATTGTAATCTTCCTAAACATCAAAGTCAAGGTAAAATCAATTATATTGCTTTAAACAGGAGTCTTAAAACAGGAAATTAAAGATATGTCTAGATGTGTTTGTCTGATGATCTTTTTTAAAACTTACTTAAATCTCCCGATTTAATTTTTAATTTTTTATAATATAAAAATTTAGAGAAAAAAATTACAAATGAACTATTCCTACATTACAAAAAATATATACCCAGGACTGTATTTTGTGAAAAGTATGTTCAGTATGGCTGTATATTTAAGTAACAAATAATTCAGCAAGCAGTAAAAAAGGATATAAAGTGCACTATTTTTCCCAGACTCTTTCTTGGACAATGGGTTGGTACTAGTGATCCAAAAGCCCAACACATCTGTCATTTATGCAGCTCAACACAGCTGCCATATTTCCATTGTGAGAAATGATTTAAACATTGTGCAAGAGCCACCAATTTATTTTTATCTGTGGCCTTTCTAAATAATTTATTCACTCTGGAAAAGATAATATAAATAGTTCAATGCACAGCTTCTTACTTAGTCCACTACTTAAAATCTGTTCTTATTCGTAGTATGTCTATGTATCAGATGAGTCTGTCCATAAGTAGTAGTAGAAGAAGATGAAAGTACGCTGTTTTCCCCAGACTCTTTCTCGGACAGTAGGAACCTTGATTAACCGTTTAAACTGTGTAACTAACTAAATTTGACACGAGCGAATTTAGTTTTTTTATCTTTCTACGTATTACATAAAGTTCAAATTATAATATTATTAGTAATTACAATATAAAAAGGATCCAGGAAAAGAAAATTTTTAACCCATAATGTCGGAATACGAAAATAATTCGAGTGAAAATGATCGTTTTTCAAGTTGTGGAAAAAGTAATAGTGGGAGTGATATTTTGGTGCGCTTACAATTTGGCGTAATGCAAATTTTGAGTGATAGTGTTAATAGTGACAATAACAATTAATTTGCTGTTACGGAGGATGTACCAGACTGTGAAAATGACGATGTGACCTTGATTTCAGTTTTTGTTATAATATGTTCACAACATATATTTCTATAATTTTATTTGTATTTTATTATCCTTGTACAAGTTTTTATTAAGAAAACACCGAAAAAATTATTAAAATTGGATAATTTTTGGAAGAGATACAGTTTTTTTTCGAGACAAGCGTAAATGACATCGAAAACTAAAGATTTCTTTGACATTTTTAAGTATATATGAGTAAAAAACCATAGCGTTAAAACGGTTAAACTAGCGTCATTGTGGAAGGAATATGTTATCCTAATGTTGAGGTGGGTCAGTATAATCGGTAGAGAATATGACTTTAGTTTATATGATATTATTTAAATTTATTTGGTAATGCTTAAAGAGACTTGGTTTTTCTGGGATTCTAAAAATGAAATGATGTAAAATGAAGGGAAGCAACTGTTTGCACTGTAATGCCAAGTAATTTATAGACTGTAAAAAAAACAAGAGAGCGATACTTGCTTTCCAATATTAACCGAAACAATGAAAGGAAAGTTTTTAACTGAAATAATGAAACTAAAATAATACAAATAATTTTGAAAAAGTACGAATTGCATAAATATGAAGTCACACATAATAACAACATAATATATGGTTATATATTCAATAACAACAAAATTATTTTTTCAGTCAAATAAACTTTATATTCGCTTGACCAGTAGAGGATAATCTTGACTCTAGCTACTAAGAAGTTGAGCAAAATTTAATGATTAGTTAAAGATAATCGGGATTCAAAATGTACCAGGTCATTATAATCCAACCGCTGTAAGGGCAGGTTAATCATTATATTGATACATTTTATTATTCTACGTTTTAGAATTTGATTCTGCGTCCTGTGTGGGATTGGGGAGAGCAATTTTCAGAACAAGACATGGACATGTTCTATAACCCAATTTATGTACCTCACATCGCTCCTGTTAAGAGTCGTAAGTAAATCTTTCTTCTTGTTTATACTAAATTTTAACATCAACACTATACATTATATTGTCCTCTAGCGATAGCATTGTACAACGGTTTAGCAGTACAATAAATAGTTCACTCAATTTTATATGGTAGAATTAGATGTTGTAACTTCATACAAATTTTTGACTAGTTACATATTGCTAAGACTTTTCGAAAATTTCAACTTCTACTTAACAAATTATTAAACTGCCGCTTTATTTATGATATTGCAGTCTTGTTATTTATACAATAAAAGCAGCAATAATATTTCGACACCGCATAAACAATCAAGACTCAAAATAAGTTGAAAAATAATAAATAATTTTCAAATTGAAATGAATTATACATATAATAAGTAAATAAATTTAAAATTGAAATTACCAGCTAATTGTTCATATAACCTTGTCCATATAGAATACATTCAAAATTCTCAGAGAAATCATCTGATCTAGCAACAACTTGTCTTATTTAATTCCCCCTTTTCCTCAATGTTCCTGCACGTTTACACAATAAGATGATGGGGGGGGTGGATCGCTTAATTTTTTTTGTAGGTCTAGAGTCTTATTGATGATTGTAGCTTTACATGTTTTTGATTGTAGCTTTAGTGTAAGATTTGAAGTGTAGCTTTACATATTTTTTTTTCACTTTTACCTATTCTATCATTACTAATGATTTCAGAGTGCCTAGAGAACCCGGCACAAGTTATTTCCCTGCAAGATGTAATTAAACTTCTTCAAAAAGCTCAGCACAGTTGCATTGATATTTTCATTGTGAGAAATGATTTAAACAGTGTGTTGAATATAAAATTTATTTCTCTTGTGACCTTTCTACATAACTTATTCAGTCTGGAAAGTAGAATATACATAGTTTAATACATTGATACCTTCTTACTTAGTCCATTATTTAAAATTCTAGTTTCAGTATCTGTTCTTATCCTTAGTCTGTGTAGGTAGCTGAAGGAACTTGCTATTTATGTCGATAAATAGCAAGTTAATAGACTCATCTGTTGAGTCTATTAACTTGCTATTTATCGACATAAATAGCAAGTTCCTTTGATATTTAGCCCAAAATTGTCTATTCATGTCCCTACAGGTCTTTGAAGTTGTATTGAAATTGTGAGAAGTAGCGCATTTCAAGTGAAAGTGGTTAAATTTGAAAATCCTTCCTGGAAAATTGCGATATATCCCACTATTGCCCAATTATACGTATTTATATACCACAGAAAAGTAAGCATGTAGTTTGCTTTTTAAGCGTAAAAGGCAATTGTCAATTTTTGGGCTCATCCTTATCCCAGTGGCCTCGTGATCCCATTGGAAAAGAGCCCTAAGAAGACAACAAAATCTGCTAGATTTATTACAGAGTGGGGAGCAAAAGGCTGATTGATAAAAATATATGATATTGTGTTGTTAGCATATTGGTATGTTGCACATTCATGTGTGACTCTTTAAACCAAAGTGATTTGTAAGAGAAGTGATCATGAGTCTAATTTAGAGTAATACACAAGAATGTTATAAGTCATCTTTCCCACTTTTATTGGACTATTAACAAAAACCAATATTTAATCAACAACTTCATCGTAACTGGATACACACGACACCCTTAAATTCCAAATTTTTGGAGAAATATAGCAAAGCCTCTATTGGATCAAGTGAGTTGTTGGATGATGGCATATGACGTATGTCGTCATTCAACAACTCACTTGATCCTGACACAGTAAATTTCTTCTATTTCCAAAACTGAAATATTGAATTAGATGCCAACATAAATGCTAATACCCTATATTGTAACATATATAAAAAATTATTATATATAATAATACTTAAATGGAAAATTAATTTCATGCTATGCTTTCTTTTCTGCAAGGCGCAATAGTAGTCTAAATAACAACATGAACAATAGATAAGCAATTGTAATCTACAACAAACAAATTACAGCACGTCCCACGAGCCACGTGATGAACAATCTATCTCCAGCACAGACCTCAACATCAAACACAGGTCACTTGTATCCTAGCACAGCTGTATCTTCAGTAGAACTTTGGTCGCAGTGTTACCAGCGATGGCTTTCACCACTGGACCTGCCCGGTGGGGGTGATGTCCAGTACTATGTCCATAATGTGGCTATTATGAGAAAGGTATGTTTGTATTGCAAAGAAGTGGTTACTCAGTTTACAGCTAAAAGTTCTTAATCCGCCATAGCTCTAAACTATGACTTTATTAGCGAAATTATCGATAAATTATATACACACAATTTGCCACTTTGGGGTTTGGTAACCGAAGAGTCTGACCGGAATTCTATTGTTGTGATGATTATATCTAGTACTTTGGTTTAAGATCAAATCTCATGTTTAACCTTTCTGAGGCCTGGGTATTAATTAGCGCATGGACGTAGATAGTCTTGAACAGATGAAAATTGCGATATAATTAAATTATAGCAGTAATTTCCACAATTAATTCATAATTTAATTATGAATTAATTGTGGAAATTACTTCAATTAAAGCTATCTACAACCACCATACATTTTTGAGAAGGTTTTAAAATTTCCTAAAATAATTTTTTTTATAAATATATAAAGAGATATCAAAACATTTCATGAAATTTTTAAAAGAACAATTTCTCACCCGATTTGTAATTATTTGACAGACAATATTTTGTGAACTATGGCGAACGAAAAACTAATTTCTTTTTTGGAAAAACTCAAGTCCATTTTCAAAAAAAATGTCCAATCTTATATAAATCCAAATTACAAATATAAAAAAAAAATACCATAAACATCACAAGTGACGTGTCGAATCTATTTGTCTTTGGCTTTCTTTGATGAATTTGGTATAAAATTCTGAAAAAGTGGTGTAATTTTCGTGACAATAAAATTATTTCTTCATATGTATTCTCCAAAATCAGGTAAAATAGTATTTATCACTGGAATTGTGTACTTTATTTTATACATACATAATCTCCAACATAAATATAAAGAACAAAAAAAATATTATGTTAATCTGATAAGTTCAAATATTTTAAAATTAATTATAAATTAAATATAATGTTTATCCAAAGCACATTTTATGCGATTTATAAGTTAGTTTAAGAGTAAAAGCTATTTATTCATAGATTGCCAATAAATATAACAGAACTTTTTCATAATTACGAATATATAAGATACACATAATGATTCTTACAAATATTATACAATAAAAGAACATATGTAATAAAATAACTTCCAACACCTTTGTAAACTCTAATTGTGTTTGTTTATATAATAAATGATTGCTTGCTATTTATTTATAAACATTCGTGCAGATATATGAAACTGTTTTGGTGACAAAATAAGCTATACACAATGATTCTTATGATTAAATATTATTCAAATTGTAATAATTACTTCTACTGACATTTTTTATGTACAAACAGTTGTACATGTTTGTTTATGTACAAACAGTTGTACAACTGCTATATATACTACAAGCCAAAAGTTTGTGACCACTTGTACAATACTTACATTGTCTCTAAATACACTAAAATTGTATGTAATAAAATACAAATCTGCACATCTGCGTATTCTATTATTACTAAGAAATGTCCAAACTGTCTCACTTTTGTGTATTTCTTGAGTAAAAGCGCAATAAACATGTTTTGTTTCAAAACATCAAAGAACTCCAATCAGGTGGGTAGAGTCATAGTTATATTTTTATAACCTTCTTATTGCTAATTATTTTGCTTTTATTTTGCATTGACCAAAATATATGATTGTTTTAGTCTCCTAAAATAGATTTTTGTTTTGGATTACTTGTTTTTTTATGAAGTTATTCACAAACATTTCTACTTAAGTCAAGACGTATTCGAAATGGGAAAAGTATGCGAAATTAGTACTGAAATGCAATCTGCTATTGTCGTTTTATATAACGAAGGTAAATCCGAATGTGCAATTGCCACACAATTTAAAATATCGAAGACTTGTGTTCATCGCACAATTATTCGACACAATGAAACTGGCAGTGACAATTGACGAAGATTGTGCACGTTCAGAATGACCGAGAGTGAGAAATTCTAGTGAAGACAATTTCATCATCGTTACCAACAACCGGAATAGACACCTAACAACGCCAGAAACTCCTGTATCATTGACTTGTGTAAAAAGACGATTGCTAACTTCTTTGGGCATGTTGCTGTCCTAAAACCTCTGTTATGGCCACAAAACAAAAAAAACGGATGCAGTGGGTTCTTGCCCATCGAGATTGGACAAAAAAGGTTTTAAAAAATCCTTTAGACCGACAAATCGAAGTATAAAATATTTGATTCAAAACGGTAAATTAATGTTCAACGCAGAACCAGAGAAAAGATGGTGCCAAATCGTGCAGTGCCATCCATCAAGAACAGCTGTGGTTCTGTTCTGGTTTGGGCTTGTTTTTCGGGCCATGGGTATTGCGACTTAGTCCGAATCGACGGAGTAATGAAAAAAGAGCAATATAAAGTAATACTACAGCAAAATTCTCTTCTTTCCGGGATAAGATTAATTGGAAAGGGGTTCATTTTCCAAGAAAATGACCCAAAATATACTTCTAAATTATGCAAAGGTTATTTGGAACGAAGAGATGGAAGTAATGTTAAAAAAAGATAGATGGAAGTGATGTTGGCCACCTCAGAGTCCTGATCTTAACCCAAACGAACTATTATGGGAAGAGCTTCATACAAATGTTTGAGATTGATGTCTCTCTCCACAACAAGACATGTGGAAGACTACATGAAAGCTGGGACAATATTTCCCAAGAAACGATCAACAAATTAACGCTCGAGACTCGTGAAAAATGTGATTAAATACAAGGGAGA
Organism: Druceiella hillmani; assembly: GCA_039881145.1. Lineage (NCBI taxonomy): Eukaryota > Metazoa > Arthropoda > Insecta > Lepidoptera > Hepialidae > Druceiella > Druceiella hillmani. The sequence goes on along the minus strand of JAYKKI010000028.1, from coordinate 14,252,482 downwards.
ATTTTTTTATGAACAGGCTGTTTAGATTATTATGGCCATTTTTTATATACATTATGAATATTTTTAAGTATTTCATTAGTCAATGAATAATAAATCTGATAATTAAACCTTTTTCTTCATATGCTCTAATTTGTTACAATTTTATGTTATTTTGTAACTTTTCTTAGGTTGTCTCAAATTTTTGGCCGGCAGTGTATGTGTATGCATATACAACTGTTATTTACAGTCGCGTAGTTATGAGGAATACTTGGGTACACAATGATTTTTGTGAATAAATATTATTTAATAAAACAGTGCTTGAAAAAATTACTTCGACGTCTTTCTTTTTGTTTAGAAAACAAATGTAATTCTCAATTTTTGACGTTTGTCACTTTTGTGTATGCGACCTACAAACAAGATATATAAAAAATTTTAGCTAATGAAATTTTGAAGAGGAATACATACAAAAATACATCCCATTTTTATCAAATTATGTCATTTTCCAACTTTTAAAACTTGCTCATCACTGAACTTTTCTTCCATCTACGTAGGAAATATTTGTTTATGACTTGAAACATGTTTTTAAGCTATCATGAAGATATTGATAATATATCTATAAGTATTAATACATACAATAATATCATATTTATTGAAAAACCAATAAAATAATCTAATTATTGTAAACACAATAAGCCGCCAATTATTGAACTGCAAAGCTTGAAATATCTTCATATTTTTGGTTAGAAGCATACTTTTTTATTACTAAAATATACAATATACCGATTCTAGAAAAAAAATATTTCGTACTGAGAATTTGTAATATCATTTTTATTTGCCAATTGGAAACAACTTTAACGTTGAAATGAAATAATCAGTAATAAAGTTTCATAATCCAAAAATGAATAATTGAGTTTTCATAATTTACAAGGAAATAATATAGGGAAACATGAAAGAGAATTTTAGCCCTCTTTTTAGTGTTACATGGCAAAACTGTCAAAATGGAACACTTACAGAATAAATTCAGTGTCCGTCATCTGTCAGAGACGATTTTCGCAGGGCTAAATTTCAAATTGAGAAATTTGAATCTGCTGATGGGACACGGACATTAATTGTGCAAGTGTAGCTTACACTTAAACAATTTTTTTAAGAGGCAATTTGTCTCTAATATTACACCTATCCTGTATTGGAATGAAATAATCAGTAATAAAGTTTCATAATCCAAAAATGAATAATTGAGTTTTCATAATTTACAAGGAAATAATATAGGGAAACATGAAAGAGAATTTTAGCCCTCTTTTTAGTGTTACATGGCAAAACTGTCAAAATGGAACACTTACAGAATAAATTCAGTGTCCGTCATCTGTCAGAGACGATTTTCGCAGGGCTAAATTTCAAATTGAGAAATTTGAATCTGCTGATGGGACACGGACATTAATTGTGCAAGTGTAGCTTACACTTAAACAATTTTTTTAAGAGGCAATTTGTCTCTAATATTACACCTATCCTGTATTGGAAGAGCAGATATTAAGAATGGTGATCTAAATGAGATCAAGAAATGGATAATATAAACGAAACAATCTTTTACCTTTTCCCCCGTGGAAGATGTACTAGGCATTATATTTCCATGATGAGAAATAATTTTAATGTTTATCAATAGTTGAATGAAAATGTTATACACCCATAAATGTTTCAACTTTTATACGTATCCAAGTGTATTGTACTTAACACATTGTATGCAGGAAACATATTTATACGCTTTACGTTGACTGGTAGTAGAGTACAGGACACGTTTTAATACATTTTTTATAGACTAGCAGTAGAATGCGGGTAACGTATAAATACGTACATTTTCATATTTTTTTATTGCTCTAGGACTAAATTTGGGTCTCTAACATATACAATGGTGAATTATGTATGTACTTCCGGGTGTAACGGTAATCTAATCAACTGTGTAGAGTTATCTTGCCACACATTCAGTGCGATTCTAATAATCGGAAAGGGTGCACACTTCACAAAATCTTTGTAAATTTGTTCAAAGTGACGTTATTTTGGGAGATATGAACCAATTTGATGACGAAAGTGAGGAAGAATTGTGTATTGATCATTTATCGAATCTTTCGTGTGATAGTTATATCGAAGATTATTCAGAATTGGAAAGTGACAATGAAAGCGACAGGGAAGATATCTCTCTACCTACAAAATTTTACTGGCAGAAATATATCTTCAAGTTCTGATGAAAGTGAAGACAAATGGTCCTCGACTGACGAACCTCCAATTCTTGAAGAACTTGATCAATTGTGCCCTTTTCAACTCATACATAGTATATAATTCAGTACATGCACGGAAAATGAAATACAAAAAATTTCTTTACAACACAGCATTGTATTGACTTTCTGATTATACTGGAATATTGGATCAAACCACTGACCATCTGAACCCATTAGACCCTGGCCCACCCACATCTACTACAAAAAAACTTCAAGAAGAGGCCATCCCACAGGAATAATCCTAATGGATATAAATTATCAGTACCAGCAAAAAAAATTCTTAAGAGCGATGTCGGGTTTACGCAGCACACAAAAAAGAAGCAAAATAAGTTACATGTGTAACATTGTGAGGTTCTCCTTCACAGGGGAAAATTTTTTAACTATTATCACACAAAAAACACTACTAAAACTTCATTCTTTCTTTTTTTACATATTGTACTTTTTTCAAAATATTTTCAATGAATCGGAATTTTCACATATTTTCCAGTGAGTTTCCCAGTATTTGTTTGTTTAAAATTTAAGAAAAATCATTCAATATACATTTTATAGTAAATCACAAAAAGTTTCATTGAAAAAAATATGTAAAACTAAAGTTATCGTCATTTTTCTGAACGTTGCCATTTGCACAAAAAATGAGTAAAAATGGCCAAGTCACCTGTTAGCGCGTGATAAAAATTACCCGCAAACAATTTGTTAATAGGTTAATTTTTTATGTTCTTCTGGGACAAATTGAGGTGTTATGATAAACATTTAGTCGTAAATTTATTTCCTCTCAAAAATGGACTCCAAGTAGCAATTTCAAGTTGTTAAGGAATATTTGCTCCTGGTTATTGACATGAGAAATATGGAACTACCTTATCATGTATATATGCTTGGGTCATAATGTTGTACAATTTTATTTTTTATATCTCCATAATTCTTAATATTCATTCTAGTGGTGCAGTCATTTAAATATTTTTTAATTTCATAAAAGACATTAAAAATTTGGAAATTGATTGATTTTGAACAATTTCTTTTAAGTTTTATTAGAATAAGACACAACTTAGTACAATGGATAGTTTTATGGTCATTTTTTCCACTGTCCATTTCATTATAACTAATCGCTTGATAAGCAATGATTTTTTTCCAACCTTGCAAATTATAGCTGCAAGCACCCCAAATATCATTTTTCATTGTGAAATTCCTTGTATTGTGATAAATGATTTATTTTGAAAATAGTGACACAGAGTTCAAACAATTTTTCCCAGTTCTACTTGCTTTCAAATATTTCCTGCCAAAAAATTTCTTTAAATGTTGAATTATTACAATATAAAAATTTGTTTCTATTTCCAGATAAATCTTCTTCGTGAAGAACTGGCTTCTTTACCTACCTCGGCCCTTTCACCACAACATCGCTACAGCAACGGACGATGCGAGGCCACTCCCCCTACTCCGGAACCCCTTCCCCGCCCGCTCGTATCCACATTCTATCCTTTCACAGCCAGTCGTGGAGTCGCAGCTTCAGACGGCCTCGCCTCTTTACACGTTAGTCTCATTGACCCCTCCGAACTGTTGGATTCGCAGTCGCTACTGAACGCTCCCGATTGAGGGATAATGAGTGATTTTTTGTTATTTTGTAGTATGTTTATATGTATTGTATTGTCGTTATAATGTATGTATTGTACCCAGTGTGTTGTGGATGCGTTAGAAAGATTTTTAATATTATAATTAAGTGGTTGCTCGTTCGGAGAGTATTCTTCCAGGTTAAATTTAGATTGTAGTTTTTGCAGCATTTTGATGTGTTCAGAAAATTTTGACCTTTAATATAAATTATAAAATATAACGAATTGTGAAAAGATATTTTCATGTTTTAATGTTTTTAATTTGTCTGCGATTACAGTTTGGTGATTCATGCTAGAATTGCAAAAAATATTTCAGTGTTAGGGGATATTTTGGATGCGAGTAATGAGATTCTTAAAATATATTTTTGGTTCCAATTGGTGATATTTTGATTTGTCATAAAAAGCGTGCGGCAAGTTTTCTGGTGGCAGCATCTTAGGTAATTGGGTGTATATTTCCTAGTTATTTCAATTAGGAGTTGTACTTTTTCATAAGTTTTTTCTTCGAAACGCACTATTTAAAATTTTATATTGAAGTACATCAAACTACTGCAAAAATGCCATTTTTTTAACTTTGTGACCAAGATCTAATTGTAATTGTAGGTTATGCAGTGGCCATTTTGAACTTGACATTTTGTTTTCTGCAAAGTTATATATTTTTACTTTTATCTTGTGTTTTTTATTTTATAATATAATATTTCTTTATCAAAACCAGTTGCTAATTACAGATTTCTTATTACAAATTAAAAATAATATAACTCTTTCCTTATTTTTAATTAAAAGCTGCTTATGAATACAATGGCCACTACCTTTGACCTCTTGTCAGTATATATAGATTAACTTGTGATTATTCTGTACAAATCAATATTATTCATTTTCATTGGCTTTAAATTCATATGACATATATTTTGTGGTTGAAACTAAAAGAAATATATGTACATTCCAATTCATGCAATTATCATCCTTAAAATATTTGTAATAGTAGATTTTTCTAACATTACTTACAAAAATTCACTTCACATTGACCCTTATTTTATGCTATGAAAACACAATGTCAATTTTCAATATAACCGACTGCCAGCCTGGACTCAACAAACTGTTTTTATATATTTTAACTCTAACATACACCTTTTTTAAGCAAATCAAATCATAACTTTTATATATTTTCTTCAAATGTAAAATTTTTGAATTATAAAGTTAGGAATGTCAATCTCTTCAAATTTTATTTGACATGATACTATTAGCAAATAAGGTGAAGCAGATTGAGAATGGTTGGTTTTTAATTTTTCATCTTAGCATTGAAACATATTTTTTTATTCCAGAGCAAATTAAGAACAATCATAAATCAGTTAGATTCACAGGTATGAAAGAAAACACTACACATTCTAAAAGTTAAATATCTCGTTATTTTTTCTCTTTGTGTCTTGTCAGTTTTTCTGTCTCTCATGCCCACTTTTTATCTCTCTTCCCTCCTCTTCTCTCTCTTGTTACAAAATCATTTTTAGCAGAAGTTTTCACTTGAAAAAATATTTAAGAAAATAATATTTTACATTTTTTGTACTGTATTCTTTTTAAAATTATTTTCTCTTCAATATTTTTGAATCTTGCTGCTAGAGTAATTATTTTTGTTCTAAATTTGATAATTTATATTAGTTTTGTTTTATCATTGTATCTATTTTTTGCATTTGTATTCTTTTTTAGGAAGGAAATATCTTTTTGACTAATGATAACTCTAAATTTCCTTGAAAAATTAACAATTTATTTCCTCTGTGACCTTGAAAAAATTTCGTCGTTCAGTTCCCCCTCAAACATTATTTTTTCTCAAGATATGAAAATCTTGCTACTATAACTATTGCCATTCTCATTCAGCCCTACCATAAAAGTTACGTTTCATCATCAAACCGCATTATGATTTGTGGTTGAGTCTATTAATCTATTAATTGCTTCTAGGACATCAATTTTTTAGAATATATTTGTATCCATACTTGTAAGCCATTGCATAATATTATTGTTTTTTCATTAATTGACTAACATACCAAACAACTAACACGTTATAGACCAAAGCCACACGTATTTTGCTCAATTTCTTTTAAATGGATTTATGAGCTATATCAGTCATATCAGGACAGTCATTACTTTTTACCATCCTCAATTATGTTTGTTTATACTCACAATTTTGCAAGCCAACCAATCATATAAGCTGAAAGAGATATAAGATGAAAGGATGCCATGTTATTAGCTGTAAATCAGCAGTAGGCGGGAATTTATGATCTCAAAAGTTATATCAGTATTTAGAGTGAACTTGAATTATACAGATTACACAAAAAGGACCTGTTGTAAATTAATTTTTATTACAATATATCAGTTTTTAATATTTGCCTATGTGGGTGCGAAAGCGAGACTCGCTTTGTCAATGATTCATTTCGACTCGTCAATTTGAACTGTCAAGATCGTATGGGGAACTTAATCAATATGTAACAAAATAATTTTTCGAATAGGGTATCAATAGACAGGTTTTGAAAGTGAGATATTGTGTAAGCTTCAAAATGTGTAAGCTGATGTGTAATGTTTCACTTTTCTAATTTTTAGCCTCATATGGTTTTCTGTATCTCTTAAAATAGTGAATTTAAGTTAATCAATATAATTTTAATTAAGGTTCTCTTTAAATACTAGTACATAGGAAAATAATTCTATGTACAAGTATTTGAGGAGAACTTGAATTAAAATTATATAGATTAACTTAGATTCATTATTTTAAGATATATAGAACACCTTATGCGTGTTCCGACACACTCTTGGCCAGTTTTATTGTAAGCACTATCCTTGCAAACTTATTTCTTAAATATTCTAGCCCTGTAACTCTGTAACTGATGATAGTTAATAGAAGTTATGATATGGGACACACTGCTAAATGTAAAAACCTAGAAATTAAAATGGAAAGCAACAATAACAGTAATCCGATCGCATACTCAAAGAGGATCATACAAATAGTCGTAAAGGTAGAAAAACATATTTAAGAGAGAAAGAGAAATAAAAAAGGTGCATCAGAATATAAACAAAGGCGTAGCTAGTAATATTTTGCTGTATGGGTACTGAAATAAGGATAAAACTTTTCCTTCCTTTTTCAACATATTTTTTAATGCAGAATCTAAATATATAAAGTCCGCTTTGTAGCGTCTATTAAATTTCTGAAATTAGTAAATTTAAATATGTATATTTATAGAATGATCACAAGTAGATTTTAGCCATGAGTATGGACCACCATAATAAAGGAAAGAGAGTGATTATGTAATGCCGGTAAGATTTTGCATAAAAATTATAGATCATACGTACAGTCAAAATTATTTGATCTATAAATAAATGGATTGCATATGGCACAGCTAACACAAGATGTCTCTCGTGTTAGCCGTGCCGAATAAATATTTTGCTTAATATTATTTAATACATAATGTATCGTTAAAATTAATACTAGCTGTAGTCTGTTATGTAATTACATGTCGTGTATGTGTAACAATGAACTACCTTCCGTGGTGCTGTATCACACGAAAATGAATTTTACATAAAGAGTTAAATTGACGTATTGACTAGTGAATGCAATGTATCGCTCCTTCGTCACTATGTACTAACTGTAGTCGTTATCAAAACTGGTTACTGAAACTCGTGCCTACTGTGATAACTGAACAAAAGAAGAAAGAGAAAAAAAAATCGTCCAACACAATCAGACACGTGTGTGATCGATCGGTTTGATCTTAACTTTAGACTTGATTTTACTTAAGATTAACAGTATAGATATTTTAAATTTTTATCATTATGATAATGGTTGAGAAAAAAAGATTAGAGATGTAATTTTATATCTTATAGTATTTTTGTATATATAAATATTGTATTAAAATTATTATTAAATGGGTTATTGTCTTAGATAATAGTGTAACGGAGAAAATTAACATTTGTTGGCGATTCAGTCTATATATGTGAGATTTTTATTATTAGTGAAAGTTACCAGCTGTTTTTTTATATAGAAATGATTATTATTGATAATACAATTTGCACTTATTGAGGGTAGAGTCAATGAAACCAGTTATATGAGATTGTGGGTCAAAGTGGTGAGATTTAGAAACATGGTCAGTGAAATATTGCGATTTTTTAAATAAACAATCGCAAAGAGAGTGAGTAGTGTGTGCTATTAAAATTATCTCTAGCGCCTGTGAGGTTTATTAAATTAGAATTATATTTGATTGATGAGAAATGTGAATTGAAATCATTGTAAAAACGTTTAATTTAAAATTGAAAATAATGCTTTATTGAGTAAGTATTATGAAATTGGTGAATATCTTTGGGGTTATTTTGATCTCTTTTATTTATGATTATGAATTATCATCAGGATAAAACTGTAAACATTGTTGGACGCGACTTACAGTCGCGACCGACGGAAGTTACTGATGCTACCTCTAGCGAGTACTTATTACACCTAAAACTGGGAACAAATTATCGAATGAGACTTAAATTGTGACTGTCAGTCACAACCTACACAGTCTGCATAGCAGTGCCCCTATGCCATTGCTATAAAAACATTCACAATCACAAAATTAATGTTTCATTGCCCATCATTGTATATGAACAGCTGTAAGAAGTTAACATTACAACACAGTTAACGACTGACTGCTAAAGGTCGCATTCGAACCTTGTGCACATGCAACCGGCGCCTCCACTACTGATAGAAATTTGTGGCAAACCATATATTCATCGGACGTCTGAACATTTAAGTTCACGTCTACGACTTATTGCTGATAGTTTGCACATTCAGGTGTAATAAGTACTAGTCATATGTAACATCAGTCATTTCATTTCTGTCAGCTGTGTGGACTGTAAATTGTCTCCAATAATTTGTTCCCAGCTTAACACTTTAGTACTATATTTTCAACACAACTTTTGTCTTTTATTGTTAAGAATTTGTGTTCATAATAAACAAAATTGACTCGACAATTTTTAAACTTTTCAACAATATCATCTATAAAATAAAAGCATTTCATGGCAGTTTCTTTTATGTCACATGTGAACAGTGTTGTCAATAAAATAACTATTAGTGCTAATTTTGTAGTTTTTAAATGGCAATGTTCATGAGATCCATTTCCCATTAATAAGACCAGATGCTTATTTTGCACGTTATAAACCAATTAGAATCTTTTAGATTATATACGGAGCAAGTAATATATGAGCTGTGTTACAAAGTGCTCTTTCAGTGTGGCAAATTATTTTAAATATGGAACAGTTTAAAATTTAAAATAATTTGCCAAAGTGATAACTTTGTAATTATCAATTCTAAAATTTTCAGAATTTATGATAAGTAATAGAAAATTCTGGAATTTTGTCAGTCCATATTTCAAGGAAGATTATTTACACATATGGTGGATAATTTATAATTCTACAGATTCCAGTATGAAAAAAACTAGACACTAGAAATAAGGGAAGTTGCAAATATATCTCCGACTGTAAAAATATATACTGCTCTAACCAAAAATCGCACTAAGCTTCTGAAGGCTTCTGTACAGTTAATGAAAACTGTATTCTTTAAAATGAAAGTTTTCATTAAATTATACAGTCTGTTAATTAATTTTAAGCAAAAAACTTAAAGAACTATTTTGTAGATTTAAGTACGTAGGGCTCTTTGCCACAATTCAAATATAATGTTAACATTTTCACGTATCATAAATTTCCATTATGTATCTCATAGATTTTGGTGCAAAATTATTGGTTATTTCAAGTTGTTTTTTAAAGATAAATTTAATTCCTACAGATGAGTTAATTTATTACACATGTTAAAATTCCTAGCAAGTTTTTTTTGTAACAATGCTGGCTTTTATAACATATCATAAAAATGTATAATTTACCATTAGTTTGATTTTGGAGTGATATTTGACATATTATCATTTAAAAATAATTTTTTTACTGTATCAACATAAGATTTAAATTAAGAAGATAAAAAGAATACACAAATATACATACTGACATAATTAACAAATCCCGTATGATATCAATCGATTAACATTGATATGGCCCGTTGTGTTTTGTATTGCCATCTTGAAAATTTGTGCCATCATATTACAGAAAAAATTGTCACTGGTTTCTTTAGATTGTCAAACAACAGAGTAAATCCATCTTTTTCTTTAAAATGTTTTTAGTTTTTTCTAATTAGGTTTTATGGCCAGCATTTTTGAGCCCTTTATAGTAATTTGAACAAAGCGTGCCTTAGGATTTATGAATATTTTGTACGTTGTGTTTGATGTATTTTGAGGCAACTATGTAATTATAGTAATAAACATGTAACAGTAATATATTTATTATTTTATAGAATAATTAAAATTATTAATATATCTTGCAGTGTGTACCTGTTACTATGATGTAAATCAGATCACATAATATTGAACAGACTTGAATAAAAGCGAATTATTTAATTAACCTTTTTGCTTTTTTTCTCTATTTACAATATCGTGCTTAATAGATAATTGACTACAACCTACGATTCTGTAGCTGCACTGACTTACCAAATGATGACAACCAAATAACAGTAAAACGCAAGAATATTTCAGTGAAGACAAATAACAGAACTCGAGACAATTTAAGTTAATAATATAACACAAGGCAATTTCTGTGAATACAATGAAGCACGCGATCATCTAGTTTCTATGACGGTCAATTCGGAAAAGAAAAGAGCGGGCTCAGATCTATTTACAGACTTCCAGCTCGGGGCATGGGGGCTTTCACAATATGTTCTCCCTCGCTCACTAGCTCACTGTTGCAATGCTTTGTCCTGACTTTTGGGTGTCGCTGTCTCTGTCTTGGTGTCATATTACTTTGTATAAAAATAACTTGAAAAAAAAGTTAATTATCTTAAAGTTTTTGTCATAATTTTTTCTTATCAAGTTTTATTTGTCATATCCTAACTCATTACAAAAAAACCACTCCCTGGCTCAATCAATCCATAAAATGTTTCATGCAGAAACGGGATAGGCTCAAATCTAAACATAAAAAGAACCCTTACACCTCTATGCTGGGACAACTATAGAGCACCAAGAAACAAGGTATCGCAAATATGCAGATATGCAAAAAAGTACTGTACAAAAAAAATTAACAAGTATAACATCATTCAATATTTGGAAATTTCTAAGTACTCTAGGGTTCAATATCTTCTTTCCAACCTCAATGCAGCGTATTATTCCTTTACCCAAAACATCTTCCCCAAACTTGCACAGAGATTTTCAATCTATGTCTATATTACTGCTACTATGAAAAGTCTTTGAGCGGATTTGCATTTTCAACGTGTTAGTTTTTTAAATATTCTAAAATTTTCTAGACCCCTTGCAATCTGACTTTAAGTCAGTGACATGGTACTTCAACTGCACTGCTCGAAGTGACACACTCCATGTGCATTTAACCATGACCAACACCTAACTATCTGTTCTATATTTAGACTTCAATAATGCATTCAATTCTGTGGACTTGCACAATATATTACATCGGCTTAAATCATTAAATCTGTCACAACTGTGTTTTGACTGGTTCAACTCCTATCTTCGTGGTAGTAAACAGGCAATGAAAATTACCGAAAATGATTCAAAGTGGACCAGCCTCATTGTTGGTGTACCTCAAAGTGGTGTTCTTTCTTCACTTTTTATTGATCCCATAGTTAATTAATTTCTTCTTGCCTCAGTGGGCTAGTAAACGGTCTTCAAAAACAGGGTATCAGAAAGTTCTGGCCAAAGTATGTATAACTGATTTACCTCAGATGTTTATTAACGGCTATGTTATTTCCTTTTATTTTGACAGTAAAAAATCTCCACTTACTAATTGATCAATGTCTCACATGATATATTCAAGTAAATAGTGTTAGTTGTAAGATTTTCTTCAAAATACACTCCGAAACGGCTTTCGATTTCATTCCGCTTGAAAAAAATGCATTTTTGTCAAACTCTTCTTCTACTTATCTTTGATTATGGAAACATGTGTTATTCTAATCTAAATGAACATTTGCTTATTAAATTAGAACAATTACATTCTTGTGTATTCGATCCATTTTCAGTCTTAAAAAATTTCACCATATATCTCAGTATCGTTCACAAATTAAATGGTTAAAGATTTGTGACTGACGCAACTACAATCTTCTAGATTTTTATATAATATCCGCAATAATCCTGTTAAAACCTTCCTATCTCAGATCCATATTCCAACCCCTATGATCCCACAACCTTTAATGACATTCCAAGAACTAGTACACTCTCCTAATTTCTCAGCATAGAACTGCACTTTATGCGAGAACCTTATCGTATATGCTATTAGATTAAGGAATCAACTTCACACCAATATACAATGTGCGTTCTCATTGTCTGTTTTTAAAATCATCTGAAATTACATTACCTATCATAATTGGCAAATCAAAATCTTTTCTAGAACCCTTCCTTATCCTATCTCTAACCCCAAGATATTTTTGTTGTACTCAGTCGTACTTAATTCTATAGGGTTCATATTTTTGTACTGTGTATATTTATTATTATCCATTTTATTTTGTAAATATTATTAATTAGCATTTACAAATCACATACAGTCTACCCGCAGCATCTTATTTTTCACACTTAATTCACTATATTTGGCTGCAAGAGATTGCTCTTGTAGCAATAAGTATACTACTATAAACTTGGTTTTCTAAGTTTACAGTAAAGTTTGATAGATAAATTACTATTTTTCTCAATTAAAAAAAAAAAATTTTCATTTACAAATTTTACCTCATTTCAACATCATATATTTGTAATTAGTAATAGTTATAGGTCGTAACTCAGGATATAAAGTTTGTTTACATTTTGTTTTTTTGCTTTATTGTTTGTTTACATTTCAATATAAATATTGCTGGCCTTTTTGAAATTAAAACCATTTTTCCCAAATTTTAAAATTTAACATTTGTTTACCAATTTTTATAATCTATAATGGCCTAATTTCAATAGTGCATACATCGTTGACATTAGCGACTACTCGGCCAGAAATTTTAATTTCCATGTCAGCATTAAATTCTGCCATATTAACAACATGGCTCGTTTTAAATGTTCCTTATTTTCATTATATAACTTTTTATTTTGCTAATATTTATCTGTTGGACACCGTATGTGATAATTTTATCTATTAAAAAAATCCCACTGACGTTGCCAAATATGAAAATATTTACTTCTGTCACACGTAGTATTGTAATATATATTTTTTTACATAGTCCCTATGATTGTATGAAACTATACATTGCTCTTAAAAAGTATGCAACGAACATCTGAATAATTAACCTGAGTCAATTTTATTATTGTGCTGATCATAAATGAAAAGATAAGACTAATGGCCCTCACTGAACATAATTAAACAAGATTTCAAAAATTGCATGAAGTTTTTTATTGATATCTTAACGCACTAATCATTATAATCTACAAACAAATAAAGAAGTACATTAAACAGGATTTAACAGTCTTAAGATGTATAATAAAGATTCCAATTTAAATGATACAATTATATTAAACACAATATTGAAGAAGTATATAGAAAAATGCTAAATCATTGATGAAATGACACATAAAATGTACAATTTGCACTTTTGAGTTTGATATTTTTTCGATGCACAAGATGAGTGTGGCTTCAGAGGCCGATAGCTAAATTATTTTTGTATGACTTGCTTTTCAATCTTCATCTGCTGCTCTTCCGATTGAAGTTGTTGAAGAGTGAGGAGCGACACGCCGAGTTGATCTTCCCGTGTGAATGGTTGCGCCATCTGTCGGAGCCAGCGCTTACATATCTGTTGAAATTAAAGATAACTAAATTTTTGAACTAAGTTTTTCTAACTAAGAATGATACAATTGTAAGAAATGGTACAAGGCCAAACAATGAAAATAATTGAAGTAATAATAAACATGATAGCAAATAGAATAAAAAGACAAGAATTGCATCTGTAATAAGATATTAAGCATTAGCTTGCTTTCAAGTTCATAGAATGGATATTTAAAAATAGTGTCTTTGGTTAAAAGTCATTTGAATTTGTTAAAGATATTATCCTCATAGATGGATGAACAAAAAGGACTTACTTTGCCTTATTAAAAATGATCTGAACTTAAGTACTAGTGAAATTAGCATATTGATATATAGATTACAGTAAATATTAGAACATCCTTTTTAGTCTCACCTGATGTGGTGTCAATACGCTAGTTGAACATTTTTTAGATCTTAGTTAATATTTTGCCTTGCTGTTTAACCGTTAGAGTGCCGACGAGCGCCATCGCACTCGTGCGTGTACTAACTAAATTTGCGATTCGCGAAATCAGTTGCTATTTAGCACGCAGTAGGGGAGGTCGCTCGCACACATAGCTAATTTTTTATCTTTCTACGTGTTACATAAAGTTCAAATTATAATATTATTAGTAATTACAATATAAAAAGGATCCAGGAAAAGAAAATTTTTAACCCATAATGTCGGAATATGAAAATAATTCGAATGAAAATGATCGTTTTTCAAGTTATGAAAAAAGTGAGAGTGGGAGTGACATTGTGTTGTGTGCGCTCACAATTTGGCGTAATGCAAATTTTGAGTGATAGTGATAATAGTGACGATAACAATTATTTTGCTGATACGGATGATGTACTGGTCTGCGAAAATATGATGTGACCTTGATTTCAGATTTTGTTATAACTTTTGTTCACAATATATATTTCTATAATTTTCTTTGTATTTTATTATCCTTGTACAAGTTTTTATTATGAAAACACCGATAAAATTATTAAAATTGGATATTTTTTGGAAGAGATACAGTTTTTTTTTTGAGACGAGGGTAAATGACATCAAAAACAAAAGATTTCTTTGGCATTTTTAAGTATATATGAGTAAAAATCAATGGCACTAAAACGGTTAATATACTCAAAATATAAATATTTCAGTAAAAAACAAACATTCACGTGGTTAATTTGCCTTTTTTTTATACTCATTTAACTTATGAGGTCACATCTTGCCTAACAAACAGCTGTGAAGTTGATTGCGATAGTAAGTGTTTATAAAACAATATATATGTAGTAACTTCAAAATTTTAGAAGTGCTGTACTGTGCCACAAATGTAATATTACGACAATCAAAACATCAAATATCTATTTATGTGCCACAAAAGCCAGAAAAAGTGGCTGCAACTTGTAACATGGGACCGTAACTACTTGTCTACAATTTCTAGATTATACTTTTGGGAAGATCATTTTGATGCAAGTTTTATTGCTTACTTCTATAGTGTCAAAGTTAAGTTTATAAGTAATTAAACGAGTTTAACGTTATGTCAATATGATATTGATTTTTTTTTATAAATAAAGACTTAACCACAAATTTAATTTTGTATTGGTTTTTTTACAGTAATGTGTACAAATATTTGTTTACTAGTTGCCAAACGATATGGACAACTATATGGAGCATTTTATGGGATATGTGTCATACTTTTGCTTTTAGCTTTTTCTTTTCACATAACCTGAAAACATATCTAATCAATAATCACACACACAAGTAACACTTGTTTTTTTGTTAAAGGATAGCTTTAAATCAGCTGAGCTTAGTTTAATTATAAGTATACATACACAGAAGTTTTGACATTCCGAAATTCTGGTGAGCAGAAATCAGTGTTTAATGCCAAAAACATTCCGAACACCACCGCATCAATTTTGGGCAAATTATGGCAATATGCTTTTATAAAACATTCTTTCATCACAAAGAATTATGGGTATCTTCTTATTACCTCACAAAAACTTCAAAGATAACTCAAAATGAATGAAAAAGAGTAAAAATGATGGAATCACGGTATCAATAGCAACTTGTTTGGCAAGATGTCACGTCATGCGCTCTGATTGGTGTCCGATGTCACGTGATCAATGTCTTTAAATTGCATGTATTTATTTCTTAAAAATATTAAATATTTTTAATTATTTTAGTGATTAAACTTGATTTTTGTAATATTTAAACCTCCATCACTGTGCAGAACAAAAAATATATCAGAATTTTACTTAACAGTAACTAAAGGGTAATTTAAAAATGACATTTAATTTTTTTAAACTTATACACCTCTCTATGATTTTGAGTAGTTTGGATAAAATAAATACAAAATTTTATTTGGAACAAATTGTAGAATTACAATATTTCATTATAAGAATTTCTCAAAAATTATGATCAATTTATAAAACCTACCTGAACAGCTTCCTCGGTACTGAGATTGCAAAGGGAGTCCTTCAAATGTTCTTGAATCCAACGGGGTAGCTTGCTCCTTTTGTCAGAACGACTGAAACGCTTATCAGCGAATATCATTATACCATAATCAGTTTTACCTCTGCAAATATGTAAACAATTTATTAAACTTATTATTTGATCTATTGTAGTAAATAAATGAACAGGAAACAGTACATGGCTCTGCATTCAAATACTAAATTTAAAAAAGTTTATTCCATTAGCGTATACTGATTAAGTACCTTGAAAAAATATAACTTTATAAACATTTCAAATCAAAAACAGGAATTTAAAAAAGAATACCTTATAGCACGACCTACACATTGTGCTGCGTGTCTCATTGCATCAAATGTTAAAAAATCATTTTCTCGGATCTGGAAAGCAAATTACATTCCTTTATTAATTTACAAGCTTTAAATATACAAGTTGATACAAAAACAAGGCTCATCGCTACAAACGCTATCTCTTATAGTCTATACGAGAATTAGTAGGAGAATTAATAAGATTTTGCAATAAGAGTAAAAAGTAAATACATATAGTCTATAAACCTTTCATAAGTGATTTTCATAATGATTGTATAAGTGATTCCATATACGTATATGGAATCACTTATACATTAGTGATTCAAAACAACAACACAGTTGGAAACAAGAGAGAGGTCAATTTATCATGGCTCATATTTTTTTGAAAACTGTAAAATTTACTCTAACTTTTAGGTGCTATGACTACAAATATCCTTAATTCATAACTCTACATTTTATGACATAATCCTAAATAACCCATCTTTTGGTCACTATTCAAAATAAACCCAAAAATAATGTATTTCTGAAAAAAATATTTTTAGTTGATTGCGTAATTAAAATTTTTTATCGCTTAATTTTAACTCTCCATACCAAAAAAAAATGTGTCATATTAACATGGCCAGTTCTTTTTTAAATAAAAATGCCTTCGTTAAAAAGCAGTACAAAGTTTCTTTAGTAAAATTCTGAAATATCTTTTCGATTGTCTTGGGATAGTTCTCGTTTATATACCCTCATAGTCAACTGTTCAAGTACTCACACTGCTTTGCCCACCCCTCGTTCACAGTTCAGCTTCATTCAGACTTTTCGAAATAGAAAAATATCGACATAAACATATCGTCGAAGAGCAAGTCGACGGTTGACTTCATTGTAAGTTTAAATGACTACAATTGTTTCCATTATATCAAAAATCATACATCGCACAACCAGTATTTTTAGCATTGATCGATGAATTCCTTTTTGAATTCCAGTTTGCATGTTAAAAAATTTAACGACATATTTGATCCTAGCCATTAACTTTATAAAATTGTTCTGTACATAATATTTGTACATTATTTATTATCAAGCAAGTTAGTGAGTTATTAAGTTGACAAAACATTAAATGCAAACCTGGAACTGATCCCGAAGATACTCGAGTCGCGCCTTCAAAATACGACTCTGCGTATACACGTAAGGGATGCCAAACATGAGGACAGCTCTGCCCAGGTGGTGGTCGAAATCTACCCCCTCTGAGACTTTGCCTCTAGCAACCGACAAGAGAACTGCGCCTCTTCCAGACTCGCATGCCTGTTGTGAAGATGAAATAAAACTAATTATGGTGTATATTATACTAATACTACAAGTAGTTCTGTAGTTCAATTAAAGTATAATGCTGCAGTTTTATGATTTACAAATAAAATTTAAATTTTTTCGGTAATTTCAAATGACCAAATATAACTCTGATAAATAGGTCAGTAATTAATTCCACAATTTTACCACTCGCATTGTACATGTACATATAATATTTAAAAATGGCAAGTATTATATTTAATAGTAAAAAATATATGCTGCTCTATTATTGCATTCAAAATATAAAATTAATATTTATTTACTTTTTTCAATTATGTTTTTTATAATATTCTAATTCTTATTAATCTTGTAAAAACCATAAATAAACAAAAAAGTATTACAGGGCAACTGCGATGTGTGATTTTTCTTTATTTATGAGTACGTTTACAGGTCCTACAGAGATAACATTTGATTTATCATAAAATTTAAATGTTTAAAACGACTTTAAAACTAGGGACTGAATATCAATAGATGATGTTTCCATTACAATTCTACCCTAAATTTATCTTTATACAGAAATTATACCATGCATAAATAGAGTATACATAAAAATGTTACTAATAAATTGAGTATATAACAAACTCGTCAAACGCTATTCAAACCAAGTTTAACTTTAGTATAACCTAACAAAAGTTGACATTTTAGATGTACAGATGTGTTTAGAATTGTTTAAGAGAAAATGGCTGCATTTAATTCAATTCGTGCGATCGAAACTATCGAGGAGAAATATTATTTAATTTATTTATGGAGCTGCAGCCAGAACAATATTTATTGAGGACAATTTATGAAAAGGAATAAGACAATAAATTAATAATTAAATGAACAATGATATGACCCATAAAACCAATCACATAATGTCAAGTTTGTAGCAAGCCATACCAAAAATAGACAAATCAATAAAAGTATGTAATCTGGATCAAAATGAAATTGCTATATTTTTTAAATATTCAAAATTACTATATTATTTCATTTTATATTTTTTTAAAAAAGTTAATTTTTGTTTAATATGAAACTGAGATAGCATTTTCGTTCAGTGTAGTCATTTTAAGCGTTTCCCCCCAAATTTAGACAAAGTGAAAGCGGAATGAGGTAAGTTAATGAGTTATTAAGTAATTGAAGAAAATCATATGAAATTTTGATCTATTGTATCAACAATTTTATTTTGAAGATAACATTATCTACCACTTCGCGGGAAAGTCAATAAGGGTTCTGTTCGAGCGATGAAATTTTAAAAAATCATTTAGTCAGGGCAAATAACTCCTTGTACATATCGCATCAAATTCAAAACTATGTAATTGAAATTTGTTTTGATGTTTTCAAAAGCAAAATAATTGAGGAGGTGAAACACGGTTCGGCTTTTTCAGTGTTGGCTGATGAGACTGCTGATATTAGTGGTACAGACCAATTATCGGTTGGAGTTCACTATCAACGTTGTGATATGATGATAAAATCCAATAATTTATGAAGAATTCCTCGGATATGCCACCACAAGAGTTGAACGCGATAGCCATTTTGGAAACTATTATTCGCTTTCTACAAGATTGCAATTTTGATTTAAATAAACTTGTTGGTCAAGGATACGACCGGCTGTGCTGCAATGGGAGATCACATGGGTGGTGTTCAGAAAATTACTAATGACAAATATCCTTTAGCTCTATTTTTTCACTGTGTAAGCCATGTATTGAATCTTGTCATCAATGACCTGAACGATGTTAGTAAAGCGAGAAATACTGCTGGGACTACAAAGTACATTTTTTTATTTTTTTTTTTTTTATTTTTTATTTATCTCCTTTAGACCTGCAATCTGCCTCGTCAGGGCATTTAGCTGGTGGTTATGAATTTCATGTAGCTTGCATGGTATTCGCCCAGTGGCAAATCCATATATAGGATATGATATTACGTATTATGGGAGGAGGTCCTGGGGAGCTCTCCTTTTTATACGCTTAAATTTGCAATTGGACTGCATCAGATTTTGGGCGAGCTCGTTGGGATGACTCTCCATACGACGAGAGTATGACTCTAGCTTTTTTATAATTTCCTCCTTTACTGCAGGTATCTTTGGATCTCGGTGGAGCTGAGAGTTCGTGATGAACCATGGAGCGTTCGTTATCATTCGGAGCATTTTAGATTGAAAACGTTGGAAAATTTGAATTTGCGGCGGTTCCCCATAGTTCCGCTCCATAAGACCAAATTGGTTTTATAATAACTTTGTACAGGAGAAGTTTGTTGTCCAGGGAGAGGTTAGATTTCCGTGCCAGAAGCCAGTAGAGTTTGCGGAGATGTATAACCAGGGCTTTTCTTTTGGTGAGTATATGCTTCTTCCACATAAGGCGTCTGTCCAAGTATATACCCAAGTAACGCACGTCTTCAGACTGGGGTATTGGTATGTTGTTAAGTTCGACTGCGGGACACGTATCGTGTCTAAGGGTGAATGTTACGTGCACCGACTTAGTTTCGTTTGCCTTTATGCGCCAGTCTTTGAGCCAGATTGAGACTTCATTTAGACTTTTCTGCAACATGTCCGATGCGGTCACTGGATTTTCATGACTTGCAATCAGAGCAGTATCGTCAGCAAATGTTCCTATGAGAACCTCTTCTGTAGTTGGTAGGTCGAAGGTATATATTAAATACAGTATCGGGCCCATTACACTGCCCTGAGGAACACCTGCCTCAATCTCATAGAGACCCGTTCTGTCTTCTCCGTGCTTTACATAAAAATGCCGTTGTTGGAGATATGATTTTAAGATCAGGTAATAGTTTATAGGTAGAGCTTGCAGGATCTTATAGAGTAGACCTTCATGCCACACACGATCAAACGCTTGTGATATATCTAAAAATGCTGCCGAGCAATATCTCCTGTGTTCGTATGAGTCATTGATCTTCTCAACCAGACGGTGGACCTGTTCAATAGTACCATGAGCTTCGCGGAAGCCAAACTGATGATTTGGGACTATTTTAGATTTAGTGACTTCTGGAGTCAAGCGTTTCAGAATCAGGATTTCCAAGATCTTGGAGGCAACAGGCAGTAAACTAATAGGGCGGTAGGACGAGACACTTTCTGGATTCTTGCCAGGTTTAGGTATTAGGATAATTTCAGCTACTTTCCATTGGGGAGGCACAAATTCTCGTCGCAGAATAGCGTTATAGATCGCTGTTAGGAGTGCAATTGCTGCGTAGGGAAGCTCTTTCATGACTTTCGCTGTAATTAGGTCGTAACAAGGTGCCTTGTTTACACAAAGTTTTCGGATTGTGGAGCAAACTTCTCCAATAGTGAACTTTTTAATTGGAGGGGAAAGCTGGTGAGGTGCAGAGAGAGCCTCCATCACTTGGTCTATCTTGGTCGAGCCAGAAGCAGAGTTTGGAGTAAACACTCGGAACAGATGCTCAGCGAACAGTAGAGATTTTTCAGTGTCACTTTTTGCCCAAGTCCCGTCATTCCGGCGTAGTGGTGGTTGAAGTGCAATTGGTCTTTTCAGGGATTTGGTTATTTTCCACAGGGAGTAATCCGTTGCAGATGTTGCATCCAAGCTAGATAAGTGATTTCCTATTTCAGTGTTTCTTAGATTATTGAGAATGCCCTTGACATGCTTGGCAAGTTTGTTGAACTGTTTTCTATCTTCGGGGAGTCGGGTAAGTTGCCACTGCTTTCTGGCTTGTCGCTTTTTTTGTATTAAATTAGTTGCGATTTGTGGATACATAGGGATTATTTCGGTAGCCCTATGATGGGGTGTTGCGCCCCAGGCAGCCGACTGAATGCAACTGTTAAAGGTTTCGATAGCTGTGGTGATATCATCATTAGATTTGAGCACAATATGCCTGTCCAGTGTATTTTCCATAATTTCGCGAAAGTATTCCCAATTCGTTTTTTCCGAATGGATTTTACAGGGTTTGATCACTTCTACTATCTACTTCTTCTACTTCTATGCAGTTCGGCTACAACGGGTGAGTGGTCTGAGGATAGATCATAGCTAGATTGACAGTATAAAGCCGATATTGGAATGCCTTTAGTGACGAAGAAGTCCACCAGATCTGGGTTTTTTTTTTGATCGGTTGGCCAGTAGGTCGGTTTCCCAGTGGAGTTCACAGTGAGGTTAAGCTCCTGGACGGTTTTCAAGAGTTCGCGGCCCTTGGTAGAAGTGGTTCTCGAGCCCCAGTTCGTATGTTTGGCGTTGTAGTCTCCTCCAGCAATAAATTTGTATTGGACCATTTGAGCTTTCAATAGATATGATAGTGGCCTGAATTTCATTACTACTGTGCGGATTGTGGACGTAATGTTTGATGTTCTTTCTTATCAGTATGGCAGATCCTCCATGTGCTGCACCGTCAGGATGATTTGTGTAGTAGACATTGTACTTCGGCACTTCAAAATGACTTCTGACGGTGAAGTGCGTTTCGGAAATCAACATAAGATCCACTTTATGTGCATGCAGGAATGATATCATTTCTTGAGTATGGTTTGACAGCCCATTTGCATTCCACAAGGCGAGGATTACGGGCTTAAATGGACTGAGTCGCGGGGGGGGCAAGGTGGGCTGCCGCCTGCCTCCCGCTTGGATAAAATCCTGACTACTCCCATGATGAACTGACTGCGAGCGTAGTTCAGTCATTACATTTAATAAAAGGTTTGTCATGGTATTCATCTGTTGCATCATTTGCTTAAACATGTCCATTAGTTCCTTGAATTCATTAGCTCTTTCGACAGACTTTTCACTTTGTTGAATTTGAGTATTAACGAGATTTGATTCTAGTTGTGGTGATGTTTGTCTTGTTTTCTCTACTTTCTGTAGCACAGAAGGTATTTGGTTTGCTTTGTTCTGCTTCAGGCTGTTGCGAACGACGTCGGCGTAGGGTAAACTTTGTATATGGGGTAGGGCTTGATTTGTCGTCTCAGGAACAATAACGGCATGATTTGATTTCATTGTTTTGTTGCGAAGCGGTGGGTATTTTTGCTTTTGCAGCTCCTTATACACAGAACATCCTTTATAATTTGCTGGGTGATTCCCATCGCATAGGGCGCATTTGACGTCATCGGATCGTTCCTTTCGCAAGCAGACAGAGGATGCGTGATTGCCAGCACATTTGATGCATCTTGGGTTTCGGCGACAGTAAGACTTTGTGTGTCCATAGGTTTGGCAATTAGCACATTGAGGGATTGTGCGTTTTGGTTTTGGAGGCTCAAATTTCACGCGACAATGTAAAAGGTTTTGAATATTGTAAATTTCTTTGTTGTTAGCGCTTGATTGGAGTTCAACTATGAACATGTGCAGTGGGATTTTGGTTGATGCTTGTTTCATATTCCATATGTTATGAGCAACATGTCCTAACTTAGCCAGATCTGTTCTAATTTCATCAGTGTCGGTTGATGGATGCATATTTTTAAGAATAACTTTAAAGTTCCTCTCTTGCTTGGGTTTATATGTGAAATATTCTGTACCTTTAGCGTCCAATTCTTTAACTATAGTTCGGTAGGCGTCACTTGTTTTAGGCTGGATTTTGACCTGGTCCTTAGGTAGAACTTTTATTTTGAAAAGATCTTGAACGGTTACATCAAGTAAAGTAATTAAGGGACGAATATTTGTAACTTTGTCGATGAATATAGGAGGAGGTTTTGGAGTTTTTTCTGCTGGCAGAGTTTGATGATCCTCTTTCCCCTCTTCGTTCTCAAGCACTGAGAAAGAGTTTGAAGTGGGTGTTGGCTGGCTTAACCAGTATGTACTAAGCTTGGATTGCTTCTGGCTTCTTTCCGCAACAGGACTGTTTCTTTGCCTCTTACGGTTTTGAACCTCAGTCCAGTTTGAGACTTCAGAATTTGGATTAGCGGAAGTTACCGTTGGAGCTTCGGAGCTGTCCTCAATAGTTATAATTTGGCTACAATCAGTGAGCGACTGTGACCTCAGTCTTTTAAACAGGCTGGGGTGAAAAATTTGTTGTGTAAGCGTTTTGTTTTTTGTTTGAGTAAAAGAAGGGTCCATTTTGATTCCCACGAGTAGGGCAGATAAAAATATAACACAACCGGGTTACTCCCTTTCCGGCAGTGAAGGCTAAATACTTCAACGTTCGCCAGGTGCGTTGAAGTTGGCGCTAGAGACTGTGCTTCCCAACAGCCATGCATCCTATTGACGCGTTTCCCATCGTAGGATTTGGGGTTATTTATTAGAGAGGATTTCTTCCTCGTGGCCCAGGCGATAAAGCCAAGGCCACCGTTCTCATTAAACATGACCATGAGGTTACGGGTTGTGAAGGTCATTTCCTACCTTCACTGCGCAGACTGGTTAGGCCTGGATTGGTCTGGATAATTGACCGCCGCCAGAAACTCGGCGTTGTTGTCGCTCGTTTTGCACCACCCGGGGGACACGTGTAGGGTGAGCCTAGGATAAGGTGGTAAATCCTACGGACGTGAGCGACATACATCCCCCAAACAAAGTACATCAGAAATTTTTTTAGACAGTACATAGCAGCAAAATAAATTGTCTAATACACCCCTTCTTTTATGAAATGCGTTGGACAGCAAAGTACAAAAGTATTAGACAAATTTTCTGAAAACTTTCTGACTATTGTACAAGTTTTAGAAAAACTTTCACAGGACGCACCTAACTCTAAAATAAAAACCATAGCGTATCAGTTCTACACACCTGCAACTACTCCAACTTACATTGTGACACACCTAATATTCCTATTATTCTGCCAAACTTGAATCAGTTTGCAGTCAATTGCAAGAAGTAAATATGAATATAAAGGCAATACACGTTCACAAATAAATTAATGGACGTGCTTCTGTCTCACCACGATAATGCTCTATGGAGTTTGCAGCCATTTTAGAGAAAGCTCAAAACATTTGCAAAAATGGGATGTTGAATTTAAGCATCTTCGAGTAGTGGCAAAACAGGCTTACAAAATCAAATCAACCATCTGAAAATGTGGAAGAATTTTTCAGAATATCTATATTAATCCCATATTTCAATTCTATTATTTCTTCTCTGAATGAATTATTTTCTTCAATACAAAAAAGCATTTTCACTTATGCAGAAAATATGAGAAAATTAGACAAATCTTCATTTTTAGCTATAAGGTTTTCTACATAATTTTATTGCCAAGGCTAACACGTGGTATGATATGGTGAAGACAAATGAAGCAAGCAATGCATTTTAGTGAATCCGCTGTTGAATACATATGATTGATTGCGATGATGTGATGACAATCAAAATTGATTTAACTAAGGTTTATGCTACACGGTATATTAAAAGGCAATAAAATCATAATAGTGTATCTCCAAAAGTGAAATTTGTTTTTTATTTTAAATAAAACAGTAGTTATTTATAAATAGACTAAATGTTATTTTATTGATTTTACAAGCTATTTTTTTAGATATAAATTTCATTTTTTAACACATTTTTTTAAATAATTTATTGTAGATTTATCATATTCAATGTAATTTAACAAACAATTAGTTCCCCATATAGTTTGACCCTACAAAAATGGTGAATTATCATTATTAGCTACTACACATTTATATAGCGATATCGCACCTTCGCACAAGGACGTTCAATTATGTTTTTATGTAAAGTTTATTAATGGCATATTCCTGAAAAATAATAAGATCATAAATTAATAATTATGTGGAAAATTCTACAAACCTTAATATAATTCATGAGAGCGAAACTAGTCTCGGCACTGTCCTGTGTCTCTATAAAAAGAAGTTTGTGCCTCTGCAAAGCGGCGACCACACCCTGGTCATACCAAGCACCCACCACGCTCTCAAGATACATATACGACGTGAAGAAACATACTACTCCATCAGGAACACATGTTGCCACCTATTAGTAAAATCAAGATTATACTAAAAATTTTAATGTACTTCAGAATGTACTAGTTCTTTACTGTGGTAAATAATTGAAAAAACTCTTCTTCAATGTGGTTAATTATTGAAAATGTTTGGAAAAAATCTCCTTTAATTCTAATAGTATTAATATTGTGGCTACCAACTTATTGAAAAAGAGTTTAAATTTTAGAGCTAACAAGCTCTACATTATGATTTAACATATTCTAGGCAGAGAGCTCAGTCGAGCAACTTTCATTTATTCAGGCAGTGTAAAGCCTGTTTTACCCTCTCCCCTGTGGTGGAACAATTTATTTTTGATTCCTCCATTATTACCACTTGTTACTAATTAATTTAAATCAAATAAATCTTTACATAGTATAAAATAAAGTCGCTTCCCGCGTCTGTCTGTCCCTCTGTAGCTTATGGATTTTGATGCAATTTTCACTATCATTCAAATAATTTCTTTCGGATGGTTTATAGGTATAATACATGCATATTATATTTACAGACAATATAAAAAAAGTCAATGTTTCATAAAAAAAATGAATTTTGGGCACTTTCATTGTTGTGCTATGGAATTGTGTATTATAAAAATATATACCCACAGTAATCATTTTTATGGTTCTGATATTTATTTTTTTTTTTGGGTTATATTTTCGATTTATATAATTTACGTTGGTCATTTAATGTAGATAAAATTTGCTCTTTACAGCAAAACATTATTAGTATCATTAATATTTTAGAAGATATCACATATTTAAAATTATTCAAAATCAGTATTCGCGATGTCTATGCCATGCGGCGATGTCAATGCCGACGGCAGCGGCGGCGCGTGCCTATGAATAGGAAGTTGCAGGCCACGTCTCAGCCTATGGCGTTGTATGATTTGCAGTGACCGCACGCATTTATCAAAGCTCTCAAGCAAATAAAATTTCTGCAAAAACAGCTGTAAACATTGTATACGAAGACATCTGTAGTATATTCTTATAATGACAGTAATATTATTAATCGCTCCACAATTACACCACATTAGCTACATTGCACCCATGCGAAGCTGGGGCGGGTCGCAAGTAAAATATAAAATATCAATAGGATGAAATTAATGTATATTGGTAAAGAGCCTCAATAGATATATTTTTACAAGTATTTATTTTGTACTTTAGTTTCTATTTTGTTTGTAATCTCTCTAAATATTACTTTAATATGGCTGCAATAATATAAATATTATAAATTTAATAACGTCCAGCGAAAACAGTATTACATTAATTCAATTTAGTTCCTGAGTGTTGGTATTATATTACTTGAAAAACTTTATTTAAATTAAAATGAAGTGTATAATTGTGAAGAAATATTAACCTATATTGTTTGTCAAACGCTTTAACTGTAAATCAAACTAACAAGATTGACAGATAAAGCTTAATGTGTATATAAATGTGATTGTTTTAGTAAATTTTCTAAGTGTTGAATTTATTACATAAAATTACTACTTTGAACCTCAAAATTAATCAATCATAAATACAGAGTAATTTCCGTTTAAAAAAAATTCATAAATACAGAGTAATTTACGTTAAAATTTTTTTTTTAAATCTAGTGTTATTTGTATTATAATCTAATTGGACAAATCTCTTAATAATTTCATATAGTATGACATTTGTGGAATTGTGGAATAATATAAACGGTTATTTTTACACTCTGACTTCTAGTGTAACATTTTGGATTCTTCTGTAAATTTTTTTAGAATGGGTTTATTCAGTTTTATTACTTGCTCTCCATTATATAGGAATGATCATATTTAAACATAATTCTTTGAACAAGTTACCTTACCTCTACAAGTAACTGGCCATAATTTCTGATGACGGCAACATCTTCACGAGTTTCATATTTTGATGATATGGCAACCTGATCGCTTCCTTTTGCTACTATCTACAAATTAAATAAAAATGATGAGGTAACATTGCAATTTCTTGTAGAATATCAACACTAATAACACCTAACATTTAGACTTAATACAAAGCAATATTCACCATTGGCAGAAGACAGGGACGCGCCAGCGTCATGGTAAATGAAGTCATCACTACAGGATTAAAGTCCAGAATCTTCGGATACATATCCAAAGGAGACAATGTTCCTGAAATATAAAACAGTTCAAATTTAAAGATAACTCAAAATGTTTCGCTGGGTAATTCAATCTGCTTTGTATGGAAGGATATAAAGAATTGGTTAGTTGGTATTGCGAGATCTTTTTTCAGATTCCTTTTGAAAATATAAGACAAAAATAATCTATAACACTTTTTGATTTGGGCCTTAATTATAAAAAAAAATTAATTATTTTTCATAAACAAGTCTAAAAATGTTTGCTGCTATGATAAAAATGAAAAAAAAAGATTTTTCAATTTATATCACCTTAGGTTCTGTTTTTCTTCTTAGAATTTTTAATTAATTTGATTAGTGTGTCTGATATAATTTACTGCAAAGGATTATTATACACATTTTAAAAAAGTTATTAAACCATAATGCCATAAACAATTTTATAACGTTAATAATGTTTTCATAACCCATTAAAAACTTCTGAATACTTTAACATACCTTTTATATAGGTATTCCTAATAAAATTAACTGACTATAAATAATTTGTTCTTCTAAAATAATTAAGATAAATAAAGAAATACCCATCGAACATTTTATGAGTGGCTAATACCACTATGCTTCTGGAAATTAAAGCTTCCAGATTTTCATAAAACCAAATTATGAAAGTTCTATTCAGATATTAGTATAAAGATAGTAGTAAAACTAAAAGATAGTACTCGTATAATGATATTATGCAATAAATGTGGGTAACAGGAAAGTGAGGGAATCAAAAGGTAAAAACTGTAAACTAGTACACTGAAGCTAAATAAGCTAAATGTCTTACTTTAAATCTTATCGACTCATTTGGCTCTTTGATTCAGAAACATTTCAGCATAAAATATAATGGAGGGATGATTTGATATTTGCATTGTCTTGACTCAATGACTCGTTGACTTGTTCAGCGTTTACCTTAGTGAAGTGATTCTTTACTCTTGGGTAAGCATTCATTTTTCATATTAAGTACATCCATTTCTGTTTCATAAAGAATCATGCAGAGAGAGCACTTAATCGTCTATAAGCATCTAATTTTTAATGAATTATGTAGGTGTGTCAATTTCTTGTATAGGAAGTAAGTAATATGTACCACTCGAATCTTATTTTATTAGAAACTGGTATTAAAACTAGGTTAATAAAAATATTTGAGGAATACGTTTTTGCTAATAATATTTGTATATTGATATAATTTAGTCATCGTTCATATCAAAATAATTCTGAAAACGTAATTTTTCGAATGATTTGCCATTAACAAAAATATCTGATAACGATATTAATGGACTGATATTAATAATTTGCACACTGGCTGCTAGCATTCGTTTCATAGTCTAAATTTAAAACACAATCGCAGTAATGCTAAAAGTGTAATGATATCACACAAATACATGTGGGCATTTGATTAAACCTGCAAAGTACGAAGGAAAATCAACATATTTTTCAACTAAATAAATATACAGAAACTAATACAGGCGCTATATGATTCAAAATCTAATGAATTGCAGTGTTTCTAGATTGACACAGTTCTACTGATTCATTAGAGTTATTGAGTAATAAAGTTGAATCAATTCCTTTTACTGATATAGATTCAGTGAATCATTTCACTTGCGTGAATCGAGATTGTTCATGACTATTCTATAATACTAATCTACTTCCTTTTACCCATTTTAAGTGCATGTTGTTTCTTGTAGTATATAGTTTGGAAATAGTCAGTTTTAATTTTACATTCTTTTAGCGCTAACTTTTTCAAAGATAAAAAATTGTGATTTTGGTTTTTGAATTCTTTATTTAATCAATATCTTCAATAAATACACAAACAAATAACAAGTTCATTATATTAAGTAGATGACAATTATGAGTTAATATTTTATAGGAAAATATTAGCAGAAAGAATATTTTTATAAGGTGACCATATACTAGTGTGCGAAATATCCATTTTTATTAATAATTGTTAATAACAATTTAACTACAAAGCTGATTATAAACAAAGAGAATAAAAAAAACGGGTAGGCTGTTTCAGGGATGCAACCGCGTGGAGTAAGTGAAACATTTTAAGCGTAATAGAGAGTGTGTTATATAGTAAGTCTAATACGTTGCCCGTGGAGACGAATACGTTCTGCCGAGGTCAAAGCAGGTCAACGAGGGCTGGAGCTCTCTTGCTACCTCTCTTTGTACGTTAAGTACCACACACATTAGTGCCATACTAGAGCAGTCGTCAAATTTTTGCAAAAAATACTTTACAACTTACAACCTACAACACTTACAACTTCTAATGGTCACAAGTATGAGTTTTACATATCACATCTTTTATAACATTGTGAGTTCTGTCAAACGTGACCCCTCCCGCTCAAATTGATCAATGTAATGCTGAGTAATCACTAATTAAACACAGTGCACAATGGTAAATTCAGTTCCGAATGAGTCGTGCTCCACGTGGCTGCAGCGACATTTACGCCAGCAAAGTACCGAGTATTGGCTTCTTTCCTCTTAAATTATGGTACAAAAATAATGCGTGCTATACTTCCAATTTTATAAGCGATCTTGCCATAACATATATCGTTACAAATTGTTTTTGCAAGTGACCGAAATGAAAGACGTTTTATGTCAAAAAATGATGCACATGTGTCATAATTAGGGTTAAGTTTGAGCTCAATTTGGACCATAAAAAATACTTATGTCAATAGAACATAAAAATAGTTTTATCAATCTGAAAACAATTTTGTTATTACAGATTAATCTCATAACTGTTATAACATTTTTACATATTCATTATAAAAACAAATTTTACTTAAGTGTTTTTACTTTCAGTTTTTGGGGCATTAATTTGCAGATAGCTTTATGAGTGCTGAACATGAAATATAAATAATGGAAAATTGAAGCAAAAATCTTAATTACCTGATGTAATGATTACTGTCTGGAATCTTGCAAACACTGGCCTCATTGCTATCGATGAATCCATACACCTTAAAAAAAGAAAATTTTCTATGAACATAAGTTGTTTGTTTCAATTGCCTATAATACTTCTTATCTTTCATCCCTTTCAACACATACAATGTGGGGAAGGGGAAGGGAAAAAAAATTGAATTTTTATGAAATATTCATTAAAAATTTTTTTTAAAAATGTGAAAAATGTGAACCTGGCCATAAAACAAAATGATAAATCAGTTCTAAAATTATGAATTAAGTAAATAAAAACGTGAAAGACATCAGATTTTATGAAAAGTAGCTATTACAATTAATTTTTATAATTTGTTGCAACACATTTTATCGTTCAGTAAAGTAACTGTATTGTTTGCCTAATGGCCAAGTCACCTAAAATATTCATTCAGATCAAACACTATTAAAATTGATAAAAAAAATTTTTCTCAGACTATGGAAAGAATATCCACTGTAGAGTTTAGAATTGGCTCTATAAGAGATATCATACCTTTTTATAGTTAAGCAATCACGAGACTTGGTCTTATTTTTTCCAGAAATGTTTTTGTTGGGATAAACTTACTTTGTCTCTGGTTGATCAAACGCCAAATACTTTTCTTTTGAACAAACTGGCTTCTATCAATTTTGTTATATAGAAATATTAAAGTTTTGTCTATTTTCACCTCACACATAAAATAATAATCTTTTGAAAAAATTAAAAAGGATTTTTGAACATAAATCAATGGTATAATTTTTTCCTTTATAGAAATTTTTTTTATTTTGTCCCATTTTGTGTGCCCTTTTCTTAAATACTCTAAATATCTCAATTTTCTTCTAACCTTAAAATTTTAAGTTCTTATATGTTATATTCATGCTTAAATATAAAGTGCAACGTCCTGCAAATAAATTAATCTTATTAAAAGAAGTACACTCTATTTATTAAAATGAGTTAAAATAAAAATAATATCAATGAATATCAAAATGACTTACGTAAAATGCAATATGGGATTTGAAACCGTAGGAGTCTTGTCATCAAAAGGTTCTATAATAATAGTGAAACCCTTTGTGTATGTGGAAACAAGTGTGGCAAGATGCGTCACAAGGGTGAGTGATGCATAACTAGACGGATCGGGAATTTCCAGAGTTCGTAGCAGTGAGCTGAGTCGAGTAGCACAGAAGCGAAGTGGCTTCCGTTCTATGCAGACTCTTGTAGCAATATCTTTCAAGAAACCTGAGGATGTACATAGCGTATTATAGCTCTGTATCTCTAATAATAATATGTTTATTTAAAAATACAGATTAAACTGTTGAGCGTGCAATACTGTATAGAGCAAAAACATTTTTATAAAGTACAACTAAAAATGTTGAGTATCAGTTGACCATAAAAGCTGTTTATTTAGAATTGAATCATCTACACAGAATTATTTCAGTGCTAAGAATTACCTGTGGCTTAGTTCACATAAATTTCAAGATGTGATAAAACACATTTAATACAGAGTTCAAAATTATTTACATATTGCAAGAAATTAGCTACATAATCTATTATTTTATTTTTTCCAAATGAAATCATTGTTCAGCTTACAGCCCAACGCATTGAACAAGTTAGCCTGACACAAAAGATAATTGGAATACCAGATAACTAGAATAATCATCAAAAAGAAATACGACAAATGTAATCATATTTAGAAACTAGCTGTAAAATCAGACCACCAAAAAAAGTAAAGATGCTTTTTTTTAAGTACACTTTCATACTTTACTTTTGACTGCATCCATTTCCCCGATGTAAGTCCAAGTGGAAACTTTGATAGTGTGATTACACGTTGTGCCATCTAGTCATGTATATAGGTAAACTATATATTTGTATAATTACTTCGTGTTGAGTGGCTAGGCACTTCTTTGTTGTTGTTGTATTTATGCAATATAAATCAATTTTTGCCAAAAATTAAATTCACATATCTTCTGATTGAGTGAATTGATTGCAATGAAATAAATAATTGCTTAAAGTTGACCACTAAGTTTTTAAAAACTTTATCCGAATTGGATCAGTAGTTTTTGCATGATGAAAAGGACAAGGAACACATAAACAGAAAAAGTATTATCCGAATTGAATCAGTAGTTTTTGCACGATGAAAAGAATGTGGAACAAATAAACAGAAAAAACTTTATCCGAATTGGATCAGTAGTTTTTGCATGATGGAAAGGACAAGGAACACAAACAGAAAGAAAATAGAAAAAACTTTATCCGCATTGGATCAGTAGTTTTTGCATGATGGAAAGGACAAGAAACACACAAACAAAAAAGTAGAAAAAAACTTTATCCGCATTGGATCAGTAGTTTTTGCATGATGGAAAGGACAAGGAATACACAAACAGAGATAATACAAAAAAAAATGTATCCAAATTGGATCAATAGTTTTTGTATGATGGAAAAGACAAGGAACACACAAACAGAAAAAAAAATCGAAAAATGATCTTAACACATTCTAGCACTTATTCTCTATCCACCAAATATTTTTTTTCAAATACTTCCAATGTATAAACATTGTTAAGTTTTATTATATGTACACTGTTCAGCTTTATTATATGGGTCGTGAACAATTTGATACTCCACAATCTTGATTTTAATGCTACGAATCGAATGGCAAATGAAGCCAAAGTGAAGCAATGACTCCAATAAAGACTTAGTAAATTAAAAGTGTGAGCTGTCAGTATAGCAACTGAATATTAGGACATGCAAGCCATATATGATATAGGTGGATGTCTTTATTCTAGAATGTAACATAATGATAAGAATGTTAATATAACTAATTAATATTCTGAATAAATACAGGTCAGATGCAATTTCCCCTTACTTGCAGCTTGTTATGTTAGACCATCTCCAACATGAAAATGGAAGGATACATTTTAAAATAGTAAAATAAAAGTAAAAATAAATTAAAAATAAAGTAAAAATAAATTTTAAAATAGAGAAATCAAAAAATATTTTCCGTATTTTCTCTAAAGTAAGGATGAAGGTTACCTCATATTGAGACCATGATATATATGAATAGTGCAATTCTTGTGACAAGCAATATAAACTCATATTGCTTGTCACAAGAATTGCACTATTACTGTTATAAAATATGTCTATATAAACATATTGATTTTAATACTATTTCAATAGAAATTTTTTTTCTTAAAAATTAAAGTATAAACAATTTTAAATTGGGACAAAAAATAAGCTTGGATAACCCATAAGTGATTGACGTGATATATTTTCACTGTAATAGCGACACCATTTTACCCTTTATTCAAAATGAGGAAAGTACCAATAAATGGCCAATACAATCCAACCTGGGTGAGAAGGAACTCATGAAACGAGAACACTTTATGAGTGAGAGTAATTGCCAGATCCCATCATTTTATCTCTGGAAATATCTGTAAGTGAAAAAGTAAAAACCTACATATGAGAGAGTCCTTTTTCACATCTAGACCTCTATAAATGACAATGTATCTCACCCAAACTTTCATAAGCAAAAGTCGAATGTATTTGTTTTCTATTACTTAAGACCCTTTCTAAATTTCGTGGAACGGCTATATATGCATCTGTACCTACATATTTATCAGACTTATTACATCTGATAAGTATCAATCACAAAGGAAGGTCCTTCGTGTTTTGGAAAGTCAAAACAAAAAATTGAAGCGTTTCCATTCAGTAATGAACTTAAAATTTAACTGCGTTTGGAGGGAAATGTGATATGGAATGAGTTTGGCTTTGCCAGAGTCATCCTTTTATAAGACCATAAAGTAAAAATTCCATAAAATGTCAGTTCTCTTAGGGACACAGAAATATTAAGCGAAGATGAGTTTTTGAATTTCTTTTAATTATAAAAAAGATTGAATGTATGTTCGATGGACCAAGGTGTGGATCAAGGTTTGTATAATCAGTAGACTGAAGATCTGCCAAGTCTTTTGGAAAGGTATGATCCAGACGACATTTAGAACAGAAAAATAAAACTGTGGACTAAGGTGTGTATAATCAGTAAACACGAGATCTACCAAATCTTTTAGAAGGCTATGATCTAGATGACATTACAACGGGAAAGCAAAACTGTGGACCAAGTCGTGTGTAATCAGTGGAAAAGTCCCATGGAAGAAAATAAAGCAAGGAATGTGCAAAGTCCCTCTTCTCGTCCCTGGAAATCAATGTGATTTAGATGTTCCAAAGCTGTAAAGACTACTTAAGGATTGACTGAAAAAGTTGATAAGAAAATAAAGAAGAAAATCTTTCTTTTTATTGACAACTGTTATGTTTACACCGGGACTTACCAGCACTTACAAATGTGGAAATCACCTTTTTGCTGCCAATAACACCAGTAAGATATCATTGACGTTATCATTGACGTATCATTGACGTTTTTAAACATTTTGGTTGTAGAAAAGTCATCATAAATATTCTTACGTGACTGGACAAGAACATTTGCTCTGAGGTAAACATGCTCCTAGCCATTAAATTTGCAACTAGAGCATGGTATACAGTAAGTGACTCACTGTCAAGAACTGCTTTAAGAAAGTTGGGTTTTGTATCGGTGTGAATAAATAAGATTAGGTTCCAGAGGAAAATCATTTTGAAGTTGGACCTAGCAATGATGAATGGACCAACTTTTAAAGACTTCGTAGAGATTTACGACAATATGGCTATTGTCGGAGAACAAATGGATGATAACATTGTTCAGATTGTGTGAGCATGTTTATAGACAGAAATGACAGCAAATATGAAGACCATCAGACTAAAGGGATTTTGGATACAGAAATAAAGCCTATTTCAATAAAAGACGAAAACTCTGTTAAATGTGCTAGACATGCTCCTTCGGTTTTTTTGATTTTTGGATGGATACTGACGAGGTAGTTTTTGGTCAGAAATATGAGCTTGAAAAACATGTGCAAAATACCAAAATAGAAATGCAAAAGAAACTAATGGATTTCTTTAAGATTACAAATAGCATTTTTAAGCAAATAATCACTATAATAACACTTCTAACTTTGTTTTTGTAAAGAAATGTATATTTCTTTTACAGACTTTGCATTTGTCAAGTTCAAATAAAAATTCTATCTACAAACTTATCTATATGTCACAGTTGTTTGTATTTTCTTATACCTCTGTGAGAAATCACTCTTACGCCTATATAAGTAAGAAAATGACTAAAGTGAAAAACCTCCATAAGCAGGAAAAAATTCCCGCTACTTGAATTCTCGCTTAATCAAGTTCAATTGAATTTGTATAGTAAATGTCTAACTAATAAACATAAATAAATTATACATTGCTTATACAGCCGGTTTTTACTGATAAACAGCATATAAGACAAGCTCTTTATAAGCAGTGTATTATAATCCATATAAGGTTTACATAACTGGGACACTTGGATCAATACTTGATCCTTGGCCATATAAATGATCTATACAAAGTCTCCGCAGCCGTCTATCCAAAAATGGCTTATGTCATGTATTAGCCACCTGTAATATCAACTGATTGACAGCTGACATATTAGAGAGCACAAATTTAGAAAAATGTATTTGTTTTTAAATTGCTTTTGGTTTTATATATACTGTATTAATAACCTTCTTTAATAAGATAGATAATTTGGATATTTCAGATGATCTAAATCAATTATAAAATGTCCTCATCATGTGAATAATACCATGAAGTAATAAGATGGTTTCAAGAAATATCGCAATATCGCTTTCGAAATGTAATTGGTGCATTTGGACATGCCCACATAATATTGAAGAAAATGTATGATGCATCATCATAGTTTTATATGAATCATAAAGGATGCTACTCTCTGAAGTGATAATATCAAAAAATTGAATTTAAACTGGAATAATCACTACATTATCAGGTTAAATAATTCAAGAATCTGAAATAATCATTCTATCATTTGTCACATATCTTTTTTTTCCATTCTTTCTATACACCCAAACCGGTGGAAAACAACTTTCATTATCTTAGCAATTAGAAATCCTTCTCCGTGCCATATTTATTACGTGCATCCTCATTTTTACCTAAGCACTTATTACTCAAAATAGCTATTTCTAAAATATTTTGAAATTGGTACAGAAATAAACTTATTAAGCTGACAGATAGGTGTTCTGAACATTGATTTACTATTATTTTATTATTATAGTCACTTCATTTTCGAAACTGCAGTTTACTAAAGAGGTAGCACCCATGGCAACAAATTTTTTTATGAAAACCCAGATATGTTACAGGTTTGAAGAACAAGAATTTAGAGGTGGACTCCTTGATGGTTCTAGTTACGGGCTACTATTTATCTTTTTACTCCTATTTTGAACACCATAATTAGAAAGAGAAGTATTAAAATTATCAGCGTATACGGATAAAAAATATTTTGGAATGATACTTCGGAGTATTTAATTTAAAAATTGATACAAGAGTTTATATCAATTTTTAGAACCCAGATATGTTACAGCAGATTTGGAAAATGTTAAAATATAAATTGTGGCTTTAGCACTTTTGCACAAATCGGTTTAGAAATGAATGAAAAATTTTCAGATGAATGACTCAAGATATTCTAGATAATATTACAGTACAACCATGAAATCTATGAGTGGACTGGGTGATGAGTACGCTGTTTGAAACATTTGTGCTATTAATCAAGAATAATCGGCAAATTTTTTTTCTATATAAGTAATATACTTTATAAAACAATTAAAATTTAAAGGGGTTAATTTTTTTGTACGTCCACCTAAAAATAAGCAGACAGAAATTAAATATATCTTAAAAAAGGTTTTAACATTTAAGCAATATCTGTAACGAAATTACGGTAAATTCTAACTGGAATCATGTTATTAAATTAAAAAAAAAAGAAGAATCATTTAAGTTTGTTCTGTTGACCATATGTCAATTATTAACAAATGCTGACAGTTCATTGGATACATTCCGTCTTCTTTTTTTCACAATGTTTCCACTAATAATTGTTCCTTATGATTATCAGTTCAACAGTTAACAACTATACTATAAAAATAGAAACGTCCACAAAGTTTTTATAATAATTATGTTGTTTTACACTAATTACACTACTTTACACGGTTTTTATACCCCAGCCAAATTTGTTAATTTATTGTGTATTTAGGTAAGATTTATTCAGGAAAAATAATAAAAATAATGTGTTACATCTGGTTTTCGAAATATTTATTTACATGAAAATTGAAAAAATAGGCATACTGGTACAAAATTAAAATTAAAAATGGCTGATTTTTGCCTTTTTTATATTTGCTCGCATCGGTTTCTCTTATAATGGACCAACAGTAATCCCCTAACATGTTTTCATTCCAAAATCCCTGATGCGTTCTTCGAAAATCTTTAAGTCTCGGTGAAAACGTTCCCCTTCTTCGTCACTCATGCTTCCTAAGTTTTCTGGAAAAAAACTCGGATGCGAGTGGAGAAAATGAATCTTCAAGGACATGTTGACACCCATCTGTTGAAAATTGTTCAATAAATCAGCAACAATTTGTTCACAATGTTCACTTTTTTTATTTCCTAAAAATTCCTCCGCGACTGTCTTAAATGATTTCCAAGCTGCTTTTTCATTAATAGATAAAAGGTTTTCAAACTCAGGATCTTTCATAACTTTACGTATCTGTGGGCCAACAAATATTCCCTCTTTCAGTTTTGCTTCAGTTATGCTTGGAAAGATTGTTTGTAAATATCGGAAAGCCTCACTGTCTTTGTCAAGCGCCTTGACAAAGTTTTTCATAAGTCCCAATTTGATGTGTAAAGGGGATAGGGTAATATCTTTTGGATCTACTAACGACTCGTGTTTGACGTTCATTTTGTCTGGAATATACTCGTTTCGAATAGGCCATTCGTTTCTTACATAATGGTGTTGTCTTGCTCTACTGTCCCACTGTGTATTTTGTATAGCCACCTTGCAATCCCAATAATAAACCGATGACTTTGAGATCGCCGCACACTTTCCATTGGTGTTCTTTATACTTTATTAAATTTAATAACGTGCACATCGTTTCATAGGACTCTTTACAATTCACTGCATGGCCAATTGGTATAGACGCTTTCTTATTTCCTTTGTGCAATAATACCGCTTTTAGGCTATATTTCGAAGAATCGACGAAAAAGCGCCACTCTGTTTTATCATACTTTTGGTTCATTACTTTAAAAAGTACCGGGATGTCAGTGCAATAACAATAGTTACCTTCTCTTTTGAAAAATTATGCGTAAACTTTGCTTCTGTTTCTGTATAACGTAACTTTTGTGTTTAACATTAATAAATTCCATTGTTGCAAGCGAGAACCACAAGTTCTGCTTTAAATCTTGATAATTTTAAATCTCTTATAAGATCATTTAACTCGGCTTGATTAATTAGATGTGGAGAGAACACACAACTCGACAGCATCACTAGAAATCGATTTGACTTCAACATCACTTTCATCGTCTTCCGCTTGTAAATTTGAACTCGAACTACCGGGACAAACTGGATATGGCAGATCCTTCGAATGTAAAATAGGCTTAGTAACAGACGCAACTTTGGCATACATAATATTCTATCTTATTTATTTTTTGTATTATATCCCGCCGTCTTCGTAACACGAAAGTAACAGTCATTTTCATGGTTACTGGGTTCTCTCCATAGCATTGGTGAACCAAATGGAAGATGTACGTTTTCTCCTGATGACCACTGGAGTAAAACGATTCTACAGCTTTCGCAAAACACATGCGGCACCCACTTTTTATCTTGGTTTGCAACAGAAAATCCAAAATAATGAAGATATGCAGTTTTTAACGCATCTACAATGGCTCTTCGCTTTTTTGAAAATATAAACTGTCCACAAACGTAGCAAAAACGATCAGAATTCTGTCTACTCGACGTTTTTATTTAATTTAAAACAAAATAGTTGCCGTTTGAAGCGAAATAATGAACATTAAACTGACGTCAACATTGTAGGGTACTTGAAAAAAATAAATTTTTGTAGAAAGAAATTGTGACGTGATAGAATATTTTTGCTGATGCTTTTAGGTTTAAGGAAGGTAGTTTAACATATTTACATACATTTCTTTCGGGGTATATAAAATAAGTTGAAATTTGTAAAGTAGTGTTATTGGTTGAACAATCTTTCGTCATTTCGACAGCAATATATCACGGCTGATTATCTAGCTATCTAGTACGTAGCGCTTTTGGTGACTTAAAAACTTCTACTGAATTACATGAAACTTGTCTTGTGTTTCTCAATTGTAATTGAATTCAATGACTATTGTATCACTAAGTGTGCAACGGTGATATGTTTTTTAAAACAAGAAAGTAATTGTTTTGATATTTTTTATTTTAATTATTTTTCACTTTGTGATTGAACTTTGCAAAAAAATTATAATTTCTAATAAGAAACATAATTTCTTTTAATTTCTTCGATCAATATTATATAGGAGTAAAATGTGCGAATATCTAAAATGCATGAAGGAGACCGGCCAAAGTTCATATAGTATTAGGCTCAGGTTTTAAAAGAATAAAAAAGACACTGTAATATAGAGAAAATTAAAAAAATAAGCTCCTTAAAAGTTTTATCACAATTGTGAAAATGTGAAAAGTTAGGTTGTTTTTCATAATAGATTGTAAATGTAATTTCTATTATTAGTTTGTTACAGTTCATTTTTAATTAATTTAGGCAATGGTTACATGTTAAAGAAAACCAGAGGCATTGATTAATTATTTTTTGTAATTGTTTCTAAAAAGTTATTATGTATTCTGTTCGATTTTGTTTCTTTTTTTTATTTCCAATCAACAATTTTTTGTTTTTTAAAAATATAATATTTGCGCATTTATGAAGACAGCTTTTTTGTTTCGTATTATGGTTACAAATTGTAATTCTATTTTTTATTCTTTCTTATTGTCAATTACTGAATTGTTTGGTTTTTTATATTCCAAAAAATACCAGCTTTTTGGAAAATTATGTATTATCTCTGTAGCGTCTGGGCCCATTTTTGACGGTCTCCTTTTTATGTAAAGTTTTTATCGACTGTTTTTATTATAATTGTCATTGAAATAAGTTTGAAATTGCAAAAATTACAGTAAAACTGCTGACTTAATAATCTGATGACATTTGATTATAAGCTGATCAGTAATATGGTAAGAAGTCTCATAGCTTAGCAATATTAATTTAAACAAAATGAGAACAATTGGATATTAAAATTCAACACAATAAACTTTAGCAACACAAACCTGCTGGAGATTCTTGGACTACATGTTGAATTCTTAATCTGGTTTTCAAATATTCCACAAATCTCTTCAAAAATCCTAAAAAGTGCTCTGCATTTCTTATGTTGCCGGGGACAACCTCTGAAAAATAAATATTGACATATTTAATAAATTGAAGATTCCAAAAAATTAAAGAATTGGGAGCATTCCATCATTACGTGCAGGATGTTCGTGCAAAGTTTTATATATTAGTTTATATAAGTTTTATATATGTAAATAAAGAAAGGATTATACAAGTCATATTACATAATTGCTGCCTTTATCTGATATTACTTTTTTAATGGAAAAAGTTGCTCTTAAGAACATGCTTCCAGTCGTTAATTTTAAAGATTTAAAATCATAGTATGTGTGGGATCTAAATTATACGGTAATAGTAAAGCACAAACTTAAAATGGTTATTTTACCAATCTAGGAACTTAGGCGAAAAATATTTATTTCTATAATTGTATAGGACAATAAAATAGAAATATTAATGATAATTTTTTTTACAAATGAAAATGGAATTTATAAACTTGTTCAGTAAAACTTATACTAAGTCTACTGAACAAGTTTATTGAGTAGAACCTATTCCATCCAACATAATTTTCTTGCAATATAAAAGGGCACAAGTAATAAATGATTATGAATATCTTTATCTTTGTTGCGACAATCTGAGCACATAGCATATGTTTTGCATTCTCCATTGAGAAACATATTAGTAGTACACAAAATGACATTCTTCTTTGTCCACAAAGCATTTTGTATTTCATTCTCGTACTCCAAAAACCCACTATCCAAATCAGGCTTGTATTGTTTGAATATGGCTAAAATTTTACCCAAAAAGATTATTAAGTAATGTTTCTGTAATAATTTCTTTTTGCCACTTTTCACTGTCAATACTGTATCTTTCATTTTGGAACAAATATAAAGTATATCCAGTCTGAAAAGATATTGTTTTGCTAGATCATAGCCTTATTCTTCACACAATTTTCTTTGACTTTTATTATTATTCTAGAGGAGTTGAACCCCTGATCACATATCACATTTTTTGGTGATGACAGAAGATTCCTAACACATGTTAATATTACTTTCGAACAGGTTCAATAAAAGGTCTAGGATCGGCTTTTTTATTTTTTTTTAAATTGTAACAAATTTTAAGTAAAACATGTTATCTATGAAATCATGAACAATTTTTTTTTATAAAATGACAGTTGCAGCTGATGTGAATTAAAATTAATAGTTTATTTTTAAACAGTCGAATTATTAAATATTCATTTTTAATAGAGGTAAATTAAAACTTTTATTACTATTGTCATTAAAAAGTTATTTTAAATTTTAAAATATTTTAAGTAGTACGCGGATTAAAAATATCCGTTGTAAAGAGAAACCGGTTTCTACCTGGAAGAGTATAATTGTAGATAGATCCTATTGTACATAGGTCAATCTGGACAAATTTTCTAGACCCTAATCAAAGTAATTTAACAATAATCATTACCTGTCACAGTACTATATATATAGTTTTACCTACCCTTATATCTTTAGTTGTCAAACTAATATATATTTACAATTAAACAATAAATTACTTGTATATATATAAGTTAATCAATAATTGAAAATTGTACATATACAACTTTAACTACGACTATAATAATTGTAAATTTTGGGTTGGGGTTTACTTATTTTTAAATAAAAGTTTGTACAATATTGTCTATATTTATCCATTTTTATTTTACATGCAATCACCAGAACGATAATTATCGTAAAAACGTTGGAAACAAAATTATTTTGGCATCTTGCACAATTAATGAATGACCTTTTTTACAAGAATAACCTTTTTTAAAAGATCTAATGGAAAGCATACTTCATTCACATTCATGAAAATTTCTCTCACATCAAAAAGTTTAGAAGCATAACAGTAATACAATCAATAGTACGTCATCAATGACAGTTGATGATGTATTATTGATTGTATTTTTATACAGTCTTCACGGGAATTTCTTTCTTTGTTTTTTCAATCAGATAAGCGCAATTTTGCATTCGCTTAATGAGATTTTTTACATGTCTATAAAAATAGACATTACAAGGTTTTACACTTTAATTGCACGAGTTGGTGATTTTTCAGCATCCTGAAAGAT
The DNA here is from genome assembly GCA_039881145.1 of Druceiella hillmani. NCBI lineage: Eukaryota > Metazoa > Arthropoda > Insecta > Lepidoptera > Hepialidae > Druceiella > Druceiella hillmani. Next base: position 14,209,507 of record JAYKKI010000028.1, on the reverse strand, counting down.
GTCATTGTATAATTCAGGCTTTGTTTGTCCACCCCTAAAGTTAATGATTAACAAAAACTGGGCTATGATTAATAAAATCTCTTCCAGGTAGAAACTGGCTCCTCAAATTTACAACGATTATTTTTAATCCCTGGACGATTTATAATATTGTAAAATTTAAAATAGCATTTTTATGACAATAGTAATAATTTACCTCTATTAAAAAGGAATATTTCATAAGTAAACTTTTTAAAAATAAAATTTCTAATTTAAAACTGCTGCAACTGTCATTTCATAAACTTGTTTTACTGAAAATTTGTTATAATTTAAAAAAAATAAATAAAAATAAATGCCAGAGGTAGGACCGATCCCGGGCCACCTGCACGTCAAGCAAGTTCGCTTTCGACTCAGCCACTTCGCTGCATTGTGAAAGTTGGTAAATTTACCGGTATATAAGCTGCACATAAAACTTTGGAACCATTTTCCTCAGAAATTTATGGCCACCTAGTCCTACAGCTTTTGAGACTGAACACCCTTACACTACAAATTTGCAAAGTCTCATCCCGAAATTCATTTCCCAACTTCTAGTCCCCTCGTAAATCACTTATCCCGAAATCTTATTTGTAAATATAAAAGACAAATTGATATCTACACATGTTTATTAGTAATAATTCAAAATATAGTCAAATTTTAAATGCAGGATAACCAAACTCATCCATCTATGCTTGAAATTTATAAAACATGTTGAAAAACAATTTAATATTTGAAAAATAATTGATCTTAATAAATTAAAAAACACCTGAAGAGTTCTTCATAGTAAATTAGTTTATTTCCACGTTAATATAATTTTTTTACTATCTTCACTGTTACGTTTCATTAGAATAATCAATAACTTCTTCAAGCAATTCAGAGACTCATTTTCAAAATGCTGATGCTAATAACTCATTTTAATTTTTAATTTAAAATTATGCTTATAACTTTCAAATTTACAGAACATTGCTGTCTGTAAATTTGAAAAATATATATGTGATGAACCTACATCAACTTATCATTTTCCGTGGAATCCTCCATTTAATTTACATTTGCTGTGAAAGTTAAAGTATATATATTATTTATATACTTACCATTCAAAACCTCATCAGGTAGTATAGGATTGCCAAGTATCATATCAGTGTCTCTGGCAATAGCAGCTTCTTTTAAACCTTCAACCAGCCTTTGGTATTCATCCGTCAATCTAGCAGTGTCCTCCTCTCGCATTCTGAAAAAAATTATGTCCTTTACCAAGAAAAACACAACTCTAGCAGCAAAACGAAATAGGTAACAAATCTAATTTTGATTAACATCTATAAGTGAAAATTATATATATATATATATATGTATATATATGTATATATATATATATATATATGTATATGTATGTATAAAATATATATAGCCCTTAAAAGATGAAGTATTTGTTTTCTTTTTATATATTCTATTTCTTTTATACACATTCTTTCTACTATTACTTATCTCTGTGATCATAGTTCACATGTAATGTTACTTGAAGCCATGTTTTTGTTTGTTTTATAGGGGTATAGTATGTCCACAGAGTATAATATCACTGCGTGCAACAATGTTAGGATTTGAACTGTTATTATTGTATTTTTGATCCTTAACGATCTTAAATCTTTCTTTAACACTTGGGAAGCTATATATATTTTTTGAATTGACACTTCATTTCCTTTCATTTTTAATTATAGTCAATATTTTCTAAAAAAAGAGATATTTCTTAACAGTAGAAAATATGGTTAAGATCAATTCTTTTCATCCTCTGCAACATTTGATTAAAAGAAATTTATCAAATCCTCTTATATATCAAGTTATGTATATAAATACAAGCAAAATACATATCTCTTCCTTCAATTTTACACAATTCCTTAAAAAATTATAATAAGAATGTACGATAGTGAAAATACAGTTAAGATGTTTGGTCAAATAGAACATAGAGAAGAACTAATACGAAAGTAAAGAAAGTGACAAAACCAAGTAGCAAAGACTAACAAAAGATGTAAGCGGACCTTACATAGGATTATTTAAAAAAAAGTATAACATTGCAAAAGTAATAACATTGTAAAAGAATGGTTCGCAACCATAAATAATAAAGAGAAATCCATAAACAAGAAGGGCTATATCAATTCAAAGATGTCTCTTCCAAAATTTTCAATTTGACAATTCCCAAACTTTAATTAATATAGTGATTAAGATTATAATTTACGTTTTCAATATTAACAACATCACTTTTATAGTTCTATAAGGAATAGATTACACTGAAATATTTATTTTGACGTGTTATTTACCCATGGCAAATATTACATCTGAACTCCACATTGTCCATATTTTCTTGTGAGTAGTAATAATAAGCAAATAAATTTTTAGACGATTGGAAAATGACAACTGGCAATGTACATTTTGTGTGCTTATTATATACACATAAGAGCTGTGAAATTCTCGGGAATTGCACACAATTGATCAGATTTTCACAAAAGAGTTTCACATTATGGATGAGTAATGAGCAAGATAAAATTTGAATTTGAACCATCTCAAAACAGCAAAAAATTCCTAATTAGGGCCAGAAACAATCTTCAAAAAATATTGGCATATTAAGACTTTTGAGACACATTTTAATGCTTTTTTTATTCCAGAAAAAAGTTTATTATTAACATTCAAAACTATTTGTCTCCACCTTAAATCTCTTAACATGTTTAACACAGATAACTTTACTGTTGTAACCTTCAAACAAATTTTTTTTGGTTATTATTAAAAAACTAATTTAAAAATTATACCATATAAAATAGTTTTGATTTTTATTGGCAAGAATGGTCAGTCATTCTCTGACACTTTTAATATTTATTCAAAAATACTGAAAAATGTCATCTGATATAATTTACATGAGCTAAAGACAGTAAATATCATAAAACCACAGAAGCTTAAAAATAGCTAGCTGTTGAACATACAATATTGTTTTTCATGAAATTATATATCCCAATTATATCACTTACTTTGCAACAGTTTTCTCCAACTGCTGTAAAGCTGTTACACTTCTGTCTATGATACGGCGTGTAATCTTCACGCTCATGGAATCTATACACACATTGTCTATGTTGTGGGCTTCATCGAAGACAACCACAGCTTCCTTGTTCAACTCCTTTGATACCACCTCTGCTATCTTGGGATCCAGCAGATAATGATACGAGTATACAACAATATCTGCATGGATGATCTATATATAAAAAAAAAGATACACTAAAAATCACTTGCTTTTCGATAGTTTGAGAGTCATAACTGTCCTCCAATAAACTAACATCTAAATTATTTCTATGTTGCCAATTTATTTTGAATACGATTGGAAATAATTTGTGGTCTCCTGAGTGTAAATTTAAGTTGGCATGGTAGGGAGACTATGCTTCATTCACTATTTTGGAAAATAGTTTTGATTGAACATCATGGAAATGGCTGGACGTGTGACAAAAACAGTTGAATTTTTTAGGAGAGCATAAAATAAAAGTTTTAGTAAAACATTTTTGTCTCAAATAAATATATTCAAACTTAACTTTTTTCAAACAGTACCCCAATTTTTTTACATTTTTTATTAATAACATTTCACAGCCAGCATGGCCAAGCAGATAGCAACAGACATACGACACCCATAAGCTGCCAAAGGGATAAAAATATTTATACTAATAATTTTTGTTATAAGTAGCTGAAGCGTAGCCCCGAGGTCAACTTAAATTCATACTCATAGGGACACAAAAACTATTTCTAATTTGAAAATCTTAGAGTCTATTATTGTAATACTCATATATTCGGAAAAGGTAAGTCAATATGTACAAAAATCAAGTACCACTTTCTATCTGTGTGGGTGCTTTGTTACCTGCTACACAACAAAAGAACAGATTTAGATGAAATTTGGAGTGAAACTTATTAATGATCCGAATTAGGTCACGTAAATTCAGATTGTAGTGGTCTTCTTGGAGCAGCTCCACAAGGCATAATACAGTGCGATTAGTCACGTAAATAATTTAGTGCGTAACGTCACTTGAGAGTTTGGTATTGGATTTGGTAAAATAAAACTGGATTGATTTTTTCCAATGAAAATTCAGGAAAGACCTTCACAAAATAATATCCCTTTATTTTTCAGACCTAAACTGCTATCATAAATTTAGAAATATATTAAATGGCATAACTCTTTTTGTGATGAGCGGGTAGAATTGTTGGTTAAAATAAACATATAATGTATTTAACAATTTTATGAGCAGATGAATGTGCAAACAAATATTGCAACATCAACTTTTTACTATTGAATATTTGTGCTGGTCAACTATACTGTATCCATTGAATAAATATATAATTTTTTTTGTTAGGTTGGTAATACTTTCCTTAATAACAAGCCAAATTTGAGTGCAATCTGTCAACTAGCGTGCTTACATCAGCTTTCATAATTGGTCGACCTCAAAGTTGCTTTGCGAATTTTATTATGATAAATTGGTTGAATAAAGAGTTTGCCTTAAATTTTGTGTTTCAAACAAAATTTCTTGTGCCGCATCATTAAAAAAGTTAAAAGAGATCACCATGGGTGACTCGACTATGTCGAAAACACAGGCATACGAATGGTACAAATCGTTCAAAGAGAGGCGTGAAGTAATCGAAGATTTGTCTCATCTTGGAGAGCCTTCATCTACCACTGAAGAAAATATCGAAAAAATCAAACAATTAAAGCTTTGAAATCATGATCTGTGGCAATTACTTTGAAGGTGACAGAATAAATTTTGTTGAATAAATTTAAATTTATGTAATTTTTTATTATTCTAGTTTTTATGGAGAGGTATTACTATTATTGAGGAGTATAGATGCAAAAGCGCTTCTATCCCATTTTCTAGCACACCACATTTTTTATGTAATGGCAATGTACGGTCATTCCTCTATGATTGTAATAAATAAAATACCGTAAAAATCGCCTCCATCCTATATAACATTACATTTTAATTCAGTGGTTGCGTCCAAAACTACCTCTGTAAAAATCGTACTTAACAAAAGCACACCTACGTGACTTTGCGCTTTTTACCTCATTACGGACCCACAAATTAAATCAAAGTGTTTTTATACGCTTTTGCGGGAATATGATGAACACACTTTTTCAATATCATTCGACTGCCACAAAAACCAACTTTTACCAAAAGTTGCTGATCAAGCCACGTATTAATGCAGACAAACTATTGTCAAAACATTTCGGTGATAATTGGAAATCAGAATTAGCATCTGATCAACTCCTCTTTAACAAAAATTTTTTGGATAACAGTAATGTGGGTGAATCTGATAATGAAGATCCCTGTGAATTCTTGTAAGAAGTTGGAATTTCTGTATAATTTTGATTTAATAAGTCCATAATTAAAAATTTTGCACCATTCATAGTTTTTTTTTTAAATCCAAAAAATCAGTAATAATTCAAATTCAGTAATGAAAAAATTTAGTCATTTAGTGCAGTAACCAAAACAACTCACCCTCGATTTGCATCATAAAAGTCAATATTGTGAGAAATTACAATATAAAGCGAAATCTATTGCATAAAAACATTCACGCAACCGATAGAGGAGCAATACTGCTTCTATCCTATAGCGGCAGATGCAAAACCACCTCTATCAACTAATTAGACGCAGAATGGCCTCTGTCCAGATTTCAATGTTTTTTTTATAGTATTAATAAAGTTTGCAAAGTTAATTAAACTTACAAATCGAAAACAGTACTAATTTGTCATAACACGTAATTTAATTAAGGGATGTAGTTTAAGTTATGTACAATAAAATATTTATAAATATCAATTTCTGAGCATTCGCTTCTGATGCATTCACTTGTTAAGGGATACTGGCAAAAATTAATTTTTACAACAGAGCAGACAGAATTTATTTGTAAACCAAAATATGAAGCACTTAGGAAAAAATATGAGCCTGAAACCCATGGGGTACTGAAAATAATTGCAAATAATTTGTTAAAAAATTAGACTTCAGGGAATAACTTGTCTGTAAATATATCAAGAACAGTTTTTTTACTCTACAGGATTGCCACACTTATCCTTAATTGATCTCTAATGGATGAAAAAAATTATTTCTTTATTACCATTGTTCAAAATAAACTAATTTTATTTTCAAATATTATTTACATATGTAATAAATACTATTAATTTCTATGTATTGAAATCGTAATTAACTATGGATATTGCCAAAAACCTAAGTTATGAGATTAAAAATGTTGATCACTTATCAATATTTTTAATCTCTTATTTAATGATCCATCAATTAATACTATGTCGAAATCATTGTTCCCTTTGCACTTATATGCTGTAATTTTATTACTATAACTATTATTGGATTTATATATAGGGTACAGGTACAGGATATGTAGGGTACAGGTCAATCCTGTACCCTACAAGGTCATTAATATTTTCATGGTTTAAAATATATTTTAGAATCTTAATACCAGCATTTTCATTGTCGTCCATTTATATTTAAAGGTAGGCCGAACTATGACCATTCTCAGTTAAAATAACCAGGTAAATTAAAGTTGGAAATAATTTTCTGTGGAGACCTCAAAATGTGTAAAAATTTCTTTTTTTTTTTGAAAATGCAATTTTAGCAACATGAAATGCAATTTTAGTAAAAAAAAAAAGTAAAAAGTCGATTTATTTAAAATACACAAACTACCAGCTAATGTTGGTAAAATAAAATGTTTATGTTGAGTATTCTAATTATTCATATTAAACGCGAAAACAATTCGAATGTACTTTCAAAATTTTAGTAATTTTATTTTTGTTTGGTAACAATACTCATGTCGAATAGAATATCCTTTTTTATCCTGATTAAAAATATTTTAAATGTATGTTTCTTTTTATTGACTTATAGATTTATATACTTAATTCATTAACATGATAAAAAACTTTTGTAATTATTCATTTTCACAAAAGTTTTATTTCAGCACATTTGAACTCAATGCATTAGAACAACCTCTTAAGATTAAATTAACAGCAAATAAACACACGAAAGACAGATCACAAATACACACCGCAAACCTTGATAAAAAATACGGGCACCAATTCCTATCAGCGCCATACTGCTTCAAATCGTCCATAGTATAAACTCCATGAGGCATAACTGACTCTTTTCCTTCTCTGCTAAAACCTTCGTAAAACTGACCTAAAACAGAAGACTCACAATTGTATCAAGATCTTATTTTCAAAAGGAACTTTGGTACTTAAAAATGTTGAATAAACTTTAGAAACTACAATTAAAAAAATTGCCAAATTAAATAATTGAAATAAAAGTACAAAAAAAGAAACAAATGTCAAAACAAACTATGAGCCTCAGTAAAAGATTAAGTTTTATAAATCATGCGAGAATGTCACAATGAACATTCATATTAAACCATGACATTTGAAATTATTTAAAATGAATTTTTTTTCTATTAAATGACATTTATCAGTTTATTCAAACTTATTTGACATTGTAAAGATAACACGAAGTTTCATTTTGATGTTTTCAAAATATTCCACCAAATATTTTGGAAAAAAGAGGAGATACAACCAATGGATATGTTTGTTTTAAAAGAGGTTTTGGTTCCAGAAATAAAATAAAATGTGCACAAAAGAAACTTAGGTCATTTCAAAATTCAAAATTATTATAACAAAATTTAATAAAGATTTCTTTTTATTGAGTTGCATGTTTTAAATATTTACTAAAATAGATCATGGTTATTGACAAAAGCACTCTGTTAAAGATCACTGATTCGGTGACTCAAACATGTCATTTGAAACATTAAAATTGTTATTATTATATGTGATAAACATTTTGTTACTAATTAGTAACATTTTAGATGTACAGTAGATGTACAGATTTAAGGCACTTCGTAACATTTAGCATAATATTAATGTGAAATTGTATATATAAATATTATATTTTAAACTAGCCTCATAAAATATTTTAATGTAAATGAAATTAACTGAAAGCTCTAATCATATATTATTACCTAGAATTTATTCACATTTTTCGAACCCATGGTTGGAAAATTAGAGGAAAGATATACATTGCGCACATAATATTTTGCAAAAAGAAGGCATCAAAAATTAATAAAACCTATCAAGCACAAAGAGGTTCTGTACACATTTAAGCACTTATAAACATTTAATGGTATAAAGCATTTCTATTTCACTATTTAAAAATATTAATTTTTCTCAAGGATATATTGCCTACTGTATCTTTCACAGGTGTAATAACATGGTGCAGATTTAAAAAGTTATAAGATCTAGGATAATCTCTAGTTTTTCTATAACATTTACATTTCCATTTTGCATATTTTTCACTTTCAGTAGGATATATTCCCTACTGTATCTTTCACAGGTGTAATAACACGGTGCATTTTTAAAAAGTTATAAGATCTAGGATAATCTCTAGTTTTTCTATAACATTTACATTTCCATTTTGCATATTTTTCACTTTCAGCATTATTTTTTGCATATTCTCCAGTATATCCCTGGAGATATACTACCAAAAATTATGAAAAAATATTTTTCATTACTTAATTTGCCCCTTTAACATTTTCATATAAAATAAATATTGCTAAGTGTTAGCTAATGAGATATTTTGGGTTAACATCTTTTACTACTCTGCCAAATTTCTCTGAAAAACGGCTGTGTGATTAAACTCAATTTCATTTTATGCTATTCAATAATATCTCATTCAAAGTTAAGCATAAAAATAAAATTCCGTTCCCATTTCACAAATACGAGGATGTACTTTTTTAAATATTTTGTTACATATCATCTTTGTATAAAACATATATTTGCAAAATTTCATTTACGAAGTTTAAAATGGTAAGAAACTGTGTGGTTGTAACAGACAAACAGATGGAGAGATATGACGAAATTATAAAGGTTCCTCGTTTTACTATAGAACCTTAAAAATTAAACCTGTCATACAATATATATTTTTATAAATGCATATTACCTAAATGAATAAACTACATTTACATACATTATATAATATATATATATATATATATATATATATATATATATATATATATATATATATATATATATATATATATATACATAATTATAAATTTCATAAAATACTTTTTTTTTATTTATAAATATTTATTAATACATTGTTGGCTATGCACGGAAAAAAATCACTATGGTGAAATTAATTGTTTTTTGTTTAAACCTTACTTTGTTGAATTTGGTATAAAATTCTAAAAAAAGTGGTGTAGTTTTCGGGAAAATAAAATGATAAATTATTCAAGAAAAAGAATGAAATTTTTTTATTTCATTATGAATTACTAGTATATTTCGTTGTATATTAACAGTACTCCCTAAAAACGGTGAAATAGTATTTATTACTCGAATTTTAAACTTCCATATACAAAAAACATTACGTTCATTTAATAAGTGTAAGTATTATAAAAATAATTATAAACTGTGGTTTGTCCACGGCGCACAATTGTCAATAAATATAACAGAGATTATTCATAATTACAAAAATATAAGATACACACAATGATTCTTATGAACAAATATTATTCAATAAAATAGTACTTGTAAAAATAACATGTCCGATTGCTTATATAACAAATCAATTGCATGCTATTTACAAAATAATCGTGTAGCTATGTGGGGGAACACTTGGGTGATACAACATCAAATACACACTGTCATTCTTATGAACAAATATTCAATAAAATAATACTTCACAATTAAATAAAACTACGTGATGTAGTATTATTTCTACTTTCTTTACCACGACCTAGGGTTCGTTGTATTACATCTTCAGGTTATTAGCAAAGATAATACTAGTAAAAATAACTTCTAATGCCTTTGAAACATGTCCGTTTGTTTATACACAGTGTCTGGGAATAGATGTCGGAAAAAGAAAGATTCTCTTGGTTGGCTATAAAGGAATAAATTGTCCTTAAAATAAAACTTAAAATGCCCTTTTTCTAATTGAGTGAAAAAAAATATTACACATATCTCTTTTTAACACACCCAATACTTGCCCGGAGTGCGGTTTTTACTCACAGTGGCGAAGTCTTCACAGCTGTTCGCAGGTTAGTCTCCCTAGCGGTGCTGAACAATGTGCGCAAGTATCTTGTGTACGAAAAAGATGACAAATAATTTTGAATGTTATTTTCAATTTTCTGAACAAAACAGTAATATTTTAAATTTTATTTTAACGACTATCAAATAGTTATCAATCAAGGAATAACATCTTTCTTTTTCCGGACATCATGTATAACAAATCAAATCAAATGTGCTTCTAACCAAACTTTTCTTGTATCCAAGTACAAAACATTTTCTTATGACAAACATGTTTTTATGCTATTGTGAAAATATTGACAATACTTCTATAATTATTACTATCTACAATTATATGTTTTTGTGCGTGGAAACATATTTTTTATTATTTTATCACAAAATACATAACGCACTGACTCTAGAAAATATTATTTCCGTCTGTGCATATACGTATAATAGTTCCTCCGAAATTACTTATCTTGGCGTACTTGACTATGTGTGAATTTAACGTATATAGATAGAGTGAGTTGTTTTATGTTTCATAAAACAAATGAAATAAGCATAATCTTCATCAAGTAGAGATTATTTTCATATATATTACAAAAACTTAGTTCATTTATTATTCCATTTACTACAAACAGTTTACAGAAACTAATATATAATTCCACTTTCTGCTAGGAGGCGCATTTTCGACATGGCAATTATATTTGTAACAGCGGTTGTCAAACGTCACTATATAGAATTTAGTCTGTTTTGCACATTTCTTAGCTTTTGTAAAATTTCATTACAATATTATTTTTTGTATGTTTCAAGTTTAAAAAATATATTTTATTGTTTATTTCCTGAAAATACAAAAAAAAAGATAAAACGTAGCAAGAATTGACAAAATTTTGAGCGACGGTGGCCATGTCATTTCTGATGCCATCTACAATAATTTTGCGTAACTATTTCTATTGTTTTGCTTTGTCGTTCGAAAAGTCAATGAGTACGACCTTCAATTTTGGGCTTGATATCGGGCCCTCAGGTCGTCTATGGCTTAAGACAATATTAATTACATAAAACTTACATATTGCAACTTGATCATTTTGTTCATGTCGATCTCTAATATAGCTCGCCGTCAATGAATGACATTTTCCATCTACAGACTTCCCCTCCCTCTCTCGGGACACCTAAAAATTTTAATGTACACTTAAAACTTTAATTTTATATATTTGTTTTTTCTTTATAATATTAAATGGGAACTCTCCACATTTCAATGAATTAATGCATTATATTTGCGAAAAATAAATTGTTATGTCCTGTAATTAATGGAAGTTCTGACTGTAAATTCTAAATAATTAATTATTAATTCTAAAATAATAGGCAGTTCCCATTTGGCCAAAAAGATTGTTGGCAGTCCCTATTTGGCCCAAAAGACAAACTGTAATTATTATAATTTAGTTTAAAAAGCTTCATTTTTGATCAAGTTTTGAAAAGTAAGAGAGTAAGTAAGAGAAACATACCTCAGGGTGTATACACAAATTTTTTCTCGAACTCAGGACAAGTCCTGTGATACTTGGTTTCTCACCGAGACTCTTCTCATAGTAATTTATCAAGTTCTTCAGCTCTTCTAATACTTTTTCTATTTCTGGTACAGTTCTTGAGCAATATATCAATTTTCTGAAAGCAAGATAAAGTATTATATTCATGTAACATTTCAATATATTATTTTCCTTAAGTACCTAGGTATATTCATATTCTTATTAACATACAAAAGTAAAATTATCAGGTAACTACAAAAGTCCGCATAGTTTTTATTGGATTTTGTGACAATTCTTTGTTTAATGCTGTTATGACTGATTTTTCGATTGGATTTGTTTATGCCTAATAAGCATCACTTAAATTGTAAACTTTAGGATAGAAGGGTATCTTTGTTTACGGATAGAGAACTTCGGAATTGAGCACATTTCGTATGCGTTTACTTTAATAATTTCATTAAAGTTTGAAAGCTGCAGAAACGTATTGCTAGATATGCTATGCGTTTGAAAAAAATTTGCTAAAAGAAAAAACTGTGAAAAAGTGACTTAATAAATTTACTTCTGGAGATGAATCACGCAAAGTTATACCATGTTCAGATGACCCTCCATTCATAACAAAGAAAAGTTATGAACCATTGTTGAAACTTCAATCGCAATTTGTCGAGAACATTCCGAAATGTTTAAAATATTAAACAATTCATATTAGCGTAAAAGTCATGGAAATTGAGTAAATTGGTTCACAATAAACTGACAGCAATAGCTTAAGAGATTAAAAAGGATATGGCCTATTTCTGCCCAGTAGTACTTACTTCACAAAATTAAAATTGTAATAAATTAAGAATTATGGTATATTTTTCACATAGAGATTGGGAGTAATTATTTACGTAAAATAAAAAAAATTGTAATTTATATTATTTACATGTTCTGTTCAACACATAGAAAGTAAGCCGGATAATCTAATGTTATATATTTGTATATTAAAATTTATTAAAATTTGTTATATATTTGTATATATAAATTTTATTAAAACTTTTGACAACTGAAAACAATTATCATAGTATAAAGTTGTTTAAATCAACCGACAAATGACAGCAGATGTCCATTTACATTTGAATTCTTGCAGAGTATTTTTTAAAAATAAAATGATTAAACAAGTAAAATGTAACATTAAAATTATTAAATACATTATTTAAGGCTGTGACGGTAAAATGAAATAATATATTGCTTTACCCAAAGCCTCAATACCTAATACTAATTACCCTCAGCTACTAAGCCTCAATACTAAATACCCAAATCCTCAATATATTTTTATTTAAACAAAGATTACATTCTCAATGCTAATTCAAAGATTAGCATTGCATTTGTTATATGTTGCATTTTTACTAATTCTTATATTAATAAGATGCAATTTTTTACACTAAAAATAATAAAAAGAAGGCAAATGCGTTACAATAAAATTGCTTATATTGAAAGTTGGTACACTAGCAGCAGTAGACGTTTTTCGTTGCACTTGCATTTGTTGCGTACTCTGTTATTTTTTCTCTTATTTTCTAGTATTTTTGTTATCACTTGATGTTATAGGATTGTTTATGTTTAAAAGTCCGTTAATGTAATGACAAATTATGTAATATTTTTCAAATATATCTATAAATATTTATGAGTAAATATTTATATTTCATTATTTTAGAGGAAACTCCGAGCTCCTCAAACCTTATTTATTTATTGTTGATTTATAGGTACTCAGTATTACAAGACAGTAATATTTTTGGACACACATGGAAATGGGCAAGCTAGGCTCATGCATATATGAAAATTAGCCATTTGGTCTTCTCTTCTTTTACGCCATGATAACACAGAATTATTTCATTGTTCGATAAAAAATGTTTTTTATATGTAAAACAAAACAATTTTATTACTGGCTATCTCCAAACTATCAAGTATCGAACACTTCAAAAGGACCACATTGTTAACAAGACATATTGCTTTGAGCCTGTTCAATTTCGTCTGCTATGGTCTACTTTTTAATTCTTGATTGATTGATCGAGATTACTCTGTTTTAGTAATTTGGATTTGACCCAGTTATAGCTTGAGATCTAATATATATCTTACAAGTCACTTCATTATTATGATCACTCATTCACTGTTTATTTGTTGTATTAGCTCATATTATCTGAATAAATCCTTACTTATTTAATCACCCACTTTCCTTTTTTACATCACCACACATGTCTTACTTCATCAACCAAATTCTTGAAATAGTTTTCAAAAATCTCGTGTCTACTCTGTTTTGTTCTTATAACATTATCCACATTAACAGTTCATACCAGAATATTTTTAGATATACCTGACATGATGAGGATTTTGTATCATATAAGCAACAATAAGAGACAACAAGGTAACCGTCTTTCCCGTTCCAGAAGGCATTTCCAACAAACCATGGCCCTGAAATATAGAATTAAAAATGTATAATTGAAGTTCTACCCACTATAGCACTATAAATTTACCCAAATCAAATATTAATCTAATATTACTAGTTCAGAAAACTATGGATTTATTCTAAAATGTTGTACGTGAGCACAAACACCAAAACAAGTAATATTTCCTGAATTTAATTCTAGGTGAGTATTATTTCAAGTACTTATGAGTACAAATGGTAGAATTCTACTTTGAAGTTTACCCATCACTGCACTACAGATTCTATTGTAGAACTGAAGTGCGGTAGTGAGTAGACTTGGGTACGGAGGCTACCGCCTCCGTGGAGTGGATAGACCAGGCCACGCCCTAAAACATTTAACTTTTTTAAGATTACAGGACTGCCTATTAGGTTCTATCGTGAATGTAATACAGATAGAAAAATTTAAAGAATTAATGTAGTCAGTAATGCTAAAAAGTTTTGCAATTTTGTAGTTTATGGTTGATAAACCTGACTAACTACAGGTATAATCTTTGAGCTATTTAAACCCATTTTATACCATGTGTGAAGTTTCAAATATATCACTTTCAGTTCTTATGCTAAACTTGTCAGAGAGATAAAGTTATAATATTAGATTTCTGTCTATATTTGTTTGATCAAATTTTCAAGCCCGCAGTTTATTGGTTATTTTGCAGAAATTCTCATGTGCAAGATGGCAAGGATATGTTGATCCATCTCCTTAGTAAAATAACCTAGAATAAGCTTACCTAATCCAATATCAAATAGATGAGATACAATGGAGAAGGAAGCTTCCAGTATTTAATTCACGGCCCTCTATACTACAATACACAATAAGACGAGAAAGGTCTCTTCCTTAATTTCACATCTTAAGGGTAATTTACATACCTAAAAAATTCTACATCTCCGTCAGAATGTTGCATGATATATTCATTATAAGAAATAATTAATAAAGAAAAATATTGCAATTGTAAAGAAAAAAAAAACTAAATTTTCAATTGCTATAAGTGTTCAGCACAAATTATACTTAGCTATTATAGCAAAAATTCACTTTCGCTAAAACCCTTTTCAATGATTCCAAAAAGTTAAAACACTTTGATCGGCGATCACTTGAAAAACGGTTCAATATTTTGCTATTGTATCTATACTAGGTAGTCAGTCCATACAGGTGAAATTTATAATTTAATAAAAAGTATGGGGAAGGAAAAAAAACGTTGAATTTATTTATCTGAAATCGACAGACTTACATTTACACGATACGTATAACTTGCCGCCGAAACACTGAGAACTAGCTAGGTTATATTTTAACACCGGTACCTAGGCTAAATTACGTACCTTAGCATCTAATGCTCTTTTAAGTTCCAACATATAAGCATATTGCTCAGGATATATGTAATCATAGGGAAAATAAACTAGTAAGCCATCAACACTTAACCTGCAAACATTGAAAAAAATCATTTATATAGTCAGATTTGGTAAACGTATCAAACTATTAAATACAAAACTAAGCATTACTTCATTTTTAAGTATATATCGATACAAATAAACAATCAATTAATATAAATTTGCCGGCATTTCAAACAGCTTGTTTGAACTTGTTGAAATGTTTATTTTGACATTTAATTAGACATGACAATATTTTTCTTCTTTCGCAGCAGCGCAGTTGTATGCTAATACTGAAAAAAAAGACTGTAAATTTTTATACAGGTTTGGCAATATTTAGGAGCTTAAAATAAAAGTTACATTTTCACTGATAAATATCTACTCAAAATTAGTTTATCCCTTAGCTCATACAATTTAAACGTAACAATGTAAATTTATCAATTTCATTCTTAATTCTGAAAAAAAACTTAAAAAATATAACTGCTTTCAAATAACAATCGAACAAAAGGGGCACTGATAAATATAAATTAATGGAAATACAAGTACTAGAGATGGAAATAACTGTTATTTCCCCATACCTATTATAATGAATAACATCGTTATTCAGTAACATAATATCATACTTATTAAAAAAATAATATGTTATTGAACATTATTGAGAATAACATTTGTTCAAAATGTTCTTAAACGACATGTTCCGTGAAATTAATTTTCCTTCTGCGTATGTATACAAAATATATATGTACATGCGTACTATAATCGCTATCTATATTAAATACTACTGGAGAAAGGCTATTTCAATTTTAATTTGGTTTTTGATAGAACATAAGTAATTTTTTTATGAATGGTTTCAATCTACATTTGATTAATTTATATTAAAAGAAAGCCAGACAATGGCCAATATGGTGAAAAATTACATTTTGAACCATTAAAATTACATTTAAACAAGATGTAACAATAACGCATAGAAATTGCAGTTTGTTAGCGATCAACAGTGAAAACTAAATGAATATAACATAAACAAAATTCAAATAACAAGTATGAATTTGAACTTTGTAGTAATTAATTGTTAATTCGGTAAAAATTCCATATCATTCGATAATGTTCCGTCAATATGAAACAAAAGAATAAAGCATAAAACAAATAATATGTAAAACAATGAATTGCATTAAGGAAAGGAACGTGCTATTTCTTGCTCTTTTTATTCAGACGACGAGTATCGGCCGCTGCCTAACAATAAAGCAATATAATATTTTAGCATATTACCAAGCGTAACGTTCTTAATAACATAATGCCCTCATTCCAATCGGTAATAGGTATGAATCACATAACTGGTATGAAGTTTCTAATAACAGATTATTAATATTTCGGTAATATTCGGTAAATATGAAACGAAGGGCAATGAGAAAACGTGCTGTCTCTCTCTCTCTTTTTCCCTTACTCACCGAGTTACAGCCATTGTATGGGACAATACTGTATCGTAACATAATATTTTAATATGTTAGCCGAGCATAACGTTCTTTAATAACATAGTATCTGTAAATCGCAATAACATAATATATTCTTTCCAATCTATATTAATTTATTCATATCTGTTACGTCATTAAAACAAGTACTTACTTGAGACTTTTGTGGGACAATATTGTTTTCGGACATAAAAACATTTTAAAAATATCGCTACTGCAAGAAACTTTTAGAATCGCACATACTGATGAGTGCATCGTTTCACTTGGCAAAATATAAATAAAGAAATATCCTTATTTTTGGAGTTGATTAAAGAGATGCTTTGTCCCATATGTAATTAAAATGGATAATTTGAGTATAGTGGCCATTGCTATATGATTACTATTATGAAGCATTCCACTATTCTCCTTTTCAAAATTAGTTTCTTTTATGAAAGATGTAATACAATATCGTCTTAAAATAAAATAATATTAATTATCGTTTACTGAACCTTTCAGAAAAATTTTACAATTTGCATACATTTTTCAATTAAAAACTTATGTTTGTTTAATATATATTTTTTATGTACCTATAAATATGTTATGTTGAACTTATTGCTACAAACAGTCGAAATAAGACCTTCCATTAGATAAGGTTCAAATAGCAAATTGATGTAGAAACTGCAAAATAATTGTTGTTATTGTACACACTGACAAAAAGTTGTAGATGAGAAAAACAGATTTTATAAACATAAATGTTAAATTAGGAAATGTCCTATTATATAATTATATACATTTTGAGAGGAAAAAGAGAAAAGACAATGTGAAAGAAGCTTTACGCTGTTGTCGGCAATTTCCGATTATAATTATTATTTGTATACAGAAGTATTTTTGATTTAGTAATTTTTTATTTCTACTTTATTTAAAATCTTTACCACGTCCTAGGTTTCGTTGTATGACAATATCTTCAGGTGGGCAATGTATAAAGATTGACGCCGTTAATTTTTACAAATTGCCCACCTGTAGATATATAGAATTTAAATAAAATAGAAATAATACATCATGTAGTTTGATTAATTAATTTGTGAATAATTAATTCCTAAAAAATTAACACCAAATATATTCAATATTAAATTTTTTAACTGCCGTATATAAAAAGGGATTTCAGTTTACTCATAGAGGGAATAAAAGAAACAGGTTTTTTAAACAAGCTTAATAAATCTCATGCCATCATTATTATTGATCAGAGCGTTCTCTCAATAGTTCTCACATTTAATTTACCAAAACTTTCATGAAACAGTTTTGTAACTTCTTTTTTATCTCAAATATCAGAGATAGATCTCTTTGAAAAAAAATTAAATCAAACGACTCCCTCATACGGCTCTAAATTGCAGCCCAGCTGATGCATTTGGTGCAAAAATCTAAAAATTTAAATACTTTGGCTAATAGATTGATAATTATTACTCCAAAAATGCAAATGTTATACTATACAACTAATAAAATGGTAAATACTAAAAAGTTTGAACTTATATTAAGAATTATTGTTAAGAAAATTAGTTCAAGGCTATTGAAGAATTTGAAGCCGAGTAATAGACCGAAGAAAAAAATCTTGAACTCGACAATGCTGTGAAGTATATAAGCTAAACTCGAAATTCCCAATTGTACTAAATTTTTCATATACTTTTTTTAATATACTTTTTTTTTATAATACATATATTTACACATAACCATAAAAACAATCTATTAATGTTAATATCATTATGGAAAATTTATTCCATTTCTTATCCAATAGATGGCAATTCAAGTAGTCAAATCACACAAACAACATTATTAAATATGAATGGATTGACTGGCACATGCAGTATTAAACTGCCTAATATTGAATTATTATATACGAGAGATTTCTTTACTATATTGTCAACTTTATTTATGTGCTAATAGATATTCAAATTTACTAGACTTCAAATTGCAAATTGCTCTGTATATCTTTGTAGTTTTCTTGACTTCACATGTAAATATAGTCGTCGATATAGCAATATTGGTATATGTAAATATATAAATATAGTCGTCGACTAAAAATATAAATATAGAAATATTGTGTTTTTTATTTCTTTTTCATATTTAGGCGTAAAGCAGGCAGCAAATTAAATTGCTTCTTATATTAGAAGTCTGTATAGCAGTCATCCCTTAATTTTGAACTTTTTGATTTACAAAAACTTTAAATTTACGTAGAGTAATTTAATAAAGAATAACTATCTATATGACAGCATTAATAATGGCATATTATGAAAATAAAGTCTCTTCATTTTATACCCTTGTTCATTATCTAATATTTTGTTAGGTTTAGAGCTGATATGGTAAAGAGTAATTAACATGTTGATAACATATAAATAAGCATGCAAATTATAATTCAATAGTGTATCCAATCAACATTCTCATAAAAGTAAACACTGAGATATATATTTATACAAGTAATTTAACCTTTGACATGGAAGCTAATGACTTCAGTTCTTTCTTAGTGCACACTGAGAAAAGATAGTTTGTCACATTCGTTGCTTGTTTTAGTTAATAAGAACAAAATCATGGTACGAATAGCAGTTTGTGGTGGTGGTGTAAATGGTTTTGGTAGTGCTGTTCGTATTTTAGAATCGTTCCCGTTGGCTAAGGCAAGTTGCATTTTGTTATTTGTGGAAATTTCAAAAATGAACCTTGGTTTTATAATTGTAATAAAAAAGTTGCCCATCTCAGCTTTGCCTAGGCAAAAAAGATTACAATAATTATTAACGATTAATTTACTACCTTGTCAATGATTTATTTATTTATTCTATGTTTTAATTGTGTATAGAACCATGGAACCGAATTGTTTAACATAGAAATGCCATATATTACATATTAGAACTTTTATCTAGATTTCATGGTTACAATATCTTCATACATTACTTGAATACAGCTGTAAACATTTAACTCAATAATGTACCTGGCATACTTCAGTTTCCTTAACTTATTACCTACACATTATAAAAAAATATTTCATATCCTACAACTCTTCCGATATTATAAGGTGTACAAAAGTTTCAGTCAAACAGATAAGATGTTTTGTGGCAAACCCTAATAAACGAAACAAAGTTTCCTTTATATAAAATTAGTACGATATAATGGCTGAAATTATTAGAGTATAGAAAGTATTCTCATCTTTCTTATATAATATAGATAGAGTAACCTTAAATATTTTAAACAACACTTTTACAGAATTAAAATGACATAAACTTTACAAAACTTTCCATGCTTTATCTCAAAAGCATGGAAAGTTTTGTAAAGTGAGCTTCCTTCTATAGTGCTATGCTTATTCATATATTGCATATGAATAAATCCTAGCATTTCTATTGACACGTCCCAACCGTAGTGGTAACGCTAGATGACTGACATAGTGATGGGACATCATGTTAATACAAATGAACAATGTCATTGCTATTCGATGTGGGTGTATAGATAAAATGTAACTTATGCAATAATACATTTGTTGACTGATATAAATTTAGTCAATATTTTTCTGTGATAAAATTTGAATCACCATAAGAGATTTTAGAGATTTAAGGGCTTGCATATAAATTTATCCATTTATAAATTCCCAAGATGTAATATGTACTATGTCCCAATTCGTTTATAAATACAACTTACTTATAAAATGATATTTTAAATATATTTGCCATGCGAGTGTTTACATTATATACATTAAACTAGATTTTCCCATGTTTCCTTTTGAATGATAGTTGAGTTGTGATGTTAAACTTTGACCTCTCTCTCATAAAATGATCTCCTCTCCCACACCATAATAGTGTCATCATTGCTTTGCAGATAATAGCGCTTCGTGCTTACCGTCTCTAAAAAACACTAATATTTTATACATAGGACTTTCCAGGCTAAACACCCTTCATATTGATGAAAACTTCATCAAAATTGACTCGCTATAACTCAATTTACAAGTAAAAAGGTAAAGAAAGATGGAAAGACAAGTTTATCATTTTATATACATATCGTGTAAAACATAGTCTACATATAATGGAAAAGTATGACCTTTCATACAATGAAGAATTTTTACAATCGGTTTTTATTAGTTTCTGATATTAACTTCTACAAATACATAATCCCTCAGATTGCTTCTGAATCTTTTTTATAATATTAGATCTGATAAAATTACTTCCCCTGCCCTAGCACCATCGCACTCATAATCTTTAGTGTTTTATACTTGTGCACATCATAAGACATGCTTTACAAATAGCGTAAATCTGTAATCTGAGGATACAAAACATTACTATGAAAGTTTTGCATATGAAACATTATGACATTACTATGTAGTAATGTTTCATATGCAAAACTTTCCAGAATTAATGCTGCACGGCAGAGAACATCGTATCAAAATCCATTCAGTAGAACTCAAGTTACGAGAAAACAAAGAATTAGACAGACATTCCATTTTATACATATGCCAGATACATTGTAGTCTACATTTAATGGAAAAGTGTGACCTTTTAAACAATGAATGAATTCTCACAAATGTTCCTTTTTTATAGTATCAGTGTAGATTATGCAATGGAAACTTTACAACTTATCTTTAGTTACGTGTTTTTTTACAGATAAGCCTTTTATAATCTGAATAAATAAGTAAAATTTCCACGATTTTAATATCCCCCCAATGTTTATAAGCTCAATAACACCCCAATGTTTATAAGCTCAACAGTTTTGTCGTTTTGTTATTTGTCTGGAAATAAATTAAATTCACTGAAAAAATTAGTTATCATTCAGGTAAAACTAGGGCGGGCCACTTGTACTCATATAAATATCTTATTATTTACAGGTGACGATCATAACAAAAGATGTTACTCCAAATACAACAGGTGATGGATCGGCTGGTCTGTGGATGCCATATTTAATAGGGGCTACATCTGAAGATAAAATAAAGTTAGTTCACCATTGAGATTTTTTTTACTGCTTTCTTCATACTTGCATTCACTAAATACTAGTTGATTTGATAGAATTAATAAATTTAATTATTTTATATTTGGTTGATCCATAAGTATGGCATTTTACAATTTCTTTTCACTTATTTCCTTTTCCTCAGTAGGTAAAAACTGCCATTATGTAATGTGGTAAATAGTCATGACTATGTTCAACTAGCCGAGGAACCCATCTCTGCAAAATATACATATCTGGATTATTTATGTCAATATATCAATTGCGCAATTTAACCAGCATTGCCTTGATTAAATAACTTTTGGAATACAGTGATACTCCAAAATTATATGATAGGTCGAAAAGAGTACTTAAGTCAGATACATAATTTCGGGATAGAATCTTGCACTTTCACACATATAGATTTTAGTTAAATGAGACCAAAATTATACAAAATCTTCTTTACGGACAGATGTCTATAAAAAAGTTATTTATCTAAATTGTAGTTTTTCATACACAGTATAGTAAAATGAGAAAGTTCATAAAAGATATTAAATGAGTAGATCATCATTTACTTCAATGTCAATAGTTACATAAAACTGACAAACTAGGCTGATTTTCTATTATTCATTGTCTAATGAAAGAAATGAACTAAAACCAGAATTTATATTTGAATTGTTAAGATTGAATATAATTTCATAATGACTCACTAAGAATTTTAATAGTAGAGTAGTCTTAAACATTAGAGACTTTTAGTCCACAGATAATTTAGTCTTATTAAACAATGGCACAGAAGTTTATGGAACGGCACACGTTATAAAGTACGACAATAGCCCAACAGTTTTGCCCTGTATGACTTTCGGCCCTGCCAATTATCAGCCGACCGCTAATTATCAACGAATGTCTGTCGTTGACACCGACAAGGGGCCCTTGTGCTGACTTGCTCACAGCAGACAGGGCACCCTTTTTGCCTTATATTGGCACCCACTCTAATAAAAAAAATTTTAAATAGAAACAAACTGATTAAAATGTTAAAAAAGTACATAGACAATCAAAATTTATATCTTCTTTACTCTTCTTTACTACTATCAGAATTGGTTACTAATAATCTTATCGGTTGATTTGAGTTTCAGAGTTTAGATTGGAATTAAATTTGCTATGAATATGCCATGGATATTTGTTTTAAATATAATCATACGTAATATTTTTTGTGTGCAATCAGGTTAATTGATTTTATATGAATGATTTAAATTAACATATTACTGCTTTATTTTAATGAAATATGAGCTTTTATTTTAAAAATTCATATGTCCGGGATTATGAACAGTACGTCTGGGGTTTTTAGCTTATCACTTCTAGTTTTTTAAAATTTAGTATGGTCACATTAGATATAATGTCTTTTTCTTTTATTGCAATCTATTTCGATTTATTCCTTGTACACACTGATAATTCGTTCTTTATTAGAACCTTCAGTCTTTATAGTTTTGAATTCTGTTTCTATTAATTGTAGGCCTTTTATTAAGCTTCAAACAAACTTCGCCTCTTCGGTAACGCTTAGTTTACACATTTTAATGAACTTATAATATGTACGTTCCTTGTTATCTGAATTTAAATCTAATATCCTCACTGTTTATTTTCAAATTTTAAAAAATTACCTGGTAAGGTTGAAATAATTAACGTAAAACAAAACTATTGCAAGTTTTGTTAATTTAAATTATGTATTATTGCAAGAAATACGTCCAAACGTATTATTAAATGTGACACTAGGTAAACATAAATGGAATGATCCAAATACCAAAAGATGAGGAACTAAGTAAATCTGAGTTTGCATAAATCAAGGTAGTCTAAGTAGGAGTGTTATTGTAGTGCAAATTACAAGGAATAAAGTAATAAACCAAATTTTTGCATAGCGATCTTGACAGAAGTGGATCAAGTCTAGTAGTACTTGAATTCAGATCTTTATTGAAGTCTTATTATCTGTCGGTATATTTTCCAATTTTTAACTGTAAAAGATATATTAAGAACATTTTCATTATGTTCTCTTCAATTTTATTTACTTTTTTCTGCTAGTCCATTAACTAGAAATGTTATCATTCAATGTTTAAGGCAATGGGGTGATGAAACTTTTAAATTTTTACATGAGTTATGGATCGCTGGGCAACGAGGTATTTGTCTTATACCAGCAATGCTTGTAACAAGAGAGAGTGAGAAAATAGAGGACCCCATCTGGAAAAATAGTGTATTTGGATTTAGGATTCTTAAGCCAAAAGAATTGAAATTTTTAAGCGAGCAAAACTCGCAAAATTATTCGTGAGTATAAAATATCAAATTTTTAATATTTTTTAAGAGAATATTTTTAATATTTTAATTACTTTTCCAATGTTGAAACATAAAAATATTAATTTTTACCATGACATTTAAAAATGTTGGCCATCAACTTCGTAGATTGAATTTAGTTTTCATGAAGCAACGTTCGAAAGTCATGGATCAAATATAACTTTGAAATGATGAATCAAATATATAACTTGAGTATCACGTTCAAACAAATTAAAAATATTCAACTCATTAGGAATCTTTTATCAAAAGATATTTTACTATTTCAATAGATTTAATTTCACATATAGAATAAAAAAACTTTTGCACAACATATATTTATTTCAGAATCAGATTTTTACTCTTCTCAGATTTTTTAAATCAAAATTATTTTTTGATGAATTTTTTATCAAAATTGATTTAAAATTTTCTGGTCATGCATTTTTGAATATGAATGAAGAAGGCCTTTGTCTTACGCGGATGATACAGCCATTTTGGCTTCACAAAGAAAGCCTGTTTCATTTATTGCCCGAAATAGTATTCAAATTGTTTTAAAAAATAAATTTAAAAATAAAATAATTAATCAAGGATATTGAAGACATTCTGATCAGATACACTCTTCATATTGAAATCTATTTAAAGAATATGACAAACTCATGGAAATTGGTACTCTCAAATCAACTTTCTTTTTAAATTTAATTATTTGATTTAATAGCCTGTAATACCTTAAATGGAACATTTTCAGTTTAAAGTCTTACATGCTAATTATTGATTTTTTTCCTGAAACAAAAAAATCACTTGAAGTGATTATACGATAAATTGTCCCCCATGACAGAAACATGATAGGTAAAACTTTTTTCAACACAGTATTGGAATAACTTCTGTTTTCAAATTGTATTTTGAAATTTTGACGTAATTTTTATGCCTATAACATCGAATCTACATTAAAATAAATGCCTTAATAACATATAGCGGCATTAATGATCATTTTTCAAAATGCATTCATGAAAACTTCATAAACACTCATGAAATTTTTTGTGCCATGTTAAACACCAAAAGAAGCCATGAGTCACAATTAACTCCAAAATGAGATTGTATCTCAGATGTATTCACATTTCGGTTTATTTTACATTTGCGTGAAATGCACGGGTGCCCATCACACCAAATGTTGCCTTAGAAAAGAGCACTCCGATAAAGTTAAATGCATTCTCTGTGATGGTAACCATCTGGCAAACTACAAAGTGGGTTGTGCATCATTTATAAGGAGTTCGATAGTGTTTAGTTTAACTTGTTCACCAGTTAAACTAGACAATATTGAAATACCCTGAGTGGGTCATGTACACTACCTTGGTCTATACCTGGACAAAAGACTAACTTGGCAAAAGCTTATATTCACCAAATGGAAACAATTTGGTCTTCAGTTCAGAAAGTTCTGCTACTCTATAAAGCTACTCTTAAACCAGTTTGGAACTATGGCATTCAGGCTACGGCATCCATTATTAGAACTACGGCATCCATTATTGAGATAATCCAAAGATACCAGAATAAAATGCTGCGGATAATTAAGGTAATTAATAGGGGCCTACAATGGCTACAGTTAGAGAGAAAATCGATAGATACACGAAGTCCTACAAAGACAGAATCATAAACCACAAAAAGATGATAATACCCGAACCAAACGTGGATTAAAAAGTAGAATTCCCTAGGATGTACTACAATAAAGGCACATAAATATAAAATTGGGATGCTACATAGGTCGTCCTCCTAAACCTGTGCGAAAAACAACTAACAAACTTACCGCTCATTGTCCCAGTGTGGTGACAGATTGTAGTATAATTAAGACAAAAAAAGGCAATTTTTGGACTGCTTGAATCACGGTGCGGGGATTTGAAGGACATACGCTTCTATTTTCAAATCTCTCTCAATATGTTCATATAGCTTGAGCCGCATTTCCATGACTTTCTCCATAAATCAAAACCACGTCAGTGTATTCTGAAGTCGTAATATTCATTTGAGAGTCTGATGATTATAACAATAATATACAATAACTTCTAGTTTAAGCTCAAATGTTCAGTTTCCATGGGCTATTTTCACACATGCAAATTCGAAGATCTGATGGTGGTCAGGATAATATTACTGGATCTCAGCCACTATTTCAGCTAGAAATTTCTTTATTTTTGTCATTTTATGTATTTTATGTCCTTTCGTGAAATATTAAAACTATACCATGCTTTGAACAGTCGTGAATAAATGTGTTAATTGTTATACTTTTTGCAAGTTTAAGAAAGATTTTGTTAATTTTGTGGTTTTTGTCCCCAATTTATGTGCATATTATTCAAAAAAAATCATAGATTGAAGTTAGGTTTTCACCTCTGATTCCCTCACTTTCATAAATAGTCATTTTAATTTCTTATCGTAATCCTTCTCAGTTTTCGTTTCTTTCCGTTTCATGAAGTTTTCTTTCTCATGCTTTAGTTGAATTTCCAGTTCTTGTTCCAGTGTGAAATTCAGGGAATCAGAGTTATCAGAGTTATTGGGGCCATCTCTTTCTACTTCCATTTCTATTTCCACTGATGCTGGTTCCACTACATATGTATTTATATGATTCAGCATATTTTTCAGCTCCTGGCGCATTTCATATTTTT
The DNA here is from genome assembly GCA_039881145.1 of Druceiella hillmani. NCBI lineage: Eukaryota > Metazoa > Arthropoda > Insecta > Lepidoptera > Hepialidae > Druceiella > Druceiella hillmani. The sequence continues at coordinate 14,182,745 of JAYKKI010000028.1, read as the reverse complement.
CAGCATTGTGAAAGTATAATCAGATATTCTACTTTTTGTTCATATTTCTTCGGATTCTGCAGATAAATCAGCATCCTTGTGACCTCAGTAAAACTACATTCGCCGATTCTTTTGCAGAGTGCCTCAAAAAGTTCAGCACTCAAGAATGTGTTCTGGCTTTTTAATTTATCTAAGACAAATTTTAGGGTAATGTCAGTAGTTATGAAACTCGACTCTCTTCTACACAGAGTTTCTACGGCCAGTTCGACTGTTAAAAGACTAGTTATCAATTCATTGATTAATTACCACTCGTCAGTGGAGAATTTAGTGTCAGAATCAATATTTATTAAGGCTTTATCGATACAAACTTTTAGACTGTAGAAATGTTCCAACACGCTGAGCAAACTGTTCCACCTAGTGCGGCAATCAAGAATCAAGCTTAATTCTTTATCCCTCGCTTCCTTCATATATTTTTGTAAACATATATCATCTTTAGTAGGTAATTTTTTAAAAGTTTTAACAACTTTTCGCACTTTTTTAAGCAATTCGCTGTATCGCAGAATCACCTCAGGTTCAGCAGTCGGTATTGGTTCTATTACTACTTCTAAGCCTTCATTGGTGTTAGTATGTTCATGACAATATTTGCTTTTTTTTTATTTATACAGAACGTCTACCACAGCTAACTGTATTTTTTCAACCGTTCTGACACTAATTCAACAAAATGTTCGGCAGTACAGGATCCGTAAATTCTGATCAGGTCAAGATTAAAATGCGTCTCTTCTTGGTGCACGTTGAGATTTATATATCTGTGGTTTTTTTTTGGATGTCCACTTATCAAAGCTTAACGAAAATCTTTGTCCCTTTTTTTTTAAATTTGCAAATTCCTTTATTATATGGGCTTCGATATTATTTGCATAATTGGTAATTATCAACCCTATGGTGTAGGGAGAAGTCGGTAATCCACTTTTCACAAATAAATGTCTTAAATTGGGAGATTTACAAAATTAACTCAGTGCAAACCCGTCGTTGCACACTCTCCTGGTAACCATTTTCTTTTACAAAATAGGCATCAATAGTCTTCTTAGCTTTTTTGTTCGGTATAATAACTACTTCCTGACCGTATTTTATGTGGTTGCTACTGTCATATCTGTATTACGAAGTAGTAATTTGCTGTTTGCAGAAGTAAGATTGACGCAGTGTATTTTTTATACACGTCCTTTTAAGCCTGTCGTTCAACACCTACTAATCAGCAAAGTTTTTGAACATAATGAACATTTTGCACTTTGTCTAATATTTTGAAATAGTCCCATAAGATTTTTTTATCATCATCCTCACCATATTTCTCTTGCTGAAATGGTTTTGAAAGAGTACGAATACAAATTGTGCAGTTATAAGCTTATTATAGTATATGTATTGCGAACAACTGTCTGAACTGAACTGCTTTGAAATTTGAAAATAGAAATAAGAAATATTTGATTCATAAATATCATTATTGTACTATAGAACAAAATCGCTATTTCTGTCTGTCCTTTTGTTAAAAAACATACTTCATCTAAACTAATTATGCAATCGATTTTAATTTGGTTTTTACGATAAGTTGAAGTATTTCTTTCGAAAGATTTATATGTGTAACTAGTGTATAATTATACTGATATCATTCAAAATAAAACAAGACAGTATAGAAAACATAGAGATTTGTAATTGTAATCGAGTCGTAAAAAAGAAACTTCTATGGCGTTTACGCAGACTTAAACACTTTACATCAAATCAATGTACTATATACATTATTGTAATAGAAAGACCTACAAAGAAGTCGGCTACAATATGTGTATATTTTCTAAGGATAAGTTACCATTTTCTTTCAAAATGTAATAATATTTTTTTTCAAAATTTAATAGTATTTATAACTAAATAAAAATTCAGCCATATTACTTACAATTCTCACAACAAATAATACGGGCTATAGCGGAGTGAAGCAGACATATATATATAGGGTGAAAACACAACTTTATCTAGCGAGAGCGTTAAGTAAACTGACGATCAAATCAGCTGTGGAGGTCAATGGACAGATAGTGCGGTGTAGAGAGGGGGTGTTGCATGAGCCGTAAGTGCGACGGAATGGTAACATCGCCCCCACCGAATAGTATGTACACCTAGCAACTTGGCAACGTTGGCGACGTAGACTTTTGCACCATTATTTGGAAAATTAATTACTTGTAGATTCGCAGCGCCGGATCCAGTACCGGGTGCGGGATCCAGAAGGTCAAACAAAGTACTGGATCCAGCGGGATTGCTGGATGAGGTATCCAGCAATTGCGATCCCTATTATACACCAAAAATCGATTAACAAATTTCAGTAGTTTAGTCACAGGAATAGTTTTAAGTGATTTGTAATTTCAAACAAGATAGGTTGCCACATCCATACCTTTATATAAAATTAATTTATTTCTTAATTACACGCAAATAGTAAAATAATTCTTATGCCTGTATCATATGAGTCATAATATGCTCCGAGTTCCCCGAGAAAGTGAAAAGCGTGTTTCGATTTATTTATTTGAACACAGTTTGAATTGTGAACAATATGCTACGAGTCTCCGTGCACGTGAAAAGCATGTTTCAATTTATATATTCAAACATAGTTTGAATTTTAACTATTTTTGTTTGATTTGATCACTATCGCCCAACGAGCAAATGTGAGTAATATGAACATTGCACATGGCGTTGACACTTTTTTTATGTTAAAATGCTATTATAATATTTTTTATGTTAAAATGCTATTATAATATTTTTTATGTTAAAATGCTATTTTAATATTTTTTATGTTAAAATGCTATTTAATTTATTCGAAATATATTTTTATTCTTAGCATAATTGTTTATTTAATTATTTTAAAATATTTATGACATCTAATACTAACTGGGTTTTCTTTTAATGTCCAAGGTTCAAATCCATATTTTATACATTTTTCCTCATGAATAGCTTTTATAATTGTTTACATAATCATAATTTTGTTCAAAAATTTCTCTGCCAAACATACTTACATAAACTTTATATGATAGTTATTGGGAATTGCAAAATGATAGTCCTACATTTTTTTAATTGCGCTACATGCGTGTAAAGAAATAGTTTCAAATATAAGACACAGCGGTTCATTCGTCTCAGTGCGCCATTCTCTTACTGCTCTAGCCTTGCCCACTCCCATATATTTAAAAAGTATATATTTTTATTATTTATTTGTTTACTCTGTCATCAAGATAGAAAAGTTATATTCGAGTCTCGTTCTAGGTTTGAAGCTACTATAATCAAATTACAAGGAAATTTGAATAAATAAAAATATTTTCATTGGATGTAATATTGGTATTAAAACTTTTATTCGAAAGCTAAGTTCCTATGATTGCTTAAATTTGGTATAAGTTATATAAATCCTCCTTTGTAGGCCAACCCTACAAAGGAGGATTTATATAACTTATACCTTATACTTGTTTTAAGAGACTGTTAATCCAATATTTTATAATAATCTGTGATGAGTCTGTTTAATGATTGTTAAGCATTGCAATTGGGATTTCAGTAATTTACTACTAATGGACTAATCAATGGTGCCTGTTCACCCAAATACACTTTATAAGATGTCTATAGAAAATTTGAATTCTTATTATTTTCATTTCAGTGCAGGATTCACATTTGTAACATTCACAGGCGAACCCACATATATACTGCCATATCTAATGAACCGATTTACAAGTTTAGGTGGTAAAATAAGAGAAGTAGAAGTAACAAATATTGAAGATCTTGCTTCGGACTATGATATAGTGGTTAATTGCACTGGTATTGGATCCTTGAAGTTAGTGCCTGATTCGGGAATGTATCCTATCCGTGGTCAAGTAATGAGGGTAAACATAATATATTCTTTAATATGAACACTATTTTAGCTTAAATATATATTATAGTTGTCATCTTGGTATGAACCTATATATTGGACATTATAATAATATTCATAACAATTCATACAGAAAGAAAAAGACAACGCCCATAAACGATGTCATGAAATATTATCATTTGTTACAACAATCAAAATCAGTCGTTTGAAGTTATTGGGTCAAAACAGGCAACTAAATAAATTGTTTTCAACAATAATACTGCTAAGTGACACTTTCCGACTTTTTGAATTTAAATAAGTCTTATTACCTTTTTCTGTAACATTAAATATATGTAAATACAGAAAAAAATTAGTCCAATTAAATTATGCAAATAATTTTTTTTTAGTGGGATGTTCTTTTTGGTACCTATGATGTGTTCATTCTTATACCAATGAAAAGTTGTGAAGGAGGGGTTTATCAAATTCCAGTGAACCTCCTTGGCTGAGCCTTGCATACATGATGCAAAGATTTCATACCTGTATTGCCATACCAAAATGGCAATGTGGGTATAAACACATCATAGGTACCTAAAGTTTTTATAACTTTTAAAAATAATTTAATATTGCTATTATAAATTCACCACAACCCAGATTGTAATTATTACAGTGGGGCCCATTTGACGCACATCGTATAAATTCAAATAGTAAAAACTGGTGTAACTGCACTTGCCGTGTTGTTAGAGAACCAGAAATGTTCCGAGTGACTGAGTGATAAGCACAATGATTCCGTGTTATACCCATATCGCCATTATTTAATGATAACTCTTTCTTAAAGCTGTTTAATTAGGTCAAGTTTAATTTATGTTTTGAAATATTTCTTATTTTTACACAATGTCATTATGTTTATTATTTCTTTCAGGTCCGAGCCCCATGGTTATATCAAATATTTTTAGATAATTCAGATGATGGAAACTATATAATACCAAAGTAAATATTTTTAAAATTACTTTTCAATTATGTTAAAAAGTATTAATTTCCATCAGTGATATGGGACGATGGTAAAATTATCTTTATTAAAAGTCATATTTCATAATGATCACATGATGAAGCAGAATAAGAAAGATAAAAGAACTTTCAAATATAAAGATAATAAAAGAATTTTTCAGTTAGCCATTTTATAATTATTGTATGCGGAGGAATCAGCACCCAAATATTCTAACTAATGTGCTATCTATTATTCAATAACAAGCTGGCAATTCTTTTCTTTTTTATCCCATTGTTATTATTAAGTTTTTGTTTATCTCTGCTGTTTCCACAATTCTTCTAACACACTACATAACTGTTTTAAAGTGGTATCACCATGCTTTTGTTGACAGAAAAAGTTTATACTTGAAGAAATATGGTAAACTTGCATATACAAGTTAAATTACTAGAAATATTATTATCTGTTCTTGCTTGGATGCTAAGTTTTAATTTTGGTCTAACTTCTCGTTAACATTTTTCAAATTTTTACAAACACATTTATTGCCAATGATTTCCATGTTTTGTCGTGGACACTATTCTACGATGGCCAATAATGTGAACAAAGAGTTATGAAACTTGTCTTCCAGTGCTCTGGAAAGATAAAAATGAAATATTTATTATGTCACATCAGTCTCGGTCCATTTGATTTTTGTAAAACTAAATCACCTAAACCGTGTAACTCAGAATGCTCAAAATTTGGTATATATATGGAGATTAATGACCAAAAACTATTTTAGGAAAAGAAGTTATAATTTTTTATTTTTACCAAAAACTGCATAAATTCCTTTGTCCCACCCACTTATCTTTTAAAGTGTGAATTGGAAAAATTTAAAAAAATTGTTACAATGGTATGAGGTCAACATTGAAGAAATATGGTTTACTGCTACATTGAAAACCCACAGGTTGTGTGCACATTATATTTGGCTAGTATGCATTTCATATATGCTTTGAATTTGTATCTACTGTCTTCTGAAAAATCATGCTTATTTATATTGTTATAAGCTCTCAAACAACATGGGTAGGACACAGGAAACAAAATTGAAACTTTGTACAGCAAGAGAAAGGACTTTTATTGGTAATGTGTTCAGTAATAAACTAAAATTAAACTCATGGAATATTTCCTCCAAGTTATTTCATTTCAATTATAAATATTTTATATTAAACTATTACTTCATACTGTTGTATATATTATATAAACACCAAAGTTGAACAATAGTCGAATGAATTTTGTATACGAGTTTAATTGTAAAATTTGCATAACATACTTTTGTTCACTCTAGATACCAAAATAGTTGTCCTGAAAACATTGCATAAAAAAAACATTTTTATTTTTCATTTATAAATAATGAAAAATAAAAATGTTTGCATCAATTTCCAAATAAAAAACTCTTTAGATAGTTTTAACTATATTTTCTTGAAACAACAAAACCAAAACAGATTGGCTTGGAAAAATTTCAATATTTTTGGTTAACGATGTTATATATTATATATTAAAGTCCTTACATTGGATGTTAAACCTGAAATGTGCTGATGAGTAAAAAAGTTACAAATAATTAAGTTCTTTATTACGTCTACAGTAAAATTGTGGTACTTAAATGCTTTAATGAAAATTTCTATACATCATTTCAACAGAATTTTCATATATTTACTTTTGGCCGTGTATTTATTTTTCAGTACAGAAACGGTAGTTCTGGGAGGGACACATCAAGTGAACAATTTTAATGTTAAAGTCGACAATAACGATCGTGAGTTTATCATTAATGGATGCAGGAAAATAACACCTAGCTTGCAGGTATATTTACTTTAAATTCATTTAATATTGAAATAACTGATTTTTTAAATTGAACAAATTTCAAAAAGCAAAACATAAAGAATTAAATTATTATTGATATCAAGGCAGAAGATCAAAGAAATTTTATCATATTCTCTTTATTTTTTTCATAAAATGACTTGAAATACATAATTATACACAATATTTTTGTATAAATTGATAAAATTACACAAATAATAATTTAAAAATAAATTATGCCAATTGTATACGTTTACCACAATTTATTTCTTTTGTAATTTTTCAATTGTCTATTGTTTTCTCATAGAATTTATTTAAAAAAAGGGTATCTATGGCAGAAGTTTTCAAATATTTTGATCAGGCGTTGATCAGGCATTCACTCAGTTACATCTGACGAAATATCTTAGTGTCATCTGCCCTTTGCTCCTGGTGGTTCTACATCTTTTTTAAGTAAATTTTGTTGAAATTTATTCAACGTTTAATTTATTCAGAGTTTTTCGACCATGTTTCCTGGGATATTTTATAAGTTTCGGTTAATCTTAATAGAATAAATTGACTCTAATGTCCAAATGTCATTGACTCAGTGTGTCGGATATTCTTTCAATTATCATCAACTACAATGATTAATTAAACTTATTTCTCTAAAAATATGTATAAATCATTCAGTACACTATATACATTCTAAAAATCATGGTTTTTCATAATCCATATTTTTCATATTAAGAATTGTATTATTTCATCACAAAATACCTACTTTATTCATAGTTTTATATTTAAAAAAATTTGTGACTTAATCAATCTGAATACTTGTACACTTAAACATTGCAGAGGTTTCTACAAAAACATTCTCATTTGTGCAAAAATATATAAAAATTAATCATGTGAAATTTACTTATTTTAATCAAGTATATACAACAAAATTATCAAAAACCTGTGTATTATTCCTGTGGCTATCTTAAATATTCTGTTCCAATATTTCCTAGCCTAATAAAGCTGTTCTTAAGTTGTACATTAAAGTAGAACTTGGCTAAGTACACTAATTTAAAATTTTACAAAAAATACAGAAAACATATGCAGAGGGATATATTAAATCATGTACTACACTGAATATAAATTTCCATCGTAATTAAACTAAATTACTTTAGTAAAATACGCCAACCAAACATATTGAGTATTAGGTTACTAATATCCTCTACTAAGAATTTAGTAGAAGAGAGCTGTAGGTGGCATGCAAACCAGCCTTTACTACAGTGCATATGTGTCTAAATTTGACATTTCTGTTATTGTATACAAATTAATGAACAAACATTGCACATTTCTTTTTATAGCACGCACCAATCTGGAAAGAATGGGTGGGTCTAAGACCTGGCCGTGATAATTTAAGACTAGAACGATCGGATATTCAAATACCAAAAGGAAAGGGTGGGAAGTCCAAATTGATAGTTATACACAACTACGGGCATGGAGGATGTGGTGTCACTCTGTTTTGGGGCTGCGCTAAGGAAGTAACTACTCTCGTGGATCAAGCCATTCGTGAGGAATTTGGAAATAAAGTTTGTCCATCCAAATTATAAATGGATTTGGAATATATTATTAGTTTATATTGTTTTAGTATTCAAATACATGACAATAATAGTTTTAAAAATATTTTTATTTAAATCATACATAAACTATCGTACCTAAATCATACAAATTTTTTGTGAATGTAGTACACTGCCATGCTACGTGTAGATTCCGTAACTGACATTTTTTCAATTCTAGGTTTTGGTCATCTTGAGTTTGAAAATATAATAATTTTTTTTCATTTTCTGTTCGATGATATCTTTTATCTAAAAAACTTTATTGTTTAAGCGAAGTCTAAATAACTTGAGCATCATGGTTTGATACAAACTGTAGAGAGGGCATTTGCACATAGCATGTCAGTACACTTGCTTTTATTATAAGATAGCCCTGATTGTTTTGACTCAATTGTTATATTTTTGTTATTGTATATAAATTAATGAAAAGAATGAATATAATGAAAAACATGAATTAAGTTCACAAAACCTACGCACAATCAGATTGTTTTTTATTTGAAGCTCATTTCATATTGTAATTAAACATACACTGTACCTAGGGGGTGCCGCTTCATGTGAACTTAAAGAAATATACTTATGATAAGTAAGTCCACTTTTATTTAATTTTTGTAGTATATATTATTCGCAAATAATTAGTCGCCATTTCAAATTAGTGAAACGTTAAGTGGGCGCTATTTCAATGTTACGTTATCCCACAATGATAATTTGAAACAAAAAAATATGACAGTTTAGTTTTCTGTATTGACTATTTCGATAATATAATTGTTTATTATATTAATTTCCAGATTATAACTTTTGGTGTATACAATCACACGGCATTTGCAAATTTTATGTAGTTTTTTCAATGTACTGAATATTTTTTATTGATTTTATGGATTGCCGAAAACCATTAAGTTCAATGCTGATATAAAATAGTGAATTAAATTTTTAATGGAAATGTAACTCAAGGATAATGTTTAGATATTTGATGGCGTAATTTATTATTTACAAAATATTAATTAAAAAGGTATAAAATATATCCCGTTATACCATTCTATCAATGCTTTTATTTTTTTTAAATTGTCAATTTACAATTTACAATTATTTTCCTTAGAATTTACACATTTTCCAAGTTACTTTCTAGGACAATATTTTTTTATTTTTATAATTATTATAATCCTTATATTTTCTTACATTTGTGTGATTTATTCATTTTTATAAAGATTCCCAAAATATAAGGCACTTACCAAAATACAAGAAACATGGATAAATATTACGAAATATAATATTATTAACTAGTTACCGCCAAGAGACAGCAGTGTTTGCTCACAACATTTCACAACTGGCTGCTTTGTGATGGGTGAAAAAGGATACAAAACAATTAGGTGAAAATTTATATTACGTACATGTGTTTGAGGCTTGTTATATTTATATAATATAATACACGCTATATGTGATAACATACACTCACACATATTTATGTATATACATATATTAACGCGATGTTATATTTGTCTTCTCAAAATGTACTATTTGTCTTCTATATATTTAAACTTGTTAATTACATCATTTAAATTTGTTCATCATTTCAACAGTTAAGACGGATGAATGGATATTTCCCTGATGAAATTATATGCTTACACACCTAGTTTTTATATTTTTGCAAAAATAGGAATGTAATATTTATTGATGAAAGTCAATAAAAATATTCTACTAGCAAATTACATAATTCAATCAAATGGAATGTATACAGCCATAAGCAATTAAATTTTAAGTAACATTTTCGACAAATCAAAATGCAATATTTTAGAAGAATCGTGACAATTTTGGCAAATCACACATAAATTTCTCGTCTCACTCCCATGTCGAATTTGGAAAGAGCATGGCTGATTATGTTTAATGATATCCTGTAGATAAGTTATATTTATATTAAATACTTATTTGATTTATTTTTATAATTTGAAACAATAATGTATTAAAAAAATATGGAATTAAAACAAATGACAGTACAAGTAGCGCAAGTTACTACTACATTTGCATATTTTTTACACGACTGGATATTGTATTGTTTAAATGCCGATATTATAAACTTCTTTATGCAGCTTTGTATGTCCACTTTCCATCCATTTAGTACATTTTAGCGGTAAGTTAGGTTTCCATATCAAATAACCTCTCCATAGATAATAACTTCTATGGCTGAACCCCATCATACAACCATTTGTCCTCAGTGATTGAGTTTCTGGAATATAATTATTGAATTTTTTGCGTTTAACTAAATTGCATTTCCTTTGCAATATATATATATATATATATATATACATACATACATACATATATATATATATATATATGTATATATATATATATATATATATATATGTATATATATATTTATATATGTATATATATATATATATATATATATATATATATATATATATATATATATACACATACATATATATATATATATATATATATATATAGTTCATTTCCTACCTCTTGTGTCCAATCTTTTCCCATGGGCACCATACAGTGTCTGTCTTTGGAGACCATGACTGTCTGTGGCTTTGAATAGTTGTTGTGGCAGTTTCGTCTAAGTTCTAGATTCTACAACCATTACCAAAGGAAGGACGATGATCGATGAAATAATGCTGTTGCACGAGCCATGCTACACGCTTCAGGCTTCTTTATTGTTAATTCTGGATGCGTCGATTTATAAGACCGAAGCCACTCAATACCTGCTAACTGGTCTTTCTCCAAACTAGCAGGACATTGTATACTATTTACTTTCGCCATTTGATAAGCAATATGGTGAACATCCTTCGGGCATAATCGTAAAATTTTAACAAACATTCTTCAATATATTCTTTAAGTGCTGTTTCCTATTTGAAATCTTTGATTTGGTAAAGATGCATCATCCACATTTTTATGTTTTTTTATATATCGAAACAGCATAGTGTAATGTACATTGCACTTTTGTGCCAGTTTTCTTAATCTGTTTCCTTGTCTGTGCAATAGAACAGATTGAAGCATATTTGCCTCTGAATGTTCGCATTTTTTTCTTTTTAGAGCTTTAGTATGTACCATCTTAAAGGAAAAACAAAAATCAAATGTTAAGGTTAATTTCTAGCTACAAAAATGCAAAGAAAATACGCTTCACATACACTAAGTTTGAATAAAATAATAATAATTATCGAATTGCATGGAAAGTACTTCATGTTCTATGGTACACAATGAAACAAGATAGGATATAATGAACAGGCAACGTTGCATTTTAGCATTATCACAGTGTTTCATTGTGTACTACTGTTTCATTGTCGGACACTTGACCCCATATATTTATATTTATATATCAGGTGGGTCGATAAGAAATGCACTTTCTGTCTCCATCCATTTTGTAAACGCAATGACAGAGATGCCTGACGTGTCATAATACGCCCTTACAAGGAAAAAAGGTTCACATCTGTTTTGAAAATAGTTGATGTTATGTGACTTTTTGACGGTTTTTTCAACTTAAGTTCAGATTACACAATATTCATGAGCACAAATTTAATTAAACAATGGATCGTCAGATTTGAGAAAACAGGATCGATACTAAAAACTCAACCTCAAGGGCATACATGGTCTACTCGTGCCGATGAAATTATTGAACGTGTGAGAGCGTCTGTATGTGCGGATGCAAGAACCTCTACGCATAAACGAGCTTAAGCTTTCGAATTGTCCAAAACAACTTTGTTACACATTTTACGGCTTGAACTGAAGCTTCGCTCTTACAAAATTCAGCTTGTTTAATATTTTTAAAAATCCGACTTTAATTCTGTTTTTCAACTGAGATTTTAGAGAGATTCCCTAACTTCAACAACGTCATGTTTTCAGATGAAGCCCACTTTCATTTAAATAGTATTGTGAATTGTCAAACCTGCCATTATTGGAGTCGGAGAATCCAAAATTGAAACATTAAAAGCTATTGCACTTATCAAAAATGACCGTTTGGGCCGAGGTGGCCAAGTGGGAAATTGTTGGTTCATATTTCCTTGAAGACCGAAGATGCCATGCAGTTATGGTCAGTTCAGACTAAAACAAGTCGATGTTGAAAGAATTATTAGCTCCGATATCGCAAAAACCATATGGTTACACTAAGAACACATGGTTTCAGCATGACGGTGCCACCTACCATACAAGTAACGTGTCCCTGAAAGTTTTGTGAGAAAAATTTCCTCAAAAATTGATTTTGAGGATAGGTGACATTGCTTGGCCTCCAAGGAGCCCTGACCTACTTTATATGGGCCTACTTAAAAAGCACAGTGTTCTCCAATAATCCGTCAACCACATTTGAGATGATGAAGAAATCCAATCAATCTCCTCACAAATTCTAACGAAAGTTTTCCAAAATTTTCGATCAAACTGCAATATTTAAAACTTAAAAATACGAGAAGTAATTACCTGAGAAATATTCATTCATCCATCCTAATTGTTATGCAGGAATGAGATGAGAACTTTGAAGCAATTTGCTAAAATTATCACGATTTTTCATAACATGAACTTTATTCTATCACAAACATGTCGAAAATTTTATGCGAAATATAAATCTTTATGGGTGCATACGTTCTATTTCATTGAGTGATGTAACTTGCTAGTGAAATATTTTTATCAATTTTATTGATTGAATAGCTCATATTCCTCTTTTTTTCAAAAATTTGTGAAGTAATTATCTGGGAAATATCAATTTATCAATATTATTGTTAAAACAACTTTTAAATATGTAAGTAACAGATTTAAATATTCTAAACGAAAAATAGTACATTTTGTGCAATTTCTTACAGTTTAAATGTCTTTAAAAAGAGACTGAAACTTATATCAATGACATTTTTGAAATATGGGTCTTTTATGACACTAAATTAGATGTGTACATAAAATACTTGAATGAGTGAGTTTATTTAAATTTCACTGGGAAAAAAAAATTAAATTTTTGTAAATACAAATATTTAGATATATCCTATCTACCTATTTGTTTGTTAAACTTTGCCATTTGTTAAAACAATGAGCCAAGTGTAAAACCGGCACTACACTACTCGCAAAGTTGATCGAAGTTAGGCGAAGAGAATAGTGTAGAGGGGTACTTCGATTCGCTTTGTGCATACTTCAGAAGTACTTCAGGCTGCGATCAACTTCAACGAGCATTTCGTCGAGTTAACTTCGCGAGTAGTGTGGTCTGACTACTACTGGTCGACATTAGTCATGCCACACGAACTTCGATACTGTTTTAGTTAACTACCCTTGTTATTAAACTGCAGTTGTTTCGTTTCAATTAGCCTCAGATGTCTTGTGATTCGGTAATACTCATAACCAGTACTACGGCAATAAAAGCTAAGGAACGTTCGTAAAGAAATAGTCATAAAACTATTTGTCTATGATCAGATTAAATTTTTGTGTTATTAACTGCATGTGTTAACATGTGGAGAAAGTGTAGTAATAATCCTAACTCTTTTTTTTATGTTTGTGATGAACTGACTTTCAAAAAACAAAGACAAAATTTTACAAAACTTGTCTTGGAGAATTATCACCGGTATTTTGGTTTCTCTGTGGCCTTTGAAAACAAATCTTGGGCCCCTTATACTTGTCATATGCCGTTTGATGTACCCATGATTTGGACTGAACCAAGAAATTATATTTCAGACTGTTATTTTTGTTTTACTGACATACATGGTATAAATTTTAAGAAAATATATACAGTTATTTATCCTAATTTACCTTCAGCCATAAGACCAGTGCTTCATAGTGTAAATTTTGCACAACCTTCCACTTCAAGCCAATGTGTTGATGAGGACGATGACTCTGAGTTTGAAGAAATTCTAACCAAGCCACACTTGATAACTTAAGGAAACCTAAACGATTTGGTTCAGGATTTAAATTTGTCAAAAAAGCAGTCCGACTGTTCTGAGGTTCTTGATTAAAAGGATGGAATTTACCACATCATCATAAGCTATTTTTGAAAGCGTGATCAACACTTCAAATCATACTTTTCTGAAGATAGGGGCTTGGTGTATTGTATGATTGTTACGAAGATTTTGGAAATCGATTTTAGTCCCTCCCAGTGGCGTTCATTCATTGACTCTTGTAAAACAAGTTCAAAAGCAGTTTTACTGCATAACGGAAATATACTTCCTTCTGTACCTCTCGCTCATGCTGCCAATATGAAAGAAACTTCTAAAGTACTTCTATTACCATTGCATATAAAATTAGGATTGATCAAAAATTTTCTAAAAGCAATGGATCGTCATGGGAGTGGATTTTTGCATCTAAAAGAAAAATTCCCCAAAATAAGTGATGCAAAGATAAAAGAGGGTTTTTTCGTAAGACCTCAAATTAGAGAGTTAATAAAAGACCGAAGAAACCAGTATGGAAATTTTTTAAGAACGTTTTTGCAAATTTTTTGGGTAATCATAAGAGTGACAATTACAGAGAGTTGATTAGCGAGCTATTGTTGGCTTATCAAGCATTAGGTTGCACCATGTCACCCAAGATTCATTTTTAGACTCACACCTGGATTTTTTCCTGAGAATTTGAAGACTTTCAGCGATGAGCACGGAGAAAGGTTCTATCAAGACATTTTAAAGATAGAAAAGCGTTACATGGGCAAATGGAGATCAAGTATGTTGGCAGATTACTGCTGGACAATCAAAAGGGACCTACCAGGAGCTAAATGTGCAAGAAAATGTTAGATCGTAACTTCATTTTAAAACATTTTACATTTTTGGTTTAGGAGGTCATTGTTTTTTAAATATTTTAAATTACTGAAGAGAATGAAATTGTTGGCTTACAGATTTTTTTTAATGTTTGTTTTTACTGACAACCACATATTAAAGTAAAAAATATCAAAAAAACCGTATGGCACGATAAAATTAAAATTTTGTCGGCCAATGATATTAAACAGTATGTATTGTTTAGATTAAAATTATCGTTAGGGCATGTCGCTTAACATTACATTCATTTCAAATGGCAGTGAATGATATGCAAATAGTATTTGCTACAAAAACTAAGTAACAGTGGAAATCGAATAGGGTGATAATTTATTTCAAGAGATATTGATTTTCAAAGATATTGTGAAGTTCAAATTCAACATAGTCGAAATTGAATGTAATGATAATTTATTTCAAGAGATGTTATCAAAATTCAATATAGTGATGATTTACAAATTAGAGGACAGATGCTGCCATCTTGATTTTCATAAACACTGTGAAATTCAAATTCAATACCCTAAAGTTAATCAAAATCGAATATAGTAATGATTTCGAAAGACAGTTATGATTTTAAAGACAGTCAAAAATAAATGTAGTGACAATTTATTGCGAGAGATACGGAGGCTACCATTGAGTGCAGCGCACTCAAGTATGTTATTGGTGGTGACTGGCAGCAACCCCAGCCATGGCTAACTCTGATCATCAGGTGAAGTGTTAATTTCAAGCCTGCTTGGATTGATCCTGGTAGTGTCATGGCGATCCTGGTATTGTAGATATGTATGATTATATAAAATATCAAAAATATGTTTGGGAAAAAAAAATTTAAAATATATGGTTTAATTATCTTTGAAAATAATATGAATTTAAAATTTTCACAACCTTCTCTAATGAAATTTATTCCAATATTGTGTTTGATATTAAAAACGTCTGTACTTTCTCAAGTCAAGGCTGCTTTAACTTAAAATTCATCATCTTCGAGAATGAGTGTAAAAAACTCGCATCATTACTTTTATAGTAATATTATAATAATGCAAAAAGAAAAATATTTTTACTTTAAATCGTTGCTACACATTCTATGCTAATTGACCACTGTACTTATGTGCACTTGTATCTAGTGCTTGAATGTCCTTATGTTATGTAAAATATCTAACTTCGGCAAGCAGTCTAGAGTACTGCTCATTCTTAATGAAATTTATAAAAACTACGCAAATTATCATAAAAATAAATTTTTATTTCCAACAAGTAACAAGTTTATAAAAATAACATTTTTCATTATATACATATTGTTGTTCGGCATACAATCAATTCTTTTTATTCAAACCTCCAATCCTATAATAAGATATGATGTTACTCACTTACAAAAATGGGTACTTATTTAACACTGTTAACATTTGTCAGTTATGTTTAAAGAGCACATCAACCAATAACGTCAAATGCATTAGAAATGTCATCTCATTTTTTGATATATATGGAAAGGCGACTTAGTGCATCAAAAGATAGCTCCATAGCTGTTGAAGCAAAATCAAAGCAATTTCCACATAAACAAGAGTTTGTTAACTACACTCTCATAATTCTTCTATAGAATCGGCTGTGCAAAGATAGCTGTTTTAATAAAGTATTTAAAATACCAACTCAGAAAAATTATGTGTAAACTTGGTGACGAACATAATGGAACACTTGCCAAACAAACTCGAGCAGTTTATTAAAAACTTACACAATTAATTCCATACTATTAGCAATGTTAATACCAAAGTACTCAGGTATGGAAAAATTTAGTGTCAAAGAATGGCAATATTTTTATCGTAATTTATCTCATGACGTAAGCTAGTTTTCAAAACAAAATTTACTTTTAAATAAGAATATTTATTGCATTCTAATTATTATAAGAGATAGAAATTGACTAGAGATTACTTTGATTATAATAATTAGAGTTTAAAAACTCTACTAAGTATGTCATTTAACAAAAGGTATGATGTATTGAACAGTTACATTTCACAGTACGTAATCACGAACATCCCTATAAACCTCTATGAAATGTGCAAACATAACATTTATAATTCATCACAGTTTTAATGGCTATTATTATTACTATTATAATTAAATAATATATTAAAACAACTAATTTTATAAAATGAAAAGAGCAGACGAAAAAAATTCAGTTTTTTCACTGCAAAATATTATCAAGACCACACTCATGGTATTGTATGCCAAGCGACAATTTATGTTTAGTTTTCTGGAGCTATTTACATTTCTTCCAAATGGTTTCATACAAATCGAGTCGTTTCTGTTTTATAACAGGAATTTGGGCTCTCACTTCCTCCATCACTTTCAGATCTGAAATAAACAAGAATGTAAATGAGTATTCAAACAATTTAAGGAATAATAATTACAAGGTAATAAAAAAATGTTATAAGAAGTTTAGAAACATGGCAGTTTTCAAACCCATCATGTTATCTGTTAGAAAAATTCATTGATCTACATATATAAAAGGAGAAACTGACGTATCAAGAAACATCTCAAACCGCCGGGTCCCAAAATTAAGATTTTGCGTATCGATTTTTTTCTATAATGTAGACCCCCACTGAGAGTGGAATTTGCCTACTTCACCCTTAAAAGGATAAGTACTGTCTCCAAAAAGGCTATCTTGAGAAATACTTTCGATGGGGTGTCTGGCAATTCACAATTACATAATTACAGACTAACTTTGAACATGTTATATATCCATAACTCAAAGGTAAAATTTGGTATATAATAAAAATAACACACCGATCGAGTACTGATTTACATTACATTACATGCTAAAAGTATGTAAAATTACATACCAATGTAGGTTGTAATGTAACATCTTTGAAAATAGCGGGGAGCACTGTCTTTCTTTACTAATTAGTTACGTTGTTGTAATTCCCTGTGATTAATTTTAGTCTCATAAAGTTAACGCAAGTTGTTCAAATCAACTTGTTCTCATCCAGTTAAAAATACTTAGTATATGTCGTGATTTGTGAAGTTAGTGCCCATTGTTGCAAAATTTTAAATAAATTATAAGTTGATGGACTACATGTTCAACTTTTCTTTTAGATCATGAATTATACATATATGATACAAGTATGTGAGTATTCAAACTTTTTTTCTTTAAATAGTAACTAATTTGTTTACTTTATATAGCAATGTTATAAGTAGCAACCTAACAAATTATTAAATTTAAACCTATAGAAGTTACATTAATCTACTCTATATAACAAGATTGATTTCGATAAAACAAACTATTGTTTTATTAATAAATTATTACATTAAATTGAATTTGATAATTAATATCTGTGTTCTTTCAATATAAAATATCTGTTTTCTTTCAATACAATCAACGGAATATTTTTATTGCTTTCAATGAACTTAATTTCTATTTAAATTATTTTTTCAGGTTATCAACAAAGAAAACCGCATACAAGGAGTTTTTAAACACAAATTTAAAAACTCCTGGTAGTTCAACTGGACCTTTACATACCCATAGGCTTGCTAAGCAAGTTGGTGACACGTCAGAGCAAGACCCTGAAAGAACTAGTACTGAAAGAATACAGATTACTATAAAGTGTGTTATCTATGATGGCTCGTATGACCAGAATGGCAGCACTATATGGAATTCCATTCAACAAATTTTGTACTTCTGAAGACCTAAGATATCTGTTTAAACAGTCTAGCTATGATTTACCAAAAACTCTTACCACTGTAACCAAATTAATTGAAAAGAATGAAATTTCAAAATCTAAGAATTCTACTTTTAGTGAATAGACCTCCTCCACCCCAAAAAGAAGGTATTTAAATATAAACATTCATAATAAAGAATTAGAAGAAAGTAAGTACACACATTTTGGGTTATTGAGGATAAAAGCAATGACAACTGATGAACTACTCAGTTGTTAGAATAGCGCTTGAGTGCATTTGAGCACAATCTCAATGATACAAGTTCTTTCAGTACAAATGGAGCCAGTGTAATGTTTAAAATGGGTAACTATTTTGATAGTCCCCATTAACTGTGTTATGACCGTGGAGTCCAACTTGCAGTGATTGGTATATTGTATAAAACCCAGAAAATGTTTAGGTCTGCAATTTGAACCCGAACTCGAAGATACTGATGATGGAGTAGAAAATGAAGAAATTGATGATGGATTTTTGATAGATGAATCCAGATTTCCAGAGCCAGACATTTTATACAAAAATATTATTAAGAAAGGAGGAGGAGTGGTTAAATCTCCCATAAATCACTCTTGAAAAAGAATTTAGAAAAATACACTTTAGAAGAGTATGGTAAAAACCAGGATGAGATATTAAAACGAGATGGAGTAACTTGTTAGATATGGTTGGCTGACTTCTTAAATTGAAAACATGTATTATGAAGGCGTTACTAGATTTGAAATCCAATGTGAAATTTACGAATAAAGAAATTAAAGACCTTTTATAACATTTATTGTAGTTTTGATGTCATATAAACAAAAATGATTTAAGCTTATTAAAAGCGGGCGCCGCATTATGGTTTATGCTTAATAAGTTAAATCTTTAATCAAATAACCAGTGAACAATTTGCTTTATCTCTCAGAAAGAGTTCATCTGGAAAATAATTAAATGGAGTATTGCAATCAGAAAAACCTCACCGATAAAGTAATCAGTCGCCAAAAACCACGCTACTTTCTTTTCTCGTATACACAAATATTATGGAATGCTATCATCTTTATATGCTTCTTGATGAAGTCCAGGATACAATATCATTTGAAATGTTAAAAACCGTAAATGGTATTGTATATATACCTTTCAGTCCTCTTGCAGGACTTTAAGGTTGTTTGAAGATGATGAACATTGGCATGCAACTTTGGAGAGGCTCTATAATTACCATTTGTGATGTGAAAACATTTTACTATCATAGCGTTTTGTTATATATCAGATCCATTAAGGGATCCGATATATGACAAAACGCTATGATCCTGTGGGATAAATTCAATAAAAACCTTTCCTAAGATTTTAAACAACAGATTGCGACACAGATATCTATCAGATAAGGTGTTCAATAAATACCTATCAGAATTTAAGGAGGCAGTTTTAGTGACTTACCGCAACCAACCAGGCCACAGGCTTTAGGAAACAGAGAATTCATTAGGGATACATTAGCCCTTGAAGAGGTTAGTAAGTAGCAACGAAAGTTCCTTAACAGATAAGTAAATCAGTCTGCAATGGGAAATTACAAATATGGATTTAAACATTGGATATATTTTTTTAGATGCTCCAGGTGGCACTGGTAAAATCTACTTTATCAATTTGCTCTTGACAAAAGTAAGAAAAGTTAGCAGTCACATCTTCTGGAATTGCCACTACACTATTGGAAGGAGGTCAGACTGCGTGATCGGTTTTAAAATTTAATTTTTACATATAGAGGCTACGATTTTAAAGATTTCAAAACAGAGCAATCTGGTGGTAGTATTAAGAGGACCTACAGTTTAAGTCTCTTTATGGCCTTCGAATAAGGTATTAAAATTTACCAAAAATAAAATGTACATCTGAAATTTTTCAGGCTTTCTACTCAAATTAGGTAATGGTGACTATCCAGAAATAGACGGTATGATGGAAATTTCATGCAAATTGTGTACTATAATAATTACAGTTCAAGAGATGATTGCAAATATTTTAATCGTTAATACCCATGTTCAAGACAAGCTTATGGACTGGTTGTGTGAAATAGCAGTTGTAAATGATATATTGTTTGAAGGGGAAGAAATGGTGTATTATTCAGTAGACGCTGTGGTAAATACAGACGAATCAGTTCGTTACGTGAGGAATTTTTGAGCACTATAAATAAATCGCAATTGCGATTAACGAGTTGCAGAGGTAAAGATTCAAATTCGCAGTAGTTGACTCGACGCAGGACTGTTTCTTGCAGATGAAGTCGCAAGCAAATGCCAGTTTCTTCATAATGATTCAACATCATTATTACTATTTACAGATCTTTTAATAAAAAAATTATACAGAGAAAGCTGCATCATAATGGATTTTAAAATTGTGACCATTAGACATAAGACCATTACCTAAATCACTGAATTTATTTCATATTCAATATAAATACTACTAATGATTAGTAATAGAAACGAGTTTATTGGTAGAAAAAGAAATGTAACCAAATGAATGATATTCTTACTACATGTATATATTAATGAAAATATTTAATAGTAACATAAAAGAATAAAGTAATAAAAATTAAACATATAAAACTGTATTAAAGTCTTAAAAAATGTGTACATTAATTGCCATTGTTAAGTTGGCAACTAACAAACTCACCACTTCCAGCGACACTTCTCAAACATCTCTGGTAGGGTATATAAAGAGTGCAGAGTTCTATCTTCTATTCTAGCATTTGAGTTTTGGTAAGTAACTAACGCAATATGAAAACTTCAAAAAAAAATGTAGAGTGCTTTTGTGTCATAAATTCTGTTTAAGATAATAAGCATGCGAAGCAATGGCTGGAGGCTTAACAAGGCCAGACATTGTTTTCAAAAATTTAAAAAGAAAGAAATTTGATCTCTCCTACAATCATCATTCGGGGCGACTTCATACATTAAATAAAAAAAAAATTAAAACCTTATTGAACATGTCCAGGTTAAGATCACATTTTCTCGTAAGCGCTACTTTGATGCTTTAATATTGGAAGAAGCAATTTAGAATTGGGAAGAAGCGAAAATAATCTGTTTGGTTATCACATGAGCTATGTAACAGCCAAACAGATTATTTTGCTAACACTGACAAAGGTTTATTCTTGTGAACCTAACATTTTAATTTTTTTACTTCTAAGAATGTGGATAAAAGCATAATAGTAGATAGATAACTAGCCAGCAATTCCACACCCCACAAACTGTTATGAAGTGAATCAAAATATGTATGTAAATATTTTGTGGTCACCAATACGAAGGCCTATTACACAATAATTAAATTGTTTCCATGACCCACAAATTCAGATAAGCATATCTTATATGAACATCCGTCTGTATTATGCCTCATCCAGATAAAATTCAATTTTATATTGTACAAAAATACACTTTGGGCGAACTGATAAACAGGCTGCTAAAAACTAGTTATGATATAAACTATTAGAATGTATAAAAGTACCAAAGCATTGCGTCAGCAATTTATGTCTAAGCATGACGGTCTAGTTATAACTAGAGATGTTTAACTCATGAGTGAGAGATATAAAAGATATAGCTCATGTTACGATCATATCTATCACTTACTCACTTGAAACTAAAATGTATCAGTATATCACTAGCTCAGGAGTGATTGGCGTCTTTTTCGTTTCACCAAATCAATAATGTCACTCACTCGTTACTTCGTGAAGATGGATATAAAAGTATATGTACACGAAAGAGAAAGAAAACGATCGAACTGTTTAGTCTAATATGCAACTGGATCTATGTACACGAACGTAGCTACTCACGATCCAATGTGAACGCTGTTATAGAGTATACGCTAGTGCGCTCAAAATATTTTCATAAACAAACACTTTTTTGTTTCATTTCAAAATTTTAATTTATAATTGTATAAATATGCCAATCTATTCCAATTTATTTAATTATCGTTGAAGTTATTTTATATATAATTTGAATCTAGGTTAACAGTAACACCATATTGTATGATCACTGTTCAACATATGCGTAATAAATAATCTCGTTAATATCTCGGAGTACTGAGATACTGAGCTAGAGATATAAATGAGTGATATATATCCTTCCAATCAAATGATATATATATCACTCTTTTCTTTTCACTGATACATTTTGCACACCTCTAATTATAAATCAATGAGGCTCAAGAACTACAGTTTTAAAATTTTGAATTATAAGTTATTCATGATGGTTGCAATACAGATTTTCATTAAAAAAATTAACATTTTACACATAAAAATACAAAGAAATAAATTTTTCCATAATTAGAGCAAAGTACACATAATTTATCACGTATATTTTTGCAATGGGTGGACAAAAAATGGTAAGATAAGTTTAAAATTATAAACAGAAATGATAAAGTTCGGGTCAATGATTTTCCTCCACATTTTTATTTTCATTTTAACTTTTTATAAAACCTACTTGCGTACTTCGAACTAAGTTGGGTCCTTTCAAATCTCTAATCTACCATTGTTTTGCATTTGATAAAAAATTGGACACTTAAATATCTTAATATGCTTTTTAAATAAAATGATAAGAAGTTACTAAGGTACTAAAATAATAGTAAACCAATTTGGCTAACTTTTCTATTTATACATAATTTTGTTTTGACTCAAGAGTAAATTTCAGTAAAGAATCCTAAAAAAATGTTGCTCACTAGTAAGAGTTTAAATCTAGAACATAAATTCTTGGCCCTAATTACGCTATCACTTTCTTTATGATTATACCAATTAACAAGCAATTTGTTTTGCAAGTTACATTATCATTGTTTCACTAGATGTTATCTTATTTAACATGACAATACTATTTAAATAATAAGTACAATTTAAATGAGATACTGAGGTAACTGATAACAAGTATGCATGCAATACCTACAAGAAATGTTTTAGTCTACTAGGTATTATTTTATGAAAAAAACAATGAAAACTTGACTAAAAATAACTTTGTTTACACCCAATATTAAACTATCTGCATAATACAAAAGTATATTATCAAAATGGTAATAAGGTTATATTTCAATAAAGATATTCTGGTGTAAAGAAATATTTACACATTTAATAAAAGATATTTGTTTTGCTATAGAACGAGGACCAAGAGCAGTCACGCTGCTTTGTAGTGACATTTTTATTTACACTTAGGATAACTTTTATTATCAACATTTCATGATTTCAAGGACTTCTTAAAACGATCAGTGTGGTTTATATGGAAAAAAATGTTTATATTATTTATTCTAGTGATAATGACGTAGAACGTGCTTATCTCCGTATTCTCTAATTGTAGATTGCTATCATAAAGGTACCTTTCATTTAATCACTGCCATTTAACATACATATATTTTTTCTATTTTAATGCCGAACATTATCAATGATGCAAATAAAAAAACATTTCACTGTTTATCTACATATTCTTGCAAAGAAATACAAATTTGCTGTAAAAGAAAACTGACAAAATTGAGCTCGATGTCACAAGAATAGAAAGCAATATAAAAAAACTGGCATTTTTAGGATTCCCTTACCTCAAAAGGAAAAACAGAACCCTTATAAGATAACTCCCGTGACTGTCGTCTGTCGGTTACAGCTGTTTTTCTCAGAAACGTTTGGATGCACAAACTTGAAATTTGGCCTATTAATTAAACATATTACCCCGCACAATATATTCATAACAAATTTTTAGGGGTGCAAAATTAAGAATTCTAAATTTTTTTTAATTCATATTTAGTCCTGGTGTGTCGTTTGAAAGAGCTATTCTATACGGGTATCTAAAATAATTTTTTCATAATTTTAAATTTTATAACGTCAGAGATTATGAAATATTAAGTATTGGAAACGATGCAAAAAAAATATGTTACCCCTTCTTATTTCCAAAACTAATCAACCGAAAAGCCTGCGTAAAGATTGCAAGAAAACTTTATTTTTTAATTATCCTAGATGTTAAAATTTTTTAAATATATTCCAAAACTAATCAACCGAAAAGCCTGCGTAAAGATTGCAAGAAAACTTTATTTTTTAATTATCCTAGATGTTAAAATTTTTTAAATATACACCTGTGAAAGATATAGAAGGCAATATATTTGTGTTATGAAAAATCAATATTTGTAAATAGTTTAATAGAAATACTTTGTACCATTAAAGTGCCTAAATGTGTAGGTAGCCCTCTAAACGTGAGTTCTATTCATATTTAATAGGTTGTTTTAGAATCTAATAAACTTAACAATTCAGAGGTTTACAATCTGGAAAGCACAGAAATGTGTATGAGTTGAAAACAAAATGAGGAAAACGCATTCTTTATTAATATAATAGGCATATATTATACCAACAGTTGTCAGTAAAGCTTTTTAAATGCACTACCATTACCAAAACCAATTAAAAAATTTTTAACTGACAGTAAATGTTAGTTTCATTTTCGCTCCGGTATTTAGTGGCTTTTTATGACGACTTTGGCGAGTTGATTGAATCTGACTATACTATACTGTTTGCAGATACAGAAAAATCTCATTTTCAACTTTACTGATTGATGATTAAATAAAAGTTTTTAAGGGTTTGATTATTTTCCTTTTCTTTATTTAGGAGAGCCATTTTTAGTGTTCCGTAATGAAACAAAGAACCTCTATAATTCCGTTATATTTTCTCTGCTCTATCCATCTGTCACAACCTTATAGTCCCTCAACAATCTAACAGCCTGAAGTTTTAGATCTACGTGCAAAAATTTTACAAGTAGTTGTGTCACGTAAAGATCTCTGTTAGTATGCAGCAAAATATTAAAAAAAATTACAATATACATGGAAAGTGGGGAAGAACAGATCTTTCTTTTCTTATATCATATCAATAATATAATAAATCTGTCTCCAAATTGACTTGCAATATGTGTGTTGTCTACTTAAATTTTTCAATGATGGGTTTGGAAACTCTGGAAAAATTCCTAGCACATTAGATTAAAAATTGGAAATAAAATTATCTCAGTTACTACAGAAATTAAATTATCTCGGTTACTACAGAAATTAAATTATTTAATTGCTACAGAAATGATACTATTTCAGTTACTAAAGCATTTAAATTTGCCAGTGTTCCAACACACACTTGGCAGATTTTTATTCTGCCACCTGTTACTGCCATGACATACTCCTTTTATTAGCCTGTTAACTAACCTACAACTTGTCAATATATTGTGCACAATTATATAATTTAACTTTCCTTTTTATTACGTTCCACTTATTCTTCACATTTTCTCAAACCACTAATATTGTATTTTTAAATAATATTCAAGTTAATTGCACTTAAGTGTAATACCAACCTATATCTGTTATAAGAGTGCCTGGTTCGTATTTCAGAGTTTGAACTTCACCCCATGGGTTGACAAGCATTGTGTGCCCCCATGCAATGTATGAGGCATCTTCGTCACGTGCTGGACTTATCATTGCCACAAAGAGCTGCATATCAACTGCTCTAGATCTCGCCAACAGTTCCCAATGCTTAGGACCAGTTGTCATATTAAATGCACCTGGATATACCAGGAGGGAACAACCTACGGGAAAATAAAATTAAATAAGTTTAAAAATAAGTTTTTTTTCAATTGAGAGAATATTGAGAATATTTCACAGACAATATCAACAGATTCATACAAGTTTAAATAGATGGACGAAAAAGAAAACCAAAAAAATGTTGTCATGTTGAAAAAATACTTTATTTGCAAATATATTTAATAACATATTGTAGAATATTGAAATATTTTTCTAGTTAAAAGTTCCACGATATACTTATGGACATATTTAGAGGAATGCAATAAAAAAAAAGTAGAATAACAAAGTTTTTTCTCATTTCTAACTGGCCATCTATACCAGTATACGTAATTTTAAAAAAGGATTTCAATTGAATTTTATTTATGACTTCAATTGTTTTTTTTTTTCGTTAAGTCCAAGTATTTTTATGTTCAAAAATGTTAATTTATTGATGCCATTCAATAATTATTATAAGCGACGCGAATAAATCAGATTTTATGTAAATTTGTCCCCATTTTTATTGTGTTCCTCTAAATATGATCATAACATACGTATATTTGTGTAAACACATTTGTTAAGGAGGACGTCATGACTTCATTACATATGCTTAGGAAATAAATTGCTCAATGAATTTTAGTTTTGAAATTAACTTAGTACTTATAATAAATTTACATACAATTTGAGATTATTATAGCAAAGTAACGACTTGTCACAGAATAGTTTCATGTTGGTGCCATTTTTCAGAAATTCTTTTATAATATAACCTGGCAAATATTAGTTGATTACCTGGCAAATATTAGTTTAGACTACAAAATATTGAACTACTACGATAATATGGTTTTTTCTAAACATCTGCCGTCACGATAACCTATGGAATGAAAGTGCCTACCACACGTTGAAGATTTACAGTTTTATATTGATATCAAATAACATTTAAAATCATAAAATAGTACCAATAAAAATTTTCAACAGCAATCTTTCAACTTTTCATTTCCTGATTTTCAATGTTAAGTTTCAACAAGAAATTATATAACACAAAAAGCACCATTGAAATGTAAATGGAATTGAATTCTGCACATTCAAATGTTTATGATTGTTGTATATGTTGATTACTTGTGTTACTTGGTTCTCATGAATACATAATTATTTCAGATTAATGCTACATAAATTGACACACCTGTTTTATCTTCAATATTCCATTATCAGTTCGATATACATTTTCTAATAAGACTAACACACTTTTAGAATTACTTAATAGCTCTGTATACTTTACAAAAAAATTAACAGTTATGAAATGTATTTTATAAATAAATATATATATCATAGAACATAAATCTGTCTGCCTTACTGGTTTTGTAACAAATAATTCGATAAGTTTGTAGATTAGATTCTTCTGGTTAATATGAATTTTGGCATACATGGTAAAATTTCTAGAGGCAATTTTCAATTGGTAATTTTCTCTGTGTTTTTTATTCTATGATAAAAAGTCAATAGATGGTACAACGTGTATATTAAATCTATTGTTCACATATCTTTATTAAAAATCTACGTGGATGAAGCCGTAGGCAAAATATAGTATATTAAATAACTCACAAGGGTATTTTTTCATCTACAAATGTCGCATAAGAATTAACTAGCACTACTGGTAAAAACTACATGACAAGATTATTATTATATATAAATGGAAGTACTGAATGGATTATTATATAACGGATCATGAAATACTTAAATCATAAATTTGTCGGCTAAGAGTAACTGGCCAGTGTACAATTTATTCTGTATGTCGCAAAAAAAAAGTTTCTCAAACTCATTGATAACTTGAATTTCTTGGTTCTCAAAGTTCTCAAACTTATTGATAACTTGAATTTCGAAAATAAAAGTTTCAAACAGCCATAGACATTGTAGTCTAGTGGTAGACAATGAGTGCAATCAACAACCTTTGAACCTTTATAATGAAGAATATTTTTTTTTCTACCGTGGCTTCTTTATCCTAAATCTTAATTTTTTTTTGCATGCTATTTTAGCTAACAAATAAAAATAGAATTTTCGACCTCCTTACTCTCCCGATTCTTAAACATAGTGCCTGCCAAAATACACCTTCCATTTGGAATAATAAGTAACAAGAACTGAATATTTTTAAGTAAAATATTTAGATACAACTATTTGATCAACAATCTTCCGCTAACCAACACTCGTTTGTTTGTTTAACTTAAAAAAATTTAATTTGACTACACGTGAATGAACATTTACTTAATGATATACAATGTCCATTTTGTATGCTATAATTTTTTCGCATTTAAACTCAAATTCTTTAGTATACAAATTTTTATAATATCCTTATTACATATTCTATGACGCCTATATACATATATGCTTCAAGAATTTCATCATTCAAATATTTCTAAACACATCAACCTATATATCTAATTAATATGTTCCTTATTTAATGACTGTTAAGCAATGAACTGTTCTTTACCAAATTTTACACTAACAAAACCTGTTACAGACTAATATATAGGAGGTCTCGTTCCAGGTAAAGGAATAAATAATCTCTAAAGAAATAAACATAAACTATTTTAGGGCATTGCTACACGGTATTGAAGCTTTGCTTATATGTGCTTAAGATGTAGGCAACAAATTTTTAATGAAAGGATATTCTTACACTACAAGCTGCTATCCTTTACTTCTCTAATGCTTTACAATGTTTGCCCCAACTGTTTACCACTGTATTCGCTTGCAACTTGAAATAAGCTATGTACATTATCTACAAAATACTATCTAAAGGATGTGCAATTATGTTATAAATAAACTGTTACATCGACAAAGTTGCGGATAATAGCTAGTTTCATATAAAACTATTTACCCCGTTAAATTATATTTTATACTTTGCAAAATAAAGTACGAAGAATTGATGATAAGGACTGAACACATATTTACATTTGTATGGGTGCCGTAACAATGCCAACAGATATTACTAATGTGATTTTTTATAACGGAAATATGTTTATATTTTCAAGGAATTTTAAATTATACTCCCTTAATCAACGTAGAGTTTATATCGCTAGGTCATAAACCTCACAAGACTTTTGTTTATATGCTTATTCACTCAAAACTTTTAATTGTTTGAACTTTACAAAAAACTTAGCATACATTTTTTTATTGTACAAATACGGTAATGCAGTCATACATATACCTGGATTATTTAAAAAAAAAACAGAAAATGGCAAACATTTCAATATATAAGTATACCAATATTTGAGTGCACAAACTAGGTAAAAGGTAGTAAAAGTGAAACTGTGTGAACAGGCATTAAAAAATGCTTTATTTGCTAGTATTGAAGCATAAGATATTAAGCAGAGCAGATGTCAGTATGGATTTTTGTGCAAAAGATAAACTTTACATAAGGAGTAAATACGTTTGGGTTCGCAACAATGTTGCCGAAATACTTTAATAAAAATAATTTTGGTTAACAGAAAATAAGATTATCTAAAATAAAGGAATAGGATTGGAAAGACTGTTAAAATATAAATATGAAAAAGACCTTTATAGGATCTATTATTAGATGAAAAAGGCCTTTATTAAAATAAATGTCTAACTTCACACCAATTACCTCCGAAGTCAAGCAGATATCGAAGATAGAGCACAACACTGCAAATATTTATGACATACCACCCATTCTTTCATGAAAGCCCTGGTTTAAAGGGAGAGTGAGGAGTTGTCAGTTCTCCGCTACATTAAATGATACATTAAAGTATAAAGTAGATTACTAAGTGTTTATTTTATTAAGTATATATCAGACACTAATAAGTATATGTATATAATAAATTATGACACTCACCCTTCTCCTGATAAACTTTAGCTAGCTCTGAAAATCTAATATCGTAGCATATGCCCAAACCAATTTTTATGTTTTTATAATTGATTATGGTAATGTCATTACCGGGTGCAAGCACATCAGACTCTTTAAAAGTTATTTGTCCAGGAATATCGATGTCAAATAAATGCATCTACAAATATATACAATTTTAATATGAGGAACTGAAAAGAATATTTAATAACTTTTGAAATATTGAAGTAACAAAGCTATAGATTGGTGAATTGAGATGATCTACTGTAGGGTTCGAAAGGTCACGGATATGGGTATTAAGGGGCATTACCGGATTTCTATGGTGAAAATGTCTTTGGCGCAAAGGCTATTGTATTTTTTATTTTGCTTATCTTGACTTTCAGTACTAATGTCCAAAGTTTCAATTTTGAATGTAATAGAAGTGGAGTAAAATAATTTAGAAGAAAAACTTTTTCCAAATTTTTTAATTACTTGATGAATTCTTATGATATTTACATGAAATTTAGAGGTCAATGAGTATGTAGAAAAGGACAAATATTATACAATACAATACATATTTCAATTAAAAAAATTGTTTCTTTTACTTCCTAAAAAGCGAGACCCACTGTTTTTATTTGCATTTTAATATGCCCAATGATACTCATTTTAAGGGGGAAAATTCATTTGATGATTCGAATATTTAGACCATCTGTTCAAATACATTAGTTACAGTTTTTCAATAAATATCTAAAAATTTATTTTTCAAACAATGTAAGGTTTAATTAACTAGTATTGGAAATGAAGTATATGGTTTTTCTTATTTAAATACCTGATCCTTTTGACTATCTTCATACATGATAATGCTAGTAAATTCTTGGTCAAAAAGAATACAAAGCTTTTAGATGATTGCGGAATTCTATTTCGATAATTACACTTATATAGATATCTACACCTCTACATAAATAATCTTATAGTTCACTTACTCAAAATATTCAATATCTGCCATTACTTGCTATAAAGTGATTTGCGTAAGTGTGGTCATGCTAGAAAGTTCAAGTAAGGGTGCATTTACGCTATTCCGATGATCATATATGGTCTAAAAACAAGTTTAAATAGCTTTAATAAAATTTTAAAAAGAGGAATGAAGGTGTTTCAGGCCAAGGGCATTTTCACCGTAGAAACCTAGTACTACTTGTTAATTTGTATATAGATATAGCAATTATTAATTTTTTAACCATGGTTTCATGTCGCATAATACAAATACTTTCAATTTAAGTAACTGATTCTCTGTACACCATAATATCTAAATTGAGTATGGATGTATTTCATACAAAACTTCATTCAAATATTTGAAGTGTGAGCCTTTATTCCTAATATTATTTTTATTTTATGAGTATTTGTCTGAAGCTTAAATATTAATTGCAAATTAATAAACAAATGTGATCATTTGGATACTTAACATTAATAGTAGCAAATAATCAATAAAAAATATATTACCTTTCTATATATTCCAACTAATTCACCACAATTATTCCAGACAGTACAAGTATTGTATAACTTTCCATCTTTCTTTTCTGGAAACGTGCCTCCTATAACATAGACTCCAACCTCAGCAGCCACTTTAGACAAGGCTTCCGATGTTGGTCCATATGGTATTTCCTCCGCATATTCAGGGAAGTACTCTAGATTTTTAATTAAAATCAATAATCAAATGTTAAATGCCAAGTGTAAATAAAAAATATATGGATAAGGAATAAAATATATACATTGAATAAAATATATATTATGAATGAGGAATAAAATATATATTGTGAATGATTACATAAATGTTTATGTAATTATTCATATTAGACACCTGAAATAAAGGTAGACTCAAATCAGGGTTTCTACCACTTCCTTAAGATAGAATAAGATGCATACACACTAAGTTATTATGCAGTTTACTTAGTACTACCTTATTAAATCCCAATTTTTGTACTTTATGTAAAATTAATATATACATTTAGTGGTAAACAACTAATTATTAATTACAGCTAAATTGTATCTGTAATATCTACGCAAATAATTAATAATGTCCCATTGTTTTTGTAAATGTTACTAGACTTTTAATCACATAAACAATATTCAAAGGAAAATATTTTTAAGTGGAAAGTATAAATCAAAGTTGTCACTATCAGTGAATAGTTAAAGTAAAGATTATCTATGTTGTATATCAATGACATTTTATAATATTGTGATTTAAATAATTTACATACTTGTGCCGTAAGGGGAATTAAAACATTCTGGTAACGAAACAATTTCAGCTCCTTTCTCTTTAGCTTCACAGATTTCTTTAACAGCTCTCTCTAAATTCTTGCATTTGTCTGCAGACACAGCGAGCTGCACCATTGCTAAACGTATTCCTGTAAAACAATATTTGCTTATGAACTTGTTAATTACGTAAATTTCTGGTAAGGAACACTTCAGGGAATCTATTATTACGAAGTATAAATGCTACGTATGCAAAGTTAATTATTAATATTTTAACCTGGACATA
Source organism: Druceiella hillmani (assembly GCA_039881145.1). Lineage (NCBI taxonomy): Eukaryota > Metazoa > Arthropoda > Insecta > Lepidoptera > Hepialidae > Druceiella > Druceiella hillmani. Next base: position 14,150,250 of record JAYKKI010000028.1, on the reverse strand, counting down.
ATGATTTCAAACGTAGTATTAAATTTATTTCATTTCAAACCTACCAGCTATCATATCAAACTTTGGCTTCCTGAACCTTGGGTGTGCAGCGTCGATAACTGTCGTCGGTCTATCCATGCTTATGAATAAAATTTCTACTTAAAAAGTAATACTATAATTCTCTTATCAAAAAATCAAACATTACCTCGTGCTATCATTATTATTGTCTTTATTGACGATTTTATCAGAATTTATATATGTGTAAAGAAAATTGTATCCGCTTTAAATATTTTAAAACAATACTTCAATGTTTCTTCTTAAAAAGCGAAACCTTAACAAAAAGTTCTAAGTAAATTACACAATACTTGTTATCACTGTCAACCGCGAATGATAAATCAAATACGGAATCTTCTTTTTTTTCTGGCACTCGTTTTCCATTAGCAAATGCCTTCATCAATATCAACTTGAAATTGTGTCTAACTAAATAACACTGTAACACTATGGCAGAACACGGAATAACCCTTTCCCTGCATACCTGTCATAGTTGCCTTGTTTAGCGATATGACGGAACTATTGAAAAATAATTGGTGCACCACAATTTAAAATTACCGTGTGTTATTACCCTCGGGATGTTTGTATATATCGATATTAGCAAAACATTAATAAATGATGTAAAAAAATATCGATATTAAGTAAAAACCAAAATATCGATATTAAAAACAAAATACTAACTTTAATATCAACAATTCTGTCATGACAATTCGGTTGTATTTGTTGCGACAATTCTGTCGCGGCCATTCTAATGTATAAAAGAGCCTAAAAATGTCTTTAATAATAGCAGTCCATAGAATATCATCGACGTTTTGAATTGGATTATTATCAGTCATTAATGTGGATATTAATGATTTGTCTACCTTGCTCATTCTTAGTCTGTAGTCAGAATATAAAAAAAAACGTGTGCTGACTGATATGGAATATTAGAACCGAGTCGTACCAGATATTTTTGATACTAGATACACTTATTATGGTTTTGTGCGTATATTAAGTTGTATGGACGATATTGGCGTATTCACTAATTGAATATCCATCCTAGCAGCAAGTAATGATAACTTGTCCATTACGCATTCAAGTTTGCATGTGTATTTTATATTTCTATGTTGTCATTGTTTTAATGAAAACATTGCTTGATATATATTCTATTTTCATGATTCGTAAACTTCTACTATACTTTATTTTAGAACCATTAGTTTGTGAGCGAAGAAAGGCCATAAAGTGTGTATAAAAGTTTGCAAATTAGATTTTTGAAGTGAAATTTGTTTCGGCGCGATAAGAGTAAAATGTCAAGGATGCAACATCGTTCGTGCAATGTTTCGTAACATTTTTCCAACGTTTGTGACGTCAGAATTTAACGAATATATCGCAAGGAGGAGGGTAAATAGGTACTTAGTTAACAACCAAGAGAGATAAATAAGTATGACACAATAAAACAAGAAATGTGAACATGCGCGGAACTAAAAATGGCGCTCAATGTAGATTATCAGCTGTTTTCTATGTTTTATACATAGAAAAAAAAACAAGATAGAAGTGCTATGTTCCCGGAACAGTATGAAAACACATGTTGCCAATTAAAACAAATGAATTTTAAACACCCCACTTACATTATAGGAAGTGCCCCCATCTCCGCCCAAAATTATCAAACACTTTTTTGTTATATATATGAATAAATAAATATATGAATAAATAAAACCGGAGATATGTTGAATTAGTGGTATAACCTTGTCCTAACTTTCAGGTACCCTTGCTTTGTATAAATATATTACCGAGAATAACTTCCATTTACTTTTATTACATACACCAAAACATTTCCATTGTATAACCTCATATAATAACAACAATTGAATTTATTACCCTCACTAAAATACTGGTATATCGTATAACTCTCGGAAATATAATAAAACCTACACTACTCCCCTACAATAAACTCACTAACATAAGCAGTGGGAAAACCCACACAAACCCGGCTTCCGCTATTATACTTGAAACATATAAATGCTGTTGGATGTTCCTAAGAGTTAATCTTTGCTAATAGCCCACCTGAAGATGTTGTAATACAACAAAACCTAAGTCGTGGTAAAGAACTCAAAGAAAGTAGAAATAATACTACATCACGTAGTTTCATTTAATTGTGAATAATGAATTTCTACAAAATTAACGCCAAATATATTCAATGTCAGTTTATTTGTTAGAATATTTAAAAAAATATTTAACTCACTGCCCGGAAAACATATATATTTATTAAATAATTGACGGTTTGTCAATTTGGTATAAAGATGTTTTGTTAAATAATACAAACGAATATTAATGTACTCCTCAATTACGGATTTCATTAAATCGGTTACACGATTGCTTGAAGGAAAATCTATATACTGAGGGAAAACAATGCAATCAAATATCTTCGGGAACATGACATAATTTAATGGCTTGGTTATATATATATTTTTTCATTTATCGAATATAACATTCAAGCAACGTATATTTTAGATTTTTATAATTAATAATGTCGTTTATTTTTTTAACGTATCTTATGAAATTACTGAAAAACATATGAGTCGTTTATTTTCATCATTATTATACTTACTGGAGAATTATTATGTAAATTAAACTGCTTTAAAGAGTGAATCTTTTATCTCTTAAGATCTAACATATTCACGTTATCGATACCTACGTGATATGACAGTAAGTGTCACTAGTAATCGTACCGGCGCAAGGACGTCGCCATTAACGTTTTTATTTAAAATCCAAGAAAATGTATTCAAATTAATATATCGATTATAGAAAATTCCATAATTGGTTACGTTCTTTTGCTGGTTTTAATTTTTGCATGTAATTATGGCACAAAAGTGAATTTTTGGACCCTCTTGAACAATGAACGAAGGAACCCTATCACCTTAGAATATAGAGTAATCTGAAAGGCGCATACGCACAAATCTCTTCGCGGCCGCCTGATCAATCTTTTCTCGCTCCACCCACAGAATAGATACGGTACCGTGCAGTAACCGTGTTCCTACTAGCGCCCCGCCCTACGCACACAGTGTTACCAGTAAAATAATTTTACCCAGCAACTCCGGGAAATCGACGCATATCTACTTGCGGTAATATGATACACATTTCGTCGGTTTATGTGGTGCATTGTTTGCTTAAATAAAATTTCTAAAATGTTTATTCCAACTACAACATCATTAAATATGTGTGTGTGTGTGTGTGTGCGTGTGCGTGCCTGCATGCGTACAAGTGTATTTGTACACATTAATTTACAATATTATTTAGGTACTTTTGTCAATAATTTTTTCGTTTTTTTTGTTAATACAAAAAGAAAAGCTTAGTGTTTTAAAGTAAAAAGAAAGGTTAAAAAGCCCGCTATAAAAATTAAAAAAAAAATTAATAAAGGAATTCAAAAAGGAAAGAAAAAATATTTACACTAAATAGCGTTAAATGCCGTGGTACAATTTCTACTTATTTTAAACCATATTGCTTCGCCTTTTTAGGAACTTAAAGACGGAGAAAATGAATAAATGTAACATTTGTTTCTTTCGTGCGTTTCCGTAATTTTACATACATTGACTATATATGCAATAGGTAAATATTCTAAAATTAAATATGACCACGGAAATTTCAAATGTTACACCAAATTCTCCAACGATAAATCCCAACTACCAATTTAAAAAAAAAATTAATTTTACATTTTTCAGTATCAAGCAATTAAGACGTTTTAACCTAGTTAAATAGTTTTTTAAGAGTTGGCAACACCAATGAAAATGGCGCGCTTTTGTCAATAATAATCTACTTCGATATTTTAAAATTGCATAATTATTCGAAAATGAAATTAAGTAGTAGTATTTACGTATGAAAAGTAATGCCCATTTGTTTTTGTTGCGGTCCAGTGATATTTTTGCAGATGAGAATAGCATAAGCCGGCATTTTAAGCGATATTGTCACATACAAACCACACGACCGTTCAGAGCCATTGATCTAAATATCAAGATACGGCCAAAGGAACAAAAACGAAATGGAAAATGACAACACCAATTCATATTCTCCAGCTATTGCAATTAAACTAATCTACTTCGTCGGGCATATGACTGGGCTGTATAGGACCGTAGATGTAATGTTGTATTGGCGTTGTTTTATTATTTTTTAACTAAATTAAAAAATAAATGGTTTTAAATTTGTACGTATGTCTATTGATGTAACAATGCTTAAATAGTTTGGAATTTATATAAAATAATGAGAAAAGTTATTTTTATATAACAAAAGGCAATTGTAACAGATAAATACAACAGCCTATACCATAGGCGGATTCAAGGGTAGGGTGAGGGGGGGGGGGAGCACATGGGTACCCCAGAAACCCAGAATAATCTATTTATTTTGTTTAGTTCTCGCAAGTTACAAAACAATACATGTAAAAATTCCAAATAAATATTTTTTTAATGATAAAAAGTGCGTTTGCGTGAGCCAAATTATAGAATAAAAAATACTGGTACTGGTAGCTACTACGTATGTAGTCTACAGTTTTGAGTTGCACGCGTGTCTGCGAGCGAGCGATCGCACGAGTTTTTCCCGCTAATTTACTTCAACTGGCACTCGTTACCAACTTGGTTGTGCCCCCCCCCCTCCCCCCAGAAAACAAAACAATTCTGTATCCGCCCTTGGCCTATACTATATAGATATGACAGGAATGGTTTAAAATAAAAGTGGCTAAATTATCTCTACTTCATTCTGTGCCAATCAGATTTATTCCCTGTATCGGAAAGTTGCGGTGTTAGTAAGACGATTATACAAAAACCGATTTTTACTTTATCAGCAATGAAAAAGTTAAGATTTAAAAACAAAATAAAATTTGTCTTAAAGAAATTATAATATTATAATTCTCTCCGTCTACATACAGGTACATATCTATGGCACGTTTTCGATAATCATTTACCCTGTTCTCGTACTTTATATTATTTTAGTTTAAAATATTTGTTTACTACTTTAGTGCAAAATTGGCAATGTACAAGATATATGTATAGAAAACGCGAATTTTCAACATTTCTGTCATAATAAAATTCAAAGGTTATACCAAATGTTACTAAATTATCTTCAATTACGTTATACTTTCCTGTTTTATTTACCTTTACAACAAAATCCGTTTCTTATTGCTCTTCTCTGCTTTAAAAATTAATGACATATTTGACACAATAAATTTAAATTGGTTTAGAGAGTGACACGGTCTATGCGGAGTTGTTTGCAAATATTTCAAACTAAATGCGCCTACGACTTCGTTCATGTGAAATTCGTAATAAGGAAAATGATAAGAATTTTTTCTCTCTCTCATATATTGCTTTTGTATATTCACTATTACCATACCAAATTTCATCAAAATCCGACCAGTGTATTTTGCATGATTGACGCACAATTCAACAGACAGACCGACAAAAATCGTAAAAAAAATTTCTAGCTTCTGTTGACAATATTCTATACGCTGAATCAATTAATCTTTTTAAAATATTTGCCATGTACAGAATTCCCCGTTGGCCCCGTACTCATCAGTCGATTTTCAAAAATGACACCAAAGAAAAATGAATATTAAAAATAAACATTATGTGTAAAAACGCGTCCTTACAAGGTCACGTTGAATTTCGTATAGTTACTGAGCATACAACTCTTTTTCCAATAAATAATAAAAAATACGTATGAGAAACGTTTATAAACCGAAGGCAACATACATCGACCTTTTTTAAAATTCTCGAACTGTAATTTTAACATATTTTTACTACACAATCCGGCATTTTTTTATTGTTATCAGGATAAACCTACTCACGAGAATCGAAGTGTCTTTCTTTCTTTGATTATATGCGTTCGTTATCGAAGTGTCAACTGAAATTACATGCAACTGAAATTTCGCCATATAGTACCGTTTCTAGTGGGACATTTTTCGATTGCTATGGGCCTGTCCTTACGAAGTAATATAAGTCTATGTTCAGAGCTGTGCCTTAGATTGCACTAACAGCAGCGTTTTGATACTATACATTTTAGGGACACACTAGCGCGTATTCTCGCCTTCTGGAGTACCCATTATTCTAAACCTATCCTAATCACATTCTATCTACGACTAAAGTCGTCTACGACTGCGTCACGAGCAGAGAGTAAGATGCAATACAGGGATCAGATACGTGGCGCGTGTGCCACGCATACTTACTGACTCTAGTTATATTATATGCTCTGTGGTTATGTAAGTCAAAAGTAAACTGTCGATGGAGAATTTCTCTTTTATAATCTAAAATTAACTCATCATTTTGGAAAAAATAAACAAAAGAAGAACGCATTCAATATTTCTGTAAAAGAAAATGTAGAAAACTAGAATCAATTAAGTTGTTAAGAAAGTTGATTAAACATCAAGAAAATTTCAACTCGATAATAAATTAAAATCTCCTGAGAAAGAATCAATCGCCTTTATGAAAATCTAAGAAAAAGAATTAGAGTAAACTGTCAAAGGAAATGTGTTGGCGTTTTGGTTATTGACGATTTGGTTATATTTACTGAATATTTTGTTCATTTTATTGTTTTAAACATTTATATAGTTTTATTGTAATTTTTGTTTAAATTGTTCGAAATCGATTTTCTGTTCTGGTAAGTTTTTCTTTTGTGTCGAACCGTGGGTCGTGTGTTCTCTGGGTTAAAGGGATCCTAACATTCCACCTAAACCCCCGGACCCGCCCTCGTTTTGTCAAAATAACCCTTTTATTGAACCATCATCCCCCGGTTTTGTTACAATCATGATTTACTAAACTGATTTGAAACGTAAATCTCGAAAATAAAAAAAAATAACTCAAAATTATCAAAACCTAAATCCTATTCTTGCACAGACGCTGAGGATTCTATGTCCAGGAAGGCTCCTCGTCCTGAAATTTTCCCCAATTCATCAAAAGGTAATTCTTCCCCTTCCCATTCCCTAACTTCCTCATCTCCTTCTCTCCTGTATCTCTCCTAATCATATTGAAGGCCGCTTGTATGTTGTTAGCGAAATTGGGCCTTTCATTTTTCACGTCCAAAGGAAAGAACCTTAATCGAATTCTGGTTTCTCGCTTCATGCGATCAAACTTGGCTCTGCCATAAAACAATTTCACATTGAGGGCATAACTCTGGATGCAGTAAAACACATTGGACGAAACAGGATTTTGCTAGAGTTCTCTTCTGCAGATTCTGCCAATTGCTTTATAAATCACTCTGCTTTTATATCTCAATATAAACTATTCATACCATTATTTAATTTTTCTCGAATGGACATTGTTCACAATGTTCCAATCGACTGGTCGGATGAAGAGGTTTTACTTTCAATTGAAGTTCCTGAGTGTTGTGGTAGAGTTACAAAAGTTCGCCGCCTTAATTTAAAAAAAAAAGATTAATCGCTGTCCACAGTACTTTCCTTCAGAGACGATGATCATCACTTTTGATGGTCAAGTCACATCCCAACGTATTTTTATGGCATACTTATCGTAATTCGTGTCCAAATACGAATATCCTACGATTCGGTGCTTTAAATGCTGTATGGTTGGCCATATAGCCGAGAAATGCCGTTCTTCCGAACGTTGCTTCCAATGTGGTGAAGGCCATCTCGGACAGTAACGAAAACCATGATGCCACGGACAGAAATTATCCTGAATTTAAAAGACAAACGAAAATTAAATTACAATGTCTGAAAATGAAATTTCTTATGCCGAAGCTGCAAAATGGTTCTTTCTGTAAGAAGATCGTTTGCATCAGTTGTTGGTAATTCTTCATCTCGTCTTGCTGATTCTTTTCATTGACTCCTTCTCGCCCACCTAATTCATCTTACAAAAAACATTACCCTCCAAACCTTGTTCTAGTCTTTCGTTACCTCTTTCTCAGGGCTATGACCATATAGCTCTAGAATAGGGTTGGTCAGAGAATCCCACAACCAGAAAATGGCTGTGTGCTTTATCCTCAATCGGCAGTTAATAATCTTTCTACTCCGTCTATCATTCAACTTCTTTTAACCATGTTAGTCAATATTCTAACATCTTCCAATCAAATACCGTCCAACGTTGCCTCTTCATTACTTGCATCTCTAAATTTAATAAATTTCAATGGCTCCGTCAACGGTGGCGAGAGTCTTGCAGTGGAATAGTCGTAGAGCTATTTCTAATAACGCAGATCTTTGTCACCTTTTTGTCAGGTACTCTCCATCCGTAGCTGCCATCTCGGAATCATGGCTGAAACCTGGATACTGCTTTAAGATCCGGGGCTATGCCTGCCTACGTGATGACAGAGCGGATGTTCTGGGTGGGTCCGCCCTGCTGCTTGACAAGTCAATTCCTTTCTCCCAGGTGCACCTTGACTCTCGCGGTTCTCAATTCAACATTGTCGTCGCGAGGATCAAGGATATCACCATCATCTCTTTATACATAACCCATTGTTGCCGTTCCATTGCTCATTTTACGGGACATTTTATTCTCCAGCCTTGTTCCGTTTATGCTCGTGGGAGACTTCAACGCTCACCACCCGTCATGGGGCTCCATTTACGGCAATCTCTTAGTAGAGCTTCAGCCTTAGTGGTGCTTCAAAACGCCTTAGTGGAGCTCTAAACTTAAACCTGTGCTTACTTAATGATGGTTCTCCCACAAGAGAAAAGGCTGAAAATCCGTGATCGGCGCCAACTTCACATACTTACACTTCTGTTTAATATATTAACAAATCCTCAGAGCCCAAATTATCTTACTGGAAAATTTAAAGATTTGTCTGCTCACGACCTTGACCTACGATCTGAAAGTTCACTCACCCTACTTATTCCCAAACATACCTCTACCACTTACGAAAAATCCTTCACTGTCCAAGCAGCAAAAATTTGGAATCACCCGGATCCTGACATCAAGAAAATCATGTCCCTAAACATTTATCAAAGATCGAATGAAAAAGTCCTGCCTCTCCTGAAACCTTTTCCTTTGTGCCCTTGTCTTTTTCTGTCTTTCCCATTCCAAATCATGTCCATAGTTTGTATTACTTATACTTTGTATTTTTTTGTCTAATGTACTATAAAGAATTTTTCTTGTAAAATCTTTTACTATCTATCGACTAAATTTCAACACCAACTGTTATGGTTGACTGGAAGAGTTTGTTCATGTAGCAATAAGTCCACCATATGCACTATGCATAAAAGGTGATAAATAAATAAATAAATATCCTAGCGCAGTCGACATTTCTTTCCGTTCGTCATCTCTTGCATCAATTGTCACTTGGAACATTCTACCCGAATCTTTTGGAAGGGACCACTATTCTATAATCATCTCTTTCCCTCTTCAAAAAAAACCCTCTTAAAAAATACACGCTATAGGCCGTCTCCTTCTTGGTGGGATGAAGAATGTTCAGCAGCTATTAAAACTCATAAAGAGGCTGAAAAAAGGTACAAATCTAATATGTCCGTTGATAAATTTCTTTTATTCCGACCCAAGCCCAAACTAAACGCATCCTTCTTAAAAAAGGGAGGGTTGGAAGAAATTTTGTCTTTCCCTCCTTACTTCTATCCTCCTTCTGTCGTTTGGACAAATATCAAACGCTTTTGATCTGTTTTTCAGCCTGATTCACCCAATCCAATTTTTGGGAAATGGGTGGATCAGTATTTGAATAAGCTTGCCTCCCCCCTTCCCCTTCCACCTCTAAGCTGGATGCGCTCCCTATTACATATAATCGTGCAAACTCCGATCACTGGTTACAAGGAGACTTTTCCATTAATTAACTAAAATTATCCTTACTTCACCTTCAAGTCTTTGCCCTTGGCATCGATGGTATGTCATACACGATGATGAAAAATTCTTCACCTGTTTTACTAATATCTCCTTTCTCTTATTAACAACCTGTTTAATTCAGGATATGTCCCGAAATCTTGGAAATCTAAAATTATTATCCCCATTCTTAAACCTTATAAAGATCCCAATGTAGGATACGGCTCTGCTTCTCTCGACAAGAATTCTTCGTAGCTGTCTTTCTTGATCTTTCTGCAGCTTACGATAATGTAAATCTTTCTTTCCTCAGAAAAATATTGTGAGAACTTAGTTTTCCAGAAAAGGTTTCTAATTTCGTTCTCAACCTCCTCTTAGACAGATCAATCCTTCGAGCTCCTGGGATCCCACCCTTAACAAGATCAGTCTGGCGTGGCCTTCCCCCAGGACTCAGTCCTAAGTCCTATCCTCTTCAACATATATTCACACAAAATTCATTCTTCTGTTAATACATTTTGTTGTAGTAAACCAGCCGTAATTCAGGATATTGGGTACTGGTAATTATTACTCTGAAAAATAACTACACCGTCGAACAGGTTATGGTCTGATTATGAGTTCTTACAATTCGAGGTATGGATCGCAAAAGAGGTTTCACTTCCGTTACGTGTACTGAGTTGCACGCGCATTTTCTTCAGTTAATTAATATAATTACTGATAAAAGTAAAGGAAAATCACTTAGATATGTTATTAAACCCTTTTAATTCGTAATTATAAACTATAATAGCTATGAAACATTGTGGAGGCTAAGCAACGCTGACTAAATATATTCCTGGATAGCTGTATGAACTACAAAAGAACACAAATAAACAAAATAAAAAAAAATTCACGCTTGGTAAATGTAACTACAATGTACAGATGAATGCAAAAGGAAGAATATACACATAAACAAACAGGAGCATATTTAAAAATAAACATACACCCATATTTTTAGAACGGTTTATATTCTTATATCCTTCTTTCTGATATAAGTATTGTATGATTGTTCTAGAATACATTTATGGGTAATTGCTAAAAGAGATATAATGATGATAAGAAGTTGATATTTTAATAATTTGTAAACACATGGAGAATATTGATCGTTTAAGTGATATAAAAATATGAAATGATTTAAATCTCCCTTTTGCCCTGTAAAGGTACAGGAATAGGAAAATATCTTAAAGCGCATGGGAAACGTCGCGGGTGGGTAACTTATATTGGTAACTTATAGTTTGGCAAATTTTGTAGTATAGTACCTGGAAGTACTTCGCTCTTCCAATTTGACATGAGCACTTCCATGCTTTTTGCTGTTCAGAGACCAACTTGGAGCGGACTGAAGGAAGAAAATCCGCGGAAAAATTGAAGACTGACATGTGTCTGCGTTTATAACGACGAACTGAGCTTTTGCGGCGACTATTGCATTAAGTATTTAATATAGGTTGTGTTTAGGGATATGTGCTAGAACGATACATGATCTCAATTCCTCCGAATCAAATGTAAGTTGCTTAAGACAAGAAGGAAACGTATTAGCTAGAAGGAACTTTACGGAACTTAAAAAGTCGGAGAGGATAGAAGTTTATGTATTTTATTACAACGAGCATACTCCAAAATCTCTTTAATAGCCAGCATTCTCTTGAAATTGTTGACGCAAATTAATCAAATGATTGGATTCCACATGGTTGGATCTAAATGATTGGAAATGAGAATTGTAATCAAATATTACTAATTGAAATTTTTCCCATGTAATATGTGATAATGCAAAGGAAGTTTAAAAATGAAAAATAGTAAATGTAACATCCTACATTTTAAAAATGTTACACGACCTATCCAACGATACCTAGTCGATGGCATGTGCGAAAAAAATGTTTGCGCTCACTTAAATTTATAATGAGACATACTAATTTTTTTGATAAAATAATTATAATATGTATTAATTGGGATTTGTCTATCAAGCATCTAATTGCCATATATACAAATTTTAAACTATATAAAAGACGAGGACAAACATGCCGATATTATAAGTGTTCCCAGTTTTATTTCACAACGATATTTTAATCGTTATGTAGTATTATTGAATTGAAACTTCTTCGGCGACCTCTGAGTTATTCTGTTATGTTAAAAATGTGTAAACTTGAAAGAGAATGAATTTATGTATAGGCTTGTGCACACTTTATCCGCAATGTTGGTGATCGGAATCCACAATAACCTAATACAACTACCTCGGGTTTGAATTTATTTCATTCATCTAGACGAATACTCCGGTCTTAGGCGATTTTCTGAGGATAGACAGAAGATGGCCACATATACTCCATAATGACGTAGTATAACCCCATTGAGTTTGGACTGCTTGATTTATCTCGGTGAGTACTCTGCTATCCAGGGTCTTATGATGGAGCCGGAAAGTGCTCACTGGAGATCCTCAATGACATTATGTAATTTCTAGAGTTTGAGCTCGTTACATTTTTCTCGACGAGTATTCTGGTCCTTGTTAATATCCAGGGTCTGATGATGTAGTCGGAATACGGTCTCTGGAACTCCGAACTAACGCAATGTAACCCCCTTGAGTTTAGGCTCACTTTGGTTTATTCGATGAGTATTCTGGTTTTAGGTGTTATTTAGGATCTAATATGGAGCCGAAGACGCTAAATGGTACTCGCACTCGCACTCAACGAAACTCAAAAAAAAAATCACACTATTTTTCATGACAAATAAACGACAAAAAATAGAAGGAGTGGAAGAACCAGAACCTAATTTCCTTTGGATTCTTGTTTTGTTCATAGTTTCTCATGTATGCCAACACAATCATTGTTCATACCGTAAAGTGGAATGACATCACTTTATAATTGTTATGTAAAATACGCACAGAACCCTTGAACACATAAGGATATGTCATCTTAATGATGACATATTCAAATTTGGCTTCAGTTACTAGTTTGTGATTTATTTTGAGGTTACATCATCGGTAGGTAATTACATTTAATGGAAAAACATGAAAAATATCATAATTCTTAAACTAAAAACACCACAAACTGATCTGGGGTCAGTTGAAAAAATCTGGGGTCAGTTGAAATTGTTGGTTTGATTAATACTTAAGTACCTATTTTATTATTTATTAGAAAAAATATGGTCCGCATCAGGTGGTATTTAAAAAGTAATAAAAAGTATAAATATATTAGAAAGAAATAATTTATCTAATTTAATGGAAATTTGTGTATATGCTCTTTACTAAAATGCCCAGATAACATTTAACAAATATACACGAACTTTAAAAAAAGCTGTAACAAATCTTAAAATAATAATATTTGTATAAATATAAAAGACATGATGCATTTTTATTTTTAAACATTTTGGGAATACACTAGTTATATTTACAGTTCGTTAAAAACTATTTACTATTTGTGTGATGATTGTAAATAAATTGATTTTATTTTTTTAATGTTATATGTATATATATATATATATATATATATATATATATATATATATATATATACATATATATATATATATATATATATACATATATATATATATATATATATATATATACATATATATATATATATATATATATATATATATTTAACTCGGTGAAATATATATATATATATATACATATACATATATTTACAGATGAGAAAATTACCGAACATTGCCTGACGCAGGAATTTGCTGAGTTGAAGGCTGAAGGTGAACACAATAAAACACACAATAAACGTTAAAAATCATATTTATTATTACTAGTTACAGCTTTCAACAAATTTTTATTATCTTTAATATTTTAATAAAATTAATAAATTTTAATAAAAAATTATTCCATTTGCAAACTTTAAATTGCAACGAATGCATACTTCTTCTTTCACCTTATGTCGATATGGTTTACTAATCGTTCACTAATCGATAAGGACTCAGTTTGTGTCTAAAGTCAGACCAAAAATCATTCATATGGCTGAAAACCCTTTCCACATAGATATTGCTGCATGGGATCGCCATTAGTATTTTGATAATTTTGTAATGTTAGGTGTTTCTTATCCATTTAAAACGAATTTATGGATAAAGAAGCTTGACTAAATAATTGTTCCAATTTTTCATTTATATACGAAACTCCTCATATAAACTATCTTTTTCAATGTCATCTTCAATACCCACCACCTTTGATGCTTGTACATATTTTTCGTATGTGGGAGTCACTTATCCTACATCCACGCAACTGATATCATAATAGGAGAATTTTCGTAGTTAAACCACTTTTTAAGATAATCTTCGGCTCTTTGGTACGCTACAAGAGCTTTATTTCTTAATTTATTTCGCTTAACCTTATTTGGCTTTTTTATTATTTGCAGCTATTTTCTCTTTTAATTCACTAGAAGATGGAACAAGAAATTTACTAATGTCGATCGAGAAATTTTTTATTTGCACCGATAAAAGGTGTTTCTTGCCATTACTGTGCTGAATAAGAGCCTTCATCCTGTTAGTTTTTACACTAAAAGAAGATAAACAAACCGTATATTTGGCCTGGTATTAGCAAGGATTAATTACACATAAAACAATTATTTTATAATACACTAATTTCAATTCCACACATCGCCAACTAATTCACAACTCAGATGTGCGTACAAAATACTGCACACAATTTTTTCGTATTGAACATCGAAACGGAGCTAAACACTTGGCAACCCTACTTGCACTAGGTGCGTTTTTGTTTATAGTTGAGTATAGAGTATAGTTGAGTGCAAAAAAGTTCAATAGACATTTTATGACAGTAAATGACGAATGTGCTAAATGCAACATCTGTGAAATACCGTAAGGGTCAAGGTACAACTTCGTTAAAATCACGTTCTGAGGAACATCCACAAGAATATGACTTATTCTTAAAAGAAGTCCCCGCCAAGAAGAGTGCCAACGAAAACTTTCAGCGTGGAACGTCTTTACAAACGGTAAAAATAGAATTCAAACAAATATTTTTTGACGAATACTTAAAAAAAATCGAAGTGTGGAATCATATGAACTTCAAATTAATAAAAATTAACTATTTATTTGCAGAAATGATAGCTATATCTGTTTTACCTTTTCAGCACATAAATGATTTGGGGTTCCGGCGATTGATGGCTCATGTTGTTCCAAATTATGTTCTAAAAGGCAGGAAATATTTTAAGGAAATTGTTTACATCGAATTTTACGATAAAATGCCATCGTCAATAAAGACCATATTGAGGGATTTTGTGAAAGTTTCATTCATATCAGATACCTGGTCAGCTTGTTCGTCAGGAGTTTTATTAATATCTTTAACATGTCATCGCATTAAAAAGAAGTTATTAACATTTTTTAAAGTAATACCCACATTATTTATAAAATGCAAAATAATTGCTTGACATTTCAACCAGTCTACAATGGCAAAGCAAGAACCAGAAACAAGATCACCGACTTGTTGGAATTCCAACTATTATATTTTGAAACGGCTTGATCGCGTTAAGGATTCGTTGTCTCTTTATTCTACTATAATAATACAATAGAGCAGTTTGATGCCGAAAGGTTGATTTTGATTCAAAAGTTGGTGAGAGTTCTGTAGCCTCTAAAGGACACCGCAAAAAATTGAGCGCAAAAAATACACGTATATCCGACGTTATTCCTCTAGTACGAGCATTAAATATATTGTATAACGAGATTCAAGTCTCGACTGTCAGTGTGGAAACTTTCAACATTAGCACACCCGCCGTTATTACTTTTTTGTCTTCCTTTAAGAATGAATTAGATTACCGTTTTTCTGAAATCTACAAAAATATATTGTTCCAAATAGGAACTTTTTTAGACCCACGTTACACAGATATATTCTTTAGTGACTTTCTTATCAAAAATATTAAAGGGAAATTACTTAAAGCTTTAGAAACAGAAGTAAATCTCATCATAACTGCAATTAGCACAGAAAAACCAAATGCTGTAAGAAAAGGACACTGCAATAATTTATTCGATTTTATGGCCAATATATTAGATAGTGACGATGATGATGAGAAATTTGAAAACCAAATATCAAATACTAATGCTAATTCACTCACAGAATAAGCCAAAAAAATATTATCAAGAGACCAAGATCTTTTAAATTATTGGCAGATAAATAATGAAAAATTTGGAGGTCTAAGTTACATGGCTCGCACATATTTATCGTTACCTGCAACAAATGTTTTAAGAGAGCAATTTTTTAGTGCAGTAGGATTATTTACGATCCACGTCGTAATACACTTTTGGGGGACAAAACTGCCAAGTTACTCTTTTTGAAGTACAATTTACCATTACTTAATTTAAATTAATACATTTAATTTTTGAAGTTAACTTCTTTAGGCGCATAATGATAAAATGATGAGAGTGAAATTTTATGATGCGGGCATGCGTACGCACGCTGTAAAAAAAATCAACAATATGAAGTTGATCACTATTCACGCGCACGATGCAACAAAAATCGATAGTATGAAGTTGGTCACGATGCATGCGCACGATGCAACAAAAATCGGCTGAAGTTGCTCACCAAACATATATCTACATGTATGTAGTGACTAATATTATATTCAAGATAGTTAATAAAACATATTTTAAGTGTATTTCTCTAAGTGAAGTTAAGTTTCGGTATTTATTTATTTGCATTACAAATTATAATTCATTCATTCATCATTTACTGAGTACTTGAAATTAATAAACTAAAATAAATTTTTAACAATCACTTATTTTCAATTTGAAACAAATTTTCAATGTGAAAGAAACCGGTTTATTTTGGAAGAAAATGCCCACCCGCGCTTTTATATCGCGAGAAGCCTATACCTAAGAGTAGTCTATACTTTAAAGTGACTAAAGATTGCTAAACGTTCTTGTTGGGTTAATTATTTGGAGAGTAACCGAAAGGTACGGGTAATATCAGCACTTTTTAAAGAATGGTTTATGAAATATTTTTAATACTTGAAGTAAAACTATACTATTTATAAATTATTTTGGCTTATAAAACTTTACTCTTTTTGGGCAATGTTTCCAGTCATTCTCCGAGTATTGCCGATATTGATCCACAAATTAAAATTATATTTCTGCCTCGAAACACTACACCTTTGCTACACTCAATGGATCAAGGAGTCATTGCATCTTTTAAGGTCTACCCTTTCAGGAGAACATTTTCACGTGGAATGAAAGCGAATGAAGATGATGGAACTAAGAGGTTTTTGAAAATGTTACAAAATCTTGTAGGGTGTAAAGATATTCCTGGTGAATTCTAATAATTTGAAAGTTGTTTGGAGATAATTACGTCCACACTTTCTTGAGTCATCTCAATATACTTCAACCATAGATCAACAAAATATGGATGAGACCACAACTAACATTATTGATTTGGCCAACCTGTTACCTAATATTGAAGTTACTGATGATTTGAAAATTTGTTAAGCTCACACTCGCAAGAACTGACTAATAAGAATTTCATTGAATTTGAAGCATAGAAAGAAACAACAACGTCGATATTTCTAATGCCATAAATAGAAGTAATGCCTGTACTTGATGAGATTTATATATATATATATATATATATATATATATATATATATGTGTGTGTGTGTGTGTAACATATATTTTGAAATTGTGTGCCTCGATTTCATTAACTTTAAAGATGCAGAATTTAATGATTTATTTTACTTTTATCCTTCGACAGGAATATTTTTATGATAATTAATAAATATTGTAGTGTAAGATAATTTATTTTTTATTAATTTATCCTTTATTGATATACGATATAAGAAGGTATCCACATTTCGATTTTTTTTCGATTAATCGATTCAATCGATTGAAAAGTACACCTCTACTTTTACTAAAATGACAAGTTGTCATTTTGGTCTTTTGGTTAGAAATAATTTGCCGGTGGAAGTTCTGTGAATCGTAGCATGTGGCGATTATGGCGTCGAAAGTAGATCGAGTACCGGAAAATATAGAATTTGCTAAGGAGGAAGAAAATATATTGCTTTTCTGGAAGAAAATAGATGCCTTTAATACATGTTTAAAGCAATCAAAAGGAAAACCGAGGTAATTAATAGGTTACTTATTTGCTTATGGTTCAAGTTGAAATTAACCATATTTATTTACACATATTGAAAATATTTAAACTCATTCTTTCATATTTGGTGTATATACAATTTAAATGCGAGTAATTAAAAAAGAAACAAGGCATAATTTCCTTAAATTCGTAAAATTGGAATTCCTAACAGCTAATATATATATTTCATCATAAATATTAATTATAACAATATGGGTGTTTTGGGCCCGTCTTTTTTAAAAGGAAAAATTGCGCTTTACCGTAAGTGAATATTTTACTGTTTGTTTTTTAAATTGAATTACAAATTATAAATAAACATAAATTTGTTTTATAAAACAATTGATTTAACAAAATTGTTTCCATACATATTTTATGCAACAATTCATTTGTTACAGTTTTTAGGGTTCCTTACCTTAAAAAGAAAAAGGAACTCTTATAGGATCACTCTGTTGTCTGTCTGTCAAGGCCACCCTTTCCTTAGGAACACTTGGATGCAAGTTATTAAATATTTAGGTTTATGGTCTCTTGAAGAAATCTTTAATTTGTAGTATATTACAGTTTATTTTTTAAATATGTGTCTGCGTAATATGTGGTAGACAATATAAGTATTTTCGTTCTAAACAATTAAAATGCATGTGGAACCCTCGAATTGCGAGTTCCATTTGTACTTGGCAGGTTTTTTATATTTCACAATCTAATAAGCATGTTTTCCATAGTATGGTATTATAGTTGGGGAGGTGGTAGCAGAAATGCGTAAATGTTCTGTTCATCTGGTAAAAGTTTTTTATTGTGAAGAATAAACTATAGAACACGATAAAAAAAATACTTACCACTTTTGCTATATTAATTAGCATAATTACTAAATTACAAAGTAAATAATTTCTTTATTTATTGTAATTAAATTTTCTACTACATTTTTACAGTTATAAACAAATTTATGTAAAGTGTTCATCATCCAAACTGTGACCAATATTTGTAATGTCTCAAGGAACAAGGATATCAATTTCAGCAACATAGATCTTGTTACAAAAAAAATGGAGTATTAAATTATGTGTTCATGTCTGTCTTTAAAGACATTGTTTAAAGTATGTAATTATGAAAAACTTAAAAACAAACAAGGCAGCCATTTCTAGCACAGATGTTATAGATTGTTTAATATATGGGACATTTAGTTATTCCTACAAAAAATTAGGAACGTACATGACTGCCGATGGTATTTTCATGTTGTAGAGATTAGAAAGGAAAGATTTAAAAGAACTTTAATGATGCATATATTATTTAAGAAAGCTTTTTTGTACAAGTCTCAAATTATTTAAAAAACAGAAGTCTGGGCGTCTGCCATTTCTATTTACGATAATGAGAATATATAATTAATAAATTTGTTTAAAGACAGACATGGACACATAAATGAAGAATTTTTTTTACAATTTATAAACTAAATTTTACAAAAATGCTACATTTCCTACCTTTGTTAAGTGTGAACAGATCATATCTCCCTTGCTACCAGCTTCCTGAATATTATGGAACAATGATAAAACTGGGGCAGCACATGTGAATATCAACATCTTTTAACAGATTAATTATATATATATATATATATATAAACGTGAATATACATACATACTAAGAAAAACGAAAACTTACGGACAAAAACTTTTTTGTACCATATTTCAAATTTGGTTTATTTAATTTAAATATTAAAAATTTGTTCTTCGACGTGAATACATCTTTAAATTGAAAACATTACTAGGATTTACGGGACGATAAGTTCACTGTAACTAAATCAGTCGATAAGATTTGTCTAGGTTGATTATATAATTTTACATTATACCCTTTTATATAATAGTAAAAAGCAGCTTGTCAGCTTTTCAATATTACCTAATGTTTGGATCGAAACAAATAGGTATTAATAGGGAAAAAATGCACGGCTGTTACTACTGATTTGATGTTAGTGTACAAATGCTTTCATATAAATGAAAAAATAAAATTATTATTCATTATCGAACTGTTGTCATTTGTTATTTTAATCAATTTAATTATGATACTAGCTTTACTTACGATTTTGCTTGTGTGAAATTCGGAATAAGAAAAGTTATTAGAATTTTTTTCTCTCTCATATATTGCTCTTGGGTATAAATTAATATCATTCTGAATTTCATCAAAATTTGTCCAGTAGATTTTGCGTGATTGATGAACAAATTAACATATATAAAATTCTAAAAACAGGTTTTCTCGCTTCTATTGTCATTCTTTACCCTAAATTAATCACTCTTTAAAATATTTTCCATGTCAAAATTCACTCTGTTTTATTATATCTATAGATTCCTTAACACTTCTATAATTCCCTCTTGTTCCTATTTTATGAAAAGTACAACTTCTAAAAACATTTTTTTCATTTAAAAGGACTTAAAATATGAATTTTCAAAATCAATAGCATTTAGGCTTCTCTACCACGAATTGTTCATGTAGTGCTGTATGCTCTAAATACTACTGACTTGTGATATATACTCTTTCCTGTTTACAAACCGTCAGTTTTTTCATATTAAAAATTCACAAAAATACCTTATGACTTTTACAAATATTTACTTTTAAATAATTACAGACATATGTTATATGGCCTTGTATTAGTAATTAAAATTAAACTTTTGTTGGCTGACTCGTAACTAGCAACCTTGAAGTCTATTAAATCTTATTTTTCTTAAAAAAAAATTGAATTATAGTAATTTTTTTATAATTTAAATTTTTTTAAAGAAATTTATGGTTTTTTGACGAAGTGTTAATTTTTAAAATGTAGTCTTTTAATTATGTGTGGTCAGGTTAGGTGTGTTAAGATTTCAATAAAAAAAATTAGGAGAATCCATTCAGAACAACTTCGTTCCATGATTTTTTATTTTTTCCAGCTAATTGTACTCGACTATATGATGCAAGGGGGCGTATTTAAGTTTGCGAATGGGGGTTTAAGATGTAAGAATAAAAATACAAGTTTATTTTTCTTTTTCAATTTATTCACCTGCTACCCTGATACATTTTTCCTGTCTTTCCATTAGCTTACGTATACCTCCATAACAAAATGTTTTATCTTTGGCCGAAAAGTAAGCTGAAATGCTTCCTTCACTTCTTTATCGCTTGAAAATTTCTTGCCACAAAGTTTTTTTTTAATTTTGGGAATAGATAATAATCGCAGGAAGCCGCCAGGTCAGGACTCTAGGGTGATCCAAAATAAAGAAGCCCACCTTAAGTAAGGCAGCCAACGCAACACGACTCGTGAACAGGCCTATTGTTGTACAGAAGACCTTTGGTTAATTTTCCCCTGCTTTTTTCTTTGATGGTTTCTTTCAACTGCTCTAGGGTTGAAGCATAGTATTCTCCGGTTATGGAGATGCCTTTATAATCTATCAACAGGATCCCTTCTGAGTAACAAAAGACTGTCACTATGATTGTTCCAGCCGACTGTGACACCTTAAACTTCTTGGGTGGTGTTGTGCCTTTTTTGTGCCACTGCATAGGGTCCTGTTTGGACTCATGTTCATAAAGATGAACTCAAATTTTGTCCCCAGTAACAAGCCGACACAAGCTTGAACGCCTTGTCTTCATTAGAGAGGTCTAAAAACATGCAAAAACTTCACGCGGTGCTGTTTTTGAGGAGACGTAAGCATTCTCAGTACCCATCCTGTGCTGACCTTGCTCACCCCAAGATAATTATGAAGAACTTGAGCTGTTTCTTTAGCCTAGCATCTTCCAATATTAATTTTATGATTTTTTGAATGATTTCCGGAGTAGTCACTTCGATCGGCCATCCGGGCCATAAGTCATCTTCAAGTGAGTCCCTACCTTGTTTAAAGATACTGTGCCACTTATAAATCATTGTTTCACTCTGGCAAGGTACCTTGTCAACGGATGCCATCTCGTCCAGTATGGTTCGTACTGACTTTCCTTGCTTTTAACACTCCATTTTCGAATTCAGAAAGTGAGAAATATGGAGAAATTTGAGTACTCGATTTTCTCCATATTTCTAACCTTCCAAATTGAGTTGCTTGGTCGAAGATAGTTCAAAGACTAATGGCCCGATTAAGATAAAACTTGCTATTTATACTAACAATGAGTCAGTGAACACATTACGGCTCATTAAAGTACCCTCACTAATGACCTAATTATCAATACTGGGAACTTAAAAATACACCCTCATAAAATAAGGAAATTATGTAATTTTGCAAGTCAACGTTACGCTATATATAAAAGTATTGAAGTTATTGTCTTACATTTAACATGTAGATAAGCGCACCAAACAATTCATGACTCCACAAGAGAAGTGTTGTTATCATACAATTTCTGGTTTTGAGCATTTTTTTGATAAGGTTTTTGTCATTAGTTTTATTAATTTCGGATAGTAAAGTGACATTTATATGTGTTTCATTTGTATATTATTACTTCATAGATAAATATCCAATAAAAATTCTAAAATACCAATTACAACTCTATCCACTATCAGTATTGACGTATCTTAAATGAAAGTAATGTAATAAATTAAAATGTTAATAAGAAAGTAATGAAAGTGTATATATATATATATATATATATATATATATATATATATATATATATATATATATATATATATATATATATATATATATATATATATATATATATATATATATATATATATATATATATATATATATATATATATATATATATATATATATATATATATATATATATATATATATATATATATATATATATATATATATATATATATATATATATATATATATATATATATATATATATATATAGATTTTATATATATATATATATATATATATATATATATATATATATATATATATATATATAGATTTTATATATATATATATATATATATATATATATATATATATATATATATATATATATATAGATTTTATATATATATATATATATATATATATATATATATATATATATATATATATATATATATATATATATAGGTACATTGGTACAGTATTCTTAAATTGATATAGCTAGTTAGCACCACCAGAGCTATATGGGATGATGCAGCGATTTATAAATAAAACTCTTCTTGGGATCTTTGGACATTCATCAATCACTGAAAGACGTCATTTTACCGAAATAAATTTTGATTGAACTGAGGAAATCAGTAAAAAACCCTATTTCTTTTTGTGAAGGTTCCGTTGAAATATTTTTTTATCAAAATATGAGTTATTTCTTTATGAGAAAGGCTCAAATCGAAATGTTATATATTGTTTTTAAGAATATATAAGTATAATTTTTTTTTTAATATCTATTCTGCTTTCCAGATATTCCTTTTATGATGGGCCACCGTTTGCTACTGGTCTTCCTCATTATGGTCATATTTTAGCAGGCACTATCAAAGATGTAGTCACACGTTATGCCCACCAACAGGTACGTAAGTGAAGGGAAAAATTTTGTATATTAAATAAAAAAGCATATGTTAATTAATAAAGAAGCAGTTATAGATGCAATTTAATGATAATGAAAGTTAATGTTAAGTAAGTTGATCTTTAGGAATAAGGATGCTACTTATTAGCTCAAAAGTTACAGATGCTGTATAAATATATAGATAAATTTTTCAAAATTTATTTACTGTCCTATTTATCACAGTGTATTGTATCATCACTTTAATCATATTGTATTTTTAGAGTATATTGTATCATCACTTCAATCATATTGTATTTTTAGAGTATATTGTATCATCACTTTAATCATATTGTATTTTTTAAACAGGGTTTCCATGTGGAAAGAAGATTTGGTTGGGACTGTCATGGGCTACCAGTAGAGTTTGAAATAGATAAAATGCTAAACATCAAAGGGCCTGAAGACGTTGCTAAAATGGGCATCGCTAATTATAATGCTGAATGTAGGAAAATTGTCATGAGATATGCTAGTGACTGGGAGAAAATTATACAACGTATGGGACGATGGATTGGTAAGTTCTATAGATAATATAGATATAAGATAATTTTTTAATGGTGGATTTTTATCACATAATAATTTCTTAATGGATCATTTCATGACAAACTTTAAGTTTAGTGCCTAAATTCTTTTTATTTTATCAGTCTTTTTGGATATGAATTCTTAGTGTAATTCTCTAGTAATTAATTTTAAATTATAGTATCCTAATGATCGTTAAATGAAATTATCTATGTTAGTATTGTGTTAATTTAATATTATGACATTGGTTTTATAGATTGCGATCTATGAACTATCTAAACTATCTATAGTAACTACTTGTATATGATCACAGTAAATATAATTGAAATTGCTCAATATCTTGTTCCAGATTTTAAGAATGACTACAAGACTTTGTATCCTTCATTCATGGAGTCTGTTTGGTGGGTCTTCAGTGAATTGTACAATAAAGGACTTGTGTATAAAGGTGTCAAAGTCATGCCATATTCAACAGCTTGCAATACACCATTGTCCAATTTTGAGTCTGGTCAAAATTATAAAGAAGTTGTTGACCCTGCTGTTACTGTATCATTTCCTATATCAGATGATGTATCTTTATTAGCATGGACGACCACTCCATGGACACTTCCCAGCAATTTGTCACTCTGTGTGAATCCTACACTAACATATATCAAAGTGCTTGAAAAGTCTAGTGGCCAACATTACATACTACAGGAGAATAGGCTCGAAGCCATTTTTAAAAATGTTGACAATTATACAATAGTAGAGAAATTTCTGGGATCGAAATTGAAAGATACAAAATATACACCACTATTCAACTACTTTATTTCTCAAAGAGAAAAAGGTGCATTTAGAGTATTGGTTGATAATTATGTAACTGATGATTCTGGTACCGGAATTGTACATCAGGCTCCTTATTTCGGAGAAGATGATTTCAGGGTTTGCCTTGCTGCTGGTATCATAACGAGAGATCAGAAAATCATTTGTCCAGTCGATGCCAGTGGTAGATTTACCGCTGAAGTTACTGATTTTGAAGGCCAACATGTTAAGGATGCAGATAAGAATATTATAGCTTATTTAAAGAGGAATAACAGACTTGTTCAAAGTGGTCAAGTGAAACATAGTTATCCATTTTGTTGGCGTTCAGAGACACCTCTTATTTATAAAGCTGTTCCCTCTTGGTTCATCCGAGTAGAGCACATGAGCAAAAACCTACTGGACTGTAGTGCGACAACTTATTGGGTACCTGATTTTGTAAAGGATAAACGCTTTGGTAATTGGTTAAAGGAAGCACGTGATTGGGCTGTAAGCAGAAATAGATACTGGGGCACTCCAATTCCTCTATGGGTATCACCTGATGAAGAAGAAATTGTGTGTGTAGAAAGCATTGAGCAACTGTCTCGTTTGACAGGTAAAGAAATTACTGACATTCATAGAGAGAGCATTGATGATCTTGAAATACCGTCAAGTCGTCCAGGAATGCCACCTTTAAAAAGAGTTTCAGAAGTATTTGACTGTTGGTTTGAATCTGGCTCTATGCCATATGCTCAGTGTCATTATCCTTTTGAGAATAGAAAAGAATTTGACGAACGTTTCCCTGCAGATTTTATTGCAGAAGGTATCGATCAGACAAGGGGTTGGTTCTATACTCTGCTGGTTATCTCCACTGCTTTATTCAACAAACCGCCATTCAAAAATCTTATTGCAAATGGACTGGTTCTCGCAGGCGATGGCCAGAAAATGTCTAAAAGAAAGAAAAACTATCCCGATCCTTTAGATGTAGTAAATAAGTATGGTGCTGATGCACTTAGGATGTATCTTGTGAATTCACCAGTAGTGCGAGCAGAAAATTTACGTTTTAAGGAAGAAGGTGTTAGAGATGTGATTAAGGATGTCTTTTTGCCATGGTATAATGCATTTAGATTCCTCATGCAAAATGTGGAACGCATTGTTCAGGAGGATAAAGTGGACTATGTTTATGATGAGAAACTTGCACTAACAACATACAAATCTGAAAATATAATGGATAAATGGATACTGTCTTATACTCAGTCGCTTATTCAGTTCGTAAGAGATGAGATGGCAGCTTACAGGCTGTATACAGTGGTGCCAAGATTGACCAAATTCATAGATCATCTGACCAACTGGTATGTCAGAATGAATAGAAAACGACTAAAGGGAGATATTAGTGTTAATGATTGTCGTATGGCTCTTGACACTTTATACCGAGTACTCATTGATATGGTTAGCCTTATGGCGCCATTTACTCCATTTCTGACTGAACTTATGTA
Source organism: Druceiella hillmani (assembly GCA_039881145.1). NCBI lineage: Eukaryota > Metazoa > Arthropoda > Insecta > Lepidoptera > Hepialidae > Druceiella > Druceiella hillmani. The sequence goes on along the minus strand of JAYKKI010000028.1, from coordinate 14,124,148 downwards.
CCAAACATTGAGCAAGTTGAGATTGGGGCAAAAGGTTGAAAGTATACATTATACTATGCTCCCAGAAGCTCAATCGGCAATGGTTAATCTAGATATTGAAAGAGCCGTATCAAGAATGCAGTCTGTGGTTGAACTAGGTAGAGTATTGAGAGACAGAAAAACTATGCCCATAAAATATCCACTGCCAGAAATGATAGTGATTCATCAAGATAAGAGTTACTTAAAAGATATAATAGCTTTAGAAATGTTCGTCAAGGAAGAAATGAATGTTCGTAAGTTAACAGTTAGCAATGACAAAGATAAGTATGGCATTACATTAAGGGTTGAGCCTGATCATAAAATTTTGGGTCTTCGTCTAAAAGGTGAGTTTAAGGCTATCACTCAAGCACTTAAGGGATTGAGTAATGCGGACTGTGAAAAACTATTGAAAAATGGTTACGTTGAATTGTTAGGACAAAAGATTGATGTGTCTGAATTACGTGTTATATTCCAGGCCAGCGGTACAAACGATAAATATGAGGCACACAGTGACAATGATGTACTTATTTTATTAGACGTATCGCCCGATCAAGAGATGATTGATGAAGGGTATGCTCGTGAAATCATTAATAGAATACAGAAATTAAGGAAGAAGGCACATTTAGTACCGACAGATGAGGTTAATATTTATTACTCGGTCAATGATACAAAAAGTGCCATTCAGAATGTGATTGTATCTCATAAAACTTTTATTGAGAATACCGTCAAAGCTCCCCTATATCCAGCTGAGCAGAAGAAAAGTTCTTTACCATTGATTATAGAAGAGACTCAAGACCTGAAGGGTTCAAAATTAAATATTATAATTACGTGGCGCAAAGAATTAGCTCAGCCAGCTGTTCCATGGGTTAACGTTGAATTGGAAGGTTTGCAACCACGATATGGGGCTAAGTCTAGTAAGGGCATAGTTCTGTTACAAGATAGTAATGGAAAATCAACAAGTCTTGAACAACTTCAAAAAGATGTGGCTGTAATATTTGGATTGTATGGTGTAAAATATAATTTATGGTTGGAGGGAGAGATAATTAAAAATACCAATAATCTAAATGGGAAAACTATATTTGTATCAAAGAATGCGAGCACTTCCAAGAGTGGAACTAGTGCGCCATATTGTAAATTCCTTAATATTGAGTCTGGGGGTAAAACCCACACTATTTTGTTAGAAAATCCTGCTGGAGATCACACTCTCTCAATTGAATCCTGCAATTCACTTATCAGTCAAATATTCAAAATTGAATTGTCAAAGTTTGAAATTAATATTAACGGTAACCCTTCATTTAAACTTCTGAAATAAGGGAATTTTATGTCTTCAAATTCTTCGATTTTCTACCTTTTCTTGAGCAACCTGCTTGAATTTTAAAACGATGACTTAATATACGAGTAGAGAGTAATGTTTAGCACTAAACATATTTTTATATATGGTCATATAATAATTTACTTAATTTATTGCTACACTTAATTTATATGTAGGTTTCTGGAGAATAATAATCGAAGCATTTAAGTATTATTTCGACTGTTTTGAACAGATGTCTGTATTAAAATTTTATGCATTAAATATTTTTGGCGTAGAAGGTTCATTTGTTTTTTATTTCTGTTAATTTGAACTTTGATTTCTTTTGTACAAAGATTATTTTATTTTAGAATTAGTACTAAAAAAAATGGAAGTACGACTCATCTTTTTTGTGATATTCGTAAGTACATTAATATACGCTGTTGTTTTAAAAAATTAATTAAAGATCTGATTAACTAAGAAAGTAACTAAATGGCAAGCACAAGACTTACATATTAATAAGTAATTTTTTTATGAGGCACTCCTGTTCTCAAAACTTTTATTAGATTTGTTTTGGGCTTTTTAAGCATAATGCAAGTAAGTCATGAAATTAACTCAAAAATTTTAAAAATAAATTAAATGCTACATTTTTATTATTACATAAGTACTTAGATTTTAAATGAAAATATAATTTTGGTCTGAAATTTCTAAATTATTGTTACCATATTGACATTTATTTTATTTTTGGAAGTTCACAGGATTGACAGACTGCTACTACCCAAAATAATAAATGTAACTGCCTCTCCTAGCAATATTGCTCTTTCAAGCACGTAAAATGATGAATTCCATCGAGTCATAACATCAATTATTAATTTCTTGGGCCACAAAATATGTACATTAGTTTTTGATATTTTAATAATTTTTCAGTCTCTGTAGTGAAGTGATTAGATTAGAAAATTTATAATGTGAGTCTACTTCTGGTAAGGCGATGGAATTTTTGGCAACCAGGTATAAGGTATGTGTGAAGCAACCAAAACTTCTAAAATTGAGCTTTTTGATAGTATTTTGCACATTATTTGTCACTACCAAACGTCCTTTTTGGTTAAAGTTCCATTTGCTTATTACTCTGCAAATCTTGAATAACATTTAAAGTTGCATAGCCCTGATAAAACCTAACAGTAAGATGGCGGATTGCAAGTCAAAATATATAAATATCCTTCTTGTGCCCAAGATGTCTGGCAGTCAACAGTAAGACAAGCTGCTTTAAAGTTTTCTCTTACCACGCTTTAACATTTTTTGTTGTTCTGCATTTAATATTACATTGGAAATATGCTTTCGATTCGGCAATAAGCAGGATCTAAAAAGCACCAAATTGTGAAGTCTTCATTCACTACAGTGGAAAAGACCTGAAAATCTTTTAGAATAACATTAATGCATCATTTATTTTTTTACCTTGTGTGACTGCTATCTTTTGGGTTTTAATGTACCTCAGTTGGCTGATAAATATTTCTCGAAGTAGATTGTGTTAGTTCTAATGTTTTCCAAAGAGTAGGGTCCAAACGTACGTGTGGTTCATTCAGGTAAGTTTTGGTTTATGTTACATATTTGCCTTGACTTCAATGTTTGTATAGTAACCATATGTTTATTTTTTAAATATATATTTATTTAAATTAGAAATAGTACCTTTAAAAATTAATGAACACTTTGCTATTTTACTTTCTTCAGATTCAATATTAAGATAGTTTCATTCTTGTCTCATTCGTGCAAGATTCATAATTAAATAATTATATATTGCTTGTTTTTAGTATTATCATACTTTAATTACAGTTATTTCTAAAAGGTACACAACAAATGTATGCATGAAGGATACTTATATCAAATATAACAAATCTGAAACAAAATAGTACTGAAATCAATTTTAATTAACAAGACACCTATTAGTATTATGTGACTTGTTAGATGGAAATGATCAATGTTTGTGAACTTTTCTCGATTTGGATTGAAGTAACACTGATTGCTTTAAAAGGTGTTAAATAAATAAAATTCATTGCCACTGAATTCGATACTTTCAGTTAATATATAAATATTATTATTCATTACAAAAAAACTATTTACCAAGCTTATTATACTTTGTTCGTTTTTTTTGCTTAAAGCCATGTAAACCGATAAATTCATCTTCAGTAATACAAATAAGACTAAGTAAACTGAGTGTAGGAAATTTTAATTTCAAATTTATAAACACTGTCTTTATGAAGCATATTATATTTCTCTCTTTGCCTAACTGAATACCATATATATAATGGTTGCGTCCCTTTATTTGATCATTTATAAACCCTAACAAATATTTCATTCAAAACAATTGAGGGAACAGTTACCAGAACTCCTAATGTATATGCAATAATTTACCGATTCGTTCTGCTGGCATCTGAATATAATAATATCAATATTAGAGATCAGTACAAACATCAATATATATGATTTGTGATAACAGTGTTTGCTATATATTTGGTAATATTTGCACTGCAATTATTATTATAACCACTTTTTGGTTGGGATAAAGAGCTTTTTGGAAAAATATAAAATCCTTGTAATTTTCCAACAGTGTTTCCAATATCAATTGAAAAGGCGGCTTCTAAAGATTTCAAAACTATGTATTTTATTTAGAATTTTCCGTAAGATCATTTTAGAGATGTCGCTAAAAAGGTTCTTAATTTTTTCAGGAATTTTTTGAATCATGAAATTTGGCATAATGACAACAGCATATTATCCCGCATATATTACTGTAGCTAATATTAAGAATCATTTGTTTGGAAATGTTGAGGGGGAATAAAGTACTAGATTTTTTTTCATTCATTGTATTATATTGCATATCAATTTTATCGAAAGAGAAAAATACTTCCAGAAATAGTGTTGAAAAGTTCACAAAAATATTTCACCCGCCCTAAAAAAATAGGCTAGGCAATATGTTCACAGGGTTTGGTAATATTAACTAGTGCTCACCCAATAGTCGAAATTTGACCGTAATTTATTCAATTTTAACTTTGACTGTTATTCGTGAAATTAAATCAGTCAATCTGACATTTGAAAATTCTTTGGCGCCAATCTCTACTCTGTGCGACTGTTAGACCACAAACTACTTATGAGTTTGACATTGACAGTATGAACATAAACAAGAAATCTTTAATGTATTTGTAATATAAAATTTAATGTATTTGTAACACTTATTATATATAAATTTTAGCTTTCTGCGCTCCTCCATATGAACTTTAACTATGTCAAATCTCACACTCCTCCGTATGCGCAATATGCTTAAAAAGGGGTACAAAGTATTAATATATAGATGTTTGTAAATACTTTAATAGAAATGCTACAGATCCTGAAATATTTATTTATTAATTAAGCTTATTTGTACAATACCCTTGTATGAGTATGAGTTCTATTTGTACTTAATAGGTTTACTTTTGTGTAATTGTGTTGATGCCCATTCCTATTATTATCTTTAGCAATTTCAAAAGCGCAGCCATGAGGGCACTCAAGGCAAGGGAAAATCTGACAAGTCTGGCCAACTATTAAGAGTGTGTAGTGCGATGTTCGATTTGATTGTCCTAATTTGTTGTATAACCAAATTGGTGTGTATACTTAATGATAATTTAATATCATAGATTATACTAATATAGCAAATCAGTCAACTAACTAAAATAATTTCTAATAGTCACCATCACATTGCAACCACTGCAAAACAATTGTTAGTCATACTAATTAGTATTGCTTGTATAATCATTGCCGTTTACAGCTTTTTACTTTCAGTTATATTACACTTAAATAAATGTTTGTCACATAGTTATCAGCATTAATATGATTTCTGTTTTCTTTACGTATTGTAGTTGGGTGAGCAAAAGATATCACAATTGAATTCAATCACTGTCCAAATAGTGATTATTTAGTAAGCATTTATATTGTCATCGTAATGAATACTATTGTCAAATTACGATAACAGAGCTACCTTAGAGTCAGTGAATACCATAACATTTGCATTAGTGGTATTACTAATATCCTATACATATACATATCACTAATATCTTAACGTATACTAATATATGACTAATATATTCGTCAACCCTCTCATTACTTAATCATGTCTTTAGTCAATTGAGCATTCACTCAAAATGGTATCGCATGTGCGGCAGGCACTAATAGGGGGACAGAGAAGATTCTTGAGTCACTAATAGGATTCTACAGGAGAGAAAAACAAAGGCGTATAACTGAATCAAGCAAGCAAAACAGATGGTTTAGATTTTCACTATTGTTATTAATTTTAAATATGTTTCCATGGGTTTTTTACTGTGTTAATTTTTTTTCATCTGCGATAAATCACCGTCTATAAATATATTTGAAATCAAAACATACTTGTTTTCAATAGGGTGTAACTAAAATATCAACTGAAAACTATCTTCCAAATGGAACCCGAACATGTAACATAAAATGTATTTAACACCTTAACTTGAAAGCATATGTACAAAATTTGTGCTAAAAATATAGTTTGCACTAAATTTAATATAATTGAATCTAACAGTACGTAATTTATTTTTATTTTTTTAAGCAGTTAAGGCATTTACAAATCTAACGCGAGATTCTTTAGAAAACTTCATTGTAATAATTCTGTCAGGTTACTTTTCCATTTGTGATAAAGTGTTTTGCTAGGCGGAACCATATTTCTTTAGTGCAAGTTGATCCTTTTCGTGGTGTGATTAAAATTGGTAGTGGTGATATTAGTTCTGATTCACATCGCTAGTTCCTAGGTTTTATTTCTCCAATCTCCTTTACCGTATCAAAAGTCCTTGGAGGTGTGAAGCATTAACTTGATGTAGAATTAGTACGTAAATATTTGTATAAATAAACTGTTGCCCAGTCTACTTTTATTACTTACTTTGATTCCAAAGATATAGGTTTACGCAAAACTCCGTATATTGAACTTAACACTCCGAATCCATTTTCTACAATTCTTTCTGCTCTTGAAGTCTGTAGTTGTAAACGCTTTTCACAGAACCTCTTTCTGGAGTACATAACTTTTCATCCTATATCCATTGAGCTGAAAAACTTTTATCATCTAATATAAAAAGGGCAGTTCAGTTTTGTAAGGAATTTATACAATTCTAACTGATGGAATTCCGAGTTTATCATATAACATTGTGGTTTTGAATACACCTCCATCAGATATTCTACCCTTACTGCCAACATTTACATAAAGGAAATTGTAGTTTGCACCTTTTACGGCAAATAAAACTATACTTGGAAATAAGTTATAGTTATGATAGACATTACACTATTAATAAGCGATTACAAAATGACGTTTTCCATTCATTGCTGCTATAACACGTGCGAAATTCCAATTATTTACGAATCCATATGAAATTGTGAGCTATTTTTCTTCTGTTGACGCTATCTGAAAAGTAAGTAGGTGTATTATTTTTAATGTTACTTGACAAGTAATGCTAATGAAGGAGGAAGCTCTGATCCAAACGTTCCACTGGCTGAGAATGAAGATCGTAATAAAATACCTGAAATGGACAACCAATAAACTCAATGGAATTTCGACCACAGTTCACAACATAGTAATAAAAAACTGACATAAACGAACAACAAAGACGTCGTATCGTGTACAACAAAGAGATTAGATGCCTACAAACATAGACTTAATATACGAAATGAAGTCTCTGTCTACAACAGATTTAGATGAAATATCAAATGCAACCATTTTAGAAACTTTTCTACTACGGTAGCAATGTACACATTCACCACAGCCAGAAAACAACCAGGTTTGGCCTATATGTAGCAAACGAATTAAAGAAATACAATTCGATAAATATGGAGTATGTTGAGAATGCCATATGCAGAATTATTTATGAAGCCAATATACGACGTATAAGTGATGTGAATACTGCACTAATACATATGACTGGCAATGCTGAAAGTACTTAATCTCTTACAATTCAATGTCCGCTTCCTCTTTGATGGCTCTTCGCTTCCACTACCTTCATGTTCCAAACCACCATTATAACCTGTATTATCAATGTCTCCTACGTCTCTGATATCTTTTGCATTCATTTGAATACAAATTAAAGTGTCTTTCACTTTTACATACTTTTTAAAAGTTCAGTGAAAGCTTCACAAATGTTGGGGACAATCTTTGATTTGGATTATTTTGATATGCGAATCAGATGCTACAAACTAGTCTATGAGTATCCTATAGTAACATTAAAGTTAGTCATTTTTTGATCACAGCGATGGCTTCATTCTTTCATATTTTGATGGGATCATTCTTTCATATTTTGTTGTTCAGTAGTGAGCATAATATCTCAAATTGATCTACATTTATCCGTCCAAAATTTTTTTTCGATTTATGAAAACAAAAATTTTGTTGTGTAACAAAACATTAAGCAAATATTTGTTTTAAAAAAATTAATTATTAAATAGGAAACTTATTTAGAAAACAGAAAATTTAGATTTTTTTGGTTAATGATATGAAGGGTATTTTCAGAGAAAATTATAGAGCATAACTTAAGTAATTTTGCAATTACCGTAAAGAGAATAAAGGTATTCTTCAGATAGACATTTGAGAAGAAATTTGTTAATTGTAAGCCATACATTTATTTTAAATTTAAATCAATATGGTGACAACTGTCCTGTAGTGATAGTGCATTGTCAAAAACATATTTACACTTTCTTAGGGCTTAACACAAAATAATTTTTCTTTTATTTACATTAAAACATATAATTTTAACCTTATATGCAAATAAACTTTAACATAAGACATGAAAATTGTCCAGTTTGAGCCAAGACATAGTACGAGTGATAAAAAGTTAAAGCTATATTTAATCTGTGTTTTGTTGACTTACATTTCGCAGCAACTTGGAGGCGAGAGTGGTGCCAAAAAATAACTCGGAAGATGTTTGTATAGCTTGGAGAGTGGAGTAAATTCAACTGAATGAGCTTTATATAATAGTGTTTATTTTTGATTACATATTGCTTTCACAATTTGCTTGTCACTTCTCACAATTTGTTTGGAGAGAAAACTATTTGTCAATTGATTTGTTCCAGAGCTTTTTGTTCAAAATTTATCAAGTTCATAATTATTTTAAAACTTTGGTCACAAATTCACTTTATAACCCATATATTTATGCATTTTCAGCTCATTGGTTATAATTTTCATAAAAACCAGAAATATTTACTTTTTAGTTACAGGCAAAAATTAAAAGCTTCATATTTTTTGCTGATTTTCAACGTTAAGCATGAACATGATTTAAAAATTGAGTTATCAATGGTACTACGTACTTTATTTAGTTTAAATGTTAATCAATTTATTTTGTAGTTTTGAGAAAATGAGCATTATTTTTCAATCAGAAAAATTCTCAAAATATATAAATTTTTCATCACTGAAAACCAGTTTCCCTTTAATGGTAAAACAATTAATTTCTAAGACAATGACATTTAAATACATTCATTTTAGATTAACAATAGAACAAGGAGTGTTAAAAAGCTAAAATTATCACAAAAAAAACCAAAGCGTTTTGTCATAAATTAAATTTTAAGTATATTATAAATATTCTGAAATTATCTTAAGGAGGAGGAATTAAAATTATGTACAATTTTTCAGAGATATATATTTATTTACTTATTTTTAATCTAGTAATCGGAGATTATGTATAAAAATATTTTCTTTTAGCACCTAAAGATTCTATGAAACTCTTTTATACAACCCTGTAGCAGTATAGTTTATCGTATATGGCAGGTAATTTTTCTAACAAATGTCTTAGGCAACTTTTTCTGAGTTATATGTATAATTATTTGTCAAGTTAACTTGATTCATCAACTAAGGTTTATCATAATTCTGAGCTAAATATTGTTTATAAGCTAACTCTCAATAAACCTTTTTTGTGATACTGGTGCTAGGAGTGACGTATTTATGGTAAATTTTTTTTTTATAATGCTCACATTTAACAATGGCAATCTGCCCTCTGCCCAAATGTTTTCATATACCATTGCATCGTTTTTAAAGTCAAAATCATGCAAGAGATTTGAAGAAAATTTCATAGAAAGTGGTATATGTTCTATTCCTAAAATATTTATCGGTAGTCATAGTATTAAATCCAATTCCGTTTGAACAGAATCTAACTGCAAAAATAGTCCATAGAGTTCACGGTGTGTTAATTCGAGATCACAGCTATTTTTTGTATCACTGGTTTGGAATTGTAGTTCAGCTTTTGGCACTTTGGTTTTTTTGTGTAAACTAGAGCTCAATTCGATTTGCATTTGCCAATCTACTTTCAGGTCATCTTTGCTAGACAGTAAGCTTTCCATATTTACATTATCTAGGCTCATTTTGGTCGCTTCCGTCCAATTTTTGACAAATATTTCTGCCTTGTCCTCATTTAGATCCAGATTGGTGACAAGGTCCATTTTCAACTTGGATGGTTTGAATAAGAATTTTGACAGTCTCCTTAATATATAGTGGACAGTTTTTACAAGTAAACTGACTTCGTCAGTATTGCATTTAAATATTTTCTCTAACTTCTGAAGTTCTTGAGGTGTAAATAACTCAGTAACATTTTTTGTGAGGTTCTGAGATATGTGACCTAAAAATTGTTGAAATCTTGTTGTGTCTGTTCGATTGACTATCTCTAGCCCCTGTTTCAAGCTGAAAGTAAAAAAATTTGAATCTAAGTTTACATTAATGTTGCATATTTATTTTTACGTAACAAATCTAGAAATGACAGTATTTAATTTAATTTAAAAAGCTTATAAGCTAGTTGATATATAATATTAATTTTTAAAATTTCCCTTCTAACCTAAAAGCTTAAAATAAGGTATGCATTGGTATGACACATTTGCATTAAGATTTGACATGCTGCATTTACTTTCTCATAAAATGTAAGCCTATAGGGACCAAGAAAGAAACATACTAAAGATAGAAATAAGACTTTTTGTAATGTATTTGTCAATATCAGTATTTTATAGACAGATTCTATTTTTAGAAACTAAACACTGTTGTTTTTATGTATTACTAAAATGTTTTTGTACAATACAATAAGAAATAAACAATTACGTCAAGAATAAAAAAATTCTTTTCAAACAAATGAAATAGCATTTTAATATAAACAAAATGTAAATACTACGTAGAATTTTTATATTACTGACTGTGGTCACAATCAAATCAAACAAAAATTGTTACAATTACACATTCATAATTGAAACTATGTTCGAACATGACACAGGCATAAGAATTATTTTATTATTTGCCTGTAATTAAGAAATAAAATAACTTTATGCAAAGGTGTCGATGTGGCAACGTATATTGGCCTAGCGAATTCGTGGTGAAAATATATTGTGTTTGATATTACAAGCCACTTAAAACTATTCCTGTGACCAAATAACTAAACTTTGTTAATTGATTTTTAGTGTACGTAACCGTAATCATTAGAAACATAATCTAATATATGAAGATTCATTTAATGTCAACAGTCAAATCCATAGGTCTTTAACAGAGTCACAATAATATTTTATTGTTGGACTTATAAAGTATATGTATAATTATGCTCATAAAACATATATAATTGCAGTAGTGCAATTTAAATCCATCTTACAAGAGAGTCATCTTTATCAGAATTCAGTAAAACTTGAGTGGCAAGTTTGAATAAAGTCTTTAAATCCATAAAACGATGTGAAGATTAATATATTTTTTATTTTCTTACGTGGCGTGATATTAATAGATACAGTCTTATATAAAAAAAGATTATATGTTTATAATTATACAGAAATATTATTTCATATAGTCTTGTAGATCAACATGAATTTTGCACTCTGATAATTCTATGTGCAAATCTTGGTAGCGCGTGTGGTTATACGGTACTTGAGTGTTATATGTTATAAATTTATTTTTTAGATGTATTGAAGTAATTTTCAAGCAAAGTTAAGTTTAATGTCATTAATAAATACTACACAAATTACAATAATTATAATTTTAAATATCATTAGAAGTGTCAATGCAAAGTAGTCTTTATTGCAAATTATGCATTTTCTTTGTAAATTAATACGAATGTTCACCTTGGTGACACGTTAATCCATTGACAAGCCATTCTTTATTAACTGTTTTCAAAGTGTACATTAAATGAATACATATAAGAAATTTCTTCAATGATCAAACTTTCAAAACAAAGTACAGTGACAGTTGTAGACAGTGAACACAAATATCTATGAACAAACCGTCTAAACATAGATTAGGATGTGTCTAAAGTTTTACTTTTCTTTGAAAACAAATTCAACAGGCAGGTAGGTAATGTTTTGTAATAAAGGAAAATTAAATTATCGTAGAACTATTACATTTGTCGTATGGTCTACGGAGTATACTCTGTTATTTCTTTTATTTCATCGCCGTTAACACAAATAAGACAAACATATATCGCATTATCAGTATCTAATCGTAAAATATAATAAAAAGGAAATGTACTTATGACAATAGGAATAAAGTATATTTAAAATATATTGCTAGCTAAATTTGTACAAACGACCCATTTTACAGAGTAACATCAATATTTTACTTTTTTATTGTTTGATCAAAATGAGTTACACAATCATGGATTTTGTACGATGCGGTTTAAACACAGCCCATATACAATATTTAAAAACATACTCACATCACAGAACAGAGTAATAATAATAAATGACTTGTGGTTACAATTAATGGAAATTCCATTTGTGATTTGATTTCGACATATTATTTTAATAAATCGGTAGCAAATTAATTCATACATGCCTATCAATTTGAATCGGATGGCCAAAGGTCATCTTGGCTGTAGCATCAGACATTTTATAATCAGAGGTATGTGCCGAGTAATACGAGCCTATACACGACATAGGGTAAACTATTCTAATGTTGGTCACGTCTAGCTCTAATTTTTGTTGAAAATAAAAAGGCTGACGGCCTATTTCTTAAAGTAAAAGACCTTATTGTTTTATTAGGTTTTCTGTGATATCACAAAACTTTCAAAAAAATTTGTTGAAATGCACTAGCATTAGTTTGAATTTCCTTTGTGGGAGCTTGATTGTTATTTGTATGCTAAGAAAGAAGGGAAGGATAAAGTAAATAGCTAATTTTTGGTTTTATTCACTATTATTTCAAGGCCCGTTTTCTACCCATTCTAGTGTCAACCCAAATGTTATTTCGGGGTAACAAATCTAAAGGGCGATATTTTCGCTGTGATAAAATATTGATATTTCAAATAACCAGTTATTATGCTCGTTTGTAGCGGAGAAAGACCGTTCCATAATATTGTGACGGCAAAATTTGAAACTACGTAGCTTCTCTGCTTGAAACCAGAGCGAAATCTTAGTGTGCTGAAATCAAAAGTATTCATACATTTTGTGCTTTTTGTGTTGAATTACTTGTGTATGGAAGCAGATGTGGGCCATGCACGACATCGCCGTAATCTAGTGTAGTGAAACAATGTTTCATTTTTGCTTATACTTTAAAATGGACACGGTTAATTAAATCTCAGTGGCTCAAACCGTCACCGTCGCTTAAAGTAGCTTTTCAGTCATTCCGTGTGCCTCCTGACAAGCCGTAGTATTGTAATTTGTTTATTAAGAGTCTCAAGCTTAAGCAATAATGTGCATGCCAATTATTCAAAAGCTTCATCTTTATCTGCCGCGGATAGGGTATCATTAGTAATAAATAGAAGTACTGTGGATGAATTGTGTTTACCACGGAATCCTGATGGGATAGGAGGAAAGGTTTTGATGGATTCTAAAAATATCTTATGCTGATTACAGACAATTTTTTCTAAAATTTAGTCATTGTTGGCAGAATGCTTATGGCTACATCCTACTTTTACTAACTAATAACTCCATCCTTCGTCTATTGGAATGACAACTTCAAAATCACAAAATAACACGTGCTAGTTTCAGCATTCATATAGAGACACCATCCATATCGACAGATTTAGACTTTAAATAATGCGCAACCTTCGTTACAGCATTTTTACTTTCCGTCTAAAAACACAGACTGGTTCGCTCCTTCCTAAGTGCGTGGACGTTAAAAATTGACAAAACGGTACCGGTTTCATTAATTGTCTGCATTAGTCGATATCGTCGCCTATATTAACGCTGCACACCGAACTCTTGATATCATCGAATCAAACGACCCTACGTTTATTTTTAAAAAGACGTAACGAAATTCACGATCAGTTATTTAAGGTTTCGAAATCTAGTTTGTGATGAATTAAATGGCTATGCTTCCATTACTAGCAGCGGGCTAGATACTGAGCAAGACGAGTACCGAGTATTATAAAATATCGGTGACAGATATCGATGACAAACTCGACGAGTATGAGCGGCGTAATTGCGTTGTGAGAGAACTATATAGACTTACGGTCGTATTATTTACGATACCAAGTATTTTGTACTTTGCATACCAAGTACGTATTTTGATCCGAGATATCGAGTCTTTTTACTGGTCACAATAAATACGCCTCAACTCTAAATCGCAGCGTTGCAACTGTCAATCCAAGTTGTTCAGCTTATGAATAATGCGTATTTGTAATCGGAGGAAATGGCGGATATTGAACAAATTGAAGAGATTATAGTGTTGTATTTTTATTTATTTATCAATATAATAATTTACTTTAACGGTAATTGTAAAAGTTTAATTTAATTTCTATAACAATTTGACAATCGTTTGTACATTTTGTATCTTCTGGTCTAACACCTAATTATATTACTTTCAGAGCTACATAAAATGATTCCTTCCGTCATTATGTTTAAGGGAGCGTCGTCACAAAAATTATGCCGTTACAGACCTAATGAGAGATCTTAAATCTATAGATACACGGAACACATGTTTAAAAATTATGTCACCAGAAAGATACACTTATTATCACTAAGCTAGGAGTAAGATTTTAATAAAAAATGTTGTGAGTATCTAATTTGAGAAATAGTAATATTTTCACAAATTTCAAATATCACGCTAATTTATAATCAAAAATTATATTCAATATATCAAAAATATAGTTGGGAGGTAAAGGTTCAATAATAGTTATATTTATTTAATAAATAAGAATTTAATTGCAAAAATCTACGACAACGCACAAGACATCTGGGAAATTTCCGATGCGTTGCCGCAACGCACAAATCTGCGTTGCGACGACGCACTATTCTGACTCTGTGCTCACACTACCTGTCAAAGCTGTATTTAGTATATAATCTGTGAGCTGTATGCAGCTAATTTTTAGCGGTGCTTTAACGCCATAGACTTAATTTCGTAGGATTTAAGTCTATGGTTATTGCATCGTATTGCGATGCGCCGTCTGTATATTATCTGTGCCGCCTGTTTTGCGATGCGACATCGTACTGCAATATTGTGGCCTCTTCCTAACTTGACGCACTATATGATTATTTTTAAAAAGCGTCCATGATTTTCGGCCATTTTAACATTACATATTTTTAATTTAATGTTCATCTAATATAACATTTTTAAATGGTTTTTAGTATTTTTTATGTCAAAAGACTTCCATAAAAATTTACATTCTATATGTCTTAAAAATTAATTACTACTATACCTAAATTCGTATATGTTGTTACTTAGCCATCCACTCATAATTTTTAGACTACAGATATTTAGGATTTTATATTTTATTTCATATTTATTTTTTTTAACAAATGGTTTACTTTAAAAAAAACTAACCGTTCGTCGATAATAGCTATGGTAAGGAAAATATTATACCGACATACGAAATCGGAGTTTATGACTAAATCAGATTCCATTTTAAATTTCTTCTTCTTCTGTTTTGCTCTAGCTTAATAAACATTAAGGCAATTATTGAAATATTTTTCTGTAGAAAAATTTCTTCAAATGAAATAAATATACAACTCTTTAAAACCTAAGGTATTATTAAAAAAATAATACTTGGAGTTACATTAACGTTGCGTTTTCCGAAATATTGATGTGATAATGTACTCGTAAGATACAAACTGAATAATTTTGATGCATTTGTAGATTTAGTATATTTTGTTGTTATAATTTAAAAATGATTAAAACAAATAATTATTTTTATTCTGTGGAAATTTATTTCAGGAGAACATTTGGGGGAATTTCCAAAAATTATCCTCCGCGTGTTAACAAAGTTTTTAGGCGTCATTTCTGATTTTAGATACTATATTGTGCTTTAATATTTTCTTCGGTCCATTCAATATTATATAGTAGGTACAATTCAGCATCAGCCTATGAATGGAAGGACATTTAATTACATTTTTATGATGCTTCATCGAGCTGAATTATGTCGTGTTCAAAAATGCTGTAATAAATTATTAGTTGATAAGTTGCCCCGTTAAATCACAGAATGAAATCTACATATTCATATTAATGCCACATAAAATTACTGTAGTAGATATATGTTTTTAATATTTTAGGATGTCGTGTTCAAAATGTACGCGGTCGAAGAATAAAAGATTTTTGACCAACTTAAATTAACTTCTGTGTGCGGAAGCATGAATTGTAGTTTGACACACATCTTTATTATTTGTGACGTAGTGAAAATGTTCTCATCGACATTTAATTTGAAATATCGTTTATGTGGTACACATTTTACTTTGAAAAGTTCATATAATAGCGAGGAAAGAATAAATGTTAACCGAGCTGTAATTTCCGGTTTGATTTCGACTGGCTACGGATTTAGTTATTCAGAAACCTCATCAGCCATTAACCGTAATAAAATTGATCTTTTAAATATGTACACCACAGAACATACAATTATCTCTATCTTTGATTATATAGCGTTCGTTATC
This sequence comes from Druceiella hillmani, assembly GCA_039881145.1. NCBI lineage: Eukaryota > Metazoa > Arthropoda > Insecta > Lepidoptera > Hepialidae > Druceiella > Druceiella hillmani. Next base: position 14,108,007 of record JAYKKI010000028.1, on the reverse strand, counting down.
TCTAGAGAGAACCTTTGTCAATGTCAAGTGTGGAAAAAATGGCTATGCAACACTGATTAAATCATATTTCGGATATTTGTCATTGTTGCTTGTTAACAAAAGAATAAACTATACAATAAAAAAACTAAATAAGAAGTTGGCTACAATTAAACAAAAAGAAGAAAATGACATTATAAAATATAGAGAGTACAAAATAAGTATATACAAATATACAAATATAAAAAAAATAAATATAAATATCAAAAATTCAAAATTTTGATGTCGTTCTTTCTTATGAACTGAATGATTAATCCTAAAATGGGTTTGTTGGCAATAAATAAAAGTGATCTTATGTTGATGGGCAATTGAATTTTATGTTTTAATAATTTGGAAATAAACGAAGGACATTATTCAATGGACATGAAAAAATGAGATGATTTAAATCGCCTTCTCCAAATCCACAATCGCAAATTGGAGACTCTCTGACCCGGAGTCTAGCCAAATGAGTAGGAATAGAACAATGACCCAAACGCATGCGATGCACAGATGATTCCTTCCTAGAGAAAGCAAATGTTGAGAACCAAGGTTTCGTGGGTATAAAAGGATGGATCTGGAAATATCCCGCACCTGTAATCTGGGATGATCTTTTCCACGCCCTCTGCCAGTCAGATGTCATCCAGAGAATGAGTCATGGGAAGGAGATTCTCAATGAAATTAATTGTGAAACATGGATCCCCGTTCACGGCGGCAAACCGAGCTTTTGCGACATTACCTACTATGCCAAAGTAACTAGGGATCCATGCAAGAACGACATAGGATCCCGATCTCTCCAAATCAAGCGTAAGTTGCTTGATCCGGAGAATCAGGAAACCACAGTATGAAGAAAATGGATTAGCGAGAAGGGACTGTAAACAACTTAAGGAGTCAGAGAAGATAAGGAGCCTGCGATTTTTTTTGAGTAGAGCATAATTATATCATAAGGCCTCTGCAATAGCACGGCATTCCCCGGAGAATAACACTCCTTAGGAAGGCGAAAGTAAGCTGAATGAGCGGTGGATGGAGAGTAAAATGACGCTCCGACATAGCCATCTCTACCGGTTTTTGATGCATCTGTGTATATTCGCGTCCAATCCATAAAAAAGAATTTAAGATAGAATTGAACAGCGAATTAGCATTTTTGGACTCCTTATCAACTCCAAAACACAAATTTATATTTGTCCTGTGAAATACCGAGTCAAATGGGAAACTATAGAAAAGGAGAGAAGAATTCTGGTAAACGGGGTTAGTGACGGATTTGAATCTTTGGAAGCTAACGATAAGAAGAGGTCAGGACTTCGAATGCCAAAAAGGAGCATGCTCAGTAAACCTAGAGAGGAGGGTGAGTTGTGGAAAAATAGGGTAAGTAGAAAATCTAGCTGCCTTCAGTAAATAACGATCAGCCAGGTATTGTCGCCGGAGGTTTAAAGGAGTATCAACATATCCTACTTATAGGGAATTTATGGGACTAGATTTCATAGCACCCGCTATGATCCTCAGAGCTTGAGACTGAATGCGGGTCAATTCAGTAGCATTGGATTTGGAAATAGGATCAAGTAGAAATGGACCATATTCCAGATGACTACGGACTAGAGCGTTATATATTAACTTTAATGTGGAAGGGTGAGATCCCCACCACACTCCAGAAAGAGCGCGGAGAATATTCATATTAGTCTGGCATCAGGAGATGACATATTCAATGTGAATGTTCCAAGATAATTTTGAGTCTAGGAACATATCTAAGGATTTGGTATTGGAAAGAACAGGGATCAAATAGGAATTATAAGAAATAGATAACGGAGGAGTAGTTCTCCTTCTCGAGAAGACCACCACAGCGCTTTTGGAAGGGGATAAATCCATACTATGAGAGTTAACCCATTTTGTTTAAGTTAACAAGGGCAGAGTTCGAAGCATTTTCGGCAACCATTATTGACTTATCAGAAGAATATAAAAGCAGGTCATTGGTGTATTGCAAAAGACGACAGAAGGGATTTACTGTTGAGTGGATCATATAGGAGTAAATATTGAAAAGTAACGGACTTAAAACAGAGCCTTGGGGAAGACCCCTCCATATAGTTCTTGTTAAGGGCCCCCCCTTATCTATATCCGGGGAATCTAATAATAATAAATCTTTCTAAAAGGAAATTGAGGAGAAAATTTATAATCTTGATCGGAATCCCAAGATTATGAAGAATTTTTTGGAGGACTGGAAGGTTTACGTTTTCGAAGGCTGAAGAAAGATCTAAAAAAGTAGCAACGAGGAACTCTTGCCGAGAGAAGGCAATTCTGATATCAGTGGTTAGGATGTTGAGATTGTCCATCGTACTTTTAGCTCTTCTGAAGCCAAATTGATTCCTTGGAAAAATAGAATGGTGTTCTGTAAACCATTCCAAACAATTCTTAATTAGATGTTCCGTAATTTTTGCTAAAACAGGAGAAAGGGCTATGGGTCTGTAGGATGAACCTACGTTGGAGTCTTAATGAGGTTTGAGAATGGAAATTATTATTTGAGTTTTCCAAGACTTTAGAATAGAACCTGGTTTGAACATACAGTTAATGAGGGATAGAATATACCAACGGGTAGATGGTAAAGTATTTTTCACCATTGAATATGACATTTCGTCCATACCAAGGGAAGAATACTTAAGATGATGCAAGGTGAAATCCAATTCATTAATGGAGAAATCTTCTTCTAAAAAAAATGATTGGCGCCAGTAAAGTTATACCTGAAAAGTAATTTATTCAAATTTGGGACGGATGGGCGAGCAAAAATCAAATTGATTTATCAAAGAAGTTCCACTTTTAGATCCATAGTCCGAATATATGTTACTATTGCTTGATAAAAATAATATCTGTCTCTATTGGTTGGAAAGGTCTTAGATTTTGATGTTGTTCTTTCTCGTGTATTGAATGATTAAGTCTAGATTGGTTTTATTAGTAACAGATAGAAGGGATCTAATGTTACTAGATAATTATTTGTTGAAATGCTGGTGAAATTTCAGCTTTTTCGGCAATTCATTTTGCTATGGTTACAGCTGATGGGTAGCCAGTATCTCTATATTACTTAAAAAATTGGCGACATTTGTGTAAAAGATTCGCTGCATTTAACAAGTTTGTCGATTCTGATTGTAAGGATTTGCTAACAGTATTTATATGGTATGGTAAATCATACCAAATCGTAAGAATGAGCAATAATTCATATTGATCCATGTGTTCGAGAGACCTGGCTTCGAGAGTTGGTGAGAGACGTGGCTTCTGAAGCAGTAACGGGGTGTGTACTGTCCTCGTGTTCTTCTAGTAGTGCATCTCTTACTTCCTTATATTGGTATTTAATAGCTTGAACACTTGAGACTCAGCTTTCCCAACGTATCTCAAAGACATTTTTAATGTAAGACTTTCTGTATGTTTTTAGATTATTTCCCATCTTTTTGTGGAAGAGGAGAAATAAACAAATATCCGTCGGATAACCTCAAACAACGACACCAGTTTAATTGAAATTTTAGCAGCGTCATAAATAACCAAGTTCAAATTGTGACTGCCGCAAGAGTTAAAAAAGTCCTTGAAAATACTCTAATAATACGACTTTGGACGCCTTTCTGGTTCCCCACCATATTGGCGCTATTATCATAGCCTTGGCCACTGCAATCATGCATGTCTAAATCGTGTTTCTTTATCACCTCATCCAGAAATAAACCTGTTAGACCACCGGAGTCCGATATTGGTGTGTATGTAACAAAACATATGCAATTGTCGTCAATATAAAAAAATCTAAACGTGACACAGAAAATGTTTGAAAAATACTTAGATCTCTTGATTTTTATGATAATAGTATTTCTTACTTCATTTCCAAGTAATTCAATAAGTTCATTTTAAATGTTTTTGGTGAAATAATAGTTTTTTTTGTTTCTTGATTAGAGATACTGCGTAAATGTTCTATCATGACGGGTTCAAACTTGCCTAATAGCAAGTTAAACCAAACTTAGAAAATTCGCGTTGTGGGGAATATTTAAATTGTCGGAATGTCCTCTAAAACCAAAACTATTTTCTGCCAAGAATAATTAAATTGCCATCATTCTTTCAAGTATTTCTTTCCACTTTTGTTTTTCTTCATCTATTTATTTCACTAAAAGTTGATCCATTTCAGTTTGCGTTCCCAATCTTTTTGTAGCTTCCAGGCATGTACATGTTGTTGACTGATGATCCTTGATCATCAGTCAAGTCCATGTTTTCGCAAGGCTAATGGAATATGGGCCCAATTATCATAACATTAATTTGCTGAAGTTTTTATTGAATTTCGCCGAAATAAATAACAATATAAGCAAAACATTTTTGATGAAGATTTTGAATATTCAAGTTATTTCCTGGCATAATTTTCTTCATTTCGCGTTATTCTTTGGAAAAGTTTATTTAAAAAATGGCGACCTTTTTCCTTGTGTGGATAGTCTTCTTCATTATCCAGGTTGCCATTATTATTATTATTAGGCCATTGCAATACTATTTCACCAACTATCATATTTGACAGAGGATTTGGCCATTTGATTATATCATCTGAAACGTCTTTGGAGTAATTTCGGTCTGCCAATGGAAAGGATCTGGAACTGATTCATATGAATCACCATGCTGCTGTGAGGGTGGATCATTGTTAGAGTTAGAGAGTTTGTTCTTACCAGCTACAAGCGCAACAGCAACAAATGACGTTTATGAAGTAGGATGATCTGTAATTGAAACATCTTCGTCGGCTGATGTTGGACTATTGTCAGTACTGGCACCAACTAACGTGTGGCTACGGTCTATGAGTTAGACAAATTTTGCCATATGTGTGTTTGCACTTTGTTCATTTTCGACTTCTTTTTGTTTTCATTTCTCTTTAAATTTTGCGAACCTGACAGTTTTATTTCCTTGTGATATTTCTAGTCTTGTTGAATCTAAATCAAAAATAGTAATAACGTATTAATTTGTATCATATTTTAAATAATCATATAGGTATTGTACTACAATTTATAAACTTACATGATGCCACATTAGTAAATTGCAGCCAAGCGAAACCGGGTTGAATCACTAATGTTATATATGTGATTGAAGACAACTAAATTTAAAATATAAATATAATGACAATTTTCGAGTGATCGAGAGCTTGGCTTTTTGAACATTTGGTGAATTTTGTTGTATTAAAAAAACCCAGCATTATATAGTGATAGAAATTTATAAAAGCCAAATTTGAAATATATCTTTAATATTTGCATTAAGTACATATAATGTTCCTCGGAAGTTCATAATTTAACCCTATAAACAAATTATGAATATTCGAGTAATATTGTCTACTTAATACAAATATTAATACATATATTTAATTACAAATATACATTTTGCTCCTTTTGTGTTTTTAGTTTGTTTTAAAATAATGATAATCTTTTATTTTAAAATAAATTAAAAAAAATAAAAGTCTAAGAACTTTACCAGAGAATGATTTGCCTATTAAATAAGTACTTTTAACTACAGTTATAAGTGTTTAACTTGAGCTTCGTCTTTTGCGGAATATTTTACGAAAAAGTTAACAAAAACACCGAACCTTTTCCCTCGTGCAGGTAAAGGAGAGCGCTCCCCCTTATCTTCATTGTTTTTGTTGAACGTTTCGCAAAATATTTTGCAGGAGACGAAGCTTTAGAAACACATAATAATGATTATGTTTTGTGAACAAGTGCTCAAGACGTGCGTGGGTACTTATCTATACCTATCTATCGCATTTGAAATAGTCAGAGCCTGCGTGTAGGTATCACACAGCGCACGCGACTATTTACTGACCCGCAGCTGGGGCAAGCGAAGCTGCAGGTGAATGAAAATACCTATGCTGGAAGTGCGACACGCTTGGTTCGGCACCTTTATCTTCCTCTTTTTGTTACCCACCTACTTATACTTACTTAACTAGCTTGTATACCAACCTACTTACATATTAATCAATCGATCACAAAATATGCTTGATATTCCATAGACGAATGGTTTTATTACTTACGTACCTAAATAAAAACAAAGAAATACTAAATAAAAGTAAAGAATGTGGCAGGTTATATTTTGTATGGCGGGTTATATTTTATAATTTGTTTTGTCCACTTATACACACTATTTATTAGTCGACAAAACAAAGAAACACCCATAAACGCGTGCGCGCGTTTTTTGAACTCAATCGACTGAATTGAACTTATAACCCGTAACCTACCGCGTCGACCCCGCCCACCACGCACCCCAGCCTCTCAAAAGGAGCTATCAGTTGTTTTTCGCATTTGTTTTTTTGGCACCCCTTGCCACATGGCGCCTAGAGCGATAGTTCTTCTCGCTTTAGCCCAGGGCCGGCGCTAGATGCAGGTTCGTTGCATTTTGTGTTTTTGGCAGAAGTATTCCTCAGCAAAAGAAGTAGACGTATATTAAAGATTGTCTGGTTCATTGGCAGTTTGTGGACTTTCCCCGATTCCACAGGGGAAACCACTAAGTTATTCAACACGGTACGTACGGTCAAACGGGGTAGGTTTTAAATAAGTCCTACCCCGTTTGTGATTATTATACCACACAGTTTGACGAGGCATGGCGCATTTCGCACCAGCTAGCATAGATTTGCTCTTATAGATAGCCCGACATGTTCTGCAGTTTTGATACGCAGGACATGGGTCACATGTTATTCCACTGCAGTTAGCACAACGATGCGTTTGGAGTTGCTAATAATAGAGTAGAATCATGTGGAGCTTTGAAGCGTGGTTTATTTAAACACCGTGACTTGAATGAGAGTAGACCGAAATTTGGGTCATTAAGAGCGATCCCAAAATGCTCTCTTGAAAAAATGAATGTATTAATTAACTCATTTCAAAGGACCAATAATTAACCCAGTTGGTCAGAAGCGCTTGATGGTAGGTAGGAAACTTATTAGGAGACCTTCGAAAGTCCCTTTTGTAGTTATGAGGTGGAATGTTCCAAGTCCGTGAGATAACTTGGGCGGAATAACATCTATTAAGATGTAGTCCAGTGCACGTACTTCTATTAGCACGAAGTCCAGAGCACGTAATAAGCAATGCCTACACCCAAGTGCCGCACTGTGCAACATATGGTATGTTACCAGTAGATGTCGACATCCAGTCCGTCCGGATCCTAGGCGATTGACGGCGAAAAGGAAAGCCCGAGCTCGGCGCGGGTCTATTTATAGACTGCAGCACGGGGGACGAGGGCTTATGTGATATGTTCTGTCTCGCTCATTGCCTATCCATTTCAGTCAGAACGCTCTGTCTCGATTTTCGTGTGTCGCTGTTTCTGCTTGGTATTGTGTTGCTTTGACTAAAGTGTATGTCTTAGTACTCACTTCAAGAATAGAAAAATGAAGGCGGTGATTTATTTTTATATTAATTGATTGCAAATTTATCTAATTTTTTGTGTGTGCTTAAGCTCTTTGATATACTTACTAATATTTTTTTTATTATTCATGTTGACTGTACTTATCTATGGTAATTCAATGTAAACGGTCAGTCCAATAAGGTGGCCAATCAAAATATTTCTATGTCATTTAACTACATATCTCTAGTTAATTCTAATAAAGGATGGCTACTAGCACATTGGTGCAAAAGTTTATTTTTTAAATAATTAAGTAATTTTCAATTAAAAAATTTGGGCTTAGATCAAATTATTTTAAATATACGTAATAATCTTATTACAGTGTTTTTGTAATCGTCTACCCATAATATAATTTCTAAATGAATAGTAAATTAGTGAGTGAAGCCAGATTTGAATATGTGACGCCAGATTTAAATATAATCATTAGGTGTAATAATACTCGTAGAAGAAAGAGATACTTCTTCTACGGGTATTATTTAATTTCTATTGATCACTTTGGTCAAAATCCTGAGTTTCCTCAATCGAATACCGTTTAACGTTGCCTCCTCTATTCTTACCTCTCTTCAACCTCTTATTTCTTATGACTCATCTGGCGAGGGTTTTCCAATCGAATAGTCGCAGTGTTATTTCCAACAACGCAGATCTTCGTCACCTCCTTGTTAAATATTCTTCATCCGTGGCTGCCATTTCAGAGACTTGGCTGAAGCCAGGATTCTGTTTTAAATCCGAGGCTATGCTTTTCTATGGAAAAGGCGGATCCGACTTAATACTTGACACATTCCTTCCCTTTTTTTTTTATCTTGGCTCCCGCAATAGTAAATTCAACAAACTCTCATAATATAGAATATAAAGACATCAACATATAAAATGTTTCATATTTGTATTTGTGTTTATTTCTGATTTTATATTTATTTGTATGCGCTTATTTTATTCCCTTCTGTATATTGTAGTTTAAATTTTTGTTCTTCATTTTTTTTAACTGTATTGAACCTTTAACCTAATTTTTGTTTTACTATATAGGTTATTTTTTTGTTAACAAGCGACAATGACAGATATCTGAAATTTGATTTAATTAGTGTTGCATAGCCTTTTTTCCACATTTGACATTGGCAAAGGTTCTCCATGGAGGAAACGATTGCCATATAATGAAATATAAAGATAAAGTCTATGCCTTTGACGTTGGTTGACGTTTGACATTTATTTGTAAGCAAATGTTGGTTATAAGAATTTAATTTCAGTAGTGTCTTACGGAAAAAGTTTTTGGTTATTTTATAAATGTATAAAATTGTCGGGCAGCCATGGAAAATGCTGCTTTATTAGATATTAATCCAGATAAACTATTTGAAAATTACACCGTGAGTGAGATTGATGAAATCCAAAAGAAGATTCAATATGAAATTGAACGTAAGAGGGAAGATCTTCGCGCTATGGTCGGGTTAGTTTAAAAACATTATATTTGATCTATCTGTTTACATTTTTACGCCATTTCCAACTAAGGGAACGTGGGCAGCGATAACTACAGTCTTATATTACACTTTAGGCCGATATGCAAATCTTTGGTTGAGGTTCTTTCAAGGCTCGTTATCCAATATCGGCTGAAGTGGTATTCGACTTGAAGTGCGGGTGGAAGTTTACAGTAATATAATGTTATACTGTGAAATTGTATATTTGGATAACACGTTTAAATACAAAGTTTAGACGAACGGTGCCGTAAAATTTTAACAGAATGTTTCATTGCTTGGTTTTTAAATATGATTGTTTAGTTATTCTGCTTCAATTCGAAGTATCTATTAACCATTTAAATTGTTGAATTTGACATAAGTTGTTTTGAGTATTTTATTTCCAATTCCTGTGGCTGAGTAGTAAAGTAATTTATGAAGGATTTAGTTCAAGAGTGCTCCAACATATGGATTGTGGGATCTACATCAACACCAATCCCAATCTTAGTTCATTAGTTTGCTAGCTTCCGTATGATATATGAAACTAAAACACGATTTGATTCCATTAAACACTGGATGACAATCATCACAGGCGAACTAACTAACTAGAAGAGTAACTAAATCTAAGAGAGTAACTGCTAAGAGTGAAATATTTTATCGCAAATGTGTCACAGGGTTTTGCTCCCCTCTAGTAAGTACTATTTAATATGACTATTGCCCTGTGGCAAAACAAATTCACACTATCATCTGTTTGCTGGTGACCTGTAATTATACTAGCTGTTACCTGCAATTGAATTCTTGTTAAAATTATTTTATGACTAAATATATTATTATATGATTTTTTCAAATTTGTTTTTATTGTATTTTCATATTAGAAAGTGTTTTCCAACTCTGGTGTAGAGCACTATTATAATAATGTATATTCAAGAAATTTTTGAATAAGACTAATATTATTATTATCATTTGTACAGTAAGTCGTACAATGTTCAATAAGAAATATCAGTTAAAATAAATTTCATCGAAGCAGGAAGAAGAAACAAATATAATGGTAAATGAAATTCCATAAAATTTCAGTCGTAATAATCTGAAATAATAATAATGATAATAAACAATAAGATTCTGGTTCTCAATTATTAAAAAATAATCGTGCTGAGTAAAATGACGGCTTGTTATAAACAAGATTTTCATTTTTACTGAATTTCTTCTTCGTTTGAGGACTAAAAATTCTCATGTAAAAGATGTTAGTCATTGTAAGGTGTTTTATGTATTTAATTTTCTATAATGTATTAACAGATTTCACGCAATATCAGTAACGTAGGTATATGTGGGCGACAGTTAAATTTCTGTTTGGGTGATACCACCATAGTGTTTTTATTATGCAAAAGACTATATGTGCACTAGGAAAGAGGTTTTAAAAAATGGACTTTGCTATCATTTAATTGCAATAAAACACTTAACATACTTTTTTGTTTGAAAAAGTTGCCTACTTTCCCACCTTGAATTATTAATTTGAATGGTAAATATGGACGGCTCCAAATGTGTGTATATAATCCATTTTTGGCTTTGGAAAATATGATTATATTTGGGGATATTGATTAACTCAAGTGACTGGAGATTCGAGTCTAGATATCGTTTTTTATCGTCATTTTATTCATTATATTAAATTAATTAATAACTGTTTATTATCTCTTCAATTTTGATTATATATATTTGTTAGTACATACACATCTTAAAATTTTTTTCTAAATCTACGGACATTCGTGATCTTTTAGCATAGAATAGTTTGATTACAGAATCAACTTAAATTGTTTTGTTTAGTGAACACTATATTGTAACTACCAATATTTTTTGTTGATATAGGTATAACATTAAACGCCTGCTTTATTACAATGCGGTGCTAAATTCATTTGCCTCCACCTTTTTGCAATTCAAAATTAAAGTTTCTTAACTTTAATTTTTTTGTTGGTGAACTATAATCTTCCATACTTAAGATGTTTTATTTTGGTCTTAACAGCAAAAGTGCTTTAAACATTGATAATATTTTTTATCATAACTTTCAGAGAAAAATATAGAGATCTTATACAAGCAGCTGACACAATTAGAGATATGAAGGATACAACTTCTCGCACAATAAGCCATATCGGTAATATGATGGTAGCCTGTAAAAATATACATGACAGTCACTTGATTGGATTCAAAAGTGAACCAAAAGCAAACAGTTTTGAAAGGTATTATTTTAAAGTTAAATAGAACGTAAGTATAACAAGCAGTACAAGTATAAAAAATAATATTTCATATGTACATGGCTGTGTCTAAGTACCATTCATAAAATGCTTCAAGATTCTCTTTGCGACCATATGTCATTGAATAAAATGAGATTATGTATAGGATTTTTGAACTATGAGTTTGCTTTTTTTATAAAAATATAACAAACTCTGCTGACTAAGACAAATTAAATTTCCAGAGCCAACCTAAACAAAAATGTGCATGCTGTCGCCATACAAATTAAGCTGTTGATGGCAATTCCTGAACAGATATGGTGTCACATTGATAACGAAGAATACTTGTTAGCAACACAGCTGTATTTATTGGCCAGACATATCAATACAGGTAAAGGTTAAAAAGAACTCTTAGAAACACTTGTAGCTTTTGGTTTGAAAGGTTTTGCTGCACTATTGTATTATGTAGACAGTTTCAGTATTTTCGTCAAGTGTTGGTTGAAATAAAATCTTAATCGTGATAACTTGATAGGAATCTTTTAAAAAAGACAGTAAAATCAATAAAAAAGAATAAGAATTGATATTATTTTTAAGTGTAGTACTAGATAAGAAAAATATTTCAATATTTCGATACATTGGTTGCCCTTATTTCTATGTCGAACCACCAGATTATGAGAATTCACCGGACCAAGATTGATTATTTGTCTTGGGGCTAACTAGACAGAACAAACTATTTTAAACATACTATATATTTAAAATAATCTGTCCTAGGAGAATAATGCAATTATTTAATGGCATAAAATTGCAGATACCAAAATTATTTGTTAACCCTTGGATTGGACCAAAATTAAGTTAAAATTTTTTTTGATGCTAATTATTAACGATGACTATAGAATCATAATAGTGAGTGAGAGTTCCTATAAACTTGGCTATGTATTTTGGAGAACTTGATTCACATTTATTATCTACTTTAAGCTTTTTGGTTCATTACTTTTTGCGTAATGGAGTCACGGATAGATGTGATTTTTTGAAATACTACCTACGCATTATAAGATAGCAACAGAATCACTCCCTTTAATACCTAATTTAGAGGGAAATATTTTTATTTTCATTGCTATTTGTATTATAAAGTCATGAAAATAAAGGTTTAGCATTTAATTTTCTTTAATTATTCTACATGGTCCTGCGTATTATAATTTCTCCCTACAAGTTTTTACTATAAATAAAATATAAAAAAAATACATGAGCGAAGCTACAGGTAAAAGTTAGTATTTATAGATAGAACTGGTCCTTCTTTTAGATGTTTTGTATAGAAACTTTGAGTAAATAGTGTTATTCTGGAATGTTAGTTTGAAATTTTTATAAAAAAAAACAGGACACATTGTAATTCACTCGTTTGCACATATTCGAGATTCAAATCAAAATTAACATACGAATCGATGAAATAATTCATATACTTTTTAAGAGTTTACTTACTAAAATAATGTACTAGAATGAATAAGCGAAATGCATTAAATAGTCGAAAAAATGGAATGAAATCGAAACTAATATTATAAGGCTGAAAGATGATTAATTTGATTATGAATACAATGCTAGAATGATAAAAGCAGAGAAACTTTAAAATTATAATGTGTACATGCATTTACGTAAAATACATAAAAACCTGTCGAGCACAAGTAGAACCCACATTATGAAGGTTTCCTACACATTTAGGCAGTTGTAAGTATTTAAGGGTACATGGTATTTTTATGTAACTATTTGCAAATATATATTAATTTTTTATAACCTAAATGTATTTAGTGGTTTTGGAAATAAGAGGTGAATGCTATATTTTTGCATATTTTTGGATTATGTTTTTACAAATACAAGTTTAAAATATTAGTGTATGTCTCATAAACAAATGATACCCATGAGATATATAATATTAAAAAAAATTAAGGTCTTTATTTACCCTGTCTTTAAATTTATGGATTAATATGATGCATTACTATGCTAATTTCAAGCTTCTTCTATGTTGCAGGGTTTCTGAGAAAATCGGTTGAGAATATAAAAAACAAATATATTGCCATTCAATATAAATGTATTTACGTTCATAGGTGTAAAGACATGGTGTATATTTAAAAAATTATCATATCTAGAATCATTGCAATGGTTTTCTTAAAGTCTTTGCTTGGCCTTCTGAAAACCCCTATTTTAAAAAAAATTTCGAGTTCTTATCCCCCCCTCCTCCGAGGAAAGAGTTGCAAAAAGCCAATTTTCATTAAATAATTATATGAAACCAATAAAAAGTATTTTGCTTGAATTATAGATAAAGGTTTGATCTATTTTCCATATCAAAATTATTGTACTACATATTCCCAGAGTTTAGAGTAAATTTGGCAAAAGCAAAGTTTTTTGTGAAAAATGTAAACGCCCTTAAAGAGTTAGACGTCACAAAATTATTTCAGGAAAAGAAAATATAATGTTATATTTTTAAACCTGTGTGACATATAAAATTAAAGCTGATATGTAATATAATAAAAAAGTGAAAAAAATATTGATTATAAAAGAACCTAGGAATGCAAAAAAATGCTTGCTCTCTACTTCTTATCTCATAAAGTATTAATCAGAAAAATCTAAAAGAAATATTGCAAGTGTATTTTGACATCAATATTGAAAAAAAAGGTAGATATAGAAATCGCAACTAAAGTGTTAATGATTACGAAAAAATGATTGATGTAAAGTATATGATTAATTATATAAGTGATATCTAGTTAAAGGTGTAAATATGTTGGAAGTATATATGTTGGTTATAATGTTGGAACCTTTTTTCATATTTTAATTATTTCCCAAGTTGTTACAATGTTAACATGACATGGTTTACTCTGTTAATGTAGACAAAAAGTTGTGTGTGTATCATATGTGACTGGTATGAACATCATATTATGAATATAAGTTTATTTTATTGAATGACGAATAAAACATTGTTTGAGTAATTGATTCTAAAGCTATAATTCTAAATCTGCTTTAGATTTTGTACACTCATTGGTGAGATTAGTCTTGCATTTGACCTAATTTTTAACTAAATCATATTTACAATTGTACTACATTGGAGCTGTAATATTTGGAATTATGAACTGATTCACAATAATTTATAAAAAAACCTATAAAATTGTAATTGTAATTGATTATTTTTACAAATTATTATTTCTAACTTTAGTCATTTTGAAATTTCTATAAAATTTTTTTCATCCATTTTCACATTAATACAGGTAAAATTTCAAAAAATCCTTTATTTAGCAAGCGCTTAGAAGCTAATAGAAATATACATGCCAAATTTGAAGTTTGTAGGCTTTATGGTTCTGGAAATTTCATGAGACAGGCAGTGAATATATAGATATTATATTCCCTGCCTGACTCATGAAATTTCCTTGCCTTTTCTAAATTTAATTTTTCAGGTCTTCAGCTTGAAGCTGGTCGAAAAAGTTTAAATCAGGATATAAAAATGTTGGTGCCAATAATAGAGATGCAGTGGAGCTCACTTCGTAACTTCAAGGAGTCTTTAACTAATGTTTGTCATGAAAAATTGCAAGAGGTTGATTTAAAACCTGAGGTATGTATTTAGAAAATTCAATTGTTTTACATGGTTAATATTAATAATATAAGCAAACTAGGTTTTTCCAGCGGGTTCGGTTTTGTAAATTTTTTATTAAGACGGCTGATTTATACCTAAACATTTTTCTATGTTTTGCAAAAAATTACAGGTTTAGGCTCTCAAGACCCGTGGTCAATGAACTTAATATTATATCGTACGCCATCTATTGATATGTTGCAGTATTCAATTTTTATCCTTGAATAAAATAGAGTTTCATCCTACTGGAAGTATCCTATTTATTATTTCAAATATGATAAAAAACAGTAATTTTCCTCAGTTAAAAAGTCCTCTGTCAATCACTTCGACTCATGAACTGTATCTATACCAAGTTTCATGAAAATCTGACCAGTTGTTTAGGATGGCGTAACCAACTTGTAAATGTACTTTTTATGCAATTATTGTTCCATGTGAGCGAAAGTACAGGTAACAGCCCATGGGTTACTCCACCATATGAACTATATACATGCCAATTTTGAAGCAGTTTGTTATTTTGTTGCAGAATTTATAGGTTATCAAAAATTATAATTAAACCAATTTTTGGATTTAAAATATTAATAAAACAAAGGTGAAATTGGTATTTTTCAAGAATTGGCAGATAATGATGGTTGTTTAAATTATAAACTTTAGTGTATTTTACTGTACAAATGGTAGTTTAAATAACAGTCTCCTAATTTGAGGACTGACAGGATGGGGTTTATGATTATACCCTGCTTAGTGTTAATAAAATGCAATTTTCGTTTGTATCATAAAAAGAATAAACAAGATTAAGATGTAAATATAAATAAAAAAGACACTTATCGTAATAAAAAATTATGAAATTGTTAAGTTTTTGAAGAGGTATCTCAGTTCTGTCTGCAAAATCGACAATTAAAACAAAATATATCCAAATATATCCAGTAGCAAAGTATAATAAGTCCCACAATTTAATACGAAAATATACCAGTACAAAGAAAATAGATGTTACAACAATAATAACTATGTATTAAATAACAGACATATATTCTATATTCTTTCTATAATCGCAAACACAAAACTTTCAAAACAATCACACATAATTTTAAAAAATCATAGCAGCAAAAATATTTTTATGCCACAGACGATTGTAATTAATTCTTTCTTTGTTGTCTTTCTCATGATATTTCATTGTCCAGGTGTTTGTTTCATTTTACCTCACTATTTATGCGATATGGGTCAAGGGCACCTGCGGGGTTAAATTGTGATGGTGTCACATTTTTATTATTGTGATTCACGTTCAAATTTTTATCAGACTGTTTGTTATATTTATATCTCTATAAAGCTATATAAATTAAAAAAGTCTTGATAAAAAATAATCTTTTAGCTGGATATATTGCACGGATTTACAAAGATACCAATTTACAACAGAAAATGAATGTTGCAAGGGAGAAATTGTATTTAAAATTGAATAATGCCTATCTATGTGTTGAGAAATGATATTGAAATAAATAATGGTTCAGATAAAGATAATTAAATATTTTGGAGGCTATTATAGTCTGTTAAAAATCTGTCACAGGGCCTTGTAAATCGTTGGTGTGACTTGTTTTTAACAGCCTCATAAAGGCTTGAGTTTAACAGCTTCATAAAGAGCCTAATAAGGATACATTATATTTTTAATGGAGCAGTCAAATTAAGTAATGGAATTAGCTATATATTTTTTACAGCAATGCTCAAAAGATTTAGTAATGGAAATAATTGTGTTTAGGGAATGAGGTAAAAATTACAAGGATTACTTTTAAGAAAGATTTGAATATAAGTTTCCATACACTATTTTTTTTAAAAAATATACAAGTTTTTAAAAAAAAATATATGCTATATATTTCAGGTGGCCACATCTTGTTTAGTCAGCCTGTATCTGTTGGATATCTCCAAGAATCTTGTGCATTTGCTCACAACATTCATCAAATTGCATAGCACACGGAGCCTAACTGAAACATTAGCTTTGAATTTTACTGACAAGACAGTTAGCGCTGATATCAAGGAATCAATCAAAAGGAGTATTGTGAATAGTGTGAAGATTATTTTAAAAACAATTGAACTTGTGCATTTGTGTTTTGTTGGTAGGTTTATTTTTCTTGTAATTTGTTTTTTTTTTATGAGAGTACGCCTAATCAATCAAGAAGAGTTTCGTGAACACTGTGACGTGATATTTTAATATTAGTTCAATATTGTAATTTTTAAAATACAGTGATTATTACACATATTTTTAATAATTGTTTTGAAAGATTCTGCTTTAAAATAAAAAGTATTTGTGAATTTGAAAAAAATTCTTGATAATGGTAGCAACAAACGATAAATGAGAAATAAAAAAAATTCTATTTCTTTCTAGAAGGATTTAAATGTTGTTATTGAGCTCTTTTTTAAAACACTTAATCAGTCACTAGGTGTAATAGTAATTGCGAGTGTACTTGATTACCTGTTATGTGCTCTGAATCTCATGTCTGGACAAAAACTTACTCGTATGCCACAAAATTTGTACGCTCAAAAAAAGTGCAACATTGTAATTATGACTTATTTAACATGCCTGCTATGCATGTTAAATAAGTCATTTAACATGCATAGCAGCTACTAACTGCTGTAGTGGGCGGAGGATATATTTCCATAGAATAGGTCTCAAAGAGATTAAATTGAGTTTTATCAGGAATGTAACACTATATGAGAGGGTGTGGCTTGTGAAAGATAAGTGTGTGTGAATAGAAAGATGGACAGTATATTTTTCTATATGGTATTTTTCTGCAAAACATAATAAAAATGTTATATCCAAACTTCTAGGTTGAGATTTCTTAAAAAATAAGTAGTAAGGTTGTTATTTTGTAATAGTCTAGAGTTGCCCATTTAATATCTAAGTATAACAATTAAATAAAACTACTTGATGTAGTATTATTTCTACTTTCTTTAATTTCTTTACCACAACCTAGGTTTCGTTGTATTACAACATCTTCAGGTGGGATATTAGCAAAGATAATATCTTTAGATAAATCTTTGATAATATCTTTAGATAAATTAAAGATAAATCTTTGCTAATATCCCACATGAAGATGTTGTAATACAACGAAACCTAGGTCGTGGTAAAGAAATTAAAGAAAGTAGAAATAATACTACTTCACGTAGTTTCATTTAATTGTGAATAATGAATTTCTACAAAATTAACGCCAAATATATTCAATATCTAAGTATAAGTTATTTTATGACTTTTTATTCTAGAAAGAGGCATTACAGAGGAAAATATATATATTACGAAAGGTGCCAACTGTAACTAGAGAGAATACATGGCCTGTAATGAAAAGGCAGTTGTGGTTGAATATTTGCTTTAAATTTTAACAGTTATATTATTTAAATTAGCATATCATTTGTTTGTAATATACTGATAGAGGTGGTAGTAACCTACCCAGTTTTCTCCATTTTGAGCCCATTTACTATGAAGTAAACTATCTTCAGATAAACTCCGCTATTGAAATAATTGAAGTAAATTATTTCAATAGCGGAGTTTATCTGAAGATAGTAGAAAGTTTTCTTATTGTTTTCAATTTTGTTAATAGTATGGCAGTTCTTAGGGATTTTATTGACCTTATTCCATACATTATGTTTCATTTTTGTAGTTGCTTGGAGTAAAGATTGGGAATAAATTCAAGGTTTTAATATCACATTTAAATGATTAATGAAACAAGTACGTATTCTATTTCTGAATACTGATTTTGTGCATACTGTGGCTGGAAAGGTCATATGGCTTTTCCTTCGGGAAAGGTCATAAGGCTTCTCTTGATATGGACATACATTTTGAAAGTCACTAATATGTTAACAGTTAAACTTTTTATTATAAACTTGACCTCAAAAGTTGAAAATCATTTTCAGAATCAGGTGAAGGCACGATAGTGTTAAAATTGAAAGAGTTATTTGATAAAGGAACACCACCACTCATTAGCCTTGTCCAGTTTCAGGATCATATAGCACTTAAACTGTTACCTCCAGTGGTTACTGATTATAGGTAAGTGATCAAACTTAGTTTTCATTAAATTTTGAAACAAGTTTTTTCTTCAGTTGCATGAGAAGTTAATCAACTTTGAGAAAATGCTGTGTTTGGGTTGAAACTTGTCAAACATATAGAAGCATATGTTAATACTATAGCCATTAGATTAACTATTATTTATAAATATATAGATCTCCAATGTTTTTTAAATTTTGTAAGTTATGCCTTTAATTCAACAAAAATTATTTTCAGCAATTGTAACAACTGTATTCGATGTTCATAATTTCATTTCATTTTCATAAAATGTTTTGCATATAGGTTTCTCCCGTAACAAAATTATGTTAGTATAAGAGTCAAGAATTCTTTGAGGTCACAAGTAAATTTTGTCAATATGGCAATTTTAATCTAAACTTAATCAAATCTTGCAGCTTATCTTCGAATACAAAAGTAGAGGCTATAAAAATATCTGATGTTGCTAGTGGACTATCTCACTGGATTGATTGGGTCAAGAGCTTTACCAGAGAGCATGTTAAGTTATTGCTTGTCAATTTAAACAGTACCAAAGTTTTACATTCCATCAGAGAAGAGGCCATTAAAATTGGTAAGGTCGTTTAAAATTGTTTGAAAAAATAGAATAATAGAATTGGTTATAAATGGTAAGTTTTGTTGTATTATATTAATTCACATTTAATGCGTTTGCAGAAATTGTCAAAAATTGGAGTGAAGTTTGCAAATCGCTTTCCATAGACAATATAGATGTTTGGAATCTCTACTTCCAGCCTCTGTGGACAGAACGGGTCAAGGAAGTAATAGAGACGAAGTGGAATGATATTGTGTTTTCTTTCAAAACTGAAATGGCAAAAGATTTAATTGAGATTTCAAAGGAAAATATAAGCGATAAAGAAAACGATTTGAACTGGTTTGTTTGGAAAGACTTTATTAGTGAGACCGTTATCGAGACTCGGGAAGACATCATCAATGTCATGAATTCTTTAATGAAAGGTAGGCTATTGCTTGATAAGTTATTTAAAGAACTTTAAATTCTTTCATAGAAAGCAGAAATAATTGCGCGTTGATTCAGAGAATTAAAAAGAGAATGTAAAGAATTCAATTTGATGATTGTATATAAATGTGAATCATAGATTGTGTGCACAAGTAAAGAATAAGAAGACTGTAGTAAAATGAGGTGCTATGAAAATGAAGATGAAAGAAAGGAAAGTGGGATGAAATAAAATTAATTAAAAAAATAGAAAAAATTTGTATGAGGACTTGTATATTTTAAAAGAAATTTATACTATTATGTCTATTTTATTTGTACTTTTATACTAAAACACTAGTTTACTTATACTTTCATTTTTTTTTATTTTTATACTAAAATTATTGTAGTTTACTTATATTCTGTTCAAAAGGAATGCATAGAGAATTCTATTTAAACAGAATTTACCTATACAACATGTAGAGAATCATTAAATTTATTTCCTTTTTAATGAATTACTTATTATAGATATTTTTTATTTTCGTGTAAAATATTTGAAGTATTGAAAATACATTGGTAATTCAAGTTAAAGGTGTTCATAATATTTTTTTATTATTATTCTTATCCATATTACTTTCTTAAGTTGCTGGACACCTAACGTGAAGAATATTTTCAACGTTATCAATATAATTTACTTCATGGTTTTGTAATTATGCATGTAGCATAGCATTGCATAGCTGTGCATTGAAAATATTTAAAAAAGTGATTGATTTAGTGTATAGAACATTAATAGAAGCCAGAAAACTTTTTTTAGAATTTTTGTCTGTATCTTAATTTGTATGGGTATCACACAAAATCTACTTGACGAATTTTGATAGAAATTTGGTATAAAGCACCAGCATATAAGAGACAAAAAAACAAAAAAATTTATTTCTAATTAGATGCGAACGAAGCCGTAGGCACAGCTAGTTTATAATAAACTCATAAAAGTTAATATTATTCTACGATGTTGGTTCAAAAATAAATTTTAGATTACTTATAAAACGTAAACAGCGCTCTGATCTGTTATTTAAACTTTAATCTTATACATAGGTCATTAGAAAAATATGAGTAGCATGTGATTTGGTTGTCTTAACCCAGAAGCACGTTGAGAAGTAACTAGGACTGATATGAAAAAAAATTGTTTGAGATTCATAACATAGCCTCTTCGAAATTCAACGTACTTGTTACAACGTTTTTTTAGTTTTCTTTCCTGAAAATGAATTTATTTAAGGCCTTCAAAATACTCATTTATTTTCAGTATTACCGCTTCTTATGCATCAGGTAAGTTTTAAGTTTCAGAAACAAATGGTAGTAGTCTGAGGGAGCTAGATTTGGTGATTAAGCAAGATGCGGAAGTAGTTCATATCGCAGCTCTGAATTTTTGTTTGATAGCAGTTTCAATGCACTGGATTGTTGTCATGGTGAATCGACATCTGTTTTGGCCATTAATTATTTCAGTGATGCATTGCCGCCTTTTATCAGTCCAAATTGATGCATAGTGTTCTTCGATAATGGTTTTCCTATTTTTGAGGTAATCATTTAGGAGAATTCCTTTTGCATCTCAGAAAAATAGTGCAGTCATTATCTCTGTACATGGAACATGTTTGGTTTTTTCAGAGCTGGTTTGCCAAGTGGGTTTTATTGTCTTAACTAGTCCTCTATTAAATTCTTTTCAAATACTTGGAAATTGTCGGCTAATGTTTGGTGATAAATTGAACAAAGTGAGCCCATTGAGTTGGGATATCTGTGGCCTCTGCTAACTTGTTTACTTTCACAAGTCTGCTGGTTAAAACCAAGTCTTGAATTTTATTAATTATTTCGAGCATCACAGTTGATTTCGGGGCTTCAGGGCTTGGTGCATCTTTGATATTTGCTCTACCACTGCTTGAATTTGTTTACCCAAAGACAAAACTTTCATAGTAAGGATGTGAGTTGTCTAATTTAGGTAAAATATTCTGATAAATCGGCTGCGTTGTTTTCCCTTCCAGAAAAAAGAATTAGATCATCCTATGAATTTGAATTTTATCTATTTTTCACTGCTATTGAAAATATTTCTAATTAAACATCTGTCAAACAATGAAAAATGAAACTTAACTTTAGGGTGATTCAATTCGTACAATCATGCTCGGGTGATAGGTTATGCCTGGTCGTGATAGCGTAAAAACTGTTTAATTTTTAGACAGGCCTTATTTTACATCACTTAATTGCTGACACTGTGACCTTTAATGGGTTGTTTTGGGCGGACGTGGTCTTCAATTTATAACAAAATTAATTTCTGTCATTTTAAAACATTTGTAAATCGTAGTTTTACTAGAGTGTTGATTAAAGGATACATCCCATCTCATTATGGTTTAAGAAGGTTGCTTAGTAAGGGATTAAAAAGTTTGGCTGCAATGTTCTTTTGGATTTATTTCTTTGCTATAACCATATTTTGTAAATTAATGATATTTTACTTACTTAAAGGAATGTGGCTGCAAGATCGTGGGTACACACCTAAGTTAGAAAAATTATGTAAAACCATTGACGTTGGCCTAAACGAGCTGTTGAAGGATGTAAATATTTACCTTTATGGAAGCGATATCAACAACTCGAGACGTGATGCCTGTTTTTCCAATGATGTAACGGAATACATTGATGATATAGCTTTATCCTCAGAAACGGGATATAAAAGCAAAAAGTTCCCTGACCGAAATGACATATTGCTTTTCTTACAGGAAATTTCCAAAGATAAGATTTTAAGGTTTGTAATACTTACAATGCACTGAATTGAATGTACACGAACTTATTTTGAAATATGTTTTGAATATGCAATTTTGTAGGTAGCGTATAGATTATAAAAGCCAATGAAATAATATGACTATATTTTATAATTACATATTTTTTTTTATTCCCTTTTAAACTTGACTGTAAATTTGCAGATATTTTCGTAGTTCAAAAAAAATAAACTAAAAGTTTAAGTATTTGTATGACATTCGAAAAAGAAAAAGTAGAAGTAAGAAGAGTATTTAGGAAAAGGAAAAAAATAATCCTTATTTCAGACAATTTTGAAAAATATTTACATTGAATTTCTGGTTCAGAATGGACAGTTAATTATTTTTCGTTAGATGTCGTGTCAGTCTTTGAACTTGCTAGATGAACGGAGGAGTATTCACATAAAAGAGTTAACACATCCGTTCAGAAATGTTGTATTTATAAAAATGTAAAATTATTTGTTTGGACGGATCCAGCTGATTTTTTGACAGATTTGGTCAGTATGACATATAAACTGTCATTCTATATTAGAAAATCACTAGTCGTTACACAATTAGTAAGCACTAACCTGGAAAATTTCTGATATTTAAATATTTCAGATATAATTTTAGATTCACCCTTATTATTGGTTTTTTTCAGTTTTCTAACTCTATTTTACTAAAAAGAAACAGTATGTTAATTAACTAATGTTATCTATGTTTTTTTTAATTAATTTGTAATTATTCTACAATAAATGCGGCTTTAATTGGGTATTTGACTATTTTTTTGTATTTCTTTAATCATAATTTCAAGGTACAAGCTGATGAAGAGTGAAAAATTTTTTTAATAATCTTAAAAATTGATCGAGTTATAAAAGTTTAAATTTAACCTTTAGATAAGGACGGCAATACTGTGTTGTGAGGTCATTTGTAATATTGCACATTATATTCTACAAGAGGAAAAGAGACAGGGATATACCCAATTCTATCCGTATCTTCAAATTAGCCTATATATATAAATTAGCAAAAAAGCCTATAACTGGCTTATTTTTGGTGAATTGTTTCAATACTGGTTTTTAATTAACTTATATTTCACAATATTTTATGAAAGATATAAAAATTTATTATGAGTCAACTACCGTATTGTATTACTATAGCTTGTATAGTGACAAATTATCATAGTCCATTTTTTTATATTCCAGTATGTTGAAGTTTATTGAAAACAAACTTTCATCAATAAATGCGGAAAGTAATAGTGTGGAAAAGAAAGCACTACCAATATTTAGTGCCCGCTTTATTCAGGCGATTCCTCATTTGGTGCCTAATCTGCGTTACTGCTTCCTGCCTCTGCATTATGAATATTTGCCAGACTACGGGAACAATCAACTGAAGTCGAAGGTTGTCTGGAATGAAATGTGCAATGTCCTGACGGAGAACTGCCATAGCTGTTGGAAACGGTGGATTGACATCGCAATTGGCAATGTGATGTCGGGTGTATCCATGTTACCTCAGGAATTTGGAATCAGTGATAATTTAGAGTATTTACTATTGGTGGGTATTTTTTTAGCTTAAATGTGAAAAAGATAGAAAATATTAGCTGATTTTTAGATATTTTCTATAAACTTAAATTTTTTGAATGTAGCTTTAAATGTTGGCACCAAAATTTGTTTGAGTTTTCAGTGATGTAAAATACTATCCGTTCTGAATCACTTCGGAAATTTGTCTTACTATTCCATGTAATTAGTATAATTATTATGCATTTAAAGAAATTATTTACTTAAATTGCATAAATAAGTTTCCTATTTAAAATGAATGTGTAAGGGCCCAAGATCAATCACAGTTTAAACCAATTGTCAGCAAATTCCAGCTTATGTTTAATAAGTTGATTCCAGCTTGTAATTTTAATGTTACAAATATTTTGTAACTTGCAACACTGAAGATTTTTATTGACTGAATATTGGAGTACATCGAATAGATGTCAAAATTGTTAATAATCTGAAATTACTTGATTAGTGAATGTGTCTTTTTTATATATCTGTTTATAAGGTTGGAATTACAAAAATTGCTTTATTTTATTGAGAGCGAGACGGAAATTTTAACGACAAAAAATAAAATAACTAATCTGCATTCTAATGATGTATGGATGTTAAAAATAATAATTTAAACCCTTCAACAATAGTACAATTTCTTCATCAAAATCGCCACTCCATTTTGTTTTGATTAACTGATAATGTAGACTTACTAACTAATAATATAACTCTATTAATATTATAATCTATTAATTTTGTCCAGAATTTTATAAACAGTGACTGAAATAATATGACATTTTGGTAGAATGACAGAAACCCAGATAGCTAGACAGTCATATAGCTATTTATAATATGATGATAGGTGACAGTAAAATAGCATTTTACCACTTATACCCAATGATATGTGATAGCTTTGTTGGGAGTCCTTATGACATGAATACCTGTTATTCAATAGCATTCAAGTTTAATGAGTATAGGTAATTTTTTTAAAACTTTCATATTAAGTTATTTAATGGTGGCGCTCAGTTTCCAAAATTTAGCAGTATTGTTATGCTAATAAAAAAGTTAATATGAAGATTATTATAAAATATCCCACTATCAATGAAACTACCTAGTATTGTGTATTTGGTTATTAATATATTGTTTTTATATTAATATTGTGCATTTGGTTAATACCAAATGCACAATATTAATTTTATGGATATTAAGTTTCATGTATTAATATTTGGTTACGAATATATTATTGTATATTGTTCATTAAAAATGATATTGCCTAAGTGGCACTTTTCTCAAAAATTAATTTTGGATAGCAATTACTTGTGATGTTAATTCCTTAAAGATAAAATTTGGACAGTATTGTTCTGTAATTGACCGTAATTGATATTTTTCTCAGCAATGGGATGTCATCAAAATAGAAGAGAAGGACGATGCTGGCAACCTTGTAGAATCTGTCATCAAAATACCCTCTGGGCCATCACTGAAACTGCAAGAATACTTGTATTTAGTAACGAGACTTTTAGATGAAGTCATTCCGCATACATTGCCGCGTGATATCCACACACTTTACATTAACCGAGTGGCTGAGGTGACATTGGCCCATTTTGATTCACTTGTTAGAACAAAGTCTGCGGACATTAACCAGAAATGTGCGCTTCAGTTGCTAATGGACGTGAGACATTTAACACTACTGATGGTGTCGCGAGAGAATGACAAGTGTTCTAAAGATTCGCAAGAGATTTGTGAATTGCTGCGCCAAAAAGTTGATCCCTTCGATTATGACGTATTCTATCCACATTTCCAGAAGAATGTAAAGAGATCTGTGCAGAGAGTACAGGTGATGTATTTTTTCTAGAATTATACAATTTTTTTTCTTGATACTTTGTGTTTAAAAAAATAACTAAGAAGATATTTTTGATTGTAGTTTGATATGCAACTTTCATATCTTGTTTGTCTTTAATTTTTTATTTGAAATTTGAATTTTTATTCATTTTTAAGTTTTAATATTTTACAGTATAATTACTTTTGAGCGATAATTTGACTAATAGGAAAAAGAGTTGACTATTCAATAGTTCTCGGCTTTGAGTGAACATAGAGATAGATAGACAAAAGCTTACCAAATTTTGTGTTTTATAATGTCTAAGAATATTTAAGTTTTTTTAATGGTTATATGAAAGTTCGACCAGTTCTATATGGTGCTGCATATGCAATGAATTTTATCTCATAATCTGATATATTAAAAATTAATTTAAATGTTGGTTAATAATACGAAGTACTCATACTGAGGAAATAATTTAATTCTATTCAAGTACTCGTATGAGGTAAGGTCCAAAAGTTTCCAGCCTGGACTATAAAAATAAGAGTAAATCTCAAATAGCTATTTTTATTTTTAAATGTAGTCTTATTTTTCAATGTAGTTAACCCTTAAAAATAATCTGGATTTTTGTCCTCAAGATACGCCAAAACTGTTGACTTAACTTCATCATCAGTTTAAATTTCTTCCTTCTCAAATCCGATTTTAATTTTGAGACTAAATAATAGTTTGTTAGGGCCAGGTTGGGAATATTCAGTGGACGATCAAGTTCTGTGAAACCGCATTCCTTATTGGTAGCCTTAGAAATATCCAATGTGTTAATTGGCGCATTGTCGGGCAATAGCAACATTTCTCGTGATAGTTTTCCTCATTGATGTAGCATGGAAGTGTAGTAATCGCCCATTGCTGGTCATAATCTTTTTCTGAGATTATTTCACCTTTGCTTTTTTTGGTCACACCGAGCCTAGACGATGCCATTCCAATCACTCCCTTTTAAACAGAAGGTCATGATAAAGGACCATGGTTTCATGACCTATGAAACCATGATCCTTTATCATAATCTTCTGTTTAAAAGGGAGTGATTGGAATGGCATCGTCTGAATTTTCACGATCACAAGACTATGGTTTCATGATCCAAACCTTCTTTCTGTAGACCTTCACAAAGGGATAAAAATTAAGCACAGCATCTCACACGTTCTTGTTTATGAACAGCGGAAAGAAGTTTGGGGACCCACCTTGCACTGATCTTATTCATACACAAATAAAAGTAGAATTCTGATTATTATTGTTTTTGAAATAACAGTCATTGCTGGTAATCTTTATACGTCTATCTTTCAGTACTGTTTCCTCCACTAATTCAATGTTTTCTTCCGTGATGTCCTCAGATGAACGTGGTTCATCTTTGATTGATTTTCTTCCTAAACGAAACTGTTTCATCCATTCTTTTATAGTGGAATATGAAGACGAAGAGTGCCCGTACACAATATTCAAAAGTTGTTTAATTTCCGATGGCATCTTCCCTAACTTTCTTAAAAACTTGATCGCATTCCAATACTCAATTTTAAGCATTTTAAATTGAAAGTTTCACTTTATTAACTAGTATCTTGATAAAGATTTGATGCACTATTTGTTTGTGGGTTATATTATTATCTCTTGATAAAGAAAAGATTATATATTATATGTAGGTTATATATAAATTTGGTAGGATCTCAGGATATATTGGTGTCACACAAAATCTAAAATATATATAATTACCAGCAAATCCGTCTAAAACGTCTTTTAAAGTTGTGGGTTGTCTCCTCAAACTATGAAAGGAAATGTGGAGAATGAAATATGTATGGATGTATGACAAATGTGTGGAAGTACTAGGAGTTTTTAATGCACTTCACCTTAATTACAATATATATAAGAAAATGAAAGGTAGAGACAGTTACTTCATAAGATCATTGAGTTTAGAGCGAATTTCATGCCTAGGTGCTTTTCATGATCATAAGACAAATGTGATAATGAAATAATATAGAATGCCTAATTTGTGTTGTATAGATATATATTCATGAAAACTTTCACACCCCATAGATTTTTTTGAAAATCACTATTTAAAACTAAATTATAATTGAACTGTGTCAAGGTGTGATTTGTTAACTATGAATGCAAATAAGTTTTGGTAAAATGCATTGTCTGTTTCTTTCCAAATGTAATTGTTTATTTTTTTATTCCGTTTTCTTTCTGTAATAGCATGTATATATATATATATATATATATATATATATATATATGTATATATGTATATATGTATATATGTATATATGTATATATGTATATATATATATATATGTATATATGTATATATGTATATATGTATATATGTGTATATATATATATATATATATATATATATATATATATATATAATTAATATTTGAAATATATATTTCAGACTCTGTTTGGCAGCATCATTTCGAACTACGACCAGCTGAATTCAATATTGGGACCGAAATCCATGCAATCGGGAGGTAGTGCAGATAAAGATCCCAATATCCTGACAATGGTGAACACTGAAAGTTCAGGCCACTGGTTCTCGCTGCTTCCTATTACGGCACCTGTGAACGTCCAGAGGAAGGCCGAAAAGCCTGTAAGTGTGTTTGAATACTATAATAGTTGTATATAAATGCAACGCTCAACAGTTTCATAGTATACAAAAGTAATTCTTTCTTTCTGTCAACAAAAGACAGGCGGAAAAACATTTTTCACATTTTGCATGTGAAAAATGTTTGTCTGTGTGTTTTCTTCTTTATTATTAATATATGGCGTTAATTTTGTAGAAATTCATTATTCACAATTAAATGAACCTACGTGATGTAGTATTATTTCTACTTTCTTTAATTTCTTTACCACGACCTAGGTTTCGTTGTATTACATCTTCAGGTGGGATATCTTCTCTAATATCCCACCTGAAGATGTTGTAATACAACGAAACCTAGGTCGTGGTAAAGAAATTAAAGAAAGTAGATGTATGTGTGTTTGTTGTTCTGCAATTGTCCCTCAAATTTTTCACGTTTTATATACCCTTTAGAAACCAATTTTAAGAAGTAGGGTGGTGATCCCACCCTGCTCCCGTATCTCCAAATGGGGTTGATACAATTTCGAAAAAATATGCTGCAACGCCGGGCACTTATCTAGTACTTTATAAGTTAGCTATCGTACGTAACTGCATCGGTCACTCTTTTTATAGTATATGAACATAATACATTACATTACAAGTTTGTATGTCCAAACAAGTTAAATCCCCTTTCCATATGAAAGCATGATGTAGCAGTGATGTTTGGCATCTTGCTATTTAGTGACATGCCCTGGAATTAATTTATTAGGCTATTTGAATTACCACACTGCAATATCATGCGTAATTGTTATGAAAAAATTTATATGAATATTTGCCGTCTTTATTTAAAACATTGGTGTCAGATCACATACATATGTGTCATCCATGTTCATTACTAGGGACTGGATCCCACGAAAGTATTTTATTGTGATTTTCATGTATCTCTCTTGATATAAATTCAGAGAAAAACTGTAGATGGTTCATTTTCATAAATGTGATTGAAACAAAAGAATTGAACCAGATTGAAACTATAGACTAAGTTTTTCTGTTCCCACGGCAAGTGTGACTCTAAAAGACCCGAAGCTAGAAGTAGAGCTAGAACTAGAAGTAGCTTTGATGGAAGAGATTAAAAGTTAATTGTTGATTAAGGTACTACATGCTTAAAGTACTAAATTCTCCGCATGGTTATTTTTAATGTACGTTGACATTTATAATTAGGATGTAAGATATTAAGATCTTTGATTACTTTAACATTAGGATGTAATATATATATATATATATATAAAATATTTGACTACATATTGAAATAATATATTTTTCTTCTTTACAGAGGAAGAAGCCGATAAATATGACCACTTCTACTAGCAGGTCTGCTAAATCAGAAATTTCGGATCTGATGACTGGCTCATTGCCCATCAATCTCGCTACAGCCAATATTAAATCAGGGGCTGCGGCTTTCTTCGGTTCCATGACTTCCGATTGGTTTGGTGGTTAAATGCTGATTACTAATTGATTATATGTTTGAAGGTCATAAATGTCCAATCGTCGTATTAAAATTTTAATTAAATTATATTGTATCTATTCATTTTACCTTTAAATCAACCCCTACAGAGCTGTGGTAGTAATTACAGATTGTGTAATAGACATGGTAACTAATTATGTAGTTTCATATATGACAATGATAATATAATGCAATTCCATTTTATTATGAAGTATTTTAACCCATATTTACAAAATTATACACACACATACATATTAATTTGTGTATAATTAATAATTTGTAGTTTTTAATTATATTTAGTTATGATTCCATTCCTATTCCTTTTTATCTCTGGTTTTTTCGTAATTTTTTTGATTTTGGATAGAGAACATTAATTTTTTTTCTATTGTTCCCTGAAGTCACAGTTTGGTTTTGTTCTTGGTCAAACTTGTTCTGTTAAAAACAAAATGACGAAATAAAAAAAAAATTAGTTGTGTCGTTTTAAAACCCTAAATGGCTATTTATACTGATTTTTCTACTGTTATACATATAAATAGAAAGTGAGAGAGGATGATATTTGGTTTAGTAATACAGGTATGGCATCATAACAGATATGTGTATTAGTAACTAAAGGCAGCAACAGAGGTGTCAAATATTATATTTGATCCGTTCTCTAGTGTGGTGCGGAAGTGGTTGAGTTATGTGCTAAAACAATATATTTTATTTTGAATTGAACACGTCATAATGTCTGTTAAATTCTTACACAATATGAGAAAAAGTTATATGGATACATTTTTTCATACTCCACAATTTATTATTAAAACTTATAACCATGCGATGTTTTTGTAGTTTCTTTTTTATTTTCTTGTCAAATGTAAATGTTATTTTATTTATTTTTTTTTATTTTCTATGCAATTAAGGTATTGACATGATATTCGCTTTCCAAATTTTATACATTCCTTTAACATATATATATATATATATTTATATATGTATATATATGTATATATATATATATATATATATATATATATATATATATATATATATATATATATATATATATATATATATATATATATACACATACATACATACATACATAGGCACGCACACATTCACGCACGCACACGCACGCACACACACACACACACACACACACACATATATATATATATATATATATATATAATGTTTTAGTAAGTAGTACAGTGGAACCTCCTCCATAATTTAATTTACATGACTTAATTACTTTAACATGTAATTAAAGTCATGTAAATTCTGTAATTTCAAATCACATTCCCTAAGTAACTTTTTTTTTCTATTCCTCTGCTAGCTAAAGCATTTAAAACTTCTTTCGTCAAAACAAAACTTCAAAAAAAAAACAAAACTTCAAAGTATAAGCAAGTAGTATTCTTTCTTCCCTGTTAGTAAGATGAAAAATGGGATGATTTGGAGGTGGATTAAAAGGAGTCTGTGTGACTAAAATGTTTATTCTCTTGTCGGTAAGTCTTACACAGATCCTACTGCATCTCGCCAACGTTTTCCGAGAGGTTATAAAACATATTAGCAAATATAATATCTGAATTGTTTTTAATTCTCCATTTGATTTATAAATTTATATACTTAATACATACACACAGATGACATTATGAATTTATTTATATTACAGTTTACAATTCAATTCTTATCTTTCAATTCTTTTCTTATCTTTCATCTTATCTGAGTAAGATTAATATCCGGGAAATTTATCAGACAAATAGTTCAGATCTTTTTTTGAGTTTCGAGTTGTGGAGGTACCATTGTATAATTAAACAATATAGAATTTTTTATATATATTTCCATTGAATAGAGTGACAGTTTTGTATGTTTTTATTGATGTAGAACATCTAATGGCGTGTTGGATGAGAGTTAATACGTTTTGATGGCACCTTGCGTCTCGCCATTCACTCAGCTTCATGTCTTATCGGCTTTTTTGGTTAAATTCGGTCAGATTCGCATCTGGCCTTCCTTTCGGACAGCTTCGCATCTTGTCGGCTCTTTCTCACTTAATGTGGGTAGCTTCGCGTCTCGTCGGCTTATTCCAATTTAATTCGGCCAGTCACATCTTGTTGGCTCTTTCCGACTTAATTGGCAGCTTCGTATCTTATTAGCTCTTTCCAACTTAACACTTACCTTTCTAATACACTAGACTTCCCTACTTTATATTGTGTTAGTGTATCAGCATTGCTTCTTTTTACTAAAGTTTACAACTATACTTGTTATGTTGGTGTATTACATTAAACTTTCTTAAAATGTTAAAAGCTTTTATTAATTTAAAATTGGATTGTGATCAGTGATAATGAAAAAAATTTAGATGTTTCACATCTGCCAGGCGTCCCATAACAGCTTGATATTTTTATTGATTATTAACAATGCTAGAAGTGTCTCTTTTAATAAATTGTGTAAAGTTGTAATTTGTCAGGTAAACATTGGGATTATTAGGTACTCATTCATGTACCCTTAAGTAGGTTGAAAGTTGAATACGATAAAACCATGGTGAAATAATTCTCTTCCATGCCCTGAAGAGAATAGAGGAAATTATGGCGGTTCTAGAGTTATTCAAGTCCAAAGTTGAAATTTTTTGCAAAATTGTTACTGTATCTCCCAAGTTTTTCATTCTCATATTATGAAATATCGTTCAATAATTCAATGTAATCAATAAACTAAATCCAGTTTTTTTTCCACGAAACCAAAAACATTTCAAGGTTTGCATTAGAATGTATGTTTTTGTCTATTTCATAAATCATAATTTTAAAAAGCGGTTTTCTCTGTTTTTTTAGGATATAGAAAAAAATTACCTGTCTATTGATTTGTCGTATTGAATTTTACAGCCTATATATGTAGACTTATGTACATTATATACTTTTTATGTAGAATGAAAGTATAAATAATTATTTTTACTTTTGTCATACTTTAAAATTGGATTTAAGTTTCTTGTAAGTTATTTTGATTGATAATAAATGTGTTCCTTGTTATACATTTATATATTAAAAATACAAAGTTTTACATCTGTTACTTTTATTATTTATTTTTCATAAATAAAATCTATATACAAAATTTAATATATTGTAAAAATTATACATGTTTATGTATAAAACTAAAAAAAATAGTTTCTCGTTTCTTTATTTAACTTAATCCTTTTCGTCTTTCTCATCGCTTTGGGCTTTTCTACCCAGAAGCCGGTAGTTATCATTGTAACCGTCACCATAACCACCAAAGTAATTTCCTTGAGATCCAATGTAGGTGGGTTTGTACCCTGCGTAGCCTGCACTGTAGGGTCCTTCGTATCCAGGTCGCTTGTACTGAGAGTAGCCAGGTCTCGAATAGCCCTGATTGTAATAGCCTCCGGGACCTTGGTTGTAGGAATTTTGACCCGGATAACCTTGGTTATAATAACCACCATTGTAACCTCCTGGTCTGTTGTAGTAACCGCCACCGAATGGTCTTCCACCATAACCGCCTAGGCATGTAAGTCAAACAGAAATTTGTTTAATCATAATATGTGTTATAGAATAAATTATTTAGTAGTTTTGTCTTTGTAAAATATTGTTGTCTTTTTGGTTTTCTATTACAATTCTTAGTTATTTGTTCTTTATTAAATGTTAATAAATATTAATGATTTTGTTGAAACCTTGCCAATAGTTTGGGCAGGCTTATTGTATTTAGACACTAGACAGAATATATCAATTCTGGCATGCTTTTAGAATTAGTTATCTTCTGAGATATGAAGATTAAACCCCTTAGATATAGTAAATATCTTGGGTTGGTAGTATTTATGAAAATTGTTTCTGTTGCATACAAAAGGTATGGCATTTTCTATTGTTTATTATTCTTGATGTCTGTTATTCTTTAAGGAATTGGTAAGAAGATACCAGGAGGGCAGAAAGCTTCTAAATAAAATGTTAACATAGTTGCCAATGAGTTTAAGTTTCCAAGAACTGATCTTCTTAATTTACATAATTTGTACTATCAAACAAAGAATTACAAGACGAAATATATACCATGAAGAAATAGTATTAATTTATGAACCAGCATTGTTGGAAATTTGTAAAATTTAATACTAGGTAGCAGATCCTACATAACTATGTCGGTTTTTGAAATGTTACCAAGTGGATTTTGATGATAATGATCTAATTGGAAAGCAGAGAAACATTTGGTTTTAATATGATGTTGTTCCATCTTATTATGGCACACAAGTTCGAAGGTTAGACAGAAGATTATGACAGGTGGACGGGTGCAGGCGGCTCATTTTATTGGTTAATCCGATTACTTGACTTAAATTGACAATGAAAAGTGTGTAAACAATTTAAGAAAAATGTAAATATCTTAAAAATATTCCACCGTACTACAACTTCGTATAAATTCATTTATCTCGGCAGATTTTGGTGTCTCATCTTTCTATGTATTGATTCATTTTGTTCGTATTTACTTGGAATATGTCACTTATTCAAGAATTTGTTCTATACCCTTTTAGGGGTACAGTTGTGAGCCTGGCATAACTTGATTTATATATGTAAATACTAGTAAATGAACATTTAGGTCTTTACAAGTAGGTTCCTATCATCCTATATCATTGTGTTCCTGCATTCATTTACTGTTAAAAGAAAATGTATGTCAGATTTAGTTATTAGCCTTGTTTATTTTTATATGTTTAGTGTGTTTTTTAATAGAGTTCTATAAATTAAGGAAAACATTTTTGAGCAAGTGGCTATTTGTGATATTTAAAATTTGTGATTAATAGTATAGGATATGTTTATAATGGATTTATTGTTAAAAAAGTGGCACGTTTAGACAAATAAATATGTATATGATATGATTTTTAACTACGAACTCCTCACTCCGAAACATTTTTCTGGTTACGACCTTGCTTATTTGAACCGTCAAATCCATTCTTATTAATAATCTAATTCTCGTTTGCTAAAGGACAACCATTACATCTCTATATTGAATATCCTGGTTTTACGTAATTTGGAAGATTTCATGTAAGTTTATTAAAACTACTTGTGTTTTTTTAAAGTGGCTCACTAAAATGATAGCACTAGTAAATTTGTTCAATTTAATAAATAATATTTTGATCATACATACCTCCATTATAGTAGTTTGGATACGCTCCTGGATAACCTCCGAAACCTCCCTGGTAACCTGGATAACCGCCGCCATGGCCCCCTCCCGGATAACCACCATTGTAGCCTATTCCCGGATAGCCACCTTCATAGCCACCACCAGAAGAGCCTTGGTTCCCGTGGTGACCTCCAAAGTGCGGTTTCAGTAGTCCAAAGCCGCCGAGCTTCCTACCGCCGCCGACGATGTCATTGGCGGTGTCGTCATTATTGTATCGCTGGCCTTTACTGCCGGTAATCACTAAAATAGCACACAGTAGTGTGGTTGTGATCTGGAAGGCCAAATGGTAATTTCGAATCTTGGATCAATATAACATGTAATATAATTGTGGAATTGTCTTATAATTGAGCGTCGTTGAAACGTGTAAAAAATACTGGTTTTATTTTTAATATTGGTATATAAAAATATTTTATTTGGTATAGTATATATAAAAAGGTTTTATTTTTATTTTTTTTTTGTAATTACTGGTTTTATCTTTTTGTAAAACATTACTTTTAATTTGAGGTATTCAGATTTGGATGAGTAAATTTAACACAGAAACTATTTTATTGTCTGTTATATAGACTCGTTACTATATATGATGTAGTGGAAAAACTTTTTGTCGTGAAAATCCTTGTCATGTTTTATGTTCTATCTGTAACAATTACATGGTATAAAGTGGGTAATAATTACCTGGTGTAAAGTTAATATGGTCCATAATGAACAATTCTTTTATTATAAGGACTTATGTCAAATAAAAAGTGTGATAATTAACTGAAAATCTTAGAATATAGATTAATCCAGAAGGCGCATACGCACAAATCTCTTCGCGGTCGTGGTGAAGCTAAAAATCGGTGGAGGGGGCACCGCACGCTGCCTACTAGCGATCCCCCCCCACGCGCACGGTGTTACCAGTAGAATAAATTTACCCACCAACTTCAGGAAATCGACCCATATAAATATGAAATATTATTAAGGCCGCCATGTTAAATTTTCGTACATGCTTATTCTTACCACAACCAATAGCCAAAGTAGATTAAAATTATTTAAAAACTTTGTCACATTTTACCATTTTATTGATTAAAATGAGTATTAAAAAATATTATCATTAAACATATGTGTGTGTACGTGTGTGCGTGGACGTATGCGCCTTCGCGTGCGCATGTACGTACGAGTGCGTACGAGTATGTGTTTACACATTGATTTACAAAATTATTTTGGTAATTCTGCAAATAATTTTTTAAAATAATTTTAAACAAATAATAAAATTAATTTTAAACAAATCAAGCTATGATTTACAAATAAAATTTTACATTTTTCAGTATCGAGCAATTAAGATGTTTTAATTCGGGTAAACGATTTTTTAAAAGGTGACAACACCAATAAAAATGGCGCGCTTTTGTTACTAATAATCTACTTCGATATTTTAAAATTGCATAGTTAATTGAAAATGATATTAAGTAATAGTATTTATATATGAAAAGTAATCCCCATTTGTTTCTTTTGCAGTCCAGTGACATTTTTGCAGATGAGAATAGCATAAGCCGGCATTTTAAGCGATATTGTCACGTAACCTTTCAGATCTGTGTTTTAAATTGCACTGACAGCCGTGTTTT
Source organism: Druceiella hillmani (assembly GCA_039881145.1). NCBI lineage: Eukaryota > Metazoa > Arthropoda > Insecta > Lepidoptera > Hepialidae > Druceiella > Druceiella hillmani. The sequence continues at coordinate 14,071,424 of JAYKKI010000028.1, read as the reverse complement.
GATATTACGCATTTAATGTGTAGTTTTTTGGACACACTATCGCGCGTTTTCTCGCCTTCTGGAGTACTCATTATTCTAAGCTAAAAATATTACTAATATATATTCTAAATCGAGAATAATACAAATATAAGGGAAACAGCAACAACCATATAGGATATTAAATTTATATTTGAAAAATATTTGCGTTGTGGGACGTATCCATCTGCTTTCGATCGCATTCATTCGTGCGAGTAGCTTCACTTCCTCGCTCTCTGCGCTTTGTACCATGTTCGCGCCATTTTTGACCGATCGTTCGTTCACTTTATTGAGATTCCATTCATTATTTCGCTGATATTTTCAAAAAATTCCGTGACATCAAGATGAAAACAAAGTACATATTATAATTGGAAATATCACTACGTTCTGTGATATAGTTCGTTTAGCTGTTTCGAAGTCTATTCATGATAAGGAAAGGCAGATAGATAGACATCAGAATTATCGGTATAATTAATATATAATAATTAATAATAGTATATATATTGGTAATAATAAGTATATATATTGATAAATATTATATATTAACTGGGAAAATGTTTAGCACATGAACTTATACTTCAAGTATATTACGTAATAGGTTTTATACCTTTCATCATTTTTTGAGGTTATTTAAATTTCGTACGCAAACATTTTTATTTATATCTTAATTTTTTTATAGCTGAATAGTCAGGTGACATTTATTTTATCTTTGGACTACGATTTATTCATAATTTGTTTATAGTTCCAAAAACTATTTTTTGAATATATGCAAAATAAAGATAGAAAAGTCGATGCGAGTTTTTTGCCATTATTCTTTTATTATACTCAGTGGTGGATTTAATTGAAATGGCGCCCTAGGCCCGTGCTAATATGCCGACTTTTTTGTAACTTTTAATTATATATATTAATAATTTTTGCATATTAATATTTGTACATATTAATAATTTTTCCGCCCACCAAATTTTGCCGCCCTAGGCTCAAGTCTCACGAGCCTAGACCTATATCCGTTACTGACAATACTTACGTGTAGATAGGCGTATTCATGTTACCAGTAGCGCTGAAGTATTGGTGACTGAATCTATCGCAACATGCGAAGGAAGTTTACAAGACGAATTTTTGGTTCTGTTGTAGTAGACAGACATAAAATCGATATAGTGCAAGTAATCGAAACATTGCGTAGAATTAAACGAGTGTATTTCTTGTTTTTTAATTATATTTTAGCTGTACGTACAAGGAATATTTATAAATTCGTCATGTCTCTTCGTCCGTCCGCTCATCTGTCATAGTGCTAAAGTTTCTATCGTTTTAGACGTATGTATATACAATGTTTGCGAGTAGGGGCTTCAGAAAGAGATTTCTATTAATATGAAGGAAAATATTTAAAACTTTATTAAGACTGCGTAATTTAAAAGGAAAGATGAAACCCTTTTAAATTTATTACGTGTTCGTATGTCACAGCAGTTTTTCTCAGAGACCGCTTAATGCAGAAAACTTAAATTTGGCACAGAATAAAGCGAATTAACCCGCACATACACCAGTAACGTAAAACATCGTACAAAAATATAATCTAACGGGAGGGGTTAAATTGAGCTTGCGGGGGAGGGTTAAATTGAGATTTTTTTCAAATATTATATTTTCATAGTATGAGATAAGTTCGAAGTAGTATATTTCAGAGATATACTAAAAATATGCCAAAACGTATGTTCACCACCTTAGTTCCGAAACTATTGAGTCTAAAGTTACGAAAGAAACATGGTTTTTAGAAGCCTACGCAACGGTTGTCGAAAAGTTATACCGTCGCGTAGGAAGTCAAAGGTTTTGAGATATTCATGGTGTTACAAATGTTCCACCCGCGTAATAAAATTAGATATTATTGAATATTTATTGCGCTAGGAAGTCAATTTTAGTGACATTTAGGATATATAAAGTAATTTCATTTCAAATAAAGTATGGAAACCTCATGCGCGAGCCAGATACGTACTTAGACATTTTTTTTAATGTACATCCTCATACACGTAAAGAGGAAGAAAAAAATTCTTCGTTCGCACAGGCTATCGTGTGGAGCTTTAGCGGATACCTAACTCTTCTAAACATCGGTTAAGTATATCAGATATAAATAAAAAAAGATAAATATTATATGTCATATAAGATATATGTCACGTCACGACAACATGCTCTGCCGCGTACGTTATGATGAAGTAAATACAGAAATCTGACTATTCACTGACTATCATAACATCATTATTATATCAATCGAGTCGGCCGCACAGTTGAACGTACCTAGGTAGAGAATAACTTAATAAGTACGTCGTGTAATTGGGAAAAAAGTCAAAGTTTCAATGACCGGGTGTCACGTAAGACATAAAAAATATTCACTTAGATAATATATAAAGATTGTTATAATTTTTTATTGAGCGTCGACACAATTATATTTCTTGAAGCGGAAATTATTATTTTTGTCGCGTCTATTATACAAATTGACTGAGTTTTTTTTAAATAAATGTGTGCATGTCATTTACCTACATTTTTTTGGTGTTAATATTAATGTGGATTGACACGATATGTAGGGTATAAGTTTCGTAACAAGTATCTGTAGGTAACAATATTGCAGCCGAATAAAACTTTTCGAAAAGTTCAGAAGTTTGGAGTCAAAGTTTGGAAATGTATTTCCAAATACGACGTAATAAATAATATTCCATTTTATAAACATTCCAATGCATTTTTATTTTTATTGAGCACTCAGGCTATTTCAGTTTAAAAGGAAATATGACTAATATTCTTTTGCACCTTAGTTCAATTGCTATTCAATCATTTTTGTTTTATCTGTCAAATGCTGTCAAAGCTTCGATAAAAAATTGTACTTAAATTGCATGTTAATTAAGGTTAGTTTAATACTTAAGAAGTTCATAATAGGCCAGAATAAATAATACTTAACTAACATTTTAAATATTACGTCGTTTAAAGAAAAAAAATTTTAATTTTAAATTTTCTGTGAATTTGTTTATGAACATACATCTTTACAAATGTATTCTTTGGTTTCTGAAAATAAGTTGTAAGTAGAATATTTTCACAAATAATGTCATAAAAGGACGATACTCTTAGTGAATATAGGCAAAAGTATCGCAACTGATTCTGTAACGTAAAAAAAGTCAATGACATTCAAAAGAGAATGTAAAAAAGGCTTCAATTAAATTTATGTTTGGCTGTTAAGAAGTTTTTGACGTTCAGAATTTAAAAGATTTATTCAAAGTATCCCAGGATATAGAAGAAACAGAAAGGTATCATGGAGAAAAAAGAAAACGAATTTAGTTCACTCTGTTCAAGTACAAAATGGTTATGAATTTCATAATTTCACTGAATTATGAAATTTTTCTTTCGGTTACCTAAGGCATCGACGTATAAAAACATTAGATGGATAAAATTATTGTGATTGAAAAAGTAAAAAACTAAAACAATAACAAAAACAATATTTTTAAAAGTAAAAAGCTTTTACTTTTGTGATTGAAAATGATTTGACTTTGTAGAAATGTACTATATCGTATTTTGTTAATTTTGATTTTTTCAGAGCTCGGTGCTACTAGCATTCAATAGGTCATCGGTCGCATTATTTTTTTGTCAACGTTTACGTCACGATTATTATTTTTTTTAATTTAAGTAACTACAAATAATGCGATTAATAATTTCAGTTGTTAGTGCGATCAAAAGAAATATGAAAAAAATGTTTATGCAGTGAGTGGGAACACGATTTTAATTTCTGCCTTAATATACACGAATACACGTATATGTTTGTAAGGGCTTATATGTCTTTTATTTTATTGTTTATATTTCTAGCAATATTGAGACGTATATTATACATATATAGTATATTATACATTCACTTTAATACTATTTTTCTTAATACTATCTAATTTTAATATTATTATTTTTAATAAAATGCAGCCGTAATAATAATATAAAAGGTAATGTAAAGGAAATATGGGATTAACTTGAGATTTTCTTATTATCATACCTTTTGTAAAATCGCGGCCTAAACGTGAAAATTGTGAAAATTAAACAATGCGACGTACCCGCATTGTGCATCTGTCAATTTGAACATGCTGAAAAATTCAGTTAGTTTATTTACTTGTTGGACATATATTTTGAGCATTTTATTGAGGGACTTGACATAATATGGGACTTGTTATTCTTAAGTTAGTTTAAAAAAGAATCTTTGGAAATATATGGAAAGTTGAAAAGTTTTAGAACTCAATATAGTGGTAGCCAAAAGTCTTTTTTTTGAGAAATATCAGGTGATTACCAGTTTTAAATTATCCCATAATTGTAAAGAAAAGATTTCGGTACTGGAATTTGTTTCATTTTATACTTTTAGATCTTACATTCGGGACATAAAACATATAATCACGAATCAAGGCCTACCATGACCATTCTGTAATCTCTATCTATATTTGTGATTAATAACAGGGTGTTCACGGTGCAAGTGTGCACTGTGTATAAAAATATCTGATTAATGTATGCCAATATTCTCGGGTTGAGAATAAGTTGTTAACGATGTTTGTTATTTATAAAAAAATTGTTTTAGAGAAATACAAATTACCATACGCCAATTTGAACGTGTGACTTCGAAATGCACATGATATATTAATATGATCATAATATATGATCAAATTCAAGTAATTCTGTAAGCAAGAGAGCGCGATCCCAGAAATTTAATTTGATGAACAATATTTATGGGTCTCTCTAGAATAACAAAGTGTGGAAAAGAGATAGAATATTCTCTTTTCAGTTTAATTATTGAAGGCATCTTGACGTCACGGAATTTACACATCACGTGACTAAGTAGTTTGATGACTGCAATAACAGTCGATTTTTTTTAGCTTAAAACACTTTTTCGTGGAAAATATCACAATCATAGCTTTAACAGATATATTTTGGAATAATTTTAAATAATTTAAAAAAAATTGTCAAATATTCTAGTAATTTGCCCAAGGTTTTGCTTTCGACTATGAGTTTGTGAAAGTTTGGGAAAATAAATAATTAAATAGGTAAATTGGCGACATTGGTGCTGATTTTAAATATTGAGAGAAAAATGTATCTGAAACTATATACTATGGTTCGTTTTGGTTTGCAATGTTGATATATTTTTTAATTGTATATAAAGTATTTTTTGTCAACACCTAATCTTATAAGAAATACCACCTAATCTTATAAGAATACGTGTTTATGTTGTTATAAATTTAGATAGAATTGAATATTACTTTAGCCTACAGTACAGTAGTTAATTATTGACAGACAGGGCTGCGATTTTGAATTGAAAAAAAATGAAGAGGAAATAATTTTAATTAATTTTTGTATATTACAATAATTTTTGCATATAAACGGAGAAAATGAGCAGAGAAAAACAGAAAGTATTAAAAATAGGAAATACCAGTTATAAAGGTTTGAATACAATTTTCATTAGTTCAATGCATTCTGAGCGTGTTTATTACTGTTCAATAAATACTTCGTTTATATTTTTAAACGTATGTGTCCGTGACTGTGTGTCTGTGCGCATTTCAAACACAGATGTCGGCTCGAATCTTATAATTTTTATCAGAAAATAACACTTGAAGTTCCACAACGTCAGTAATTTAGAGCTTTTTAAGACTAGGCTGTAGATGCGACGTTCCAAGATGTCACATAGGACTTTAGGGACAATTCATTGAGGGACGCTCTAGCATTTCAATAGCTATTTTTGAATTGTAGTAATTTTAGTAATGGATACATATACAAATTTGAGGATAATAAAAACTTAGTGGGAATATATTTAAAATATACGTACCAAAACGTTCATTTTTCCGTGTTCTTCAATCAATGCACAATTATGTGAATTTTCTTTAATTATTTAACTAATTTATCTCAAAAGATATTAATACACTAAAAGTGCGTGCAGCTCGGTCCACCAGTTTGGTGACATTGACTCGTTGTCATGCACGACGCTCTTTTTATAAGAACCGACCGAGATTCGCGTTTTTTAATGAATATTATCGTATTTCATGCATATAAGGTCGGATGACCTTAGAGGCTAGTCCGCCTTTTTACGGCATTTTAATTAGGTTAAACAACCTTATTCTATGATGCTTTGTTATGAGACAAAGTTGAAATTAGCCATGAGTAGTTTGCTCGTCAGGTTAAGTTTATTGCAGTAGAGGAAGACGGCACTGGATATGTAGCCATACATGATACCTTGTTTCTGAAATTCAGTTGTTTTTTTTGACGTAATCAAGCCAAAGTTTTGTTATGTATCTTTGTCTAATTATTTGTATAAATACTTTTAACAAATGTGCAGCTTTAAACAATGATTTGTATCTTTCTCATTATATTTTACCTTATTTCCTGAAATAGTTTAAGTGTGTAAAATATTAGCTGTTTCTTTTGAAAGATCTTGTAAGTTATACAGCGTTCATTTTATGAAAAAAATTACGATTAATTACCGGTGAAGTTCAATGCAAGGGATTTAATTTCTTTTTATTACAATAAAAATGTCCAGTTTTTACATTTCTTTAGTTAAGTCAAAATAAAGGTTTCGATCGTTCTTTAAAATATTACGAATATGTATGTAAATTATCAATAATATTTATAGTAATATTAATAGTTTTTAATTTTGTATTTTTATTTGTAATTCGAAATACGTAACTTAATTTTAATAATGCTTTTATGGAAAAATAGCCTAGAAATCTGCTTAATATTAGACTAGACTATTGCTTTATTTTGCACAGTAATTTAAAAAATAAACGGTCAGCTACGCTGCACTGTCATGAAAAGAAATCTTTTGTAACGTCGCAATAAAATTGTATTGTTTCTTGTACAGGCTTATATTCTTGGACGTCCTCGCCGGATGAACGATTATTTTAGTCTATAAAGTATACAGAAACATAAAAATTTTCTACGAACTACGTGAGTAACCACTTCCAGTCAAATAAAAAAAAAATTAAGACACAAATTGTTAAAATAATTAAAGTAATAAAGTGGACAGAAAAGAAAGCTAACATTGGAGAAGAAAGGAAATAGTGAGAAAGGATCAAGACTGCAATCACTTTTTGAGACAAAATGTTGTGTACAGTGAAGGTGTAGTCATGGAAAGTATTATATTTGGCAAATAGGAGAGTGATGCAGGATTCACAATGTTATCCTAAGCTTTGAGTCGACAATTAGGATAAGACCAATTCTAGGGTGCTATAAATATTAAATATATGTTTGCTTAGAATATACAAAGATAATCAGATTTTTCTCGGCAAAACGAGTTAGACATGTTGTTAAGTTTACAATATAAGAAGAACGTGGAAAGTTTATAAAAAATCGTTTGTTTTTGAGAAAATCAAATTATAATATGCACGCACATGCACACCTTCGCGTATTCGCACATACATCTACACTTACACAAAAGTAGTATGCGCACCCGCGTGCGCTTTTTCAAGTATATATGCACACGTACCTATATACGAACAAATGCTAGCTTTCACGGGCGAATACGCATTCTTGCACACATTTACACACATATAAGAATGCGTTTTCACACAAGCACATATACGTACATATTTTATTTTCGTCTTCTTCGCTTTCGGATTTCGAATTGTTGGGAGTACTTCTTACGTTGTCTGAAAGTGGAAAAGTGATAACCTGAGATACCAATCACCTTGTCTTTCTGCAATTAGAGGGGGTTTGTTACCATGATTAAAATAGTGTGTCATTACACTATTTTAACCATTAGACGAAGTAAAATGAAATACCTTGAGCGAGTAACCCACATTACGTAAGTTCGTAAACAAGTACGTGATCGCGGGTTTTACCGGAGGACACCCGCCCGTATTTATTATTTAAATGTTACAGAATATGGTTCGATATTCTAACATAAAATTAATAGATATGTACTGATGACGGTATAGATAAATGTCAATCAATCTAGAAGTTGAGATTGCTTGACCAATTAGTGATTTCATCTGTACGTATTTAGTTTTACAGTTTAGGCTAGTTTTATTTCGCTAGCCATTTTACAAAACTGTAATTTTATAGTTCATTCACGGTTTATTTCTAAATATAAAACTATTTATATTATTTATATAAAACTATCTATATTATTTATTATATTATACTATTTATATAAAACTATATATATTATTTATTACTATAGTTCTAGATTTGACCTTTAGCTTTTTTTAAAAAAGTCGCTTGATGTTTATACTTCATATACGTGAAAAATCTTATGCGTGACATATGACATAGTATTTAATTTTAAATTGTACCGAGAATTTTTGGACTTATTATGGAGAAAGAAAAAAATAAAATAAAAGAGAGCGAGGAGTTATTTTCTCCTTCTTTTCTTATTTTCATCTTATTCGAGCCGTTAGTGCAATTGTGCTGAACCTAATAAATATTTTTCAAAACATTGGACTATTTTCTGAACAAATACTTCTTTGAACATGTTGAAAGATTTTGGAAGCAACTAGCCTTTGTACGAATATACGCATGCCTTCAATGGTCACGTGGAAATTTCTTTCCTTGCTCTTAATTCTAATCTCTCTTTAACTATACCGTGTCAATACATAAAATTGTTCAAGCCATTATGAAGTGATTCAAGTTTTTGTTGTTTTGTTAACATCATATAACCAAATGACTAACTTTTAGTCTTTCACATAGTTATATTTTCAAAATTAAGCAAACAGTAAGTTTGAGTCGAAGATACTGCTCCTCAAACTCGTCAAACCTATACACACACATACACAAACACAAACACACACACACATATATATATATATATATATATATATATATATATGTGTATATATATATACATATATACATATATATATATATATATACATATATATATATATATATACACATATATACATATATATATATAAATATATATATATATATTTCCATGGTAATTTTTACCTTGGAAAATTGTTTACCTTTCATTTGTTAATAAATTATATTACTCGCCTTGGTTCGAAGTCGACGATGGGTAATCGGAGAGGTTATAAAATTATCGACTTCACAGTACTTCACAGTACAGTGATCCAAATGTCTTACGAATGTAAAAGCCGCTTGTGATAGTTACGTATTTTGAATAATTATGTTAGTTGTTTGAAACAATATGTTTTTATACGTCACAATTGAATGCCGTTTCTTAATTTAATTTCGATTTTTAAACTAAATCCAAAAATTACCGAGGTTCAGTGAAGGAGTTAAAAATGTAATCATCAAGTCGATGCCCATTTTTAGGGTTCCGTATCCAAAGGGTGTGAAATCTAGTGTTATGGCAACATCTGCCCCTCTGCCATAGGCTTTTAAATTCTAAACGAAATAAGATAGGAGTTTGAAATTTACGTGTAACATATAGTTCATTGTACTAATTATTATAAGGCTAAATGCTATTTAAAATGATTTAAAATGTTATTTTGATGAAATTCCCATGACTGTAAACGGTGCAGTTTTTGCGTGTACATGTGATGTATTATTGAAAAACTCTTTGTGTAGAGTACATATTTATATATTGTTTTCTAAGAAAAAGATCGATTTGATGGAGCATTTAACGCTGCTATTTTAGACCTATTTTGTTACTAGGTAATCTCAGAGCACTTAACATGCTTATTTCTCATTTGTTTTTAATCAATGACTTTGAAATTGTGAAGGACTGAACGGACTGGAAATAGATATATTGTAGTTATGTAGTTATCTTCGGAGTTACAATAACAATATTTATCAAATTCGTCTAATACAACAATGGCTTAAATTCTCACTTAAATTAATAGAATAAAATAAAAATACAGGAAATTCAAATAACGATGAAACACCTATTTAATTAATATTAAAGTATGAGACTAATTCGATAGCTTCATGAGACGGTATATCTCTTTAAGAAAATATTGCTTCTCTTGAAGGGAACTCAGGAATCAGGGCTGTCTATTAGCATCAAAAGAGATTTAGCTACTTTGATATATTTAAATTTTCGGAAATATTTTCCAAAATGTTTCAATATTTCCCTTAAATTTTACTTATTGGTTGTTGTTGATATTTTTAAAACGAAATGAGGGAATAATATTTTTGATAAGAAAGTATAACTTTTCAACAGCTGGGGTAAAAAAGCTAAGTTCCTCTTTAAAAAGTTAGCCGTGGAAAACAGTGAGATAAAAACAGTTAAGCTCTTGCAGAACTTTGCTAGAGAAGTGTAGATGAGTGAGTTAAAGTTTTGCGTCTAGATTTATTAGATATTCAAAGAAGTCAAATTTACAGCATTAATTAGAGTGGAGGTATGGGAGTATCAAAAAAGCTGCGAAGTTTTCAGGTAAAGGTGTGGTGTGTCCATAATGATGTTTGTAACTTGATGGTGCATTACCGTGCATTCGTTTATATTACCGTTTATATTTATAAAAATAAACTTTAATTCAATTAAGAAACCAATTGAATAAATGCCTAAAACCCCTGTGCAAACATTATGAATTATAATTTATATATTATTTTTCAAATTATAATCGACTGAAACTTTTACAGAATTCAAAACAGAAATAGCATTGATAACCATCTGTACCTATTGATACAAATATTACTTGAGAATTCTAGGAATTTTTGAGTCCATAGTTTTAGTATTAAAACATGTTAGGTCTGTCTAGCAAAACGTTTTGTTCAGCTAGACAGACATAACATGTTTTGTTTTGTTAAGCGAGTCGGACCATTTTATACAAATGCCCTGAACAATACCGCAGACAGAGAAAGCAACGATACAAGGCTTCTTCCACGAATTGAAACCTATTATATGCTTATTTCTTATATAACTATTGTCTCCTTGCTCTATGTCAAGGCAAGTATCATATGATCAATTCAAACATTCAACGCGTGGGAAATACAAAAACACGTAATGTACCTGTTTCTATAGCACCATGTCACAGCTGAGTTTAAATTCGCAACCTAGCTTCTTATATGTTTGTGGTTGGTACGTATGTTCATATAAAATATTCAGTCGTTTCAATTTGCAGTTTTATCCGTTTTTATTTCTTTGATATAATCTAAAATTAATTTTTAATTCAAAGGGGAGCCACAAATAGATTAAAAGCCAGTACGTGATTGTAATATATATTCGTATGTAGAGAAAAAAAACCATCTATTCAGGTTCACAGGAAGCTCTTGAAAGTAAGTTTATTTTTGCGAAATTTTATTTGGTGAATATATGAGGAATAATGTTATTGTGATAGCAGAAAAGAAGTTTTTTGCTTTTTAAATCATTAAAAAGTACACAAAAAGAGTGTTTTAGACACTTTTATAAATTGTTTACGTTAGTTAGAGAAAAAGTCTTAGAATTAGAAACCTTTAATTAATAAATTAAAAAGTTAGTAATATATTAGTAAATAAATAGAAAAAAAACATTTATTCGTTCATTTTCACAATTATCACGACATTTCATTCACTTAAATTTTCAAACTATACGATACTTTTTATCACGTACAGTACGATAAATAGTAAGCCCATAGTATATTATTTTTGAATGAGATAAGAAACGTCACGTAACTGTAGTACGTAATTTTAAAATAATTTTAATTTTAAAAATTGGTAACAACGCGTGAAGTTTAATAAGTTAAAAATGTATAATTTTTATTTTTCTCCCATATTTATTTTTTTAAAAGTGTAATGAAAAAATATAGAACCAGACAAACCAAGAAAAAATTAGAAAATAAATATAATAATATAATAACAATTATTTATACGAACAATTATTTAAATGAGATATAAGATAGTGTTTAATATTGATTACGTTAACAAGTATAATGAACGGTCATGCATATTTTTCCTCTTTAAACTTAAAAAATGGATTCTTTTTTCTCTAATTTAATTTTTCGAAAAAAAAATCAAATGATATTTTTTATCTTAATAATAGGCTATTAAAGCGAAAACTTTCCCCATAATCTTGTTTTTGAGAAGGTCGCTGTATCAGATTTTTGCCTTCAGAATAAAAAAAAATTATTTTGAACATACAAACGAACGAAACATCTGAAGATATTCTCTAGATATCTATTTTAATGAGATTGGACCGTTAATTCAAGTCAGTGAAACGAGCCACCCGATCTTGAATTTCTTATTCATTCTTTCTTTATTCTGAATATTGTTCGAAGGTACGAAATATGCTTTCTAATATTAAAATATAATATCTAAAGACAATTCGAAGACAGAAAGTATAATAAATTTGGAGAATGAATAATTTTTTTATTCACGAGGATGGTACAATAATCAGCGTGTATTTATTTCAAGAAAATGGGTCTAGCTATTAACTGTACAAGTAAGTTATGATTCGTGAATTTCGTGAATTCGTGAATTACAAAGATACATACACCCGTGTCCTAGTAGCTCTTTCTTTTTTTCTGACTATAGCGCTTAGAATCATTGTTGATTGAAATTAATTAATTGTTTTTTAATTCTGTGAGTGAAAGTATTGGTTAAAAATGTCAACGCGTGAAATTAATTAGGTTTCTAATCTCAAAAGGAAAAATGAAACCTTTACAAGATTATGCACGTGTCCGCCCGTTGGTCCGTTATAGCCTTTTTTAAACTTGGAATTTAACATAATTATGAAATATATTAACCCTCATATATACATACACACAAACACACCCACACACACACACACACACACACACACACACATATATATATATATCCATATCAATAGTTAAAACTGAAAAATATTCATATGGGAATAGCATTGGTGTAAAGTTTTTTTTTTCATTTAAAGCGTCGTGTAGGAGGTTCATTTATAAGGATTCGAAAACAATTTCAGTAATTTATATAAAATAATTTTAAACATATAGCTGAAAATATTCCGAAAAATATATTGTCCTCTCTATCTCTGAAACTGTCAAAATTATTAAGAAAATAGCGTTGCTAAAGATTTTCTCGAAAACTGAAGGGTTATTCTAAATTTAGGTATTTTACGCCCAATAAAGATAGAAAAAGAAGAAACCAATTAATATATTTGCATGAGAAATAATGTTAATATTAACATTATTTTAGGTGACATACTATGTAGTCTATATAATATTTGTACGTATCTAAGTGTCTAATGAAGCCCTTATAGTGTGAGTTCTATTCGCACTTATCAAATTATTAGAATTCAGTATAGGTAAATTATAAGCCTAGCTTCATTAATTAAGATGTATTTGATCAATTGATTGACACACATAATTTACCAGCACAAATACAAGACTTCATAAGGAAGCGATTCCGTTTATTACTTGTAACAGATGGGGAAACTTAGTATTAGTTCCTTGCGCCATCGAAACGCAAAGTTTATTCCAAAACATTTCACCTATAGAATTCCAGATAGTAACAATTATGGTAATAATTCTGTGATCTCACTTTATGTAAGTCTGAGTAGAAATAGGAATTCATAGTTCCACCATTGGTACAGGTTTATGTGTACGGTCGGACGTGTTTTGCCGAGTTTGCAAGTTTAATTGGACCAGATTGCTCCTGCCTGGTGTGCATGTGTATTATATTGATATTATACAACTAAATGTTTTACTTAATGTTATGAACATTTTTGGGTGGTTTGTTTTGGTGATAAGATTGATATCTTAATAATTTATAATAAAACTTATCAGTGCCAGTCGAATAGTCCAGTATTCGACATACAGTATTCGAAGCATTAATTTAGTGATCCATAGTTCGATAAGAAATTAACCGGTATTCGATTCGCTATAAAGCGACGAATAAACCGCGTGGATATACTAAGCTACTCGCGACAAAGTTAGCTGCCTAGTCATTCAATAAGGTTTTCATGCAATTTTCAATAGCTTGAGTGCTTATATCTTTTTAAACCATTAACGCAAGTTGACTAAAATAATTTTCCATTAAAGTTTTTATTAATTGATGTTATGATAATTTTTTTTCAGGTTATTCATATACGTAGTTAATAACTTGCGTGCTTATATATTTTTAATCCATTAACGCAAGTTGATTTAAATAATTTCCCATTAAAGTGTTTATTAAATGACGTTATGATAAATATGTTTCAGGTTATTCATATACGTAGTTAATAACTTGCGTGCTTATATATTTTTAATCCATTAATGCAAGTTGACTAAAATAATTTTTCATTAAAGTGTTTATTAAATGACATTATGATAAATTTCTTTCATGTTATTCATACACGTAGTTAATAAGTTAGTTTACAATGCACATCGTTTCGAAGGTCCATATCTTGTGAAAGAGACACCGTACTAGAAAATATTACTAGACATTTTGGATTGAATTTTAATAGACTTATTTACTCACAGTAATCTCGAGAGAAAATAAAATCCATGTGAGTCTGTTAACACTCATACAATTTGACGCAATTGTGATGATTCTAAAACTTTCTTTCGCGCTACTACAATAACTTAGAGAAAAAATAATAATAAAAAATGAATTTGAACTAACATGTTTCCAAACATTTACTGCCTTTTTCCTTTTGAAGTATTGATGGAAAGACTCATAGTTTTTAAAATTTAATTAAATATTAATAAAATTTTGGTGATATCTTAATTTGATAGCAATTTTGGCGACATATTAATTCAATGGATCTCTTAAAGTTTCGTATATAACCAAGCGGGCAAAATATATTTTTTAACATCTCAATATTATCAATGTATGTTGATTTAAATTTCGGGTGAGCGTTTCTTTTCTATTTTGTGACTGATGTCATTGTGTAACTATTTATAATTATTAATCGGAAATTGTAATAAGCTGGAGAAAAGGAAAGAATTCCCCCATGGCCTTTTCTGTCAATTTCTATGCTTTTTCAATCATTAATTATAAATATATTATAAAGTCATATTGCACACATCTTAGAAAAAATAAAAAAAGAGTGTAATTTAAATAAAAGCAGGGACAAATTTTTAACAACTGTCATAGTTTGTCAATAATAAACACAGTACACAAGTTGCAATTACTAAATTTGTATGTAAAAGAAAAATCCCTATTTAAATTATGACATTAAAGTAAACAAAATTAAATCGATAAAAACAATTTAAATCGGCGCATCACTAGACTGATGTATTAATAAGAAAATTACATTGACAATAATACTAGTAACTCGTCTGCTCTTCGCGCGAGTAAAACCATACATATATTTCCACATCTTCGAATTATCTTTATTTGGGATGCATCGATGTGGGTGTCCTAGTATCTGACAAAAATGAAGTATTGTAGTTACCGACAGACAAATTATAAATGCGATATTGAATTAAAATTTTTTATTCAGAATTAAATTTGTTTACTGGAGAGTTATAAAACTACCTTTTAATGTGATTTTTTTCAATAAGCATCTAAACACTATAGCATGTGTGTGTGTAATATATAAAAGATATTTAATATATATATGTATATATATATATATATATATAAAAGATATAAAATATACAAAGCAAAAGATAAATTTAAAAAAAGGTTTGCTTTGAAAGAACTTATTGATATATTGATTTGAAAGATATTATTGATGTAAATATACGTCAAAAGATGAATATCCAGTAAAAAACGGTTATCCTATCTTAAAACTAAATTGTGAATCGATTTAACCGAGATTTTACTTGCTTGTCCGCAAACTTGCCGCTTGCGGTAACTTAACAAATGGTGATAATGGCTCCGAAATTCGATTCCGAATTAGTGCTGAGAACAAATAGCTTTTTCTGAAGTTTTTTCCGCCCTGGCTAATGCTGAAATATGTGTAAACGCGGCGATACGCTCTGCGAAGTTTGGAAGTTAAGACAGGTCGGTCACGTTTCGTTCTGCCCTAATGTAAGCGTGTTTAACCAATCAATTCCGTATTCAAACGGTATGTTAATATTGTTTAAAGTTTATTGTTGAGAGTAAACGTCATGAATTGTGAACGTCTGTGGTTGATGTATACGGAGATTACAAGCGTGAAGTTGAGGTAAACTTTAATAGGGAGCTCGGTAGTGTGATAGTTCAGCCTTAACTTTTCACCGCGATCTTATCATTTGAGAACGTGATTACGATGTTCGTGTGCGGGTTCGTTAGTTTAACTTCGCTAGCGTCACCGAAATCAATATCCGGTAAGTTTCGTTTCACAGGTGATATTGAATTTGTGTCACGATAATGGTTTGTCTAAATTAGAATAAATATTTGGCTAAGACTTATTGTTTATTAATAAATTTATTTGCATAAACAGTAACTTCGATGTCCATTGTTACGGTTTGTGCAATGACGTAGTTGGTGTTTAATTTAACGGTTTGCCTTACGTCATATCGCATATAAGTTATGTTTCGCCTAAAATTGTGCCAAGATTGTATCACCTAAAATTGTACTTGTATTTTATTTTAGTAAATGAATTTAATGCATTGTGTTGATGGGTTTTGGTGACAAGCACAGCAATATTTTTTCTGAAAATATGATGGGGTCATTTAGTTTCATTTATTTGAGAAGTATTTACATTGATATTGAAAAAAACCAGTTAAGTAACTCTCAGATCTCTGTCTCCATATTTTGATTATTGATATTAATATTTTTGCTAAGTAATTGAAACGATTTTTCTTAGGTTTCTTTATGCGCTCTACCTTTGACGTGAAGCTAAACAAAAGTAAGACCTACGTAATTAATTAAATTCCACATTGTTATTAGCGAAAATATGATTATAACGTATAAGAAGCTTGCTCATAAAATTCATTATTCTGTTTTTGATTTAAAAATGTGAAACTAATGAAAAGGTCTATAAAACGATGTAAAGGTAAAGTTAAATACTAGCTTGTTTTAGTTACAAAGACATCCTAGATAGTTTAAAATTAGGAAAAAATGTATTAATATTGAAATATTGACATCAGGCTAATAATTTAGTAATGCCATCTCTTGTGTTCCTTCTTAACTATAGCTGAGAGCTTGAAATTTATGACGATAATGGTTGCAGTGGCATTATGGCTATTTGTGCGAGTATCTCATCATTAAATTGATCAAGAATCATCTACGTGGTTTTGACAAAATAATTATGATTATAATTTTAATAAATGTTTTTATTAGTTTAATTTCTTTCTATTTTAGATTTGGATTTCGAGAAAGGGAACATCTGTTGTAAAGCTGAATTTTATAAAAAATTAAAAAAAAAATTATAAAAAAAACTCAGAACACAATCTCATTATCGTAATATTATATAATTAGTTTAATATCTATATTTGCTATATTATAATTTTTATTCAATTTAGCCAACTCCAGCGCAATTTTTTTGTATCTCTCGTTATCGAATTGTGATATTCGGTTGGCTTAATATATGATGTATGAACAAAATCGTTGAAAAAATGTAAAAATATATTTACATATTTTTTCACGGTTTTTGCCTTTCATAATGAGTAAGTATTGGTATTCTGACTTTATTTACATTTTTTTGGAAATATAATGCATTTTTGAAGTATAGATGACACACCTTTTCAGTTAAAATACGTAGTTTCCTTGTTTTATACAATTCTATATCTATTATTGACATTCATTCTACGAATGTATCATGGATTATTTTACTCAGATATATGTAGTAGATCAGATAGATGTAGTTGACGCATTTTGCATCGTATAACAATGCAAAATGCGTCAACTACAACACTACAATACTACATGTATTGAAGACAAATTCGTGATAAAGATACGGCGAGTGGTTTGTATTTGGGATTTCTTGTATAGTTACCTATGTCTAAGAAATAATTTTTAAAATAGTAGCACATAATTTTTTTTTTCTTGAACTGTTTTAACATTAATATGAGTCCTTCAAAATTTGTAATGGAGATGAATACGAAAGGTTTCGGACAGGTTATATTTTTAATTTTTTAAAGATAAAATGTTTGACATAAAATATATACTTCGAAATAGGGAATCGAACTCGGATTCCTGCGATTTGCCGTACAATCAAAGGCCGTAAGTTTTGTAATAAATCCAAAACGAAACGATTGTCAATTTATGTTATTATGAACAAAAAAATAAACGTAGGGCTGGGCTATCTCATCATTTAGTGCGAAACAGAAAAAAAAATTAAATTTATGGAATTTTCGATAATGACAACGATACAATGTATAGTCTATACTTCGGTAAACAATACGATTATTTCGAGAAATTTGTTTATTTCTAACCAATTTCTAAGTATGGAATAAATGAAGAAACGATTTTGATATTATTATTATTTGTAACGATTGGAGGTCAGAAAAGGTTCTTTATTTCAATTAATATAGTATTATTTACCAATTGAAGTGCAATTAAAAAACATGTCAATGACTAGTTTTATGGTTCGCTGGGCGGCCATCTAGTTAAAGCAATCAGCCGTGAGTACACTGTTACATTGAGAGTTGAGCAACGATATAGGAATGTTATTATAGGTAAATTACATTTATATAAATTTAATTTTAATGAAGGATTTATACAAACTGAAATAATGTAACTTATTAAATTGTTTTCTTACATATTTTATATCACATGTGAAATCACACGTGGTTAACGACACTATAAAATCAACTTAGAAATAACTTGCGTTAGTATATATTACTGTACAATGGGATATGTTTCAGCTAATTAACTTTTATATATTGTAAACAAAGTACATGTCCGTTTATAAATCACGTAATTATAATGAAGTCAGAAAAGGTTTACGTTTGTATGATTTTAAAAATGGGGTATATTTGACTTCTCCGCCATCAACTTATGGCGAGTGAACCAATATGAAGATTATTTGGAAAGAGTAATTTAAAGACAACAGATAGTTGTTACAGTTTATTATAAAAAAAATATTCGAAAACTTAGGTTATTTATTTTCATGATATCAACATAATCAGTAGTATTAAAACTTTCCTCATATCAAGTCATTCAAATGAATTGGTTTAGTAACTAATTATCACGTGATGAGATACAAACAAACATTTCTATCACTAAATGTATTATACACATTGTTTATCTCACATTTATACTAACCATTAGTATAAATGTTTCACTTATATAAGTCCTCTATTTTTGGAGTTATTTAATTCCTACAGCATCTCATAATTTCATTCTGACCGTATTTTTGTCCATAATATAAAATGTGGTGTCTTACTTACTAGACAAACAATTCTTTTAAACTTCGTATAAACGTAAACGTTCTTTTAAAAGCAACTATATCTTACCGTACATCAAATAACTATTCGTCCGTAATTTCCTCCGATTAACAAAAAAGGCAGTCATATTGAGAAAGCAAAGAAATTTCTTTTTAAGTTAGTAGTGACATTCTGCTACAGCTTAAGTATTGCACATTCAACGTTTCATTTACGTTAACCCTAGTTAGTTCGCACTTGTATTAGTCCATGTTTGTAGACAATCTTCATAAAATCTATAACTAATGTTTAAAGCAAATACTTATGTATTCGCATAATGAAGATGATATATATTCGCATAATGAAGATGATACATATAGCCAGGAACAAGTAAAAGCCAGCAACACATACCCAGTAACACATATACAATCGTGCTGGAACTAGTTACTACTGCAAGTATCAGTAAGCAAGTTTACCCTCTGTAAAGTATGTCATGTGCTACTTTACCGTCTGTAAAGTATGTCATGTGCTACTTTACCGTCTCTAAAATATGTCATGTGCTACTTTACCGTCTGTAAAGTATGTCATGTGATACATATCTGTAGTGTGTGCTGCATGCACATAACATACTTTATATGTCTGTAAAGTATGTCATGTGCATGCAGCACATGACGTACTTTACAGACGGTGCATCATGGTTTTTGAAGTGTGCTTTAGTCCTGTCGGTAATTACCATCTTGTCCAATAATGCTAAATAGCTAAATTTTCATTAGGTTTTGATTAAATTTCAATTGAAATCCATATTATACTGTAGTTTGTATCCGTTATTAACATTTTAATATAGTCATTACTTGAAAAATTATTTTTAATTTGGGGATTTTGTGTCATTTCGATGGTATTTCTTACGCATAAAATCAATCATATAAAACTATTTTAAGAAGCATTGAAAAATAAAATTAAATAATTTATTTTTGGGATTCTAAATCAGTTTGATATTTAAATTTGTTTCAAGCATTAAGTGCATTCATGCTGATTCCACCATACAATTTGAAATTCATTTCAACTAGTCTCCTAAAGAAATATAGAAAAATGATTGACAATATATGGCAAATACCATAGACTCATTGTTGATCTTATTGTCTATATTTCTTTAAGCAATTTACTAAACATTATTCTGGTTAATCTGCCACGAAATAGATCAAATGATTGCATTAGTTATTTTCTTTCAGGCTCCAGTCTACAAAGTTAGGAAGATGAGACGGGTGTGTGTTTAACTAATAAATCCTTTATTCAAATTGCTGTTTACATTGTCCAAAGTTTGTTCTTGAGCGAAGACGTCATGAATTGTGGATGTCTGCACTTGATGTATACCGACATTATAATCTTGGAGTTGTGGTAAACTTTAATGGGGATCTCGGCAAGGTGATAGTTCAGTCTTAACTTTTCAGCGCGATCTTATGATTTGAAAATGTGATTACGGCGTTTGGTTAGGGTTTGGTAGGTTTGGTTAGGTTTGTTAGTTTAAGCGCTTTAATAGCACAGGTAATTTTAAGTTTATGGATGAAATCGAGCTGGTCCTCGTGCGTATGCGTATCATCAAGATTAGAAGAGATATTTGGTAGTTAAAAAGTACAAGGTGGGACACGAACTGTACACATGTGAATCAGTTGATTGTTTCAAGATTATTAAATAAGGTGCTATTAAAAATTAAATGTCTTTTATCTTGGTTCCTACGTTTGTAAGCCTAAGTTGTTAAGACCTAACTTTAATATTACAGGAACGTTGACGGAAACAGATTGAAAAAAGAGTTAGTTTTTGAAAAGCTTGTTTTTCTTCAAAAACATTGATGACATCTTGGGAAAAAACAATATAACTGAACTAAGAAAAAATAGTGTCAAGCGGAAGCACCGAGGTAGAGTATATAAAGGTCTGTATTCTCTAAACACCCGATTTTAACTTTAATTTTTGGCGTATTTAGAAAAGTTCACGTAACTTTTTTTCCAGAATTTATTTAATTAATTTCCAAAATTTATTTATTTCACTAGCTTTTAGACTGACTAATTTGACATTGCTTTTGACCAATAGTGTTGTAAACAAAAAATTGTAATTTTCATGATTAATTAATGAAATTATTAAAACAAAATATAAATTGGCAGAAAATTAACATATTTATATATAAATATAAACATATATATGTATATATATATATATATATATATATATATATATGTTTATATTCATATATACATAGTAGATATATATACACATTTTATATTTCCTACTTTTCGTTTAATTAATTTGAGTTGAAATTGATTGATTAAGTTGAAATTTCACAAATGTATATGTAATATTTCTATGGAAAAACGAAAAAAAAAACTTTTTTCTAAATAATTACATGATTTTAAATAAGAGTCATAAAGTAATTTGAGAGCTTCTGGATATAAATTTTATCATAAAAAAGTAATTTGATAGTTACTGGATATAAAATATATTATAAAAACGTAATGTGATTAGTATACGCTGTAGCATACAGAAGCAAACATTTGTACCATGCCTTTAAGTGCGACAATAAAAATCCTGGTTAAATGAGAAATAGTTTAGATTTTTATCAAAATATTAATTCTTATACAACGCTAAAATAGAAATTTCAAATTTATCCATCACAAGCTTGTGACCTATACCACGAAACCATAAAACAGGCGTGTATGATTAAGTCACTTAACCCAGTTTCTAATTTTGAGTACGTGCAAAGATGAATTACAGGTGCCAGTGTTAATGGAGTATCACGTAATAATAGATCGTAACTAGTTATTCGATTAATCAAATTGATTAACTCACTATATTATTATAACTTATACAAATTCGATTATTAGAATGCTTAAAAATAGCAAAGCGGATAATACAAAATACGTAGCGAAATATATAAGACATACAAATATATGTAAGGTATACACGTTACCAACAACAAAATACCTCTATTCGATTACATAAAAACATGCCACAAACAAAAGACCTCTGTTAACATCTGATTCTCAATATTACTATCGTTAAATTAGGAAAGTTTGTGTCAATAAGTTCACCACCGAATAGAATGGTATTAGCTGCTCGACGGAGTCTACACGCTCTTTGGCCAGTCTTAACACGAAGTTTATATGAGAACTTTCCACCTAAAGATATCTAGATAATAAATGATGATAATGAGCGTGCGGATCCGCCTCCTGGCTTTTAATTCTGAATGCGAACATGATCGTTCAGTTCGCTCCGACTCGTAACCCTACGGAAAATTATGTGTATTTCAACTTTCAGATAAGTTTCGAAAGTTCGGTTAGGTCATGAGCGCTATCTCGCTTCAGCGTTTGTGTATTTACCAATAAATTCTGAGTACTAATGTTTACGCTGTCCGAAAGTTATGGTTGTACAAGTCACGCATTGAGAATACCAGCACAGTCTTGTCTGGAAAGTTATAGAACTTTTGAATAAGAACGCCGCCTACATTATTAGTCGGGTAAGTATCGCACTGCAATTTGATAGCAAAATTGAGCAAAATCTTAATGCCATATTTTGATTTGTCATTGTTCTGTTATGTATATCTGTTAGTGATGAGGCATGCTCGAAATGTCTGGCTGTTTAAAGTTCTGTGCGAAACGAGTTATTGTCACGAGGAATGAACTTGCGGGAAGCCTTGCTTTCAATGGGCGAAATATTTCATAACAAATAATGGGCAGAGGAAGGATTGGCTCAAAGATGCTTTTCCAGCATGTGGCTATGAAAATATATACACCTTTTTGTCTAAAAGCTTTCAATACAAGAAGTTATTTCAGATATTTGTCCATTATGATATTAACGACTAGTCTATTTTGATAATTTCCCCTACGTTTTCTGTTCCCCATGTAGATAGAGTGATAATTTACGGTAGTCATGTATTGAACGGACCCGTTTAACTTCGGGTCGTCGTCGAGTCAATCGGTCTGTTTAAACTTGAGCGTATCTATAATTTTACGTATAGGCATAAAATTGATTATTAGACGGAATTTAATAATTTTTTAAAAATTTTCATTGCACATTTGAATTGCGGTTTATGAGCATAAAAATCTAGTCTTTATTTGCCCTAGAAATTGTGAAAAAAAAACTTGTTAGTCATTTTATTCTTTTGATAATTTTCCATTTTAACGAAAGAAAAAATGTTTCGAGAATTGCACTTTTAGATATGAATGGGTCGTCTCGAATACGTCGTAAATAATAGAATACAGGGTACAAAAAGACAAAAGACATTGAGTTAATTCATTCGATAAATTAAATATTACTAACGAAATTGTTTAGTATCTTACTCAACCAAAAAAGAGAAGCTTTTTAAAGTGGAAATGTCTCAGTTAGCAAGGATTGGAAGTTTACACTTAATATTATCGATGACTTGCTAACATAAAAAGGAAGTAAATATGAATTTCATTTACTTACGAACTATATGTTGAAATACTGTTTATCAGTCTTACTGGATATAAGATGCAACTTCAAAAATGTTTGTTCTTAGAGCTTACATGCAATTGTTAAAAAGACTATTGTCAATGGATGTTTTACATGAAATATTTTCGTATGTGCAAAAAATTGTGTTTTGAGAGGTTCAGCGAGGATGATTTTTCATAAAATAGATTTAAAGGAAAATTTGAATTACTCAAATAAATAGATTATTCACAGCTAAATGAAACTACGTGATGTAGTATTATTTGTACTTTCTTTAAGTTCTTGACCACGACCTAGGTTTCATTGTATTACAACATATTCAGGTGGGATATTAGCAAAGATGCTAATTGCCTACCTGAAAATATTGTAATACAACGAAACCTAGGTCGTGGTAAAGAACTTAAAGAAAGTAGAAATAATACTACATCACGTAGTTTCATTTAGTTGTGCATATAACCATAATCTATTTATTAAATGTATTTAATAAATAGATTATGGTTATATTTTACTTTATTCTTGGACTTCCAAAATTCATAAACTTAAATAATTTAATTCCGTAATCCAACTGCGATAAATATTAGTATATTAATACAAAATTGAGTTAAAATGTATAATAGGAACTTTCTAACTCGACCAGTTACTTACTTGTTAAAATATAATTAAGCATAAATTTTAATTGAAATAATTTTAATGCAAATTTCGTTATTAGTGCTGAAGATTCTCTTAATCCTCCTCCAACAATATTGTGTGTGAAATTCCGCGTATTTTCTTATTCAAATTATTAACACTAACTAACTATTATATTAATAAAAAAATGAAACCGACTTTTAATAACCACAGAATAAAAGCGGAACCAACTATTAACAACCACGGAAAAAAAAATTATAATACACAAGACATCGGATTGTTCAGCTAATTTAAAATTATGAAGTAATATGCATTTCTATTCACTATAAGGTTATATTTTGACTTATATTCGTTGTCATAATATCAGCTATATGGTTTGCTTTTTTTTAATTATTAATATATCTTAATAAACTGTTTATTAAGATATATTATACAAGTGATTAATTATAATAATTTTTATATAAAGTTATATTTTAGATACCGTTACGGTTTGTGAATACAGAAAAGTTGACAACCTTCAAAATAGAGTTATAAAAATGAAGTTGTTTATTTCAACAGTTACTGATTTAATATTTACTGATATTTTATTTAATTTTGAAAGTAATACTTTAATCGTACTGAATGAGTAGTCCATGAGCAAATGCTGGCCTGTTTAACGAAGTAATAAATAAATGTCGATATTAATAAAACAGATTTGGCCAAACAACAGATGAATGCCAAAATATTTAATGATTGTGATTATTTCAACGTGTGTGTCAGAATATTATATCATATAATTGATATTTCAAGAGAAACAAGTTTCCAAAGTAACTATTAACCTTGGTCCAGCGTAATAAATCTACTAATTGAAATATGGCTACAACAACTTATGCCTAAGTTTGGAAATCGGCCTTCTGGCTCTGCTTAAATTCATCTAAATTAATGAAGGTTCACTTTCAAGTTTAATGCAAAAATGGAGCTATGTTTTAGGTTTATTCAAACAAAATTTCTGATTGAATCTAACATATTTTGCGGTTTAATAAAATAATTAAAATTAATAAAAAACAGAAACGACTTCTGTGCTTGAAGGCGACATTGATTTGATAGCACCACCTGTAGAAACAGAAGTCGGTTAATTTTTGTTTAAGAAGTGATTATTGCTATTTTATTGTTTGTTTTTTGTGAAAATATATTGCATAGGATAAATAAAAAATTATACTTAAGGTAACACCGTAAGTTTTCAGAATAGCAGAAAATGGTTTTCAGAATAGCAGAAATTGAAATTTATTTATTATATTTTTAAAATTGTTTCTTTGGTTTTTTTAAACAGTTTCCGTGATACTCCATTCATCGTTTCATTCGGTAGAATCACTAAGGAGAGTAGTCGGTCCCCTCTTTTTTTAACGTCTTTTCCATGACCTTTTTGAAGGCAGTCAACGCTTTTTCGGCTTCCGGGAATAGCATTCCTCGCAGTTTATCTTTTATTTTCATAATGTAGGCTAGATGCCCGATGTTATGTAATTCTACACTGGATGTAGTTAAATATTTGGTCGTTATTTTGACTCAGTATGTGGAGAAATTGTCAGGAAAATTCAGTATGATTAGGGATATAAAAATTGTGAGAAACGAGGATTCTACTGCAAGGGTGTTGCTTTCGAACATATTTCAAAACAACAGAAAAAAAATTGCCGAAAAAAACTGTTCTATCACTTTTTGGAACAATTGTTGCCCAATAACCAGTACGTCTAAAGAACGAGGGGAAATCTTTTATCAGCTCTTCGTCCTTTATACCTTTATTGGCAACAACTATTGGAAACATCTTCTGAGCGGTCTATATCTTGATTTGAGTTCGTTAATGCAGTTTCTTCACCCATGAAGACATCGAATACGGCATTTGAGTAACACACCTTGCTTTTTTTCTATTTCGTGACATTAATCAACGCGAAGAAGGGTTATGAATTTCATAATCTATGTATGTATATATCTATATGATAAATTTTGTCCCCTCCTATAGACTAAATTACTAAAGTAATTTCAATGATTGATTCTTCTTGATGCAGAGAGTGTCCTATGTTACATAACGTTATCAATTTTACAGGCTATAAATGTATGTGTTACGTGCTTTTCAGTTATTTATTTCCGTAGTCGGATTTTAATTTTTCCTCTTGTTGAGCTTCGGTTACCTAGCACAACGTTTTCTGATGCCTAAATGTTCAGGTAGCATTTTTTGTACTTAACTCGTACCAATACATAAACTTGCTCAAATATTTTAATAAGTTTTCTCGTGCGAGCCTTCATCCTGAGCCGCATAACTTTGCCGTTACCGTCAGTTGTCGCCGTTCAGGGATGTTCCTCACACAGATCATCTCTGCGACAGTTGTGCAGGATGGAACTTCATCGTAAAATGTCAATCGGAGCGATCGTAACTTTGTTGATGATCGAAACCACAACGAAAATTATGAAAAATCATCGAGCGGAAATTTTCTCGTATTACATTCATCTTGACGTGATACACATAATTTTCTAATTTTCACCAGTCTGCAAAAACAAATGTCAAAGTAACTCAATGGATTACCTAAGAGTTTGATTTAAATCGAATGTGTGTCAAACTTTTGTCAAGAGTTTGATACACATTTTCGAATATTTTCGAAATTTGAATAATTTTTTTTATTGCCATTGTGAGAAATGGCCAGTTCTAAGAACTTTTTAGTACTATCCATATAAGCCGAACTACCGCTGAAAGAGAGAAGGGAGTTGGAAGTGTTTTTACTTGTTCTGTACGATAAGTGATATCCAGCATGATGAGTGCATGAGCACTGTTAGTCTTAACTGCATGCTGTTTTATTGAAACTTATTTTACTACGAAAAATATTAAATCGTAGAGGTCACAAGAAAAATGTACGTATATAATTTGATTTGAAAATCATTATATACATCAGTAATTTTTGAAAAAGTTACGATCTTTTAAAGTCTAGCTTTTTGTTTGCAATTTCACACGAAACGATTAATTAGTTTATATAGTTCTTAGTGAAAATGATGTGTAAATGATTAAGCATGCCTTAGTGATCATTCACCGATTTTTTTAAGGTTCTGTAGCCAAGTGACGAAAACAGGAACTTTATAATTTGTCACATCCTTTCATTTGTCTGTCCACCCCTTTCCCAATTATCCTTGCTGTTTCTAAACTTTCAGATATAGTATGAAATTTTGCAAAGATTTCAATTAATATGTAGTAATGTACTTTGCTATACATTATCTGAGGTAACAGCGGATCATCCGAGGTAACAGCGGATTTTTTTGTGTATACATTTCTTTTTTTTGTGTAGGCATTTTCTTATGGTGTAATCGCAATGACGGAGTTTGGGATCTATTAATAGACAAAATATAAAATCAGATTAAATCGCGATTAAGTAAGTCTAGATTAATATGAATCGTCGTATTATCTCCGACGGTTCAATAGACGTATTTTAAACTAGTATTAACTAATCAAGTTTGAAAAATCAAAGTTTAACCGTACGAAGATTTATGTTTTGATTCGTTTGCGCAGTACGTACTGCGCATCAATTGTTGGCTGATTTCAGGCACATCTTGACATATCGAATTATTTCTTGACAATTGTAAGCACAGATCATATACTAAAGTTGTTAGTATCGTTTCTTTTTGGCTGAAAGTATTGCGTTAAACCACAAAGTAGTAAAATAAATACGAGAAAAAACAGAGGAAAAGCTATTGTTGCAGATATTGGTCCCTTACAAAGATGTAATTGAAAATAAACGCACCGACGGAGCAAGCGTTTCTGAGAAATATAATGCTAGTGATATTATTAATGAAAGGGTGAGTGTGATTAATGAAAATAGAATACAGAATTAATTTGTTTCAAAGAATGTTATTTCTTTTTTTATATTTATATACAGTGTTGCCTATTTCATACATTCCAAGACAATTGTACTTAAGGAGTAAACTCCAGGTCGGAGCTGCCACGCACAATTTTTTCAAGTAGTGCTGTTTTAAGATGACTGAGTGTATGTATGATTCATGTATAATCACTAAGTACGCCAAGTAATATCCAAATCAAACGTTCATTATGATATACTTATCTCATTTTTAACATCGTGGCTCTTTTTATATTATGATACTTCTATTCATATAATGAGTTTTCAGTATTGGATATACCGCGAAATATGGAATAAATCATACCCTATTTTGGAAAACGGTTCGTATCTTCTTCATTTTCGAAATTATTTATCTGGTCTTTTCTTTTTAAATGTTATATTTTTAGTGTTATTGTTTGTCTTTTAAATATAGTTTTTTAATTTTCTATTTTATTCATAATTATTCTCTCTGAAGTATAAAACTGACTTTAGTTGACTGGAAGAATTGATCTTAAGATAATAAATTCTACAACTGAATTTGCACATTATGTATATTAAATAAATATTGCTTCAGTAATTTTGTTAAGAACAAAGATTGTCATCGAATAATAAATGGAATTTATCATAAAATTTCTAAATAGGTACAAAAAGATTAATTGATTAGTAAATTTCAATTTATTACGGAACTATCGCGCGACTTCGCCTGTGCAAGAATCGAAATGTGGTTGAAAATGATTAAACAAAATGTTACCTCTCTCATAATATTCTGTATAAAAATCTTTTTTTGTTTTTCTTCCTTTTGAAAAAAAAAATTAAGTTTCTACTATGTTTTAAAAGAAAAACATTTTGTAAATTAAGTCTTTCAGACCAGTAACATTAACGATGTTATTGAAAAACACGTTATCTCTTTTTCCCCTTTAGAAAGAATTTTGAAAAACCCCTAAATTATGGATATTCATTACAGAAGAAACCGTTTCTAAATTTCATTATCATAATTCATTAAAACACATTTACGTTTTTTCACATTTACATATTGAAATATTGAAAAAAAAACACTTTTTCAGTGAATTCTTGTAGGTCTCTAATAAATTTCATGTCTTAGGGTTAATGCTTATTGTTAATGTTGCATATTAATATGCCTGTTAGCCTCTTTCAAAAAAAAAAACAACACAAGTATTTGATTAATGTCGATGTATTAAAAATGTCTGATATTTGGTAATTTTGTTTTTATTACAACAAGCCATATTTTCAATTTACAGATCATTTTCTAAGTATTGATGCTATCAAAAGGAGAAAAACTTTATTTGCAGCTGGTAAAATTTTAATTACCTTTTTTAGAAAATACCATAGCTCAACATGGTATTTAAAAAGCGACAATTTGGAATATAGATTAGAAAAATAATTAAAAAAATATATTAAAAAACCATAATATAAAATGCGCCGTAATAATTTATTCTTGTATTATGCCAAAGAATTATAACTTCTAACGTGCGTGTTTTGCAATAATTTTTTTTATAATAAGTCAAATCATTACCGATACGTTTTGTTAATGAAAGGACTAATTGCAAATTAATGAACAAATCATTTAAATAATTGATTACAATAATTAAAACACTATGTAATACAATTTATATCTGTGCATGTCGTGTACTTCGATAGAATTCTATTTTGATAATAGACTTTAATATATTTTATGATAGCAGATAAATACAGAAAAAAAGAACATAAATGAAAAGAAAAGACAATAGTAGAAATTGTCCGGGTGTGAAAATAATTGGTCCTTTGTAAAAAAATGGCAATGAAATATGATAATTCAATTCGAAAAATCAACATTTGTGCTTTTGTAAATATTAAGCATTAATATTTTACGATTGGAGGTTAATTATTATAGACGCCTTCATAACAATGACACTTTATTTTGTTAGATTATTTCAAAACACAAAGGAAAATAAGACAAGCTCTTTTATAGACAAATTAAAACATAACTTTTAAACGCTTTTTAATGACGTGTTCAAGTATCGTGAAGTACAATGTAATTGATTTTCTATTTAGTATATAGAAAAAATAGAGTTTCCGCAGAAGCCGTTTATATGTTTGAATATGAGGGAGGCGAATAATGTTTCAAATGTAATAAGTAGTAAAGTGGGTTTCAGAACAAATTCGTATCTTAATTTCTACTATGTTATCATGATCAGCAAGTACTTATTTATTTCCTGAAAATCCCACGCCCAGCTTAAAGATTAACCCAAAGCGCTGGGAATGTAGAAGTACATATGACAAATGGTTATTAACTTCATCCTGGCAAATGGTTATAAACAGGAAGAACATATGACAAATGGTTATAAACAGGAAGAACGTATGACAAATGGTTATAATAACGAATAAGACAATACAATCACAGAGCAACTCAATACAATTCGAATACAGTAATTTGGATAAATATCATCTAACGAACAATGGATATGCTTGGTAGTTACCAACTTGGTAGGAAACAACGAACATGCTTGGTAGTTACCAAGCATGGTTATATTTCACATTCCATGACCGATTTCTGAAGTGATCAATGGAGCAGAAAAAATATCTAGACTGAATGGATCTGGCAAAACCGCGTTGAACGATGTGAGTGCACGAAAGATAGATGAATGCTGTAGAATATTTGTGTGCGCTTTAGCAGGTACAATTAAAAGTAAACAGTAATAATTGTGATGGTTGACAGAGCTTCCAATGTATGGGTATATAAAATAAAAACAATTTTATACATTTTTTGTCACTTATAATCTTTAGGATGTCTCATCCCACATTTATTTTTGTACTTAAATAGGTTATTATCGGATTTTTTTCTGAACAGTATAAATTAGCTACTTTACCTTCGTCAGTTCATCATAACTGCTTTTGCAACTAAGGTCACCAACCCCATGGCCATATTATGATAACAATATAATTTACAAAAGTAATAAATGTTTAAACCATACAGACACAATGATGCCATATTAACTTGTCAGAGAAAACTTGCGTAGCATCCGTATATATATTCAAGTAAATTGGTTGAATCGGCGAAGGCTACGCAGAAGACGGTCGCTGGCAGCTCCTGATGATTAGCGTCAGGAGCTGTCACCGATTGTCTCACCTGTCACTGTGTCGACGTGATGTGGTGCCAGAAGGGTATTTATAGAGTATGGTGTGTATATTTTTATATTGAGATAGGAAGAGATCTATAAGTTTACCAATACCCGACTTATTCTGAAATATTCGATATTTAGCATATAATTAAAACGTTATTTTGATTTTGTATAAACATGATTTATTAAGATTGTCTTTGACTAGATTATTAACGTGGATACTTTTAACACAATCGTTATTGGCGATAACACGTTACGTACGTGAAAATTATAGGACAAATGCCGGTGCCGTTCTGTTGGTGTCGGAGGAGTTTTCAGGCAATTTAAATCAAATGCCAGATGACATGAAAAAATAATTATACTTATATTTGGTTCACACTTAAGATAATTTGAAAGTAAAAAAGCCTGATCTCGTAAAAATTATTCCTAGATGAAAATTATGACAAATGTTTCTTTTTGTTTTCCTATTTCAGTCCAAAATTTGCCATTTCCGGCCATTCTAAATCACCGGTGTGATTACTATGTTAAATTAATTTTCCGCGTCTTCCATTTTAATTCTGGCAGCGGTTTCTTAAGTGAACCGTAGATGTGCTGAGCGTTTTAAAGTTGCGCATGAGTTACTTGTATTATTTAATACTTTAATAGAATTAACATATTATTTAGAAAGGAGCATTAATACAATTAGCAATACAATACAGGAGCATTAATAAATTAATAGAATTAACATATTATTAGAAAGGAGCATTGATACATGTTAATTTGAGAAATTCGTATATGCCTAATTTCATGTTGTGTGATATTTTCATTAAATCGATATGAAGGTAAATTAGGTTTGTAAATTTGGTAGATTTTTCTTTGCTTAGAAAGGGAGTAGATGTTAAAATAATAATAAAGTGTATTTTTTTAATTACCAAAAGTGAAATTATTTCACAACAACAAATAATTTTAATTTAATATATATATATATACACACACACACACACACACACATATACATATATATATATATATATATATATATATATATATACACACTAATATCTACAGTATCATAAACTTTAAAATGTTTGTTTAAAAAAGTCCTAAAATTAGCCTAATGGTAAAAGGCTTTCTCCCCTTTTTCTCATTCCTCCTCGCCCTCCTTACCGCCTTACCCCCACTTTTTCCGATAATGCGTAAGATACAGAATTATTCTCCAACAATTCTGTTTTATGTATATTTTTTCTATAACGTACTTAAAGAGGTTATATTAAAAAAAATATTTTGTATTTCAATATATGCGTGACTCCATTACCGATCACGTACACCATAAACTATGTAAGTACCGGTCAAGGCCACCCTAGCACGTAATAGATTGTAACTAGTAACTGCGAAGGGAGTTAATCGGTTAGTCAAAAAACGCACGCTCCATATAACATATAAAACGTTTTTTTTAATGCATTTAGCTATTATCTGTGATTGAAAAATGATGTAAACGTGACTAGCTGTATATTGTAAATACATAAACACCCAGAATAAACGTATTTAAGTATATCCAGTATTCGTTGTAGCATACGAATTACGAACGCGTGGTCAATGAGTATTATAATAACGTAAACAAAATACGTACGTGCGCCACAAGCAGTGATACATCATGCCGGATGTCTCTGATTTCCACAGTATTACATTGCATATCTTGCTTTATATAGAGATAGATATAATGAAGGTTTAAGTTAAAAAAATTTGAACGTAAATACTAGTTTATCCAGAAATATTATATTATTGAAGTTTAAACTTCATTAGGCGTCTTATGAAAAGAATGATGAAAGTGTAATTTTACTAATATCACAAAACTTTGACGGAATAAAGTTGCTCACTATGTAATATAAAAGCTAAAGAAAAACGACACCATGAAATAACTCACCAAACATATATTCACATAGTTTATTTGACAGATCAGTCATCCACCATTTTATTTTTCTGCGACTTTTTATTGTAAGCCAGTCATCTGCCAGATCGTTTCCAATTCATGTAATACAATTTAAATCTGTGCATGTCATGCACTTTAATAGAATTCTATTTTGATAATAGACTTTAATATATTTTATGACAGCAGATAAATACAGAAAAAAAGAAAATAAATGATAAAAAAAGACAATAATAGAAATTATCCAGGTGTGAAAATAATTGGTCCTTTGTAAAATATGGCAATGAAAAGATTAATTTAGATTTGTGTGTATTTTTCACAAATGTGATAATTCGAGAAATCAACATTAGTACTTTTGTAAATATTAAGCATTAATATTTTGCTTTGATTCTAATAAATAATCAAAGTATTCAGGTTCTCATTATTAAAAATTATATAAAAATTATTTATTTTACTAGAAGAGATGGATAAGGCGACGGATATCAGTGATGGTTGTGGCCGAAAAGTAAATGTTTTTGTAAGACTTCATTCAGATATAAAAGGAAAAGTTCATGGCATTATAGAAAAATAATGGTAAAATACCAACAATTGATAGACAACCTAAACATGAAAAAAAGGGGCGTTTTTTTATAAGAATAAACAAATGATACACAAAAGCCAATCATCAATTGCTACTGAAAATTTGTGTACATTAAACATATTTTACCACGTGATATTTTGCCATTTAAAATATTTTATTACAAATTACACGTACCTTGCTTTTTGTATTGTAATTTTATGTAGAATGTATTTTGAAAAGTATTGGGCCTTTTTTGTTTTTTAAAGATTTGTTTTATTTATTTCTTTATGAAACTTCACTGCAAGCTTAGTAAACCAATGAAAAAGAAGCAAGTATGGTAGTACTTGTTTTTTTTTCATTGGTGTAAATGATTGGTAAATGCTAATTAATAAAATTTACAAAATAAATAAGGATATTTACTTAGATATAAATTTGAAAAAATCAAAATTAATATCAAAGTTAAATAAAAATAAAAGTAAAACAGCGACACGTCAGTAATAGGGAACAGATAAGGCTGGGGTATAGAAAGGTTTCGATCTATCGATTATGATAGGTAATATAATTTCAGATGAGTTTTAAGCACAAAAAATTAAGACGTATTTTGGATTTTGTGTTCATTTGACTAATTTATAGCATTTATCTTATACTATTTCATAAATAGCTTTATTTATCACTAATCTAAAATTAGTTTTGCCTAATTATCAGTTAGACAAGTACAGTATAAAATAAATATTTGTTAATAATCCTACAAACGGTAGAATAAATTAAGACAATAATTTGGTATTCAAATACTGAATGTTGGATTTTGTTTAGAAATTGCAGCAAATATGGAAAATAAGATCAAATACTTTAACCCTTTACTTCTACTCTTCAACAAGTATTTGGGATTGTATCGTCAATTAAAACTATTGTAACAAAAGCGTGATTCTATAAAGGTGCTCCCTCACCGGGAGCATTTGCCTGTAATGTAACGTTACAGATTCGAGCATTACATCAGTGAGGGAGGAAGGAGAACCGAGCATTACAGTGCGCAACCTGTAATGATACAATCCGTAATATTTTGATACACATTGTAACATCAATGCGCACCGTTTGTAATTGACCGTGTCGCGGATACGGAGTTAGGGAGGCAGCATTGTTACGTAATGCTTAAAATCGATTCTGAAATGTTACATTACAGGCGAATGCTCGTCATTCAAGGAGGCAGCATTATAATATAATGCTCAGAATCGAATCTGAAATGTTACATTACAGGCGAATGCTCGTCAGTCAGGGAGGCAGCATTGTAACGTAATGCTCAAAATCGAATGCTACATTACAGGCGAATGCTCCCGGTGAGGGAGCACCTTAAAATGAAACTTAGAAAATATGGGCTGTTGAATAATTGCCTCGTGAAGATTAAAAGTGAAATCAGCAGAAATATTAAAAATTTAGTTCGCGAGCTTTTATTCGTTTCTTTATTGCTTCGCTCATCAAACATTAGGAAATTGGAATGCTACAATATTTTTTAAGAAATGACAGCACTTTCTTGCGATAAATTTGAATTTGAATTTTATGTATAATAAAAATTACTTTGATGATTAAAATATCTCATAAAAACCAATTAAATTAATTTGAACATAAAGTTTCAAGGTTATTTCGTCAAGTTTCAAGTTTTACCGTTAAAGCCGGGATTATTTTTTTACTTTAAATTTAATATTCTCAGAAATTTGAAACGTGTATCATACGTTACTTTTACGTAATAAGATTTTACTAAGACGTAATTAAGATTCTTAAATAAATAACATATTTATGAAATTTTCCAAAATAATATTTATTGCGTCATTTAAATTTTATATTTATTTATGGTTTTGTTTGTTTGTTAGCTAAGCACTAAGTTTCTTCACTTTCTGGTTAATGTGGACTTTCTGGTTAATTGGTTTTTAGTTTTATAAGTTTTGTATTTTGATAAGGCGTAATCCTTTATGGCATAACTCTTTATAACAGACGATTTTTGCTTTTCGTATAAACGAACGTATCAAAAAGCACTAGAGCGGGGAATATTTTGCCCACAACCAAATCAGATGAGTGATCGTGCAGTTTAAAGAAACGTAGGGTGTATGAGTTGTTTTTTGTCTATACGATGAGTAAATAAACTGTTGTAATTTAAAATTTGCTAACATTTAAGCTTCAGTCTTTCACTGTAAAATATTTAGTCTAATATAAATTTCAGGTAATTACTTTTCGGTTTCTAAATAGTGCCAAGAGAGATAGAGGACTGAAAGAGTTCAGAGACGGACGACAGATAAACGAATACACAGAAATGAATAAGTGAAAAGAAATATTTTAACAAAATTATTCAAGCCTCGAAATCATACGTATTTCTTTCTTGATTGAATATTGAATATATTTGGCGTTAATTTTTAGAAAGGTGAACGAAATATTAATTGGAAATGTAATCATGGTAAATGTCTCATTGTTTGTAGATGTAATTCTAAAGTAATAAACAATATTGACTTCGTAATGTCTACATAATACAAATCTCGCATTACATGGAAATATTTTCCCAATCAATGAAGAATATTCCAAAAGAATCTAAAATTAGTAAGCCTTCAGAAAAATTAAATAAAACACCTCTTTCAAGCATTGTTTCTAATGTTATATTTTAAGTTTCACATTAGATATAATGTATTGTAGGGTTTTTGAGATAATAATACTTATGAGTAAAACATGTATGTTTGCGAATTTATTAAACAATATACTTAAGATAATTTTCTTTAAATTTTTTTGAGTTTATTGTTTAATAAAACTTTGGCACGAAATATTATTCTAATTGTGTTTTTTCTAACTTTCTACTTTTCAAATTTAGAACGTTGACTGTGAAAATAATGTTAGTTATGAAAAATAATAGGCAGAAAGATGTATCTCATTTCATTACCCAAATAAACAGAAAATTTTCTTCAACTGTGCAGGGTAGATGGAATTTTCAGGGTCGGAGAACAAATTTCAAGCTTTTATAAATTACAAATAATCTGTTTTTCATATTTTCATGCAGTTTATGTGTTCGATGAACTTATTTTCTAGTAATTGCTTTTTCTATTTATTTTAATGATTTTTTTTCTTTTTACTTCAATTAAACTTACTTTATCTTCGTTTCACATTTATCTTTTTTATGTCCATAGCAGTACCGACTAGATTGCTTTTCCAATACATCAATGAGTAGAGGGTGAGCGAACCGAGTTTCCTGATGAAAAATAATTTTTCCCGTCAAAGCTGAATCTATTAAATGGAACTATAATTGCCTTTTGTTCGGCATTTTGTATAGCTCTGTGAATTTTGTGCTGGGAAATGAAAGCTGTTCAACAGCGGAAGCATCTATGGAAAAATGAATTGCGTTCCATTAGGTTGTACGTACATATTTTTAAAGTTTCACGCAAATCAAAATTGATTTAAAGGTCAACCTGCATATTTATAATATATATAAATACAGATTCTAGAGGAATTCGGGCAATTAAGTGATACGTGTAATTATATGAATAGTGAAAAGAAACAGGGAGAACGCTTGAAATTGCAATAAGATTCTGATTTTTATAAAATTTTTAACTTACAATAATTTTTTTACATATTTAATAACTAATTAAATAAAGAAAACTCGGTATCTATAAATGGATCGTTTTTCCATAATATGGCAAAATGTCTACTATTTATTCCACAATTAAAAACGAATTAATGTTTCGCAGTATTCTCTTGTTGAATGCAACCCGTGTCTCAATTTGGTATTGAACACTGTGTCACTCATTAAGACATTTTTTTGCTCTATTAAGTGCCAAGAATGAGATCATGGGCATATAGAAATAAAAATATGGTATACAGGAATGATAATATGGTGTATAGGTATGAGATTATGGGGTACAGGAATAAGATTATGGGGTATAGGAATAAGGTTATGGGGTATAGTAATGAGAATATGGGGTATAAGAATGATGATATTATGGAGTATATGAGTTTATGGATCCATGCAATGTCTTAATGCAATAAAATTTTTTTTTCTTTCTATGACTCATCTTTAATGTTTCGGAAAGATGCTATATGAGATTTACAACGGAGAAGAGTGTGCATTAGAGAAAATGCGACTTCATTTTTATGAATGAATTTGAAAATTAGGTATTACATTTTACATTATGGTTTTATGCGTGGTATTGTTATATATTCCTGGAAATACACATATTAAGTATATAAATTCCTATAGACGCCTACATATGGAGCTCAATATTGTCAGCATCATTGAATTCTAGTCATTTGAATGAAATAATCGATTATATTTTTTTCATTACCTATTAAACTATTTTAAACTAATTATCGCTTGAAAATAAAAAGTGCATAAAAACAAGTTTCCAAGAAAATATGATACACTATATTCGTTGTTTTTTATATTTTTAGGTTATCTTACCTCAAAAAAAAAAAAAACGGAACACTTATAAGATAATTTACTGTCCGTCCCTCTGTCTTTTAGAGTCACTTTTCTTCGGAATAATTTAG
Source organism: Druceiella hillmani (assembly GCA_039881145.1). NCBI lineage: Eukaryota > Metazoa > Arthropoda > Insecta > Lepidoptera > Hepialidae > Druceiella > Druceiella hillmani. The sequence continues at coordinate 14,033,307 of JAYKKI010000028.1, read as the reverse complement.
TGCATAAACTTGAAATTTGGCGCAGAGTTAGAACATATTAACTCACGTATATCTCAATGGGTAATCCTCAAAAAGATTTCTACGGAAATTTTGGAGGAGACAAATTAAGTAATCGAAAATGTTTTTTTTTCTCATTTATAAGTATATGTATTTCGTATATGTTTTCCAGAGATATCTTGAAATATCTCTGTTTAACAGGTTTTCGTAAGATATTTGATAAATTGTAAACGATTTTAAAATTTTAGCTTGCTTAAAGAATACCAGTTATTTGCATGCTGTGAATTAGTAATTAATTATTAAGTAATGACTGAATAATGAAGAGTATTGCAAGAAAGTGTTGAGGAAAAGTCATCGAGAGTAGAATGGAGAGGATAAGTTTTAGATACCGAGGAAGCATAAACTGTTCAACCTGAGTTTTATTAATCTTACAACCATTTTTCTGATTGTTTCGTTCATTACTAAGTGTTTAAGGAGGTTCATTACGTGACATAATGAGTAATGGGACTACGATTTTTATGTTTTTTCAGTGAAATATATATTTGATTTTATTATTCCAAATACAAAATATTGAAATAAGAACAATATTTATAAATTAACTTAATATATCTACTTGTCCAATATGCGACTTATTGATGCAAGTAATAGCACACGTACACAATGACACCCGTTGTCAACCAAAATAATTATAATTTTAAATTTATCTCGCTTTTAAGTTAATTTCGCAGAATTACGCCTATTACGGAGATAATGACACACACATATATATTCAGTTTGTATATATGTAAAGTTTCTTAAAATAAAACGGATAGCACACAGCTTCCATTCAATAACTCACCGCACCGAAGATGAAAGAGATGCGATGTCTTTATCTTGACACTTCTGTGACAAGATAAAGACATCAATGATCATTGTATTAACATTATATGTTATCTGTCTCATATTATTACATATACCCCCATAATCAGTGTACTGAACGAACTTCATGCTTGGCATAATACATCCGAACTTTGTAGGAAAGTTATTTAACGGCATATGACTTGCAGCGTGTCAGAAGGTTGGCTGACTTCAACAAAATATTGTATAATACTCACAATACGTGAATAACTTCTTGTTGTCATATCTTTATCCGTCCGTCTCTCCCGCGACGGTCGCACGGCATTTTCTTTATATTTATTTCACATTTCTCCACAACTTCTAATATTTTTTTTCATTTTTGTGACATCACGATTTTCGTGGAGCTTTTTAGTTTTGTTTGGAACTTGCGGCCGTTGTGGAAGCTTTATTGCAGAAGCTGTACAGTTTTTGTATTTCTATAGACGACGTGGGTTATGAATGGCAATTTTAGGAATGTATGGTGACATATAATACAAGCTTTCAAGTTAATTTAGCGCGCAAATAATTAGGTATCAATATCAATTCCTTAATATTTGCGTAATATGATAAAAAATAAGAACCGGCCTAGTGTGAGAGTAGCTCGCGCAGCAAGATTTCCGTACCTCTGTTTATTATTATATATTTAATAATATCTAATATTAAGTAGGAGGGATATATACATGTTATCGCGAGTATCTCATAAATTACGATATTACGATATCTGGAATCTTCGCTATAGTTTCCCTATAACCCTTGTATGGGCTTGTGAAACCCTGATTTTTCACCATTTTAACTTCAATAGTTGCAGAAATAGGGGCAAAGGGAGTATATTTTTCCATATATATATATATATATATATATATATGTATATATATATATATTTGTATATTTTTACATATCCGAAGATACATATCTAAAATTCTCATATCTAAAATTGAGAAAAAATATTTTTGAGATCTTTGTAACTAATGAGCCCTTCCTTAATTACTTAATTTGCCCCTCTAAAATTTTCGCGTAAACATTTTTGCTAATGAAATATATGCGACTTAATATGTTTTACTATTATGTTAAATCTCAAGTTTCTGTGTCAAGCAGTTTCCGATAAAAACGACTGCGACAGACGGACACGTTAGTGATCTTATAAGGGTTCCGTTCCAGGTACTAGATTTCACATTTACATGCTATTGAAAAAATCAATTTATACTTAGTTATTTCCAAAATGTCTCAGTTTTTCACAGACATATATTTTCGTCATATCGTTATTTTCACGAAATTTCCCTGTAGTTAATATAAATTTTTACCAATATTTTTCCACAAGTTGTATACTTTCAGTTTAATTTTTGTATGTTATTGCACAATGAAAATGGTTCATAGATGCAGAACGTTAACTTATAAATATTTATTTTTTGACTTTGATATGATGTTTATTAAATTGTCAAAGGATTTTGGAAAGTTCGTTAATTTTTGCTACTTTCAATTAATTTATTTTTATGCACAATCTGCAAGAGGTATTGTCCGCATATTATTCATTTTTATTGATTAAATTTCTATCCTAATTAGTAATTAGCGAGAAAAACACATTTTCATTATGTGATGAATGGTTAATGAAAAGTTAGAAAACCGATAATTTCTTCTTTAGTTTTTTATACTTTTGATGATTCATAAAGATGTCTTACTCTCTCCCAAAAGTTTTACAAGCACTCTATTGGAAATTGCACAGTATTAAAGTGTATACATACAAGTATAACAGTATATACATAGGCAGAGATTATCCAACATTGTCGACAGCTAGATTGTTTATATTTTTCATTGATCTTTAAAAATACAACAGTTAAAGTTACATCAGAATTAATTAAGCAGAAGTTTTCAAACGTTAAATAAAGGCAAACATTCTCAAATCTATCTGATTTATTTTTATTTTATAAATATCTTTTATTTTTTTATTTATCTACTTTAATATATTCAATTGATACATATGGAGAACTTATTGTTACGAGAGCAATCTTTTACAGCCAACCATAACACCAGTCCATCCCCGTTCGACGAACGTTCGGGAATCAAACCCGGGTCCCCGCGGCGCGCCGCATCGTCAAAGACCGTACGCCTTGTGATCAACCCAATACATCACGGAGGCGATTTTTTATTCACCTGAAAGAAATATTTGTTTCATTTTTTATTTTGGGTGCACGGCCATTGTTCACTTACTCTTTTATAACATGTATAAATAAATAAAAAAAACGTTTTATTGTTCTTATTCTCATATGGGGTTTAATTACGGTGCTGTCATGTCAAAATTTTCAAAAAAATTTTTTCTATATTCTTTCCGTACATATTTTTTAAAATTATGTTTTTCTATTTATCAATTTGTTAATTTACACTTGTTTCTTAACTAAACTTGCTGAGTAGTTGTGATGTCATATCATTCTGCTCTATCCTCATAGACATTTTTTTATCAAGTTATTCGTACTATGCTCTTCTAAGTTGTTTTTTCTAATATTCTATTATTTAAGAGTTTTTAAATGTTTAAATGTAAAGATATTTTCTGTATATTGTCAATATAATGCTCCTGTATCTCAATATAATAGTGCTAGTTCATAGTTTTAAATTTATTGGATATGAATGTGAATTTTTCCATCGAAAATGTATTGAATTAAAATATCCAAAAATAATTAGAAAAGTGAAATACACATTGTAATAAATATGTATATGCGTAGTCGCCAATGTAATATTAAAGAGAAATGTTTTCATCAAGTTGTTACAACTTAATATTAATGTTAGATTACATATGGAAAAACCAGTTTATATAAAGACGCTAATCACTCAAAAATATACCCAAGGCTGTATTTTTGGGTAATTGGCATTTTAGATAAACTTCGCGTCTACTCATGAGTGCGGTATGAATGCCCTTCTGAAATAATGGTATAGCTTTTCGTTTAGATGGGCTGTTTTAAAGCAATTTTTCTGATCGAATTTTTTCCATTTCAAAATTATTTCTCTGGTTAAATTTGTGAGCTTAGTTAAGTATGCTGAAACATTCAGGGTAGTTTGTTCATCTATAGGAAATCATCTCCGAAAATAAAATAGCTTAGTTAAATATGCTGAAACATTCAGGGTATTTTGTTCATCTATAGGAAATTAGCTCCGAAAATGAAATATGCTAGGTGTTGCTTATCGCGTTAATCTAAAACGCGAATACTTATATAACTCGAATACTTAATTTAAATTGAATTGCGGATATCTCAAAACATGATGAATGATTACGTAACGCGCTATGAGTCACAATGAGACACGGTACTGTTCTCGAGGTTAACGTGCCGACGCAAGGTTTATTTTCTAATAGCGACTAGTTGTATGCGACCCGACATACCTGGCCGTCACAAAATAAACAAACTGGTATACTGAGCGATAACACAAAATGCTGCGTTCTAACAAATTTTGAAACGGATCTATCAATATTACCAATTTCTGTACAAGATTTCATATCACATCATTAATTAAAATTGTAGTAACTAGTATGAACTTGGCATTATAGTAACAATGAGAAAGAAATATTTGTCTTGAAATACAAACGATAACAGTATTTTTAATATGCAACCTGCATCCACCGACCTTCGTGTTCTTAATGCAACTGTGCATTTGCGGTAGAGAATAAATATCTTTTATAGTAGCGCGTTAGCAAGATATCGTTCTCTCTTTTCCTCGTTTGTGCATAAGGCCGGTAACATACATTCGTTTTTCGAATTCGATTTTCGAGTTCGTTTTTCGAACGCAAGATTTGTATCAATTTTGTATGCAATATCACATACACTTTCACATACGTAGTTATAATACGCAATTACTTTGTATTTTATATTTTAGTCAACAAGATAATTAAGATAACTTTCGAGAACTCCTTAGAGAACTACACAAATAATTAAGATATTATAATTAGCCGCTCTTTATAGATGCGTTTGTCAAAATATGAAATTTAATTCTGAAAGAAAAATACCAAAAGTCTGTATTGAGCGTGGCGGTAAGAAACATATTTAGTTTTCCGCATTCTGAAATCGAATTCAAAAAACGAATCGGCCGGTCTTAATCAATACATCACAATGCTTTCTCATTGCATTAAGAAGGTTACGTTAAACCAATTGAATATTCAAGCGAGTTAGACAGCGATGAATTAGAGAGAACAAGAGATATTCATGAGTCATATATTCAACAATATTTCATTTCAAACTACATTACACAACTGGCAAACGTAGGTCAGCTAATGCTAGTTTTATTTTCATAATATTTACAATTTATTTGTCAGCTTTTTCATCGGAATTTTGGTTTTATTAAATTTTTTGTTAGTCTCAAATTATTACTAGGGTTACAATTATTTTATAAAAAAACAAGTAAAGGAAATCGTTAACTTGTAGTTATATCACATAAAAAAAAATGGGCGTGTATTTATGTACGCGCTTTAGAAATTATACTTGTTTGGCATAATACAAGAATAATTTTGTTTTGAACACAAATATTTAATGGAAATAAAACAAAAAAAGGACTATATACGTGATTGATAAATACCGTTGGTAAAATCAAAATTCAACCAAATAATTAAATTTTAAATAATTTTTAACGCAAATAAATACATATCGAAACTTAATCTCACTTAGAGAAATATACTTAAACACTAATTTATTGCTAGCGTTAAAATTAGTCTACCGTGAGGAATAAATATTATAAACGTGAAGAAGTCGACTTCAAGTTTTTGATTGTAATCGTTTCTGTTAACAGAATGTAAAAAAAAAACGAAGTAAGAAATGCGTGTGAGTGTGCGCGCGTCCTTGCATGTATTTATAATTTACATAGAAAAATAATAATTTTTTTCTTTTCTTTCACCGTTATTAGTACCCTATAATACAACATAACTAATTTCCTTCCAAAAAATTGTTTCAGGGTTTGTTCTACGTAGTTTAAAATGCTGTTCCCTTTACGCGGGAAAATATGAGTGGTAGTGTTGTGCCGTTGTACTGTTGTCATTGTTTTATGAGATTAGCGTTGTCAACATTCGTATAATTTACTTTTATGTTCATGTATATGCCATAAAAATAAATACGATATATAAAATATGTTAAAACTGTAATATTAAAAACACTGAAGTACAATAAACACAAAAAAATAATAATTATTTCTTCATCATTATTTTTTCATCATCATTATTTTAGAACCGTTAGAGTTATTACAATAAAAAAGTAACTACATTATTCTCATTGTTACTACTTACAACACGTGTAAATCTATTGTATAATGAAATTCAAGTCAATAGTTTCGAGGTAAATCCGGTCGTACAGACACGAAGATAGACAGGGAGATAAAAATATTTTTAACGTCTGGTTAATTTTAGTGATTAAATGTTCAAATGGAAAAAGTAGTTAAAAGTGGAAAATTTAAAAATTACAGACAGACACTTCAATTTTGTTTATCTGTATTGATATCAGTTATGGTAGAACTTATAATGTCAATATCCGGAATAATCTTTTCTCTATTTAAAACAATGCTGTCTACAAATTTTGATTTAACCTCAAGGAGATTTCTTACTTTCCATCAACATCTTTACCACTTAATGGAACAGCCATATTATTGATAAGAGTTTGCAATCTACATAGTTCATCTAGATTAGAACAAATATACGAGAGTTTTCCAATCCAGTTGTTACATATCGATCAGGAGTCGTCTTCTAAAGGATATTGTTGAGATCATTAATGGAAACTAATTAATGTTTTATCTGGTGTGATTTGTTTACTTGTTCCAGAAATTTTAAATATCAAAAAAGGGATCCTTGTTTCTTTTTTAGCACGTGTATTTGTAACCCTTTCTAAATATTCCGCGGAATATCCAGCTGGTAAACATCGTTCGGAATTGTGGTTGTTTAGGAAATATATTAAAAACCCATAGGATCGTGGAGTAACTATACTCATTACGTTCTCATTTCGTATATTCACACTCGTTTAATAGATTCGTGGTTCAATTTCAAATAGGTCGTATTGCATTCGATAGAGGGTAAATCAAAAAATTGTATTAAATTTTTAGGCAGTTCAATTTGGGTGAGTTTGTGTAACTTTATGACGGCAGTTTGGGATTAGATGTGATATTAAAAACTAGTAAGAGGTTTTAGCTTCAATTTGTTTGGTTTTCTTTCACCAACTTTATATAATTACAGGAATTGGGTATTGAATTACTCAGTTATGTTTCTACAATCGTTTTGCAATAAAGCAAAACGGTATGGAAAAATTAACCTATAGTGACGGCTTAAACCATGTCTAACTAAAGGGATTCTTAATTTTTTTGGCGTCTAATGCATAGTATGTGCAATAATTATTTCTGGGTATATATAGCAGGTAATTCTTGGGAAGATGATTTGGAAAAAAATAGAGAATGAGTTAGATAGGAAAAAAACATACAACACTCATGCAAATAATATAAACAAACCAACAGACATCTTGATAATAGGAAAAAATAACAGTAATATTTGAAAGTGCAGTAATAGTTCTTTTGCTAAATAGCTTACAAGAAATTGTATATTCTGTATACACAATTACTTGTTATAAAAAAAACAAATGTTAAAAAGGTGATGGTTGACATAAGTTACTGCCTTTTACCATTAATTAGTTTCTTAATGAATAAATATTATATAAACAGTAAAATTATATCAAACAACAATATGCAAAGAAATATGCAGTTTTAGTATAATGTATGATTACTAAAAGGTATTTATCAATATTTATCAATTGTGGAATAAATATTTTATGGACAGTGAAATTATATCAAACAACAATATACAAAGAAATGCAGTTTTAGTATAATGTATGGTTACTAAAAGGTATTTATCAATATTTATAAATTGTGGAAACTTACACGTGATATAAATGTTGAAAGTTGAATTTGGATTGTTTCAGTTTTCGTGAAAGTTTGTTGCGAAAGCTGTGTCCTTTAGCATCCAATTAAGAAGTGTAAAAAATATTTGTAATTTGTTAGGTAAACCTGCAACAAAATAAAATGATGATATATATATATATATATATATATATATATATATATATAAATAAATAAAACGAGCAATGAATTAGAGGCAGTCTAATGGAAGCACGAAACTAAAATAATATAAAATGAAACATGTGACCCATCCAGACAATGGAATTGTTAAGGGAGTAATATAATAATGAAAATGAGCATTAATTATCATGTTATGAAAATTTAAATGACTTTTAAATAAATATACACAATTTAAAGACATTTGATTAAAATTTTATTCCATGGTTTGGTTGAATCATATACTTAAGTTTATGGTCCGTTGAAGTTGTAAAAAATGAAGATTCCGAGTCAACGCAATCAAGAAGAACCTTAAAAATATAGCTATTTACATAGCATATTTTGACACTCGCAAATAAATTACAACTTATAGGGTACTTTCCGTTGACCTAGAATCATAAAATTTGGCAAGGAGTAAGGCCACGCAGCACAAGTAAAGAAAAAAAAAATTAAAATCAACAATTTGTTTTTTTTTTAAATATGCGCCTGTGAAAGATGTAGTAGGCAATATATTTTTGTTCAAAAAATAAAAAAAATCGTAAATAGTTTAATAGGAATAGTATGCACCATTAAATATTTATAAACACCTGAATATGTACGGAACCCTCGTAGTGCGAGTTCCACATGTGCTTGACAGGTTTTTTTTATAAGTACTCTATACAAATGACATAAATAATTTTTGACAAAAAGTTTTAAGAATGGAAACATGTCTAATTTATTCATTTAAACTGCACCAAACAATCGATCGACAGAGAATAACATATTACAGACAGACGAGAGATAACAACAGATTACAGTTAATTTTCTCGGAAAATTATTTAATTTTATAACCTATATTTCTATAACTTTATAACTATTTTTCCGATTAGCAACCCTAACATTGCTTATAAGTGTCACAAGGAAGGATTTCGTCCACTTATTGATATCTGTTATCTTTAGAAGCCAGAAAGTGCAATAGCCTGTATATTTTATCTGTGTGGTGTGAAAGGGAGCAATGGATCGGAATCTATCTCTCTTTCCATATAATCAGATCAATTTCGTCGTCGTCATGGTGTTGGGTTAATCACAGGCTTATGGCGCGGATTCATTACCCGGCCGCTTGTTAAGCACAGCTGGATTGATATTCTAGTTAGCTGTAAAGGATTACGCATGTAATGCATGCATGCATGCATGCATTGTGTCTATAAACAAACAAACGTCAATATTCTACTGAAGGGATTTTACTGCGGTTGTTTATATTCGACAGCTTATTTTTGGTTTAGAAATTTTGATATATTGACTGGAGACCTGGAAGCAAATAGAAATATGCATAAAGAGCGAAAAAAAGTAAGGGAAAAAGGCGAATCCGAATATATATAAATGAAATATGAGAAAAGGTATGATTTTAAAGCTATTGGTAATAGATAATTTTACATTTAAAATAATAGCTTTTAATAGCATCATTTTTGCGATGATTTTTAGGAAAATCAACAGTACTATTTTTAAGGAAATAATCATTTGTCTTGATTCCAAGCGAGACTGATAATATTACGAATATTATTGCGAATTTATCTTCGAATAATCTTACGAATTTATCTTCGACAAAAACTGTATGAAAAATTATACTCTTAATGCTCTTTCTCGTACAATTATCAACCTTTTAAATAGTACCAGGACATAAACGAATCGGTTCTATTTATATCGAGACTGCACAGTAAAAAAATTAATTCGCTCAGGCCGAAATCTTTTTATTAACTTTTGTTTTAAAATATCACAGTTGTATACAACAAAAACGACACGATAATAAATATTGTATACAACAAAAACGACACGATAACAAATATTTAAGGTCTAAAATCGATAAAAACTGTTATTTTAAAAAAGTTATATTAACGAAATATATTAGCAAAAGATAATTTTTAAAATATTGGTTTTCTGCAAAATAAACCGATTTAGTTATTTAGGAAATAAATAAATTATTTCTCAATTTTCTTTTATTTCACATTGATTTTTATGATTTATAAACATAATTTTCGATATGAAAATTCGATAAACTTTCAACGGCGAATTGCACCTGCATGAAGTTCTTTATACAGTTTTGTTTTGTTTCAATTCAGTTTTACTCAAAACTTTAAGATAAAAATCAGATACTTAAAAAGAAATTTAATTGCAACATATTTTGATAAATTAACACGAGGAAAAACTAAAATCCGACTTCAGAAAAAAAATAATTGAAAAGCACGATATACATTCATAAGTAACCCGTGAAGTTCATAACCTTTCCTTTACCGTAGTCAGGTGAAAACGATTATAATAAAGATAAGATCAAAGCAAACGTTTTTGACAAAGCGAAAAAAAATAGAGGCTTTGTGTTTTTAATCTTTCATATCTAAAAGCTAAACCGTCTGCATATGGAACTAAAAACGCTATATTATTTAAGTCTGTCTGAATCTTACATATCTTAAATGTCATATACCATAAATTGACAAGTGGCTATCAAATGATAAATTGTGATTTAAGTCAATCAGAAATGTTACACGTGCGATCATCTATTACCAAATTAAAAGCATAGCGTGGGCGCTGTTTTCGCTAAGGTTAAACGGAGAATCATTGACATTTTTGTGTATATTTAGCATTAAATTACTAACATAGGCATGCCGGTCAAGAGCAAATTTCAAGGAAGGTTAGTGTCATGGATTATTAGCGGAGTCATTAAACGTCATCTTAAAGTCATAATAGGTTAAATTACCTTCGGAACTAAGTTCATGCATGTAAATTGTCATTATACCTCAATCAAAGAAACCAAACAATATGAGCAGGAAATTCAAACAGTGTCTGCTTATGGTCTATAGTTATACTTAAAAAAAATATATAATTTTTTTTACTTTTAAGCACATTGTTATTTGCTAAATTTATTTCGTGTGAAAAGTGTAAAATTTGAAACAAACTGGATTTTAACACTAGGTCTTTACCCTATATATGTGTTCAAGCGTCTTCTGAAAAAGTCCTACCTCCATCTCCCGTGATTTCCAACTCAAACCAGTTCTTAATCTCATCTTACTTTCATTTTTTTCTTTAACTCTTTTTCATTCGTAGACCTAGATGAAATAGTTTTTTTTATTGACATTATTTTTGCTGACTTTTTTAAGTTGCATTTCTTGCTATATATATATATATATATATATATATATATATATATATATATATATATAAGTAAAAGTTAGCAAAATAAAATTGTCCATTTATCTTAGGAACAAGGGTAATAAAATAAAAAAAAAATGTTTCATGTTTGCATTTAGTTTATTGAAATATTAGTATACTAGCTGACCCGTGCGAAGTCTTCGCACTATATCGCCATCTAGCGTGTTCCAAGTATACAATTTGGCTAAGATATTTGATGTGTCGCCCACAGATGGCGCTCATGCCAATTGTTATAAAAATTAATTTTTTTATTAACAAAAAGATTTTTTTCGAATTTGTTTATCCTGTTTAAAATTAAAAAGAACCTACCCATAAATTACTACAACTTCATCAGATCATATCTACACAACAGACACTTCTACGTTAAACAGGGAACTGAAACTACGTCTCTCTATTCGATCCGAGCAGGAGTTCCCCAGGGAAGCGTTATGGGCCCAATACTGTACCTGCTCTACACAGCTGACTTCCCAGTCACAGAAGGTCTTGTTACGGGCACTTTTGCTGATGACACAGCAATTCTCGCAGCAGACCACCGACCAGACATAGCCTCACAAAAACTCCAAACAAGCCTTGACCAAATATCACAGTGGCTGCAAGATTGGCGAATCAAAGTTAACGAATTCAAATCAATACAAGTTACTTTTACTACCAAACGAGATACGTGTCCGGCAGTAAACCTAAATGGAGTACAGTTACCGCAAGCCGATTACGCGAAATACCTTGGCGTGTATCTCGACAGACGTCTGACATGGTCCAAACACATCCTGATCAAACGATGTGCAGCGGGCCAAAAAGTGCGAAACATGTACTGGCTCCTTAACAAAAACTCTCAATTGTCGCTCGAAAATAAACTATTAATTTATAAATGCACGATCAAGCCTATATGGACTTATGGCCTACAACTGTGGGGAACCGCGGCAAAATCAAATATTGAAATACTACAAAGTTTTCAATCAAAAACGCTTAGAATGATAGCTGGTGCACCCTGGTATGTCACAAACAACAGACTCCATTTGGAGCTTGGCATAAAATTGGTCCAAGAAGAAATCTCAGAGATGATAAAGACATACAGAGACCAAATCGCTAATCATCCCAATCAACTGGCTATAAACCTGATGAACCCAATAACGGCACCCAAAAGGCTTAAGAAAAAACTTCCCCAAGACCTTATATAGGGGCAAAATGAAATGAGTTCAAAAGGACGAACTCAGTACAAGACATGCTAACATACGCACCAATTGCTGAATGTCTCAAATGACAGATTGCAATAATAATAATAAAAAAAAAAAGAAAATTATATTTTTCGCCCAAAGTAGAAAACATAAGCTTTAAGTGGGTATTTTTTTTGGTGCAGTAGTTAAAGAGATCGAGCCGCTCGACCAAAAAACACCTTTTAGAAATAATATATTTAGATTATAACAAAATTTAAACATAATGTAAAAAGGTTAAAAGTTCTACAAAATTATCTCAAATAAATAATTCTATTTTCGTCCGGAAATTAAATTTTATTTCAACTATGGGGAATAAAAAATTAAAACCTGTGAAGTATGAGTACCTACAACTCGCAAATAAGAGTTCTGAATATTTGATATTTAAACATTATCTTATATGGTATTTCTATTAAACTATTTATATTACCACAATTAAAGGAAACTACGTGATGTAGCATTATTTCTACTTTATTTAAGTTCTTTACCAAATTCACTATTTATATTAATAATATTACCTAGTATATCCGCCAGAAATATGAAAATACAGAAATATCACAAATAATGAAATTTAGAATCAATGCTATATTTTTCCGGTAAACTTTAGGACATTTTCTAGTAATGTAATTTTTTCACAATTTTCATTTTAATAGTTTCAAAGAGAGAAAGGTGATACATTTTTGGAGAAGTTTCCCAAAATATCTCTTGATAAAACGAAAAGGGAAATTTTCTAGGCAACATTCTGAAAAAGTAGTTTTGGAATCTTTATAACCTTTTGTTTCAATAGTTATTTCACAGTCACAGTACATGAAAGTAAAAAAAAATACCGTTATTAAATCATTATTAAAATTTTATTATATACATCATTTTAATATAAACATATATACCTATATACATCATATATACATAATTTTAAGGTTATATATAACATTTTAAGATTATATATAAATTTACTATGATTAAAATTTTATTATTAATGTTTTTAAGTGTAGTAAATACTCAAAAATATTGAAATATATGAGGATTCATGTGCTTCATAATTGTATCATTCAGTTTTGTATGTTTTCTGAGAGAAACAGCTATGCTATACCGATAGTGTGTTCGTATGTAATAGCCGAGGGATACGTTAGTGATTTTATAAGGTTTCTGTTTTTTTACTTTTAACCTCAAAAGAGGAACTTAAAAACCAAAAAAAAGTTAACATGACAGTATTTGCCGCTGGGATTTTGCGAATTCTTTGAATACTTAAAAATCACAGGTATTTCAAACTACACTAGTGATTTTTTACAAGGGCGTGTTGGTAATGTATTGGAAATAAAAAAAACGAAAGATCGTAATTATAAAAATAGACAGGATTAAGCAATTACTGACCGGCAAATATAAAATGGTTCTGTACAAGAGGACCTATAAATATAAGAAAGGGATAACAGCACAAGCAGTTAACATTACGCTTTGTGTCTTAGGGTGTGGTATATCGAGTATCCGTTCGCAAACATGAGAATCTAAAATGGAATATAAAGATTTTCGATTTATTAAGTTATTTAATTTTGGTACACAATTCTATATGAAAATATAATAAAATAAACCGAAATTAAAAGCAAAATGAACGAAACAATATTTTGAAATTAATTGCGTTATTTGCCTAATAATGTCGATAATGGAAATTTTACGTAATAGTTATTACTTTCATAATGAATAAATTTATAATTAAAAGTTTGAAAGTCGATACATATTTTTTTATTAATTAATTTAAAACAAAAAAACTTATACCAGGTGGGTATTTATATTTTTCGATAGGACTTGCGCATTTAAGAAATTTTCTGTAGGGGCGCCCCCACACCGTCTGGAGGATGAGCTTTTGACAACAATGTATAGAAAATATATTTGAAAAAATAGCGTAAATGTTAATTTATTTTATTATATAATTTTATTTTTCATAAAAAGTTAACAAAATTGTTACGTAGATGAAAATTAATGATAATATTTATTTTAAATTCTATTGTCAAAATTTGCGGTAAAATGAAATGAAAAAGTGACAATTTTAAGTTTACAGAAATATAAATTTTCCTTTCTTGATTTTTAATTTTGAAACGGTTTTCTTTAACTTTTTTGTTGTCTGTTTATATTTTATTCACTTCTCAATGGACCAGAAACTTGAAATTAGATACACATACTTGTTTCTGGTGATGGCACATAATGACGATGGAGGAGATAAGATCTGATGTTGGAAATGAAATGTAGAAATATAGAAGGGCGAAGAGTGGACTTGTTGATTTAATAGTCGTTTTACTTTTTAGTATGTTTAAAATAAAAGCTTTTTTGTAAATAAATTCATATTAAATATAATTAATTATTCATTTTAAATTTACTGTTAAACTTCTTTTAATATGAAGGGGTTATTATTAACGCTGATATTAGAATTATACATCTTTGACAAAGTTTTATCAAAATGGAATATTTGTTCCTTCTTTTGAACTTGGATTTTTGTATTGCTTTATATTCATCTCAGCTTGACTTTGTGTATACTCTTTAATATGAATGGGTTATTATTAACGCTGATATTAGAATTATACATCTTTGACAAAGTTTTATCAAAATAGAATATTTGTTCCTTCTTTTGAACTTGGATTTTTGTATTGCTTTATATTCATCTCAGCTTGACTTTGTGTATACTCTTTAATATGAATGGGTTATTATTAACGCTGATATTAGAATTATACATCTTTGACAAAGTTTTATCAAAATAGAATATTTGTTCCTTCTTTTGAACTTGGATTTTTGTATTGCTTTATATTCATCTCAGCTTGACTTTGTGGATACTCTTATCATGATAGATACGCAGACTAAATATTATCCGTAGACAGATCATTGATATTGAATAAAATGCAAATTTATGTAACATAGGTTTCTTTTTGTCAGAATGCATTATCGTAATATAAAGAAAATACCATAATTTATTTAGTTTTTGTCTATTTCTCCATATCATAGAAATATGCATTTCACGTGGTTTGCTATAGCAAATATATGGAGTATGGAACAAATATTGTTTAAATGAACGAACGTGAGTGAGGTAACATTATATAGATGTTTTAAAATAAAATTGACGATTCATTTATTATTTTTCGTTTTGAAATTATATTTGCGATATATTAAGGTTTAAACCGGCGTTTGATGTGATTAAAACATTCAACTAAAATTATTTCGTATAACCAGTACATGCCCCAATATACAGCTATGGAGCCTACTTTATATGTGACACGCACTTAGCTGGTTTTTAGGGTTCCGTAGGCAAATTAGGAAGTCTTATAATTTTGTCATGACCGCATATCGGATAGTCTGTATGTCACAATCGTTTCATAAATTGAAAAGCTGAAAGTGTATTTATAATGCATACAAGTAATGAAATCAATTTTTAATTTTTTTGTAGACTAGATCTACATGTAACATGGGGGTGATTTTTTTTATTCGTATTATGTACGGAGTCGTTGAATGGGTCTTGGAAAAATATACATACATGTCATATGTATATTATATATATTTCGATATAGGCATCTGCCTACTAAATGTTTCACTTTAAAGTAATAATTTCTGTGAAGAGTTATGTGTCCCTCTCCCCTGTCAGCTAAACTGCCATTTTTTAATATCTAGAAAGTATTTACAGTAGTTGTTTATATAAGAAAATGAAAAGAAAATTTATCGCAGTTAGCTGGCTTTGCAAGTTTACGAGTAATAATCGATCAAATTATGACATGCAGTTGGGTCTGTAATAATTTCATAGGAACTCCGCACCTATAAAATTTTAGATAAGTTAATTATTGATAAGTTAAATGCAAAAATAATTTTATGTTATGAAATATATATATATATATATATATATATATATATATATATATATATATATATGACAATATATTTATATATTTATATGGTGAGAAAAAATATTAATATTTGTAAACAGTTTAATTCTGTTAAATCTATAATATGTACGCTTAAATGTTCATAATCGCTTGAGTGTATAGAATCTTCGTAGTGCGAGTTATATTCGTAATTAACAAGTTTTTTATTACTGATCACGTTATTATAACTAGGTTACAATGACGTGTTAGTAATAAAAAACTTGTTATAAAACAGTTTTATAGATATGATGTATTATTTTGAATAGTTCCAAATACGTAATAATACAAATTAATAATGACGATAAGGGTGTCTATTGTAATTAAAATATTATTAATTTGAAAAAAGGTTTCTTAAGACATGGAAATATAAAATTGTTAAAGATTAACTTATGTTCTAGTTATTTTCTTTCAATTAAATAATTCCAAGTGTATTAGTATATTCAATTATGAATTGATTTTTAGGATTCCATACCTTAGATTGAAAAACAGAACCCTAACGGAAGCTCTGTCTGGCAGTCAATCCGTTACACATTTCCTCAGAAATTAGCCGATATGGAAACTTAAAATTTTGTATAGTAATGCGTCTTATTAATACACGTATTCTGCACTAACTATATTTTTTTTGTAATACTCATGAAAGAATTAAAGAGAGGTAAATCAAGTACTATTTTTTATCTTATATAGCATGTGAAAGGACTTGTCATCATTTGAATGAGCTTGTTATGAGGAATATATAGCACTTTTTTTTACATAATTTTAGAAATGCTATGTATACAGTTTCTTATTAATTAGCTAAGGAATATTTATAAAAATAACCTTTTATTGTACGTGTCTTTGATATTATGCATTTCAACTGGACCGTTTTTTACTTTAAACGAAAGTTAAAAATTAGTTACCAGTTACGAGTATCGTATTATTTATAATGTCTGTAATACTCATATATAATGTCTGTAATACTCATAGAAGTTGAATTATACACATATCAGTTAACTCTAGTCTATCAGCTGTGACATTAACGTTATTGAACGTATGGATTTGGGTATATATATATATATATATATATATATATATATATATATATATATACATATACATATATATATATATATATATATATATATATATATATATATATATATATAAGCACATTTTCATAGTTTTACCTACTAATATAAGCCATTTAGTTATAACGATGAATGTTGTTTAACAATTAATTTACCCTTTATTTATTAGTCATTTAATAGCCATGGCTAATATTGATCGTCTGCCAGGTATTTTTATACTTATTCCGCAGAATACTCTATAATCAAGTGATAATAGTGAATATTTTCGCGACTACATACGACTTATTTATTTTACGTTTTACGCGAAGTCGCCAACAGACCGCACCCACGCTGACCCACTTAACGCCAGGTTACCGGAATGACCGCCGGGAAATCCCACGCAATCAATTACAACCGAGTTTTACATTCGCTCTACTTCGGAATCGAAAATTTCGCAATCGGATTGAATGTTTGTCTTTCGCAGATTGACTGATTGACTTAATATCCTCTAGCATAGTGGTATAAAGCTATTAGCGTAATTAGTAGCCTTGTTTTAAATTTACAAAAATATATCTGTATTGTATAAGTCGGTATGGGTAGTTAGTTCGTCCCGGCTTGATCGAAAAGGGATTATAACTGATTTTTTTTAGTCACTTTTATACAATAGTCGTCACTGTGGTGTGTTGGTTTGGTCACAAGGCATACGGCCTTTGACTGCGAGACGCACTGCGGGGACCCGGGTTGCTGGGGTTGGCTGTAAGAGGTTACTCTTGTAGCAATAAGTCCGCTATATGTATCAATTAGGTGTAAAAGTACAGAAATAAATTAAAAATATTCATTTACGGTTAATTTATTAATGGTATTTTCAACAGTACAGTTATTTATTATTTATTTGAGTACAGACTGTGCGGTCCAAACTAGTAACCTAAGAACGTTTGTGACAACAATCTATAAAATAACCTTAAGTATAGATACAGGAACCCTTTTGTAGATTTCAGTTCACTTTGATGTAACTCAATAATATTTTATTGTCCCATTTTCAAACGGAAAACTAGTCCTAATTGATAATCTATTATAATTAGCAATATATCATTAAATTTTCTTGTAGATCTCATGTTGCCTACAATTTTTACGTTATTTGGATATAACTATATAATAGTATAAAAGTTTAACTCAAAAATATACAACGATATTTTTTTAAAACTGTTACTGTTCATTACCCAAAATTGTTGCTGTTCCATAACGATATTATACAATTACTCTACGTCTAGGTGAAAATGTGTCACTATAAATTATAAAATTGCAAAGTTTCGTGTCAATCGGATAAGCCGTTTGCAAGCAGAACCCTAAAAACAAACAACCAAACAAAACTTTCCTTTTCATAAAATTAGTGTTATTAGTTTTTGACTAGTTATTGATGTAAAAAAAATTTACTTATACTAGCCAATAAATGTCATGTAGCTATTATAATATTCAAAGCCATTTAAATGCCATTTTGGTTTGTGCTACGTGCAAACAGGAATACCCAAAGTTTCTAACTGTTCATCGATTAAGTGTTTACGTGTCGAAGGTTACCAATTGCTAATCAGTGTATATAGTCATATTGGCTCATAGAAAAAAAAATTACATTGGACAAAAGTCCTACGTATTTTAATATTTAGCTAATAATATATATATATATATATATATATATATATATATAAACGTATATATGTATGTATATATATAATATATATATATATATACATATATATATATATATATATATATATATATATATATATATATATATATATGTAGTAATGGATTATTGCTATAAATATTAAGTTGAAGAATGATATGATCATGTTGATTTATTTCGATATTTAAATGTCTACCTCCCTGAAGATGTAAACTAAAATGTGATTAATTTAAATACCACTATTCTATTTTTAATTACTTTTGGAATCAGGTAGTGGGGCATTCCTCTTATTTAGTTAGCAATACCTATTGGTTATTAAGTACTTACAATTTATCTTCATCGATCTAACGAAACAACAATAGAATAATGAGTGCTTGGAAAATCACAGAAGATCAATAGATAATAATGGACAAAGAAACTTTAGGCTAAGTTTAACGATCGATTTGACTCGATAACCGGGGGTAAACAAATATAATAATTATCTCCTGAACGATAAGATGGCATACAGTAATTTTGCTCACATGTAATTTATCAAGACATTTTTATCATTGCTTCAATCTTTTAAACGTTACACGTAACGAGGCAACATTGGCGAATATGGTTTTCCAAGCAGCAGCATAGCCACTTAGTAATTAATACATACGTACGTCATCATATGTTTTGATATATGCGATTCTCAAATAAGATTTCAATAAGATATTTTAGTCATAGAGCCAAACGCAGTTGTGCTCGCAGTAAAAATGATACTTCATATCAAACAAAACAATTTTTTTTATAAAACTGCCTTCAAACAAAGTACTAAAAAGATACTAAAAAGTAAAAAATAATTAATTCGAAATAGACACCCAAATATTTTCAATAAACAACTAAGTTACTTATTCGTACTTTTGAAGTCGGTGTCAACACTCTCGACCAACAAATGCACAATTTTTGTATTACAAATATACCTTTTATGAAACTATTTCTTACTGTGAGTGCATTAGAATTTAAGGTTTTAAATTCAAATTGTATAAGTTGGTCGAAAGTGCTGGCAAAGACTTCAAAAGTGAGTAACTTAATTATTTATTGTTGATAAATAGGTACCCATTTCAGGTTATTTAGTTTTTACTTTCTGGTATCTACTTTTTTTAAATAGGTTTTTTAAAAAATGTTTTTTTTTTAGAATTTTAAGTGATTTATGGTATT
The DNA here is from genome assembly GCA_039881145.1 of Druceiella hillmani. NCBI lineage: Eukaryota > Metazoa > Arthropoda > Insecta > Lepidoptera > Hepialidae > Druceiella > Druceiella hillmani. The sequence continues at coordinate 14,013,182 of JAYKKI010000028.1, read as the reverse complement.
AATCATAACAATTTACTTAAAATTCAATTATTTTCTTTCTTAAAATATTGTATAATGATTATTAAAAGTCACGGGCAAAAGCTGATATACAGATATTTTCTTCTTTGTCTAAATATTGATTTCTCGCAACACATGGAAGCGAAGTGATAGCAGTAGCCGTGAGTCGTTAGCTGTTAGCCATTGAGGGGTTTCGTTCTCTATATCCGAAGCCAAATATCAGATCTTGCAAAGTAACAACTATCAGTCACTGATTATTTACTACCAACTGCTAAGGAGTTGCATTGTTCATCACTAGAACTCATTATAGTACTCTAACCAGGTGGATAGTCAAGTTATTTTGCAAAGTAACAACTATATCTTGAATCACAGCTGATTTATTACCATCCGTCAAGGAGTTTCTATGTTCATCTCCAGAACTCATTATGGGACTTTGACCTGGTGGATGGTGAAGTTATTTTGCTAAGTACAACTATCTGTGGCAAATATCTTCAATGTAGTTTTATTACCATCCGTTAAGGAGTTGAATTGTTCATCTCCAGAACTCATCATCAGTCCCTTACCTGATCATTGTAGTTATTTTGCATCGTAACAACTATCAGTAGCAAATGTCTTGAATCACGGTTGATTTATTTCAATTCGTCATTACATTCTATCGTTCATCGCCAGACCTCTACTGATCATGTCCTGACTTACAGTGGCAAATAGCTTGAATCACAATTGAATTATTAAGAAGTCAGTTAAAATGTCACGTTAATGGCGTGGATTTATAGCGAATTTTGGCTATTTTGTTGTATATCCTATGTATTTTATCTTAAAAGCAATGTTCAGAAATAAGTCTCGTAAATGAGAACTAGCTTAATATTTTACGTATCTACTTAACATTTACAGTTTTACCACCGAGTTTTTTTTGAGATATAATTCTTTTTAACTATTAATAGAATTTAGTGGCGTTATGAATATTGTGTTTATAGTTAAATGTATTAAATTAATATAGTGAAAATTTTATATTGTTCCACTCTTCTGCTCTCGAGACGTATATAGACGTGTACAATTTGGAAATCGAATTCAGAAAGTTGGGTATTTTTACCCGTTTGGGAAACCCGATAATTATAAATGGCTTAAGGTTGAAATATTACTGTATCAATTATGAACTATATAAAACTACTTTATCGATATGACTGTGCTTTCGTGTCGTACTCTATACAAAAGACAGTCTTTGCAATGAATAGTATTAACCAAAAGGTATTTCGTGTAGTTTTTAATTCTTATTTACATATATATATATATATATATATATATATATATATATATATATATATATATATATATATATACATATATATGCAATCTAACAAAATAAACGTTATCAATATATTTTTCATAATTCTCTGACCTATAGGTGGGGAAAGCAAGTTTTCATAGATTTTTAAGGATATTGTAAGAAGAAAAAATAATGAAAAAACCGAATCTTTGACCTCCCATTTCAGTAAGCTTTTTATAAATTATTCAATACGGCAGCCTTGAAAAAAAATCCCGTAAAATGGAAATTTGATTTCTTCTACGTAAAATCGGTATTCGGGCGACTGTTTTCCAAAATCAAGAGAATTTTAAAATTTCGACGTCAAAAAAGGGATGAGACGGCTCCGTAAGCGGTCCTTTTTTCCCAATTTTACTGCGGAATGTTACGTGTTTAAATTAGCCTACACTACCTATCTTTCAGCCTTACCTAATAAAATAAGTATTTTACTATTCCCCAATTAATCATTTAAAGTTTGTTAATTTATAAAAATTTATAAAAAGTTGTGAAAATTTATAAAAAGTTTAATTACAAGGTTCTAAGATGTTCCGTGTTTTGTTTTAATAAATAAATGGAGCAAAGAATATGAGTATTGTACAACAATTAATTGCCATGCAAAAACATGGCTCCACACATCAATAACGTTTCCATTTTCTCGCTTAACTCGCTTACATCGAGATAATTTCGCTACCTGCGCGATACAATTTTTCGATTCCCTTTTATCCATTAATTAATGCGGTCGAATTGCAACAACGAAAAAAATCAATCCGGGCTCTCCATTTGGGCAATAAATTTCGAAGCCAACTCCGCGTTTTGATAATATTAATAAATAAAGTTTTCACATTTCACAATCAATTCATGCGTCGCCATAAATATATACGGCCCGATCGAGCGACTGCGATAAAAAGTACACAATCGGGTAAACAAACAATAATTCGGCATTATTTATGGTTTATCGTCTTTATTTATTTGTGTTTCCTGTTTTAATCGATTTCCTGGACGAGAAAAACACCGTTTAGTGTTTTGTTTTGACTTAGTGAATTTCAGGGCTGTACCTTTACCTTATATATGTTGTCTTTTTGCGCTTGATGTTTTCCGTGAGTTGTTAAACTATTTAGGTCATGTTTTTTTGACATATTTTCATTTATGATACTGGCTTTGTTATTTTCAGTTTTTATTGAATTTATTCATATCATTGCGTGCGAATGATTTTTTAGGAATCCTCTTTCGCCTCTTGAGTTGCTCAAAATTTGAAATAAATAAGTAATAAAGATTTAATTATTTATTGTCTTGATGATTTTCCTATAAGGAGTACTGAGTTTGACATTGACGATACTATTATAAAGGAACTGATGCACTTAAATTTTAAGGAAAAACTCAAAAAGTAACTAGCAATACAATGTTAATTATAATATATCATTAGTATTAAATAAACACAGATTAGTGTTTATTTAAGCGTTGCATTACAGGCCGTATATTATAGAAAAAAATTATTGATATTACAAAACGAAACTGAAATTAGAATGAAACAAAACAAATGAAAAGCTACGTCTAACTTTGTAATCAAACTATTACAAGGAAGCTGAAAAGCTCTGGAATTAAAGGATAATTTTTACATCGTTCTTTCTCATAAAAAGAAAATTATGGAAATGTGATTCCAAGATAAAGGTTGTTTTAATTGTAGTCGCCTTCCGCCGTGCCGCCGGGCAATTTATTTTACGCCACTTCAACTGGAGGTTCTTGAAGCAAATTAATTTATAGTGACGAGAGAGACATTTTTAATCAAGTAACTCGTCAGTCGTTAATACATTCATTCGCAGTCCGCTGATAATTAAATTGAAGGCGTTTGAATTTGCGTGAGTACTTTCTTTGTTAGATATACTGTTTGTAAAAATAACTGATTAATTAAAACATTTATACATATAAAATTTATTCATCAGTTTGTGTTATAATAAGTATAAAATACAAGGTATATAGCCCATATTTTTACGAATATTTTTTTGTTGGCTTGGTTTCGTTTAATTTATTTTTTAGATCCAAAACTGAAAGGGAAAAAGCTTTACGTTTGACCCATAACCTTTGCTTGATGTTTGTTTGTTTCTACCTTCCATCCTACGATTTTGATACCCTTTTTGTAAATATTTGGAGTGGAATTAAAATTTTGAATCAGGCTTTCAAAAACAAATATGTTCGTAGATAAAAGTTTGTAACTCCGATCTAAAAGGAGAGGGTTTGTATATTTAATCTGTATATTCATTTTTAGTAAATAAAATTAATTTTCCTTAAACGATTATAAAACCTGTTTACATATTTAATTGCTTTCTTGAATTACTTAAAACGTATTATATTATATATTTGAATTTTATTTAAAGAAATGAATTTATTATGTATTATATTAATTAAATTACAGAAACTGAAGTTAATTAATTAGTTATATAGTATAAATTGAATATGATTATATTGAATTTTCATATTAAACTTGGTGCTGATTATGTGTATTATTAGACTAAGAATAATATTTTTTAGTATTTAATGAGTTATGTTGTTTATTGTATTGTATATCCGACAATGATTGAGACAAAAATTAAAGGGTAATTAATGGTCTATGTGTGCAAGTTGGCTTGTTATAATCATGAAACAAGAGATATGACAAAAATGCACGACCGTTGTATGAAAATTGTAATGAAAATAATAAATTGCTTAATAAGTCTGCTGAATGAGAGTCGATGAAATCCTTGAAGTTTGCTATGCAAAAAGTTTCTTTATGCAAAAGCTATGCTTTTCTCGTAAATTGCTTAACATAGAAACTATAAATTTGGCCTATTAATAAAACATATTAACCCACTTGTATCTGAATAGCTAAAACTGAAAAATATTAATTTTAAAGTTTTAGGAGGGAGGGGCAAATCAAGTATAAGTTTTGTTTGAAATTGCTAGTTATAAAGATCTCAAAAGTATTTTTTATTTTTGAATCATTTGTATATCATTTGAAAAGGCTTGTTATGAGGGGTAGTAAAGAAATGTAGAAATTTGTATTTCTTATTTAAAATAGGCAAAAATAATATTAACAAATATGCAAAAATATGGCATATCCCCCCTATTTTCGAAACTGTTGAACCAAAAATCATGAAAAAAACAAGGTCGATAAAATCTGACCAGACCATTACAGGAAAACTATAGTGATTATCATAAATCTTTTAATTTTTGAAGCATATCATATTTTGAGTCTATTGCAGACATGCTTTGTAATACGTTGCGAAAAATTAATCTTTGTAAATAGTTTAACAGAAATGCCATGCACCCTTAAATGTTTATAAGTGCTGAAATATGTAAGGAACACTCTTGCGAGTTGTACTCGTCCTTGACAGGTTTTTACAAGCATCCATAGTACTCATCTACTGTATCTATCATGCCAGATCGCACGAAGGTGTATTGTGTAACATGCTCATTGAATAGTCACTATAAAGTTCTCGCCCCTAATCTTTGATTTTGATGTTGTTTTACTCAACGAGTGGACGAAGTTTAGAACTTTACCAGTTTTGCCTATAATCCACTAGTAGTAAAAAGATTCAGAATATATTAACTTTTGTGCCTGTTTAATTGAGTGATACAAATTAAAGCACTAGAGAGTTCCTTTTTTCGAGCTTCTTTGTTTCACCGATTTGATGCAAACGCCTAAATCTAATTTTGACATTGATTTTGATGTCGACTGTTAGTTCTGTAGAATTCTCTTCTAATATCACTTAAAGTTCATTACTATACCAATGAAGCTTATATAGAAGATCAGAATCCACAGAATGGTTGTATTTGGGTATATTATTGCAATTTATACTAATCAATTAGTTTCTTAGTCCTCATTATGTTTGTTTAGAACATAGTCTGCAAAATCGTATGAGTATAATTCAAATTTAATAACGCTACTGTAGTTAAAAGTAAAAAGTGGAGAGTTGACACTAAATTTACTATAAATTCACAAGTACAAACTACTTAGAGCCATAAGTATTTTGTACCACTCTAATATTATTAGTTTTGAAGAAATAAGCTCTTAAAAATTACATAATTTTTATTTGAAAAATGGCATTTTTTTATTGTACTATGGAAACAATCCCTATCTAATACAAGGTAGACGTAGTTATTTATAAAAATTCTAAGCATCATAATTAATTTTTTTTAGCAGCGGAGATATTAAATTGATCACTAAGCGAAATTAACAAGTTCTATGTTTATAAGTTAGAGAAACACTGAGGTCAAAATATGCTTGAAATAACGTAAGTCAAACATACATGATGATTTTAAGAATATGCGTGGCGATTTAAGTTACTTTCTTATTTATTTAAGATAATGAAGCATGCCTTAGAGGCAAACTAATTACGACAATCAATTTAAAGTATTTGTGCAAGTAATACGAGGCCGTGAGATACGAGTCGACAAATTTAACTTCTATTTATGACAAAAGGAGAACTTTGGTTAACGAGTTATTGGTTTAATTTTTATTGTTGTCATTGTTGAAACGTTTAAAAGTTAAAGTTAGTTTTTATATACACATATATTTTATAACATACATAAAAAGGAAAATCGTCCAACAGCATATTGGAGTTGCGTTACCATTTTTCCGCACCAATAACGAATCAATGTAATTACGACATATTTTCCAAGTGTATATTGATACTTATACATGCAGAAAATCTTTCTTTAAAATCATATTTTCACATTTATCCTGCACTACAAACCTCGAAGCGCCTGGACTTTGTTCAATACTTTTTGTCCCCGATTACCCCTTGATGATGCCAGTTTTCTTCAATTTTAGATACCCAGCTTTTGTAGGTCGGTCTTTACGTCGTCGACTCAACGCATTCTTTAGTCCTACTGGACGATTGCTTTTCGGGTTTTGGTTGAGCTCCTTCTTTGATATCTGTTGGTCTTCCATTCATTGTTCATGACCTTGCCATCCGAGATTCTGGGACTCATGATGTCACCTCCACGAATTATTTTATTTCATTTTTACTAAAACACATATTTTTGGAATTTTATTTTATTTTCAAATTGAAGCCCTTTAATTGGTCCTAGCGAGTTTTCTGATGCAGCAAGGGGTGTTAATTGTTACCACCTCTTGTTATATCAGGAAAGCCACTAACACTATTTTTTTATTTTTATATGACGTTGATATTAACAGACATGCCCATATATTTTTGCCCCATTTTTATACTACTTAAACTATTCAATGCAGTCGGATGTATTCAATATCTTGCAAATAAATATTGTACGAAGTGAATTTGAAGAGCTTTCAAAAGTATAAAAGAATATTTTTCAAGGATTCAATAACTAAGATTATAAGAGTACATTTTAATTTGCGTGGAAGAAAGTAACATTAAATATAAAGGTTTTCATTGTTGATATACTCCTATTTGTGCAGCCGTGATAAAAAAACGAGAAGTCGCATCTTTCACAAATGAAATATGAAATCATCTAATAACCGAATAGGTAAATCATTAATTAATATAATTATCGAAGAAAATTTATCATCTTCACCGTAATTACATTATGATATCTGTATACTATGTGTATTTGTGGTTGATTATCTTGCTTAAATGAGAAATGCCGTCTCTATTGATAGACACAGTTCGTAGATATTATCTCGCAAGATTATATCAGGCGATAAGTAATGGGATATGTTGATTCAATGCAACATCTGGGTGGTAATTAGCGAGGTTATAATTGAAATACACTCACCGGCCGTAAAGCCGTTAGACCATCTGCGAGCGGCTTAGTATGCGTTCAGATTTAAGATTAATGCTGCATAACTCTGCCGGAGGCTGTACATTGTGTATAGGAGAATATGAGTTAGTGCACGGCACTGGTCGCATTTAATATTGAGTTGTAGTTATAGTATCCCGGTCAGTGATGTCTGGTTTAGCTCACAACTGTAGTATGATGGGGACGTGTAAGAAATATTGATTTTAAAAAGACTATTATATTTGTAAGAATATACATAAAATATATTTGCTGAAATGACAACAAATATATTTTATGTATATTCTTTTATACTCTTGATGCTATAGGAGTAAGCAAAAATTGAAATAACGTACTCGAACAAGGACATTATACATGTAAGAAAATATTTGTTCTGTTTTTCAAACATTTTTTATAGTATATTTTATTTTTTCCAGCTACTTGTATTTCATATTATGATGTTTGCTTGATTATACGGAAGCTAAAGAAAGATAATGTATTTGACTTTGTACCAAACACTTAGAACATTTGAGGTAAATTTATTTATTTTTTCACCCAACTTAATCTTTAAACACACACACATACACGTATATATATATATATATATATATATATATATATATATACACATATATATATATATATACATATATATATATATATATATATATATATATATATATATATATATATTATATACAGACTGTTCCGTAATTGATGGACCAACCAAAAATAGATAATAGATCGATTTATGGCTGGGTATCGATCTATCGATTTATGACTGACAAAATTTTACCTTAGTAAAAATCTCTTACTTTTCCAGATATAGACATTTTTTTCAACTTTGTTTACACACTATAATGGGTCATTCTCTTGGGTGCCACGATTACAAAATTAAGTCTAAAGTTTAATTTTCTTTAGTTAAGTTTAGTTGAGTAATAAGTCGTTCGAATTAATTGAAACATTTTATACCATTAATACGGTTGTCTCAAAAAAAAATTACAAGTTCTCTTTTTTGGTTTGATTACTGAATATTTCATGGCGAGGGATAATATGATTCAGAAATCAGAATTAACAAATTTCAACATAAACGATTCATAAATTTAAAAAAAAGAATTTTAGGTGGTCTTGTCTGCTTTTTTCGAAAATTACAAAATTGAAAATATTTTTTAAACTACACATAAACGAATAACACATATGTATCGTTCCTCTCGTATTCGTACTCGTACATTTTTTCTGAGTAGGCGCCATTTAAAAAAAAATATGATTACAACTCATGATGACAACTCAAATATGATGACAACTCATGATAAGTTTTGAAGTATTTTGAATCATAATTAAAATTATTTCTAGCCTTATATTAGTTCTATTGCTTTGATGTCGCAAGTGAATTTGAGACAATTACAAGTAGTTTGAACATTTGCATAACGAAAAATTTTATTAAAAAATTGAGTTTTGAAGTTTATTTTTAGAAAAAAAATTTCTATTTCTTTTATCCATAAATTATTCTTATTATTTTATAGGACTAATTAATAGTTTTGATGAAAAAAAATTAAAGAGAAAATTATCAATATATAAATGTTTTATTCTAGAATTTTTAGTGATTAATTGTATTTATCATTACACTTCACCTAAAATTAAATTATTTTCTTTCTTTGAATATTGTGTAATAATTATTAAAAGTCATGCATAATACAGATATATTCTTCTTTGCCTAAATTTTGATTTTTCACAACACATGGAAGCGAAACGATAGCAGTAGCCGTAAGTCATTAGCTGTTAGCCATTGAGGGGTTTCGTTCTCTATATCCGAAGCCAAATATCAGATCTTGCAAAGTAACAACTATTAGTCACTGATTATTTACTACCAACTGCTAAGGAGTTGCATTGTTCATCTCCAGAACTCATTATCGTACTCTAACCAGGTGGATAGTCAAGTTATTTTGCAAAGTAACAAGTATCAGTAGCAAATATCTTGAATCACGTTTGATTTATTATCATCCGTTAAGGAGTTGCATTGTTCATCTCTAGAACTCATTATCGTACTCTAACCAGGTGGAGAGTCACGTTATTTTGCAAAGTAACAAGTATCAGTAGCAAATATCTTGAATCACGTTTGATTTATTATCACCCGTTAAGGTGTTCCTTTGTTCATCTACAGAACTCATTATCGGACTGTGGCCTGGTGGATGGTGAAGTTATTTTGCTAAGTAATAACTATCAGTGGCAAATATCTTCAATCACTGTTAATTTATTACCATCCGTTAAGGAGTTGAATTGTTCATCTCCAGAACTCATCATCAGTCCCTTACCTGATCATTGGAGTTATTTTGCAAAGTAACAATTATCAGCAGCAAATATTTTGAATCACGGTTGATTTATTTCAATTTGTCACTACATTCTATCGTTTATCACCAGACCTCAACTGGCCGTGTCCCGACTTACAGTGGCAAATATCTTGAATTATTAAGAAGTCAGTTAAAACGTTATGTTAATGACTATTTTGTTGTATATTCTGTGTATTTTTTTTTAAAGTAATGTTCAGAAATAAGTCCCGTAAATGAGAACTAGCTTAATATTTTATGTACCTACTTAACATTTACCGTTTTACAACCGAGTTTTTTTTTGAGATATAATTCTTTTTAACTATTAATAGAATTTAGTGGCGTTATGAATATTGTGTTTATAGTTAAATATATTAAATTAAATTAGTGAAAATTTAAATTGTTCCACTGTTCTGCTCTCGAGACATATATAGACGTGTACAATTTGGAAATCGAATTCAGAAAGTTGGGTATTTTTACCCGTTTGGGAAACCACCCGATAATTACAAATGGCTTAAGGTCTAAATATTACTGTATCAATTATGCACTATATAAAACTAATTTATCGAAATTACTGTGTTCTCTTGTAGTACTCTATACAAAAGGTAGTATTTGCAATGGGTAGTATTAAATAAAAGGTATTTCGTGTAGTTTTTAATTTTTCTTTAAATTATTAAGAATATGTGACACATATATATATATATATATATATATATATATATATATATATATATATATATATATATATATATATATATATAAACCATCTAACAAAATAAACTTATCAATATATTTTTCATAATTCTCTGACTTATAGGAGGTGAAAGCAAGTTTTCATAGATTTTTAAGGATATTGTAAGAAAAAAAAACAATAAAAAAACCAAATCTTTGAACTCCCATTTCAGTAAGCTTTTATAAATTAGTCAATACGGTCAATGTCAGTCTTGAAAAAAAATCCCGCAAAACGGAAATTTGATTTCTTCCACGTAAAAACGGTATTCGGGCGACAGTTTTCCAAAATTGAGAGAATTTTAAAATTTCGACGTCAAAAAAGGGATGAGATGGCTCCGTAAGCGGTCCGTTTTTTCCAAATTTACTGAGGAATGTTACGTGTTTAAATTAGCCTACACTACCTATCTTTCAGCCTTATGTAATAAAATAAGTGTTTTGCTATTCCCCAATTAATCATTTAAAGTTTGTTAATTTATAAAAAGTTGTGATAATTTATAAAAAGTTTAATTACAAGGTTCTAAGATGTTCCGTGTTTTGTTTTAATAAATAAATGGAGCAAAGAATATAAGTATTGTACAACAATTAATTGCCATGCAAAAACATGGCTCCACACATCAATAACGTTTCCATTTTCTCGCTTAACTCGCTTAAATCGAGATAATTTCGTTACCTGCGCGATACAATTTTTCGATTCCCTTTTATCCATTAATTAATGCGGCCGAATTGCAACAACGAAAAAAATCAATCCGAGCTCTCCATTTGGGCAATAAATTTCGAAGCCAACTCCGCGTTTTGATAATATTAATAAATAAAGTTTTCACATTTCACAATCAATTCATGCGTCGCCATAAATATATACGGCCCGATCGAACGGCTGCGATAAAAAGTACACAATCGGGTAAACAAACAATAATTCGACATTATTTATGGTCTATCGTCTTTATTTATTTGTGTTTCCTGTTTTAATCGATTTCCTGGACGAGAAAAACACCGTTTAGTGTTTTGTTTTGACTTAGTGAATTTCAGGGCTATACCTTGTATACGTTGCTTTTTGCGCTTGATATTTTCCGTGAGTTGTTAAATTATTTAGGTCATGTTTTTTGACATATTTTCATTTATGATACTAGCTTTGTTATTTTCAGTTTTTATTGAATTTATTCATATCATTGCGTGCGAATGATTTTTTAGGAATCCTCTTTCGCCTCTTGAGTTGCTTAAAATTTGAAATAAATAAGTAATAAAGATTTCATAATTTTTTGTCTTGATGATTTTCCTATAAGGAGTACTGAGTTTGACATTGACGATATTATTATAAAGGAACTGATGCACTTAAATTTCAACGAAAAACTCAAAAAGTGGCTAGTAAAACAACTGTTAATAATAATATATCATTAGTATTAAATAAACACAGATTTGTGTTTATTTAAGCGTTGGATTGCAGGCCGTCCAGTAAATATTTTATAGAAAAAATTTATCGATATTACAAAACGAAGCTGAAATTAGAATGAAACAAAACAAATGAAAAGTTACGTCTAACTTTGTAATCAAACTATTACAAGGAAGCTGAAAAGCTCTGGAATTAAAGGATAATTTTTACATCGTTCTTTCTCATAAAAAGAAAATTATGGAAATGTGATTCCAAGATAAAGGTTGTTTTAATTGTAGTTGCCTTCCGCCGTGCCGCCGGGCAATTTATTTTACACCACTTCAACCGGAGGTTCTTGAAGCAAATTAATTTATAGTGACGAGAGAGACATTTTTAATCAAGTAACTCGTCAGTCGTTAATACATTCAGTCGCAATCCGCTGATAATTAAATTGAAGACGTTTGAATTTGCTTGAGTACTTTCTTTGTTAGGTATACTGTCTGTAAAAGTAACTTATTAAATAAAACATTTATCCATACCAAATTTATTCATCAGTTTGTCTTATGATAAGTATAAAATACAAGGTATATAGCTCGTATTATTATGGATTTTTTTTTTGGCTTGGTTTCCTTTAATTCATTTTTAGACCCAAAGCTAGAAGGGAAAAGCTTTGCGTTTGACCCATAACATTTGTTTGATGTTCGTTTGTTTCTATGTTCAATCTTATGATTTTGATACCTTTTTTTTAAATATTTGGAGTGAAATTAAAATGTTGAATCAGGCTTTCAAAAACAAATATGTTGGTAGATCAAAGTTCGTGACTCCGATCTAAAAGGAGAGGGTTTGTATATTTAATCTGTGTATTCATTTTTAGTAAATAAAATTAATTTTCCTTAAACGATTATAAAACGTGTTTACATATTTAATTGCTTTCTTGAATTACTTAAAACGTATTATATTATATATTTTAATTTTATTAAAAGAAATGAATTTATTATGTATTATATTAATTAAATTACAGAAACTGAAGTTAATTAATTAGTTATATAGTATAAATTGAATATGATTATATTGAATTTTTATATTAAACTTGGTGTTGATTATGTGTATTACTAGACTAAGAATAATATTTTTAAGTATTTAATGAGTTATGTTGTTTATTGTATTGTATGTCCGACAATGATTGAGATAAAAAGAAAAGGGTAATTAATGGTCTATGTGTGCAAGTTGGCTTGTTATAATCATGAAACTAGAGATATAACAAAATTGCACGACCGCGTTTTGCATAGAAAAATAGATATTTAAGTAAATTACATAAAGCAATAGTATAGAAAATTGTAATGAAAATAACAAATCGCTTAATAAATCTGCTGAATGAGAGTCGATGGTTTCTTGAAGCTCAAAGATTTCTTGAAGTTTGCTATGCAAAAAGTTTATAAAATTCTGAAATGAAATATGAAATAATTGGAAAGTACAGTGAGTAACTAAAGGTTTTTCTCTTTTATTAGGATTAGTACCTTAAAAGTAAAAACGGAACCCTTATAAAAACACAGCCGTTTAAAAAAAAAATGTAAAAAATGTGAGGATATATATTTCTTATTTAAAATAGGCAAAAATAATACCAAAAAATATGCAAAAATATAGCATATCCGTCTATTTTCGAAACTATTGAACCAAAAATCATGAAAAAAAACAAGGTCGATACAATCTGACTAGAACGTCATAGGAAAACTATAGTGATTATCATAAATCTTTTAATTTTTGAAGCATGCATCATATTTTTAGTCTATTACAGATATGCTTTGTAATACGTTGCAATATATTTACGTTGTAAAACATTAATATTTGTAAATAGTTTAATAGAAATGCCAGGCACCCTTAAATGTTTATAAGTGCTGAAATACGTAAGAAACCTTCAGGCGAGTTCTACTCTTTTTTATAAGTATTCGTAGTACTCGTCTCCTGTATCACTGTATCACTGAATAGTCACTATGAAGTTCTTGCCCTTAATCGTCGCTCTAGATGTTGTTTTACTCGACAAGTGGATCTAAACTTTACCAGTTTTGCGTATATTCCACTAGTAGCAAATAGATTCAGAATATATTAAATGTTATGCTTGTTTAACTGAGTGATATAAATTTCAGCACTAGAGAGATCCATTTTTCGAGCTTCTTTGTTTCACAGATTTTATGCAAATGTCTAAGCATAATTTTGAGAACGATTTCGATGTCGACTGCTAGTTCTGTCGCAGCTTGAGAGGAATTCTCTTCTAATATCACTTAAAGTTCATTACTATACTAATGAAGCTTATATAGAAGATCAGAATCCACAGAATGGTTGTATTTGGGTATATTATTGCAATTTATACTAATCAATTAGTTTCTTAGTCGTCATTATGTTTGTTTAGAACATAGTCTGCAAGATCGTGTAAGTGTAATTCAAATTTTTACGACATATTTTCCAAGTGTATATTGATACTTATACATGCAGAAAATCTTTCTTTAAAATCATATTTTCGCATTTAGCCTGCACTACAAACCACGAAGGGCCTGGACTTTGTTCACTACTTTTTGTCCCCAATTACCCCTTGTTGATGCTAGTTTTCTTCAATTTTAGATACCCAGCTTTTGTAGGTCGGTCTTTACGTCGTTGACTCAACGCATTCTTTAGTCCTACTGGACGATTGCTTTTCGGGTTTTGGTTGAGCTCCTTCTTTGATATCTGTTGGTCTTCCATTCATTGTTCATGACCTTGCCATCTGAGCTTCTGGGTCATGATGTCACCTCCACGAATTATTTTATTTTATTTTTATAAAAACACATATTTTTAGAATTTTCGTTTATTTTCAAATTGAAGCCCTTTAATTGGTCCTAGCGAGTTTAAAAAAAAAGAAGAGGTGTAAATAATTAACACCTCTTGCTGTATCAGGAAAGCCACTAGCACTATTTTTTTATTTTTATGTGACGTTGATATTAACAGACATGCCCATATATTTTTGTTCCATTTTTATACTACTTAAACTATTCAATGCAGTCGGACGTATTCAATATCTTGCAAATAAATATGGTACAAAATGAATATGAAGAGCTTTGAAAAGTATAATCGAATATTTTTCAAGGGTTCAATAACTAAGATTAACAGAGTAAATTTTAATTTGCGTGGAACGCGAAAGAAAGTATCATTAAATATAAAGGTTTACATTGTTGATATACTCCTATTTGTGCAGCCATGACAAAAAAAACAAGAAGTCGCATCTTTAACGGATGAAATATGAAATCATGTAATAACGGTATGGGTAAATCATTAATTAATATAATTATCGACGGAAATTTATTATATTCACCGTAGTTACATTATGATATGTGTATACTATGTTTATTTATAGTTGATTATCTTGCTTAAATGAGAAAGGCCGTCTCTATTGATAGACACAGTTCGTAGATATTATCTCGCAAGATTATCTGGCGATAAGTAATGGGATATGTTGATCCAATGCAGCATCTGGACCGTAATTAGCGAGGTTATAATTGAAATACACTCACCGGCCGTAGAGTCGTTAGACCATCTGCGAGCGGCTTAGTATGCGTTCAGATTTAAGATTAATGCTGCATAACTCTGGCGGAGGCTGTACATTGTGTATAGGAGAATATGAGTTAGTGCACGGCACTGGCTGCATTTAATATTGAGTTGTAGTTATAGTATCCCGGTCAGTGATGTCTGGTTTAGCTCACAACTGTAGTATGATGGGGACGTGTAAGAAATATTGATTTTAATAAGACTATTATATTTGTAAGAATATACATAAAATATATTTGCTGAAATGACAACTAAAGGTTTTTTGCAATTGACTTTTATACTCTTGATGCTATAGGAGTAAGTAAAAATTGAAATAACGTACTCGAACAAGGACATTATACATGTAAGAAAATATATGTTCTGTTTTTCAAACATTTTTTATAGTATATTTTATTTTTTTCAGCTACTTGTATTTCATATTATGATGTTTGCTTGATTATACGGAAGCTAAAGAAAGATAATGTATTTGACTTTGTACCAAACACTTAGAACATTTGAGGTAAATTTATTTATTTTTTCACCCAACTTAATCCTTAAACACACACACATACACGTATATATATATATATATATATATATATATATATATATATGTACATACATATTATATAGAGACTGTTCCGTAATTGATGGACCAACCAAAAATAGATAATAGATCGATGCCTGGGTATCCATCTATCGATTTATGACTGACAAAATTTGACCTTATCAAAAATCTCTTATTTTTCCAGATATAGATACTTTTTTAAAATTTGTTTACCCACATAATGGGTCATTCTCTTGGGTGCCACGATTACAAAATTAAGTCTAAGCTTTAATTTTCTTTAGTTAAGTTTAGTTGAGTAATAAGTCTTTCGAATTAATTGAAACATTTTATACCACTAATACGGTTGTCACAAAAAAAATTACAAGTTCCCTTTTTTGGTTTGATTAC
Source organism: Druceiella hillmani (assembly GCA_039881145.1). Lineage (NCBI taxonomy): Eukaryota > Metazoa > Arthropoda > Insecta > Lepidoptera > Hepialidae > Druceiella > Druceiella hillmani. The sequence continues at coordinate 13,997,223 of JAYKKI010000028.1, read as the reverse complement.
TGAATATTTCATGGCAAGGGATAATATGATTCAGAAATCAGAATTAACAAATTTCGACATAAACGATTCATAAATATAAAAAAAAGAATTTTAAGTGTTCTTGTCTGCTTTTTTCGAAAATTACAAAATTGAAAATATTTTTTAAACTACACATAAACGAATAACACATATCTATCGTTCCTCTCGTACTCGTACTCATACATTTCTTCTGAGTAGGCGTCATTCAAAAAAAAATATGATTACAACTCATGATGACAACTCAAATATGATGACAACTCATGATAAGTTTTGAAGTATTTTGAATCATAATTAAAATTATTTCTAGCCTTATATTAGTTTTATTGCTTTGATGTCGCAAGTGAATTTGAGACAATTACAAGTAGTTTGAACATTTGCATAACGTAAAATTTTATTAAAAAATTGAGTTTTGAAGTTCATTTTTTGAAACAATTTTCTATTTCTTTTAACCATAAATTATTCTTATTATTTTATAGGACTAATTAATAGTTTTGATGAAAAAAAATTAAAGAGAAAATTATCTATATATAAATGTTTTATTCTAGAATTTTTAGTGAATAATTGTATTTATCATTACACTTTACCTAAAATTCAATTATTTTCTTTCTTTGAATATTGTATAATAATTATTAAAAGTCATGCATAATATATATTATTTATACTCTTCTTTGCCTAAATTTTGATTTTTCACAACGCATGGAAGCGAAACGATAGCAGTAGCTGTGAGTCATTAGCTGTTAGCCATTGAGGGGTTTCGTTCTCTATATCCGAAGCCAAATATCAGATCTTGCAAAGTAACAACTATCAGTCACTGATTATATACTACCAACCGCTAAGGAGTTGCATTGTTCATCTCTAGAACTCATTATCGTAATCTAACCAGGTGGATAGTCAAGTTATTTTGCAAAGTAACAAGTATCAGTAGCAAATATCTTGAATCACGTTTGATTTATTATCATCCGTTAAGGAGTTGCATTGTTCATCTCTAGAATTCATTATCGTACTCTAACCAGGTGGATAGTCAAGTTACTTTATTTATTATCATCCGTTAAGGAGTTGTATTGTTCATCTCTAGAATTCATTAGCGTACTCTAACCAGGTGGATAGTCAAGTTACTTTATTTATTATCATCCGTTAAGGAGTTGTATTGTTCATCTCTAGAATTCATTATCGTACTCTAACCAGGTGGATAGTCAAGTTACTTTATTTATTATCATCCGTTAAGGAGTTGCATTGTTCATCTCTATAACTCATTATCGTACTCTAAACAGGTGGATAGTCAAGTTATTTTGCAAAGTAACTAGTATCAGTAGCAAATATCTTGAATCACGTTTGATTTATTATCATCCGTTAAGGAGTTGCATTGTTCATCTCTAGAACTCATTATCGGACTGTGACTTGGTGGATGGTGAAGTTATTTTGCTAAGTAATAACTATCCGTGGCAAATATCTTCAATCACTGTTGATTTATTACTATCCGTTAAGGAGTTGCATTGTTCATCTCTAGAACTCATTATCGGACTGTGACTTGGTGGATGGTGAAGTTATTTTGCTAAGTAATAACTATCCGTGGCAAATATCTTCAATCACTGTTGATTTATTACCATCCGTTAAGGAGTTGAATTGTTCATCTCCAGAACTCATCATCAGTCCCTTACCTGATCATTGGAGTTATTTTGCAAAGTAACAACTATCAGTAGCAAATATTTTGAACTACATTCTATCGTTTATCGCCAGACCTCAACTGGCGTGTCCCGACTTACAGTGGCAAATATCTTGAATTATTAAGAAGTCAGTTAAAACGTTACGTTAGTGACTATTTTGTTGTATATTCTATGTATTTTTTTTTAAAAGTAATGTTCGGAAATAAGTCCCGTAAATGAGAACTAGCTTAATATTTTATGTACCTACTTAACATTTATTGTTTTACCACAGAGTTTTTTTTGAGATATAATTCTTTTTAACTATTAATAGAATTTAGTGGCGTTATGAATATTGTGTTTATAGTTAAATATATTAAATTAAATTAGTGAAAATTTTATATTGTTCCACTGTTCTGCTCTCGAGACGTATATAGACGTGTACAATTTGGAAATCGAATTCAGAAAGTTGGGTATTTTTACCCGTTTGGGAAACCACCCGATAATTACAAATGGCTTAAGGTCTAAATATTACTGTATCAATTATGCATTATATAAAACTAATTTATCGAAATGACTGTGTTCTCGTGTAGTACTCTATACAAAAGGTCTAGTCTGTAAAGGATAGTATTAAATAAAAGGTATTTCGTGTAGTTTTTAATTTTTCTTTAAATTATTAAGAAAATGTGACATAGATATATATATATATATATATATATATATATATATATATATATATACATATATATATATATATATATATAAACCATCTAACAAAATAAACTTTATCAATATATTTTTCATAATTCTCTGACCTATAGGAGGTGAAAGCAAGTTTTCATAGATTTTTAAGGATATTGTAAGAAAAAAAAACAATAAAAAAACCAAATCTTTGAACTCCCATTTCAGTAAGCTTTTATAAATTAGTCAATACGGTCAATGTCAGTCTTGAAAAAAAATCCCGCAAAACGGAAATTTTATTTCTTCCACGTAAAATCGGTATTCGGGCGATAGTTTTCCAAAATTAAGAGAATTTTAAAATTTCGACGTCAAAAAAGGAATGAGATGACTCCGTAAGCGTTTCGTTTTTCCAATTTTGCTGTGGAATGTTACGTGTTTACATTAGCCTATACTACGTATCTTTCAGCCCTACCCAATCAAATGAGTGTTTTTGTATTCCCCAATTAATCATCTAAAGTTCATTGTGAATTAGTTGTGATCATTTATAAAAAGTTTAATTATAAGGTTCTAAGACGATCCTTGTTTTGTTTTAATAAATAAATGGAGCAAAGAATATAAGTATTGTACAACAATTAATTGCCATGCAAAAACATGGCTCGACACATCAATAACGTTTCCATTTTCTCGCTTAACTCGCTTACATCGAGATAATTTATCTACCTGCGCGATACAATTTTTCGATTCCCTTTTATCCATTAATTAATGCGGTCGAATTGCAACAACGAAAAAAATCAATCCGAGCTCTCCATTTGGGCAATAAATTTCGAAGCCAACTCCGCGTTTTGATAATATTAATAAATAAAGTTTTCATATTTCACAATCAATTCATGCGTCGCCATAAATATATACGGCCCGATCGAGCGGCTGCGATAAAAAGTACACAAACGGGTAAACAAACAATAATTCGGAATTATTTATGGTCTATCGTCTTTATTTATTTGTGTTTCCTGTTTTAATCGATTTCCTGGACGAGAAAAACACCGTTTAGTGTTTTGTTTTGATTTAGTGAATTTCAGGGCTCTACCTTTACCTTATATATGTTGCTTTTTGCGCTTGATATTTTCAGTGAGTTGTTAAATTATTTAGGTAATGTTTTTTTGACATATTTTCATTTATGACACTGGATTTGTTATTTTCAGTTATTATTGAATTTATTCCTATCATTGCGCGCGAATGATTTTTTAGGAATTCTCTTAAAAAGAAAATTATGGAATTGTGATTCCAAGATAAAGGTTGTTTTAATTGTAGTTGCCTTCCGCCGTGCCGCCGGGCAATTTATTTTACACCACTTCAACCGGAGGTTCTTGAAGCAAATTAATTTATAGTGACGAGAGAGACATTTTTAATCAAGTAACTCGTAAGTCGTTAATACATTCAGTCGCAATCCGCTGATAATTAAATTGAAGACGTTTGAATTTGCGTGAGTACTTGCTTTGTTAGGTATACTGTCTGTAAAAGTAACTGATTAAATAAAACATTTATCCATACCAAATTTATTCATCAGTTTGTCATATGATAAGTATAAAATACAAGGTATATAGCTCGTACATTAAGAATATTTTTTTTGTTGGCTTGGTATCGTTTAATTAATTTTTAGACCCAAAGCTAGAAGTGAAAACCTTTGCGTTTGACCCATAACATTTGTTTGATGTTCGTTTGTTTCTATGTTCAATCTTATGATTTTGATACCTTTTTTTTAAATATTTGGAGTGAAATTAAAATTTTGAAACAGGCTTTCAAAAACAAATATGTTCGTAGATCAAAGTTTGTGACTCCGATCTAAAAGGAGAGGGTTTGTATATTTAATCTGTGTATTCATTTTTAGTAAATAAAATTAATTTTCCTTAAACGATTATAAAACGTGTTTACATTTTTTATTGCTTTCTTGAATTACTTAAAAGGTATTATATTATATATTTGAATTTTATTAAAAGAAATGAATTTATTATGTATTATATTAATTAAATTACAGAAACTGAAGTTAATTAATTAGTTACATAGTATAAATTGAATATGATTATATTGAATTTTTGTATTAAACTTGGTGTTGATTATGTGTATTATTAGACTAAGAATAATATTTTTAAGTATTTAATGAGTTATGTTGTTTATTGTATTGTATATCCGACAATGATTGAGACAAAAAGTAAAGGGTAATTAATGGTCTATGTGTGCAAGTTGGCTTGTTATAATCATGAAACTAGAGATATAACAAAAATGCACGACCGCGTTTTGCGATGAAAAATAGATATTTAAGTAAATTACATAAAGCAATAGTATAGAAAATTGTAATGAAAATAATAAATTGCTTAATAAGTCTGCTGAATGAGAGTCGATGAAATCCTTGAAGTTTGCTATGCAAAAAGTTTCTTTACGCAAAAGCTATGCTTTTCTCGTAAATTGCTTAACATAGAAACTATAAATTTGGCCTATTAATAAAACATATTAACCCACTTGTATCTGAATAGCTAAAACTGAAAAATATTAATTTTAAAGTTTTAGGAGGGAGGGGCAAATCAAGTATTAGTTTTGTTTGAAATTGCTAGTTATAAAGATCTCAAAAGTGTTTTTTATTTTTGAATCATTTGTATATCATTTGAAAAGGCTTGTTATGAGGGGTAGTAAAGAAATGTAGAAATTTATATTTCTTATTTAAAATAGGCAAAAATAATACTAACAAATATGCAAAAATATGGCATATCCCCCCTATTTTCGAAACTGTTGAAGAAAAAATCATGAAAAAAACAAGGTCGATAAAATCTGACCAGACCATTATAGGAAAACTATAGTGATTATCATAAATCTTTTAATTTTTGAAGCATATCATATTTTTATCATATTTTTAGTCAATTGCAGATATGCTTTGTAATACGTTGCGAAAAATTAATCTTTGTAAATAGTTTAACAGAAATGCCATGCACCCTTAAATGTTTATAATTGCTGAAATATGTAAGGAACACTCGTGCGAGTTGTACTCGTCCTTGACAGGTTTTTACAAGCATTCAAAGTACTCATCTACGGTATCTATCATACCAGATCGCACGAAGGTGTATTGTATAACATGCTCATTGAATGGTCACTATAAAGTTATCGCCCCTAATCTTTGATTTTGATGTTGTTTTACTCAACGAGTGGACGAAGTTTAGAACTTTACCAGTTTTGCCTATAATCCACTAGTAGCAAATAGATTCAGAATATATTAAACTTTTGTGCCTGTTTAATTGAGTGATACAAATTTCAGCACTAGAGAGTTCCTTTTTTCGAGCTTCTTTGTTTCACCGATTTGATGCAAACGCCTAAATCTAATTTTGACATTGATTTTGATGTCGACTGCTAGTTCAGTCGCAGCTTGAGAGGAATTCTCTTCTAATATCACTTAAAGTTCATTACTATACCAGTGAGGCTTATATAGAAGAAATTATTTCAGAATTTACAGAATGATTGTATTTGGATGTATTATTGCAATTTATACTAATCAATTAGTTTCTTAGTCCTCGTTCTGTTTGTTTAGAACATAGTCTGCAAGATCGTGTAAGTGTAATTCAAATTTAATAACGCTACTGTAGTCAAAAGTAAAAAGTGGAGAGTTGACACTAAATTTACTATATATTCAACAGTACAAACTACTTAGTGCCCTAAGAATTTTCTACCACTCTAATATTATTAGTTTCGAAGAAATAAGCTCTTAAAACATTACATAATTTTTATTTGAAAAATGGAATTTTTTTATTGTACTATGGATACAATCCCTATCTAATACAAGGTAGACGTAGTTATTTATAAAAACTCTAAGCATCATAATTAATTTTTTTTAGCAGCGGAGATATTAAATTGATGACTAAGCGAAATCAACAAGTTCTATGTTTATAAATTAGAGAAACACTGAGGTCAAAATATGCTTGAAATAACGTAAGTCAAACATACATGATGATTTTAAGAATATACGTGGCGATTTAAGTTACTTTCTTATATATTTAAGATAATGAAGCATGCCTTAGAGGCAAACTAATTACGTCAATCAATTTAAAGTATTCGTGCAAGTAATACGAGGCCGTGAGATATGAGTCGACAAATTTAACTTCTATTTATGACAAAAGCAGAACTTTGGTTAATGAGTTATTGGTTTAATTTTTATTGTTGTCATTGTTGAAACGTTTAAAAGTTAAAGTTAGTTTTTATATACACATAAATTTTATAACATACATAAAAAGGAAAATCGTCCAACGGCATATCGGAGTTGCGTTACCATTTTTCTGCACCAATAACGAATCAATGTAATTACGACATATTTTCCAAGTGTATATTGACTCTTATACATGCAGAAAATCTTTCTTTAAAATCATATTTTTGCATTTAGCCTGCACTACAAACCACGAAGCGCCTAGACTTTGTTCACTACTTTTTGTCCCCGATTACCCCTTGATGATGCCAGTTTTCTTCAATTTTAGATACCCAGCTTTTGTAGGTCGGTCTTTACGTCGTTGACTCAACGCATTCTTTAGTCCTACTGGACGGTTGCTTTCCGAGTTTTGGTTGAGTTCCTTCTTTGATATATGTTGGTCTTCCATTCATTGTTCATGACCTTGCCATCCGAGATTCTGGGTCATGATGTCACCTCCACGAATTATTTTATTTCATTTTTACTAAAACACATATTTTTGGAATTTTATTTTATTTTCAAATTGAAGCCCTTTAATTGGTCCTAGCGAGTTTTCTGATGCAGCAAGGGGTGTTAATTGTTACCATCTCTTGCTATATCAGGAAAGCCACTAGCACTATTTTTTTATTTTTATATGACGTTGATATTAACAGACATGCCCATATATTTTTGCCCCATTTTTATACTACTTAAACTATTCAATGCAGTCGGATGTATTCAATGTCTTGCAAATAAATATTGTACGAAGTGAATTTGAAGAGCTTTCAAAAGTATAATAGAATATTTTTCAAGGGTTCAATAACTAAGATTATAAGAGTACATTTTAATTTGCGTGGAAGAAAGTAACATTAAATATAAAGGTTTTCATTGTTGATATACTCCTATTTGTGCAGCCGTGATAAAAAAACGAGAAGTCGCATCTTTCACAAATGAAATATGAAATCATCTAATAACCGAATAGGTAAATCATTAATTAATATAATTATCGAAGAAAATTTATCATCTTCACCGTAATTACATTATGATATGTGTATACTATGTGTATTTTTAGTTCATTATCTTGCTTAAATGAGAAATGCCGCCTCTATTGATAGACACAGTTCGTAGATATTATCTCGCAAGATTATATCAGGCGATAAGTAATGGGATATGTTGATCCAATGCAACATCTGGATGGTAATTAGCGAGGTTATAATTGAAATACACTCACCGGCCGTAAAGCCGTTAGACCATCTGCGAGGGGCTTAGTATGCGTTCAGATTTAAGATTAATGCTGCATAACTCTGCCGGAGGCTGTACATTGTGTATAGGAGAATATGAGTTAGTGCACGGAACTGGTCGCATTTAATATTGAGTTGTAGTTATAGTATCCCGGTCAGTGATCTCTGGTTTAGCTCACAATCGTAGTATGATGGGGACGTGTAAGAAATAATGATTTTAATAAGACTATTATATTTGTAGGAATATACATAAAATATATTTGCTGAAATGACAACTGAAGTTTTTTTTTATTACTTTTAATTTTTAATTTACTTTTATACTCTTGATGCTATAGGAGTAAGCAAAAATTGAAATAACGTACTCGAACAAGGACATTATACATGTAAGAAAATATATGTCCTGTTTTTCAAACATTTTTTATAGTATATTTTATTTTTTCCAGCTACTTGTATTTCATATTATCCTCCGTATAATCTCCGTATTATTCCTCCGTATAATCAAGCAAACATCATAATGTTTGCTTGATTATACGGAAGCTAAAGAAAGATAATGTATTTGACTTTGTACCAAACACTTAGAACATTTGAGGTAAATTTATTTATTTTTTCACCCAACTTAATCCTTAAACACACATACATACATATATATATATATATATATATATATATATATATATATATGTACATACATATTATATACAGGCTGTTCCGTAATTGATGGACCATCCAAAAATAGATAATAGATCGATTTATGACTGACAAAATTTGACCTTAGTAAAAATCTCTTATTTTTCCAGATATAGATACTTTTTTAAAATTTGTTTACACACTATAATGGGTCATTCTCTTGGGTGCCACGATTACAAAATTAAGTCTAAGTTTTAATTTTCTTTAGTTACGTTTAGTTGAGTAATAAGTCTTTCGAATTAATTGAAACATTTTATACCACTAATACGGTTGTCTCAAGAAAAATTACAAGTTCCCTTTTTTGGTTTGATTACTGAATATTTCATGGCGAGGGATAATATGTTTCAGAAATCAGAATTAACAAATTTCGACATAAACGATTCATAAATATAAAAAAAAGAAATTTTAAGTGGTCTTGTCTGCTTTTTTCGAAAATTACAAAATTGAAAATATTTTTTAAACTACACATAAACGAATAACACATATGTGTCGTTCCTCTCGTACTCGTACTCGTATATTTTTTCTGAGTATGCGCCATTTAAAAAAAAATATGATTACAACTCATGATGACAACTCAAATATGATGACAACTCATGATAAGTTTTGAAGTATTTTGAATCATAATTAAAATTATTTCTAGCCTTATATTAGTTCTATTGCTTTGATGTCGCAAGTGAATTTGAGACAATTACAAGTAGTTTCAACATTTGCATAACGTAAAATTTTATTAAAAAATTGAGTTTTGAAGTTCATTTTTTGAAAAAATTTTCTATTTCTTTTAACCATAAATTATTCTTATTATTTTATAGGACTAATTAATAGTTTTGATGAAAAAAAATTAAAGAGAAAATAATCAATATATAAATGTTTTATTCTAGAATTTTTAGTGAATAATTGTATTTATCATTACACTTCACTTAAAATTCAATTATTTTCTTTCTTTGAATATTGTATAATAATTATTAAAAGTCATGCATAATATATATTATATATATTCTTCTTTGCCTAAATTTTGATTTTTCACAACGCATGGAAGCGAAACGATAGCAGTAGCCGTGAGTCATTAGCTGTTAGTCATTGAGGGGTTTCGTTCTCTATATCCGAAGCCAAATATCAGATCTTGCAAAGTAACAACTATTAGTCACTGATTATTTACTACCAACTGCTAAGGAGTTGCATTGTTCATCTCTAGAACTCATTATCGTACTCTAATCAGGTGGATAGTCAAGTTATTTTGCAAAGTAACAAGTATCAGTAGCAAATATCTTGAATCACGTTTGATTTATTATCATCTGTTAAGGAGTTGCATTGTTCATCTCCAGAACTCATTATCGTACTCTAACCAGGTGGATAGTTAAGTTATTTTGCAAAGTAACAAGTATCAGTAGCAAATATCTTGAATCATGTTTGATTTATTATCATCCGTTAAGGAGTTGCATTGTTCATCTCTAGAACTCATTATCGTACTCTAACCAGGCGGATAGTCAAGTTATTTTGCAAAGTAACAAGTATCAGTAGCAAATATCTTGAATCACGTTTGATTTATTATCATCTGTTAAGGAGTTGCATTGTTCATCTCCAGAACTCATTATCGTACTCTAACCAGGTGGATAGTTAAGTTATTTTGCAAAGTAACAAGTATCAGTAGCAAATATATTGAATCATGTTTGATTTATTATCATCCGTTAAGGAGTTGCATTGTTCATCTCTAGAACTCATTATCGTACTCTAACCAGGCGGATAGTCAAGTTATTTTGCAAAGTAACAAGAATCAGTAGCAAATATCTTGAATCACGTTTGATTTATTATCATCCGTTAAGGAGTTGCATTGTTCATCTCTAGAACTCATTATCGTACTCTAACCAGGTGGATAGTTAAGTTATTTTGCAAAGTAACAAGTATCAGTAGCAAATATCTTGAATCACGTTTGATTTATTATCATCCGTTAAGGAGTTGCATTGTTCATCTCCAGAACTCATTATCGTACTCTAACCAGGTGGATAGTTAAGTTATTTTGCAAAGTAACAAGTATCAGTAGCAAATATCTTGAATCACGTTTGATTTATTATCATCCGTTAAGGAGTTGCATTGTTCATCTCTAGAACTCATTATCGTACTCTAACCAGGCGGATAGTCAAGTTATTTTGCAAAGTAACAAGAATCAGTAGCAAATATCTTGAATCACGTTTGATTTATTATCACCCGCTAAGGAGTTCCTTTATTCATCTACAGAACTTCTTATCGGACTGTGGCCTGGTGGATGGTGAAGTTATTTTGCTAAGTAATAACTATCCGTGGCAAATATCTTCAATCACGTTTGATTTATTATCACCCGCTAAGGAGTTCCTTTATTCATCTACAGAACTCCTTATCGGACTGTGGCCTGGTGGATGGTGACGTTATTTTGCTAAGTAATAACTATCCGTGGCAAATATCTTCAATCACTGTTGATTTATTACCATCCGTTAAGGAGTTGAATTGTTCATCTCCAGAACTCATCATCAGTCCTTTACCTGATCATTGGAGTTATTTTGCAAAATAACAACTATCAGTAGCAAATATCTTGAATCACGGTTGATTTATTTCAATTTGTCACTACATTCTATCGTTCATCGCCAGACCTCAACTGGCCGTGTCCCGACTTACAGTGGCAAATATCTTGAATTATTAAGAAGTCAGTTAAAACGTTACGTTAATGACTATTTTGTTGTATATTCTATGTATTTTTTTTAAAAGTAATATTCGGGAATAAGTCCCGTTAATGAGAACTAGCTTAATATTTTATGTACCTACTTAACACTTACTGTTTTACCACAGAGTTTATTTTGCGATTTAATTATTTTTAACTATTAATAGAATTTAGTGGCGTTATGAATATTGTGTTTATAGTTAAATATATTAAATTAAATTAGTGAAAATTTTATATTGTTCCACTGTTCTGCTCTCGAGACGTATATAGACGTGTATAATTTGGAAATCGAATTCAGAAAGTTGGGTATATTTACCCGTTTGGGAAACCACCCGATAATTATTAATGGCTTAAGGTCTAAATATTACTGTATCAATTATGCATTATATAAAACTACTTTATCGAAATGTCTGTTCTCCTGTAATACTCTATACAAAAGGCAGTCTTTGCGATGGATAGTATTAAATAAAAGGTATTTCGAGTAGTTTTTAATTTTTCTTTAAATTATTAAGAAAATGTGACATATATATATATATATATATATATAAATATATATGTATATATATATATATATATATATATATATATATATATATAAACCATCTAACAAAATAAACTTTATCAATATATTTTTCATAATTCTCTGACCTATGAAAGGTGAAAGCAAGTTTTCATAGATTTTTAAGGATATTGTAAGAAAAAAAAACAATAAAAAAACTAAATCTTTGAACTCCCATTTCAGTAAGCTTTTATAAATTATTCAATACGGTCAATGTCAGTCTTAAAAAAAAATCCCGCAAAACGGAAATTTGATTTCTTCCACGTAAAATCGGTATTCGGGCGACAGTTTTCCAAAATTAAGAGAATTTTAAAATTTCGACATCAAAAAAGGGATGAGATGGCTCCGTAAGCGTTTCGTTTTTCCAATTTTGCTGTGGAATGTTACGTGTTTACATTAGCCTATACTACGTATCTTTCAGCCCTACCCAATCAAATGAGTGTTTTTATATTCCCCAATTAATCATCTAAAGTTCATTGTGAATCAGTTGTGATCATTTATAAAAAGTTTAATTATAAGGTTCTAAGACGTTCCTTGTTTTGTATTAATAAATAAATGGAGCAAAGAATATAAGTATTGTACAACAATTAATTGCCATGTAGAAACATGGCTCCACACATCAATAACGTTTCCATTTTCTCGCTTAACTCGCTTACATCAAGATAATTTCGCTACCTGCGCGATACTATTTTTCGATTCCCTTTTATCCATTAATTAATGCGGCCGAATTGCAACAACGAAAAAAATCAATCCGGGCTCTCCATTTGGGCAATAAATTTCGAAGCCAACTCCGCGTTTTGATAATATTAATAAATAAAGTTTTCACATTTCACAATCAATTCATGCGTCGCCATAAATATATACGGCCCGATCGAGCGGCTGCGATAAAAAGTACACAATCGGGTAAACAAACAATAATTCGGAATTATTTATGGTCTATCGTCTTTATTTATTTGTGTTTCCTGTTTTAATCGATTTCCTGGACGAGAAAAACACCGTTTAGTGTTTTGTTTTGACTTAGTGAATTTCAGGGCTCTACCTTTACCTTATATATGTTGTCTTTTGCGCTTGATATTTTCCGTGAGTTGTTAAACTATTTAGGTCATGTTTTTTTGACATATATCATTTATGACACTGGCTTTATTATTTTCAATTATTATTGAATTTATTCCTATCATTGCATGCGAATGATTTTTTAGGAATCCTCTTTCGCCTCTTGAGTTGCTTCCAGTGAATTATTATGTATTTACATATCACTCGTACATTTTATACTTGTGTTTGCGAATATTATAATTATCATTACGTTCTATGTGATCTGCTGATACAGAGATAGAATATATTTATTTTGCAGCTAACAAAATGTAGCTCATTAAAATTAAAGCCAATATTTTAAATAATTGGACTAATTTGGCAATTGATAATAGGGTATTTGATTATATTTTTTTATTAATAAAATAGAACGGTTAAGATAAATAAAACGGTCAAGATAAATGTATCCTATCCAGGACTTTTCGTTACAAAGTTACAACGACTTAAAAATTGATGAACTACGATTTACGTGAAAACGCACCATACAAAACACAACTGGCTTATGACGTCACTGGCCAGTTATTTAACATTCATCATAAGGGAGTTTATTAAATAATTTTAGTATGTCTCTAAATATTGTGTTTAAGTTATATATTGCATATTATAATTTTCTAATTTGTATGTGTGGGAACTAAATTCATAATAACCTTTTCTATTTAATGAACAAAAAAATATACACTTTTTCCTGTTCAGCAGTTCCGATTAATTGTATGCTAAATATATTATTTTTTTCATCACAAGGTTTTTTTAAACTCACACTTCAGTTTTAAAACATTTTTACAAAAAATATCGACATCAGTCAAATACCCTATTATTATATTAAGATAATTGATAAAATATTTCGTAAAATTAAAAAAAGCAATAGATGCATGTTTATAACCTAACCTCCATTGATTTTATGTATTTTGTACATTTATTTGTACGAAAATAAAAGCCTAATATCAACATCCAAAATATTTGGATTTGCGTTATAATTATCGGAACAGGGAATGCTAAAAGAACACTAAATAAAATGTATATTTGTTTATAAATACTAATAAAAATAAACACAATTTATTTTCAATAATAAAAAGGCGAAAATTGATAAAGCAATAATACCAACGATCTTTTGCTTACTAAATTTTCATATGTTCGTGTTGGTCCACCACATAAATAATTATCAGTAAAATTCTGATCCCAACGGTAGCGTAAGTCAGTGCTGGAGGTGAAGCTTTTCCCTAAAGCAGATAAACACTTTACATGAAAAATGTTTCTCCTTTTCCTTTTCCTGTCCAAGTTGTAAAATTTTGGAATCAACTAGATTCTGCTACCTGAAACTTGCTCGCTATAAATGTTTTCAAGACCGTCTGTAAAAACCTTTTCTCTCATAACCCCTTTGGGTAGGACCCATCCTTTATTCAGTTTTATTCCATTTTCCTATTTCAAGTTTTCTAATAATTTTTTTTTAAGTTACTTATGTTTAGTTTTGTTTTGCAACAGAGTAGGTTTATAAATATCTTTCACATTCTTCCATATTTCTAAAATCTTGTTTTTAACCAATGCATGTATTGATAATTTTACGTGTACATTAAAGTTTGAAATAAATAAGTAATAAACATTTCATTATTTTTTCCCTTGATGATTTTCCTATAAGGAGTACTGAGTTTGATATTGACGATACTATTATAAAATAACTGATGCACTTAAATTTTAACGAAAAACTCAAAAAGTGGCTAGTAAAACAATGTTAATAATAATGTATAATTAGGATTAAATAAGCACAAATCTGTAAGCATTGCATTGCAGTTGTCCAGTAAGTATTTTATAGAAAATTTTATCGATATTACAAAACGAAACTGAAATTAGAATGAAACGAAAGAAATGAAAAGCTACGTTTAACTTTAGAGTCAAACTAATACAAGGAAGCTGAAAAGCTTCGGAATTAAAGGATCATTTTTACATCGTTCTTTCTCATAAAAAGAAAATTATGGAAATGTGATTCCAAGACAAAGGTTGTTTTAATTGTAGTTGCCTTCCGCCGTGCCGCCGGGCAATTTATTTTACGCCACTTCAACCGGAGGTTCTTGAAGCAAATTAATTTATAGTGACGAGAGAGACATTTTTAATCAAGTAACTCGTCAGTCATTAATACATTCATTTGCAGTCCGCTGATAATTAAAATGAAGACGTTTGAATTTGCGTGAGTACTTTCTTTCTTAGATATACTGTTTGTAAAAATAACTGTTAATTAGTTATTTTTACATCACTTTTTTTTAGAACATTTATCCATACCAAATTTATTCATCAGTTTGCGTTATAATAAGTATAAAATACAAGATATATAGCTCGCATTTTTACGAATATTTTTTTTGTTAGCCTGGTTTCGTTTAATTCATTTTTTAGACCCAAAGCTAAAAGGGGAAAAGCTTTGCGTTTGACCCATAACATTTGTTTGATAATATTTGGAGTGGAATTAAAATTTTGAATCAGGCTTTCAAAAACAAATATGTTTGTAAATCAAAGTTTATGATTCCGATTTAAAAGAAGAGGGTTTGTATATTTAATCTGTGTATTCATTTTTAATAAATAAAATAAATTTTCCGTAAACGATTATAAAACGTGTTTGCATATTTAATTGCTTTCTTGAATTACTTAAAACGAATTTTATTATATATTTGAATTTTATTAAGAGAAATGAATCTGTTATATATTATATTAATTGAATTACAGAAACTAACTTTAATTAATTAGTTATATAGTATAAATTGAATAATTTGAATTTTTATATTAAACTTCATATTAATTATTAGTATTATTAGATTAGGAGTAATATTTTTAAGAATTTAATGAGTTATGTTGTTTATTGTATTGTATGTCCGACAATGATTGAGATAAAAAGAAAAGGGTAATTAATGGTCTATGTGTGCAAGTTGGCTTGTTATAATCATTAAACAAGAGATATAATGAAAATGCACGACCGCGTTTTGCGATGAAAAATAGATATTTAAGTAAATTACATAAAGCAATAGTATAGAAAATTGTAATGAAAATAACAAATCGCTTAATAAATCTGTTGAATGAGAGTCGATGAAATCCTTGAAGTTTGCTATGCAAAAAGTTTATAAAATTCTGAAATGAAATATTTGGAAAGTACAGTGAGTAACTAAAGGTTTTTCTCTTTTATTAGGATTAGTACCTTAAAAGTAAAAACAAAACCCTTATAAAAACACAGCCGTTTAAAAAAAAAATGTAAATAATGTAAGGATATATATTTCTTATTTAAAATAGGCAAAAATAATACCAAAAAATATGCAAAAATATAGGATATCCCCCTATTTTCGAAACTATTGAACCTTTTGGTTCATGAAAAAAAACAAGGTCGATACAATCTGACTAGAACGTTGTAGGAAAACTATAGTGATTATCATAAATCTTTTAATTTTTGAAGCATGCATCATATTTTTAGTCTATTACAGATTTGCTTTGTAATACGTTGCAATATATTTACGTTGTAAAACATTAATATTTGTAAATAGTTTAATAGAAATGCCATGCACCCTTAAATGTTTATAAGTGCTGAAATAAGTAAGGAACCCTCGTGCGAGTTCTACTCTTTTTTATAAATATTCGTAGTACTCATCTACTGTATCACTGTATCACTGAATAGTCACTATGAAGTTCTTGCCCTTAATCCTCGCTCTAGATGTTGTTTTACTCGACAAGTGGATCTAAACTTTACCAGTTTTGCGTATATTCCACTAGTAGCAAATAGATTCAGAATATATTAAATTTTATG
The DNA here is from genome assembly GCA_039881145.1 of Druceiella hillmani. NCBI lineage: Eukaryota > Metazoa > Arthropoda > Insecta > Lepidoptera > Hepialidae > Druceiella > Druceiella hillmani. Next base: position 13,980,646 of record JAYKKI010000028.1, on the reverse strand, counting down.
CTTGTTTAACTGAGTGATACAAATTTCAGCACTAGAGAGTTCCTTTTTTCGAGCTTCTTTGTTTCACAGATTTTATGCAAACGTCTAAGCATAATTTTGACATTTATTTTGATGTCGACTGCTAGTTCAGTCGCAGCTTGAGAGGAATTCTCTTCTAATATCACTTAAAGTTCATTACTATACCAGTGAGGCTTATATAGAAGATCAGAATTTACAGAATGGTTGTATTTGGGTGTATTATTGCAATTTATACTAATCAATTAGTTTCTTAGTCCTCATTATGTTTGTTTGGAACATAGTCTGCAAAATCGTATGAGTATAATTCAAATTTAATAACGCTACTGTAGTTAAAAGTAAAAAGTGGAGAGTTGACACTAAATTTACTATACATTCACCAGTACAAACTACTTAGGGCCATAAGTATTTTGTACCACTCTAATATTATTAGTTTTAAAGAAATAAGCTCTTAAAACATGACATACTTTTTGGTTAAAAAGTAGCAATTTTTTTTATCGTACTATCGAGGCAATCTCTATCTAATACCCGGAAGACGTAGTTATTTATAAAAACTATAAGCATCATAAATAAACATTTTTAGCAGCGGTGATATTAAAGTAACGATTAAGCGAAATCAACAAGTTCTATGTTTGTTTATAAGTTAAAGAAACACTGAGATCAAAAAATGCTTCAATTAACGTAAGTCGAACATACATCATGATTCTAAGAATATGCATGGCGTTTTAAGTTATTTCCTTAGCTATTTAAGTTAATGAAGCATGCCTTAGAGGCAAACTAATTACGGCAATCAGTTTAAAGTATTCGTACACGTAATGCGAGGCCTTGAGATATGACTCGATAAACTTAATTTCTATTTATGAGAAAATGAGACCTTTAGTTAATCTGAGTTTAGTTAATCTGATTTAATTGATTGAAAGGTCCTACTATTATATTTTTTTAATGAGTACAGCAAGTTCAGGTTACGGCAGCCCCAAATAGTCTTCGCCATATGGATCTCTCTCTTGTGATTTTAGATCTCTTTTTGTATAATCCATCCATATAACGGAGGTCGCCCTGTCGTTTTGATTCCTTAAACTTTAGGAGAAGTTATTATGTTGACTAGAATTACGTTATTATATCTGAAAACATGTCTGCGATATTGTACTCAATACGCTCTTATAATTTTGACAATATTTGGTTGTTTTCATATCATTTTATTTATTACCAATAATTCTATTTAGAAATTCTTCAGTAGAGATGACATTTAAAAAGTTATATTAATGCAACGATGCATTTTTCAAAACTAAAACGTTTCTTGCTTTCATTATTGAAACGTTTGCAGCGAGTTAACATTTAAAGTTAGTTTTTATATACACATATATTTTATAACATACACAAAAAGGAAAATCGTGCACAGTGTATTAGAGTTGCGTATTTTTCCGCACCAATAACGAATTAATGTAATTAAGGCACATTTTCCAAGTGTATATTGATACTTATACATTCAGAAAATCTTTCTTTAAAACATATTTTCACATTTATCCTGCACTACAAACCACGAAGCGCCTGGACTTTGTTCACTACTTTTTATCCCCAATCACCTCTTGATAATGTCACTCTTCTTCAATTTTAGATACCAACTTTTGTAGGTCGGTCTTTACGTCGTTGAGTCAACGTATTCTTAGAGTCAGTCCTACTGGACGGTTGCTTTCTGGGTTTTGGTTGAGCTCCTTCTTTGATATCTGTTGGTCTTCCATTCGTTGTTCATGACCTTGCCATCCAAGATTCTGGGTCATGATGTCACCTCCACGAATTATTTTATTTTATTTTTATAAAAACACATATTTTTGGAATTTTATTTTATTTTCAAATTGAAGCCCTTTAATTGGTCCTAGCGAGTTTTCTGATGCAGCAAGGGGTGTTAACTGTTACCACCTCTTGCTATATCAGGAAAACCACTAGCACTATTTTTTTATTTTTATGTGACGTTGATATTAACAGACATGCCCATATATTTTTGCCCCATTTGTATACTACTTAAACTATTCAATGCAGTCGGACGTATTCAATATCTTGCAAATAAATATGGTACAAAATGAATTTGAAGAGCTCTGAAAAGTATAATAGAATATTTTTCAAGGGTACGATATTTAAGATTATAAGAGTACATTTTAATTTGCGTGGAACACGAAAGAAATTTTCATTAAACATTTAAAACGTTTTCATTGTTGATATATTCCTATTTGTGCCGCCATGACAAAAAAAAAGAGAAGTCACCTCTTTAACGGATGAAATATGAAATCATCTAATAACGGTATGGGTAAATCATTAATTAATATAATTGTCGAAATGAATTTATCAGTTTCATCATAATTACATTAAGATATGTGTTTACTATGTTTATTTGTAGTTGATTATCTTGCTTAAATTAGTAATGCCGTCTCTATTGATAGACACAGTTCGTAGACATTATCTCGCAAGATTATATCTGGCGATAAGTAATGGGATATGTTGATCCAATGCAGCATCTGGGTGGTAATTAGCGAGGTTATAATTGAAATACACTCACCGGCCGTAGAGCCGTTAGACCATTTGCGAGCGGCTTAGTATGCGTTCAGATTTAAGATTAATGCAGTATAACTCCGCCGGAGGCTGTACATTGTGTATTGGAGAATTTGAATTAGTATACGGAACTGGTCGCATTTAATATTGAGTTGTAGTTATAGTATCCCGGTTAGTGATGTATGGTTTAGCTCATAATTGTAGTTATAATGCGTGAAATTTTGATTTTAATAAGACGATTATATTTATAAGAATATACATAAACATATTTGCGAAAATGACAATTAAATATTTTTTCGATTTATGTGAAAAAATGCCGTTTTTATGTTTATAAAAATTACGTGACATTAAAACTCCAGTCAGCTTGCAATTAAAGTATAAGGTGCACTTTTGTGTTTTCCTGATTTGATAAATTAAAATGAAAATGTGTTATATTAAAGTCGACTCAAGAAACCTGATTAAAGTTTATACAGATATGGTTACACGTTTCATTTTCCATGTTAAAAAATACGAATTTTTGAGTATGGGGACGAAAACCTGATTTTACCGGTGAGTTAGGTTATGTTTCGGTACTTTATGGTATGTTTACTGATTATTTTTGAAACACATAAACCAAAAATTTCCATTACATTCATGCAGTTTTTGATATTATTTTCCATATGTAAAAATATTAGGTAAAAGTAAAAATATCAAAACAAAACAAATTTGAAAACAGGAAAGATAATTTTTATATATTACGTTTGTAATTAATTTTTTACTTGTGGTTTATTTTGGCCCAGTTAAAAAGAGTTTATCAGGAACTATATTAAATTGAACGGACTATACTCACAAAAGGTGGAATTAAGTTTGGATACTTTTTCTAAAAGGATTGTCACCATTGGTGGATGGACAATCCGTTTTAGGATTTTATTATAAATTCACATTTATACTGTAAAGTATTGAGTAATGAGTATTTAATCATTATTTGATACAAAAACTCATTTCACGTACTTTTTCCAAGAATTTTTGTCAATGTGATATACTCGCTATGTATAACTGTGTGCTCAATAATATATTCATAGCACATTGTGTCAGAGTTGAGATATGAGCATTAGTTAACCTAATTACCTAGTCAAATCTCTGTTGTATTAATTAAGCAATATGTCTATTGATCTATTCCACTGATACAAGCTGATAGCAATGACTATATGCTATACAGTTGCTCTCGCTAATATGGATAGCATTAATGTCTTAATTTATTTGTTGATGCGAAAGGCTCTGTACTATACAAGGATAGATAGGATTTCGTAATATAACTGTCCTAATTTGTTCCGACATCGCACAAATATATTGTTTCGATTATTTAACTGTGTGAATTTATCTCAATTAATTTTGATATAGAGGTCATACATCACCTACATCGACTATTGATATAAGGGCGTTGGATGTAATAAAAAATTGTCCATTGGCAAATAATTTTTATTGATATATATATATATATATATATATATATATATATATATATGTATGTATCAATATGTATATATAAATATGTATGTATATATTTCTGTATACATATTTATACACAACAATATGTGTATATATATATATATATATAAATATATTTTCTTACATTATTATATATTTGTTTTCCTATTGTATTTTATAATAAATAGAATTGATTAAAAAAGCAACTTTACTGAATTAAAATACAAATTGTATCCTGGAGCGAGTTTATATTACCTTCAATAACGTGCGTTTCAAAATCCCTTCACATTTGATTCAGTATATTATCATGATTTAATTTTATTATCTCTTGTGTTACAATTAGTTTGTATAATTTAATTTATTTATTATATATTCACTGCCCGTTTTTTGTAACTTTTTGCTTAGTATAGTTAGAGAAAATTTATTTATTATTTATTTTTTACAAAAAAATTCTTATTATTCATTATTTATTTTTTACTTTAAAGCTTTCTGTTGATCACTATTTGTTTTTATTGATAAGTAGATACATCGGAATAAGCCGTTAAGAAACCGTTAAGAAAAACCCTTATAATTAAATGGTTAAAAGTATTATTCACGTATGTAAGTATGTTAATAATTTAAAGGTGAACACAAATTAAAAAAAGGATAATATTTTTTATTTAAATTCAACAATATAGCGTAATATTTTATATATATTTATATACATATATATATATATATATATATATATATATATATATATATATATATATATATATATATATATATATATATATATATATGTGTGTGGTACAATTATAATGGATTGCAAGTTTAAGTGTGCGAATTTTAGTTTGATTTGTTATATAGTCGCAATGATGTGTTGAAAAGGATCACTCAATCTAGTGAAAATTTATGAACTGGAAAATTTAATTTATATTAATCGTCCAAGATATTATTATCAACGGTATAATTTTGCAAAGCTTTTAAAAATCTTACTTTTATACTCTCGATACTATAGCAGTAAGCAACAATTCATTTAACGTACTCGAACGATTATACATGAAAGAAAAACACATTGAAATGTTTTTCAAAACATTTTTACAGTCATGCCAATGCTTGGTGTTTGCTCCATTATAGGTAAGCTCAAGGAAGATAAAGTATTAGATTTTGCACCAAACACTTTAGACACACTATGTTCAATACTGACGTCATATTTTTGGGGGCTGAGTTTTAATTCAATTCTTTTATTTTAAGAATTAAATATTAATTAAGTTGAATCGGATGCTTGCGTGCCACAATGACAACACTTTTTACTAATTATATTAACGATAAGTAATTAAAATAATTTAAGACTCAATTCTAAAGCAACAATAAAATCACGAAAGCAATTTCCGCAACGTGAACTTTCAGAACTACATATTTCTATGACACTCAGCCATTTAATGCCTGCTTATTTACAGATCAACTTTATTTATTCATTTGGCGACTTTTGTTTATTTTTGTTTATGTGAAATAAACAAAAACACGAGGTTTAATCTACATAAATTGGGTTAAGTTGTACAAGAAAAATATTATTTTTGAAATTTATTTGACGAATGTATAATTTAGAAATAAGCGATGCCAGTAATGGGCACTCTCCTTCAGCACATATATGGATCATGTTATGTTTTCAATCCTTATAAATAGCGTTGTTACGCATCTCAATATCTCATTTTGTATTTTCCATCTTGTACTTATCCTTCAATAACTGCAAGTAATTCCCTCTAAAGAAAAATGAAGTGCACGCATTTTTCAACGTTGGAAACATTTATGGAAACGAATGGGTCGATTATGTAATCTTCATTTTTGGGCACTTTAAATTGAATTAGGAAGTAAAAAATTAGCATTTAAATAATATATTATTTGCTGATATAAGACATTGCAGATACAGAATCCAGCCATATCGGAAATAGTGTTTTTATTTATTAACATAAAATTAGAACATGGGAAAAAGTATGCTGTACGTACAATTTTATTCTTCACTTCCTCAAGTGAGTGAGGGTGCAGCAGTGGACCTCTGAATTCAAATGTATTGGGATTGAGTCTTGGAATGAACTACTTTACAACTAAATTTTTAAGGCCAAAGTTAAAAATCTATTTTATAATGTTTGAACGTTTGGCTACAATCATGTTCTACATGACATCGGATCGAAACGGATCTTCATTATTTATTAATAAGAACACCTTTTTGAATTGGGATAAAACGAATATTATTATGATATTTGATAGATAAATCAGTTTCCGTTTTACATGTCCTTAATTTTGTAAACAAAATAAAAAAAATATAATCTGAAGGGAACTACAGCTTTGCGTAGAAACTATAAAATTATAATTTAATCGTAGCTTCCAGTGAAATTCGATAGATGACGCTGATTAATTTTAAAACACGCTATATTTTGTTCATTATAAAACGTCTAAGGCACAATATTAGTACTGACGTTTAATGTATAATATATACAGTGTGATATTTATTCTTTGATATTTATTTATATTTTTTTCCTTTTTTTTCATAGGAGAAGGCCATCATTATTTTATAATCTAGCATATCTATTTATAGAGTTTTTAAATGAATCTTACTGCAAGGTAGCACGTAAAATGTTTCAAAAACATCGTGAAAATATGTGACGAAAGTGATACGGTGAGAGTGGGTGAAACTACCTATATAACATGTACAAAGTTTGGTGCTAGTGTATCAATGACACCTCTAGTGGTATATAAAGGTAAGAGTGTGCGTGTAAAATATATTCTTCTTCTCCTTGGTTGACACTACTACCTATTACAGGTCAAGCTGTCTCGACAAGCTTTCTCCAGCCGAACCGGCAACCGCCCGCCAGCGTTGAATTTTTAAAAGTTTAAAATCATTCCCAACACAATCGATCCATCTAATGCGAGGTCTTCCTCTCTTTCTGGTGCCCTCCACATTGGCAAACGTCAGTTTCTTGACCTGGTTGTTGTTTTCAAATCTAAAAATGTGCCCAAGTCACCTGATACTAAATTATTTAATTACACGGACAATATTTGGTTGTTCAAATTTTCTATAAATTTCATGATTAAACAAAATTCTCCACTTGTTATTTTTTTTGACAGGGCCAAATATTTTACGAAGTATTTTTCGTTCAAAAATAAGAATTATCTGCTTTTGTTAAAGGCCAATATTAACTGCCATATAGAATTATTGGCCTAATAAGTAGTAGTATAAATATTAATTTTTGTTTTGTTAAAATTTTAGATTTCTGAAAATTCCTTTGGCTGAAATAACACCTATTAGCCATATACAATATATTGTCAAATTCAGGCTTGATATGGTTTCTATTAAAAATGACAGTACCAAGATATGTAAAACGGAGACATAAGAACTTATTTACTTAAATTTTCATTTGCATATAAGTATATACGGAACCCTCATAGTGCCAGTTATGCTTTTACTTGACAAGCTCATTATTTATTTATATTAATTTATAATGACATTTAATTTCTTTTTAATAATATATCAAGCGTAGAAGGTCGTTCAGAACTTTAAATGTAATTAAATTAATAAATTTTTTATACATTAGATCTTTCACTTTTGTATATTTGCCGATTAAAATCTTGTTAAAAATTAATTTAACCATCACAAAATTACGGCTTTCGGGAGACAAATTAATTAAAATAGTTTAATATATGTAATCTCGTATACAACAGTAATTTATCTATATCTTGAAGATAAATTTTGACCTTTGTGTATTATTTCAAAAGATCATATTCCCACTATTAGAGAGAGGATTATTTGGTTATTTATATAATTGTTTATTTTCTATTGACGTAATGCCGTAGAACAATAGCTGAGTTTATAAAATTAAAAAATACAAAACTTTAAACGGATTAAATGAGTAATCATGACTTCCATTTAATTGTCCCTAACCGTTTATATCTTATTATCAAATTCTATTTACAAGTCTGACGGAGATATTTCCCGAGGAAGAAGGTGGATACTCCATCAGCTCGCTCGTATATTTCGGGCATATTTGTACCTTGAAATTATCACATCAACTATACACGAAAATGTTTGAAGTTATGTTGATAACAAATTGCAAAAATAACAAATTGAACTTTTACAAGGTCAGTTTTATCTTCCTCCCGATGTATATATACATATAGATATATATATATATATGTATATATACATATATATATATATATATATATATATATATATAGAAAAGAGGAACGCGGGACGGAACTGGCCGTTTGGTCTTATAATGTGGTGAAGTAAGTACCCCATGCACTCTTCAATATTTATTTTTAATTTAAATCCATTGACATATTTTTAATAGTTTTTTTGACTTATGTAATCTAATAAATACAAATTCTCGTGCTAGTAATAAAGATTCAACTGTATATTTAAAATCCAATTGCCTGAAATTGGTACACCTACCGCCGAGTTTAGAAGAACGACTCGGGGATAAAGCTGTTGCGGCAAACATAATAGAAATCCAGTGGAGTTCACATACGTCAGCCAAAACGGCCAGTACAAACAAGGATCATTTATTAATTAAGTCTCAGATCCGGCTGCCGGTCTGATCGTAGATTATTACAGCAACGACATGTTATTAACTTGACTGTTGTTTGTGAGCCCTTGCCTCCGTTACGCACTGTGTACACAGCGGGTATCTGTTGCGTTATGTATACACTGTTATTCGGAGTAAGTACATTAATGCCTCTGTTCTGAATACTACTATAAATAATTTCCGTGTATAACCTCATACATTGTAATATAAATATATATATATATATATATATATATATATATATATATATATATATATATATTACTTATAGACATTTTAATGTAGTATTTACGGGCTGCTACCCAGCTTCACTGCGCAGAATTAAAACTAAGAATTAAACCAAAGAATAACATACTGTATATATATATATATATAAATATCATACTGTATATATTAATCATTATATCCCTGATCTAAGAATTTTCTTCAGAAAAAATTTCCGATCAAACTTCAAAACGAATCCGCGCCAGTAATGTGATACTCAGATCCTCCTATTATCTCGTAGAGCCGGAAAACTTTAAACAAGGTTTTCCATTGTTCAAGCGTTTTCATAAGTTTGTGCAAAGTATTCTCATTATTATTTTGTAAATGGTGGCGGGAACGAGCCGATCGATCAACACACTAGTAGGGTATGTCGAAATCGGAAAGTTTTCTACGAGTTTTTAAAACTTTTCTTTATTCAAGCTTGCACGTGATCAATTCAAAAATGTTTACACATAATCAATAAAAATGAGTTAGTTTTATATTCGAAATGCTGCCTGACAACTAATCCTCAAAAGTTGGAATTGGAATTACAATTGAGAAAAAAGACGATTATGTGTAAAAAAGTCGCGAATGCGAAAGTGAAACCTGAAAATAGCTTAATACAATGTGTTATATGACTCGGACGAAATCGGTGGAATTTTGCTTTATTGTAAAAAAATAAAGACCTAAGTAAAAAAGATTTAAATTAATAAATCAATAATATTTTACATATTTTCCATTGTTGTAACGGCGATAATTGTCATGCGATAGTGAAAGAATCAATCTTGTAAAAGTTTAGATACTTAGAAAATATAGAAAAAATAAAGAAAAAGACAAGGATACTTAATAAATTTTATTAGTCCCTTTCAAATAGTCCACTGTAAAGATTTTTCAGAAATATCAAAAAAACATTAACAGGAAATTTCAGAAGTAAGAATTATGAAATATGATTACCAGTGCATTCAGGAATAATCTTGTTAAATAAATGTTAATAATAAACAGGGAACAATTTAAAATAAATTATATTTTATAAAAGAATTGAATATATCTAACATAACAATATTTAACCAAAAACTGACTAAAAAGTTTCCGTCACATTCACTTGTGAATTGGTTATAATATTGAAAATCTGTTGTCCATACTTACCGCGTACATTGCCTTTAGCTCCTTAATATTTGGCAGCAATTATTTACAATGTTTGTAAAATAAAATGTTAATAAATATGGAAAACAAAACGATTTTTTTTGTTTTTTTTTTCATGAATTTAAATCTCGGAAATAACAATGCCTTTGCATTTAATTTAGCTCATGTGTTGGTTGGTTAACATCGCTCTAGGATATAACATTAACATTGATATTTGTCGTGAGTTTCGATACAATTTTAATTGTTTGTTACAACATTTAAGTACGTGATAATTAATTGACTAATTTGCTTAAGCGCATGTTCTTCACCCTATTTTCCTGCCTACACCCTTTCGGGGTGACAATAAATCAGTGGATAGTTTTAGATATAAGAATTAATTCCCTTTTATAGTTCATTTGGAGTGAAATAATATTTATAAAGTTATGAAGTTTCCTGAATATAATCTAAGCCCAGGTGTAACTGAGGGTTAACCAGCTATATAGATTCATTAGAATATGAATTACGTAGGTATTTTTAATCAATTGAGTTGGCGCCTATGTATATTTAGATTAAACAAAGATGTATTCAAATCTGGACTTTGCGGACTAAGAGAAGCTGGCATAGAATAGTGCCACAATTTTTATGTTTTATTAGGATATCGTATTTGAAATGGGATAAAGTGGAACACCCAAGTGTTAGTCCATTTTTCTGTCTATCGCAGCGTTTTCTTTGAATCATTCGACATAAAAATTTGGAAATTGATCGTGACGAAGCAAACATACTGATAAAGCATATGTATACATTTTGACAGTTCACATGCAAAAATGTTAATTTAATTATTTCAGAGGAGGAGAATAAAGTAATCGATTTTTTTAAATTTAGTAAAGTAGACTTTTTAAAATAACATTTATCATATGGGGTATCCACTAAAAGAGAGATTCCGTACCCAATTTTTCCCTAGTTTTATGTAGATCTAGATATATTGTTGAAAATGATGTGTTTTCTTTAGCCTCCTAAACTCCTAAAGTCAAAATTATGGAAAGACATCTTTAATAGAACTTTATTTAAATTTTACCGCAAATCTGCTTCGAGTTTTCCAATACGTCACGATATTAATTTTCTTATGAAAGCAAAATTTTAATCAACTTATCACGATGTAAACATAAAATATATTTATATAGTGATAAGTACAGTAATAATTGTAAATGGTGTAATAAAATACCTTCGTAGCGCGAGGGTTCTGCACACACTTAGGTTACTCCATACACACCTACTTGTGCTTAACGAGTTTTATTGGTAAATATATTAATTTTGATAGCCATTGATACCAAGTAATATTATGTGGTTTATGAAATTAACGTTTCAATATGCGGCAAAGATTTAAAAATGAGAAGACTTCCATTCTAAAAAGTTATGTGAAAAACCTTATAAATATAAAGTATAATGTAAAAAAATGGCCATTTGGTCAAACGAGAACCCTTCTACATTCCTAAACAAGAGGTCTAGATTGGATCCTTACGAGAAGAGGAAATGTGGTTGTCCAAAGTAAATGTGGCTGTGCTGATGGAATTGAAGAGCCTCGACATGATTCAGGGTGAAGTGAAATGTTATGTACAGGATCGATCGGCCTGGCGAAGCAAATCGATGGCCTTTGTCCTATCAAGGGGCAAAGGATGATTGTTGTTTAATAAAGAAGTATGAATTTATGTGTTTCATACGAATTACTAGTGGAAATTAAAACGTATTGCAAGATAACGACAGTAAGGAGAAATATAAAATCTTTCAATTTCGTTTAACTCAACGAGCTTTTCAAAGCAAAGTTTCAAGAAATAAAAGAAAACATACATTTGATTATACTCGTTGTGCATTGGCATATAACGAATAAGATTTAATGGCTTACTCGCTAAAAATCGTAACAACGCTACCTTCCTACACTTTTAACTTAAAGCTAATTTGAATACTACTGCTATTTAACAAATGCTTTGCATTTCATTTTTGAGGCTTTATTGTTTTTTTTTTAATAATTTGCGAGACCGACCCCTGAACTGCTTGTTTAAGATTTACGTGGCATAGGAATATAATCAATACCAAACGTCAACTTTTCATTTAACCACTTACGATTTTCAGATGATATTCGATCAAAAATAATAATTCTGTAAAAGATTAAAATTACGGTGGATCACCACCGTAATTTAATTTTTCACAAAAAGTACTACTTTCAGATTATATTGGTTTTACTTAACGTCCATTGCAATCATTCAGACAATATTTATCAATAATATACTTAATATACACAAGTCACTTTACTTAATGTGTTTACTTCATTTCGCCAAAGGTTAAATGACTCTTTTTGCGTTACACAACCTTCTTGTGCTGCAATATCAACAAAAAAGTATGTTCTAATATAAATTTAATTATATTAAATAAATACACACACACACAAACACACACACACACACACATATATATATATATATATATATATATATATATATATATATATATATTAATATAGTTTTCATGTAACAATAATATGTGATATTTTGTATGAGTACGGTGCTCCTATATGCATGTTGCTTAAGTGAGAGGCTTGTCGCACGACTGGGGATGTATCGTTTGCCTCGTTACGACGTAAATGGTTTTCCATGTTTCCAGTCTCACAATCAGTCTATGAGTTTTTAGCTTCAGTGGCGTTGGGGTGTGTCAAAAGAGTGATGTATTTCCCCTCTCCTCTCATAATTTCGACAGTTGCCGGTCTTTTGAATTGTAAATATAATCGGAGAATTAACTTATGAATACATTACACGCAAGTTTTAAGAATTATAAGTTTTTTTTAAATTGCGATTTTAATTGACGAATTAACATTTCCACGTATGACGAGTAAAAGTTAAAAATTTTAGTTTAATTTAATTGTAGTTTTATTGGGCGAATTATTTTATGTACAAATTATATACCAGCTTTAAAAACCATATTTTTTATTATAGTTTTAAAGGGAAAATTAACTTAGACTACCACGTATTATAAATTAAAATAAGCACGGAAACACTTTGATTACTTAGTATTATTCTTGGAATGAGATACAAAACAATGCTTGTTTGGTACTAAGAATAATATTAACCACTCATCATTTAATAAATATTGTTCCACACCATTTTTAAGATACAGTAGCCAAATAGGAACCCTTATAGTTTTGCCATGTCGGTTTGTCTGTCTGTCTATTTGTATGTAACGGCCGTTTTTCTCGTAGATTTTTAGTGCAATAACGATAAATTTGGCATGGTATACGTGTTTATAATGCCTAAAAGTAATGACAAAAAATTAAAAAAATTTTTTAGGTTACACTCACGTAAAGTGGGAGTGGTTTTTTTTCGCATACACAGGGTGATGTAGAGTATCATTGAAAATATGTTTTAAAAATAATGGGATACGTCATGAATCCTTTTTTAATATATCCGTATACGAAATTTTAAGACGGTAATTTTTCTTAGAGTTACGTGTACTTATCCCTCGTCAGCTAAACCTCCTTAATTGAATACCTGAAAAATATTCTCATTAGGGGTATACGTAATGAAATCAAAAAAACAATTAAGTTAAGTAAGCTTTACTAGTTTACGTGTAATAGTCGTTCAACTTATTCGGAGTGTAACAAGTTTATAGAAACTCCATAAAAGTGACTTATATGAACTGAAAACTTAACTTCGCCTGTTAAAATATATACTTATTAGTCCGTAAAATATTACTATTTAAATATATATCAGGTTTTTACGCCTGTAAAAGATGTTGTAAGTAATATATTTAGCTTGTAAAATCAATATTTGTATAGAGTTCAATAGAAATATTATATACTCTTAAATTTTTACAAGTGTACGTAGTGCAAGTTGTACTTGTATTTGACAGGTTTTATATCAATTATCTATTGAATAAACATAGAAATTTTATTTATAAAATTACTCTAAAATATATAAAAACAGAAGAAATAGGACACAGATGACATAATAATTTAAAAACATACGTATTTATAGTCTCCGCAATATAGGCCTTTATAGAATACCGACATTAGTGTGTGAATTTAACTTCATTTAATTGTATTTTAATAAAAGAGAAAGAATGTGATTTTAATGACAATTTTTCAGTGAAAATACGTAGTTGGTGCTTTGAATAGAATATTTCATGTCTTTTCCTCCAGGAGTGGTAACCTATATACCTATCTTTTTTAATTTAACGCTGCGATATACTAAACGTTTAGTCCATAACCTTTTCTTTTTAGCGTTAAGATATATTTATGAAATTAGAACCTTAAAAAAATAAAATGTTCAATTCTTCCTTTACTCATGAAATAACGTTAGAAACCGTAACTAGATATGTACCACGTTCGAGTCAATGCCGAATTGCTCATTCAACTTTTTGGTCAATTCTTACGGAGTAACAAAAATATTTAGAAACACATATCACAGCACCTCCACAAGCTACCTAGCATATATGACAGATAGTATCAATGAAATACCATATCTGGTTCTAATTTATAAAATTAACAATATAATTTTACCTCTTATAGTTCCAGTCAGCATTATTTAAGACTATTTTCCATATTTGTTATCTAGTTTCCATACCTATTATATATGTCAAAAATAAATTTAATTACTCAAAGCTTCAATAGCTCAGAAGAGAATACTTCTGAAGAATAAGGTTATTTTTGTACGTTCAATCATTAGGCAATGAGGGTTCTAATTTCTCTACATATTTAAAAAAGGTTCATGTTACCTTAGCAACGAAAATTACACCTAATTGAATGAACTTTTCGCATAGCTTCCGTTTCGAGACAAAGTTTATTCCGCTCCATTTCCGGAAAACAAAACAAATGAGTTCAGTTTAGATCGAGTCGGATTACTACCGTGGGGCGGTTCTCGTTACGAACTTTGCACAGTGCAGTCGCATACAACGAACCAAGTTCCATGGTTAACTCGTGAAGCAAGGCGGCAGTGAAGACCATCTTCTCGATTACTCAGCTCAGATTTTGTAATTTGACTATTTGGAAGACGGCTTTGCAATATGCTTTAGATAAAATTAGGTCTTATTTCATTATAATTTAGGCAAAACCACTATTGTTGGAATGGTTTAATTTGCTGGTGCCTACAGTTACTTGTTTAGAACAAAAACTTTTATTTTTCCAAAACTTTCAGTAGTATTTTTCGATGTTATTTTTAATTTTAATATGTATTATATGGAAGATATTTCGCATTCTGATTAGTATATAAATTTAATTACAGTACTAGGATATAGTGACAGAAGATAGTAATATAGTATTTTTATATATTATTCTTAGTCAAAATTTATTAATGTTTTGGTCAGTCAATTTTATAGTCAGGTATCACCAACAGGGTCAAGTAATATCTCGTCAATTCCTTTAAAAAATTATTCAAAAATTGTCTAAAATTACATTGGTATAGTGTATTTTTATTGAATTCTTTAGGCTAATATTTAAGGTTTTTAATTTTAAGAGTCATGGAATTATAGGATGAGCTTTTTAATATCTTGTTCGAACTGTACACATGCGTATTGAGCTAGGGTTTAAATTATATTTTTAACGATATCTTGGTATAATGAATATTTGTAGCAGTTCTACCAATATAGTGCTACAAGGATTTGAAACTCTTTCGGTTTAGGTAATTTTTTAGTGCTGCAACTTTACGATAAAAATCTTGTTTATATTGTAAACAGAGCCTTCTACTGGCAATTTTTAACTAAAATTATATATTTTTCCCTCACTTAATTATTTCAGATATTATTAAATATTTACTTCGCTAGAAATTTCTTATGAGTAATGATTTATGATAAATAAAATAATTTTACGAGAGGTAGGGCATTATATTACTATTCGGTGACTTGCGAATTATTAGCATGAGCCAACTAGTTTTAACAACATTTTATTCAGTATACGAATTACGGAGCTGAAAAAGGAGCTTCCTTTTAGAATATCGTTGGAAAGAGCTCATTGTATAGAGTAAATACTATTTTTCATTTTTTTTTTCATTAAAAAATGTGTGGATTAACGATGTAGGAATGGTTGAAGCTGATGTTTGGTTGGCCTTTTATCACATTATCATACTTGTTTTTGGCAAACTGCAAGAGGCAAATTAATATTATGTATTAAAATATCAATATATATATATATATATATATATATATATATATATATATATATATAATATCAAAATAGAATAACAGAATAGTTCAAAGTTTTAGGTAAGCTAAGAATAACTTTATCGTAATTAAAGTTAGAATTAAATTAAGTTTAATGAAAATATTACACGCCAGATCTTTCAGTATAATGATTTTCAATAAATAAATAGACCTATATAATGCTATTCTAAAACTAATTAAAATTTTTAAATAAAGTTTTAATAATAGTAAACATTTTTAAGTCCTTTATTAATATTAAAATTAACAAATTATTAATCTTAATAGAATTTTGCGCGACTAAAAAATTACACGAGATTTTATTTTGTTTGTGTTAAAGCAGGCGTTTATTTGTACATTTTCCACCTTTTTTTTTACAAATCCGTGTCGCCTGAATGGATCACACACTGCAGGCGTAATTTTATTAGTTATGTTTACACATTTTGCGGTCGCCTGTACACACTTCAAAACCAGAATATTAAAGTTACGTGTTTCTTGTGTTAGGTTTTTGACTTTCCCTGAACTGTGAATGGTTTATGCTGCAATGCGAAGTACTGTTGAAGTTATTTTATCTAATCAAAGAAAGTTGTACTCTAATTTTTTTTACTAGAATTCGTTGTTAAATTTTGGATGTGATTGGAAGTAACTTATGATCACTTTCATGATCATGGGACTCTCTTCAAAGCTACGCTTGTAATCTATTTAAACTTGTCTACTAGAATCGATAGTAAATTATCACTAGGACGTCCACAATCCGTAGTCCATATCTTCCATTGTATAATGGCATATTATTTTTTGTAACCTTCTCGTAAATAATAAATGAGCAGAATAATAAGATACATGTGTTAGGCACTGTGAAGGTAACGTTTTTAAAGTAAATCATATATGATCATACTCTATGATTACAAAGATTGATAGAATCTTGCATATTTTATATGTAACTTTTGAAAGTCAATGCTCGTCTGTTACAAACATTGATTTTTGATCTTGAGCACTTGAACTTTCAGGTATTTTTCGCAAGAACAGAAATTAACTCTCTTAAATATGCATGCTGCAATATCAAGAAGGGACAAATGTTTTGATATTAAATTTTAAAATCCTTTCAGTCAAAATAATGTATTTGTAGGGTAATTATTTTCCCAAATGATGTATATATCGAGAAAAAAATCATCTAAAGACCCAAAACAATAAGTAACGTCCGACAGAAATGGTAGATTTATCACTACTATTTCGCGTTTGAAACGATCGCAACGTTTGTTGCAAGAGAATCAGGGATATACCGCAAAGATTTCTATATGATCTTAGCGAATGGGCGATGCACAAATGAGAAAAAAATAATATCTTTTGGTTACAGATTAATTAAATTATGTAAAATGAAAAATGATGAGATGCAAAGTTTTTACATTAGTACACTAAAAAACATTTGTTTCTGGTGGCTTGAAGCAGTATTCCATTTTTAAAAAGTGATTTTACGTTTAGAAAGCACTTTTTCCATACTGACACATTACGATAAAAGATTTCTTTCATACAACCACCCTGAAACTGATTTTTTTCAACCGGTAGAAGAAAATACTCAACCTTTTTCAAGAATCGTATTTATAAAAAAAATGTGCGTAAATGTTTTCAAGATTACAATTTAAAATAAAATAAAATAACTGGGGAAGGATTAATTCATGTCACTTATTTTTTGCTTCCATAACTTTCAGCTATATGAAATTATCATTATTTGGCAAAAATTTTATGTTATGTAAGGTAATTCTAGTAATATTACAAATGTGTATTTAGTAAAAAAATTCTCACTTTTAGCTTTACCGACTATCTTTCGTTGAAATTAGTGCTCTCTTTCCATGAAAATATATCATTATATTATCATGTTCTGGATTGTTGTTCAACTTAAAGTTCATCTTAATTGTTGCATTAACTACAAAACTTGACTCGTTACTTGCAACTAAACCATGGTAAGTTTGTAACTAGAACCAGCTCACGGCAATAATCTGTCTTGAATTAAACGGGACTTATTTATTTTGCCAGCCCGATATAAAGCGAAACAAACTTCGATTCCCGAAGCGGAAGCTTCGAAGCAATACGTTCGTTTAATTACGAGAGTCACGAAGAGTTTAATAGTCGTTAATGAAGAGTTTAGTAGTTCACTTTGTAATATTAGTTATTTTGTTTTTGGCAATTATAACCTTTATTACAATAGGGTTGGTTGGGAAACGAGGTTGAAATTACAATATTTGGGTATTGTGATATATATTGTGACATGCTAATCCATGCTCACTTGGTTAATATTGGCGCAGTATTGTTGGAAATCAAAGATATTAACGAAACGGCATTTTGGGGTTGTCTGATAGAGCCATGTTAAAGTCAAAAAATATATTGAAATGTAATCATATTTATTCGGAATTTCAAATATTAGCATTGATTTTCATATACTTTCTTCATAGATTTTATTTGGACGGTACTATTTTGGGTAAATGTTTCGTGTGCAAATTCCATAACTCATATGATGACACGTAATCTTTGCAATATATAGAATAACTCAGTTTTAAACTGTTATTTGTGGCGTGTTCCGATTAACTTATTTTCATTCAAGTCGTGACGGCATTTCCTTGGCGTAATTTGAGTCACACGGAAGTACAGTTTTAAAGTCATCTAAATAAATATTAACAGTTGATATTGTTTGTAGTATTTTTATCTACGTATTTACAACTTGATGAAAACAAGCAATGGGAAAATTTAAGTAAAATCTTAATTTTTGTTCATAGCCCAAATAATGTTAAAAATGATCACACATTTTATTTTGTTTTTGGTTTCAAGACTTTTTCTACGTTACACTACTAATGTTGTATCCTATGTTTAAATATACATATATCTTTTGTAATTCTACGATAATTAGCAGTTAAATTTCTTGATATTGGTTATATCCTTGAAAGAACTTTCCAGTGATACCCCACTCGATAATTTCGGATAGATGCTTGAAGTAAATTTGTTGAATCATATCCCCATTGTTCATTATTAAGTATCACAGAAATAGCATCTTCATCATCATAGAAACGCTGTAAATTATTATTTTTTATAGAGAAATAAATAAAGATTTTCCTTTTGCAGTTATCGTTTCTATTATTGCTCTCGGAATATCCTAATCATAGTTGTCATAACGCAATGATTTTAATATCACAATCGCGCGGGTCGCTATAAAAGATAAAAGTTCAATAGACACGGTAATTTATTGGTTCTATCAACTTTATTTATGTACGTATCATATAAATACTACATAGAGACGAATAAATGATCGCGTTAAATGCAGCAGCATATAAAATACGGTCGACAGAGACAAAGACATAAAACAAATCCAATCTCGGAATGAGATTGAAAAGCATCTTTATTACGTACTTGAAGCCGTACCTCGCGTTGGAATATGTGCGTTTTATGACGTCGCATGGCGAGCAGCCCTTACATTGTGTCTTCTGCTACATTTTGCTATATCCGTGAACGAATTAAATGACGGTGTATATCCGGAACTAAAATATGTACTTTCTTGTAACTTTAACGCACTGTAGGTAAATATTTAAAAGTTAAACCATCAGTGTTTGGTACATTCGATAATATTAATTTTTTCTTTTTTTTGCGTCATATAAATATCGTTATAGTATAGTAGTATGTACAGTAGTAACATAGTTATAATAAGTGAATATAATGGCATTATTTATCTTATTAGCAAAGAAAGTTAATATGCGCATTTAGTGATACTAATTCTTTTTACAATAAATCATATTAAAAAGATTTACGCTTTGCTCACGCACAACTTAATATGAGTTAATGAAACTTTTTTAATTTTGTCAATGTAGTTCCATCTGTATCACTTTTTTCGAAAAGAATGAAATTTTTTTGTCCATATCAGTGAATGTGATGTTTGTTTAGTGTTCTGTCACCTAATGCCTGCTGTGCCAGCAGTGTCGTTTTGAGCTACTCATATACGTGATATTTTTAGGGTTTCGTAAGAAAACAGGGACCTTTTATAATTAAACCATATCCACCTGTCCATCACAATCTCAGAGTTTCTAAAACTTCAAATTTACATCCGTGAAATATTTCTGAGAAGATGTTTCAAACTGAGACATTCATTAATGTTTAGCAAAATATCAAAGAGAAAATTCAAAATACATGAGACGTGAGGGTGAACATTTTTTGTTGTCACAGCTGATTGAGCGGGATATCATAGGGAAGGTTTTTAAAACGAAAATAAGTTTCTACTTATAATTTTATGGTTTTAAACGCTAGTTGGAAAATATTAAGCCCTAAAATAATGTGCAGTTATTTCCTTTTATCCCTTTCATTTTTGACCGTGGATTTGTAAAATGTGGAAAATTATTTAACACCAGCGTTTGACAAGTATTTTCAATTAAAGTTATCCCATTTTATTTGCAAATTAAGGGATCATCGTCCCACCTAGTATAAAAGTACGTATTGGATATAACGCTTGGTAAAATAGCGCCCTTATTAGTGTCAATCTTAGAACTACATATAAAGTATGCAATAACATAATTTTCCTGCTCGATTTAGTACAGACAAAAGATTGGTGTGCGTTATACTTAAGATGAGTATGGATTTTGTTTATATAGATGCGTGTTATTTCGAAATGGCTAAACCACTTTGAAGGAAGTGTTTAATCAAGAAGATGACCATATGTTCACAGAAGGGTGAAATTGACAGTTTTTCTGATGGTGCCATTTGATTTTTTGAAAAGAAGTACACAGTTTCTATACTCAAGCATACTTTGCGTGGACACGTCGAATTAAAGGTAAATTCTTTATGCTATTTTAAGGAATCTGGTCCTCTTATTATAGTATCATTTAGAGACTTATAATACACAGTAAATAAGTTTGATACTGTGTTTATATGATAAAAGATTGAAAAGGAATCTTTATCAAAACACGTAGCATTTTATAAAAAAATATTTCGTCATTAAGATTGTACGTTAAAAATAGTGGTAGAAAAAAGAATAAAATATTTACGTTTTTGAAAGTTCTAAATTTAGTTTTCCAACAAAATTAAAGAAAAACATTTAAGATTCTCTTTTGTTTCGAATTTTCAAAAGCAAAAGTTGATTCATTTAATGAAAACAAAGAAATGTTTATGCTACCAAATTATGAAGTTACACGTCACATCATCGGAAATTCAGTTTAAAATAATGATTATAATTTTTCTTTTCAAGTGATTTCACCTTTAATCCTTCGTAATTGTTCATTTATTTCCGTGTTATATCGAATTCAGATTATTTTATATTATTTCATTAAACAGCCACAGGTGCGGGGAAAGCGAAAGGAAAGAGTTACTTCCCTATCAGTACTTAACTATCGTATCCAAAGTTTCATAAAAGGAAATGACTAAAAATGCTGATTAACAATGTTTAACAAATATTCATAGTGATTTCTATTATTGATTATGTGACGTAAATAAGCCCTGATGGCGAACAACATTCGATACTGCTCGTATCATTATCTGGTAGGTTTTTGTTGATGTATATGATTTTGATCTTTGATAAAACAACACTTGATATTGATTTGGAATCGAATTACTTTTAGAAAAGTTCTTTGATTTAAGTTTAATCGATTAAGTATAAAATACGGCCAGTACTAGCTTGCGGAAGTAAGACAGTAGTGTAATGGTATTTGTAAATAGATAACTAAATACAATAAAAAAAATGTAAAAGATAGATGAGAGTATTATTCCAACGATACAAATGAGTTTGTAAATACAAATATCATAATTACGAGTGGCTCATATTTTCATGTGAAACGCTCGCGTCTTTGATGAGTCAAATGAAGTTACGGAGTTTGACTCCGCTCTTCGGCCGTTGGCTTATTTGATCCTATTAAGGTATAGTCGCACTTGAAATCAGCAATTGTTATAATATAAGAAAACATTATTTTGTATTTATTAAGAAAATTCTAAATAAAACTTTGAAAGACATTTCATAGAGCTCTGCTGGAATATATAGTCATCTATCGGTCAACATATGTAAGTGTAGGACTACAGGCTGCTCTCATGTGTACATTTTTCAATAGTTGAACCTTCCACATTACCAAGTATTTAACTTGCTCCGTAACCATATTTTATCATTTTATTTTACGTGTCGTTTTGTGTCAATTGTGTTGAATATGTAGATTTTATACAAAGCATATGTAGATTTTATACAAAGCATAATAAAAAATTGAAGTATTTATTATTTGCATATTAATTTTATCATTGGCCATCTTTATACGATTATCTTTATGCGACTATCGATGTATACTTTTAATAGCGACAGGGACGTAATGCATTTCGCTGATGTCAGACAGGAGTATGAAAGCTAAAGCTATTTTATTATCTAGATTGTGTGATTTAAGTTTATTTTAGCTTTTTCTTATGACCCATGAAGGTTTTATATTAATCTTATTGTTTTTATTTAGTCTTCATTGTACTATATGCGTTTACATGCTCGCACGCACGCACGCACACGCACACGCATACGCACACAAACTAGCGACCGTCCAAACCGTGGACTAATAATATATGTATCCACATGTATATGTATATATATATATATATATATATATAAATGTATATATATATATATATATATATATATATATATATATATATAAATGTATATATATATATATATATATATATATATATATATATATATATATATATATATAATCCACATCGACATGCATATCGAGAAAACGCAATGTCTGTCTATCCTTCCTGTGTGCCTTGTGTGTCCTAGACTGAAAGCTCTGTGAATCACAAAGACAGGTGCAGCACTGAGTCGCAGAAGGGAAAGTAATTCTAATGTATATAGTAATTTCCACGCGATAGGAGCCAATTTATAAAAAAATAAACATGTTGCAAAATTTTCATACTCAATTTTTCTCATTTCCTTATGAACGCACCTCACTGTACATGATATGACATAAAGCAACTAATGCCGAACGTTTTAATGTCCAGGTTTCCTTTATTGTCATACATTTTATTAGGACAAAAAGAGTAACTTTGCTTTGGCAACTAAAATTTACGAAATTGCGACCCTTGGATTATTTATTTTTCGGTTTAGTTTACCTTTATCGAAAGCCATCATTAATATATTCATTAAAACGATGATAACTGTTAACTTCCAAAGTCAAAATTATAAAAAAACATCATCAATTTAAGTTAAATTAAAACTAATTGGAAAGTTAACTTAAAACTAATCGCAAAACTGCTCAGAGTTTTTGAAGACTATATATTAATATCGTGAAAACAGATTAATAGATGTAAATGATATAATAAAAATACTCTCGCAACGCTAGGGTTAGGACAGGTTGCTCCGTACACACCCACTCGTGCTCGACAAGTTTTGTTGTTGAGTACGTCGATGCTAGAGGCTACTTTCGATGGCACTTGCCAAGCAGTACAGAGGGATTTATGGAATTAACATTTCAACATGCGGCAAAGATTTAAAAATGTGAAGACTCCCATTCTAATTAAGGTTTTACGGGGAAAATATTTCGTGACGTATAATATTTACTCCGACAAACCTTATAAATATAAAGTGTAATGTAAAAATATGGGCCATTCGCTTGAAAGAGAACCCGTCCACACTCCCGAACACGCTCTAGATTGGATCCCTTAGGAGAAGAAGTGCAGATGTCCAAAGTAAATGTGGCTGTGCTGATGGAATTGAAGAGCACTGACAAGACTCAGGGTCAAGTAAAACGTTATTCATCCTCATATCGATCGGCATGGTGAACCAAATTGATGGCCTTTGTCTTATTCAGGAGATACAAGGCATAAAGTGATGATATTACTTTGTTGTGCAATAAGGAATTATGAGTATATGTGATTAATATGAATTACTACTGGAAATTCAAACATATTTAAAGATAGCATTTAATAGTAAGGTGGAAGTATCATAACATGTCTATGTAAATAATTCGATTTAACTGAAAGAGCTTTCCAAAGCAAAATTATTTAACGTTCTTCAAATATTATTTTAGCTTTATTAACCACAAGTTTCGGCGATTTTAAATAAAATTTAATTTCAGTTTAAAAGTATTAAACATAGTAACATTCGACTAGACTACGTTTTCAATGGCAATTAACATAGTTTAAGAACAAACAATGCAATAAGCTGCATGCCTTGAGAAAGTACAGTATTGATGTGGTTAGTTTTATGTTTAATTGCCTGTACATAAATTTATAATTTTCATAATTTATCATAAAATTTCGAAAGATTGAAACAATTAAAACATACCCTGCTAAATTTATTTTCTTCAGAAATTCAAACGACTAACGTTTTAGATATCGTTTCGCTAAACGAAGCAAAATTCATTCTCATGTATTTCAATTAGGACAGAAAAAGGTGGTAAAATTTCTACTCCTAATAATGTAATATTATAAGTACGAAAGTGTCACCCGTCAGTTATCTAAAAACTCACTAGTTACTTAACCGGCAACTATCCCTACGCTCTTTTGGAATACAGTATCACATCAAAAGTTGTTTTATTATGTTGAATTAGATCAATAGAAAGAAAGAAAAAAAAATATTTACGCAAATTCTGTGGAGATAACAAAATATTAACGATTGAAGTCCTGTATTGTAATTTAAAGTCTATTACAATTTTTTTAATAGTATTTTAAACATCGTGCAGGGTTGTGTGGAAAATCTCGGACTATCAGCATTACGGAGTACGGCAGCCCCATTAATTAATAACTAAAAAGCTTTCGAAATATCGAACAACTCGTACGAGTCAAGTACGTTTATCCAATTCGGACCATTGTCAAGATTATTGTGACAAATGTTTACTAATATGAGAAATAAAAATAAGTAAATACAATATGTACCGTAACTAAATTTTATTTATAAGTGAAATAAACAATAATACATTTTACTAGACACACTATAATCAGTACTAACTTCCTATTTTTGGGTGTTAGGTTTTAATGGATTGATGCCTATTTTTAGAAATTAATTTTAAGTAAGTTGCATTGGGTTCGTACAACTTTTTAACACCGATAATAACAATAATTAATTAAACTAACTTAAAACATAATTCTAAATAACAAAATAATCACAAAATCAATATCCTCAACTGTCAGGTAGTGAACTGTCAGAACTATATATTTCCATGACACTTGGCCATTTAATGCTGCGTTGCTTATTTACGGTTCGAGTTTATTTATCCATTTGATGATTATTGTTTATTATTAACTACACCCACGGGGTTTAATCTACATAATTTCGGTTAAGTTGTATTAAATAAAAATATTACTTTTGAAATTTATTTCACTAAAATACAATTTAGAAATAACCGACGCCAGTAGCGGGCATTCTCCTTCCGTAGACACATGGGTCGTGTTTTGCTTTCCATCTTTACAAATAACGTTATTATGCATCATAATTTCTCTTTGTATATTCCAGCCTGTAGTTATCCTAGAATAATCGCAAGTAATTTTCTCTAAACTGTCAATTTAAAAACTTAAGTGTACGTATTTTTCAACGTTGGAAACATTTATAAACGCGACCAGGCCAATTATATAATATTCTCATTTGACCGCTTCAAGTTGAACTAGGAAGTAAAAAATTAGTATTTAAATATTATATTATTTGCAGATGTCAGATAGAATTTAAATAAAATTTGATTTGCAGAATCCAGCCATACCATACAGAATCCAGCCACATCGTACATAGTGTTTTTATTTATTGACACAAAATTAGAACAAGGGAAAAAGTGTGTAGTACGTACAATTTTATTCTTTCCTTTCCCAATCGAGTAGGCGGCGGGGTGCAGCAGTGGACTCTGAATTGAAATGGGTTCGAGTGTTAGAATGAACTACATTATAGTTTTTATTTAACTGAAATTAAACATCTATTCAATAATGTTTCAATGTTAACTATTGAGTCTAAGGACCCGCATAATTTTCATAATGTTTTACATGACGTCGATTTGTAATATTTTCACAAGACGGATCCTCATTATCCAATAAAAAGTAATGCCTCTTTGAATTCTGGAAAATCGAATATTAATATGTTTGATAGGTAAATCAGTTTCTATTTTACATATCATTAATTTTGTAAACAAAATAAAAAAAGAATTATAGTTTTGCGTCGAAACCCTAAAAGATAATTTAGGGTTTCTGCGCAAAACTATATTTCTTTTTAAAGTAATTTTATCGTAACTTTCAGTGAAATCCCATAGATGACGCTGATTCATTTTAAAACACGCTATATTTTGTTCATTATAAAACGTCTAAGGCACGATGTTAATACATCGAAGCATAATCCTTAATATACACAGTATGCTAATTGCTCTTTGATTCGTTAGTAGGTGGGTAGCAACCTATGAATACTATATTAAAATATGTCCCTAAGTATTTTATATATGCATGTATGTATATGTGTATGTGTAATTAGTGTTTATATATATATAATTTATGAAGTTGTACACGGAAATGAATTATGCACTTACTTTGAGTAACAGCGTATCCATAAAGCAACCGATACCCGCTGTGTACACAGTGCGTAACGGAGGCGAGGGGTCACAAACAACAGTCAAGTTAATAACATGTCGTTGCTGTAATAATCTAGGAAGGCGACCGGATTTTGAGATTTAATTAATAAATGATCCTTCTTTGTACTGGCTGCTTTGGCTGACGTATGTGGACTCCACTGGATTTCCATTATGTCTGCCTCAACAGCTTTGTCCCCGAGTGGTTCTTATAAATTCGGTGGTAGGTATACCTATTTCAGGCACCTGAGTTTTAAATCTACAGTTGAATCTTTATTACTAGCACGAGGATTTATATTTTCAATGTATTTTTATTAGAATTGCTATATAAATAAAAAAAAATATTCCTAAAAATATGGCGACGGATTTAAAATAAAAATGAATATGAAAAGTGCATGGTGCACTTACTTCACCTCATTATAAGACCAAACGGCCAGTTCCATCCCACGTTTCACTTTTCTTTATATACGTTACGTCTCTGCATGCATTGTAGAGTTATAGTTGGTTTCAACAGACTTGTGCGCGATTTGCTCGATACATATTTATCTCCATATAAAATAGCATTTCATAATAAGACAGAAATGGTTAGGGACAATTAGGTGAAAGTCAAGATTACTTAAAAGGAAAAAGATTTTCTGTTATGCTAACTCTAACCTATTTAATCTGTATAAGGTTTTGTGTTTCTTAATTTTATAAACTCAACTATCGTTCTATTTTGTCAATAGAAAATAAAGAAATAGATAATTAATAATTCTCCAAAACTAGAAATAGGATATTTTGAAATAATATAC
Source organism: Druceiella hillmani (assembly GCA_039881145.1). Taxonomy (NCBI): domain Eukaryota; kingdom Metazoa; phylum Arthropoda; class Insecta; order Lepidoptera; family Hepialidae; genus Druceiella; species Druceiella hillmani. The sequence continues at coordinate 13,953,181 of JAYKKI010000028.1, read as the reverse complement.
ACAGATCAAAATTTACCTTAAAGATATAGATAAATTAGTGTTGTGTACGAGATTACAATATTAAACTTGTTAATTAATTTATCTCCCAAAAGCCGTAACTTTGTGATAGTTAAATTAATTTTTAATAAGATTTTAACCGCCAAATGTACAAAATTGAAAGATCTAATTTTTTAAATGTTAATTACTTTTATTAAAGTTAAAGTTCTGAACGAACTTCTACGCTCGATATATGATTAAAAGGAAATGTCATTATAAATTAATACAAATAAATAATTAGCTTGTCGAGTGAGAGCAAAACTGGCGCTACGAAGGTTCTAAAAATTAAACTATTTACAAATATTGATATTATTTCACACCGTGTGAATATATAAATAGTACCAGGTGACCGAGAGATGCTCGGTTTATTTCGAGTTTCCCATAGGAACCTGAAATTGCTTAGTTCGTGGTATTAAATTTAGTTTTAGATTTTTTTCTCTTTCCCCGTCCCTTTCCCTTCCCCTTTGCCTTTGCTTTCTTTTTCGGTCTCGCCTTCCCGTTCGCCTTCGCTTCCGCTCTCGCATTCACGTTCGCGTTAGGCTTCCACTTCCCCTTCACCTTCCACTACACCTTCTTACTCATCTTCACCTCCCCTTCCCCATCCATTTTCACGTACCCCTTCCCCGTCCTCTCCTCACCCACCCTTTCGCCTTCCCCTTCACAACCTCACCACACCCTTCTCCGTTCCTTCTTTCCCTTTCCTTCCCCATCTCTTTCCCTTCACCTTCCCCTCCCCTCCATCTCACCCTCCCTTTCTCCTTCCCTTCACATTCCCCTCCCCCCATCTCACCCTCCCCTTCCCCGTCCCCTTCCCTTCCGCTCTCCTTCCCCTTCCCTTCCACTCTCTTTCCCTGCCCTTCCGCTCCCCCTTCCCCTTCCCTTCCGCTCCCCCTTCCCCGTCCCTACCGGTCCCCCTTTCCTTCCGGCCCCCCTTCCCCTTTCCTTACGCTCCCCCTTCCCTTCCGCTTCCCATTTACTTCTGACCCTCCCTTCCCCTTCTCTTCCGCTCCCTTCCCCTTTACTTTTTCTTTCCCTTACCTCCCACTTCCTCTTCACATCCCCCTTCCCCTCACCTTCCCCTCCTCCTCTACTCCCCTTCCCCTCTCCCTCTACTAACCTTCCCCTCCCCCTCTACTCCCCTTCCCCAATGCCTCCCCTTGCCCTCACCCGCCCTTCTCCTTTCTCTACCACTATCCTTTCCCTCCCCTCCCTCTCCCCTCCCCCACTCATTACCCAAACGCCCACCCACACTTATCCTCCCCTCCCTCCCCCTCCCCTCCCTTACTCTACCCTCCCATTCCACTTCCCTTCCCCTTCCAATTCCCTTCTCCCATCCTCTTACAATCCCCCCTACCCCTCCCCTCACCCTCAACATCCCCACCCCTACCCGATCCCTCAACCTTCACGCACCTCTCTTCCTCTCGTCCCCCTTTCCCTTCCCCTCTCTCTCTCCCCGCCCCCAGCCGTTCTCTCCTATGTTTTTCCATTCAAAAGTTATTAAGTCTTAATAACAGTGTTCATAGTAATTTTGAAAATTTTAAATGGCTGCCATTTACAAAATAATTAACCAACAAAACTCATCTTCAAAATATTTAATATAATCACCCAAGTAATAAATGTACCAAATTTCAGCAAAATCGTTAGAGCCGTTTCCGAGAAACCATTTACATATATTTATATATATATATATATATATATATATATATATATATATATATATATATATATATATATATATATATATATATATATATATATATATATATATATATATATATATATATATATATATATACAAGAATTGCTCGTTTAATGGTATAAGATATTACCTAGAATATCTTTCACAGATACAATAAATACATATATTTTAAAATATAAAATTATTTTGTAGTTGATTCAAGTCATTTGCACGGAGTATTTAAATGTGTTATAAATTTATTATTGTGTATACTTTTCCACTAAGGGAAAATAGCGCTTTAGCTGTTAGAAAGTGGAGACACGCAAGCAAAAATGCTCAATTGGAAACATAATATTTCGAAAATGAATACCTGTAACGAAAAGTTTTAATGACACCCTCAATATTTTTAATTTTTAAAAGATTTTATATTGTTTTATATTTTTGTAGGCGTTATAAATATGTACAATCATGCTAAATTTCTGCTTTATGGTACTAATAATCTGGGTGCAAAACGGCTGTGACATACAAATGGACATGGTGAAACTATAAGGGTTCCTAGTTTGTATATTTAGACAACGTAATGATTACTGAAAGTTTTATTAACATTCTTGAAGTGATTTTTGTGTACTGAAATTTAACTATATATATATATATATATATATATATATATGTATATATATAACTATACCACTTATATGGCAAGGTTCTTATAGAGATTATGGATGGATATAGAGTAACAAAATTAATAAAAATGTAAATAAATGATAAAACCAATTGTATAAAAGTGAGATGATATAATGTGCGTAAGAAATTACTTATGTAAATATATATCTAGTATTGAATAACACAAAATAAACAAGTTACGTACGAATAGAACTTCCACTAAGAGTGTCCCGTCCGCACGTTTAAGGGTGTTTAGTATTCTTTTTAAAATAATTATAAATTTTAATACAATTTTGTACTATGTAAATACATTGCTTCATATAATATATTTTCCAAAGGCAGAGGAATAATAACTTCGATTATATCTCTTTAGTTTATTAGTGCAAGTGACTGAAATATTTTTGGTTCTAATTCTTACTGAATCTTGCCTTCAGATTTTTGACAAATATACGTTAAAGGCTTAGAAGTGAGAAGAGGATGGGAGATCACAGCAAAATTCTTTTGGAGACATATTTCCTAAAGGTACAATTTCAAAAAAATTTGCCATACACTTTAGATTTCATTTTAGAAGTTATCTTTAATTATATCTTACTCGAAGGGGTTTCTATGAAAAAAGAATAATCCAATTTCAAACATATTTAAAAACATATTCCAGTTAAATATATTATATATATTATATATATTATATATTATAGTTAGTTTTAAATAGAAAGAGCTATGATACGGCGACGTACAGACAGACGTGACCAAATATCCAATAAATAGAAAAAAAATATAGATTTTTTGTCTATATATATTATCAATATTGCATAGAAAATACAACTAAACTCTCAGAAAATATTTTTGTTCATTATATTTTTACTTTCAACTTTCAAATGAAGTAAATTGTAACCATGAAAATAAACACGTGAATTCGGAAAGCCCACGCACACTGTTATGTCTGCTTTATATATTATTAGAGGTGTCATTTGAGAAGTTCATATACTAACACCAAACTGTGTATATATTGTATAGGTAGCCTCCCCATTCTCACAGTCTTACTTTCGTCGCATATTCTCACGAACTTTTTGAAACTTTTTACCCGACACCCGGCAGGAAAATTAATTTAAAAAGCACCATAAATAGATATACCAGATCATAAAACATTGATAGCGTTCTCCTATGATAAAAGATGAAAAAGTGCATCCTATTATAATATCCCTGACACAATAATTTTCTTCAGAAAAAATTTCCGAACAAACTTGAAAACAAACCCGTGCTAGTAACGTGATCCTCCTATTTCTACGGCTCTACCTCGTAGAGCCGGAAAAATAGGAGGAAAAATAAAATTTTAAACAAAGGTTTTCCATTGTTAAAGCATTTTCATAAGTTTGACAAAGTATTCTCATTATTATTTTGTAAATGGTGGTGGTAACGAGCCGACCAGTCAACTTTCGATATGATAACGCTAGTAGGGCGTATGTTGAATTTGGAAAGTTTTCCACGAGTTTTTAAAGCTTTTTTTTATTCAAGCTTGTACGTAATTAATTTTGAAATGTTTACAAATAATCAATAAAAATAAGCTAGTTTTATATTGAAAGTGCTGTCTTATAACTAATCCATAAAATTTGGGATTGGAATTATATTTGAGGCAAAAGTCGATGATGTGTAAAAAAGTCGGGAATGCGAAGGTGAGACCTGAAAATAGCTTAATACAATCTATTATATTTGACTTCGACGATCTCCATGGAATTTTGCTTTATTGTAAAAAAATAAAGACCTAAGTAAAAAAGGAGCTTTAAATTAATAAATCGATAATATTTTACATATATTGCATTGCTGTAACGGCGATAATCGTTACGCGATGATGAAAGAATCAATCTTGTAAAAACTTAGGTAGAAATTATTTATAACAAATAGTTCTTAACGATTTAATAGCAACAGGACTCTGTTACAATGATTTCTAATATATTATTAGTATATTGCAACGATTAGTTTTCATCCACAATTTCAGTAAATTAAAACTTATCCTCGCAAAACAATTTAAATAGTGAAATTTCATGCAGTGAAAGTTTAATGATATTTGGTAAATATAAAGAAAATATGGAAAAAGACAAGGATATTTAATAAAAATTTTTTAGTTCCTTTCAAATAGTCCCTTCAATAGTTATCAGGAAAGTTCAGCATTAAGACTTAGGAAATACTAGGTAATCTTGTTAAATAAATGTTAATAAGAAAAAACACTTTAAAACAGATAATATTTTACAAAAGAATTGCATATATGTAAAGTATAATAATATTTCACCAAAAACAGACTGAAAATTTTTCAATTGCATCCACTTGTGAATTGGTTATAATATTACAAAATCTATTGTCGATGGCTACCGCGTCCATTGCTCCGTAATATTTTGTAACAATTCAGCTCCGTAATAATCTGTTGTCGATGGCTAACAATTCAGCTCCGCAATAATCTGTTGTCCACGGCTTCGTAATAATCTGTTTTTGATGGCATTGCTCCAATTCAGTTGTCGATGGCTTGCTAACAATTCAGCTCCGTGATGAGCTGTTGTCGATGGCTCCGTAACGATCTCTTGTCGATGGCTCCCGCATCCATTGCTCCGTAATATTTGGTAGCACTCAATGTTGTCGATGGCCACCGCGTTCATTGTTCCGTAATATTTAGTAACAATTCAACTCCATAATATTTAGTAGCAATTATTTATAATGTTCTTAAAATATAATGGTGTTCGAAAAATATAAAATTTTTGGCTTTTTATGCATTAGAATCTCGGAAATAACAATGCACTTTTCATTTAACTTAGCTGACGTGTTGGTTGGTTAACGTCGCTCTACGATATACTAATAACACTGATATTTCTTGGGAGTTTCGATACAATCTAAATTGTTTGTTACGATATTCAAGTACATGATAATTAAGCGACTAATTAAATTTGCCTAAGCGCATGTTCCTCATCGTGTTTTCCTGCATACACCTTTTGGAATGATAATAAGTCAGTGGATAGTTTTAGATATAAGAATTAATTCCTTTTTATAGTTCATACCGAGTGAAACAATATTTATAAAGTTACGAAGATTCCTGAACGTAATCTAAACTCATGAGTAATTGATTGTTAACCAGCTATGCCGATCTATTAGAATATTAATTAGGTATTTATTTTTAATTACTTGAGTTGGCGTCTATATATATTTAGATTAAACAAAGATGTATTCAAATCTTTTCAAATGCTCAAATTCAAAGACTTTGCCGACTAAAAGAAGCTAGCATACAATAGTGGCACAATTTTTTGTTTTATTAGGGTATTGTATTTGAAATGGCATGAAGTGGAACCTCCAATTATTAGTCCATTTTTCCGACTATCGCAGCCTTTTTTTTAAATTGTTAGATGTAAAAATTTGGAATGTGGCGGTGATGAAGCAAACGTACTGATAAAGCATATATATATATTTTGATAGTTCACATCCAAAAATGTTAACCGGTCCGGTAACAGTCCACATTCCTAAGCACGCTCTAGATTGGATTTCTTAGGAGAAGAGGAAGTGTGTCTGTCCAAAGTAAATGTGGATGTGCTGATGGAATTGAAGAGCAGGGTGAAGTGAAATGTTATGTAGAGGATCGATTGGCCTGGCGAAGCAAATCAATGGTCTTTGTCCTACCAAGGGGACAAAGGATATAAAGACATGATAATACTTTGTGGTTTAATAAAGAATTATGAATTTATGTGTTTCATACGAATTACTACTAGGAAATGTATTGCCAGATAACGTCTAATAGTAAGGTATGGATATCATAAAATCTTTCAATTTCATTTAACTCAATGAGTTTTTGAAAGAAAATCTATTTAACGTTCTCCAAATATTATTTTTATTACATTTTGGCTTCATGAAATAAAAGAAAATATATATTTTATTATACCGGAAATTGGACCTCGTTACAAGGTCCTCGTTGTGCAATCGCATATAACGAATCAGATTTAACGGCTTACTCGATAAAAAACGTAACAAAGCTAGCTATCTCTCTACACTTTTAACATAGAGTTAATTTGAATACATTTTTGAGATTTCATTGATTTGCATTTCATTTTTGAGACTTCATTGTTTTTTCCAATAATTTGCAAGACCGACCCCTGAACTGCTTGTTTATAATTCACGTGGCATAATAATATAATCGTCAACTTTTTGTTTAAGCATTTATCATTTTCAGATAAGAATCGATTAAAAAATTATAATTTTACAAAAGGTACTACTTTCAGATTATATTGGTTTTACTCAATGTCCATTCAACAATATTTATCAATAATATATTTAATATACACACGTCACTTTACTTAATGTGTTAACTTCATTTCGCTAAAGGTTAAATAACCCTCTTTGCGTTACACAACCTTCTTGTGCTACAATATCAATAAAGAAAGTAATAAATTATCTAAGGAATTATGGAATTTTTTAGACTTTTTATAGATTTTGGGGCTTTTGTTTAAGACTAATAATATTGAATATACTTGGCGTTAATTTTGTAGAAATTCATTGTTCACAATTAAATGTAATGATGTAGTATTATTTCTACTTTCTTTAATTTCTTTACCACGACCTAGGTTTCGTTGTATTACAACATCTTCAGGTGGAATATTAGCAAAGATCTTAGCTGTATGCAATGTTGCTTAAGTGAGAGGCTTGTTGCACGACTTGGGGGTGCATCGTTTGCCTTATTACGACGTAAATGGTTTTCCGTGTTTCCAGTCTCATAATCAGTCTACGAGTTTGTAAGCTTCAGTGAGGTTGAAGGTGTACAAAAGAGTCATGTATTTCCCGTCTCCTTTCATAATTGCAGTTTTTAATGGTAGAATTAACTTACGAACACATTACATGAAAGCTTCAATAATTACAGGTTTTTCTTAAATTGTAGTTTTAATAAACGAATTAACATTTGCACATATTATGAGTATGTTTTAAGAATTGTATTTTAATTTAATTTCAGTTTCATTGGTCAAGTTATCTTGTGTACAAATTATATGTAATATTAACCACGTATAATTTAATAAATATTGTTCCATACCATTATTACGATTCTGTAGCCAAATAGGAATCTTTATACTTTTGCCATGTAGGTTTGTCCGTCTGTCTATTATATATATTGGCCGTTCTTTTTCATAGAATATTAGTGCTATAACGCTGAAATTTGGCATGGTATACATGTTCATAATGCCTAAAGAGTTATGAAACAAAATGAAAAACAGTTTGTTTAGGGTACATCCCCCACATGTAAAGATAGAGTAGTTTTTTCGCATACCCTATTATGTAGAGTATCATCGAAAACATCTTTTAAAAATAATGGTATACGTCAGGAACTCTTTTTTGATACAAGGACCCGTATTCGAAACATTAATCTTTAAAACGGAAAATTTGCTTAGAGTTATGTGTATTCATCCCTCGTCATCTAAAACTCCATATTTAAATATCTGAAAAGTATTCGCATTAGTGGTATTACGTAACGAAATTAGAAAAACCATTATTACAGCTAAATATACTGGTGAACCAGTCACGAGTAATAGTCGATCACCTTATGACGTGCTATTCGAAGTTTAGTAAGTTTATGGAAACTCCATAAAAGTGACTTATATGAACTGCAAACATAACTTTGTATTATAAAATATGTATTTATTTTTTCTATGAAAGATATAGAAGGCAATAAATTTAAATATTTACGTGGCGAAAAATACCATTATTTAAATATGTACCTCGTTTTTACGCTTGTAAAAGATGCAGCAGGTAATGTATTCACCTTGTAAAATTAATATTTGTATACACTTCAATAGAAATATTATATACTCTTGAATGTTTACAAGTGCACGTAGTGCAAGTTCTACTTGTACTTTTTTATTAATACTCTATTGAAGAAATATAGAAACTTTGTAAAACCCCCCTTTCTCTATTGCGTATTAACAAAATTAATTATCAATAATGGCAATATGTAAACTACACTAAAAATAATTAAAAACTTGAACTTACAAAGGGAGGTTTAAATAACTATTTTCTAATAGTACACAAATGACATAATAATATAAAAACATACGTATCTATATTCTCTGCAATACAATGGCCTTTATAGAATACCGACATTAGCATTTCAAATTTTATTCATAGACACAGAACTATAAGTGTGTGTGAATTTAACCTCACTTATTTGTTTTTTAATAAAAGGGAAAGAAGGAGATTTTAATGACAATTTTTCCGTAAAATTACGTAGTTGGTGCTTTGAATAGAGTGTTTCATGTCTTCTGCTTCAGGAGTAGTAACGCGCATGCCTAATTTTTTTAAATTTAACGCTGCAACATACTGAACATTTCGTTCATAAGGTTTTATTTTTATCGTTAAGATCTATTTATGATATTAGAACCTTAATAAAAGAAAATGTTCGATTCTTCCTTTACTCATAGTATAACGTCAGAAATAGCAATTAGATATATACTGCTTTGGAGTTAATGCCGAATTGCTCAACCAACTTTTCGGTCAATTCTTACCGAGTAACATAAATATATAGAAACACATATTACAGCATCTCCTTCAGCCACTTAGCAGATAAGACAGACGATATCAATGAAACACCTTACCTGGTTCTAATTCATAAAATGAACAATATAATTTTACCTCTTATAGGTCCAGTCAGCATGATTTAAGATTATTTTCGGTACTTGTGATCTAGTTTCCATACCTGTTATATATGTCAAAAATAAATATAATTACTCTAAGCTTGAGTAGCTTACAACAGAATATTTTTGAAGAATAAGGTTATTTTTGTAGGATCGATTATTAGGCAATAAGCTCTTATTTCTCTACACATATAATAGAGTTATTGTTATTCGTCTGCTAACGTTTTCACTTGAATTTTAGCGGAAAAGACCTATAAAATCATATTTGCTCAAAAAAATAACCAGTATCGTGGAAGAAACGACGAAACACCTTAGCAACGAAAATTACACCTAATTGAATGAACTTTTCGCAAAGCTGCCGTTTCGAGCCAAAGTTCATTCCGGTTAACAAAAGAAATAAGTTCAGTTTAGTTCGGGTCGGATTATTACCGTGGGGCGATTCTCGTTACGAACTTTGCACGGTGCAGTTGCATGTAACGAGCCAACTTCCATGGTTAACTCGTGAAGCAAGGCGGCAGCGAAGACCATCTCAATTATTGAGCCCAAATTTTGTAATTTGACTATTTGGAAGACGGTTTCGCAATATCCTTTAGATAAAATTAGGTCTTAATTCATTATTATTTAGGAAAAACCATTATTATCGTAGGTATTTTATTTGCTGGTACCTACTGTTACTTGTTTAGAAAACTTTCTGTAGTATTTTTCGATTAGGTTTATTTTAAGATGCATTATACGGAATGTATATCGCATTCTGAGTAGTATATAAATCTGATTATAGTATTAGGATATAGTGATTGAAGATAGTAACATCGTAGTACTTTTAGTCAAAATTGATTAATGTTTTGATCAATCAATTTTATAGTCAGGTATAACCAACAAGGTCAAGTAATATCTCGTCCATTTCTTTAAAAAATAATTAAAAATTGTCTAAATTTACTTTGGTATAGTGTATTTTTATTGAATTCTTTAGGCTAATATTTAAGGTTTTTAATTTCTAGAGTCATGGAATTATGAGACGAGTTTTTTAGTCTCTTGACGTTTGAGCGATACACTGAATAAGTTTGTTTAATATTGAGCTAGAGTTCAAATGATATTATTAACGATATCTTGGGATAAGGAATAGAAGATGATGAAGAAAATGAAATTTGGTTTAGGTAATTTTTTAAAAAACTTTACGATAAAAATTTCTATAGATAGAAATTTGGATTACAAAATGCTAACTACGAACTATATTAGGTATTTATACTAAAAATATAAGTATTTTTTGAATATTGAATATATTTGGCGTTAATTTTGAAAGATTTGAAAGAATCTTTGCTAATATCCCACCTGAAGATGTTGTAATACAACGAAACCTAGGTCATGGTAAAGAAATTAAAGAAAGTAGAAATAATACTACATCACGTAGTTTCATTTAAGTGTGAATAAGTATTTTTATTAAACTATTTACGAATATTAATTTTTCACAAAGTGAATGTATTATATTTTTGGAGGAGTAAAAGGAAGGTGCACGTTTAAATAATATTATTTCTCTCGACGTAAGTATATAAATATATCACCTAGTATATATTTCAATGATATAAGAATATAATTTTGAAATACAAAGTAATTTTTACACTTGATTTAATTAATTTGTATATATTTTCTATTAACTTTTTACAGACTCAACTACATCTCATAAGTTGGACTACAATTTGTGAACACTAGTTCACAAATAATAGACTCTGCTAAGAGTCTATATACTTGTGATAATTTTTCTTTTAATTTCGTTTTATATATTGAAATTGTGTATACTTTTAAAATAATCACAAATATCGTTTCAGCTGGCAAAGTTTGGAAACGCATAACTATAACAAAAATGACAATTTAAAGCTTCATATTTAGTAAAGAGGGAAAGGGTTCATGACGTACCTCCAATAATTTTGAAAGACTTGTATAACTATGACCCACATAATGGGGGCGGTATCCTAAAAACTTTTTTAAAAGATTTGATCTCATGACATTTCATTATAAGTGTGTAAATAACCACGCCAAATTGTTAGCTTTATAGCACTAATATACAGCAGGTAAAATGATTATAGCATAGAGAAGGACGGACAGACGGACGGACACGACGAAACTATAAAGTTCTAGTTTGGCTGTAGAATCCTAGAAAACAACCAAAACAGAAAGAATGAATCGTGAACTATAAGCGAACAAAGACAGTCGCTATTTATAATTTGCATTGTAATTTAGGCGGATGTTGATGGATACAGAGAAGATTTGAGAAGAGTGACTTTCCGCACTATTGTAAGGAAATTTAAAAAAATAATAACTCACGACCATGCAAGTTTTCATGACGCAAAAAAATATGCAGGTAAACAAAAAAAAATGTCCGAGAGCAAAATAAACGCTAATGATGATGGGCTTCGCACCATCTCGCGCTATAAGCAAAGACCAGCATCACAACGCGCGGGTGCTGTCCGCCCGTGGAACTGGGTGGGTGATTGTTTCGGGCCGGATGCCGTCTCAACTTTTAATTAAGTTCACCTTCACCGTTCATTATGGCACGTAACGAAGTATTAGCGCGAACTTGTATATCATAAGTGAGTTTCGGTGAATGCGTATAAAAATTAAATTTATGAAGTCTTCTAAGAAAAACTCATTTATATATATATATATATATATATATATATATATATAGATATATATATATATATACACACACACACACACACATACACACAACACACACACACACACACATATATATATATATATATATATATATATATATATATATATATATATATATATATATATATATATATAAACTCTTACGAAAAAAACGGGCACTTATAGGAATAAATCATATCAGAGTTATTTTATTATTATTTGATGCATTTTATATGGCGATACGATGAGAATATTGATATTTGTTATTGAGATATCGTTTTTAACTACTTCAGTCATTAAAAATGCGAATAAATAAAAAAAACGATGTAAAGTCCACAGACGAGTGTTTTTATACTGGTACATTAAAAATGGCTAAAGTTGTATTTTGAACATTTTTTATTATTTTTTTTTTAAATTTGAAAATTTAGTAACGAGTATGGCCTCCTCTAACTAAAATCAATTCACTTAATCTGCTAGGCATGCTTTCGACGACCTTTTTTATCATTTCCCGAGGAATACGTTCCTATTCAGCAACGATCATATTTTTAAGGGCCTGAATGTTTCCTGGAGCTGGTTTTACAGTCTCTGTTGTGTACCTTTGCGCATTAAGTGTGCCATTTTCAATAAAAACTAACACGGTACGGTCATCTAAGTTAATACCAGCCCAAAACATTAAGGAGACTCCACCGTAAGGGGTGATTCGAAGCGTTCTCCAGAAGGTCTGCGAAGCGTTCTCCAGGTCTTCGTAAGACTCGCCGACGTCGATCCTCATCACTAATCGATATACGAGCTTCATCGGAGAATAAAACACTATTCCAGTGTTCTTGAGTCCATGACGAAAAATTTTGAGCTAATCTCAATCTGGCAACTCGATGCTCACGGAGCAATATAGGGCCCCGAGCTGGGCGATAACTACGTATATTGAAGGCCTCCTTCTGACTATCCATAGGCTTACTCCGTTAGATCCACTTAGTACGTGACTTGACGATTTTGTAGCGCTTGACTGACAATGAAGCGATCGTCCCGTGGCTCAGTGTACCGTTTTCTTCCTGAACCGAGTCTTCTACTGATGTAGCCCGTTTCTTGGTATCGTTGTTAGGTCCTTTGGACGATGGAACGGCTCACATTATACTGCTGAGACACATAGCATTGGCTACAGTCTTCTTTAAGCTGTGCAATAATTTTACTAGCTCCAGAAGTGAACTAATGCAGCAAACAGCAAAAATTTAATTTAAATTTATTCTTTAAAATAAAAAAACGTAACAAATGAAAGATTACTTAATAAAAGTTGGATTTTATTTACCACCAAAAAATACGTTTTTGTCAGTGAAAGAGAATTTTCATTCAAAAAGGATAAATTTCAAATTTAGAACGTTCGTTTTTATGTGCCAGAATACACTATACCTGCCAGTAACAATTGCAATTAATACAACCTCTTAATAAATAATATTTTGTTAATAATATGACAAAATCAAAACCACCCGTTGTATATGCAAAAGAGTATATATATATATATATATATATATATATATATATATATATATATATATATATATATATAAACCGAAAGGTCCGAACAGAATCATATTTTCTGAACTCTGATTGGTTCCTAATTTCCGAAGGAAATTAGATATATGATCCTGGAACAAAAACTGGAAATCATATTATATTTTAAATTACGTAGAATGTTACGAAATGTCTCGTAGAATGTTACGAAATGCATATTATTTCTCAAAGGTATTTTTTTATCGCAAACCACGTCTCCCTTAAAACTTCATCAATGATTGAGCTAAAATTGTGAAGATGACCTTCAGGGCCAATGACAAAAAATAAAGAAACAATTCAAAATTGTCTTTTTAATTAATTTTTTAAATTCTTTTTATATTACTTCTCAAAGATATTTATATCGTAAACAACGTCATCTATTGACAATTTGTTTGACAAAAGTTAATTATATAGAGTACATCAGAGTATATTTTTTCGTTTTTTTTATTGAAAAATAACGAAGTTGATGTTCGTATGCAGTGAAATTTGGCGCTATGAAAATTCACTTTTTATCATATTATCGTACTCGTTTTTGGCAAATTCTACGTGACAAATTAATATTAAGTATCATAATGTAAATATGAGACATAATTCATGACTTAGAATTAGAATAGTTCTAAGCTTCAGGTAAATGCTACAAAATAACTTTGTCATGATAATGGTTAAAATTAAGTTAGGTGTAAATAACAATTAAAAATATTACACGCCACGTAATGATTTTGAATAAATGAATAGACCTGTGTAATGATATTCTAAAAACGAATTCAAATTGTTTAAATAAATTTTTAATAATAATAAAATATTTAAGTCTCTTATTAATAATAATATTCACAAATTATTAACTTCCCGAGGGCATTTTCTGCTAATATAATTCTGCGCAATTTCGAAAATTATGAGTTTTTAATTTTTTTTGTGTTGATATTTTATTTTGCACATTTCCCGTCTCGTTTCATAAATTCGTGTGACCTGAATGGTCCACACACCGTAAGAGCAGTTTCAGTAATTATGTTTACACATTTTGCGGTCGCCTGTATACGACACGTAAAAATCTGAATGTAAAAGTTACGTCTTATATGTATTAAGTTTACGACTTTCCTTCAACTGAGAAATGGCTTCTGCTGCAATGTGAAATTTTGCCGTATATCTCAATCCTTATTATATTTTAAATTACCTAGAATGTTAATAAATGTCTCTGTAAAATCTCTATATACTATTTCTAAAAGGTATTTTGTTATCGGTAAACCATATCTTCCTTAATATTTCATTAAAATCAATGATTGAGGTAAAATTTTGAAGATTACCTCCCTACTTACTTACCCACCTTAAAAAATAAACAATTCAAAATTATATTTTGAATTACATTTTTTAATTCTTTCCATATTATTCCTCAAAGGTGTTTATATTGTAAACAACGCCATCTACTGACAGTCTGCTTGAAAAAGAGTCTATTATAGAGAGTAAAAATAAAGATGTGGGAATGGTTGAAGTTGATGTTCGTATGCAGAGAAATTTGGCTGCAGGAAAATTGGCCTTTTATCACATTATCAGATTTGTTTTTGGAAAACTCTAAGAGACAAATTAATATTATATATTATAATGTCAATATGAAGTGTAATTTATCACTTAGCTTCAGCTAAAAGCTTCAGGTAAATGGCACAAAAATAACTTTCCCATTTTCTCCTAACAGAATTCTGGGCGATTTCGAAAATTACGAGTTTTTAATATTTTTGTGGTGAAACAGGCATTATTTTGCACATTTCCCGTCTCGTTTAATAAATCCGTGTGTCCTGAATAATCCACACACCGCAATAGCAGTTTTAGTAATTATGTTTACACATTTTGCGGTCGCCTGTACATGACATGTAAAAATCAAAATGTAATAGTTACGTCTTATATGGGTTAGGTTTATGATTTTTTTTAAATTGAGAAATGGCTTCTGCTGTAATCCTAAATTCTGCTGTAGTTATTTTATCTCACAAACGAAAGTTCTATTCCAGTTATTTTATCTCAATCCATAATAAGACTCAGGCATCGATGTTAAATTTTGGATATATGTTAAATTTTGGATATATTGGATATATTTTGGATATGTTAAATTTTGGATATATCGAAGGACTTTCTCCAAAGCTATAGGCTTCCAATCTATTCAAACTCGTCTACCAGAATCGATAGTAAATTGTCACTAGGACGTATATAATACCTCTCCCTTTGTATAATAGCACATTATTTTTTGTAACCTTCTCGTTAATAATAAGAGATCAGACTAGCTAT
Source organism: Druceiella hillmani (assembly GCA_039881145.1). Classification (NCBI taxonomy): domain Eukaryota; kingdom Metazoa; phylum Arthropoda; class Insecta; order Lepidoptera; family Hepialidae; genus Druceiella; species Druceiella hillmani. Next base: position 13,937,686 of record JAYKKI010000028.1, on the reverse strand, counting down.
ATATACATGTTAGGCGCTTCAACAGTAAGGTTTTTTTGGTAAATCTGGGATTGCAAAGTTTTTTAGAATATTGCACACTTTAAACAGAGCTTTTGCATGCCAATGTTCCTCTCTTAGAAAAATTGATTTTTATTTTTTTTGCTCACAGCAGCAGCTTTCGTAACATAAATCGGACTGAACTATTGTAAAATTGACTGTTTTCAGTAAATTCTTTTAAGTCTATTTTCTTTCCATGACGTAAATATTCTTTTAAAATGACTTTTATTCACGATTTTTTCATAATTAACATCTCATTCCTCTGTCTATTAAAACATGGCCCAACGATTTAATCTTCTTATCGATCCGCTAAATGCATGTTAATTTAATGTTCACTTTCCACTTTTCATTTTTATTTGGATGGAGGAGAACTCCTTAAATTTCCCGGCGAATAGCACCTAAAATTTTGGGTTATAGAAATTTTTTTCATGCCATATTTTAGGTTATGTTTATACCCTGCTCGCAAATGTTTCAAGGGTGTCGGATGCGAACAGATGATGAATGATTTTGAGAGCATGTTTTTGAAACAAAACTTCCTTTTTCACTTTCTCTAAATAATTAATCACTGATGATATAAAAAACTATTTCCTTTCACAGGATCTTTCAGGTATTTTATGCGAGAACAGAAATTAACTCGATTAAACATGCAATATCAAAAAGGGACAAAAAACCCTTTCCTATTACTGGAAGTAAAGTATTTGTCGGTAATTATTGTCCAACACAGTATATACATCGAGCAAAAATCGTATAATGGGTCAAAATAATAAATAAGTCCGACGAAATGGTATATTTATCAATACCAGTTCACGTTTAAATTAATTGTGACGATCGCAAGTATGCGAGAGAATCAGGGAGAAACCGCAAGGATTTTTACATGAGCATAGCAAATGAGCGATGCACGAATGAGAAAATAATATGATCTGTTTGTTACAGATTAATTAAATTATATACTTTATTATATTAAAACGTTTTTATTATATTAAAACACCTGTTTCAGGTGGCTTGAAGCAATATTCCAGATCAACGCCTTTAAAAAGTGATTTTACGTTGGTATTTCATGGGTGATAGAAAGTTTTTTTCCGTACTGACACATTACGATAAAACGCAAAAAAGTTCTTTCATATTTTTATAGCTATACTATCCAAAAACTCATTTTTTTCAATCAGTAGAAGAAAATACTCATCCTTTTTCAAGAATCGTATTCTTGAAATCATATTCTTGAATCGTATATTTTAAACATGAACATTTTTATAATTATTATTACAAATAATCGAAACAAAACAACTCTGGGCAATAATTACTTCATGTCACTTATTTGTTGCTTCCATGTCTTTTCAACTATATAAAATTATCATTATTTGGGAATAATTCGGTATGTAAGGTAATTTTGATAATAAAAGTATGTACTTAGGAGAAAATGCAAACTTTTAGGTTCACCGACGATTCTTCATTGAACTTTGCACTCTTATCCCATGGAAATTTATTATTAGGTTATCGTGTCCCGGATTATTGTTTACCATAAAGTTTTAGAACAGACTTTTCAATAATTTATAAATTAGTTCATAGCATTTTACCACCTTACTCATAAAATTGCAATAGGTATCGGTTGAAATGTGTTGAGTGCCTATTTTTGTGAGCATAAGGTTAAATGCATTGTTATTTTAAAATAGTACCACGTTCGCTTTTATATTTATACCAAATGATGTAATTGTAAAAGTGATCATGTTTTCGAAACAATAGAATTGCACGATCCAAGTTTAAGAATCATAAAGATGTTCTTAGTTGTTGCCTTAACTACAAAACTCGACTGGTTACTCGCAACCAAACCACGGGAAGTTTGTAACTGGAACAAGCTCACGGCAATAATCTGTCTTGAATTGAACGGGACCTATTTATTTTGCGAGCATAATATACAGCAAAGCAAACTTCGGTTTCCAGTAGAAGCTTCGAAGCAAAACGTTCAATTAATTACGAGTCTCTCGAAGAGTTTAATAGTCGTTAATGAAGAGTTTAATAGTTTCCTTTGTTATATTAGTTATTTCGTTTTTGGCAATTATAACCTTTGTTACAATTCAAATATTTGGGTATTATGATATATGTCGAGTTCTAAAGCATGCTTACTTGGTTAATATTGGCGCAATATTGTTGGATATCGTCAAATATATTGACGAAACGTTATTTGGGGACTGCCTGGTAGAGCCATGCTAGATTCAAAAATATATTGAAATGTATTCATATTTATTCGGAATTACTTTGAAATATTTGAATTAGTTTTCATATACTTTCTTCATAGATTTTATTTGGACTGTACTACTTTGGGTAAATGTTTCGTGTGCAATTACATAAATCATGTGATGACACATAATCTTTGTAATGTATAGAATAACTCAGTTTTAAACCGTTGTTTGTGGCGTGTTCCGATAAATTTATTTTCATTCAACTCGTGACGGCATTTTCTATCCTATGTTTATATGTATATATATATATATATATATATATATATATATATATATATATAATAATTCTACATGTGTTAACAGTATTAATAACAAAATTTTAAGAGTGATTTGGTAATTAGCAGTCAGTTATATCCTTGGAAGAACTTTCCACTGATACCCCACTCGATAATTTCGGATAAATGCTTGAATTTAATTTGTTGAATCGTATGCCTACTGTTTATTATTGAGCATCACAAAAATAATATCTTTATCATCATAGAAATGTAAATTATTATTTTTTTGTAGAAAAATAAATAAATATTTTCCTTTTGCAGTTATCGTTTCTATTATTGCTCTCGGAATATCCTAATCATAGTTGACAAAACGCAATGATTTTAATATAACAATCGTGCGGGTCGCTACAAAAGGTAAAAGCTCGGTAGTTTATTGGTTCTATCAACTTTATTTATGTACGTATCATATGAATATTACATAAAGACGAATAAATGATCGCGTTAAATACAGCAGCATGTAAAATACGATCAACATAGACAAAGACATAAAACAAATCCAATCTCGGAATGAGATTGAAAAGCATCTTTATTGCGTACTTGTAGCTGTACCTCGCGTTGGAAAATATACATTTTATGACGTCGCACGGCGAGCAGCCCCTTACATTGTGTCGTTTGCTTCAAAGTTTGGCATTCCTTTTTGATACTGTCTGCCTCTCTAGGTGTTTATATTCCTTGCTATTTTGCTATATCCGTGAACGAATTAAATGGCGATGTATATCCGGAACTAAAATATGTATATTGTCGTAAATTTAGGGTAGTATTGAAGTGTGTTAAATATTTAAAAGTTACGCAGTCAGTGTTTCGTACATTCGATCATATTAATTTTTTCTTTTTTTTTTGCGTCATACAAATATCGTTATAATATAATAGTATGTACAGTACTAACACAGTCATAATAAGTAAATATAATGGCATTATTTACCTCATTAACGAAGAAAGTTAATATGCGCATTTAGTGACACTAATTCTTAGTACAATAAATCCTGTTAAAAATATTTAAGCTTTCCCCACGCACGACTTAATATGAGTTAATGAAACTTGCTCATGTGCTTTTAATTTTGTCAATGTAGTACCATCTGTTTCACTCATTTCGAAAAGAATGAATATTTTTTGTCCATATCAATGAATGAGATGTTTGGTTAGTGTTGTGTCACCTAATGGATTGCTGTACTAGCAGTGTCGTTTTGAGCTACTCAGATACGTAATATTCTTGGGATTTCGTAAAAAAACAAGGAACTCTTATAATTACACCATATCTGCCTGTCCATCTGTCACAGTCTCACAGTATTATTATATTTTTTCTGTGCCGAATCGTGCAGGAAAATTATGTTATTGCATACTTTATATCTAGTCCTTAGATCGGCATCAATAACAGCACTATTTTACAAAGCGTTATATTCAATACATACTTTTATTATAGGTGGGACGCTGATCCCTTAATTTGCAAACCAAATGGAATAACTTTAGCAAAAAATACTTGCCAAATGCTGGTGTCATAATTTTTTCCAGATTTTACAAATTCACGGTTGGAAAATTAAAGGTATGAAAAGGGAATAACTGCACTTTATTTTAGAGCTTAATATATTGAAACTAGCGTTTAAAACCGTAAAATGATAAATAAAAGCTTATTTTCATTTTAAAAGACCTCCCCTATAATATCCCACTCAATCAGCTGTGAAAATAAAAAAATGTTCACTCTCACGTCTCATGTATGTTCAATTCACTCTTTAATATCTTGCTAAATATTAATTAACGTTTCCGTTTGAAACATCTACTTATAATACAATATCATATGTTACGGATGTAAATCTAAAGTTTTAGAAACTGAGACTGTGACAGATGGACAGGTGGAAGTAATATAATTACACCACCTTAAAACCTAACCTAACCTAACCTAACCTAACTTAACCTAACCTAAACTAACCTAACCTAACCTAGCCTAGCCTAACCTAACCTAACCTAACCTAACCTAGCCTAGCCTAACCTAGCCTAGCCTAGCCTAGCCTAGCCTAGCCTAGCCTAGCCTGGCCTAGCCTAGCATAGCCTAGCCTAGCATAACCTAACCTAGCCTAGCCTAACCTAGCCTAGCCTAACCTAACCTAGCCTAGCCTAGCCTAACCTAACCTAACCTAACCTAACCTAACTTAACCTAACCTAACCTAACCCAACCCAACCTAACCTAACCTGACCTAACCTAACCTAACCCGACCTAACCTAACCTAACCCGACCTAACCTAACCTAACCCGACCTAACCTAACCTAATCCGACCTAACCTAACCTAACCCGACCTAACCTAACCTAACCCAACCTAACCTAACCTAACCTAACCCAACCTAACCTAACCCAACCTAACCCAACCTAACCTAACCTAACCCTACCGAAGCTAACCCAACCCTACCTAACCTAACCTAACCCTACCTAACCTAACCTAACCTAACCTAACCTAACCTAACCTAACTTAACCTAACCTAACCTAACCTAACCTAACCTAACCTAACCTAACCTAACCTAACCTAACCTAACCTAACCTAACCTAACCCAACCTAACCCAACCCAACCCAACCTAACCTAACCTAACCTAACCTAACCTAACCTAACCCAACCCAACCTAACCTAACTCGACCTAACCTAAGCTAACCCGACCTAACCTAACCTAATCCGACATAACCTAACCTAACCCGACCTAACCTAACCTAACCCAACCTAACCTAACCTAACCTAACCCAACCTAACCTAACCCAACCTAACCCAACCTAACCTAACCTAACCTAACCCTACCTAAGCTAACCCAACCCTACCTAACCTAATATAACCCTACCTAACCTAACCTAACCTAACCTAACCTAACCTAGCCTAGCCTAGCCTAGCCTAGCCTAGCCTAGCCTAGCCTAGCCTAGCCTAGCCTAGCCTAGCCTAGCCTAGCCTAGCCTAGCCTAGCCTAGCATAGCCTAGCATAGCCTAGCCTAGCCTAACCTAACCTAGCCTAGCCTAACCTAGCCTAGCCTAACCTAACCTAGCCTAGCCTAGCCTAACCTAACCTAATCTAACCTAACCTAACTTAACCTAACCTAACCTAACCTAACCTAACCTAACCTAACCTAACCTAACCTAACCTAACCTGACCTAACCTGACCTGACCTGACCTGACCTAACCTAACCTAACCTAACCTAACCCAACCTAACCTAACCTAGCTAAGCTAAGCTAAGCTAAGCTAAGCTAAGCTAAGCTAAGCTAAGCTAAGCTAAGCTAAGCTAAGCTAAGCCAAGCTAAGCCAAGCTAAGCTAAGCTAAGCTAAGCTAAGCTAAGCTAAGCTAACCTAACCTAACCTAACCTAACCTAACCTAACCCAACCAAACCTAACCTAACCCAACCTAACCTAACCTAACTCAACCTAACCTAACCTAACCCAACCTAACCTAACCCAACCCAACCCAACCTAACCTAACCTAACCCAACCTAACCTAACCCAACCCAACCTAACCTAACCTAACCCAACCTAACCTAACCTAACCCAACCCAACCTAACCTAACCTGACCTAACCTAACCTAACCCGACCTAACCTAACCTAACCCGACCTAACCTAACCTAACCCGACCTAACCTAACCTAATCCGACCTAACCTAACCTAACCCGACCTAACCTAACCTAACCCAACCTAACCTAACCTCACCTAACCCAACCTAACCTAACCCAACCTAACCCAACCTAACCTAACCTAACCCTACCTAAGCTAACCCAACCCTACCTAACCTAACCTAACCCTACCTAACCTAACCTAACCTAACCTAACCCAACCTAACCTAACCTAACCTAACCTAACCTAACCTAACCTAACCTAACCTAACCTAACCTAACCTAACCTAACCTAATCTAACCTAACCTAACCTAACCTAACCTAACCTAACCTAACCTAACCTAACCTAACCTAACCTAACCTAACCTAACCTAACCCAACCTAACCTACCCTAACCCAACCTAACCTAACCCAACCCAACCCAACCCAACCTAACCTAACCTAACCCAACCTAACCTAACCCAACCCAACATAACCTAACCTAACCTAACCTATCCTAACCTAACCTAACCTAACCTAACCCAACCCAACCTAACCTAACTCGACCTAACCTAACCTAACCCGACCTAACTTAACCTAACCCGACCTAACCTAACCTAATCCGACATAACCTAACCTAACCCGACCTAACCTAACCTAACCCAACCTAACCTAACCTAACCTAACCCAACCTAACCTAACCCAATCTAACCCAACCTAACCTAACCTAACCTAACCCTACCTAAGCTAACCCAACCCTACCTAACCTAATATAACCCTACCTAACCTAACCTAACCTAACCTAACCTAACCTAACCTAGCCTAGCCTAGCCTAGCCTAGCCTAGCCTAGCCTAGCCTAGCCTAGCCTAGCCTAGCCTAGCCTAGCCTAGCCTAGCCTAGCCTAGCCTAGCCTAGCCTAGCTTAGCCTAGCCTAGCCTAGCCTAGCTTAGCCTAGCCTAGCCTAGCCTAGCCTAGCCTAGCCTAGCCTAGCCTAGCCTAGCCTAGCCTAGCCAAGCCTGACCTAGCCTAGCCTAGCCTGACCTAGCCTAGCCTAGCCTAGCCTGACCTGACCTAACCTAACCTGACCTAACCTAACCTAACCTAACCTAACCTAACCTAACCTAACCTAACCTAACCTAACCTAACCTAACCTAACCTAACCTAACCTAACCTAACCTAACCTAACCTAACATAACCTAACCTAATCTAACCTAACCTAACCTAACCTAACCTAACCTAACCTAACCTAACCTAACCTAACCTAACTAAGCTAAGTTAAGGTAAGCTAAGCAAAGCTAAGCTAAGCTAAGCTAACCTAACCTAACCTAAGCTAACCTAACCTAACCTAACCTAACCTAACCTAACCTAACCCAACCTAACCTAACCTGACCTGACCTAACCTAACCTAACCTAACCTAACCTAACCTAACCTAACCTTACCTAACCTAACCTAACCTAGCCTAGCCTAGCCTAGCCTAGCCTAGCCTAGCCTAGCCTAGCCTAACCTAACCTAACCTAACTTAACCTAACCTAACCCAACCTAACCTAACCTAACCTAACCTAACCTAACCTAACCTAACCTAACCTAACCTAACCTAACCTAAGCTAACCTAAGCTAAGCTAAGCTAAGATAACCTAACCTAACCTAAGCTAAGCTAAGCTAACCTAACCTAACCTAACCTAACCTAACCTAACCTAACCTAAATAAGGTGGTGTAATTATAAAAGTTCCTTGTTTTTTTATGAAATCCCAAAAATATCACGTATCTGAGTAGCTCAAAACACTGCTAGTACAGCAATCCATTAGGTCACACAGAACTAACCAAACATCGCATTCACTGGCATGAACAAAAAATTCATTGTTTTCGAAGTGAGTGAAACAGATGGAACTACATTGACAAAGTTAAAAACGCATGAGCAAGTTTCATTAACTCCTATTAGGTCGTGCGTGGGCAAAGCTTAAATCTTTTTAATATGGCTATCATTATGATTAAGAATTAGTGTCACTAACTGCGCATATTAATTTTCTTCATTAATGAGATAAATAATGCCATTATATTTACTTATTATAACTATGTTACTACTATACAAACTACTATAGTATAACGATATTTGTATGACGCAAAAAAAAAGAAAAAATAATATGATCGAATGTTCCAAACACTGACTGTGTAACTTTTAAATATTTAACACACTTCAATACTACCCTAAAGTGTATTAAATTTACGAGAATGTGTATATTTTATATCTAGATATACACCGCTATTTGTCTCGTGAACGAATATCGATATTATTAAAGCCTAAATTATATTGAATTTAAGAGAACGCACATATTTTATTTCTGGATATACACCGCCATTTAATTCGTTCACGGATATAGCAAAATGGCAAGCAATATAAACACATAAAGAGGCAGACAGTATCAAAAAGGAATGCCAAACTTTGAAGCAGACGACACAATGTAAGGGGCTGCTCGCCACGCCACGTCATAAAACGTACATATTCCAACGCGAGGTACGGCTGCAAGTACGTAATAAAGATGCTTTTCAATCTCATTCAGAGATTGGATTTGTTTTATGTCTTTGTCTATGTCGATCGTATTTTATATGCTGCTGCATTTAACGCGATCATTTACTCGTCTCTATATAGTATTCATATGATACGTACATAAATAAAGTTGATAGAACCAATAAAATACTGTGTCTTCCGATCTTTTATCTTTTGTAGTGACCCGCGCGATCGTGATATTAAAATCATTGCGTTATGACAACTATGATTAGGATATTCCGGGAGCGATAATAGAAACGATAACTACAAAAGGAAAATCTTTATTTAATTCTCCCTGAAAATCACTAATTTACATCATTTCCATAACCATAAAGATACTGTTTCTGTGAGTGATACTTAATAATAAACAATGGGAATACGATTCAACAAATTTAATTCAAGCATTTATTCAAAATTAGCTAGTGGGGTATCACTGGAAAGTTTTTTCAAGGATATAACCGATATCAAGGAATTGAACTGCTAATTACCTAGAATTACAAATATATATATATATATATATATATATATATATATATATATATATATATATATATATATATTTAAATAAAAGACAGTAAATTGGAAGTGTAACGTATAAAAAATCTTAAAACCAAAGACAAAGTAAATTGTGTGATTATTTGGGCTAGGAACAAAAATTAAGATTTTACTTATTGCTTTTTTTCATTAAGTTGTAAATACATAGATACAAACGCTACAAGTAATATAACTTCTTATTATTTATTTAGATGACTTCAAAATTGTACTTCTGTGTGATTCAATTGAACGTCATATAGTGAAAATTGCGCCAATGACATGCCGTCACGAGTTGAATGAAAATAAGTTTATCGAAACACGCCACAAACAACAATTTAAATCTGAGTTATTCTATATCAGGCATAGATTATGTGTCATCATATGAGTTATGGAATTTGGACACGAAATATTTACTCAAAGTAATGCAGTCCAAACAAAAATCAAGAAGAAAGTATATGGAAAACAATTCTAATATTTCAAAGTATTTCCGAATAAATATGATAACATTTCGTTATATTTTTTGCCTTTAACATGTCTCCATCAGACAGCCGTGAAATACTGCAACAATATTAATATTGCGCCAATATTAATCAAGTGCGCACGCATTAGCAAGTCGACGTATATAAAAAAAACTCAAATATTTGAATTTCAACCTCGTCTACCAACAGCGACTACTATAATAAAGGTTATAATTGCCAAAAACAAAATAACTAATATTACAAACGGAACTATTAAACTCTTCATTAACGACTATTAAACTCTTAGTGACACTCGTAATTAAATGAACGTTTTGCTTCGAAGCTTCGGCTGGAAACCGAAGTTTGTTTCGCTTTATATTTGCGGGTTGGCAAAATAAATAAGTTCCGTGTAATTCAAGACAGATTATTGCCGTAAACTGGTTCTAGTTACAAACTTCCGTAGTTTAGTTGCAAGTAACGAGTCGAGTTTTGTAGTTAAGGCAGCAACTAAGAACATCTTTATGATTCTTAAACTTGGATTGTGCAATTCTATTATTTAGAAACATAATCACTTTTATATTTACATCATTTGGTATAAATATAAAACCGATTGCGATACTGCTATTTTAAATAACAATGCATTTAATTTAATGCTTATAAATAGGCACTCAGCACATTTCAACCCGTACCTATTGCAATTTGTGAGTAAGGCAGTAAAATGCTATAAACTAATTTATAAATTATTGAAAAGCTTGTTCTATAACTTTATGTTGAACCATATTCCGTGACATGATAACATAATAATATATTTCCATTGGAAAAGAGCGAGAAAAACATAAGTGAAATAATCTAATTATTGCTCAATAGTTTTATTTCGACTATTTTTATAGTAACATTGAAACTGCACACGCCCAACATTTTGCATGAATACGATTCTTGAATAGAATGAGAATTTTCTTCTACTGACTGAAAAAAATGAGTTTTTGTTTTATCGTATGGAAAAATCGCTCTTCCAGCTATGAAATACGAATGGAAAAACTCTTTTTCGATGAATCACTTTTTAAAGATGTTGATGTGAAATACTGCTTCAAGCCACCAGAAACAGTATTTTTTTAGTATTCTAATATAAAAACTTGGCATTTCTTCTTTTTTTCAGTTTATATAATATAATTAATCTGTAACAAACAAATCACATTAATTTATTTTGAATTCTTGCGGTTTCTCCCTGATTCTCTCGTCTACTTGCGATCATCACAATTAATTTAAACACGAAGTGGTAGTGATAAATCTACCATTTCTGTTGGACGTGATTTATTATTTTGACCTTTTAAATGATTTTTACTCGATGCATACACGGTGTGGGAAGATAATTACCGACAAATACTTTACTTCCACTAATGGTAAAGGATTTTAAAGTTTAAAATCATAAGATTTGTCCCTTTTTGATGCAGCATGCATGTTTAGTTGAGTAAATTTCTGTTCTCGAGAAAAATACCTGAAAGTTCCTGTAAAAGAAAATAGTTTTTGTATAATTAGTGGACGGAAAAAAAAAATAAACATGATAGCGGAGATCTGATGAAAAGCACGGAAAATTATTTAGAGAAAGAAAAAGGGTGTTTTGTTTAAAAAAAGGCTCTCAAAATTTCATTATCCTGTTCGCGTCCTACGTCCGTGAAACATTTGGGGCAGGGAATTAACATCACCTAAAATATGGAATGAAAACAAATTCCATAAAAAGTGAACATTAAATTAACATGTAAATAGCGGATCGATAAGAAGTCAAATCATAGAGCTATGTTTCAATGGACAGAGGAATGAGAGATTAATCACGAAAAATTCGTGAATAAAATTCATTTTAGAAGAATATTTACGTTGAAAGAAAATAGAATTAAAATGAAAGAAAGTAGACTTAAAAGAATTTACTGAAAAGAGTCAATATTACAATACTTCAGTCCAATTTACGTTATGAAAGCTGCTGCTGTGAGCAAAAAAATAAAAATCAACTTTTGTAAGAACATTGACATGCAAAAGTTGTACGTAAAATATACAAGATTCTAAAAAACGCAGAGCATGTTCACATATCATTTACCATAAAAACCTTACTTTTGCAGAGCCAAACATGTATGTCTAACTATTTTACTCTTTTAGTATTTACGAGAATGTTACAAAAAATAATATGCTATTGTACAAAGGAAGAGATATTATGGATATCCTCGTGATAATTTACAATCGATTCTAATAGACGAGTTTGAATAGATTGCAAATCTAGCTTTCGAGAGTCCTTCGATCATGTAAAAATTAAGTCACTTCCAGTCATATGGGGCAATTAATAAAGCCAAAATTTAACATCTATCCTGGTTCTAATTATAGATTGAGATAAAATAACTAGAGTAGAACTTTCGTTTGTGAGATAAAATAGGTACAGCAGAATTTAATATTGTGGCAGAAGCCATTTCTCAGTTGAAGGAAAGTCATAAACCTAATACATATAAGACATAACTTTTATATTTAAAAAAAATATTATTATTAAAAATTTATCTAAACATTTTAATTCATTTTAAAATATTATACAGCTCTATTTATACGAGTATATTGAAAGTCATTATACTGTGACGTGTAGTTTTTTAAATTATTATTAACATATAATTTAATTCTAACCTTGGTCATGGTAAAGTTATTTTGTGGTATTTACATGAAGCTTGGAACTATTCTAATTCTAAGTGATAAATTATGCTTCATATTGACATTATAATATTTAATATTAATTTGTCACTTAGAGTTTGCCAAAAACAAGTATGATAACGTGATAAGAATCCATATTTTCTTAGAGCCAAATTTCTCTGCATACGAACTTCAGCTTCAAACATTCCCAATTCGTTATTTTTCAATGAAAAAAAAACGAAAAATAATATATACTCAATATAATGAATTCTTTTCAGATTGCCAATAGATGGTGTTGTTTACAAGATAAACACCTTTGTGGAATAGTATAGAAATAATGAAAAAATTTAATTAAAAAGATAATTTTGAATTGTTTATGTTTTGTCATTAGGGCTGAAGGTAATCTTCAAAATTTTAGCTCGATCATTGATTTTTATGAAGTATTAAGATATAACACTTAACCCGGTTTACCGATAAAAAAATACCTTTGAGGACTATATCGTGATTTTACAGACATTTAGTAACATGCTACGTAATTTAAAATATAATACGATTTTAAGACCTTATTACAAGATTATGTATCTTATTTCGTTTTGAAATTAGGAACCTCTAATAATAGAAGAACAAACAAAATTCTAGAGTTCAGAAAATATAATTTTGTTCGGACCTTTCGGTTACAGAATCCTTAATTAATATGAGTTTCGTTCACACTTGACCGATATAAATGAGTTTTTCTTCGACAAAATGATTTCATAAATTTAATTTTTACATGAATTCACCAAAACTCTTTTATGCGATACAAGTTTACCCGGCGAATAAATTGTACTGAATCGCGCTAGTACTTCGTTACGTGCCATAATAAACGGTAAAGGTGAAGTTAATTAAAAAATGAGACAACATCCGGCCCGAAACAATCGCCCACCCAGCTCCATGGGCGCACAGCACTCGCACGCTGTGATGCTGGTCTTTGTTTATAGCGCGAGATGGTGCAAAGCCCCTCATCATTAGCGCTTTATTTTATTCTCGGGTATTTTATATATATTATCTTGAATATATTTTTGCATCATGAATTATTAATTTTATTAATGTCCTTACAATAGTGCGGAAAGTTACACTTGTCAAATCTTCTCTATACCTATCAACATCCGCCTAAATTACAATGCAAATTATGAACTGTCTTTGTTCGCATGTAGTTTATGATTTATTCACTGTGTTTTGGTTGTTTTTTAGAATTCTATAAACAAACTACAACCCTCATAGTTTCGCCATGTTCGTCTGTCTGTCCGTACTTTTCTATGCTACAGCCATTTTACCTGCTATCTATTAGTGCTATAAAGGTAAAAATTTGGTGAAGTTATATACATATCTATAACGCCTACAAAGTTATGAAATAAAATCTTTTAAAAAAGTTTTTAGGGTGCGGCCCCCTATATTTGGGTCATAGTTGTATAAGTCTTTCAAGATTATTAGAGGTACGCCATGAACCTTTTTCTGTTTACTAAATATAAAGCTTTAAATGGGCATTTTTATTAGAGTTTGCTCGCTAAACCGCTATTTGTGATTATTTTAAAAGTATACAAAATTGTAGTACATAAAACGAAATTAAAAGAAAAATTATCACAAGTATATAGACTCTACAAGTAATAGTCCAACTTATGACATGTAATTGGGTCTGTAAAACGTTCATAGAAACTACACAAATTAATTAAATCAAGTGCAAAAATTACATTGTATTTCATAATTATATGTTTATGTGATTGAAATATATACTAGGTGATATATTTATATACTTACGTCGAGAGAAATAATATTATTTAAATGTGCACCTCGTTTTTACTCCTCTAAAAATCTAAAAATACTCGTAAATAGTTTAATAAAAATACTATGCGCCCTTAATATAAGTGCCTAATATAGTTCGTAGTTACTTTTTTGTTATTCAAATATCTATTTATAGCAAGTTTTATCGTAAAGTTGCAGCACTGAAAAATTACCTAAACCGAAAGAGTTTCAAAACTGTATTGGTTGAACTGCTATAAATAGTCTTTATCCCGAGATATCGTTAATAATATAATTTGAACTATAGCTCAATACTAAACAAACTTATTCAGTGTGTCGCTCAAACATTAAGAAACTAAAAAGCTCGTCCCATAATTCCATGACTTCTTAAAATTTAAATATTAGCCAAATGGATTCAAAAAATATACTATACCAAAGTAAATTTAGACAATTTTGAATGATATTTTAAAGAAATAGACGAGATATTACTTGACCTTGTTGGTTATACCTGACTATAAAATTAATTGATCAAAACATTAATCAATTTTGATTAAAAGTACTATTATTATTTTCAATCACTATATACTAATACTATAATCAGATTTATATACTACTCAGAATGCGCCATACCTACCGTATAATGCATCTTAAAATTAAATATAATCGAAAAATACTATTGAAAGTTTTGCAAAAATAAAAGCTTTTATTCTAAACGAGTAACTGTAGGCAGTACCAAATGAAATCACTACGACAATAATGGTTTTTCCCTAATAATAATGAATTAAGAAATAATTTTATGTAAAGTATATTGCAAAACTTTCTGCCAAATAGTCAAATTACAAAATTTTAGCTCAGTAATCGAGAAGATGGTCTTCGCTGCCGCCTTGCTTCACGAGTTAACCATGGAACTTGGTTCGTTGTTCGGTTGCGACTGCACTGTGCAAAGTTCGTAACGAGAACCGCCCCACGGTAGTAATCCGACTCGAACTAAATTGAACTTATGTGTTTTGTATCCCGGAAATGAAGCAGAATGAACTTTGGCTCGAAATGAAAACTTTGCGAAAAGTTCATTCAATTAGGTGTAATTTTCGTTGCTAAGGTATTTCGTCGTTTCCGCCACGATACTGGTTATTTTTTTGAGTAAATATGATTTTATAGGTCTTTTCCGCCAAAATTCGAGTGAAAACGTTTGCAGACGAATAAACAAAAACTTTATTATATATGTAGAGATATATGAAACCTTAATGCCTAATAATTAAACGTACAAGAATAACCTTATTCTTCAGAAGTATTCGGCTGTAAGCTACTGAAGCTTTGAGTAGTTATATTTATTTTTGACATATATAACAGGTATGGAAACTAGATAACAAGTATGGAAAATAGTCTTAAATAATGATAACTGAAACTATAAGAGGTAAAACCTATTATATCATTCATTTTATGAATTAGAACCAGGTAAGGTGTATCATTGATATTATCTGTCATATCTGCTAAGTGGATGGTGGAGATTGCTTAATATGTGTTCCTAAATATTTTTGTTACTCCGTAAAAATTGATAAATAGTTGAATGAGCCATTCAGCATTAACTCCAAAGCAGTATATATCTAATTGCTATTTCTGCCATTATATCATGAGTAAAGGAAGAATTGGTTCTTGAAAAGGAAGAGTAAGGTTCTAATTTCATAAATATATCTTAACGGTAAAAACAAAAACCTTATTAACTAAATGTTTAGTATATTGCAACGTTAAATTAATAAAAAAAATTAGGCATGCGCGTTACTACTCCTGAAGTAGAAGACATGAAATACTCTATTCAAAGCACCAACTACGTATTTTTAGGGAAAAATTGTCATTAAAATTTCCTTCTTTCTCTTTTATTAAAAAACAAATAAGTGAGGTTAAATTCACACACACTTAAGGTTCTGTGTTTATGAATAAAATTTGAAATACTCATGTAGGTATTCCATAAAGGCCAGTTAAAATAGTTATTTAAACCTTACTTTTGTTAGTTCAAGTTTGTTATTATTTTTAGTGTAGTTTACACTAAATATCTGAGAATCTGTTCACAATAAATATATATTTCAATTTTGTTTATACGCAATAGAGAAAGGGCGATTTTACAAAGTTTCTATATTTCTTCAATAGAGAATTAATAAAAAACCTGTCAAGTACAAGTAGAACTTGCACTACGTGCACTTGTAAACATTCAAGAGTATATAATATTTCTATTGAAGTGTATACAAATATTAATTTTACAACGTGAATATATTACTTACAACATCTTTTACAAGCGTAAAAACGAGGTGCATATTTAAATAATATTATTTTTCGCCACGTAAGTATTTAAATTTATTGTCTTCTATATCTTTCATAGACAAAATAAATATATATTTCATAATGCAAAGTTATGTTTGCAGTTAATATAAGTCATTTTTATACAGTTTCCATTAACTTACTAGACTCCGAATTGCACGTCATAAGTTGATCGACTATTACTCGTGACTGGTTCACGAGCATATTTAGCTGTAATAATGGTTTTTTTAATTTCGTTACGTATACCACTAATGCGACTACTTTCCAGGTATTCAAATATGGAGGTTTAGATAACGAGGGATGAATACACATAACTCTAAGAAAATTTACCGTTTTCAAGATTAATGTTTTGAATACAATAGGGTATATAATAGGGTATGCGAAAAAAACACTCCATTTCTACATGTGGGGGATGTACCCTAAAAAAACTTTTTTCATTTTGTTTCATAACTTTTTAGTCATTATAAACATGTATATCATGCCAAATTTCAGCGTTACAGAACTAATATTCTATGATCGGCTATTACATACAAATAGACAGACAGACAAATCTATATATCGAAATTATAAGGGTTCATATTTGGCTACGGAATCGAAAAAAAGGTATGGAACAATATTTATTAAATTATACATAGTTAATATTAAAGCTTGCATATAATTTTTACATAAGATAACTTCCCCAATCAACCGACAATAAAAACGGACTCATAATATGTGCAAATGTTAGTTCGTCTATTAAAACTACAATTTAAAAAAAACCTATAATTCTTAAAGCTTTCATGTGATGTGTTCATAAGTTAATTCTCTCATTAAAAACTACAATTGAAAATAACTATAACTGTCGCAATTATGAAAGGAGACAGGAAATACACGACTCTTTTGACATACCTACAACGCCACTGGAGCTTACAAACTCATAAACTTATTGTGAGACCAGAAACATGGAAAATCATTTATGTCGTATCGTGGCAATCGATGCGTCCCCAGTCGTGCAACAAGCCTCTCGCTTAAGCAATATTGCATACAGGGGCAAATGCCACGTGTTACATGAAAACCATTATGTATATATATATATATATATATATATATATGTATGTATGTATGTATGTATATATATATATACATATATATATATATATATATATATATATATATATATATATATATACATACATATATAATATATCAAAAAAATATACCAAAATATATCAAAAAAAGTCTTAGAAAATTCTATTATTCCTTAGATCATTTATTACTTTCTTTGTTGATATTGCAGCACATGAAGGTTGTGTAACGTAAAGAGAGTTATTTGATCTTTAGCGAAATTAAGTTAACACATTAAGTAAAGTGACTTGTGTATATTAAATATATTATTGATAAATATTGCTGAATGGACGTTAAGTAAAACCAGTATAATCTAAATGTAGTACCTTTTGTAAAATTTTAATTTTTCAATCGATTCTCATCTGAAAATGATAAATGCTTAAACGACAATTTGACGTATGGTATTGATTATATTTTTATGCCACATGAATTATAAACAAGCAGTTCAGGGGTCGGTCTCGCAAATTATTGGAAAAAACAATTAAGCCTCAAAAATGAAATGCAAAGCGTTTGTTAAATAGTAGCAGTATTAACTCTATGTTAAAAGTGTAGAGAGATGCTAGCTATCTAGCGTTATTACGTTTTTAGCGAGTATGCTGTTAAATCTGATTCGTTATATGCAAATGCAAAACGAGGAGCTTGTAACGAGGTTCAATTTCCATTATGAAAAAAATTACTTTTCTTTTATTTACTAAAGAGTAATAAAAATAATATTTGGAGAATGTAACATAGATTTTCTTTCAAAGGCTCTTTGAGTTAAAAGGAATTGAAAGATTTTATGATATTTCTACCTTACTGTTAGACGTTATCTTGCAATACATTTTTACAATGTATTTTCACTAATAATTTTTATGAAACGCATAAATTCATAATTCTTTATTAAACAACAAAGTGTTATCATCTCTTTATATCCAATGTCCCCTTGTTAGGACAAGGGCCATCAATTTGCTTCACCATCGATCCTGTACATAGCATTTCACTTTACCTTGAGTCATGTCGAGGCTTTTCAATTCCATCAGCACAGCCACATTTACTTTGGACAGCCACATATCCTCTTTTCCTAAGGGATCCAATCTAGAGCGTACTTAGGAATGTGGACGGCCTCTCGTTTGAACGAATCGTCCATATTATTACATTACGCTTTATTTTTATAAGGTTTTTTGGAGTAAGTATTAAGTTTCCCATTTTTAAATCTTTGCCGCGTGTTGAAATGTTAATTCCATAAATCACTTAATACTGCTTGGTACCTATGGCTATCAAAAGTAGCCTTTACCATTGATATACTTACCAATAAAACTTGTTAAGCACGAGTAAGTGTGTATGGAGTAACCTAAGTGTGTACAGAACCCTCGCACTACGAAGACATTTTATTTCACCATTTTCAATTATTACTCAACTTATCGCTATATAAATATATTGATCTATTAATGAAATAATTTATTTACATCGTGATAAGTTGGTTAATATTTGCTTTCACAAATAAAATAATATCGTGAATTATTAAAATACTCTGAGGAGCTTTCCGGTAAATTTTAAGTAAAGTTCTAGTAAAGATGTCTTTCTGTAATTTTGACTATGAGAGGCTAAAGAAGGCACACAATTTTCGTGAAAATTTCCGACAGTATTTCTAGATCTACATAAAACTGGGGAAAAAAAGGCTATGGAATCTCGCTTTCAGTTGATATCACATATGATAACTAGAAATTTAAATTAAAAAGAATCGATTACTTCGTTCTCCTCCTATCAAAATATATAAATATGCTTTATCAGTATGTTTGCTTCATCACTGCCAAATTTCAATTTTTTATATCTAACGATTTAAAACAAAGGCTGCGATAGACGGAAAAATGGACTCACACTTGGGTGTTCCACTTTATCCAATTAAAAATACGATATCCTAATAAAACAAAAAAAAAAATGTGCCAGCTTCTTTTATTCGGCAAAGTCCGGGTTTGTATACATCTTTGTTTCATCTAAATATATATAGACGCCAACTTAATTGATTAAAAATACATACGTAATTAATATTGACGGCATAGCTGGTTAATACTCATGGGCTTAGATTCCATTCAGGAAACTTCGTTACTTTATAAATATTGTTTCAATCCACATGAATTATAAAAATTAATTCTTATATCTAAAACTATCCACTGACTTATTGTCATCCAGAAACGGTATATGCAGGAAAATCCGATGAGGAACATGCGCTTAGGCAAATTTAAATTAATCAAGGCAAAATTAATTATTAAAAAGGCAATTTTAATTATCACGTACTTGAATGTCGTAACAAACAATTTAGATTGTATCTCAACTCCCAACAAATATCAGTGTTAATAGTATATCGTAGAGCGACGTTAACCAACCAACACGTCAGCTAAGTTAAATGAACAGTGGATTGTTATTTCCGAGATTCAAATGCATAAAAAGCCAAAAAAATAGTTACGTTTTTCATATTTATTACCATTATATTTTAAGAACATTATAAATAATTTCTACTAAATATTACACAGTTGAATTGTTAACAAATATTACGGAATATTAGACGCGGTGGCCATCGATAACATTAAATGCTACCAAATATTACGGAGCAATGGATCGACAACAGATTATTACGGAGCCATCGACAACAGATTATTACGGAGCTGAATTGTTACCAAATATTATGGAGCAATGTACGCGGTAACCATCGACAACAGATTTTCTAATATTATAACCAATTCACAAGTGGATGTGATTGAAAATTTTTCAGTCAGTTTTTGGTGAAATATTATTATACTTTACATACATGCAATTCTTTTGTAAAATATTATCTGTTTTAAAGTGTTACCCATTTAATATTAATATTTATTTAACAAGATTACCCTTGAACACAAGTAATCATATTTCCTAATTCTTAATTCTGAAATTTCCTGTTAATATTTTTTTGTTATTTCTGAATATAAATATTTGCAATGGACTATTTGAAAGGAACTAAAAAAAATGATTAAGTATCCTTGTCTTTTTCTTTATTTTTTCTATATTTACCAAATATCATCAAACTTTCACTGCATGAAATTTCACTATTTAAATTGTTTTTGCAACGATAAGATTTAACTTACTGAAATTGTGGATGAAAACTAATCATTCTAATATACTAATAATATATTAGAAATCATAGTAACAGAATTCTGTTGTTATTAAATTATTAAGAACTATTTGTTATAAATAATTTCTACCTAAGTTTTTACAAGATTTATTCCAATTCACAAGTGGATATACCGCATAACGCATAACAATTATCATCGCATAACAATTATCGCCGCTAAATCAATGCAAAATATGTAAATATTATTGATTTATTAATTTAAAGCTCCTTTTTACCTAGGTCTTTATTTTTTGATTTCGTCAAAGTCAGTTCCATAATACATTGTATTAAGCTATTTTCAGGTTTCACTTTCGCATTCGCGACTTTTTTACACATCATCGTTTTTTTCCACAAATATAATTCCAATTTCAACTTTTATGGATTAGTTATAAGACAGCACTTTCAATATAAAACTAGCTTATTTTTATTGATTATTTGTAAACATTTTTGAATTGATTACGTGCAAGCTTGAATAAAGAAAAACTTTAAAAACTCGTAGTAAACTTTCCAAATTCGACATCCGCCCTACTAGCGTGATCGTATCGAAAGTTGACTAGTCGGCTTTTCCTGCCGCCAATTACAAAATAATAATGAGAATACTTGGTCAAATTTATGAAAACGCTTTAACAATGGAAAACCCTTGTTTAAAATTTTCCGGCTCTACGAGGTTATAGGAGGATCTGAGGATTACATTACTAGCACGGATTTGTTTTCAAGTTTGATCGGAATTTTTTTCTGAAGAAAATGATTCAGACAGGGATATTACATTAGGACGCACTTTTCATCTTTTTTCATAGGAGAACGCTATCATTGTTTTATCATCTGGCATATCTATTTATAGTGCTTTTTAAAATAATTTTACTGCAGGGTATCAGGCAAAAAGTTTCAAAAACTTCGTGAATATATGTGACGAAAGTAAGACGGTGAGAGTGGGTGAGGCTACCTATATAAGGTATACACAGTTTGGTGTTAGTGCAAATAACACCTCTAGTAATATATAAAGCAGACATAACAGTGTGCGTGGGCTTTCCGAATTCACGCGTTTATTTTCATGGTTGAAATGTATTTCACTTGAAATTTGAAAGTAAATGTATAATGAATAAAAATATTTTCTGATTCTTTATATATCTTTATTATATCTGTGAAATATATTCTAGGCAACATGTTTATATATTTACACTGTGGGAAATAATATCAATATTTGTAAATAGTTTAAGGGAGATATTGTGTACATTTATATTTTCATATGCCTATAAGTATATACAGAACCTTCGTAGTGCCCGTTTTGCTCTTACTTGACAAGCTCATTATTAATTTATAATAATTTATAACGACATTTTAATTTTTTTTTAATAACATATCGAGCGTGGAAGTTCGTTCGGAACTTTAAATTTAGTAAAATTAACAAATATTTAATAAATTAGATCTTTCAGTTTTGTATATTTGGCGTATTTAAAATCTCATTAAAATTTTATTTAACTATCACAAAGTTACGGCTTCTGGGAGACAAATTAATTAACAAGTTTAATATATGTAATCTCGTACAGAATACTAATTTATTTTTAAGGTAAATTTTGACTTCTGTAAATTACTTCAAAATATCGTGTTCCAGGTTTTGCAGGATTATTTATTTATTTATTTATTTGTTTATTTTCTATTGACAAAATAGAACGATAAAATTAAGAAACACAAAATCTTATACAGATTAAATAGGTTAGAGTTAGCATAACAGAAAATCTTTTTCATTTTAAGTAATCTTGACTTTCAACTAATTGTCCTTAACCATTTCTGTCTTATTATGAAATGCTATTTTATATGGAGACAAATATGTATGGAGCATATCATGCGCAAGTCTTTTGAAACCATCCATAACTCTACAATGCATGGAGAGATATGACGTATATATATATATATATATATATATATATATATATATATATATATATATATATTTATATATATATATATATGTATATATATATATAGAAAAGAGGAAAGCGGGACGGTACTGGCCGTTTGGTCTTATAATGTGGTGAAGTGAGTTCACTTTTCAATATTTATTTTTAATTTAACTCCGTTGACAATTTTTTAGAAATAGTTTTTTTTTAATTTATGTAGCAATTCAAATAAAAATACATTGGAAATATAAATCCTCGTGCTAGTAATAGAGATTAAACTGTAGATTTAAAACTCTACCGAAAAAACTACCACCGAATTTATAAGAACAAGCAAACAAGGATCATATATTAATTAAGTCTCAGATCCGGCTGCCGGTCTAAACGTGGATTATTACAGCAACGATATGTTATTAGCTTGACTGTTGTTTGTGAGCCCTCGCCTCCGTTACGCACTGTGTATACAGCGAGTATCGATTGCGTTATGGATACGCTGTTATTCGGAGTAAGTACATAATTCATTTCCATGTATAACCTCATAAATTATATATATATATACACGTGTATATACATACATGCATATATAAAATACTTACGGACATATTTTAATATAGTATTTATAGGTTGCTATCCACCTACTAACAATTAAACCAAAGAGCAATTATCATACTGTGTATATTAAGGGTTAGGCGTCGATTCATCTATTCACATCGTGCCTTAGACATTTTATAATGAACATAAAATATAGCGTGTTTTAAAATTAATCAGCGTCATCTATCGAACTTCACTGAAAGTTACGATAAAATTGTCTTTAAAAAAATCTAAAAGGAACTATAGTTTTGCGCAGAAACCCAAAATTATCTTTCAGGGTTTCTGCGCAATGCTATTGTTCCTTTTTTATTTTGTTTACAAAATTAATGATATGTAAAATGGAAACTGATTTACCTTTCAAATATAATAATATTCTTTTTTATTGGATAATGAGCATTATGAGAAAGCGGGTTCTTAGTTTAATAGTTAACATTGAAATATTATTGAATAGATGTTTAATTTTAGTCAAAAAAAATTAATAACGTAGTTCATTCTAAAACTCGAGCCCAACACTTTTGAATTCGGAGTCCACGGCTGCACCCCGCCGCCTACTCGAATGGGAAAGCGAAGAATAAAAATGCACTTACTGCACACTTTTTCCCTTGTTCTAATTTTGTGTCAATAAATAAAAATACCTAATTTTGTGTCAATAAATAAAAATTATTATATGTCTGGATTCAGTATGGTATGGCTGGATTCTGCAAATCAAATATTATTTAAATTCTATCTTATATCTGCAAATAATATAATATTTAAATACTATTTTTTTACTTCCTAGTTCAACTTGAAGCGGTAAAATGAGAATATTACATAATCGATCTAGTCGTCTCCATAAATGTTTCCAAAGTTGAAAAACACGTGCACTTAAATTTTTAAATTGATACTTTAGAGAAAATTACTTGCAATTATTCGAGGATAACTAAAGGCTGGAAAATACAAAGAGAAATTACGATGCATAATTACGTTATTTATAAGGATGGAAAGCATAACACGACTCATGTATGGAGAATGCCCGCTACTGGCATCGGTCATTTCTAAATTGTTTTTTTAGTGAAATAAATTTCAAAAATATATCTTTTATTTAATACAACTTAACCGAATCTACATAAGATTAAACCCCGTGGGTGAAATTAATAATAAACAAAAATCGTCAAATGGATAAATAAAGTCGAGCCGTAAATAAACAAATGGAAATATATAGTTCTGACAGTTCACTCTAACAGTTGAGGATATTGATTTTGTGATTATTTTGTTGTTCAGAATTATGTTTTAAGTTAGTTTAATTCATTATTGTTATTATCGGTGTTAATAAGCTGTACGAACCCAATGCGACTTAAAATAAAATTCTAAAAAATAAGCACCATCAAGAATGCCATTAAAACCCAACACCCACAAATAGGACGTTAGTATTGATTATAGTGTGTCTAGTAAAATGTATTATTGTTTTTTTCACTTATAAATAAAATGTAGTTACGGTACATATTGTATTTACTTATTTTTATTTCTCATATTAGTAAACATTTGTCACAATAATCTTGACAATGTTCCGAATTGGATAAACGTACTTGACTCGACGAGTTGTTCGATATTTCGAAAGCTTTATAGATATTAATTAATGAGGCTGGCGTTCTCTATAATGTTGATAGTAAGAGACGACAACTCTGCACGATGTTTAAAATACTATTAAAAAAGTAATAGTAGACTTTAAATCACATTGCACGACTTCGATCGTTAATATTTTGTTATCCTCAAGAATTTGCGTAATTAATTTAGGGGATAGTTGCCGGTTAAGTAACTAGTGAGTTTTTAGATAACCGACGGGTGACACACTTTTGTACTTATAATATTACATTATTAGGAGTAGAAATTTTACCACATTTCTCTGTCCTAGTTGAAATACATGAGAATGAATTTTGCTTCGTTTAGCCAAACGATATCTAAAACGTTAGTCGTTTGAATTTCTGAACAAAATAAATTTAGCAGAGTATATTTTAATTGTTTCAATCTTTCAATATTTCATGGTAAATTATGGATATGATAATTTTATGTACAGGCAATTAAACATAAAACTAACCACATCAATACTGTGCTTTCTCAAGTTATGCAGCTCATTACATTGTTTGTTTAATTGCCATTGAAAACGTAGTCTAGTCGAATGTTACGTACTTTTAAACTGAAATGAAATTTTATTTAAAATCGCCGAAACTTGTGGTAAACAAAGTTAAAATAATATTTGAAGAACGTTAAATAGTTTTGCTTTGGAAAGCTCTTCCAGTTAAATGGAATTGTTTACATAGAGATATTATGATTCTTACTATTAAATGCTATCTTTCAATATATTTTAATTTCCATTAGTAATTTGTATTAATCGCATAAATTCATAATTCTTTATTCCACAACAAAGTAATATCATGGCTTTATGCCTTGTACCTTCTGGATAAGACATAGTCTTGTGTCTTGTCAATGCTCGTCAATTCTATCAGCAGAGCCACATTTACTTTGGACATCTGCACTTCTTCTTCTCCTAAGGGATCAAATCTAGAGCGTGTTCGAGAATGTGGACGGGTTCTCTTTCAAGCGAATGGCCCAAATTTTTACATTACACTTTATATTTATAAGGTTTATCGCAGTAAATATTATATTTCACGAAATATTTTCCCCGTTAAACCTTAATTAGAATGGGAGTCCTTCAATTTTGAATTCTCGGCCGCATGTTGAAATGTTAATTTCATAAACCCCTCTGTACTGCTTGGCAAGTGCCATCGAAAGTAGCCTCTAGCATCGACGTACTCAACAACAAAACTTGTCTAGCACGAGTGAGTGTGTACGGAGTAACCTGTCGTAACCCTAGCGTTGCGAGAGTATTTTTATTATATCATTTACATCTATTAACTTATTTTCACGATATTAATATACAGTCTTCAAAAACTCTAAGCAGCTTTCCGATTAGTTTTAAGTAAACTTAAATGGACGATGTTTTTTCATAATTTAGACTTTGGAAGTTAACATTGACCATCGTTTTAATGAATATATTAATGATGGCTTTCGATAAAGGTAATCTAAACCAAAAATAAATAATCCAAGGGTCGCAATTTCGTAAATTTTAGTGGCCAAAGCAAAGTTACTCTTTTTGTCTTAATAAAATTTAGGGATTTTTTCCTGGATATTAAAATAATCGGAGTTAGCTGCTTTATGTCATATAAAGAATTTCCCGTACGGTGAGGAGCGGTCATAATGAAATGAGAAAAATTAATTTGAAAATTTTGCAAAATAATTAATTTTTTTAAATTGGCTCCTGTCGCCTGGAAATTACGACTCACATTAGAATTACTTTCCCTTCCGGGATACACTGCTGCAGCTGTGATTCATAAAGCTTTCACCTAGGACACACAGAGCACACAGGAAGGATAGACAGACATTGCGTTTCCTCGATATGTATGTCAATGTGGATACATTTATATATACATATATATATATATATATATATATATATATATATATATATATATATATATATATATATATATATATATATATGTGGATACAGTCCACGGTTTGGACGGTCGCTAGTTTGTGTTTGTGTGTGTATACGTCTTTTGCGTGTGCGTGTGTGTGTGTGTGCAATGAAGACTAAATAAGAACAACAAGATTAATATAAAATCTTCACGGGTCATAAGACAAAGCTAAAATAAACTCAAATTACACAACCTAGATAATAAAATAGCGTTACTTTCATACTCCTGTCTGATATCAGCGAAATGCATTACGTCCGTGTCGCTATTAAAAGTATACATCGATAGTCGTATAAAGATGGCCAATGATAAAAGTAATATGCAAATGTTAAATACTTTAATTTTTTTATTATGCTTTGTATAAAATCTACATGTGAATATGATGAATCAGGATGCTTAAAACTATTAATAGAAAACGAAATGTGAAATAAAGTTATAATATGGTTACGGAGCAAGTTAAATACTTGGTAATGTGGAAGGTTCAACTATTGAAAAACGTACACACAAGAGCAGCCTGTAGTCCTACACTTACATATGTTGACCGGTAGATGGCGTTATGTGCCAGTAGAACCCTACGGAATATCTCTTAAATTTTTATCTAGAATTATCTTAATAAAACCTAAATATTTTCTTATATTATAGCAATTGCTGATTTCAAGTACGACCGGTATAGTCGTAATTGAAATCGGATCAAATAAGCCAACAGCCGAAGAGCCGAGTCAAACTCTGTAACTTCATTTGACTCATCAAAGACGCGAGCGCTCTGCATGAAAATATGAGCCGCTCGTAAATTATGATATTTGTATTTACAAACTCATTCGTATCCTTGGAATGATACAACCATATAAATATAATATAACGTATTTATTACTTTCGTCAGTCTTTGGAAATGATTGGATTTAATTATCTATTTACAAATATCATTATACTACGTCCTACTTCCGCAAGCTAGTCCTGGCCGTATTTTATACTCGTTTAAACCTAAATCAAAGAATATTTCGAAAACTAATCCGACTCCAAATCGGCGTCAGGTGTTGTTTTAACAAAGGTCCAAATCATGAATATCAACTAAAACCTTCTGAATGATGATACGAGCAGTATCGAATGAAATAATTCAGAGAAAGTAGTTCGTCATCAGGGCTTATTTAGACAAAATAAATAATAGAAATAATTCTGAAAATTTTGTTAAAATCGGTATTTTTGGTCATTTCTTTTCGATAAACTTTGGATACGATAGTCAAGTACTGATAGGCAAGTAACTCTTTCGTTTGGCTTTCTTCGCACCTGTAGATGTTTAATGAAATAATATAAAATAATCTGAACTCGATATACCACGAAAATAAATGAATAATTACGAAGGATTAAAGGTGAAATAACTTGAGTAGGAAATTAGATTATTGTAATCATTATATTAACCTGAATTTCATAATTTGGTAGCATAAACGTTACTTTTTTTTCATTAAATGAATTAACTATTGCTTTTGAAAATTTGAAACAAAAGACAATCTTAAATTTTTTTCTTTTAATTTTGTTGGAAAATCAAATTTAGAACTTTCAAAAAGGTAAATATTTTATTCTCTTTTCTACCACTATTCTTAACGTACAACCTTAATAACGAAATAAATTCTTATAAAGTGCTATGTGTTTTTAGTGAAAATTCCTTTTTAATCTTTTATCATATAAACACAGTATCATTCTTATTTACTGTGCATTATAAGTCTCCCGATGATAATACAATAAGAAGACAAGAACCCTAAAAAAAGATAAAGAATTTACCTTTAACTCGACATATCCACTCAAAACTATGCTTGAGTATAGAAACTGTGTACTTTCTGTCTAAAAAATGGCAACATCAGGAAAACTGCCAAATTCATATTTCTGTGAACTTATGGGGTCAACTTCCTGATTAAAAACTGCCTTCAAAGTGGTTTAGCCATTCCAGAATAACATATGCATCTATATAAACAAAATACGTACACATCTTAAGCCTACCGCCTACGCACACCAATCTTATGTCTGTACTGAAACGTGCAGGAAAATGTTGTTATTGCATACTTTATATCTAGTTCTAAGATTGGCATCAATAACAGCGCCATTTTACAAAGCGTTAAATTTAATACATACTTTCATGCTGGATGGAAAGATGATCCCTTAATTTTTAAATAAAATGGAATAACTTTAATCAAAAATATTTGTCAAATGCTGGTGTCAAAATTTTTTCCAGATTTTACAAATCTACGGTTGGAAAATTAAAAATTTTAGAAACTGTGAGCTTGTGACAGACGGACAGGCGAATATGATGTAATTATGAGAGTGCCTTGTTTTTTTATGAAGTCACAAAAATATCACGTATCTGAGTAGCTCAAAACGACACTGCTGGTACAGCAATCCATTAGGTAACACAACACTAACTAAATGTCGCATTCACTGATTGGAAAAAAAAATTCATGCTTTACGAAGTGAGTGAAACAGATAGAAATACATTGACAAAATTAAAGCACATGCGCAAGTTTCATCAACTAAAATTAAATCGTGAGTGCGCAAAGCTCAAATCTTTTTAACGTGATTTATTGTACTAAAAATTAGTGTCACTAAATGCGCATATTAACTTTCTTCGCTAATGAGATAAATAATGCAATTATATTCACTTATTATAACTATGTTACTACTGTACATACTACTATACTATAACGATATTTGTATAATGCAAAAAAATAAAAAAATAATCTGATAGAATGTACCAAACACTGACCATTTAACTTCTAAGTATTTAACACGTTTCAACACTACCCTACAGTGTGTTAAATTTACGAGTAAGTACATATTTTAGTTCCGGATATACACCGCCATTTAATTCGTTCACGGATATAGCAAAATAGCAAGCAATATAAACACCTAGAGAGGCAGACAGTATCAAAAAGGAATGCCAAACTTTGAAGCAGACGACACAATGTAAGGGGCTGCTCGCCACGCCACGTCATGAAACGTACATATTCCAACGCGAGGTACGGCTGCGAGTACGTAATAAAGATGCTTTACAATCTCATTCAGAGATTGGATTTGTTTTATGTCTTTGTCTATGTTGATCGTATTTTATATGCTGCTGCATATAACGCGATCATTTATTCGTCTCTATGTAGTATTCATATGATACGGACATAAATAAAGTTGATAGAACCAACAAAATACTGTATCTACCGAACTTTTATCTTTTGCAGGGACCCGCGGGATTGTGATATTAAAATGATTGCGTTATGACAATTATGATTAGGACATTCCAGGAGCAATAATAGAAACGATAACTGCAAAAGGAAAATCTTTATTTATTTCTCTATGAAAAATAATAATTTACATTTCTGTGATGATAGAGATATTATTTCTGTGATGCTTAGTAATAAACAATGGGGATATGATTCAACAAATTTACTTCAACCATTTTTCCGAAATTATCGCGTGGGGTATCACTAGAACGTTCTTTCAAGGATATAACCAATATCAAGAAATTGAACTGCTAAAAAGTGTAGAATTACAAAAGATATATGTGTATTTAAACATAGGATAGAAAATTGGAAGTGTAACGTAGAAAAAGTCTTGAAACCAAAAACAAAATAAATTGTGTGATTATTTTTAAAATTATTTGGGCTATGAACAAAAATTAATATTTTACTTAAATTTCCCCATTACTTTTTTTCATTATGTGGCAAATACATAGATAAAAATACTACATAACATATAAACTGTTAATATTTATTTAGATAACTTTAAAACTGTACTTCCGTGTGACTCAATAGATGGAACTTCATGTAGTGAAATTGCGCCAACGAAATGCCGTCACGAGTTGAATGAAAATAAGTATATCGGAACACGCCACAAACAACAGTTTAAATCTGAGTTATTTTATATATTGCAAAGATTATATGTCATCATATGAGTTATGGAATTTGCACACGAAACATTTATCCAAAGTTATGCAGTCCAAATAAAATCTATGAAGAAAGTATATGAAAAACAATTGTAATGTTTAAAATTCCGAATAAATATGATTACATTTCATTATATTTTTTTGATTTTAACATGGCTCTATCAGACAGCCCCAACATACTGTTTCGTTAATGTCTTTGATGATGTCCAACAATATTGCACCAATATTAATCAAGTGCGTGTGGATTAGCATGTCAGGTACAAATATTGTAATTTTAACCTCGTTTCCCAACCAACCGTATTGTAATAAAGGTTATAATTGCCAAAAACAAAATAACTAATATTGCAAAGTGAACTATTAAACTCTTCATTAACGACTATTCAACTCTTCGTGACACTCGTAATTAAATGAACGTTTTGCTTCGAAGCTTCCGCTGCGAACCGAACTTTGTTTCGCTTCGTATCGGGCTGGCAAAATAAATAGGTTCCGTTTAATTTAAGACAGATTATTGCCGTGAGCTGGTTTTAGTTACAAACTTATCATGGTCTAGTTGCAAGTAATGAGTCAAGTTTTGTAGGTAACACAACAATTAAGAAGAACTTTAAGTTGAACAACAATCCAGGACATGATAACATAATAATATATTTTCATGCCAAGAGTCACTTTCTCAGATCCATTTTTTCAGAAATTTCTCTACATAAGGGCATCAGCTTCAACCATTCCCACATCGTTATTTTTCAATGAAAAAGAATGAAAGAAGCTCCTTTTTCAGCCCCGTAATTCGTATACTGAATAAAATGTTGTTAAAACTAGTTGGCTCGTGCTAATAATTCGCAAGTCACCGAATAGTAATATAATGTGAAAATAAGTAAGTGGAAAGTATTTTGTTTCACGTAAAATTATTTCATCTGAAATAATTAAGTAAGGGAAAAAATATATAATTTCTAGTTAAACAGATTATCAATAGATGGCGCTGTTTACAATAGAAACACCTTTGAAGAATAATGTAGAGAGAAATTAAAAATTAAAAAGTTAATAAAAAAAATTATTTTGAATTGTTTGTTTATTTTGTCATTAACGGTGAATGTAATCTACAAAATGATAGCTTAATAATTGATTTTGATGAAGTATTATATAATAACGTTTAGAGATTTAACAGACATTTAATACAATTTTATACAATTTAACATATGGGATTTTCAGTTTTGGTTCAAAGATTATATATCTTATCTCTTTCAGGAATTAGAAACGTTTGATAATACAAGAACAAATAGAGTTCTAGAGTTTAGAAAATCGAATTCCGTTAAAGCGTTTTGGTTAAAGAATCCTAAATTAATAAGGCTTTTATTCACATTTGACCTATATCTGTGACCTTTTTTTTAAAAGAATCAAATTATTTTAAAAATTTCATTTTTACAAAATTCGCCAAACTCAATTATTATATACAATTTACCCGCGAACAAATTATACTGAATCGCGCTAATACTTCGTCACATGCCCTAACGGATGGTGAAGGTGACGTTAATTAAAAGTTGAGGCAACATCCGGCCCAAAACAATCGCGCACCCCACAGTTGCACGGGCGCGCGGACAGCACTCGTACGCTGTGATGCTGGTCTTTGTTTATAGCGCGAGATGGTGCGAAGCCCCTCATCATTAGCGTTTTATTCTTTTCTGGGGCATTTATTATTTATTATCTTCTAAATATTTTTGCATCATGACAGTTTACATATTTATAAATAATTAAGTTTTGAAATTTCCTTACGACTGTAGGGAAAATCACCACCAACATCCGCCTTAATTACATTGCATATTATAAATTGCGATCGTCCTTGTTTACTTGTAGTTCACGATTCATTCACTCTGTTGTGGTTGTTTTTTAGGTTTCTGTACCCAAACTAAAACCCTTATGGTTTCGCCATGTCCTCCTGTCTGTCCGTCCTTCTGTATGCTATAATTGTATTTGTCACCTATTAATGCTGTAAAGCCAAAAATTTGGCGTGTTTATACACCTATCTATAACGTCTGCATAGTTATGAAATAAAATCGTTTAAAAAAGTTTTTAGGGTGCCGCCCCCTTTACGCGAGTTATAGTTGTACAAGTATTTCAACTGTAGTATATCCAACGAAATTAAAAGAAAAATAATTATCACAATTAAATAGGCCTTACTGGTTCATCAGTAGCAGTCCACCAATTTATGACATGTAGGTATGTAAAAAGTTCACAGAAAATGTCCCAGAAAGATATACGTGTACTAGGTGATATATTTATATACTTACATCGAAAGAAATAATATTATTTAGATGTGCGCCACATTTTTACCTCTTTAAAAATATAGTTCATTCACATTATGAGAAATTAATATTCGTAAATAGTTTCATAAAAATACTATGCGCTCTAAGTATATAGTTCGTAGTTACCTTTTTGTAATCCAAATTTCTACCTGCAATTTTTATCGAAAAATTTGTAACACTGAACAATTACCTAAACCGAAAGGGTTTCAAATCTTTTATCTTTTTTATATTAGTAGAACTGCTACTGCTCTTTAAATTAAAAACCTTAAATATTACCTAAAAATATTCAATAAAAATATACTATACCAAAGTAATTTTAGACAATTTTGAATATTTTTTAAAAATAATAGACAAGTTATTACTTGACCCTGTTGGTGATACCTGACTACAAAATTGATTGATCAAAACATTAAATCAATTTTTGGCTAAAAATACTATGACATTACTATTTTCAATCACTATATCCTTTTCTTCTATCACTATATGCTATAATCAGATTTATATTCTACTCAGAATGCAAAATACCTTCCGTATAATACATCTTAAAGTTAAACATAGCATCGAAAAATACTAAAGAAAGTCTTGTAAAAATGAAAGATTTTGTTCTAAACAAGTAACTGTAAGCACCAGCAAATGAAATCACTACGGCAATAATAAAAAAAATTTCCTAAATGGTAATGAATTAAGACCTAATTTTATGTAAAGGATATTGTGAAACCTTCTTCCAAATAGTCAAACTACAAAATCTCAGCTCAGTAATCGAGAAGATGGTCTTCACTGCCGCCTTGCTTCACGAGTTAACCGTGGAACTTGGCTCGTTACATGCAACTGCACTGTGCAAAGTTTGTAACGAGATCAGCCTCACGGTAATAATCCGACTCGAACTAAACTGAACTTACTTATTTTGTTTCCCGGAAATGGAGCAGAATGAACTTTGTCTCGAAACGGAAGCTTTGCGAAAAGTTCATTCAATTAGGTGTACTTTTCGTTGCTAAGGTGTTTCGTCGTTTTCGCCACGATACTGGTTATCTTTTTCAGAAAATATGATTTTATAAGTCTTTTTTGCCAAAATTCGAGTGGAAATGTTTGCAGACGAATAAACGAGAGCCTTATTATATGTGTAGAGAAACAAGAGCTTATTGCCTAATAATTGAACGTACAAAAATAACCTTATTCTTCAGAAATATTTTGTTGTGAGCTACTGAAGCTTCGAGTAATAATATTAATTTTTGGCATATGTAACAGGTATGGAAACTAGATAACAAGTATGGAAAATAATCTTAAATAATGCTGACTAGAACTATAAGAGGTAAAACCTATTATATCATTCATTTTTTGAATTAGAACCAGATATGGTATTTCGTTGCTACTATAAGTCATATATGCTAGGTAGCTGGTGGAGATGCCATAATATGTGTTCCCAAATATTTTTGTTACTCTGTAAGAATTGACCAAAAAGTTGATTGAGCAATTTGGCATTAACTCCAAAGTCCTAACCTTATATCATGACTAAAGGAAAAATTGAACATTTTCTTTTAAGGTTCTAATTTCATAAATATATCTTACCGGTAAAAAGTATAGCTTATAAAATAAATATTTAGTAAGTTGCAGCGTTAAATAAAAAAAATAGATATATGCGTCACCTCTCCTGAAGAAGTGAAGAAGAAGAAGAAGACATTAAATATTCTGTTCAAAGCGCCAATTACGTATTTTTAGGGAAAAATGGTCATTAATATCTCCTTTCTCTTTTATTAAAAACAATTAAGTGAGGTTAAATTCACGCACTTACGGTTCTGTGTCTATGAATAAAATTTGAAATGCCAATGTAGGTATTCCATACATTTCAGTATTGCGAAGAATATAAATACGTATGGTTTTTATATTATTATGTCATTTGTGTACTATTAGAAAATAGTTAATTAAACCTTGCTTTTATAAGTTCAAGCTTTTAATTATTTTAGCGTAGTTTACATATTGCCATAAACATCTGAGAATCTGTCCACAATAAATATATATTTTAATATGCAATAGAGAAAGGGTGATTTTACAAAGTTTGTATATTTCTTCAATAGAGAATTAATAAAAAACCTGGCAAGTACAAGTAGAATTTGTACTACGTACACTTGTAAACAATCAAGAGTATATAACATTTCTATTAAAGTGAATACAAATATTAATTTTACAAGGCAAAATATATTACCTACATCGTCTTTTACAAGCGTAAAAACATGGTATATATTTAAATAATAGTATTTCTTGCCACGTAAATGTTTAAATTTATTGCTTTCTATATCTTTCCCAGATGTTATGAATAAGTACTTTAAAATGTAAAGTTAAGTTTCCAGTTCATATAAGTAACTTTTGTAGAATTTCCATAAACTTATTACATTCCGAATTGCAAGTCACAAGTTGATCGACTATTACTCGTAAATTAGTAAGGATTACTTCAGATCATAATGTTTTCATTTAATTTTTAAGAATAAACGCTTTATTTATGCTATCGCGTCCCAAATATATAATCGGACTTCCATAACAGTGTTCAAAAGGATTTGTTTTGTACTTTTTAACAATTATTTGTTTATTTTTTAATCAACAACTACATTTTATGAACATATTTCAGCAACAGAAAAGCCTTTCGCTTTCCCAAAACAGTATAAATATTCTATACTACCTGTGCCTACGACCTCGTTCACGTGTAATTAGGGAAAGAAAATGTTTGTTCTTTTTTCTTATATGTTGCTCCTGGATATAAAATATCGCCACACCAAATTTCATTAAAATCCATCCAGAAGATTTTGCGTGATACCGATTAATATACATATATATATATATATATATATATATATATATATACATATGCATATATATGTATATGTATAAATTTATATATATATATATATATATATATATATATATGTATATGCACATACACAGACACATACATACACACACATCTATTAACGAATTTTAGGTAAAATCTTATTAAAAATGATTTACTCATCATAAAGGTCACGATCGACAAATTAATTGAAGTACCTAAACAATTTTAAAAAACATGTAAACTTGTTTAAAATACAAATTTGTAATTAATTTACAGATCAATTTTAACATTCGTATGTTATTTCAAAATACCCTATTCATATTCTTAGAGGATTATTAGAAATTTATCTGCTTGTTTATTTTAACGAAATTGAACAATAGTTAATTTTATCAAATTGAGAAACACAAAAATAGTACGCAGATAAAATGTGTAAGAAATTCATACATAATTTATTAACATACGAGAAAAATCTTTGTTTTTTGAGTAATCAGGATTTTCTCTTAACCTTTATTTCTTTAACTCTTTATCTATTCTATTCTGTTATGAAAATTTTTTCAGAAGTTTGATTATAATTCCAAAACAAAAATTCCTGTAGCAATTTTATCTAAGCGATATAAAATTACATATATATATATATAAATATATATATATATATATATATATATATATATATATATATATATATATCTCTGAAACTACCGAATAGATTCTAAAAATTGCTTCATTAGTAGAAAGCTACATTATCCCTGAGTAATATATATTATACTTTATTTTGTTAAAAATAGGTTTTCAAATCAAAAATAGGTTTTTAAATCCCGACATTAGTCAATTAAGACGGAGGAAAAAGTGCTGCTTGATTACTTTATCGGCGTGCGCTGGCTAAATGGTTGAATATGTGAAGAAAATGTATTAAGAAAATATTAGTCATAAGTAGATCTAAAAAAAGCGGCATCATATGTGAAAATTATAAGGCTATTTTTATTTGTACTTTTTTGTACCTTTATGAATAAAAATCACTTCACAATCAGAAACATTTCAAGTAGATAAAATTACCCGCTTGCAGTATACTATTTGATTTCATAGCTTAGGAAGTGCAATGAAAATCACATTATTTGGTTCATCGTAACGACCAAACGTATCGGCGCTCAATTGGTGGACATGATATGGGCGAGAAGTTGATTTATCTCAAGTGGGATCTTCGGAATATCAATATATTTTATTACCACAAAACAATACGACTGAAATTATTATATATAGAGAGACCTTGATGTGATGATTTGAATTATTATCTTCATAGCCGAATTCGTCATCTACATCTATACCTATAAAACAGTACCGTGACTGACTGATTGACAAACAGAAAAACAGCGAAAATCAGAACGTAAATACTAGAAATTATGATAAAATCGCCGCGCCCACGAGGGCTCCATAAAATTAGTACATATTTTCAAGAGCAACGTATACGTATCTGCAACAAAATCACAAATGGCTTGCAAGAATTATCAGTAAATAAATTCAAACTCATTATGCGTTTAAGGGAAACCTTTTCAAAAATGTCTGTTACAGAATATCAGATTAGTTAGAAAATGAAAAATCTTGGCACGCAATGCGCTATCAAACATAAATTCACTCACCCATAAATCTTTTATATAATTATATCTATATAATTTGTAAAACCTATGTTGTTATTATTTATTTAAAAACAAAATTCTGGTCTCCGTTTTTCTTGTCGCATTCTTCCTAAGCAGATCCTATTTTCCGAACCGATGATAAATTCATCGACGATTCAAAAGAGTATGTAAAGCCTTGATGATGATCTACATTAGGACATAAGCTATTTACTGCCTCGTAGATATTTCGTTTACACGAGTAAATACGAAAATATTATATAAAATTATTAGTCCACAAGGGCGTTCGCTAGTATATATAAATATATAAAACTAATTAAAAACCACAGGACGAATATAAAGCCTGCATGGTTCATAGGAATAAACATAATCTACAATAAACATAATCTAGATAATAAAATAGCCATTAGCGATATGAATTATGTTTCTGTAGCTGTTAAAAGTATACATCGATAGTCGTGTAAAGATGGCCGATGATGAAAGTGATAAACGCTATTTTGTATTATGATTGGTGTAAAATCTACGTATGAATACGATGAATGAGGGTGTTCAAAACTATAAATACAAAAGGACATGTAAAATAAGGTTATGAAACTTGGTCCATAACCATATGGTTATGGACCAAGTTAAATACTTGAATATGTGGTAGGTTCGATTACTGAAAAAAGTATACATAAGAGTAACTTGGAATTCTATATTAACATATGTGGACCGGCAAAT
Organism: Druceiella hillmani; assembly: GCA_039881145.1. NCBI lineage: Eukaryota > Metazoa > Arthropoda > Insecta > Lepidoptera > Hepialidae > Druceiella > Druceiella hillmani. Next base: position 13,899,682 of record JAYKKI010000028.1, on the reverse strand, counting down.
GGCGTTATGCGCCAGCGAAATCTTATGCGAATTTCCCTGAAAGTTTTATTTAGAATTATCTTAAGAAAAACTAAATGGTGTTTTTTTCTATTAACACAATTGCTGATTTCAAGTACGACTAGGTACATCTTAGTCAGACCAAATAAGCCGACACGGCCAAAGGCGGAGTCTAACTCCATAACTTCGTTTGGCTCATCAAAGACGCGAGCGCTCTGTTTAATATTTGTATTTATAAACGCATTTGTACGCTAGGAACTATACGTCTATATAAATATAATATAATGTGTTCGTTATTCTCATGTATCTTTCTATAATTTTAAAGATTTGTGTATGATTGGATTTAATTATCTATTTACAAATATCATTTCCAACTAATGATACGAGCAGTATCGAATGAAATAATCCAAATGCGAAAAAAAGTTGTTCGCCATCAGGGCTCATTTATGTTACAAAATCAATTATAGAAATTACTCTTAAAATTTTGTTAAACAGTGCAAATCGGAAATTATTTTTTGGTAATTTCTTTTTGTGAAATTTTTGAATAGGATAATTAAATTGCTCTTTCGTTTAATTTACCTGGTATCTGTGGCTATTTAAAGAAATAATGTTTAAAATATCTGAACTAAATATGTCACGGAAATAATCGAAAAATTACGAAGAATTAAAAGCGAAAAGAAAAATTAGATTATTGTAATCATTATTTTAACCTGAATTTCCGGGATGTGACATGAAAACTCATGATTTTGATATCATAAACATTTTCTTTTAATTTTTTTATTCATTAAATTAACGAACTGTTGCTTTCACAAAAGAACAAAAAAAAAGTTTAAATTTTTTAAAATTTTTGTAGAAAAACAATTTAAAACATTCAAAAAGGTAAACATTTAATTCTCTTTTCTACCACTATTTTTAACGTAAAATGTTAATACCGAAATAAATATTGGCTCTATTAAAATGCTAATAATTTGTGTCTTTGGTAAAGATTCCTTTTTAATCTTTTATCATATAAACAGTATCATTCTTATTTACTGTGTATGATAAGTCTCCCGATGATAATGCAATAGGAGGACAAGAGCCCTAAAAATGAATAAAGAATTTACCTTTTACTCGACCTATGCTTGAGTACATAAACTGTATACTTCTTGTCAAAAAATCAAATGACAACATCAGAAAAACTGTCAATCTCGTATTTCTTTGAACATATGGGGCCATCTTCATGATTAAAAACTTCCTTCAAAGCGGTTCAGCTATTCCAAAATAAAATACGCATCTCCGTAAACAAAATATGTACTCATCTTAAGCCTAATGTACACCAATTTTCTGTCTGTGCTAAATCGTGCAGGAAAATGATGTTATTGTATACTTTATTCCCAGTTCTAGGATTGGCATAAATAACAGCGCTATTTACCAAGCGTTATATACAATACATACTTTTATACTAGGTGGGACGATGATCTCTTCATTTTTAAATAAAATAGAATAACTTTAATCGAAAATACTTGTTAAATGCATGTGTCAAATTTTTTTCCAGATTTTGTAAATCCACGGTTGGAAAATTAAAGGGATAAAAAGGGAATAACTGCACATTATTTTTGAGCTTAATATTTTGCAACTTGCGCTGAAAACCCTAAAATGATAAATAAAAGCTTATTTTCATTTTAAAAGACGTCTCCTACTATATCCCGCTCAATCAGCTGAGACAATAAAAAAATGTTCACCCTCGCGTCTCATATATGTTGATTTTTCTCTTTTGTAATACTACCCTAAAATGTATTAAATTTACGAGAAAGAACATATTTTATGTCTGGATATACACGGTCATTTAATTTGTTCACGAATATAGCAAGCAATATGAATACCCAGAGAGGCAGACAGTATCAAAAAGGAATGCCAAACTTTGAAGCAGACGACACAATGTAAGGGGCTGCTCGCCACGCCACGTCATAAAACGTACATATTCCAACGCGAGGTACGGCTGCAAGTACGTAATAAAGATGCTTTTCAATCTCATTCAGAGATTGGATTTGTTTTATATCTTTGTCTATGTTGATCGTATTTTATATGCTGCTGCATTTAACGCGATCATTTATTCGTCTGTATGTAGTATTCATATGATACGTACATAAATAAAATTGATAGAACCTATAAAATACTGTGTCTACCGAGCTTTTATCTTTTGTAGTGACTCGCGCGATTCTGATATTAAAATCCTGATGACTAATTTACAGGATTTCTATAATAATAGAGATTGAACTGCTAATTACCGTAGAATTACAAAAAAATATTTAAACATAAAATAGAAAATTGGAATTGTAACGTAAAAAAAGTCTTAAAACCAAAAACAAAGTGAGTTGTGTGACTATTTATAAAATTATTGGGCTATGAACAAAAATCAAGATTTTTCTTAAGTTTTTCGATGGCATTTTTCATTAAATTGTAAATACATAGATATAAACACTACAAGTAATAAAACCTGTTAATATTTATTTAGATGACTGTAAAACTGTACTTCCGTGTGATTCAACTGATGGAACTTCATATAGTGAAATAGCGTCAACGAAATGCCGTCACGAGTTGAATGAAAATAAGTTTATCGGAACACGCCACAAACAACAGTTTAAAACTGTGTTACGCTATATCATGCACAGATTATGTGTCATCGTATGAGTTATAGAATTTGCACACTAAATATTTACCTAAAGTAATGCAGTCCAAATAAAATCTATGAAGAAAGTATATGAAAAATAATTCTAATATTTCAAAGTAATTCCGAATAAATATGATTACATTTCATTACATTCTTTGACTTTAATATCGCTCTATCAGACAGCCCCGAAATACCGTTTCATTAATATCCTTGATGATATCCAACAATATTGCGCCAATATTAACCAAGTAAGCATGAATTAGCAAGTCGACGTAAATCACAGTATCCAAATATTTGAATTTCGACCTCGTCTCCTAACAGCGACTATTGCAATAAAGGTTACAATTGCCAAAAACGAAATAACTAATATTACAAAAGGAACTATTAAACTCTTCATTAACGACTATTAAACTCTTCGTGACACTCGTAATTAAATGAACGTTTTGTTTCGAAGCTTCCGCTGGAAACCGAAGTTTGTTTCGCTTTATATCGGGCTGGCATAATAAATAGGTTCCGTTTAATTCAAGACATATTATTGCCGTGAGCTGGTTCTAGTTACAAACTTCCCGTGGTTTGGTTGCGAGTAACGAGTCGAGTTTTGTAGTTAAGGCAACAACTAAGAACATCTTTATGATTCTTAAACTTGGATTGTGCGATTCTATTATTTAGAAACATAATCACTTTTATATTTACATCATTTGGTATAAATATAAAAGGAATTGCGATGCTATTTTTAAAGAATAATGCACTTAATATAAATAGCACTCAGCACATTTCAACCCGGACCTATTGGAATTTGTGATTAAGGCAGTAAAATGCTATGAATTAATTTATAAATTATTGAAAAGTTTGTTCTACAACATTATGTTGAACAATATTCCGTAACATGATAACGTAATAATGATTGTCCGTTTTTAATATTGCAACATGTATATTTAAGAGAGTCAATTTCTGTTCTCGCGAAAAATACCTGGAAGTTCCTGTAAAAGGAAATAGTTTTTTATATGATCAGTGCACAGAACGAAAAATGAACATTGATAGTGTAGATCTGATAAAAAGCACAGAAAATTATTTAGGGAAAGGGAAAAAGGAGGTTTTGTTTAAAAAACAGGCTCTCAAAATTATTCATCATCTGTTCGCATCTGATGCCCGTGAAACATTTGTGATCAGGGGATTAACATCACCTAAAACATGGAATGAAAATAAATTTCATAAGCCAACATTTCAGGTGGATTCGCGAGGAAATTTAAGGAGCTCTCTTCTATCCAAATAAAAATGAAAAGTGGAAAGTGAACATTAAATTAACATGCATATATCGGATCGATAAGAAGGTCAAATCGTAGGTCTATGTTTCAGTGGGCAGAGGAATGAGATATTAATCAAGAAAAATTCGTGAATAAAACTCATTTTAGAAGAATATTTACGTTATTAAAAGAAAATAGACATGAAAGAATTTACTGAAAAGAGTCAGTATTACAAAAAATTAGTCAAATCTACGTTATGAAAGCTCCTGCTTTGCAAAAAATAAAAATCAATTTTTCTAAGAGAGGAACATTGACATGTACAAGTTGTGTATAAACTATACAAGATTCTAAAAAAACTTTGTAATCACAGATTTACTATAAAATCCTTACTTTTGCAGTACCTAACACGTATGTCTAGCTTTTCTACTCTCTTATTATTAACGAGAAGGTTACAAAAAAATATTATGCTATTATACAAAGGGAGAGGTATTATGGACGTCCTAGTGATAATTTACTATCGATTCTGGTAGACGAGTTTGAACAGATTGCAATTCTAGCTTTCGAGAGAGTGAAAAAATTAAATTATCTCCAATCACATTCAGAAATTAACAAAGCCAAAATTTAACATTGGTGCCTGGTTCTTGTTGTAAGATTGAGATAAAGTAAGGACTTTCGTTTATGAGATAAAATAAGGCAGCAGAATTTGACACTGTTGCAGAACCTATTTCTCAGTTGTAGGAAAATCATAAACCTAACCCATATAAGTCGTAAGTTTTACATTCTAATTTTTACGCGTCATGTACAGGCGACCCCAAAATGTGTAAACATAATATTGAAACTTGTATTGCGGTGTGTGGAGCATTTAGGACACACGGGTTTATGAAATAAGACGGGTAATGTGCAAAATAATGCCTGCTTCACCACAAAATAATTAAAAATTCGTAATTTTCGAAAATGCGCAGAATTCTATTAGAAGAAAATGCCCTTGGAAAGTTAATAATTTTTTTTGTTAATTTTAATATTAACACAAGACTTAAAAATATTATTATTATTAAAATTTTATTTAAACAGATTTAATTCGTTTTAAAATATCATTATATAGGCCTATGTATTTATTAAAAGTCATTATACTATGGCGTATATTATTTTTAATTGTTATTTACACCTAACTTAATTCTAAACATTATCATGATAAAGTTATTTTATAGGATTTATCTGAAGCTTTGAGCTATTCTAATTCTAAGTAATAAATTATGTTTCATATTTATATTATAATTTATCAATTATGATTTACAAGTTTACCCGGAGAACAAATTGTACTGAACCGCGCTAATTTTTCGTTACTTGGCATAATGAACTGTGAAGTTAATTAAAAGTTGAGACAACATCCGGCCCAAACCAATCGCCCACCCAGCTCCACGGGCGGACAGCACTTACACGCTGTAATGCTGGTCTTTGTTTGTAGCGCGAGATGGTGCAAAGATCCTCATCATTAGCGTTTTATTTTGTTCTCGGGTATTTTTTGTTATCTTATATAAGTTTGCATCTTGAAAACTTACATGTTTGTGCGTTATTAATTTTTGAAATTTTCTTACAATGGTGCGGAAACTTTTCAAATCTTCTCCCAGCGATGACCGCCTAAATTACATTGCATATTATAAATTGCAACTGTCTTTGTTTGTTTGTAGTTCACGAGTCATTAATTCTGTTTTAGTTGTTTTTTTAGGATTCTATAGCCAAACTAGAACCCTTATAGTTTTGTCCCTCTGTCTGTTTGTCCCTCTGTTTGCTACACCCATTTTACTTGCGATCTATTAATGCTATAAATTTAAAGATTCAGTATGGTTATATGCATATCTGTAGCGTGTACAAAGTTAGGAAATAAAATCTTCAGAAAAAGTTTTTAGGGTGCCTACCAGTTTATGTAGGGTATAGTTGTATAAGTCTTTCAAAATGTTTGGAGGTATGTCATGAAGCCTTTCTCTGTTAACTAAATACGAAGCTTCAAATGGTCATTTTTGCAAAAGTTACGCGTTTTCAAACATTACCACCTAAAACGCTATAAAATAATTACATTTTGAAAGTATGCAGTTGTAGTAAATAAAACACAATTAAAAGAAAAATTATCACAAGTATATATGCTCTACTAGTTCACAAGTACTATTCCAACTTATGACATGCAGTGGGTCTGTAAAAACTTAATGGAAAATACATACAAATTGCGGCACTGAACAATTATCTAAACCGAAAGAATTTAAAATCTTTGTAGCAGAATATTGGTAGAACTGCTACAAATATTCCTTATTCCAAGATATTGTTAAAATTTCATTTAAATCCTATTTCAATACTAGACAAACTTATTCAGTGTATCGTTCAAACGTCAAGACACTAAAAAGGTCGTCCTATAATGCCATGACTCTTTAAATTAAAAACCTTAAATATTAGCCAAAAAGATTTAATAAAAATACATTATACCAAAGTAATTTTAGACAATTTCAATTGTTTTTTTGACTATAAAATTGATTGATCAAAACATAAATCAATTTTGACTAAAACTACTAAGACATTACTGTCTTCAATCACTATATACTAATACTATAATCATATTTATATACTACTCAGAATGCGAAATACCTTCCGTATAATACATCTTAAAACATCGAAAAATACTAGAAAGTTTTGTAAAAATAAGAGCTTTTATTCTAAACAAATAACTGTAAACACCAGTACATGAAACCACTACAACAATAATGGTTTTCCTAAATCATAATGAATTAAGACCTAATCTTATATAAATGATATTGCGAAGCCGTCTTCCAAATAGTCATATTACAAAATCGGAGCTCAGTAATCGAGAAGATGGTCTTCGCTACCGCCTTGCTTCACGAGTTAACCATTGAACTTGGCTCGTTACATGCAACTGCACTGTGCAAAGTTCGTAACGAGAACCGCCCCACGGTAATAATCCGACTCGAACTAAACTGAACTTATTTGTTTTGTTTCCCGGAAATGGAGCAGAGTGAACTTTGGCTCGATACGGAAGCTTTGCGAAAAGTTCATTCAATTAGGTGTAATTTTCTTGAAACTTTGAGTAATTATATTTATTTTTGACATTTATAACAGGTATGGAAACTAGATAACAAGTATGGAAAATAGTCTTAAATAATGCTGATTGGAACTATAAGAGATAAAACCTATTATATCATTCGTTTTATGAATTAGAACCAGATATGGTGTTTCGTTGATACTATCTGTCATATATGCTAGGCAACTGGTGGAGATGCCACAATATGTGTTTCTAAATATTTTTGTTACTCTGTAAGAATTGACCAAAAAGTTGAATGAATAATTCGGCATTAACTCCACAGTAGTATATATCTAGTTGCTATTTCTGACGTTATTTCATGAGTAAAGGAAGAATTGAACATTTTCTTTTATTAGAGTTTTAATTTCATAAATAGATATTAATGGTCAAAGAAAAGCTTTTTTTTTAATATATTGCAGCGTTAAATTAAACAAAATTAGCTATGTATGTTACCACTTCTGAAGAAGTAGATGTGAAATATTTTGTTCAAAACACCTACTACGTATTTTTACCGAAAACTGTTTATTAAAATCTGTTACATATTTCATAGACGCAGAACCTTAAGTGTGAATTTAATCTCACTTAATTGTTTTGTGTGACTCATTCCAAGAGCAACACTAAATAATCAAAGTGTTTCCGTGCTTAAGTTAATTCATAATACGTTAATTTTAAAAACTACAATAAAAAGCATATAGTTCCTAAAGCTGGCATATAATTTATACATAAAGTAATTCGCCCAATAAAACTAAAATTAAATTAAACTACAATTCTTAAAACTTACTCATCATCTGTGAAAATGTTAATTCGTCCATTAAAACCACAATTAAAAAAAAACTTACATTTCATAAAGCTTGCATGTGATGTGTTCATAAGTTAATTCTTCCATTAAAACCTCATTTCAAAAGCTTTACAACTGTCGCAATTATGAAAGGAGAGCGGATATATATGACTCTTTTGACACACCCTAACGTCACTGGAGCTTACAAACTCATAGACTGATTGTGAGGCTGGAAACATGGAAAACTATTTACGTCGTAACGAGGCAAACGATGCGTAGCCAGTCGTGCGACAAGCCTCTCACTTATGTAATGTTACATATTACATACGAAATGTCCCATATTATTGTTATATGAAAACCGTTTTATATATATATATATATATATATATATATATATATATATATATATATATATATATATATATATATATATATATATATATATATATATATATGGATGTTTAATATAACTAAATTTCTATTTATGATGTGTATATTATGGATAAAAATTGTCTGAATGACTGCAATGGACGTTAAGTAAAACCAGTATAATCTTAAAGTAGTAACCTTTTGTAAAAAAATTAATTAAAAATGAAAGTCTAAATGAAGTCTCAAAAATTAAATGCAAAGCAAATTGGCTTTACGTTAAAAGTGTGGAGACATTGCCAGCGTTATAACGTTTTTAGCGAGTATGTCATTAAATCTGATTCGTTATATGGAAATGCACAACGAGGAATTTGTAACGAGGTACAATTTCCGCAATGATAAAAAGTAGGTTTTCTTTTATTTCCTGAAACTTAAGAGTAATAAAAATAACATTTGGAGAACGTTACATAGATTTTCTTTGAAAAGCTCGTTGAGTTAAATGAAATTGAAAGGTTTTATGATATTTCCACCTTGCTATTAGACATTACCTTGCAATACATTTTCATTTCCACTAGTAATTTGTATGAATCAAATAAATTCATAATTCCTTATTAAACAACAAATTGTTATCATCTCTTTATATCCTATGTCCTCTTTATAGGATGAAGGCCAACAGTTTGCTTCACCATGTCGATCGATCCTGTACATAACATTTCATTTCACCCTGAGTCATGTCGAGGCCCTTCAATTCCATCAGCAAAGCCACATTTACTTTGGACAGCCACACTTCCTCTTCTGAGGGATCCAATCTAGAGCGTATTTAGGAATGTGGATGGATTTTTGTTTAAGCGAATGGTCCATATTTTTACATTACACTTTATATTTATAAGGTTCCTTGGTGTAAACATTAAATTTCACATAATGTTTTCCATATAAAACTTTCATTAGAATGGAAGTTTCCCAGTTTTAAATCTTTGCCGCGTGTTGAAATGTTAATTCCACAAACCACTTAATACTGCTTGGTACCTATGACTATCTAAAGTAGCCTTTACCATTGATATACTTACCAATAAAACTTGCTAAGTACGGGTAAGTGTGTACGGAGTAACCTAAGTGTGTACAGAACCCTCGCTCGCACTGCGAAGGTATTTTATTACACTATTTACAATTATAATTTAACTTATCACTATATAAATATATTGTATGTTTACATCGTGATAAGTTGATTAACATTTGCTTTCATGAGTAATATAATAAAGTTTATTATTCAAAAAACTCTGAGCAGTTTTCTGGCACATTTTAAATAAAGTTCTAGTAAAGATGTTTTTCCATAATGTTGACTTAAGGGGTTTTGGAAGCTAGAGAAAGAACATTATTTCTGTGAAAATTTTCAACAATATCTCTACATATATATAAAACTAAAAAAAACTTGGCTACGGAATCTCTCTTTCAGTTGATATCCCATATGATAAATATAATTTTAAGAAGTTTGTTTCTTCATTCTATTCCTCTGAAATAATTAAATTAACATTTTTGTATCCGAAGTATCGAAACGTATAAATACACTTTTTCAGTACGATTGCTTCATCACTGCCACATTTCAAATTTTTAGGTCGAACGATTTAAAAAAAAGGCTGCGTTAGTCGGAAAAATGAACTAACCCTTGGGGGTTCCACTTCATCCCATTTCAAATATGATACCCTAATTAAACAAAAAAAATTGTGCCACTATTGTATGCTAGCTTCTTTTGTTCGGCAAAGTTCTGATTTGTATACATCTTTTTTAATCTAAATATACGTAGGCGCAGACTCGACTGATTAAAAATACATACGTAATTAATATTCTAATAAATCGACATAGCTGGTTAATCCTCAGTTACCTGTGCTTAGATTACATTCAGGAAACTTCGTAATTTTATAAATATTCTTTCACTCCATATGAACTATAAAAGGGAATTAATTCTTATATCTAAAACTATCCGCTGACTTATTGTCATCCAGAAAGGGTTTTTGCAATAAAATTCAGTGAGGAACATGCGCTTAGGTAAATTTAAATTAGTCAAGTCATTATGACGTAATTATCACGTACTTGAATGTCGTAACAAACGATTAAGATTGTATCGAACCTCACGACAAATATCAGTGCTAACAGTATATCGTACAGCGAGGTACATACAATGGACGAGGTAACCATGGACAACAGATTTTCCAATATTATAACCAATTCACAAATGGATGTGATTGAAAAATTTTCAGTCAGTTTTTGATGAAATATTGATATATGTGACATATATGCAATTCTTTCGTAACATATTATCCATTTTATATTGTTCCCTATTTAATATTAATATTTATTTAACAAGATTACCCCTGAATTCCCTGGTAATCATATTTCTTTTAAATTTTTTTTAATATTTCTGAAAAATCTGTGCAATGCGCTTTTTCCATTGTAAAGATTTTTCAGAATAATTCCAATTCCAACTTTTATGGATTAGTTTTTAGATGGCATTTTCAATATAAAACTGTCTTATTTTTATTGTTTATTTGTAAACATTTTTGAATTGATTACGTGCAAGTTTTAATAAAGGAAAGCTTTAAAAACTTGTAGAAAACTTTCTGACTTCAACATATGCCTTACTAGTGTGATCGTGTCGAATGTTGATTGGTCGGCTCGTTCCCGCCACCATTTACAAAATAATAATGAGATTACTTTGTCAAACTTATGAAAACTCTTTAACAATGGAAAACCCTTGTTTAAAGTTTCCGACTCTACGAGGTAATAGGAGGATCTGAGGATCACATTACTAGTACGGATTTGTTTTCAAGTTTGATCGGAAATTTTTTCTTGAGTCAAGAATATTATAATAGGATGCATTTTTTCCTCTTTTTTCATAAGAGAACGCTGTCATTGTTTTATATATATATATATATATATATATATATATATATATATATATATATATATATATGTGTGTGTGTGTGTGAGTGTGTTTTTTTTAAATTAATTTACTGCAGGGTCTCAGGTAAAAAGTTTCAAAAGCGTTGTCAGAATATGTGACTAAAGTAAGACGGTGAGAGTGGGTGAGGCTACCTATATAATATATACATAGTTTGGTATTAGTATATGAACTTCTCAAATGACACATCTTGTGATGTATAAAGGTAGAAGTGTGCGTGGGATTTCCGAAGTCACGCGTTTATTTTCATGGTTAAAATTTACTTAACTTCAACGTTGAAAGTAAAAACATATTGAATAAAAATATTTTCTGAGAGATTAGTTATGTTTTTTATGCAGTATTTATAATATGTATATATAAAATAATCTATATTTTACTACTATTTATTTGATATTTGTACATGTCCGTCTGTATGTCGCTGTATCATAGCTCTTTCCATTAAAAACTAATTGTGATCATATAGAAAAAATAAAATTAATCACTTGGATACATGAGAAAAGAAGAAATCTATTATTAAGTTTGTTTGAAATTGGATTATTTTTATATTTTATGGAAGCCCTTCGAGTGGGAGATTATTAAAGATAACTTCTGAAATGAAATTTGAAGTGAATGGTGAAATTATTGAAATTGTATTGTATTGTAATTATGGAATTGTGTCTTTAGGAAATATAAGTCTCGGAAAGAATTTTGCTCTAATCTCCCATCCTCTTCACAATTTTAAACTATGTATATATGTCAAAAATCTGAAAACAAGATTCAGTAAGAATTAAAACGCAAAAATATTTCAGTCACTAAAGAGATATAATCCAAGTTATTATTCCTCTGCCTTTGGAAAATATATTATACGAAGCAATGTATTTACACAGAACAAAATGGTATTAATATTTACAAATATTTTAATCAGAATACCATATACTAAGGGTATATGGTACGTATGGAACCTTCGTAGTGGAAGTTCTATTCGTAGGTTACATGTTTGTTTCATATCGTTCAATATTACATGTATCTTTTAATAAGTAATTTCTTACGCGCTTTATATCATTTCACTTTTATACAGTTGCTTTTTTTATTTATTTATATTATTATTAATTTTGTTACCCTATATCCATCCACTAATCTCTACAAGAAACTTTCCGTCCAAGTGTTTTAGTTGATTAAAACTTCCGTACACAAAAACCATTTCAAGAATTTTAATAAAACTTTCAGTAATCATTACGTTTTCAGGGTACTGTAGCCAAATAGGAACCCTTACAGTTTCACCACGTCCATCTGTATATCACAGCCGGTTTGCTTCCAGATTATTAGTGCCATAAAGCTGAAATTTAGAATGATTTAGCATGAACATATAAAACAATATGGAATCTTTTAAAAATTAAAGATATTGAGGGTGTCATTAAAATTGTTTCGACCCAGGGTTTCATTTTCGAAATATTATGTTTCAAATTGGTCATATTTGCTTGTTTGTCTCCACTCCCTAACAGCTAAAGAGCTATTTTCGATTAGTGGAAAAGTATACACAATAGTAATATTTATAACGCGATTAAAGACTCCGTGCAAATGCCTAGAATCAACTGCAAAAATAACTTTATATTTTAATATATATGTATTTATTATATCTGTGAAATATATTCTAGGCAATATGTTTATATATTTACACTGTGCGAAATAATATCAATATTTGTAAACAGTTTAAGGGAGCTATTGCGTACACTTAAATTTTCATATGCCTATAAGTATATACGGATCCTCCGTAGCGCCAGTTAAGCTCTTACTTGACAAGCGCATTATTAATTTATAATAGTTTTTTTTCGGACTTTTGGATCATTCTGTATATCGAGCGTGGAACTTTGTTCAGAGCTTGAAATTTAGTACAATTGATTTAAACATTTAATAAATTAGATCTTTCAGTTTTGTATATTTGTCGGTTAAAATCTTGTTAAAAATTTATTTAACTATCACAAAGTTACGGCTTTCGGGAGACAAATTAATTAAACAAGTTTAATATACTCGTATGTAACGAGATTACATATATTAAACTTGTTTAATTAATGTGTTTATTACACAACAGTAATTTATCTATATCTTTAAGATACATTTTGACCTGTGTATATTATTTCAAAATATCATATTCCCATTATTAGAGAGAGGATTATTTGATTATTTATATAATTGTTTATTTTCTATTGACGTAATATCGTAGAACAATAGCTGAGTTTATAAAATTAAGAAATACAAAACCTTAAATGGATTAAATGGGTAATCATGACATCCATTTAATTGTCCCTAACCGTTTATATCTTATTATGAAATTCTATTTACAAGTCTCGAGCATATTTGTTCTTTGCAATTATCACATCAACGATACACGAATATGTTTGAACTGATGTTGATAACAAATTGTCAATGGCGACCAATTATCAATAAATTAACCGGCTACAATCTCCTTCAGCACCAAGTGATTTGCTTACAGTACCGTCCACGGAATGGACAGCAGGTGCTTAGGATCAATATAAAACTTTTAGAATGGAGATAAATATGTATTGGGTATATCATGCGCAAGTCTGTTGAAACCAACTGCTCTACAATGCATGCAGAGATATGACGAATATATGGAAGAGTGGAACGCGGGACAGAACTGGCCGTTTGGTTTCACAATGTGATGAAGTAAGTTCACCTCGCACGTTTCACTATTTATTTTTAATTTAAATCCGTTTACACATTTTTAGAAATAGTTTTATATATTTTTTTAATTCGTATAGCAATTCTAATAAAAATACATTGGAAATACAAATCCTCGTGCTAATAATAAAGATTCAACTGTATATTTAAAACTCAATTGCCTGAAATTGGTATACCTACCACCGAGTTTATAAGAACGACTCGTGCACAAAGCTGTTACGGCAGACATAATAGAAATGCAGTAGAGTCCACATACGTCAGCCAAAGCGGCTAGTACAAACAAAGATTATTTATTAATTAAGTCTCAGATCCGGCCACCGGTCTGATCGTAGATTATTACACCAACAACATATTATTAAATTGACTGTTGTTTGTGAGCCCTCGCCTCCGTTACGTACTGTGTACACAGCGGGTATCGGTTGCTTTACGGATACGCTGTTATTCGGAGTAAGTACATAATTCATTTCCGTGTATAACCTCATAAATGTATATATTTATATATATATATATATATATATATATATATATATTTATATATATATATATATATATATATATATATATAAATATATATATAATTAAATAATTTATAACGTTATAAATGGAAATGACTTATATATTTATTCCGAATAACAGCGCATCCATAAAGCAACCGAAACTCGCTGTGTATACAGTACGGAACGGAGGCGAGGGCTCACAAACACCAGTCAATTTAATAATATGTCGTTGGTGTAATAATCTACGATCAGACCGGCGGCCGGATCTGAGACTTAATTAATAAATGATCTTTGTTTGCAGTGGCCGTTTTGGCTGATGTATATGAAATACATTGTATTTCTATTATGTTTGCCGCAATAGCTTTGTCCCCGAGTCGTTCTTATAAACTCGGCGGTAGGTATACCAATTTCAGGCAATTGAGTTTTAAATATACAGTTGAATCTTTATTACTAACACGAGGATAAATTAAAAGAATATAAATTAAAAGAATATACAAAACTATTTCTAAAAATCTGTAAACGGATTTAAATTAAAAATAAATAGTGAAACGTGCGTGGTGATCTTATTTCAACACATTATAAGACCAAACGGCCAGTTCCGCCCGCATTCCACTCTTCCTCTTCATCCGTGCAATATTCGGGTGCATTGGATAAACAATCACTTGTATTGAGTACTGTTAAATGATAAAATAAATCAAATCATAAACAAATTTGACACATTCATCTTTTTGGTTGTCCTTTTTACTACATAATATTTTTATGTTTAGTGGAATATAGACAAATCAGAAATAAGTTACATAAACTTTAATAAGACTTACAAAGGGTTACTTACAAAGGAGGTACTTGTGCTTTTACGCTATTGTATAATAAAACTGTGATGAAAATGTCCTCGTACAAATGGACCTCGTAAAATGTGCTCGTTCGAGTTATTTTCGTTTCTCTATACCCAGTCATAACTTATGCACGGTATCAGTACATTACTATTTATCATTTAACATATAAATCAATCAAAAGGATTACATCAGTAAGGTATCATTACAGCATCGTTCAAAATGTAATGGAAAAAGCTTTGTTCATTGCACCATCATTATGAAAGATGCATATAAAATTAAAATTCCAAATCAAAATGAAGACAGACTTAAAAAATAAGAACAGGTCCGATAGATAAATTCTTCAGTATTTGAAACTTTTTGATCTACAGGCGTGAAAATATATGTTCAGATGCTTGATATAGAAATGTCATTTATTATGAAATAAAATCTTTAAAAAAAGTTTTTAAACTAATTCCCCCTATAAATGAAATGGAAGCAATTTGTTTTTTTACTATTCAAGGGAAGCTCCTTTTAATATCTTTACAAATCTAGTGAAGTTCCACTTAATTTTTATATGTAAAGTGAAGTTTAATTTAGTATTTTATACAAATCAATTGAAGTTCCATGTAACATTTTGACAAATCGAGTGACGTTCCATTTAATATTTTTTTACAAATCAAGTGATGTTCATTTAATATTTTTATAAATCAAGTAAAATTCCATTTAATATTTTACAAATTAAGTGATGTTCCTTTTTTAAAAATCAAGTAAAGTTCCATTTAATTTTTTACAAATCAGGTGATGTTCCATTTAATATTTTCCACAAATCAAGTGAATTTCCATCTAATATTTTTAATTTTAAGCACAGCTTTTGAAATGTATCATTAAGCTTCAAAACGACATGCAAGGTGTAGACAAAGCAAGAAGAATTTCGGGAAATTACCATTTTATTAAAACTTTCTAATAAAATTATTTCAGTAAATCTGCATAAACAATTTCAAGAGACAAAGCCGGGACACCATTTTGTGCATATTAGTATATGTACAAAATAGTATTCCGGCCACAGGCAATTCTGTTTCCGGTCGGTTTAGTATAATTATTTTCTGTTAATAGATTAACTGTATATTTTATGTCTATTCATTAATTCTAAGAGTACAGAAATGTACAGTTGATTACATGCATAAAGTAGAATGCTAATAACAAACTGTAATAATTAATTATGTGTATTCGGGATGTTTTTTTTAGATTCAATTTTCCTATCCAATACTTTCAAACATTTTTTTGATGTAACTGAAACAATCTGTCTTTACTAGTCTTATACATAATGTTATGTTTTGGTTTCAGAAAATGTATCGTAGACCGCCAAAAAAACTAAAATTTTGAAAATAAATTTGTCAATAAACCTGTAATCCGCGCTATTTTTTAATGTTTGGTGAAAACAGACTATCTTAACGACATGTCACAATCGATTTACTTGTATTTGATTTAACGATATATCGCATTCGATTTACATAGCGATTTAGAGGTTAAAATTTCATTGCAAACAAAATCGTCAGGTACAAAATTTTTCAAATTATTTTTTTTTTATAATAAATAATCATCAGCCGCAGAATTTCTTTCCAGGTATGTAGTTTTTAATGTTTATACTTTCATATGATATCAAAAAAATTATCGAAATATTCTTGGTTCTAAAGTGCATTTATACCCGAAAGATTCCTGGTTCTAGAGTGCATTTATACTCGAAAGATTCCTGGTTCTAAAGTGCATTTATACCATCAGTTTTTTATTAAAGTAACATGAATACTCAAGTTAATTAATACTCAAGTTAATTAAATGTAAAAAAATCAAAATGAAAAGTATTTTAATTACATTGAAATAAATGTAATTCACGTGACAGCAAGGCATTTGCTTAAATGAAGCGTAAAATTGATGCACTACCTTATTAAATTAATCGCCGATGAATTTCAACTATTTTCAATCACTATGAAAAATCACTACTCACTATAACTATTTGAAATCAAGATTCACGACGATGAATTTCAGAAAAAAAATGTATAGGAAAATTAATTTTCTTCAAAAATGTATTTTTCATGAATTTTTCCGATGTTTTAATAGTTATTCTGCTATTCGAAGTAGAGACAAATCCAACAAATCAAAGATCATTAAAGCGGTATAGCGGCTCTTGAGTTATACATGGTGTAACTAACTCTATGTTTTATACATATAGATAGCGCAAAAGCACAAGTACCTCATTTGTTAGTCTTATGAAAGTTAGAAGTATATTCCACTAAACATAAGAATATAATGTATGTGTAAAATTTGTTTATGATTTGATGTTTTCTCATTTACCAATCTGCGTGTCTTATTTTCCATTTACATGAATTTAAAACATTTTTTTTAATAAATTACGTAAGTATTTATTCATTTCGGAATATGTTATCCAAAACAAAGTTGGTAATACATTCTGTTGAAAAATATTTTCTAGTTTATTTTCTCTTTTTTGGTCTAATATTATGTACAAAGAAAAATATTTTAATCTTTGTAAATGTCCTTAAGAAGTAATCTAAATATAGTTTGTTCTGAATCCACTTTAAAAGCAGGAGTTGATACTATTTCTGGGATTCCGTAGCTGAATGGTAAAAAATAGAATCCTTATAATACCGTTATGTCTGTAGATATTTATGTCAAATCTCATAGATAGTTCTAAGAGGCATCATTGAAGTAGTTTCAATGGTAATATGTTAGTAAACATGCATTTATTAAGAGTCTAGCCGTATAAGCATATCGAAGCTGTTTCCAAGGACTGAGAGGAGGTATTTTTAAAGCCAAATATAAAATTATTCAAAACTTTCATAGAAATTTTAATGGAATTGAAATTATTTGTAGATATTTATAGGCTAGCCATTTATTTTTCAGGATTTTTCCTTTTATAAAAATAGTAAGAAACTATGCGTATATTTTTGGATATTTTTTATACACACATTCGTTCGTTATTTAACTATTATAAATCATAGGGTAATGGACGATCACTTTTAATTTTTTTAAAAGGTATCATTTCCCAGTTTTCTTATCATTTCAAATGTAGAAAAGTTTTGAGAAAGCATAACACTAGATATTATAATACTAGATATTTCATAAATATTTATAAACAAAAATGCACTGTTGTTATATGTAAACCATTTTAGGTTCATTATTCTATATAAACAATTCAATTTCATTGAGTTATCTCAAATAGTTAAGAGAATTTTGCATTTAAACTTAAAAATTCTATTCACGTACTTTTCTTTTCAAAAGGAGTACACATCCAAAATTGAGGGAAAATAAATTTTAGACGAGAAACAATAAATATTAGGTAATTCATTAGATACTTGTCAGTTTTTCTTTATTATATATAAGCCAAGATTATATATAAGCATCAAATGATTATTCACGCCTATGAGAGACATATTGGGCATATTAACATAGTGAAAAAATATTGGCGTAATGTAAAATAGATTTAAAGCGTGTGATAGAAATACTATGTACTTTTAAGTATTTAATTTTTGATATGTCACACACATGTAGTGTGTGGAACCTGGGAAAAACTCATACTTTATCGGTTTTCCTATTATAATTTTTATTTGCTTGCGTGTAATGAGTAATACAAATTTTATCATGTATACAAATATTCTGGTTTTCCACGTGTATTTTCTGTTATGTAATATCTCATTTCGTCCAATAAACGCGAAATTTAATTTGTAATTATATGTCTTTGCATTAAAATCAGCAGTCATGAGATATGACAGATTAACGGTTGCTATTCGTGAAATGTCCGTAAAATATGACGACGCAGAAAGAGTTTTTTTGTGTATCTTAGTCTAATACAGACAATTTAATTACAAGTTGGTTATGTTTGTTAAAGAAGAAAAATTTTCTTTAATTCATTAGTTTTATTTAGTAGTAGCTTACTTATTTATTTAACAATTTAATCTATATAAGTATAAACCATTACCCGTGTATGAATAAGGGAGTTTATTACATAAACGAGCAAAATATTTTCTAGTCAATTAAAATACTGTATTTTGTGAACTACAGTATTTTGATCGACTGACTGACTGCAGTATTTTAATTTAATATGGGAAATTACAAAATAATGTAGGCATGTGAAAATAATAACAGTTTCAAATAGTTATAATTTCAAAAGTAATAATAAAAATATTGATGTAGATGAACAGAGTGCAGGATGGAAAGAGGAAGGATTAGAAATTAAGCTGCAAAAATGAAGACAGATATTTTTTCTGACAGCTTTTAAAAGTATAAACCCGCAAAGCATTTCAAATTTCAGAATCTCGTTTCTTCTTTTATTTCATTTTGTTACTATACACAAGTGTTATGTATATATTTTGAATATTTTCAGAATCAAAATTTATTTTGGCATCAGCATTTTTTAAAAGGTGTGAATACAGGGCAGGTTTATATGGAGGAAAACTTTTTATGGGGAAACTGAAAGGAGATTTAGGGGAAAACGGAAATCGTCCTTTAGGAAATTTAAAGATAATTTAAATTTTATTTAAAATATCTTCAATGTACGGACACCTTTCTCTTAAAGGCTTATAGCACATATGATTCATAAACGCAAGTCCATAAATGCGTTCAGATTTCTAAATAGACTTAACATTTTAATTTTCGTTAACTCATTACGAAGTTATATTTAATAAACATGAACGAGACGTTCCTTGTTCTATACACATTCTTAATGTTCAGTATAGAAAATACAATTGGTCGTGTCCTATGGTCTTCTACACTAGTAGAAGACCATAGGACACGCAAAGGGACGCGTGTACGTCTCTCAATGATCAAAGAAGCGTCTCGGCTGGTGGCATTCTAATGGATAACGATTGACTTAGGGTGGTTTTACATAAACCTTCATGCTCAATGTATGAGTTTTTTTATGCGCAAGTCTGCTACGTATTTTGCGTAGCAGTATTGCGCTTAAAAGAAAGCTCCTGACTTTAATCACTTATTTATAACATTTTAAAAGCATTCTAATGAATTATCTTCTTGGAACGTAATTTCTTTCAATAGAGGTGTTGATTTCATTTTGCAAGGTTTGGTGGCAGATAACCGTACTAAAAATATGATCAATAATCCTTTTATAGGCTTGCAACTATTATCCTTATTTACTAGGTTTCGTATCAACATTGGAAAAATAGGAATCGTAGCATCAAACCCGTGTCTATTTGTCACAGTCCCTTATAGAAAAGATGGTATTTTATAGTAGTATTAATAAAAAAAGCTTATGGTACAAACATTTTGTGTCATGTTTTATGAGCATTTTTGGGTGCAAGTTAGTCACAAAAAATTTTTGTGGTATAAAATAAAAGCTCAAAAAGAGTTTCGAATGGAATATATACGAAAGTAACAAAAATGCCTGTCCCTCGTCAAATAACAAGCAAGATAAAAACCCACTTTTTTCATCGCTACCTTATTTCTTTTATGCCACCTCATCAGTTCATTTGTTTGTCGAAAATATAAAAAAAAATTGAATTTCAGTAGTGTATAATAATTTTTGTGCTCTTTAAGTTTTTGCTATTTTAACCATGATTATGTTATGATTAATGGTAATAAAATATGGAGACATACTAACAAAGGATACGTATCTTTCGCCTTTTATTCAATATTTTCTACAAACCTAGTCTATTTAAGATTTGAATGGAGTATCCACGAAAGTAACTAAAATAGTTATTCTACCCCTGAACCCCGTTATATAACAAGCATGGAGAACTGATCTGTGCCTTCTACACTGCTCCTTCTTGTTACCTGAAAAATCTGTGCCTTGTTCATCGCTACCTTGTATGTTTTATGTCACTTCATCAGTTCATATTTTTATAAAAAAATATAAAAAACACTGTTTTCCAGTATGTTTAACAATTTTGATGCTCATTAAGATATTGCTATTTTAGCCATGATTAGTATATTATAGTTGGTAACAAAACATGGTGGCATACTATTCAGTGATACGTATCTTTTGCCTTTTATTCAATATTCTGTACAAACCCGGTTTATTTTAGATTTGAATGGAATATCCACAAAATTAACAGGATTTTCCACGGATTTTTCACGTATTAACAGGTGTTTCCACGTCTGTACCCCGTAAAATAATAAGTAAGAGAAATAAAAGAAAAATCCCCGTTTTGTTCATGCTACTTTATTTGTTTTATGCCAATTTGTCAGTTCATATGTTTGTGGAAAATATAAAAAAAATTATATTTCATTATAATCATTTTTATTCTCTTTAACATATGTATGCTATTTCAGTCTGATTATGTTGTGATTATTGATAACACAACATGGTTGCATACTAATCAGTGATACGTATCTTTCGCCTTTTATTCAATATTCTATACATACCTGGTCTATTTTACATTTTGTTCTCATAACATTGTGCAATAAAATAGAATCAGACTTCTGGAACTCAACGTTGATATAAGCATGCTAAGATGTCTAAATTTCTTTTCTTTTTTAATACCTTTTCCCGTTTTGTTCTCTAATGTCCTATCTGTATCCTTTGTTACTAATTAATACATTTTTAAAAGTTAATCCATAATTTTCTTAATATTAAGTATTCTTCACGAGGGATAAGCATGAATCGAAAGTGCTAATCAAGCTGCACCAAGAAATGTATCACTTTCGTTAGTAAGATTGTCACAAGATGATTGTTCAATAATCGAAGTTAAATAACGTCGAGTGCGATGATTACTGGAGAGGTGAATGTGTAGAAACATCGTATGACATTTTGCATACATTTTTTTTCTTCTAATCCTTCAAGTTTATTGTTATCTAGAATACACAATATTGATATTTAATCTAATCCTTCAAGTTTATTGTTACCTAGAATACACAATATTGATAGAATACACAATATTGTTTTGGTTAAGAGGAAGGCCTTTCTCTTGCAGAAATATGTTCATAAAATGTGATTGTCGATTAAGTAGTAAATAAATAATTGTAAAAAGTACAAAGTAAATACTTTTGTAGATTGTTATTTAAGTCCGATTGCATATTTAAGGCACGATAGCATAAATAAAGCGTTTATTCTTAGTAATTAATTAATATATTACGATCCGAATATAACATTATGGTTAAGATGCCTCTATTAAAAACTTGTACAATTTACGAGTTAATGAAGTTATTTGATATATCATTTATAATGGAAGTTTAACTTCTGTAGAACATTTCAGGCAAAAATTCAAGTTCCACAATTTTTTGTTTATCTATGATGATCATAATTTAATAAAATAATATGTCCTTAATTTGAAAATTTTTAATATATGAATTTATAATTTTTTTTTGAACGAACATCTCCATTATCTAGTTTGTAGAATTTGAATGAAATATATTCATGAGTTACTTATCGGTACATATGTTTTAAACGAATTATTAGTATAAATGTGAATAGGTATTAGTTTGCACAATGTCCATTAGGTATAAACTGTAATTTTATATTAGACTATTGAATTTAATACTACAAAACATTTTAGAAATTATTTCGTCATCCTTTTATCAAATACTTTATAAGTGGTTGCACTAATTTAACATATATTGCTTATTTTACACCTGAAGCACAGTTGTCCGTGCTCTACTTTACGGTACAAAATTATCTGTTTTGGAAGAAAAGTGTTGCCAATAATTATTTTATTACTAATCTTTCCAATCACTTTCGGTTTTTCCAATGACAGTGATTCGATCGATATCAAAAATTTCGTTAAATACGGTAAATTTACAGATAAGCGATTCTATTTACGTAAGAATGATCAAACCCTTCTAATACGTCAATATTTCAAATTGTCTACTTGATAGTTTGTCGTATAAAATGTAAAAGCATATTGGTCGTCATGCAGGCTGAATCATTGATTCAGTATTCCATTTCAGTTGTGGAACTTAAGCAGTAAAGGATGAATATAAAAGATTTGAATAGTTAATAAGCTTAATATATTAGCATTGATTTTTTCTCCTGATTATTGCCTAAACTAATGTCTTGAAGTTACATTGTGCAAGTTGTTGAATTTCCTCGCATAATATTATTTTCTAGGATCGTGAATAGGAAATTATGTTTTATTTTTAAATTTGTCTTGGTTTTAATAAAGTGTAGAATTTTATTTACGTAAGCATTACTCAGGCGCATATAAGTTTTTATCACGTATGCTTAAATTTTTAGGTCAGTTGTAATATACAAGGGAATCATTTTTCAGTGGCGTACAGTTTCAAAGTTCTCTACGTCGAAGCTTAGTAAGTAAAACTTATAATGAAAGCTGCCACAGATAGATTCAATATAACATCAATAGTTTTTCTTTTCACAAGACTATATCTTCTTTTTGCTGTTTATGCTAACCCATATGCCAAAACCTGTCATTATTCGTATATTTGTATGAAATAAATATTATATTCTATATAACTATTAATATAGTTATATTTCTATATTTAAATTGTAAATTATTCTTAATACTTCTATATTTTCTAAACTGGACCTATCGTGTTTTACCACAATAGTTATAATTATGAAGTAAATTGGAAAACTGTTTAAACCACATGGGAAACCCTCAGCGTTATTTTAACTTTGAAATATAATTATTGCGTTAAGAAACGTTGAAGATTTTAATATTTTAGTCGCACCATTTTCTATTCATCAATTTATTCCAACTAAACCAAGTTCCCGAATTAATATTAAATATATAATTAATAGGAATATACCAAATTAAATTGCATATCATTTTATTCCATTACAAACTTTCGTAAATTATGTTTGTGTAAATAATAATATTTTCATTAAAAATTAATTTCAATAAAAATTTTAAAGAGGAAGGTTTAAAAACAGGCTTTTACTATAAATATAATAAAGCATGTGGGTCAAGTTTGAAATCTCTATATCTCTAACAAGTGGGTAAAGTATCTATTATAAAATGTGTAATAGACAGACATACATTACAGCAAATTAAATAAATGCCTTTGATCCTAATTTCTAGTTTTTCATATGGGTAGTCAAAGAGTACATGCAATTAACAGGTTAGATAACTAAGCGTCATACAAAATATTTATAAATTCAGCTTTATATGGTATTACTAACTTGCACTTTGTAACACTGTCTCCAGGTGGATAACATATATTGACATAGTATGTTTTTAAACTCTTTCTGCATATAATTCTGTTTTCTTAATTTTTTTTGCTAACTGCCTCAAAAGGAAATAACGGAATATTCCTATAAAATCACTCAAGTGTCGTCCATCCACGAGCCGTTTTTCTCAGAAATGATTTGTTGTCGAATTTCGTGCAACATTTTTTCTGCAACGTTTAACTGTAACATGTGAGTTCATCACAAGAAGGTCGGAAAATAGGTGCTTAGCTAACAATCGAGAGAGATAGATGAACACGATAGAATAAGACAAAAAGTGTACGTTTGCGCCATTGATCTAAATATCAAGATACGGCCAAAGTAACCAACCAACCACCTTTTACCAACCTTTACAAAAAATTACCTTTCTAATAGTTCGTCCCTGCATTAAAAATTAATCACACATTTGACACGATAAATTGGTTTTAGAGAGCAATAAGATTATGTCGAGTTGTTTGCAAATATTTCAAGATAGCTGTGCCTACGACTTTGTTTGCGTGAAATTCAGAATGAGAAAAGTTATTACAATTTGTTATTACCCATACTAAATTTCATTGAAATCTGTCTAGTAGATTTTGCGTGATTGACGTACAAATTAAAAGACAGACTGACAAAAATTGCAAAAATTTTTTTTCTAACTTCTATGAAATTATCATTCTACACGCTGAATCAATTACTTCTTTTTAAAATATTTTCCATGTACAAAATTCACTCTGTTACAATTTTATTATATGTATAATTACAAATATAATTTATATATGTAATTATTATTTGAAAGGTTAACTATTTAGATTATTTATCGAATTCTATTTTTTAACGAAAAGCAGTGGTTTCAAAAATTAGTTATATTAAAGCTTTTCGGGGGCGAGCGCATACTTTCATGCACGCAAATTTTCCACTGATAATATATTGTTCTTTTCTTTAGTCTACGAAATACTTTTTTCACGTTTTGAAATACTTAACAAACCGGAAAATGATTTTAACAACTTACAAAATAGTAGACATTTCTCTCAATAATTAAAAACACATCGTACGTGTAAGTACGTGTATCTTTCATCTATAGGCTTTGTTAGAAAGTGTATGCATTAGCTATATTTAATCACTAAATGACTCAAACCTATGAACATTTCATACTTACATTTCCGGTTTTAAATTGATAGGTTTAGAAGTTTTTCAGTTATTAACGCGACGGACAGATGGACAAACACCGATTCATTTTGCTTCTAAGGTTTCCTGTTTTTAAGCCACCGTACTCATCAGTCGATTTTCAAAAATCAAAGCGAAGAAAAATGAATATTTAAAAGAAATAATATTTGAAAAGATGTCCTTGCAAGGTCACAACGTTGGATTTTATATATTAGTAATATACAACTCTTTTTTCAATTAATAATAAAAAATATGTATGAGAAATGATCAACCTTTTTTAAAATTCTTGAACTGTAATTTAAACATATTTTTGGTACACAATCAGGCATTTTTTGCTTATTTACAGGATAAACATACTCAGGAGAATCGAAATGTCAACTGAAATGACACGCTGCTAATTTCGCCATTTAGCATCGTTTCTAGTGGTTCATTTTTCGGTTGCTATGGGCCTGTCCTTACGAAGTAATATAAGTCTATGGTTTGTGCGAAAAGAAATAAAAATGGCGCCAACATTTTTGATGTCAAAGTTTTGTTGATTTATAAATCTATTTATGATTGATTTATTATTAATTTTGCGTGTAATTTTTCCACCATAAGACTAAAACATTCATACCTAATTTATTTATAAATACGTAATGAACTATACGTGCGGGTATAGTTGTCGTAAATATAACTTAGAACAGGAGCAATACATCTCGACTCCCTTCAGTCGTATTTAGCCGTGTTCTGGTACAGGCATCGTGGCAATTTTTTTATTGACAATTGTCTATGTAAATTTATATGAAGATTTTATTCGATATTTACGTCGATTTTAATAACATTTTATTAATTTTTCTGAATTGTATTAAAATATTTTCAAAAGAATTTAGTACAATATATGTACTTAATACAATTTCCTCTTTCTCTTCCGGTTTACCCTGTACTATATATCTACAAATCGAGGTTTAGATCGATAAAACAGTTTCACTTCTGTTACGTGTATTGAGTTGCACACGCTCAATTTTTTTTCATGCATCGTGTTATACAATAAATCTAATGCATAAACCGTTTCGAAATTTGTTCATGGATAATAATCATTTTTAGCTTGTTACGTAAGCAAGAGCTTGACTGGGCACATTTTTCATCCAACCCTGAATAATATTTTGTTATGATGCATTAACAAGGATTTCATTTTGTACTTGTAAATTTCATACAAACACAAGAAACATTTTCTATAAGATATGATAGAAGATTCGATTGTGTATTTACTGCAATGTTTTTTTTTCTAGCATATGATGCATTACCGAGGATTCTAGGAAAAAGGGATCATATTTTTGTTCCTTTTATGGGAGTACTATTGAACGTTTGTTACATAGGATATATAAAGATTAATTTCGATTATTATTCTCATTAAGTATCAATTTTATTATCGCATTTCGGAAATTTATTTCATTCATTATTAACATTTTTACGACCTTTTGAATTAGTTTTTAAAGATGCAAATTAATTTTCTGTTAAATCTTTATACTTTTAATTATCTAATGATGGAAATAACCTTAAAATGTTTTAAATAAGTCTACTTATTATAAAACATTTCTTAGCATACAATTCAAAATATTGATAGGTTTTTGGTTATCAATTTTAACCCCGAAATTCACCTGGAAAACCAGTAATTTTCCTCCGATAAAAATTCAGCAGATTATTTAAAATCGTTATATGTACGTCGAATTCGTTTGTAATAGTTACACGATACTAAATGTTTACCAGTCCAGATAGTGTCTTAATGTTAATCGCGTTCATCGATGTTATCTATTGGTACGTGACTATTAGCATGCAATAAAAACGTCGCGATAAATATTGTTAAATGGAACTATCAAAAGTATCTTATCAAGCCAATACAGTTAATTAGTGTATTTGTACGATTTTTCTTTATCGGAACGATATGCAATCGTTCGTCAGAATCGTTTCACGTTTTCAAGCTATCTTTTAATCCGTTACAATGATTTTTTCTGCGCCTACAATAATGGAGTATCTAAGTATACCTGTGCTTTATTAGTGCGATAGGAAAATTGAAAAAATACTCATACATATACGTATTAATTGTACATTGTTTCGTAATAGAAGATACAAAATAATGTCTAGTCAGCCTTACTCGTAAAATAAGATTTTATTTCTGAAGCTGCTTTTTGTATATTATGTGCGATTTTTGTACTTGAAGTAACAGATTGCAAAGATCGGTATTTCTGACACTTAAATTTGTAGGATTAGTAGATTTGTAGATAGCTTTTTGTGTACACGAAAACTTACATTGTTTTTCTAATCGGAAAAGTCGAGTTATGTTAACTTAAAAATATTAAGTTCTAATATTGAATACATTTGGCGTTAATTAGATGATTTAATGTAAAAATGCATTATTCACGATTAAATGAAACTACGTGATGTAGTATTATTTCTACTTTCTTTAAGTTCTTTACCACGACCTAGGTTTCGTTGTATTACAACATCTTCAGGTGGGTTATTATCAAAGATAAAGATATAGAAGAAATCTTTGCTAATAACCCATCTGAAGATAATACAACGAAATACAACGAAACATAATACAACGAAAACTAGGTCGTGATAAAGAATTTAAAGAAAGTAGAAATAATACTACATCACGTAGTTTCCTTTAATTGTGATTAAGTTCTAAGTTAAATGAATGAAATATATCACGAAAACCACGTAAAGCACATCGATATTTGATGACATCTGATACTTGGTATGACATTTTGCATGTAAATGTAATTGTAACACGATTGTTTCCCACATTTTCAGTTTTATTTTTATAGTAACATCAATTATAAACTTGCCATTTTAGTTAAGTTAATTGAATAATTGTCTCTCCATATATTTATTATTTTGTAAATAATCTTGACAATATTTTTATTAAAAGAAATTTCACGTCATTTCAAAAATGAGCACTAATTATTTACCTGTTTCTTTTAAGCAAAATTTATTATTATGTAAGTTATAAAAAAATGTAATTTGGTAAATGTATTTTTACTGGATACTGAAACTCACCCTTGCTTTGATAGTGTGATTCCCTCCCACGTCCAGCATCACCCATATCATCCGCTCTCTATGGCGCTTCGTGCTTACCTGCATATTAGAAGAGATCTCAAATATATTAATATAACTCCGTAACCTGAACATCTACTAAAATCATATAAGATAAGCAGAAATGCAGATATGTAGATGTTTTGTTTTATGTATATATAAGCAGGAATGCAGATACGTAGATCTTGTGTTTTATGTATATAAATATAAGCAGAAATGCAGATAGGTAGATGTTGTGTTTTAAGTATACATAAGCAGATATGCAGATAGGTAGATATTGTGTTTTATGTATATATAAGCAGAAATGCAGATATGTAGATGTTGTGTTTTATGTATGTATAAGCAGAAATGCAGATATGTAGATGTTGTGTTTTATGTATATATAAGCAGAAATGCAGATAGGTAGATGTTGTGTTTTATGTATATACCAGATAAAGTTGAGTCTCGGTGGATATACCTGGTAGTAAAGTATGATATTTCAATATGTGGAGCGTAAGTCCTACAAACGTACAAACTCACTATCGTTCCTTTTTCATGACATTATTGTCGATAAGTATATAATATAAAAATTGATTTCTAGATAGGTAATTAAACTACACGAATATATTACAGTTAAAACATTTTGATGAAGTATTATAAATTTAATTTTCATCTGTCTTCAAATAAATTTTAATGAAACGACATGCATAGCGTTTTATGTCTATTAAATATTTTTTTTTAATTTTTGAAGTAAACTTTATCCTAAAGGGACTATACGACTACTATATTATGTGGAACGAAGTTTTGATAAACAATAAACAATAAAGTTTTGATAACTTCCAGTTTTGATTGTATTTTTAATTACAAAAATTAATATAATTAGGCCGCTAAATGTTTTTAACGCTTATGAAGTTAACGAAATTAGCTATGGATATAAATTGTATGTCTTAAATTAGTAGTTTTTCTTTTTTGACTAATTTTTCTTCTCTAGTAAAGTTAGGTAATAAGAAAACCTGCCAAGTACGAGCAGAACTTGCACCGTGAGCGTTCCGTTCACAGTTAAGTGCTTGAGATATTTATTGCTATAGTGTTTTGGTAAACTTTAGGTAACTGTGTAGTTACGCTGGTTTTCATTTAGTTTTGATTTTAGCAATATCGGAGACTGGATAAAGGTAGGGGAGGGGCGTATGCGTTTTGTGGACATTTTCCACAATTTTTCTAAAGTATCTTACATAACTTCTTTTTAATAACTATTTTACATAAATTTCTAAAAACATTAGTTTTGGAATCTTTATAATTTTCTCTTTTTACACACCACAAGAAACAAAAGAAACAATTGACTGATTTTGCCCTCTCTAATTGAAATATTTGCGGGTTAATATGTTTAATCACTACGCCATTTTTTATCTTTGCCTACGTTTTAAATAAAAAGTTTTCTAATAAAACTGCTGGGATAGATAGACGGACTTGTAAGAGATTCTGAGGGGTTCCTTCTTTCAAACAAAACCATATAAATGACATTATGTTAAAGTATATTCATTAAAATAGACATACACTGTTTTACTACGAATAAATGTTTCATTTTCTGTGCGACATATAATTATTATTGTGCGATGGGTCAATAGTTTTCGGCAAACATTACTATAGCTTTCATCTTGAATCTCTTAGCATTAGGGTTTAAAGAAATCAAATTGAATTTTCCAAGATGCGATAATATTTTTTTATTGATTTATGACCTTATTACTGCCTATATTATCGATATATATCGATAAATTATAAGTTTGATTGCGGCTCTTTGATACGTCATGTTCATGGAATTGGAGTTTTGTGCTCAGGAATCGTTGCTTCGTACTGAGGTGGAGGTTCCTTGGGCAACGGCTCTACTTGTGGGAAGATGTCGGGTCGCCGTTGAACGTAAACCAGGCCTGCCGCTTGGTTCTGCCTACGTCGTCTCAATAAAACAAAGATTACTGTAAGGCACACAGCAATAATTAAAATACATGAAACCGCACGTAAGGCGTGAGTATATGCAGATGTTCTATTTGGGTTGGGTATTTCTATGGTTGGGTCGGGGCTTCCTGTAGTTAGATTGGGGTATTCTGTAGGTATGACGGGGCTACTTATAGGTCCGTCTGTTTGTACGTCTAGAAAGATAGTAGTTTCTTCCGTAAAGTGTTCAGTTACAGGCTCAGTTTCTGATTCAACCTCACTTATTGGCTGTTCTACCGTACTATATTTGGAATCGGGGAAAGCGCACGCCTCGTAATCTCCACCGTTGTCCACGTAGGTCACACTGTCAATTGCAACGCTGCCCGTAGTTGTATGCGCTATTATGTAGAACTGAAACAAAATTGAAGTGTGCATCATTATAAGTTGTTTGTAGTATCAGCAAAAAAATGCTTCTGATTCTTTTTCATATGTGTGATAATGATTCTGTTCGATGTAGTAGATTGTTTAGGATAAAAAAGGAAACAAGTTTTGAGTATTATTAAACAATTTATTTATTTATTTACACACACATACAGACATATAATTATCTATACGTCACATGCAACATCTTCGTAACGATAAGAAATTACAGTTTAACATTTAAACTTTTAAATTAAACATGAATAAAAAGTAAGACGACATATTCCGATAAGTTTATTTTCATTTATCGTAAACAAATCACACTCTGGTGTGGCTGCTATCATTTGGTTGAGTAGTTGAATACCGTGGGAAACTGGAGAGTTCCAATATAAATCGGTTCTAGAAAATGGTATAGTAAAAAGGTGATGATCGCTTGAGCGTAGGAAATTATCACATTCGAAGAATAAAAGTTCACTAAATAATATAGGGAACAAAATATTAATTTTAGTTTTATCATTTCTATGAAGTGTAAAATGTGTGCAAAGATCGGTTTGACTAAGGTTTGTGTAATTTCGTGAAAAAGTAAGTCTGTTAATTCAGTGGACCAGAATATGCATCTGAATTAAAAAAAGGAATTTTCATATAATTATATGAGAACGCTAGTAAAATTGAGCGTCTTAAATTTCTATCAAAAATCAATAGCAATTTTCATTTATCTTTAGTAAACAAGTAAACATAAACAAATTTATCAAATATTAAAAGATACTCGTGGAAAATCACCACACGGCGGATATAGGAAACAAAAGCTGGTTTAGATATTTTAAAATTTATTCTTTTCTAATGCCAAGTAAACTTTATATTTTTAATATCATCATCATCATCATCATCATCATCATATATATTAATACGCTAAGGTTAAGATGTTAGACTCCCTTTTTAGAAAAAACCTCACAACTAATCCACATAAATTATATATCATTTTATAGATATAGCTTGCTCTACCGGCATCCACAACTAAAAAATTTATTATTGCTATTGTTTTTGCAAATTAATTAATTATTAAAATTATATACACAAAACAGCAATGCTGTCATCTAACGGCTCAACGTCAATATGATTGACGGTCGGTAAAATTTTTGTTTAATTTTAAATCCACTCACGTATAAATAAAGTGGCGCTTTAGCTCAATGCTTTTGATACTTGCGCCTCTATATGTCAATTTTAGTAAAATATTTGTTTGATCTGTCATCTGAGCTTCATAATGGAATAAATAATAATGCGAAGACTTCGCACGGGTCACGCTAGTACTTAATAATAATATACTCGCATAACTTAAGCTTTGTATTTTGTACAGCTAGTGTCATATCACATATATTCTCATATCTACAAGTATTAAAATTATTGAATATATTTGGCGTTAATTTTGTAGAAATTCATTATTCACAATTAAATGAAACTACGTGATGTATTATTATTTCTACTTTCTTTAATTTCTTTACCACGACCTAGGTTTCGTTGTAGAAAGTAGAAATAATACTACATCACGTAGTTTAATTTAATTGTGTTTAAATTATGCAATATTTTATCTCATTGATATACTTAAATTTTGTAGAATGTAAACCTTTTGTAAGGAACTTAGAATATTAGCCACGAACTTTTTACGTATTTAATAAGAATTGTGTTTTGCTAAACCTCCTCTGTTTTGGATATTAATTTTGTATCATTATGTTTACTTCTTTTCCCAAATACGGGGTTGTCGATAAATTTTAAAGGACTTTCTTTGTCCATTTTCAACGTTACACAATTTTGTGTTCCATTTATGTCCAGCAAAACTTTTGATGGCAAGTTGTGTTTTCTTTTGCGAATTGCTCAGTTTACAGATTCACCATTTATAAAAATATATGTCTGGTATTAGAATTTATGCAATAAAAATCGTTTGGCTTTCCATTCAAATTAATAGATATAATTATAAATTTTCATTAGGAGTATTTTCACCTTTTGGCCCTGAACAAATTAAATTTATTTATTATATTTAAGGGATTATTTGTTTATAATTATGGGCTTACGTGTATTATATATTTCCATATCTACAAAAAATATTTTAATACCTACAAAACATAATTTTACGTAGCACAACTTTGCTAATAGACAAAAACAATTCGTAATTTATATAAGAATGTAATGATACATAAAGCTATTAAATTGACTAGCAAATGGAGCGACCAGAGAGACATGATTTAAAACCATGTGTGGTAACAAATAAATTAAACTCTAATTCTAGATTTTTGGGCTGTGTAAAAATTTATTCAACTTATATACTTTAGTTCATTCAATTGTAATAATATTCGCCCCGCCATTCAATTGTAATATATATTTCTTCCGAAAGCTTACCATAATGGAAGGTGGTGTCACTTTGTTCCAACCATCCTTCCACAAATTAATTTATAGATACTTTTAAAGATTTTGTTTAGTTCCTAACTTTAAAGTTCAGATCTTATTTTACCCGTAAAAATCTTGCAAATCACAGAAAACCTTATTCCTTTACATCATGTGCACCGAAGGCCCACTAATCAATATACATACATTTTTTTAACTCGATATATCAGCATTAAGTGCTGAACAGAGCACATAATGTTGACATGTTTTGACATTGCTTTTGGTTCTTACGTAAATATTACTTTAATGCCCTGTAAATCTTTCTAAAATGGACCCTTTTGTTATAATTGTAAAACTGAAATTTATGAATTGAATTATAAGCAGAACTATTTTTTATTCATGCCATGAAATTTTTTTTTTAATTTCCTTTAATAATTACTAAGACCGTCTCACTGTCGGTATCATTAATAAGTCTATATTCTCTTCGATTTTCGGAGAGAATGAAATGTGGCTAACAATGTGCTTAATATTTTGATCATTATTGTTATGTCCTCATTCCCTCGCTACATTGCCTTGTGAACTTTCCACCATTGACACGAGCTTGTCCACAGTATCGTATGAATAATACGCCGATTGATGACAAAGTTTTTCATGCATTATAATTTTATTAAATTC
The DNA here is from genome assembly GCA_039881145.1 of Druceiella hillmani. NCBI lineage: Eukaryota > Metazoa > Arthropoda > Insecta > Lepidoptera > Hepialidae > Druceiella > Druceiella hillmani. The sequence goes on along the minus strand of JAYKKI010000028.1, from coordinate 13,865,870 downwards.
AGATTTACGCAAATTTCAGTAACTTCCAATTTATTAATAAAATCTTTAGATATATTGTTATTGCCGTTAAAATCAACAGAGATATTTCTCAATCTATATTGAATTTGCCACTTATATATTTAATTGAGATCATTTGCAATCGCCGTGTGTTTGTGAATTTCTTCGTAATTATTTTGTTCTTTGCTGAAGTTGCCCTCTGGGATATACAATTTTTGCCATGTCAAGACTCATAACCACCATTTGTTTACCTATTATACCCTATTTACATTCCTATTTTGAATGGGAATTAAATATTTGAACTCGGTAAGGTTCCCTAAATAAAGGTTGTTTTATTTAGAAAAAATAAGAAAGTGTAATAAACAATGAACAAACAAGGGGAGATATGCCAAATTAAATTTATCTTCTAATACCTAATACAACTGATAATTAATAAGTACATAAATATATGAATGAATTACGTCATAATTACGCATATGACATATGAGTGAATTAGGCCATAACTAAATATATTTTGATTTATGACTTTTACACTGTACATTTAGAGGTTAAAATCACGCTCTTATGAAGTGGTTTGAACATTAGAAATTTGTACGAAATTATTTAAAATTATTTAAATAAAGTGATTCCAAAAATAATTCGTAACCTTTTCGGCAGTTTGGGGGACAAGACAGTGTTTAAATGATTCGTTTAATTATATTTTATTTTATGAGACATTGTGTCTAAAAACTTTAAGTAGATCATAATAATAGTTTTTGACATTTGACACGTTAAATAATGACTAATAAAGTGAATAAATCAATAAATTCTCTGTAGAAATATTATTGTTATCATTAACTTAAATACTGATTAATTAACAATCTTATTCGTCATTTTAAAATTTATCTTCAATTCATATTATAATATATATTCTGTTGACATTTAAGGGAAACTTTGTTTACCTACGTACTATTTATGTGTATGATTAAGTATCGATAAAATCTTGATTTTTTATCTAATTTTTATGAAATAAAAATAAATAGAAACCTATAAAACAGTATTTGGCAATATAAAAATATATTTACATAGAATAAAATGTGATACACGTTTAAACGTGTTTTTTTCAGTGCGAATCTTTTTACGGTAGTGTTACCATACTTCTTTTATCTTTGGAAACGATATAATTTTTTGTATATTTTGGCTTTTTCGTTTTTAATTTTTGATATCATCAATGTTAGTTATTATAATTTATCGAGAATCACGTCCGTTCCAAATTATAAGAGGTTATATGAAATTAAACGTGGTAAACTAAATAGACTAAAGAAGGAGTTTCCTTAGGGTTCCTTTGAGGTGGTCAAGTGTAAACATATGAAGAATATCGTTGTTAGTTTGAATTACATAATTAATTAAATGTGTAATTCAAACTAACAGATTGAACTTTTCACTATTTATGTACTTTGAAGAAAATTATTAAAACCATAATTTTGCCATTTTAAATTTGTAATTTTTCTTATTGGGCAAGAATTAAAATTTAACTTTTTGTTAATCAAAAAGAAAATTTATCTCCTTGTTAATCGACGATAATTTTAGAATGCGGGGGAGAATTTTGAAAATTATATTAAATATTACTTACTCCTTATTCTCAGGTGGAAAAAATATATACTCTTTTTACAAATATTTTTAATGGTAATTAGCGTAGCTCGTATTAGTCGATTATAATTAACTCTAGAAATTATGGAGATCCAAAGTTGATGGAATAAACGCTTTATGAATTTAAAAACCACGATGCTGTGTCAAATGGACGTCAGAAGCTTTTTAAAATGTCCTATGAAAATTCTCTTGTATTATACGTGGCTATAAATATTTTCATTTTACTTTCACACATATTTAGAATGAAATATTGCTAATTTTGAATTTTTTCACCACGATTAAGAATTAGGATCACAGAAAAGAAAGTTTTTAGGTTTTATGATACTTAAGGTTGAAAATTGATGTTGGAATAAAAGAAAATACAATAAAATTATAATAATTATTCATAGTAGATGTGGCATTTTATAATAAAGGACTAATAAAGCACTGTGAATTTAATAAACTAAACTGAATATGTGGAAGTAAATGTTAATATTACTGACGAATATCATTAGACTTTATGCCATATTACGACACACGAAGCTCATTTTTCAAACCTACATATTTATGCAAGAAAGCGATAAAAACTAAATATTTTTTTTAAATGATAATGTGATATGTAATCCAGACGGGTTCATTCCGAAAATAATGAATGCAAATTCGACTCACCGAATACGAACCAGTTGTAGTTGAGGTTAGTGTAGCGGTCGTCCAAGCATTCAATTCGGGTGTTATTCTAAATGTATCAGCTGGTATTCCCACAAAATGTATTAGTCGCAATTCCAATTCCGTGTCATCTCCAGTAGCATAGTAAGTAACACGAATTTGTCCTCTTGGTATTGTATTTAAGGATGACGTTTTGGCCATACAACTTGAGTTTATGTCTTCTTTAGTTTCTATATATCCTTTTGACATTGATCCTGGAGGCGCAGCGAGGGCTTCATCCCCGTAAGTTTTGAACTCCCATATTGGGAAGCGAAAGAAGCTGCATTCACTTGAAAATGCACTCAGTTCAGCGCTGTCGAAATCTTCGTGGTAGCATCCATCGATTTGACCTCTTACAGCTTCGAAGCTGAGAATCAATAAGACGGCGTAACGAAACATGTTAAGAAACAAATATTATCAATTATCGATCGAACTTTAAATATCGCTTAACATTTTATAGCGTTAATAATTAATATCATGCGAAATGTGAAACGTTTAGATTTTGAATAAATTTATCGTATAGTTTCTAATTGCTCTACTTTTATCTTTATGGCTTTTTATCTTTGTAATAATGATAATTGAATGCACGCTCGTTTCTTTGGTATTTTATAATTTAACTGTTTAATGTTTTTATCAGTTATTTTTAAGTTATAATCCTCCGGTCTAGGTAGTCTAAGTGATTTGTCAGCAAAAATGTTGTTCACTTTATATTGTACTTGAACACATTGTTCTTTTTCTCTTCAATAACTGAAGTTGTTCTCCGTATATTTAAAAAACAAAATATGTACATTCATCCGTTGTCCATTGGGTGTAATCATTTATATATTCAAGTATAAGGTCTTGTTTTTGTGGATACAGAAGTGGTGCAATCATAATTCATTTCCGAGTTAGCCGATTCTTTTTTATTATCATCATAGAACAGTATAAAAATACATTACATAAAATTTAATATTTATATAATGACATTAATGTATACTTACGTCTGTGTGCATTGGGCGTAATACTTGACGTAATATATGCACGTCTAGAGTTGTATTTTTGTATGTACTGAAATGACATAAACATAATTCATAATATATTTAAACAATTCTTTTGTCCATTAATACAATGAAGGCTAATTGAAATACATTATGTAAAATCTAATGCTTTAACTTAAAAAATCTAGTCATTTTCCATATATTTGACAAGATATACGTATTTTCGTTGTCCACTGGGTGTAATCCTTTTAAAAATATGTATGTGAAAAGTCGTGTTTTTGTATGTATGGACACGACACGGTCGTAGCTCATTACAGATATTAATGATTATTCTGTACATTATTATAATGAGACTATACTGAAGTGCATTATATATTCTAATGCTGGTACTTAAAACGACTAACTAAGGATATTTTATAAGCCATTAATGAAGAGGTCTCACAATATACAATTAAAGTTTTATATTAACAATAAACAATTTTAAACAGTTTTAGAAATAAAATATTTTTAATAAAAAAAAACTGACTTCAAAAAAGTAGGTATTAAAAAGTGAAAAAAAATTATTCACAATATGAATCTACTTATTCACAATAAATAATTAAGTTACTTGGTTTTGAAGTCGGTGCCTGTACTGCTGACTAACTTACACAAATGCAAAATGTTAGCGAATACGATAGAACAGCAAATGACAAGTAGATAATAGTAGTAGTAGAAGCGAAGCGGTAGCAATAGTCACGAATGGTTAGCCGTTAGCCGTTGAGGAGTTCCATTCTCTATATTGGAAGTTCAACATCAGATCGAAATATAATTTTTATGGGGCTATTTCGTAAGTATACTCTTTCAAACAAAATGGAGTCAAATAACACTGGACATATTGAATAACATACACAAAAAATTTAATTGAATTGAGAATCTTCTCCTTTTTTTTAAGTCTGTTAAAAAGCGAATGTTTATAGAATAAAAGCATGTAGAAATAGATCGGGAGGAATCTTTGTGGTGTCGACTGACATTCTAGTATATGGCAAGAGTCATGTATATATATATATATATATATATATATATATATGGCAAGAGTCATATATATGTACATATATGGCAAGTTGCGCGACCTTGAACGAAAGCGTTAAGTTGAAATTGCTGAGTTATTTTTGAGACTCTCTTCTGAATGATAATGGCTGTGAATATAAGAGTTTACAATATTTATTATAGATAAGAAGTTAATTAAAATTAACTGAATAATTATCTTTAACTGTTATACTTTAAAAATAGTATCAATTTGTTCTTCACAAACGTTGTGTAGTATAAGTACATAAATTAAAGGCAAAGAAAATTCATCTATCAACATATCTACTTTGATTATAATTTCGATCATAACCGCCGACTGAAGACGGTGGCGTTTCATCATCGTGTCGCCGTCCTCGGTCGATATGAGTTCCAACCCGGCGGCGCGGACGGGTGAGGCGTCCGAGAACTTCAGCGATTGCCGAGTATTCAGAACTTATACTCGGCAATCGAAGCCTGTAATATAGCAACCCGAATGGGCACACACGGGAAGGCACACGTCGTTGCGAGTGGTCGTTCGGAGCGCATTTGTCATACATGTATTTTGCCGTGGTAATTATGATTCTGCATTACAAAATAATAAAAATCTTTATTATTTTGTAATGCAGAATCATAATTAGTTGCTTAGAAGTGTTTTTGTTATAGCAGGAGTGTAGACAGTTTAATTTTATTATTTTGTTGTTTATTAGTGTTTTTGTTGAATATATATTTGGTTTCCTAATTATAATAATTTGGTAAATTTTGGTAAAATTCAGTTGCAACTGGACCTTAACCGCTAATGGTACTTCACAAATTATGGAAGTTGCTGAAAATAGTTCCGTTGGAGACATCATTCCCATTCCGCCTCTTGAAACAAATAACCATTAGCTAAACAGCAGATTCATTAGCCTAAATAATAAAGTTTTAATTTTACGTCCATCATTCCATTAGGGGAGTGATTGATTAGAACCTGCTGGTAAACAATGTATCGTTATAGAAGTAGTTGCTAGTGGTGCTTCTTCCAAAAATGATCCAAATTCAGGGACTGCTAGTGATTTGGTCTATATATTAATAATCGGCGATTAATTTTATCAACGGAATATATTAGCGAGATCTGTACCAGATACTAACGAAATAAACGGTTTTGTGTGTATTTGTATATAATATAAGATATTGCTATCAATGATCATATTATCAGAAATCAAGGTGGAGAAGGATTTCCAAATCTGGACAATGGTTTAATTTCTTTTTTCCAATAACCACTTCCAAATTTTAACTGCTAATTATATTTCAGTTTGCATAATTTTAAAGGATCGATCACATTGGCTTCTTGATTCTCATGCTATAGGATCAAAGGGGCAAAAAGGTAGTTTTTCTTGCTGCATAAGATTATGAAACATACGGCAGCTAATTGCACTATTGTGCACAAAATGAGCCAGACCATTTTTTATTTATGTTCTATAACATTGCTTTTTGTAATTGAGAGGGCTATTCATACATAGGCGGAACCTCATGCTAATATAATATTTAAATGGATTTAGATCAGTTGTTAATTTAGAAATGGCTTTAAGAAAACCGCTGAGTAGACCAGTTTCCAATAACTTAGAAACAATAGAAGTAAGATATGATGCCGTAGTGAAGACAAGGATCTTATATTTTCAATCAGTACATTATGTTCACGAAAACATACCCAACTTGAATGCTTTTATATATACAGACAATGGAATTCAAGATTTTTATGGAATAAGAGTGGCAGAAGTTTGTGGGAAAATTACATCACTTTTAAATATAGAAAGGGGTAGAAGGAGAAGGAATAATATTGATTAATATCATTTCCTGAAGAAAAAAAAAGAGTTTGCAGAAGCCAGAGACCTGCCTATTAGAGCCTTAGATTACTTTCAAGCACGGATAATGGGCAATGAAAGTTTATTTCAAAGGGTATCTATTTCTATACATAAACTCTATTTGAAATGGTTACATATTTTGTGTTTTGTCTGGAATTAAGTATTTCAAAGCAAAGGCATATGTGCCAGTTTCGTTGTTGCATAAGCCCGAGTAAAAATGATAATAATCCTCAGCGGTTAGTGGACAACATACATGACTATGAGAAATATTAGAGGTTCTATTTCATTTAGGAAACTTTATCGTGTGGAACTAATCGTCCTGGTTACCATCTTTTAGTGCAAAATGTGGCAAACCAAGTGTGGTTTGACACATTTTACACTACTATTGCGTGTCTCTGCACGTATAAATGTTTAAATTTGCTTGGTATTACTATTAAACTACTTGTAAATATAGATATATTTTTAACCAGGTAAGTATTTTTCACAAGGGTACAAATATAGAATTCTTCAAAAATTGGGAAATTGAGAGTAATTGCTAAAGTTTTCCAGTAATCATCTAGTAACGTTGTCTTATCATAATTATAATTTCAGTAGTTTTGGAGACTGGAGAATTGAAGTGGAATGTTCAGTAATTAAAATTAAAAGTAAAATGATCTAACATAAAGTTATGAAAATGTAAACGGAATATTAATAGTGCAGGTTTGACTCTTATTTAGTCTCACAACAAATTATTTTAATTCTATTTCTCACTTCACTGTAACTAATTTAAGAATCAACAAACATTTATTTAATCTTCTTAAAATATAAATCTCCGTTCGTAATGTTCTTCCATGAAGATAATTTCTTTTATAAGTTTTACTGTTTAAAGTTGTGTTGCATTTCTTTGTTCTAAGAAGACACTAAGACATATTGAATAATGTAAAAAGATGCTCTCTGAAAGGTGAATTGCTATATAGAGTAAGTGTTGCAATTCTATAAAACGAGATTCCGTAATTATCTAAAAGCCCCATCGGCAAGTTCCGAAAAATGCAATGCACGCACATTTCCATAATTATGCATGTGAGCTGTAACTGGCCGAACGTTAACTGGCCGATGTTAATGGCCGTTAACTGGCCGTACGTTAACTGGCCGATGTGAGCTGTAACTGGCCGATGTTAATGATTCATACTCCCAAAATCATTTATGGAATGTTACATAATATTAGACAAAATATAACCACGACTTAAATAAAAATCGATTAAAAATTTTTTTATAAATAAACTGAATATGCCGAAAATTTAAAAGTGATAACACAAACGATTAAAATGAAGAGAGTACGTAGTTTGCGTACATAATAAACATTAAGATGTTTGATAAATTTAGTAGTACAAAAAATGGGAAATTAAATTGTAATAAGAAAGGAGACACAAAAGCAGACAGAAAGGAGAAAGGGATTAAGAGAATGGCAGATTTTTATAGTATTGAAAATATTATTGCTTACAAAAGTATCGCAATATAATGCAATTATTAACTTATTATTTATGATAATAACCGTAACTCCAAAAATAAACGTATAAGTTGAAAGAGCTTAATGCCTTACATAATACATTTGAACTTTTTTATGAAATGTATTAGGCTACAAGGTAACTATTATTACTTATTTCTTTGGTTTTATTAGTTTGATTTTTTTATTATATTTTTGACATATAAACAAAAAGTTAGGTACTTTTTGTTGATTACATAGGGAGATTAACAATCCCAATGAAAATTAATCGATAAATAAAATATAAAATAAAATGTTCAGTGTTTATTCTGCAGCGCGTTTCAAAATACCGTTAATATAGTAATTATGTTCTTAAATTTAATCGACAAAACTGCAGCGGTCCAAACTATATTTTTTTAATAAATAATTTTACATAAATAGTGTGTTTTCTTACTTCAAGGGTACTGACCATTCCGTGCGTGTAATAACGGTAATAACGTACAAATTAAGAGCGGTATTCATATGTTTCCTTTTCCATACGTTTGGGTTTTGGGTTTTTACTGCCACTATGAAATCGCTTGCGACCAGATACTTAAGTCTAGCATAATGTGACGGAAATCACTGAATTTATAGTCCCTCAAATTTTCGTTTTCTCACTTCGTTCAACGATATCTATGACTACAACTTAGTTTACGTAACAGAAGATAATTTCCTAAAACGGACAGGTTATTCATGTTACCTGACGAGAACTATTAAAAGTAATTTATAAGGTTGGACAAACGTGTCATTAAAATGCGCGCTCACTCCATGCAAGAGTGGTATGAACCTTTATGAAACCAGTTTGAATACAAAGTGTGTTCAACATAACTTTTTCAAAGTATTCTACGATTTTTACAGTATAGTGTAGAAAGTTTGTAACATATTTTAAATAATGCGCTTTGTTTTGCTCAAAATAAAGTTTATTTAATTAATATAATTTAACCTCTTTGCCCATTACACGTTCTCAAAATCGACCGGGCGCTCGGAACAGAGGGCTGGAACGAAGTATATATTGCGTATGTGGTGATTAGTCAAATACATATACACTAATTATTCAAATACAGGAGAAGGGGCCATGAATAATATGTAAAATTTGATTGTAATATGAGGAGTTTATCTGTTTTGTTTTTGTTGGGCTTCCCTTTGAAACAGGAATTATGATATTTAACCATAAGATATTGTTTACGTTTTATTTATTAATTACTTATATTCATAAAAATAACTAAGAATTTTACATTTTTGCCTAATTAACGATAATAAACCGCTATATTGTTCATATTGGGTCAATAAAATGCAGATTATTCGACCCGATGGTTAGGTGGGCTTAATTCTGGTCTAATTAGCCAGGGTTGAATGTACAGTCTCGGAGCTGTACGTTAGGTTATAGCAAGGAGTCTGGGTTTTTATTGCCACTCACCAGCATGACAATGCGCGTGGAGTTTTGTGAGAGAGCATGCATTCTAAAAAGTAACATAGAACCACGCGGAACCTTAGAACGTGGTATCTGTAGTCACCGAGACTTGGTTGAGAATGGACCAATTTTTGAGTCATTTAGAGAGTTTGCTAAATGCCTTCTCGAAAAAATGGAAATGCTAAATGATTCATTGAGATGGTACAGACTCTAATCCTGTTGGGTGGAAGAGCTGAGATTATAGATACGGGACATTAATAAGGGACTTTCGATGGTTCAATTTTTTGTATGAGGTGGCTCGTTATGGGTCCCAGGATAACCTGGAAACCGTAACGAGCCACCTCAAAAAACCCTACTACATACAAAAAACATAACCAGCCCTAAGATAACCTGGGTAGAACGGCGGGAATAGTCATATCTCGTCGGTTGACGTGTCTGTGAGGCTTGATTTTCCCAGATTAGTCATGTCAAAAAGCTTTTGAAATAGGTATTTTTTGTGTCCAATGGTTTAGAAAATCGAACGTAGTCCAAATAGATACCCGAGCATTTATTCATACTTCGAAGTACTTGCCTACCGTACTTACCTATAAGCCTTTCATGGATTTTTCGTCTTTCTTAGGTATATTTTACACAAGAATTTATACTGATATTTTTTTTCGTTTCATTTAGTATAAGAAAAAGTTTCATTCTAAGATTTTAACTCAATACTTCAGAGTTCAGACTATAATGCTTTACGGCTATATCAATGCTGTATGTATATAATGCTTTACGGCTTTATGCCCACTGGGAGAAGCTTCAAATTAAAAGTATATTTACTATTTAATTTCTTATATTTTCTAATTTATGGGCTAATCAGGCAACAACTGATGTTTTATACAAATGCTAAGTTTTAAGTTAGAATACAGTTAAGAATACATTTTGCTCGATTATTGAATCATATTTCTAGGAGTGCCCAGAAAATATGATTCAATAATCGAGCAAAATGTATTCTTAAATATTTTTAACGCTAGGGCCAAAAACTAGCTCTCTTTAAGCATACAAATATATCTCATTTATTTTACTTTTAATTCTTTTATTGCTCGAGCCATGACTATTATTTATTATTTTAATATATGTTTCTAACTTTATATTAAATATTTAATTTACCTACTAACTATGTTTACATAAAGCAATATTAATAGCTTTGAAAATCTAAAAAATTGTCCAAATCGGCGGGATCTCTCAAAAGATTTAATATAGAGATAACTGCACTGGACGTAGATTACAAATAACAATAGAAAATACAAGAATAAAATTTCCTAGCTAGGTTTACGTTACAGCAGAATAGTAAATTAGATAAGAAAATGAATGCATAAAATACATCAAAAATTTCAGAAAAGTTTTCTCTACACCGTTGTAATTTAATTTATAAATTCCACAAACGATCAGTATGATTACATGATGTATTTAATTTGAATCTTTTTTAATTTAAAATTTTTTTAAATATTTGTTTTGTCGTCTATATTTTGGTTTACATGTTAATATTTTTTTTTGCGAATTCAAAAATGTGTTAATAACGGTTTTAGGAATATGTCAAAATTGAAATTATAAATATAAAAATACACACTTATTTAGTTATCACATAATGTCAAATCGTTTGAAATTTGAGTCAATGTTCTAGTTACATGAGTTCAATGAGCTATATAAAGAACTAGAAATAAAAAAAAATTAAAAGAATTATTTCAAATTTATTTTAAAGTACACGTATCGTACATTATTTAAAAGGTATTCTAATTGAACTTCACAGATCTGCAGGAAGAAAGAGCATAGTTGAACTACAGCAACTGGTTAATAAATGCCATTTAAAACATTACATCAGACAACTGGAACAAATCGTAGTGAAAATATTGCAAAATAATGTAAATCATGGATATTTGCAGCCACAGAGCAAAATCACTATTTATTTATGCGTACAAACTATTTGTGAAAGTCATCATGACCACACTGGAAACTCATTTAGATAACATTCAGCTTGTAGAGTAGACTGGATTTAAAAGTGGATTCAGCGTTCACAACAATTATATACGGCATTCATTAATTTTGAAAAAGCTATGCTACAGGCAGTACGTCAGATCTACTAAAGGTATATATACCTCACCAACACATATAAAATGCAATAAAGACAGCTGGAAAAACAAACTCGACCAAAATAAAAAGAGGCTTCGGACAGGGAAATACTATATCTCCAAAATTATTCATTCTCGTTTTGGAGGACAATGTTAAAACTTTGAAATGGAACAAATTTGGTATCAGAGTCGCTGACAATTTCTTTCACATACATGTATGTAATGTGAAAGAAAATCCTTTGATGATATTGTGGTATTTGTCGCAAAATCTTGCGATTTCTATAAAATGTTGATCGGTGTGGGTCCTATAAAAATCCAGTAAGTTTAAATTTAACCTCTCGAAGACTTGATTCCCAATAGAGTCGCGGACTTCAATATCACATAGAAGGTAATTGAGAGCGACATGAGCACAGAAATATACCATAACATCTCAAAACATGAACTTACAATCATCAGACACTGCCGCAAATGACATAGCGATGCGAAGGAGGGTTGTGAAATTTCCAAAAACAAAGGAGAATACTATATAGAGTGTATCTCTACGAAAACTTATCGGAAACAACATCACAAGGCAAAAAACTGACAGTGGATAGGTTATCTGACTGTCTGAGGTTTGAAGATAATCGATGAAATTGGGGCTGGTAGAATGGAGCTTCCGAATTGGAAGTCACAGTCCCGGAAGACCACAATAGCTGGCAAATACTGGAGTAATGTAACAATCAGCAAAAGTAGAGGGACAAGTACCATATTGAACCTTGGAGGATTATGTTAATTATTAGATATCAACAAGCTGATTAGTGATTATGATGATGACAGAGCAATACTTGATATTTTTAAAATTGTCCTGTTTTAAAATACTGCACGTCACATGTAGAAGATCGGATTCCTTATAGATTATTCCCTTCTACGTCCGTTTGTCACTGACACTTGAAAGGCGTAGTGACAATGTATACTTTTCTAAAGGCTACCATTCAAAAATAATCATATGACAATTTTATGAGGAGCAAATAAGGAACTGGAATTATTTTTACGTTATGTGGGAAATCAAATATGAGAGAATAATTTATAAAAATTTTAGAACAACTTAGTTTAAAATTTTATTTAATATACTTTTAAATATATTGCTAAAAATATCCATAACTTTTGTCTCAGAATATATTTGAAGGATAAAGTTGGCATAATGATAAAGCGTACGCTATAAGCACAATAGTTAACACTTAAGTGTACTTAAACGAAAGTTAATGAGACGCAAATAAACCACTTATAATTTTTATTATATGGTATATGAATTTAAATATGAAGTCACTAAGATTTCAAAACAACTTTTTTTCCAAAATTTCACGTCAAGTATTTCCAAAGATATTTTGATAAAGGTTCATAAAACAATATTTTCCCTCCTGTCTTTGAAACTGCTAACATAAAAATTATAAAAACAGCAGCGTTACTACAAGTTTATCTAAAAACTATAGTGGTAATTCTAAACTTCATAATTATGGAGATGTTAACAATAGGTTACGCCTGTGGAATATACACTAGGCAGTACATTTATATGGTGAGAAATAATATTTATACTGCAAATATTTTAAGAGTAATACTATATATTCTTATACGGTTATATACATGCACAAGTGCTTATGGAACACCCTTATTGTGAATTATATTCTTATCTAATTGTGGTTTTATTGTTTATGTATACAGTGACATTCTCGTGGTCTAGACATTTTAATATAAGATTTATTAAAATCGTTTGAGGATTTAAAGTTGTCCAATATTATGATTATATATGCATAAACATACCTACTTACCTATAGACTGTTAGTACGATAATTTTCTCGATGGCCGCAAAAGTTTAAAAACTCATTTTTTTAAATATGACAGTGACATTTAACAAATTGTTATGTTTACGGTTCTGCGCTAAGTAGTATTTACTTAAGTTAAAAGGAACTATAAGTTTTATTTAATCTATTGAATATTGTGATTTAAATATTACTTACGGCACATTTCTCACAGTCGTCAGCATTTTTTACATAGGTCACACTGTCAATGAATAGACTGCCACCTGATGGCGCAGATCCAATGAAGTTTATCTGAAAAGAAATGATGGAGGTAATTGAATATTTTAACAATAATATATTTTGTTATTGAAATTTCAAAATTAACTGTTCTTTAACAATACTTCTTCTGGTCACTAAAGGGATATTTTGAATTGAGTTTGTGTTTATTTATTTTAAGTATGTTCTTACGTGGGTATGTAAGTACCTACATGCTAATATAAAACTTGTCTACACATCTATAGAAAACAGCAAAATTTAAGTGTCTTTCTTTGATTCTGAAATAAATGGCTGCTTTCGTGTTGATTGGAATCTTCACAGAATATCTAAACATAAAGATAACTCTTTTATGCCCGTATGTTTGTCAATGATATACTAAGAAACGATCCGCTGTTTAGCAAAGTATTTATATATGTGCATGTAGGATGCAACATAGCACAATCAATATATTTTTCATATTGATATCTTAAAAAGCGTTGTAAAAAATTTCAAAAAACTTCCGTTATTCAGATGACAGGTAGTGGCGGAATGTAGGAGTATATAAAGGTAGATAGGGAACAGAAAGATAATTAAATTAAACTCCAATGGAAATCCGAAGAGCAAGTGCATATTTTAATGTCTTCATTTTAGGTGGTTATAGGTACAGACACAAATGAAACGTATAGTTAAAACCTCAAGCATTGGTTTCAGTAGTCAATCATTTTTTTAGAATATTGACTTTCAAATGAATTATATACTGCAACCAATGTTATTACGTTAACTATAAACGTGATTTGTGCTTTAAAAATGGTCTTTGGAACGATGGGTTCCGATGGTTTACGATGTATTTTTATCTTTTTATAAGGGTTCCATTGGATTTAAAGTCTTTAATTGCGATATTTTAGCACTCAAATACTAACTTTGCAACCTTAGTTAAATAAAAATACACATATCCTGTGATAAATCATCAGTTTCCTGTGACAAACTACAAATTTCCTGTGATAAATTACGATCATCGTTTTGTTATTTGATACGGTAATTATAATAGAAAAAAGGGCGTTGGTCAATAGGGTTGTTAGAGTTTCATACTTTAAAAGCAATAGAATAACGTATACATATAAGATCATTCATGTCTCTCTCACATCGTTCTAGAAACCATCTGATGTACAAATTTAAATATGGCTTAATAACTTACGTATATCTCAACAGTTAATACTCAAATACGTTTATGTAGAAATTTTAGGAGCCATATGATAATCTACTAGATCGTTTTCATTTTTATTTGAAAGAGCTATTAATAAGGACTGCAAAATTATTTGAAAAGTTTATGTAAGGTAATTTTGGAGACATTGCTGAGTATATCCAGAAACAGAACATGTTTTATATTTAATCTTCCTTCATTCAACTGTTAAATTCAAAATTATGAAAAAAACAGTATTACTAGTAATTTACCGGGAAATTATAGCATTGACTTCAAATTTCATAGTTTTGGAGAAATTCGCGATATTTTTAGGAATGTGAAAGATTCACAAAGACAATTGGTTTACATGGTGAAAAAAATTAAAATTTGTGAATAGTTTAACAGAAATACCATATAATCTTAAATATCCTTAAGTATACATGGAATCCTCGTAGTGCAGGCTCTGCTCGTACGTAATATTTATTTATTTTTCACTACTAATTTATGCAAAATAATGTTCCAGCCGGGCACAAAGTTGAACAACTTACACTATAAAACAAATTTGTGAGGAATATAATAAATAACCAAAATTTATTAAGAAAATGCCTATTAGAAAGTGTATATAAAAGTACTCACTAACTGGCCGCTAGTAGAACTTGTTGTCATAGTGAATACATGTGTAGTCCAAGTATTTAGTACGGGTGTCATGGAATGCATAGCCGTTACCCAGCCGGTCACAGAATCAAATAGGCGCATCTGCAAATTTGTCTGTCGACCCGTTGCATAATAGGTGACGCGTATTTCAGATCCTCTCTGTACTATGAAGGGAACGTCTTTGGCTATGCAAGCGAAGTCGATATCTCGTATTCCGATGTAACCGTTTGAAGTCGCCGCCGAAGATGGTTCCAAGACTCCATCGCTGTACGTCTCAAAGTCCCATAGCGGAAAAGAAAACTGGGTACATTCATTGGAAAATTGACTTGATTGAGGATCATTGAAATTTTCGTGTAAACAGCCGTCGCTTTCGGCTAAACAAGCTGGCATTAGAAGTAGCAAAATTTCTATATACTTGTTCATTTTTGTAAACATTATTATCGATATTCACTATTTAAACGTCGTTATGTAATATTGATGCGCTTAAAGACGTGTTCTGTGAGCTATTCTATTTGAGAATAAAATGAGTTTGGTAATCTGAAGTAGGGAATAAATCGATTGCTTATCAATGGTGATAAAAATATTGTACTCATTGGTAACGAAACGTGGCTTTAATATATATATATATATATATATATATATATATATATATATATATATATATATATATATATATAATGTTAATAGTCGTATGAATTACAGTATTTTTTTCATTTATCAGGTCAGTAACACTTTTTGAAATTAAGACGAATCTCAGAAGACAATACTGTATGTTTTTTTATGCGATTAATTTACAAATATTATTTTATAATATATTTTTATGTATGTTATAATATATTATTAATTTATATATGTATGTGTTATAATAGTAAAAAATGTGTTTATTTTTATATTATTGAGAGTAATGAACTTTATCACACCTGCCAAGGGATGTCGTAAGGAAAAATATACCTGTATGCACATATGACAGGGCATAAAAAATGTAATAGAAAAGAATTTATTACAATTTTCAAAACTGAAATGAAATAATTTTTTTTTTCTTTGATTAAAATTGATTAGGATTTTCGGAAAGTGCTGAAAATTCGAACCCGAATTCAATTTTATGTTTAATATGGTAAAGAACATAAGATCATTTCAGAGAAAATGTTTGGGAAAACTAATATCATAAATAATCAATTGATTTCTAAAGTACTGATGTCGTGGGAAATTGCTTGATAAATGCAATATTTTGGTAAGTTGTTTTCCATTCACATTTTATTGTATGACTATTTTCACTTCATTTCGAGAGCAACTTTTAGCATCTGTCTATTAAACTTCATTAAGATCGGTTTAATTGTCGTAAATTAATTTTTACTTTCAAATTTGTAATATGAAGTTGAAGATAGCCGTGAGCTTTGACCTAATATGATTATTTGGCTGATTTAAGTAAAATTGGTTAATTACAAGTTACCAGTTGAAATTGTCAAAATATTTATGTTTCTAAATTAACTCGTGTTTGTTTCTGTAATTACTTTGTCCTCATCTGGTATTTTGAGTAGCATAATTTGACTGTATTTATCGAAATGAATATTCATCAAGTGAACTTTGAGATTTTTATGGTCTCATTTTTAGAGTTTGGTATCTCAAAAGGAAAAACTTAACCCTTATACGAGTAAGATCATGCAAGTGTTCGTTTGCCCATCTGTCATAGCTTTTTATCTCAAAAACTACTCAACGTAGCAACTTGAAATTTGGCATAGCAATAAAGTATATTGAGCCATGTATATCTCAATAACTAATTCTGAAAAATATTTATATAAAAATTTTATAGAGGTGGGGGGATTAGGTACTAGAAATAAAATTTTAAATTCCAAAAAAAAAATGTATATAGTGTAGGATATCCTTTAAAGTGACTAGTGATAATGGTAACAAAATGTTTTTTTTTAATTTTAGGTAGTATAACTTCAGATATACGTTGAATAATACGCATAAGAATTTTTACCTTCCGTTATTATCGAAGCTATTTAACCTAAAATTAAAAATGCAGAGTACTTTTTCAAAAAAAGTATACGCACTACATAATGATGATTTTAGTCGTTATAGTTTTTGAGTTATTCGAGATAAAATATATGTCATCTTCCTTAATTACAGAAGTAATTATTAAATATTTACAGCGTTATGAAATCCAAATTGATGATTCATGATAAATAAATTTCACTTCAAATGGAACCCCCTATGGGTGAGTCTAACTGACACTTAACCGGTTTTTAAAATCCGTTTAGACTTCATCCATTCTTTCGGACTTTAAACTCAATTGCTTCAACATACAGGCAGAATCTCTTTTATCAGATTGACTCTTGATATTGGTAGCGTGAGTTAATCCACTTAATGTGCATTTTGTAAGCAATTAAGCACTTTCCTCATTTCCGAGTTACTTTTTAAAATACATATTAAGGATTTTTTTTAAAAGTAATGTTGAATTTACAAAGTAATGTACAACATTTTTCAGGGTGTACAAAACTTGTGTCAGTCTATTTTACCATATTTTTATAGATTTTGGTTAAATAAGCATAACTGAATAAAACCTTGTTATACTATGTACCTCGAAGTAAAATATTCACGATGAAAAGTTACCACAAACAAAAACTTTGACAATACCATTATAACAAATGGATGTTTAGGTAGACTGACTTTTGATTTGTAATAATCGGATATAAAATTTCTATAGTTTTATAAATTAGTAACAATATCGATGGGTCATCTATATTGTTTTTTATGTCTTGTAAGGGCTAATTTAGATAAATTTATGTTTTGGAAAGCTTGTACATAAACATTTTGTTTGGGGATTTTATGAATATTTTTTCATAATATTCTTGATTTAATATGACGTCTAGACGTATGCAATAAAATATTCTAACGTAGATGAATTTTTGTTTTTATTTTGGATGTAGGTTCATACTTACATATGTCTTTCGATGAAATTTACTTATATAAAATAGAGTGCAGCGTAATAACAGTATTTGTACATGCTACATATATAATACTAGCTATGTCCAACGGTTTCATTCGTATGAAACTCGGAAAAAGAAAAAGTATCTATTTCCAAATATAACCATTATTTAATAATTATCCATATATCTTAAAACTAAACGCGAAATAAAAAAAAAATAATTACAAACATACACCTATAATTTTTTTTAAGTAGTTATGGTAGTTGCTTCCAATTATTACGATAGTATTAGTCTCCCTACTAGGGTTGCTAGATTTTTTAGAAGTGTGCAAGGGGCGGATTGTTAAAAAAGTAAAATAAATATAGAACTTCACAATTGAATAGGGGGCAAGAGAAACGAAGTAAATAAGGTATTTTTTTGAATTAAAAAGTCTTTTTTGCTTTATCTAATGTAATTTAGGTTACAATTATTGTTTATACTTTAAAGCAAACTGCGTTTATTTCGGAGAGTCGAGCAACAGCTCTGTCTTCGACGGTTACATACAGCCTTTGTTTTTTCCTTTTAGAGGAATGCTAGCGGTTCTCTTTATACGAATTTTGGAAATACGGGACGGTTTTTATCCCGGGAAATACGAGAAGTCGGGCGAAGCAACGTACGATTTAGCGGAGATATTAAACTCAAGTTTGCTCGATAGAAGATATTTTTATAAAGTGAAGAGATTAAACCATAAGTATAATTATGGTTTAATTTAGTTTATGTGATCATGCAAAAGAAAGTTGTTAGATTCAAGATCTCGATAAGTAGGTAAGTATGGGCGAATTGCATATTTATGTTTCCTTGTCCAACAATTTTGGTAGTTTATACATATAAAAATTCATGTCCTTGAATTATTTTAGTAAGATTACCTTTTACAAACTCAAGGTCAAAGAAAGTTTTAGGGCTTGACCTTGTTGCATGTTATGGTAAACTATCGTAGCGTTAGCAATTTATATCTTTACAGCTCACTCTGTAGATGATAGAAAATTTATACTACGATACCGCCAAATCCTCTTTGGCCAAGATGTACTTAGGGCTTGGTTCTATACACGATCTCCTAACTTTTTAAGAGTTCAATTATGGTGAGTCTTGGCAATATTTTTACATGAAATATTTCTGATAGGATCTCAGATTATTTTGTAGGTTGCTGTTCGGGTTGATCACTTGCAAACGTTTCGACTTTACCACTTCCACTCGACACGCCGCTGCGTATTCGTTATACCTACAAAATTCGTTTTCGCAATAACAATGATAAAACTCGTGGAGAAATTCTGAGAATTGTCAATGAGTTAATTTCATTATTCGCAGAAATAGTTTACTTAAAGGCACCTTCTACTCTCTCTCTTCTCCTTGCTGTTTTCGCTACTCTGCCTCCATTTTTGTCGAATTTATCGTTAACGGTAACAGTACCGTATAGAAATCAGGATTCAATCTAGGTTTTGCGACTGAAGATGTCAAAGTTTAAAAATATAAAATTAACACTTCGAATCCTGTCTGCAATACTGTATCATTTTGGGGACGTATTTTTACGTGGCAGCATAAATATTTAATTTATAAATTGTAATAATACGAACTTTAAGAGTATATGTATAATTACATTGCTGTTCACATTCTGGCTTCAACGCTTATCGATCAAATGATTGGCTTCAATATTCATCATCATTTTAACTTTTTTTGTACAAAGGCCCCAATTTTTATTGATTTGAAAATTCAGTTACTAAGAGAGAAACAATAAGAAAACGATTGACCCTATCTACTTACGATCGACTTACAATGTAATGAAATCATATAGTATCTTTACAATCTTTAAACGAAATTTCTGTATGCCTATTGTAATCAAATGATTTTACGATAAGGGGGTCGATAAGATTTATATATAACCATAAAAGCTTTATTAAAACTTAAATAAACGTATTATTAGCGATACAATGTTAGCAATTTATTTTAACAAGCTACCCACACCGACTCACGTCGGTTAAAACTTTGTTTTAATCGATTTTTACATAACAATTGTTTAGTGTATTTTTTATATTTCTGTTGCTTATTTTATGCTGTAGTCGAGTACAGAACTATAGGTTTAATTTTGTAATAAAATTGTTTCTTACCCTCTTTGAAACCCTTTAGCACAAATTGTGAAGAGGCAAAACAAAGTACTCGAAAATATATCGTGTAAGGTGAGAGCTGAAAAAGCAACACAAGAATTTCAAAACTGGTTATTTTAAATTTGTGTTAAATCGTTCTAAAGATATTGTCCAAGAAAGCATATTATCTGCTTTATATAAATAGTTAATACTCAAAAAGGTTTACGTGAAAATTTTAGAGAGCACAAATGAAGAATTGGAAAATGTTTTTTTCACGTATCGTGTGAAAGCGTCTTATATGAGTTTTAATATTTTTTTTTATAATTATATGTGAGATAATTACAAAGATATTGCTAGAATTTTCCACATGAAATTATGAAAAAACAGCGAAGAACTCACACGTCTGAACGATAAATTATTTCTTCTTATTAATTCTTTTATATAACGATATAAGAGCAGGATAGGTTTTAATTCGATCTAACCCATAGTGTTTAGTTGAATAAAAAGTAGATACTAATTAAAAATAGCGTTGAAATTAAAATCAAGGAGTTATAAATAAATAGAAATAATTTTAGTTTCCTTACTTTGCAAAAAAGTATAATTTAAAAATTATGATATCATAAAGATTCAGAAGCAAAACATATAATAAATTCGATTTTCGGCTACAAAATATGACAATTTCATGAAAAGAACTTAGAACACTTTTGCTTCATGAATTCCACTTAGGACAAAAGGCGAGCCACACAACACACTATACAACGACAGGTGAAGGTATACTCTCCTGTTGCACAACCAAACATTGGTTCGAAATAGGCAAAGAAGAAAATTTTGATCTGTCCGAGAATTTAGGGAAAGGAATATCTGCACCAAAATGTGATATTAGTCCCAAGGTTATAAGTATATATACGATGGCATACAAACGGAATTATTTACAAAGATCATCTTCCAACTTTTATTATATTACCACCCATATTTATTGTGAGCAGTTGAGTCACCGCTAAACCATCCACAAATGAAAGCAAAGAGTATTATTTACATGACAACTGAATATAGCAGAAGGGATGCGTGGAATAATACTTTCACTTGGATGAACTGTACTTTCTCACGCCACGGTGGTCTCCGGTCCTTCCACCCTCTGACTATCATCCATTTCGTTCGCTATCGAATTATTTATCGGATAACAATTTTAAGACGTAGTCCATTTTAAAGTGGAACTTACCCATATTTTCATTCCAAAGCCTAGTGAATTTTACAAAGTAGGAATTTTATCTCTGTATACACGCTGGCGATAAGTGATAGATAACAATAATGCTTATATAATTGAAGATACAGTTTATTACATGCGTGTAAAAAATAAAACAACTTTGAGAACCGAGATGGTGGGTTTATTACTTGTCAACGTAATATGCATATGTAGTTAGGAGTGGGCGAGAAATGAGAGTTGGGGTGAAATAACCTGCGGTATGGAGTTAATTCAATCTAAACAATAATATGAAAATTTCATCATAAATTTCTTAGATATTTCTAAAAATATATATAATACGTATGTTACGTATTATATATATTTTTCTTAGACTTAAATTATTTATTATTTAAATTATCAAACCTAACAAATAAAACATATTAGGAAGCAGTTTTATAATAATAATTGTAGCCTTCTATATAAACAACTTTTTACTAAAACGTCATTTACTTATAAATAATGTAATTTTCCAAAAAGGCAAAATAAACTAATATTTCGAAAAAGAAACTAGGCTAACTTGTGGTTTTCACTTTATTCTAAGTAAACATTAGGAATGATGGTAAACGGAATGATATAATGACAAAGAAGGTAGATAAAATATTGTTTAGGTTAGATTCACTGGAATTGCCGTTATCACCAGGTGCTCCTGGGTTTTCTGGTACTTCCGGGTCTTCAGGTTGCTCAGGGTTTTCAGGTATCTCAGGTGTTTCAGGTCCTTCTGGATTTTCGGGTTTTTCAGGTGTCTCTGGTATTTCTGGATTTTCAGGTTGCTCAGGGTTCTCTGGTCCTTCAGGTGTTTCTGGTATTTCTGGGTTTTCTGGTAGTTCAGGATTTTCGGGTACCCCAGGTATTTCTGGGTTTTCTGGTAGTTCAGGGTTTTCGGGTACTTCAGGCGTTTCTGGTATTTCTGGGTTTTCTGGTTGTTCAGGGTTCTCAGGGACTTCAGGGGCTTCCGGTTCTTCCGGGTTTTCTGGTTGTTCAGGGTTTTCAGGTATTTCGGGAGCTTCTGGTTCTTCTGGATTTTCTGGTTCTTCAGGATTCTCCGGTAATTCGGGCATTTCAGGTCCTTCAGGATTTTCTGGCTGTTCAGGGACTTCGGGTACTTGTGGCTCTTCTGGGTTACTAGGTTCGGAATCGGGGAAAGCGCATGTCTCGTAGTTGTCACCATTGTCTACGTAGGTCACACTGTCAATTGAAACGCTACCCGTAGTTGTATACGCTATTATGTAAAACTGAAACAAAATGAATATATCAACTATTATTAGGTAATTAATAGTTTTGAATAAAAAAAAAAAGTGATTGAAATAAGATTTTGTGCAAAAAGCAAAATTAAATAAAAACCATAATTTATTAACAATTGGAAAATTATAGGTTCCAAGCAATATTCTAAAAATAATTTTGAAAAAAGTAACTTTTTCTTTTCACACTAAATATAGAAGTCAAATATAATAAAATGTAAAGTTCAAATACGTGTCGAATTATGCCCAAAAATAATCTGACAGCTATTTTTATTAATTTAAAAAAAATATATGATTCCAGAAAGAAATACAAATGAACGTTGACAGTTTTCTTGCGATCTGGAGATTCATATTCTTTTTTTTGGATTTTTTTCACTAACACTTTTGGAAATATTAGATGGAATTTTTAATGTTTTGGAAACTATTTAAACCTTCAAATTTGATAAGTGTGTCTAAAAATTTATATAAGAACAATTTTTTTCTTTTCCAGAGATAATATGAATAAATTTTAAAAGTATTATTATTTATTTAACTTGTTTTGTACCTGTAGACGATTTAATTAGGAGAAATTGTATAAATTATTAGAAAAATATTATTCACAGTACAATGATATATTACAAGTAAAAATACATCACATGCTTTACTCAAATTTTTAAAATACTTTTATATAGCATCGCATAATGTGAAAACATAAGTGACATACGATATGATTATAAGTTACGTAACCCAGTTAGTTCTTAATATAATGATTGTAAATATTTATACAGTATCAGACTCACCCAATACGATCCAGTCGTGGACGAAGTTAGTGTATGGGTCGTCCAAGCATTCAATACAGGTGTCATTCTAAATACATCGGCCTGAATTCCCAGGATATGAATTAGTCGCAATTCCAATCGCGTATCAGCTCCAGTAGCAAAGTAAGTAAAACGAATTTGTGACCTAGACAATACATTCAACGACGCTTTGGCTATACAAGATTCGCTTGTTTGGGTTGTTATGTATCCTTTTGATGCTGATGTCGAAGGTGCAGTGAGGATTCCATCCTCGTATGTCTTGAACTCCCATTTCGGATAGCGAAAAAAGCTGCATTCTCTAGAAAATGAGCTCTCCTCAACGCTATCAAAGTTTTCGTGGTAGCATCCATCGACTTGGCCTCTCGCAGCTTTGATGCTGACAATCAATATAATGATGTAAGCAAACATGTTAAGAGATAAATATTATCGATATTGTTCCAATGGTAAACGTAGTCCAATATGTTACATTTTAATTATAAATTGGATGCGAAACGTGGAACGATTAGATTTTGAATAAGACTTTTACTTTAATACCGAAGTAAATCAATTTCTTATCTATATCGGAATAATAATGATAACTGAAAGCCTTAGTCTTTATACTTTTCCGATGTTCAACTTTATAATTGTTTAGTTTTCTTAGCGTTGTTTAATAATTACTTATTTAGGTCCTTGAGATAACATATTTATCTATTTATGTATTAGCGTATCCATAAGAAATGGTTGAGATATAAGTATAATAATGTTAACTATGGTATCAATATCGAGCAGTTATTAATATCGACGTAATGGGCTCGGATACTAGCCATAGATTGATCGACCACCACTTTAGTTCTAAGCTGGTTGTTATTGTTATGCAAACAATAATCGTTAGAAATATGCATTTTTATTGTTTTTGTCTTTAAAATAAAAATAAATTTAGGCATTTATCATAATATATAATATAATATTTTATTTATACATTTCTTTAACATTTGCATGTGTACGTCACATTCAGATTTTTTAAATACTTAATGTACACAAATTAGTGTAAACATTTATGCACAGAATTATTATAAATATTACATCCAAGTAGCTCACATTTTGTGTAATTTTATTTAAAGTAAATACTTAATTTAGCAGTCTCCGTCGTGTGTTGGGTTAATTACAAGGCATCAGGCCTTTGACGGCGCGGTTCATCGCGGAACCCAGATTCGGTTTCCGGCCGCTCGTCAAGTGGAGCTGGATTGGTTTTCTGGTTGGCATTTAGAGACTGCTCTCGAAGCAATAAGTCCATCATAGGAATCAATTGTATAAATTAAACTTACGTAAATAAAATAAATATATAAATAATTTATTTTTATGTATTGTTATATTTTCACGAGTAACAAAAGCATGCGTAAACATTGAAAAAAAACAGTCGTGTGAAGCTATTTCATATTCCAGTTTTAGTTAGCAATAATTTTATTGATGTTTATTTCAATTTCATAAACCATAGTATAATAATATATTTATATTATAGAATAAATTTTAAAATATATTTATGCTTAATATTTATTTATTTATAAATTAATTACTGTATAAATTTATTACTGTTTAGACTTGCAAAATAACACTTTATAACAATTTCACGAATTATTAATTTTAAGCTTTTGAAAAACTATTTATTGAAATAAGTATATTTTTCTGTTGGGAATTTTGAAAAATGAAAATATTGAGGCTACATTTTATTGTGATAGACAGAAGAGCGGTCTTAAACTTATTTATGTGAACTGAAAGGAAATTTAAATGAAACGTGACATTAATTTTATTAAAGGAGCATATACATTTTATTAGCATGTTTGTAGCCTCATTAATATGATGAAAATACTCTTGAGGTTACTACCTCCAACATGCATATTTACTAATAACTTTGATTCACCCATAATCTCTAGTTTTTTACACAAAATATTATTGAATTATATTGCTATATCAATTTTTATATGATTTTTTCTTTTATATGAATTCTTATATATTAATTTTTCAAGTTTCTAAGAAAGATAGGTTTGTAACATGGTAATGCAGTTATAGGATCTTTTGAGTTTGGATGGGTGAATGGCATGACTATTCTTGCAGCATTCGGTCAGCTGTAAACCTCAATTCTAAACACATATAAATATTATTTTATTTTATGTATCTCAATGCGATTCTTATTCAGTGGTTATTTAAAGTTGGTTAAATATTTCTGTTAAAAAATTTAATTTCTCCATTTTTTATACTTAAGATGAGATAAATGATAGCGAAAAAGTTATGAACTCACGAAGATTAATACTTCATTTATTGAAATCGAAATAAAAATTTATGAACATAAATATATTCATATATACCTACATATAAACATGTATGAGTGCATGTTTATATACCTAAGAGGAGTCAATGGCATTAATATATATATGCATGAATGTGTATTTGTATAAATACACATTCATGCATAAAAGTGAATAATGCCAATAACTTGTGGCATTATTCACTTTTGAGATCACCGTAGTCAATTCTTTATGTTTTTTTATACATACATATACAATTTATCTTTCTCGTTACTTCCAACATGTTGTTATACTATGTTACATATTTATATTTCAAGTCTTTGGTCCATATTTAACTCCTTTGTTGTTTTCTGCTTATGTCAAGACAAGTCGAACAAATCCAAACTTGATTAGTGCACTCAGGACATTACTGGGGAGTTCCCGTTACCAATTTTGTCTCCATCACCAGACCCTGGCCATCATTTATAATTAAAGAACTTGTAGAAAAATGAGATATGCTCAAACTTGATAAATCTATTACTTGCGATTTAAGAGTTCTGTTACCATCTTCTGATTCCATTATCAGACTCTGGAATTCACCTGTAACTAAAGTACTTATAACGACAAAAGAAATGAGGTAAACACAGTGTCAAATTAACCAAAGTTCTTGTACTGTAATTCGATATTCCTTAGGATATTTCCATAGTTAATCATCAGAACCTGAACATATTTTTACGGAACCACATGCGATACACGCCTCGTCAATAAACAAAATAATTAAAATTAAACTTTTTTGTAACTTATTACGAGTTTTTTATACATGAACAGCAATTTACCATACAACCTCTTGAAGCAGCCGTAGAAATTTTCATAATTGTTAATCGTGTTAGAAACAACAGATTAAGGCAGCCTCATGAAATAAAAAGTTTCAAACCTATGTACTATTTTTTTCAAATTATAACGAAAAACTTGGAAAAGTTATGAGAAAGAAAATTTTATAATTTCTAAAGTTTCCAAAACAGCAAGCACTTATAATAAATGTGAAACCCATTTTAAAAAACTCGAGATTTTATTTAAAGTACTGTGTCACCATCTTTCGAATAAAGCAGAATTAATATCCTATCGACATACAATTTTATATCAATTGTAATAATGTTAAGTGTGTTTTATTGTCAATCGCTAACAGATGGCGGCGGGCAATGCTTGAAAAGTACAACACATAGTGGAATACATACACGTTGCTTTATTTTTATATTTTTAACTTCTGAAAATTCACTGTGATAGCAGCCCGTAATGCCTCTATACCATTATTTATCTGCTATATCTTATTTAAACGGAACTCTGACTGCTTTTAAAATTCATTACTCATAACATCCGCTAATTAGACTTTTTTCACTTCGTAAATATATTTACTTGCAATCAGTTCGGTACTTACTAAATTGATTTATATAAAACTCTTTGTGTTTCGTAATGGAAGGTTCTGTGGCAACAACTCTTTATATTGAAGAAAGAGGAAAGTAGATTAGGTTTAAAGTTAAATACTTATAAAAGGTAAGCCACATAAAAAAATCGTACTTAGTTTTGTTTAGACAAAATGGGAGATATCATCGCAATAAATTTTGAAAGCATATATTTTTACTATTTCCATTCACCAACAAATGGAAAAACAAATTAAGAAACCAATGTAGAGTAGCACCAACAGAATTTCACTTTTTTATTTATTAAATGAAACAACATACGTTCTATAGGACTTTTTCACTTTTTTACTTATTAAACGAAAGACAATACATACAATATGTTCTATAGGTCTTTTTTTAATTAATGTTGAACGACTAATATTTTTGTTAAATAAGCAATATCTAGGGTATATCCTCTAATTTAATAAAAAAAGACAGTGAAATTTCTAATGGTGCTAAATTGCACTCATACCAAAATTAAATATTTTCAATCATCTTACCTTCTATTTAGCAGCACCTTTAAATGCAAAGCCGGTTCCATGTCTTACACTCTTTTTTATCGAAATCTATCAAGAACGTATAGAATCCTAAACAATTTATTAGTATGCAATAGGGATTGACACGATGTCCGGGAATAAGTGTGGCACAATGAGAGACGTTATTCGTTAACTAAAAAAATAGTCGTTAAAATAAAATTTAAAAGATCATTTTTTTTCAGAAAATTGCAAACAATATTCATAATCATTTGTCATCCTTTTTGTATACACGGTATTTGCGCACATTATTCAGCGCCGCTCAAGTGAATAACCTGCGAATTTAATAAAAGAAAAAGGAAATAGGAGAAAGAGGTATATGTAATATTTTTTACACTCAATTAGAGAAAAGGGCATGTTTTAAGTCTTATTTCAACGACAATTTATTCCTTTACAGCCTACGAATAGCGTCTTTCTTTATCCGACACTTATTCCCGGGCACCGTGTATATATATATATATATATATATATTAAATTCAAGGTTACGTCTTTAGATGGAAAATATTGGTCCAATAATGGTCTAGTTCAAAAGGTAAAAAAATTGCTGAATATTTGTTCTGTAACTACATTGCCCAAATGATGTATTAATAACGTATATTTGATCCTATATTTTAGTGATAATTAATATTTATTTTTTTTGTTAGGTATATGTAAGTGGGCCATCTAGATTAGATGCAAGATAAAGTCGCAACAAAATTAACGACTTTCAAGGTTCTATTAGAAGATGGCGCTGTATTATTCATATATAATGAAATTAACTTTGAACTTTGTAAAAAAAACTAATTAAGTTTATACTAGAAGACAAATAGATGGCGTTGTATTTTAATATTATTCTTATAATTTTAAATCTATAAATTTTTTTGCACATAAGCGAAAAGTAGATTTCTGAATAACTTAAATGCAAAATATTTGTTTTCTGTACAATGTTTTTCATAATTATTTTTTCTTAACAGATAATCAATATCTATAAAATTCATATTTCCAGCTATCACTTGTCATCAATAATTAATTATTTTAATATATTAGGGATAATAGGAAAACAACCTGTCAAATACGAGTGGAACTCGCACTATGAGGATTCCGTACACATATGGGCATTTATGAACATTTCATGGTATATAATATTCTTATTAAACTATTTACATAATTTTATTTTTTTAAAACGAAAATATACTGCCTATTTATTTCACAGCCGCATATTTAAAAAAATATGTGATGTATTTACAAATTGACGATTTTCGGATTTTTTCCTTTAATTGTGCTGTGAGGCCATGCTTCTTGTTAAATTTCTTGAATCTAGATCAACGACAAGTACCCTATAGGCTGTGATTTATATGTGAGTGTCAAAATATACAGCACAAATGGCCGTATTTTTTGATTGCATTGACTTAGAAGCTTGATTTTATTACGTCTCCAAGGGACCGTAGATCTAAGTATTCGATTTTAATTTCAACTTGATGCCTCCACGTTCCTGAGAAAAAGGGTCTTGGCAGACAGTCAGACAGACGGATGGATAACGAAGTGATCCTATAAGGGTTCCACTTTTTCTTTTTGGGGTACAGAACCCTAAAAATCAACAAGAGGGGAAAACCAATCTTGAATACGAAAACAGGAGTAAAAGTGATTATTCTACTGAAAAATTAACTTTTTTTTAATAGAAACTAATTCCCCTTCACTCAGAAGCAGTTCCCGCTTGTGTGGAAGTTTAGGATTATTTCATATAATAATATGATTATTTACTTCCCAGGTATCTTAAGTTTCCATTTTTCGATTCCATTTCCAAGTTTTCATTTTTACTTAAAAAATTAAAATCTACTTTCTCATACAGAGTAGGAACAAATTTGATCTTTTTGTATAGAATTACATTGTCATTTGGTAATTAAATAATTTCAAAAATAGATACTCGTGAACATCTAATAAATATTTCTAAAAAGGTGTAGCACAAATATATTACAAATAGAAATAAATACATACAATTTCTAAATTATATTCACTGCCATAGGTTCTCCCAGTGTTGACTGAAGTGGTACATCAATTACAAGTGGTTTATGGTTACTAAAACAGGATATAAATAATTTTGACTGAGGGCGTCAAGGTATCGTGTAAATACAGAATCAGCGGTGGGGGTGTTAAATTCACATGTTTTTGAAGAAATTTTTATAAGTGGACCAGCATTTACTCGGGAAAAATTGACGTTGTCCGTCTCCAGTAGAAGCATTGGTAACTTATTTTCTCCTCTGCTAAGATATTTTCCTCTGACTGTTGTGTATGACTATACTGATCGTTTTAAAAAATCGTCTTCTCCATTTTGCATTCCGCGACATGAAACTTTCAAATATTTAAATAATTAAATTTAATTAGACAGATGAATGGTTCACGATTTTATTTTTCTGCTGACTTTCCATCGAAAGCCAATCACTTGCCAGACCGTTTTTTATCGCGCTTCAACTTTGTTATTTTCACATACAAATAGTAAAATGTATCAACATTTTACTATTTGTATGTATCTCATTTTATAATTAAATATAAAATTGAATTTAATAATATTAAAAATATAAATGAATACTCAATACTAAATTTAATATAAATACGTATATATAATTAATTGAAATAAAGTTTAATTAATAATGAAAAGAAACGAAAAAACCGAAAATCTATTTTAATTTATTAATTTAGGTACTTAATAAATCATAATTTATAATGCAAATAAATACATAACGAATTCCAAACGATCTGGTAAATAATTGACTTAAAATAGAAAGCCAGCAGAAAAATAAGATGGTGGACTACTTCTCTTAAAATAAATTATGTAAATATATATCTAGTGAGCAACTTCAGGGTGTCGAATTTTCGTTGCATCCTCCCCACTTCATCCTGTATTTTTAAATTTCACTCTCATTATTTTTTTATAACGCGCCTAAAGAAGTATAACTTGAATAATATAAATAAACAACATGTCTTGCGGCTATAATTCCAAACCCAATATACTTTCCATGTCTGTAAATATTGGTGTATAAATATGCCTACACTTTTATGCCCTAATTTTGGTTCTTTAGTCGTAGATATTTGATAATTCTGAAGATAGAAAATAAGTACAAGCTATGATGATCGCATACACATCAATGTCTTCATGCGAAAATACCCGCTTGCATTTTCCATTTTGATTCCGCGTATATTGATCCAGAATAATTATGTTTTGGGTGTGGCTCTTAATTTTCTTAAATCTTTACCAGTTTTGTTCAATTGCTGACCTACAAAATGTGTATTTGAAGTAATCACGTCTTTATTTTTCAATTTACAAAGGGTGATATCCTAGATTATCAAGCTTGATATATGGGGTTTATGTCGGACATTTACTTTGCATAAAAATATTGATTAATTACTACATTGCTGTTATAATGCATTCCAATGATTACCAACGAATTCTAATTATGCTAGTTAGAATTCGATGGTATGCGGTTGCACGTGTTGATGGCTATTAAGTGCTTAGAATGTTACAGATTTCCGTTATTGCTAGTGCTTGATGATTGGTGTCGTATAACACTAGTTAAAAATGTTACAAAAATAAGATAAGGCAACATGCCCTAGGCAAAGAAGTAACCTTGTCTTGGCTATAAGCTTAAGTGATAATTTTTTAGTGGTAACACAAATTTATTTAATAAAAATCTTTATTCAGTGTATTAAAGTATTTGTTCACTGAAGACAGTATTCAATTAAGATATTTCAATTAATTTTTGCGATATTTCTGAGTTTGACAGCAAGGATTATATTATTACCCGTAGTTGTCAATGATTACATTTATTTATAGGGTATACAGTAAAAAACAGGTAACTAAACAAAACTATTTATTTTAACGTTTGACTAGAATTGGTTCACCTGCTTTTTTTGGGTGGTAATTCGAATTTGACTTAAATGTTATAAATAACATTTGGAATCTTTTTTTTTCTTTTTTTTGTTTGTTGTATACGTCATTTTATTATATCTAAGTTTGTCTCATTACTCTCTGTGTCAGGGTAACGAAGAACATATGTTCACTCTCTTGATGTTAAAATGTATTATTTTTATTTCACAAAATTAATAAAAGATAATTTCCACAGTTATTCAGTGTATTTTACTGGAAATATAGGAGTTGTAAACGATGGAATGACGCGAGATTCATAATTTTACTTTGTCGAAGTAAAATAAAAGAAAAAAAGAAAGAAAGGAACTTCGAAAAAAAAAGAGTTTGAAAGGAACTTCGCAAAAAAATGAACGTAGAAAATAATTTCCAGTAGACAAGACGGGATAAGAGAAACATTTCGCCTTAGAGCAAAATCGCAAGACTTAGAAACATATTTTTTATCATTATAAACATTACTTCAATAAATTGGTTCCGCTCGTGTATCTCTCATTCTTTATTTATATTTTGAAAGCATTGTTTTTTGAAGTCCATTAGCGGGCCGCGGAGCAAACTTCTTTTTGCAAAACTTCGCGTATTACCCTTTGTATCGGCGTGCGCGATAACGTGCCGTATTAACTTTTAAGATCTGATCCGAATGTTATTTATTCACGATCTGAAAACTTTGTTTATTTGCGCTTTTGTTGTTCTATTTTATTTGTTTGAGGTTTGGACGATGCTTTTACTATAATTTTGTCTTATTTTTGTTATTGAAATCTATGTAATGCTTATCTGTGCTATAGCTTGGATTACGCAGAATTGCCTTACATATTTCTTAGATTACAAATATATCATACTGTATACATAACACAAAAATGTTATATTCCGAAATTTCATAAGAAAACCATGTTCCATAGAAAGGAAACACAATTATTTCATAAATATCATAAGCAGAAGTTTGATAAGGGTGACACGAGAAGGTATTAAACAGTTTTAAACGTTATATTCGTTTATAGTGCTGTTTTGCCTTCAGTTTTGTCTTTAGTTTTTAACGGGTAGCGTTGGGAAAGTAATATTCGTTTTTCTTTATTATGTAAATAGTTAACAAATTTCTTTCTTTCTTTTAGTATTAATAGCAAGTAAGTATATGCGTGGATTTTATTAAGTAGATCGTGCAGATGTTCATATTCTAACCTGATCTGCTTACGAAAGTTTATGTGTTGTATTTTTTTATCGTCGTAAATCTGTACTGGCACTAGATTCTGAAGAGATCTACTTCTCAGCTGATACTGAATTGAAAGTTTATATTTTTTACTGATTTCAAACAAGTTTGGAATTTACAGTCTGGTGATAGATACATTTAAATTTACCAGTTGAATGTTATATTAAAATTATTGTGATGCAGAAAATATTTTTTTCCGATTGAGAAACGCTAACTTACGTTCAAGGTATTGGTTAAGTAGAGTTAAACTGGCCTAAAATGAGGACGTATAGCATTTTAGTTATGCTGATTTTAGTTTTCACCATTTTCCGTTATGAACTTCATGGGTACAACGCGTTGTTACGTCCAACTTTATACTATTGCACTTAGTAACATTGCCAAAGAGTAAAAAAATGAACTGCGAGATTGACAAAAAATGATACGTTAGAGAAACAAGTTTTGAATCTCTAAATCGTTGACCAGCCACATCATTATTTTCCTTTAGTACCTATACTAAACCAAATAGTGGATAGAATTTTGTTATTCCAATTAATGGCTATGTTTTCCTTTATGAACAAAAACAGTTAAGGACTGGAAATAGGCCTGTGTTATGAGATAGTTATATTGAAATTATGATTCGATGAATTATAAATGCTCTGTGTTTTTTGTTATATTCACATTGATATTTTGACACTAATTTGTTTGTTATCACGGGACTTTGTTGGATTAAATCAATAATTGTTTAATCTTCCCATTCCAATTTCCATTATTTTGTTTTTATAATCTTTAGAAGGTATCTGTTTGGTAAAACGTGATAAATATTGTTGAATTTTGTATCGTGCACTCGTAATTTTTTTACTAATATTGAGTAAAGGTTTATCAATATGAAATGTATACATTTTATGTGTCGTCATTCATAAATTTAGCATAAATATAACAATTTGAAAGTAATTTTCTTTATATATCAAATAATATTCTTTTTATAAATTTAAAGAGCAAATAAAAAAACTCTATATCTTTGTCAAAATATTCAGTATAATTTCTCATGAAACACATTTATCCTCGTATATTATTTGAAAAGAAAAAATTAAAGTTTTTGTCGCTTTCCATTGACGTGAAAGAATTGATAACCTATTAAGTACGAATGAAACTCGCGCTACGATCGTTTGATATATGCTTGAATACATACAGAAGAATAAACATTGAAGTATGCATAGTTTTCTTACTAAATTATACAGATATTATTATTTATTATATAAATGCATTGCATAGTAAATTTTTAATAAGCGTACGTTGAGTACACAATGTACGTTGTTAATATGGCTTTTTCGGGTTTTTGCCATACTGATTAAAATATTAGTGAAGGGGGGAAGAGCACTAAACTCTTTGAGGAATCACATCTTGTGAAGGTGATGTCACGACATACAATTTTATTAAATATTTTCGATACCATTTTAAAAGTTCGCTCCAAAGATGCCCAATTCGACGGGATCCTAGAGGAAAAATTTCTTCCCGACGTTCGATGCCATCCAAGTTCGGTTTCGACATAGGTTAAATAATAATTAGAAAAATATATTTACTTTATAGCGATGTATTCATTCTTAATTCAACTAACTTTTCCTTTAAAATTTAATCACAATACGTCTTAAATTAATACAGTAATGTGTGTTGTGACATATGGAAAAGAGGTGACAAAATGTTAAGGGTTGATTTGGCATTCAGTTATGGCATTCTAAAAGTCGATCTGTGTATCTACTGTATCTTAAAATCACAATCTACCGAAGTAAAATTGTAGGTAGTCCAATTATCGTAGGTCAAAGTTACGTCAATAACAATGACTATAGCCTCATCCTCAATTGAGTTAATAAAGTAATCAATAAATCTGCTGTACAAGGTATGTAATAAATTGTTGTGAATCGTTGACGGCTTTCAGCGGGAAATCGCTCGCCAGGACTGCACACACTCAATTCTCTATGTAGCTGTTGAACACTTATGTAGCTATTCGAGATGAATTTCGACAGCGGTACATTGACAGTCTCATCATATGCACTAGACACTTTACTCGATCTTTAAAACTTTCATAGAAACAACCGTAACTTTGTTTGAAATATGTGGATACACCGTGTAATAAAGTTAATAAATAAACAATATTTTGCACTAAGATATCGTAGTAATGGGAGTCCCGCAAAAATTGTTTGGAGATTAATTTTATAATGAACGAGTAAAGTGTCGTATGCGACTGGTTCTGATAAACTTAAAAATTAATTGTTTATCAGTTAATTTCCGATAAGTGTATATGTGAAAACAATTTATCTTTCCAATATATATTTTGACATTTGTGTAGGAGCGTTCAAATACGCTATGGTATCATAATCTCAGGTAAAAATAAAATTAAATGTTTGAAGGTTTGTGTTTAATTACATTTTTGACACAGATGGCGTTACGCAATATAACCGATAGTGACATTACCGGTCGACCAGAATCTGTGATGACAGAAATATAACCGATAGTGACATTACTGGTCGACCAGAATCTGTGAGAAAAAGGTGGTGCCACTAACATAAAAACATAATTATATTTTTTACATGTCTTAACATTACCACTTAACAAAATAAATATGTAACATTACAATAATTTAATGACACTCAATATTTCTAATAATTTTTTTTGCTTATTTGAATTCGAACAAAAATCTGCTGGTATTTCTGCAATACACCTTTTCTTAGTAAAAATTGCAGCGTACATTAATATACTTAAACCTTTCTTGAAACGCGGTATACAATTTGTCAGCGATCTCAAATTGCAAACTTCTTAAGTATTTGGCTTTGTGTTTCCCACAATTCAGCGCTAGTATTAAATAAGGCTTATATTTCTTTCTAGTTTCCTATGAAAATGTTCATTAGATAATTTAAATAACCAGTATCCGACCTTCTAACTATTGTGCTACTAGTCCAGCCTGCATCTGAAAAACTGCCATGAACATCATATTGTCAATTAATCGTCAATATGAAATTTTTTTAACAATAATCTCACTTTTACGTCTATTTAATTTTCATTCGATGAAAATTATATATTGGTTTACATTTTATTACATTAAGTTTCTGTAATGGTTCATCAATATAATTTTCCTGATCTAGAGCTAATACATCTTTATTTTTATAAACGCTACCTTCCCTTCCTTAACATTGTTTTGCACAGCCTAGATCTGTAATTTTAAACATTGTTGACAAAATTCCTTTTAACATGTTAGTTTTACATTTACTGTTTGAACAAAATGAAGAAATCATCAAAATACAATGCAACTACAGTTTTGATAGTGCCCCTTATTTTAGTGAATAAATATAGTTCTAATTGAGACTTTGTATAACCTAATGATTAAAAAGATCATCGATTCTTTCATACTTTGGTCCTGATGATATGTTTCAGTTCATACATTGCACGATTCAATTTAAACACCTTATTAGCATCATCACATGTTTGTTCCACTGGTATTTTTAAATATACAGTTTTATCCTAGAAACAATAAAGAAAACATCTAGATGACTTTTTAAATAAATTCAACTAAACTGCTAAAGCGAAAAATAATCTTAGTGATGGATTTCTTAGAATTGGTGAAAATGGGTCAAAATCAATGCCTGGCTTTTGAGATCCTTTGGTGCTATCCTGACTCTGTAACAAACTCGGTTGTCGCTATCAAGTTTCGTTTTAAACACTCATTTACTCTGAATCATGATTCAATCACAAGGCACATCAACTGTTTAAATGCACCATTTTCTTCTAAAGATATGATTCCATCTTGTATAGCTCGCTTCCATTGCAAACTCTTTGCATCATGTAATGTTTCATTAAGCGTTACTTGACTATAATCACCGTCTTATTTACTTGTCACATATACACACTACTGACACCCTGTTACCTGGGTTCTTTCGTATATGTGGTGATGATGGTTCAATAGGTTTATCTTCTTTCAGATTATGACCTGCATGATAATAATTTATCGTGTTTCACGAGGACATCTTCCGCAATATCTAATTTTTTCCCGTCATATGTTTCTCCCATTGCTGCCATAGTTCTTTGAGGTAAGAAACTATGTTAAATTTTTATAAAATAATTAGTTGCCTCATTGATATTTATTAGGAAGACGTCTCTCTTAATTCTTTTCTCGATTACTATATTTTTTCTGTAGATAATTATTGAATTATTCACTGATTTATATAAACCACAACTATTTATATTGTTGGAATAGGCAAATAGGATACATTGGGTAATTTTTTTTCCCATTTCTACTACTTTTCTTTCAGTGTGAGGACCATAATCTTACCATTATCCAATTATAGATGACATCCTTTTTTCAGCCCACAATGGAGTCCTGCTATTCTATCCTAAAGTTACTCGTTTCTCATACATACTACTTCTGCTCCATTGTTTTAGATTTTTGTCTTTTGAGCCTTTTTTTAGCCCATTTTGCTTAGGAGAATAGGGATTGTTTTTTGATAGATACAATCCCTGCATCCTGTATACACCCCATATATTCTATATAGTATAAATAAAAAATTCATATATGAGAAAATTTTAAAAAATGACTATAAAAAGATAATTTTTAGATATTTCTTTGTTTCTTTATACACTCAATACATAAAATTACTAAACCGATTTGGGTGGAAATTTTTTTGTTATATTTCGTGGAGAATGTTTTTGGGATTTTGGTCTCTCGGTCAGCCAATCAATGTGACTTATCATCAGTTAAAAATTGCTGAGATATTTTTGAGGAAGTTGTCACTGTTGTGTTGTAAAAGTTTAGAAGAGAAACTGAAATATTCTGATACGATACCTGTAAAAAGAAATAAAAAAAACTAGTGGGTCTATTTAATATTAGAATAAGTTTAACAGTAGACTATATATAAATCTTAATGTCACTAACAACCAGTTAAATAAAGTCCATGCAAACAAAGTCGCGATAAAAAGCTAAACAATTATATAAACAATTCACAGGTAAGAAAATGCACGTAGAACATTAATACGGGGACTTTTAATCACTACTTTCAGGAATTTTAAGTAACTATCCTGATCTAAAAATCAGTATATTATAGAGATTGGGGTTGTTATAACGATGCACAATATTTCCATAAAAAACTTCTTTTTTCACTAATTTTTTGTTATTTATAGAACTGCCGCAAATGTGATATTATTAAGCCTCTTAATATTTGGCAAGCAATTTTAATAAAATAATGAAGAAAACGATGGAAGAGAAAACGAATATACTCATAGGTTTGCAAGTTTTTGGCAAAAATTTAAAAAAATAAATTGTAAGAACCTTGACGCAAAACAAGGAAAATATATTCGTCAAAATAGCGAGGCGACAATAATGATCGATAGCATAATTTGAATTGTTTGCAAATATTAATCTAGCTCCCGATGCAAGTTTCGGGATTACAAAAATGTAAACATGTTCCCGAAACGTCCTATAAATTAAACGGAATGCCAATATTTCGGTATCAGATATACAATTTTCAACCTTCTAACATGTAACATACTATCCACTTGATAATATTATCGGCAAATAAATATTGATTACAAGTCTTATTTATTTTATTTTTTATAAGCAGTAAAAATGTTTGTATTAATTAAAAAATTAAATTTCATGGGGAATTTAGAATGTATTTGCGGGATATTTGGTAAATCGTATAGTATAATCAACCTTAATAGTGAGCCATTTAAATAATTGCATTATACTTTGCTTTATACTCGACGAACCAGGCGACACGTCGTAGTAAATAGCCTTTTGCTGAGAATGGGCGTCACCTCAGTAGCGACCATTTATATCGACCCTTCTCGTGGGAACCATCATGAATGATCAACACAATAAAAATACAACACAACAAACAGAAACCACAAATAATAAAGTCATTCCTACAAAGGTGTTAACTCAGCAGATACTTCACAAAGGAATGTTTGAAAGCAAACCTAGATCAAACTCAATTAGTGAAATGCCAATCTCCAGACTCCAACAACTTGAAGATAATATCACTTCTCAACAACCTGAAAATATGACATTGGAAATGACTTCAAATCACCTTGGAAACGAATCACAGGTTGAAGCCTCCAACACAAATCCCCCAACAATGGAACAGAAAAGTCAGACTCCAATATACATCACCGATAACACACCTTGTCCAACCGAATGGCAAAGAGTTCCAACAGGTAGAGGCAACAAGCGAAAGAAGTTTTCACAGACGCCATCTCCCGAAACAGTCAAAACTACCAACAGATTTAGTGGTCTACAGATTGACCTGACAGAAGATGAACCCAAATCTAAAGAAAAACGGCTATACAAACCTCCACCTATTATCTTGTATGGTATTGAAAATGTCAATAAATTAACTGAATTAATTTGTACTGTTGCTGATAAAGATAACTTTCTCTTAAAACCATAAATAAAAACCAACTCAGAATCAATTCCCTAGACATACAAGCATATCAAAAAATTATAACCATTGTGCGAGAGAATGGACTTATAGGCCACACATTCAATAGAAAGGACCAACGCTGCTGCCGTCTAGTAATAAAGAAACTTCACCACTCGACCCCGCACAGCGCCATCTTAGAAGAAATCGAAAAAACTGGTAATAAAGTACAGGGAGACATTATTAACGTAAAGTATGGCCGAGAAAAAATACCGACGTCAACATTTTTCGTTAATCTGGTAGCTGGCCCACACAACAGTGCTGCTAAATCAATAAAATTTATTAGCAACCAAATTATTATAATTGAAGAGCCCCACAAAAGAAACACAATTCCACAATGTCAAAGGTGCCAACAATATGGGCATTCTAAAAATTACTGCATGCGGCCATATCGCTGCGTTAAGTGTGCACAAGATCACAAAACGTCTGATTGTCCTAAAAAGGACAGAAACACCCCGCCACATGTGCATTATGTGAAGGCGCGCACCCTGCTAACTATAAAGGGTGCGAGGTGTACAAAGAAATACTTACTAGAAAAACAAATAAGCAAAAGCTAATAAGGGTTTCTACACATCACTACACCATACAAAATAAACCAACTAGTGTAGGTCAAGCAAACACCACAGAACCTCGCCCACAACATAACCTCATGCTTGAAAAATCAAGACACATATACAAAATGCCCATAGAAACTAAAACCTATGCAGATGCCTTAAAATCACCAACCACAGAATATAACAATAACTTAGAAATTCTACTCACACAACAAGCTGTAAAACTAGAGAAACTATTAGAACAAATGTCAACAATGATGAATCTTCTCACAACAGTAATCAACAAACTCGTGCACTAAAATGGCCAATCTGAAAGTAGCAACCTGGAACACAAATGGTTTGATCAACCACAAATATGACATACAAACATTATTGGAGCATGGAAATATTGACGTACTTCTGGTATCTGAGGCACACTTAACACCAAACCAGAACATATTGTTAAGAAATTACAGCATATATTCGACATCACACCCAGACGGAACTGCTCATGCGGGTGCAGCTGTAATTATCAAAAAACACATCAAGCATGAGATATTGCATGAATACAAAACAGAGCCAATACAAGCAACTACAGTAATGGTACATGATAAACAAGGATCTCTAACATTATCGGCTGTATACTGCCCACCAAAGCACACTATAAAGGAAGAAGCATTTACAAATTACTTTAAAACCCTTGGGCATAGGTTCATATGTGGCGGCGACTGGAACGCTAAAAACGTTTTCTGGGGATCAAGACTGACTTTACCTAGAGGTCGAGAAATGAAGAAAAGTATTGACAAAAACAAACTGCGTGTTCTAAGTACAGGTGAACCGTCCTACTGGCCTACAGACAGAAACAGAAAACCAGATCTTCTGGATTTCTTTGTATATAAAGGACTGTCAAATAATTACTTGAGCGTAGAGACTAGTATAGACAGCAGTTCAGACCACACACCAGTAATAGCCACAATAAGTACCACCATAATTGTAAGACCAGTAAAAGAGCGACTTTACACCAAAAAAACCGATTGGGATGC
The DNA here is from genome assembly GCA_039881145.1 of Druceiella hillmani. NCBI lineage: Eukaryota > Metazoa > Arthropoda > Insecta > Lepidoptera > Hepialidae > Druceiella > Druceiella hillmani. The sequence goes on along the minus strand of JAYKKI010000028.1, from coordinate 13,825,123 downwards.
TTTCAGAGACTACATAAACGAAAACCTGAACCTAAAAGTGGCACTTAAAACAAAGGATGACATCGAAAAACAGGCAACAACCTTAACAAACCTAATACAAACAGCTGTCTGGTACTGTACACCGGTTACCACGTTAAATCATGGTAGTAAGAATATACCTAGGGATATAAAAATCAAGATCCTGGAGAAGAGACGACTCAGAAGAGTGTGGCACTGCAGTCGACACTCCGAAGACAAAAGGGCGTTTAATAAAGCAGCTGCGGATTTAAAACAATACCTTAAAGACATCGAAGAGGAAACCCTACAGGATAAATTGGCAAACCTAAATCCTCAAGCTAAAAATGAATATTCATTGTGGAACACGGTAAAAAGTAGTAGAGTGGCGCCTCAGATTGCAAAACATCCTATCAGGAGGAACGACAATACTTGGACACGATCGGACAAAGAACGGGCTGAAGTATTTGGAGATTTCTTGTATGAAGTCTTCACTCCAAATAGCGGTGACTTAGAAACCGAACAGGAAATACAAGAATACCTAGAAACTGACCTGCAGCTATGTCTCCCAATGCAAAGCTGCTCGCCTCGCGAAGTCCAAAGGGAAATAAAAGGTCTTGAGTTAAACAAGGCTCCTGGATTTTGCCTGATAACAGCTGAAATTCTACGACAACTACCTAAAAAGGCTTCCATCGCCTTAACACACCTTTTTAACAGTGTTATTAGAACTGGATATGTCCCAATGATATGGAAAATATCAGAAATAATCATGATCCCAAAGCCTGGCAAGCTTCCACATCTTGTATCATCTTACAGGCCAATTAGTTTACTGCCGGTTTTGTCGAAACTTTTTGAGAGGATCATCTTGCGAAGACTGATACGAATACTTAACGAAAACGATCTCATCCCGCAACAGTTTGGTTTTCGTATTGGCCATTCAACCATAGAACAGGTTCACCGAGTTGTCAACAGAATTAGAGAAGCTCTCGAGAAGAAGCAGTACTGCTCAGCCGCCTTTCTTGACGTACAACAAGCATTCGATAAGGTTTGGCACTTGGGTCTGCTTTTCAAAATGAAGAAACACCTTCCTCATAACTTCTACCTGCTCTTGAAATCGTATTTGGAGGATAGAATATTCAGAGTTAAAATCAACGACACATACTCTGCCTTCCACGATGTGAAAGCTGGAGTACCGCAGGGTTCCATTTTGGGCCCCATCTTATATCTGATGTACACAGCAGATATCCCCACAACAGATAATGTCCTATCTGCCACATTCGCTGATGACACCGCTGCACTTTGTAACCATGAAAACCCTAGTGTAGCTTCTTTAGTTCTGCAAAGCCACCTACACAAAGTTAACGATTGGATGGAAAAGTGGCGCATTAGGGCCAGCTCCACCAAATCAGTGCATGTCACTTATACTTTGAAAAAGGGCAATTGTCCCCCAATTAAACTTGGAAACGACATTCTACCACATCAAGAATCAGCAAAGTATTTGGGCATGCATCTTGACAGGAAGCAAACATGGAAAACTCATATCCAGAAGAAACGCGATGAATTGAACATACGACTCAGAAACCTTAACTGGCTAATAGGCAGAAGATCACATGTCACCTTGAAAAATAAAATACTCATTTATAAAACTGTAATCAAGCCGGTGTGGACATACGGAAGTGAGCTGTGGGGTTCAGCACAAAAATCTAACGTGGAAATTTTGCAACGAATGCAGAACAAAGCACTCAGAACAATAACTAATGCACCTCTGTTTATCAAAACGAGTGAATTGCATGAGTACACAGAGATGAACACCATTATGGAAGAAGTGGAACATAAAGCAAAAGCTTACCAGAACCGCTTAAAAGCTCATACAAACACCCTAGCTACAGCATTATGTGAACCATTAAATGACAGAAGGCTCAAAAGGCAACACATTTGGGACTTGATTAGATAATCAGCATCATAATAGAATAAGAGACAATTTCCTTACAGGAGGAATAGATCTCTCCTGCCAATAAACTCCTACAACAGATCTGTTAAGGGCTTATGAAGCCGATCGCATGATGATTGAAAAAAAAAAAAAAAAAAATACTTTGCTTTCATCTTCATACGTTGTACGGTGGCATTTATCATAATTTTCACCGTTATAAAATTTAGTTTCGTGCAACTCTTCTCTTCATTCAATTTCAAGATTTTCTTCACAGTTTGAGATTGTGAAAAATGTCTTAATGTCAAAAATAATAATGATGTTAACATATTGTATTAATTTGTATTACAAGATAATATTAATGTTAATATAAAATAGGACGTTCATAAAATATAACAATAAAACCTTGGGATATTTTATCGCATCCCACGGTTTCATTGTTATTTTTTGTAAATATTATGCTTTATGTTAATAAATAAAAAAAATGTTAATAAATAAATAATATTTTATGTCAATAATTTTACCATTTTACGAAATATGTGGACCTGACATATTGTTACCAGAATGTTTAACTAATAATCAATAAATTAAGGTTTTCATTGAGTTTTATCTATTGTAATTTTTAATATTTCTGTAACGGTTGTATAATTTATTAATTTATGTACTCGTACCTAACATAAGGCTTACGCTCTCGACCTGTTACATAAGTTACATAAAATTTTATTGAGAATAATATCTGTAATATTAATTAAATATTATTTTACTTAATTATTTTATTTACAGAACTGTGACCAGTTATTTTTTGTTTTGTTCATTGTCATGGTCAATAAGTGGCTAAAATTATTGTGTACTAGACACAATAATTTTAGCCACTTATTTGTTTTTACCTGGTACAGACTTGCTTGTACTTGATTGTTAAAAGTTAACCAAAATATGAATTTTAAGTGTGAGAAATTGAGGCACTACGAACATTTGTCTTCTTAGATTTTCACTAAGGCTAATGATGTATCTAAATATGCGTAAAGTTACCATAGTTACATCACATTTTTTATTTCTAAAGGCTTAACTAAAACATTCTCAAGAATTCTCAGATGGAAATGTGAAAATGAAAAGAAAAATTATTTTGTTAAAGTTGAAATCACGTTTCTAAGAAAAAAATGGAATTAAGTAACTATTTACATATTAATTAATTAAAAATATAAAAATTTTATAAAATTAGATTTCAGTCAATCTTTCATTGAACAAAATTTTACAAAATATCTATTTAGTTAGTATATATATATATATATATATATGTATATATACATACATATATATTGTTGAAAAAACAAAAAAATGACATCGTATTTAATGTCGTAACATGTAGAGTAGAATAGATTTTGCAGTAGCAAAGTCAGAATGTGAAATAAGATTTTTGTGTTACTTTTATGAATTTTGTCGTAATCAATAATTAGATTTATTTTGTGACAGTTTCTCTTAAAAATATTCTGAACAATAAACAATGTTTTTACTATTTTGACTAAAAATGACAATAGAGTGATTACATTCTAGTTTTTATTAAAATGTGTAATTTTGTGTCATCAAACATATATCTTTTTATTAATGGTTAAATACAATTTACGCTCGTTTTAATTATAAAAGGTCTCTTAACATGATAAATTCAATTACAAGTATGTTATATTTTAATGTACACACCATATTATCGATGCATATCAATATGACACAGTTTTTCATTTATAATTAAATTAACTTATTATATTTGCTGCCTTTAGAAATAATTCAGCTTCAGAGAAAAAATGGTTTGATTGTTCATGTCTCATATGTTTACATTTTATTTTTTTCAGATTTTAATATTTTATTATCATGTAAATCTTGCAGTAATGCAGTAATATTTCTTTTAATAACTTTATTTTATGTCTAACTTTATATATATAAAATAGCAAAAATATAAAATCATGTCAACCCTGGACGGATGCTACATTCACTTGATGAAATCATTTTTTTCCTCAAAATTATTTTCTCAGTATCAAGTTATTACTTTTTTTTCTAATTCAGGTCGATAATGCGCTCGCGGTATATGTGGAACCATATTTTCTGGATCCTCTACAGGTTCAACGGCCTTTCCAGTTGATCGCTTTCCCAATATGTAGAAAATAGTTCCGATTAAAACGAGTACAATGACCCCTCCAATAACACTTAGGACTATTATCAGCGTTTGCCAGTCGAAACCATTTTCATCACCATTTTCAGTTCTCATTGGGATACTGGTGTCGGGACTGCTTTCCGCTTTCCCTATTTTATCCACGTACGTCACACTGTCAATAATCATGCTGCTATTTTTCGCAACGTCTTCAATGATGGCAAACTGAAAGGAAAATGGAAGACATGTTTAAATATATAACAGAAATAACTTAAACAATTAATATTAACATGCCTGAATTAAAAACAAATTGGGGTATCAAATATAATATGCTATAAGGTGTATATCACCAATTGGCATATTGTCTTGATTTTCATTTTAGCAGTTTGTATTCAGCTAATTATGCTATTTGTTCCAAAATGCTAGACTAAACTTCAAATCACATTTACAGAAACAAAAATGAACTAAGTAACTGGTTACACAATTGTTAAAAAAATGATGTATTTAGATTTTAGGCATTTTCTATCAAAACCTACTTTTTCTGGAGCTAATTATTTATAAAAGCACCAAATATAACAGGCCAATATTAGGTACTTGTAAAAATTTAATTGTAAATAAAAACTGTGTCATATTAATATATATATAATATGAATAAAATTGATATTTAATAAATTCTACTAAAGTCTTATTATTAATATCGTTTGTTATATAACATTGTTAAGTCTGTATTAATCTATTCTGAGAGTATCATTTTTCAATAAGATCTTGTATAGTCAGGACATTTACAGTCAAGTTTGAAAGATTTTTTTGGCGTCGGCTAAATACTTTACTGAAAAATTTTAGTACAAAGAAAAACAGTTAAGGAACATTGTTAGATCAATGATTTTATCGTTATATAACCAGACGGTGACATAAGGACGGCCGGAGAATGAGGTTTGAATTAATTTTAAACAAGATTTATTTATTTATTTAATTATTGGAAGGCTTACAAAATAATTTACAGTCATGTAAATGCATAATCAAAATAACAGAGTATAAACCTAGACTAAAACTTTAATTATGTGTGCAAAAAACGGTTAGTCTTTATGTATATATTTTCAAGGGTTACTTCTATTATTGTACGTATTACAAAAGGTATTGATCAATTATTAAAGTTAGTATTAATTTAGAATTATATTATTTTCTACATACTGAACAAAACATTAATTCTATCGTAGCTGGTTTTAATTTATAACTAATATATTTTGTATTTCCTTTTTAAATGTTAATAATTTCGGTTCAAAATTTTCCAAGGACGGATGTTAACAAACAATATCGTTATGCAATCGGCACATTCGAATGATGGGGTTATAAAAAGAGATATTATTTTTATAAACTTATAGTACGAATAATCTCTGTAATGACGTACGGGATCTGAGTCGAGTATTGAAGTTGAGTAGAGAGAGGAAAGAGGGACAATTAACATGCGAATATATGATTTTATATAAGTATAATAAATCCGCGCTTTTTTCCGTGCAGCTAGTAATGACAAATTAAATCTCTGTACTTAGATTTCATAGGATCTATATACTCTTTTCGAAGATGAAATCTGTAGCAAAGATTTTCAAGAACCACTTTTGTAATTTTTCATTTCTATCACTACGCGATTTGTACTATGGAGGCCAAATAACTGACCCATATTCGAGGATACTTCTTATTATGAACAATATAAATATTTAAAAGTGTGATGGTTTTTAATTTCTTTAGGGAAACGAGAGATGAAATTACATTGATGAATTACATTTATGAACAATTTGATCGTAATGAGAACGGAATGTCAGTTTTTCATCAAAGAAACTCCGAGATTTCTAAAACCGACTTACGTTGTAGGGTCGAGCTGCTCAATATATACTTAAATAAAAATTAATTTTTTAAAGCAGAGAAGGAGAAATTCACATTCATTGTAGACATTCAGAAACATCCTATTAAAGGCATATCCCTCGGCTATTGCAAATAGGTTTTGTTGTAAATTTAGGCAGTCTAACGTCATTGACAGTTGTGTAGATTTTAAGGTTATCTGCATAGAGTAAACAGGGACACGTAAATATTTGTATCAGATCGTTAATGAATATTACAAATAAAAGTGATCCCAAATGCGAGCATTGCGTAACCACAGAGGTGATTGTTATAGATGCAGAAAGATGATCTTTGATACTTATAACAAATTTCCATGAATGCCATAACCTTTAAGTTTCGCACGTAGTATCGAATCAGAAGGTCAGTTAAACTTCATCAAATGCTTTCAAAAAGTCTATAAATGGAGTTTACCTGCTTTCTCTTGGTAATAGCACTACAAAGATAGTTTTTATATACTAATAAATTATTTATTGTTGATCTTTTTGAAACAAAACCGTGTTGACTTGTGCACAGAAATATGGGAATAAAAAGTGTTGTGGAAAACGAATTCAAATAATTTTGCGAAAGCAGATAAGATAGGCTTAAAGTTTTTACATTGGTTTTTGTCACCTGATTTGTAGATTGGAATAATGTGGAAAACTCATAAAATACATAGTGGAAAACTCAAATTGTCACAACATTTTTTATAAAAATAGGCGGAACCACATCGGGCCCGGCGCTTTTATTGTAGTCGAGACCTTAGATTTTTATTTTAATAGATTCCCTTCTAACATGAATATCGGTCAAGGAAATGGAATGAAAGGAAAGATTTGAGGAATCTGGAATCAGCTTATTTTTTAAAAAACTGAGCTGAAGTAATTTGAAAACATTAAAAAACCTGGTTTGTAGTAAGGCAAATGAGTCATAATCGAGGGGGATTACCATATGTCTTATATCGTTATGAAATTTACGCTTTTCCTTCAAACTTCGTATTAAAGCAGATCTAAACCAAAAAGCCAAAAAGGATAGTTATTTGATTTTACACTTTTTATGGGGATATTTTTCTTGATTATTGCATTTAATTTATCATAAAATTAAAAGAATAGAAATATTAATATTCATAAGTTGTTCCCAATCACCAGAACTTAGGTCGTTGCGAACAACTTCGAAGTTAGATTTATTAAACTTGGGTCTCTTGTGATTGTTAGGTTTAATGAAATTAGGTGATTGATCTGAAAATTTAGTATTCATAAGTAGCGTAAAGTAGCATAGTAAGTTCATCTATACGGCTTAACGGAGTAGTAACATATACACTTATATAAGTAAGTGTAGATAAACTAAGATCTAGATATTTATTATTTTTATTGGGTATATTGTTGAATTGTGTAAGGTTGAACAAAGACATTGTGTCCAATAAGAATTTAGATTTAAGATTATGTGCTGGGGAAGGTAACATATAAGTAGAATTGGGACTCTTGGTGCAATATATATTGGGGTATTAAAATCACCGATACAAACAAAGTCGTAATTGTACTTTGCATTTAAAATTCTTCTTTGACACTTAGAACAAAAATATTTTGGCTGTGTTAAGTCAACGTCTAGTGGTAAATAACATAGATAAATAATAAAAGTACTATTGTCAGAAACAGTAACACTAAGCCAAATATCTTCAACTTCACCCTCTCAAGCAGTCAAACGGTTCACTGAGAAATGTTTTTTTCACAACAATTGCTACTCCTTCGCCCTCGTCCTTATTAGTGCTCATTGAATACCGATCCCTTCGAAAAACTATATAATGAAAGTCTAGGAATTCAGCGTCAAATACGCTCTCATAAAAATTGGTTTCACATAAGCAAATAATATCGTGATCACTGTTGAGGATATTTAGATAGAGGTATTTAAGCTTACTTCTGATTCTATTTAAAGTTTGATAATGAACTATCATTATATAATAATAGATAATATTAATCCTAATATAAGTAAAATCATTAACAGAACAAAAACAAGAAAATAAATACATACAACATTATTGTAATTTCTGTAAACAGTCTGTAACTTTCTTTATTTGAATATAATTTGATTCTCCGTCTTTGTGCATATAGATTTTGCCATATTTAACTATACATATTTGAACGGGTACCTTTTAGCCTCTTTTATGATTTCTGAGTAAAGATACTTGTATTCAGGAGTATCGAGAGGAGGAGGAGTGTTCATTGACATAAATTTGCGTCTTATCATCGGTGATGCCAAGATGAGAACTATTAAGCAGTTCTTCAGGGTCACTGGTCTTGGATTTGTTGTAGCGCCTCGTCATTGATAAAATAGAGTCACGAAGCCAAGTAAAAGACAGTGTCACCAGAATATTTGTTGATCTAGTTGATCTTGTATCCAAGCAAGTAAGTATATTTACATTATCAGTACTCACACCTATAGTAGAACATAATTTTTTAAATATCTAGCGCCTCTCAGAGACAGCTTACAATTCTATGTTTTGGCTGTATGAAATGTTTTCGAGTTTTGCGATGTGGTTACTAATGAGTCGGAAATTTGATTGTAGTATATTATTTTTGCCTTCAAGTTTTTTATTTATTTAATTTGTCTCAGACATTCGCAATTCAAGAGCGTTTAGTTCAGCAATGATGAAGTCGGTGGTCGCTGTGAAATTGTTTCCAAGATCTCGAAAAACCGATTTGATTTCAGACTGGATCATTTTTCTGATATTATTTGGAATTGATGTACGGAAGTTTGTCTTCAAGAATAGTTGATACTGAAGTCAGAATTCTTTGGTCGAATAAAATCACTATTTTTTTCATGGTAACAACTTTGCTATCATCACTGAAAGAACTTCTCGATACTTTTATTAATTACTGGTTGTTATTAGTATGAGGAATATCTTTATCAAATGATGTGTTCAAGCTGAGCTCGGCAGAATGTATTTAGTGTTGATGTACGAGTGTACCCTTGTTTAGTCTTGGTTGCCGCGTGTTAATATTTTTACAGCTTGGGCATATCCAGATTGTTAGAAATTTTTGATTGAATGAAACAAATTGCTCTTTTTTAATACTCAAGCATTAACGATGATATTTACCTTAGCAATGATGACACTGCATTGTATCATCAGAAGACTTAATCTTATTTCGGCATTTTGCACAACACTCCATCGTTCAGTTTTTAATAATTTATATAGCAGTGTTAAGCTATTATTGAGTATGTTATTTTTATTATAGGAGTGTGATCGAGTCAGTGTTATAGATATAGCCATCACTTCTAAATTTGACTCCAGCAGAAGTTCTCAAAATATTATAACACTAACACTATATAAATACCCTAACCCTTTTACATGCATATTCATAATAAAATTGTCAATTTATGAGTAATCCAGGTAACACTAACAATGTCGCACAACGTAATACCTTTTATTTAGATTCTGCGATGTCTGCTACATTTTATAGATGCTATGTGTAATAATATTCACCACTCATTTCAGAAAACTGATTTCATATTTACGTAATAATGCAGTTAATAGATTTATTGAAATTTTTAGACTTGTGCATTAATGATGATAAAGTATTATTAAATTATACGTGTTGTTTTTATTATTTAATTTCATTACCATTTCAACAAGAGCGGTTGAAACGTGTTATGCCTTCGTTTGAAATATTTATTTGTTTTTGGTTGTCTTATCATGTAGTTATGAAACTCCCATGTGGCTACTACTTTTTACCTTGTATGAATTTTCCTGATTGCGACACGCTAAGGAGCGTATTGTGTTTCTCAAGATATTTTTTGGATGATATGCGATACTCCAATTTGAACCAATTATTAGAGTCATCTTATCCTTCAGAGTGTCCTCATGTAGGTGACGTCACGCAATATTACATATATTATACCAATTTGGATAGCCCATTAAGACGGTTATCAAATTAAATTATATACTACACACATAAAAACGGAGTTTAATAAAAAATGTCCAAAAACTCATCAAGCAACATTGCTTAAAACTTTGCTTTTGCCTATTCCGTAATGTTTGATTTAAAAAACCTGACTTTGAATTTTAAATGATTTGTTATTATTTCCTAATAAATGCCCAGGTAATTTCCTGGGCATTTATTAGGAAATAATAAAAAAATATTGTTTGTTCCACCAGTGCCTTTATATGCAAATGAGACTTGCTCAAGTACTTAGAAAGACCACTTTAATGTTCTATTAATGTTTCATGAAAATGTTGAATAATAATAACAAACAATTAATAGAAAAAGTGTGTTTGAGTTAACCCTGAAGAGTATCAAAGAAAGAGCTCTAAAGAATATATTTAAAAATACCTACATAAACATGCAGGTAAAATTATTGAATTATGACAGATAACAAAAGTTTGTTTCGAAAACCTATATAAACATGCAGATAAAATTATCGAATTATGACAGATGTCAAAAATTTGTTTCGAATTAACTTTTTAAGCTTCTAAATTATCGTAATCGATTTTTTTTTTTAAATTGGCAATACGTTTTTTATGGACGGGATATAACGTTATAAAAGAAAAAAAAACAAAAATCAGAAAAAAACTTGGACTGATCACGCGAACATTTCTGTTAAAGATTAACGAAGTCAAGTTTTGTTGGCTGACTGTTGAAAATAGCGTTCTGATGGTAGCTTCAAGGAGATTGCGATCTACGATGAAAAGATAGATTATTTCTGAATTATTTGGTTGGGGTTGTCGAGTAAAATTTGAGTGTCGTAATATCCTTCTAGCTGTGATTTAATAAATATATATCAGCCAAGATTACATACTGTTTTATAAGTTTAAAGCTATTGTTTTTTGCTTATATTTCCAAAAGGTAGATTCTTTTCCATGGTATCATTTATCGCCATATTTAATTATGAAAATTTTGCTCGTGGTTTACAATGTGAAATTTCAAAATGTAAGTCTGTTTCGACAATTCACGGTGATCTTAAATTCCACCATATTATATGAATGTGTAATGCTCATTTTTATACAGACTGCTTACTTTGTGTTATGTCCATTTATTTGTTAACTTGGTCAAGTGTAAGTCGACAGGTGTACGTCAGAGTTAATATTCAGAAGTAATGTCCCACCAGATTCCATGAAAGTTTCGAGTATATCGTGACAAAAATATGAAACAATTTTTCGGGTGCATTTAAAAGGTCAGTTTGGCTTTTGCAAGATCTAGGCTGTAATTTTAATTGCTCTTATTTATAATCTGCAAAGCTGGCTGTGACGATCATATTTGTGGTAAACCGTGTTAGTAATCTTTTTGTGAAATGGTAGAATAAGATAATTAGTTAATAAGCTAGAATAAGATAATCGTTATATTAAGGTTTTTTTTTTCATTATGTTGGTTCTATTCCTGAATGTTAGCTGTAATATGGTATTAATAATGTATATGGTAATACATAAAAGAATATGAATAAAACATAATTGTCTACAGTAAGGCACCGAAAAGTTCTCGACAGCTGTGCTCACACACGTTTGTGAGATTATTTAAGTGAAACACTTAATAAAAGCTATTTTTGATATCCTTCTATCTTAAGACTTGTTTTATTTGTTTACGTATAAAAGTCCATAAATATATCTTTTATAGTCTCTAAGATATTGAACTCATGAAAATTGGCAATTTTGACACTGACTGACTTACTCTTCATCAACATTTCTAGATTAGTTCCAGTCAACTTAGAAATTTAAAATTCGTATTTAGCTAGCATTTTGCAAATACATGAAAGAAAAAGTGAGAGATTGGTAAAGGGAGAATAAATTCTTTAACAAGTTGTTAGTGAAGTTAAGTGCAGATTATTATAATAAATGCTGATCTTTCTTGTACGGTATATCCACAAAAAGTTCCACCTTTCCTTGTAAATAAATACGTTTAATTACATTGGTCATTGAAATTCACTATTAGCAACATGTTCTTGAGAAAAAAATAATTTAATATTAATTTGTAAAGACATCTTAAGTGTTTAAAATAACTTTTATATTTTAACTTAGTGGGTTTTTTCCTGTTATAAGTTTTACCTTTTAATGCTTGCGGGGTTTAAATGAAAAAGTTATGTTAAGTATTTAAGTATTTAAAATTTTTCTACTAAAATAACTGGACATATTAAAAAACCTTCAAGTTTAGTTTAATGCTTACCTGGTTTAAATGTAAAAGTTATGTTAAGGATTTAAAAATGTAATAAGTAAACTTTAAAATTACAATTTTATTTTAATTTCACATAAAAAAATTACTTGGAATTTGGCGGCTATTTTAACTTCAATTCTCATTTTCAACAATTACGTTATTGATGAACATATTATTATTTTCAAGAATATTAAAAGTAATAATAATCAAATAATAATAATTTAAAGTAAACAAAAATACAAAATTGTATTGAGGTTTCGTAGTTGTAAAACCTAGGTAAATTGCTTAATTGCTGGTTAAATAGATATTGCTGAGTATCCTTATAATTTGAGGTCACAATGCATTAATACCAAGAAATTATAATGAGTATATCTCACAATATCATTAATTCGGTGACGTTTGCAAATGTGCATTCCGATAGGATTATAGTCATCACCGTTTTTATTGAAAGCGATAACGATAAGATTTTATGGTCGCGTGTGAATTGTCAAATAGGTATATTCAAGTTTACTTCTTTTAAAACGAACATTTCATAAATAAACATTTGTTCATGGAATAGTTTACGAACAACAGTTTCGAATTTATAATTTTTTTTATTCTTTATATATGTTTTTTTGTAAATTTTGAAAAAATATATCATATATTTAATAAACTAATTTCAAAATCGTAATTTTGTACACACCAATAAATGATGCTTTGTTGAATGTTGTCGCTTTTGACTGAATAATATTAAAGCAATTTCGTTATTTCTGCAGTCGAACAGCAAAGTGGTTCATAGAATGTTACAGCGTTTAAACTTAGTACCTTAGTACACACATCGCTACCTATCAATTGGTATGAGAAACTTTTTTTTCTGAAGAATAACTTCAAATATACAACAACTACCTTCTTTGTGTCTGTTCACATTTAATTTTTCTACTAAAATAACTGGAAATATTAAGAAACCTTTAAACTTACGAGTAACTCGTGGCAATAGTTTTGTAAATACATTTTGCCATCCGGCCGCAGATTTCACCAATCTGTAAAGTAAAATAACTAAAATGAAAGAAGTTTTGACTTACTTTAAATTCGCCATGCACCAGGGTAAAACTGTAAGTTGTCCAGTTATCGTAGTCAACCGGGACAGAGACGTTAAAATTCTCACTCACATTCGTTGGATTAGAAAATAAAAATGATAAACTAGTATTGCCCGTCGCAAAATATTTGACAACTACTTTCGAACCATAAAGAGTATTAACAATAAAGTCACTCGCAATGCAGTAGAAGCCTTCTTCGTCAGCGACTATGAGTCCATTGGATACACGTGGTACTGAATTGTCTACCTTTCCATTATAATTTATGGCAGACGTCCATAAGGAGGCAATAATTGAATCATCACACTTAGCATTAATTTCACTCGATTGGAAGTTGTAGAAAATTTCATGGAAATAGCCATTAGTTTTTCCTAACACTAATAATATGGATATATAAATATTATATTTAACTGAACACATTGTGGTAAAAAGTCTATTCAATTCACCTTATCAGTGGAAAGAACAAATACGATATGTTGACTACAGATAATGTAATGTGTGACTGAATCGAGCAATTAATAAGTTTCACATTCGCATATTTTCCTGTGACACTACAAAATATATCATACATTGATTATTGCCGAAACGATAAGAGGGTGATCGAAAAAAAGTTATCTTTGATACAGAGATTATTCTTATGATATTTAAAATATTTGTCCATTGTGTTCCAGGTTTAAAGTTCGCGACATATTATATTTAAATCTTTTAAATAAAATTATCATTTGAATAGAATAAATATAAAAAAGGAAGTAATAATAAAATTTAGAGCGTAATATACTTTTACAATTTTAAAATATTTTTTATTTCACAAGTTACATTTCGTACGTAACATACTTCAGCGACACACAGTTATATTTCGTATGTAACATACTTCAGCGACACACAGTTATATTTCGTATGTAACATACTTCAGCGACACACAGTTATATTTCGTACGTAACATACTTCAGCGATTTTGACAACATTTTTTTATTTTACAATATCTTTACATTTAGAGCATAAAATATTTTTGATTATTTTATAACAAATATAAAAGGGCTAACACAAAATATGTGCTACTTTATATTGAGACAATATTATGTTTTAAGTTACAGAATTTAAAAGTAAACATACTTTTGCGATTTTTGCAATATCTTTTATTTTGTAATATTTTGGTATTTAGAGCATAACATTTCAGAAATTTTTTGTTACTCCTCAAATCTAAATATAAACTTCTTTAAAACATAAAAATCGTGAGAAAATAATTTCATAAAAATCATGAGAAATACACCAAGGATAATCTCAGTCATGTACCCATTTTCATATTCACAATAATATGATCAAACTATGACACATATTGTCACTGCTGAAAAATTTTGCTAAATTGAATTTTTGACATATTTCTTATAATTTTATAAATCATAATTTTAAGGTAAATAGTTTGAAACTGGTTATCAGGAATGATAATAGGATATAATGCATTTATCAACATTTTCAGCTTTAATATTTATGTAAACCAATTCTATGGACAGCTAGGAGGCAATATAATGCCTTGATAGTTCATTTAACATATTGAATATATTCACAATTAAATGAAACTACGTGATGTAGTATTATTTCTACTTTCTTTAATTTCTTTACCACGACCTAGGTTTCGTTATATTACAACATCTTCAGGTGAGATATTAGCAAATATATCTTTGCTAATATCACACTTGAAGATGTTGTAATACAACGAAACCTGGGTGGCGGCAAAGAAATTAAAGAAAGTAGAAATAATACTACATCACGTAGTTTCATTTAATTGTGAATTCATTTAACATTCGATAATAACTAAATCCATTTTAATGAAAATTTAACACTCAAAAAGATGATGCGCAATCAGTCTTGCTAAAACCTATAGATATAGTAGATATGATATGATATGATAGGGTTTGGGAGAGTGTTTAAAAAGATCAGATATGATATGATGATATGATATGATAGCGTTCTGGAGAGTGATTAAAAATTGACATTCTTGAACACGAGTCTTTTTTTGCTTGGTATTCAAATGGCGCATTCTTATTTGTAGAAAAGTGTCGAAGCCTGAGTTTAGCTTTAAATATTTTTAATTTAATCGTAGGAACATTTTATTTATGAGCATATGTCGCCGATGGGTAAAAAGATATTACTTTATTAAATAGTTTACATTAGCATCGTTAGATGCGCTGATGTTGGCTCACTAAAATTTTTTGGTTCTAGGTTAAAAAAAATTCTATTTTTTATATGTGTATACTATGATTAGCTTTTACCATTATTTCATCTGCATGAGAGTCTAAATGGAAGGCAATGATCATTGATTATATGAGTGTCAGACACGGCGCAAGTCTGCCTTGACTAACTTTTATATCCATCCCTGAAACTTGTCAATCTGATCCGTATCGAGTATTATTGTAGACCCAATAGTACTGCGACTGGAGATAAGGAATATCTAGTGGGAAATTGATATTTTTGGGTACATTTATGATATGTTTATGCTCATAAAGTTGTTGCCCTTTTTACAATTTTGAAAAAAAACGACCCGTCATATGTCAAAAAAAGATCTTCCAAATGAAAATATTAATAATATGGATAGAATATTTCAATTTGTACAAAACATATTTATACCGAGAAACTTATAGGTTTCCTCGGTGTAAATACGTTTTTACTAATATGTTTTACAATAACTTTTCTAGGGATATTGATTTCATATTGTTAGGGATATTGATTTGCCATGGGAATAATTCCGAAAGACGGCCAAAAATCGGGTCTTTTAGAGAAATCACTTTGCCTCAATAGGAGAAATAAGACAAAACTAGGTCAACAAGAAAAAAACCGTAATGATGTTTCTTGTAGAGGTAGAAGTAATACAATAAACTTATATTGAGTAAGTAAAATATAAAAATAGACTATATTGTTGAAGTCTAGAAAAATAAGTATTTTTATTTGAAAATTATTTATTGTTAGAAAAATATTGTTATTTTTTTAAATAAAGAAAAATATTAGGTTAACAATTTTGCAGGCACAAATGGATATTTATAAAAGTTACTACTAGCTAGGTAACTGTTAGTCTGGTATAAAAAAGTTGAGATAACTTAAGAAAATTTGTCATTTTAAGAAAACAACTATTGTATTCTCATTATTTTTGTATAGTAACAAAACTCAATATTTAGACTTTATAGTATTGTTAAATTAAATTAAGAATAGCTTCTTTGTGTTATAAAATACATAAAAGCAAGTATTAAAAAAACAATGTTGCCTAGGAAGTGCGTTTATGTTGCAAAAGGACTTTTTATATTTCGATTTACCAATACGTCTTTGTAGTCTCCTTATCACTGCGTACTTTATCTAACATTTGAATGACTCACTCTTTATATCAGTATCCTTGTATACGAGTTACAGCTGTATAAATGTCACTCCTTTGTTTAATGCCTTGTTTATTTGGTCATGTTTATCAGATACTAAGCGATAGACTTTTGAGTGTTAAATTTTATTTATTTGTCTCTGTCGTATCTGTACACAAAAAATCATGAAATAAATAAAAGTTGGTTTTGTGTTGGCATAAATAAATTCGAGACCATTGATAATAATGCCTACGTAAAATATTCCAGAGCAACACACCTGAGTGTAATAATAACAAATTACGTTCTGATCGTGTCCCTTTAGTGTATAAGTAGATCCAGGAGTATTTCTGATATTCGATTTCTTTACCTCAAAAAGGAAAAAAAGAGAATTTTTATAAGATACGCGTCCATCTGTCTGTCCGTTTTTCTTAAAACTAAATTGAAATGCTCATAAGCTAAATTAAAATTAAAACTAAATAATATTTACACAAAAACTTTAAGGAGGACAATTAATTTACTAATCGAAGTTTTTAGTAGCGTACATCATATTTGGGAACAATTAAAAGAAAAAGTTTTGAGGATTTTAAAGCTATTTTTTTTTAAGTTACCTTACAGAAAATATGTCCCCTCCTTTTCAACCTTCAAAACTGCTAAATCCTTAATTATTAAAAAATAGAAGTTTATACTTAATACTAGAAGTTTATTGAATATATTTTGGCGTTAATTTTGTAGAAATTCATTATTCACAATTAAATGAAACTACGTGATGTAGTATTATTTCTACTTTCTTTAATTTCTTTACCACGACCTAGGTTTCGTTGTATTACAACATCTTTGCTAATATCCCACCTGACGATGTTGTAATACAATGAAACCTAGGTCGTGGTAAAGAAATTAAAGAAAGTAGAAATAATACTACATCACGTAGTTTCATTTAATTGTGACTAGAAGTTTATTTAATAATTACAGGAAAACTAAAGTTTCGAATTTAAATTTTGTAGTTTTTGAGATATTCATTATATTTTTACGTCTGTATTGTCTGTACTAGTCAATATATTGATATGGGGAAAAATTCATTAATGTTTATAAATAGTTTATTAGGAAATGTTATATACCCTTAATCGTTTACACATGTTTAAGCGCATACGGAATTGTTTTTGTGTTTTCAGGAAAGTAAAAAAAAAGATTTAAATGTTCAACAATATTTTTACTCTTAGGAGATTAGTTTCGTTCATTGACCAAAATATTTGACTTTGTGAAAACATATAAACACAGTTCAGTCTTTTAATAAAATTCAATTCGCTAAAATGGGATTCCACCACAATATACCTGAGAGTTTAATAAGAAATATTATTTGTTACTTATATGGTTGAATACTTATAACTTTAAGGAAGATGGAGGAGAAGTAATAAATATGTCCCAAAAAAGAAAAAAAATATATGTCATTCTCCTGGTTTATATTTAGATTTTCATGTACAGATACATGCTAATATTTTTCCAAGCAAAGCTTTTGCCTCGTAAAATATCTTTGTCCTAATATTTGCACCTAAGTTGGGAAGTTTTAAATTTAACTTAGTTATATAGAAGATGATGGTAAAAAACAAGAAAATCTATATAAAAGAAGATGGTTAAAAATAAGAAAATCTATACAGAAGAAGATGGTTAAAACTAAGAAAATAAAGCTGAAGTCTTAACTTATTTGCTCATGAAGTTAGAATTATTTTTAAACACGCTTGCGTTCCTTTCTTAGTTGAATACAATGACAAGTAATTCCGGCCACCATCGCGAAGAGGATGCTGAACGTAACACTGAGAGCAAGAGCCAAGGTTCGTGACTCAGGGCCGCCCTCATCCCTAGTTTCCGGTATTATTATTGTTTCTATAGTTACTTCAGGTGGAGGTTCAGATATAGGTTCAAGTGTGATTGTAGGTGTAGTTCCAGTGATTTCTGTGGCTGCTTGTACTGTGGATTCAGTTATTGGTTCAGAAGCTGGAGTGGTGTCCGGTTCAGGAGCGGGTACGCCGTACATGCAGTAGTGGAGATTTTTTCTCTCATCTACGTAAGTGACGCTGTCTATTAAAATAAGGCTGCTTTCATTGTTGACTCCACCAAGGATAACGAACTAAAAAAAAACGGATTGAAAATTTAAAGTTTATTTAAATAATTTATATTTCATGAATATTTTTTATTTTTATTACAAATAATTTGCACTAAAATGTGAATAATTTCATGTAAAATTATGTGTAAGCAAAAATATTTCTTGACGATATTTTAGGTACAAATAATCGTTTCTTGAATCTCAGTCTAGGAATCTTGTCAATATTTCTATCCCAAAGGGAGACCTTTTAAGTCGGCGTGTTCGGTAGAATAGTGGTTTTCTTTGTTATTATGTTGTGGTTTGTTAGTTCGAATTTAAATTAAGATTTTCTTGATTTTCTCGAGTTTAAACTAAGATTTTCTTTCCTTTATAATTTGTGTTTGCTTCAGAATTAGATCTTTCATTTTAATTGTAAAAATATCTGATGTTATTTTAAATAACTAAATAAGATTAGTATTTGTGACACTAGTATGAGAGCTAGAATAGAGATTAAAGACTTAAATGAAATGTATTATTGTTTTATCGATTACATAAATAAGTAGATTCCGCAAATATTTAGTAATTACCGTAATATTTATTTTTAAGATATATGTCGGTAGTTTATATTTGTTTCCTTATAACCCTTAATAAAAGAAATAATTTAAATATTAATTTATTTATAAAAAATTCTGGATTCAGAAAATGAAGAAGTAAATTTATCAATTCGAAAGTAAACAATTAGTAATAATCATTATTAAAAAATATAAAACTATTGTTGATTGGTTATGTAATAAATCCGCCTTTTTAGTTTATCAGTGTGGCGGCGAAACACAATATTTCTACTTCTTTCCTAGATCATGAAGTTTTTCTGTTACATCACGAAAACATGAGAACATGAGCCAGAACTACTCTGGCAGATAACGCGAAATTAATCTGGGTTATGTTGTGACAAGGCTTTTTAATTTTTTTTAAGTTATTGTAGAATTTTACCTTGGATGCGATTTTCTTTCTTGGTACTAGTTTTATTTCCTACAATATGGCTTGGCTGTGTTTTAGGAAATTTTAATTTCATCCATCATTTTCAGAGTTTGCATGTTACTTGGTTGGTTTTTGAAGAGCTCTCTAAGTTATCTTCGTAAAATTTCCATATTTTGTTGGTTATGCGTGTGCCGCAACTTGGTTGCTAGTTGAATATCTACTATTAACCTAACCTATATTTACTTTTAACCTAACTTAAACTTAACCTAACCTAACTTAACCTAACCTCCTTCGAAAAGCTTTTGCGACTTTCCTTCGTTTTGAGTTTAGATGTCAATCTGACAGTATACTGGTAATTAAAGCCATTAGATATTCACAAATAAATTTTAATAAATTTAAATTACGAAGAAAATATATTCTTGATTTAACAGAGCAAACTAAGCAACATATGTGTTATATGTAAGTTATAAAACAATACATGCCAATTACTGGTAGGAAGTAAAGACTAGACAAGGAAATAGAAAAAAACGGTGCATAACAGTCATTGATTTACAGGTTATATAGAAAAAAGCAATTTAAAATTATTTTTAAACACAAACATTGGGTGTATTATGCAATCGTATAGCTGAATTAATCAGTTATTTTAGTGCATAAGGTTTGCAGTGTTTGTGCTTAAAAGTTGTATTAAACTTATTATCCTTCACAACCTGCCGATCAACGTTTATTTGATTGAATCCTTATTCTCGTTATACGAATATTGAATGATTCTATCGTTTTTCATTTATATATAATATTAACGTAATTATTTGAATACAAATCGTTTCCGAGATATCTTGTTTAGCATGAGTAATAATTGTTAAATACAAATAGACAATATTATTTGCAAGTATATTATAGCTACTTGGGCGATTAGAATAAAAAACGACTATTCGAAAGATAAATATTATCGATGCTAGTTTAGATAATAAATACCGCTGCGGACAATTACATACGAAAATGAGTGAATCAGTAAATTAAGGAACAAATAAAAGGAGGAGGATTCAATCTTCTCTTTACAGTTAGAGTAATAGGCTAGTTTATAGGTATCATTCGATTGTAGATCTTAATGACGCGTACGATTGATGAAGCTAATAATTGAATATTGTACAATACAATATCATTCGTAATCAATCATTGCAACTAATCATATTAGTTATACGTGTACGTGAGTACATATTATGGATTCAGATTAAGTGAATAGTTGTCACGGTCACACAGTTATGCTGATCGATCTGTTTCTAATTTTGTAATTGGTTATTGCAATACGTATAACTGAGAGCATAGCAGCATGTAAATAATTTAGCGTGATATCGATGCTGTTCTCGAGACAAGTGTTGCGAGCGGCCTCAGGCTCAATTCAAGAAAATGCTCTGTAGCGAGTTGGGGTCGAGTGCGCTCTTCTTTTGAGTACGAATACACCATTTCACTGAAGTAGTTGATCTAGGTGTTAAAATCGTTTCGCACTGAACTTTTCATGATCATCAGGATTTGTGTTGTGTAACGTCAGGCATTTGCTATGTTTTCTCAATTAATTTATTATATGTGGCTTTATTTTCCTTTTCAGTTTCATACTTAATGGAAAACGTGTATGGCCTAATTCATCAGAAAAAAATCCCAAGGTTCGTACCTGATAACTACCTGTACTGCTTAGTCATAATCTGTTTTGCTATATCTGCATCTGGCACTGAATTATATAGAAATTTCCCACTTTCCCACTGTCTTAATTTCCTACTTTCCCACTTACTCAACCGTTTGATTGCAGTTGTAGAGACTGATATGTTTGCGATGCGTGAGAATAAACTTATTGCAATGTGTTATCGGCATGTGTCGTCATCGTTACTGAAACGTATAGTCATAATAACGGTAATGCTTCCATAACTGTATATAAATAACTAAATATATAAAAGTTAATGAAATGTTAGTCACTATTTTTTATTTACAAGGCAGAGTTCTAGTAAAAACATTTACATCCCAAGAGTATTATTGATTGGAATAAAAATAACATATTCTATCTTCAAGAATATTTGTATGTTAACTTATGAATATAAAAGTATCTCATATCTTAGCATGACCTTTAAGCCGAGTTGCTGTATCAGTCTCGACAATTTCTACTCGTTAGTTATTCCTTTAGTGGATTTCGCGTGATGCACGCACAGACACAATCATGTTTTTATTTAATTATATGTATAAATTAGTAAAATATTCGGTTATGTATGTACATAACTTATAATTATACGACCCTAATTCACTATAATTTTTTTTAAAAGAACAAAACTCGTCGATTACACCTGTTATGATTTTCTACACATTCGTGTTGTAACTCATAAAGGTCATATATTTAGAAAAATAAAGCAAGTTCAAAGGATTCAGGATCATTCTAGTTTGTAGGAAAGCCACAGGTAGATAAATGAACAGCACACCACTTCATTACCCAAAGAATTCGGACTGAAAGTGAAGATCACTTTTTGGATATTAAGTAATTTAAAGAAAAGTCTATAATTATAGAAAAGTATTTCAAAAATGGTTTGAGTTTAGGAATCTATTATGTATTCATATTTACTTAAAGTTTGATAAAGTTGTAAGAGTTGAATTGTTTTTTTACGTCAAAATATATTATTATTAAGCAACCATAACATTCATTAGCTTTTGCTTGCGGCTTTCAAAAAGCGTCTTGCGCCATCTATTAATATATTGTAGAATTAAATTGTTATTGTTAAGTAAAGACTCCAAGTTTTTTCCGCAGTTTTTATGCTATTTCTTGGATTAAGAAGAACTTTTATTTCGAATTAGGAACTATTTCCATACAAAGTTTAATGAACGCGGTGTCCAAGCATTTAATAGACAAATTTTTTGTAATATTAATTTTCCAGCAAACTGCAGCCTGTATGTTACTTTGCTACACGGATTATGTGCATCAACAATTTGAAAGCATTTTAGCAATTTGTTGGTTTATTAGGCAATAAACACAGTTTCACAAAATATTACCGTAAATTAAAAAAAAATACTTTTGCGTAAAATTCATTAAAATCCATTTTGAAATTTTTATAGTTTCCAGTTTTTATAAATAAATTTACGTTACATTTAACAACTTTATACGCACACACACACACACACACGCAAACACACATACACACACACCCATAAACACACACATTTATATAGACAAATATAACCTATGTGTAATAAACAGATAATTGTCCATATATCGCTTACACTTCGCTTGCTTCGCTACTCGTCAAGTATCGCCTGACACATATCGTGGAGAAATCGCGAATTGATAAAAATAATAAGTGATTAATAAATTTTACGTTTTAGGTGGTCTTACATAATAACAATATAAGTTTAAAATATTTATACAATATTATTCGATGTTTCTCGATTAATATTAATACTGGCATAGTATATGTACGTAAATTTAGCATATATTTGGAGATTGTCATGTAAATTCGGATTATATAAAGACGGACAATATAGTTATTTTTGTGGAGCTAGGATATTTAAATGATATTGTTTATGTATATCAGTGCAGTAGGAAGGGAGTTCATAGGTATACATTAGCAGTGTTTTATAGTTCAGCCCCAATTTTAGAAAATAGTTTTTTTTTAATATCTCGAAAACGGCTGGACTTACCGCAAAATAAAGCCAGTTAGAAATCATTTAGCCGTTTATCACTCTCTAGATTGTAAAACGTCACTTCTATAAAAAATGTTTCAAACAATCTTTCTGGAGAATTTCGGGTCTAAAAGATTGATACCATTTTCCACTCAAAAATTACCATTAATAAAATAATTAAAAAAAAACAGAAAACATGAGGCGCTTTGATTTTGAATATGTTGTTTAAAAAATGTTTTGTATTGTAAACAATTGTATATTCCATAAAAAAGTACAGTTATTTCGCATATATTCAGTTAGTAGCATTTCGTAAAATGGTATTTAAAGCGTAGCTCTCCCCCCAATACTGCGCCAATTTATATTTATTCTCAGGGGGACCCATGAATTATTTCTAATTCGAAAATCTTATTCGAAGATATTTGCAAAAAAAACCTGTTTAGCGGACTATATCTGTTACAGCAAACTAGTAATATATTATTTAAAGAATATTATCACGAGCGCCGTATCACATTTTTATTAGATTCGATTTTTATTAAAAGTTTAAAAGTTTTAAATTTGTTATATTTTACTTTATTACTTTGTTATTCATAATTTGAATAATTTATGCAAAAAAAGAAAAGCGGAGAATTTTTATCAATATCTATGTTGCTGAGTTCATTCTGTTGTTTGCTTTCTTTATTGCAGTACTCATTGTTCGCTATCTGCTTAGCATAGTGTACTATACCAACCTGTAGCTCATGAATAATTTGAATTTTCTCAAAAGTCCTGTAGCTTTTGAATCAAATATCTATGTACAAAAAGGGAGCTTTACCTCCATTATAATATTTTTATATATTTATTACCTCCATCATAATATTTTAACAGTAATATAATATGCATTCTTACATTATATTAATTTCTTAAACTAGTCGCCTAGTTACCTGTCACAAGAATTTTCTCTTGTAGCAATGCGTTTGTCTTGATTACATTTCCTCTTCCAAAATCAAAATAAAGATTCAAATTCAGTGATTTACAATTCATAAACTTACCGAAAATTCCCCAGCTTCCAAAGGAAAAGTGTACGTAGACCAGTCATCGTAGATTATCGGTACAAACACAGAGTCAATTATACTTCTGTCAATTACGTTTGTAAACATAAAAACTATTATGGCAACACCCCGGGCAAAGTAGGAGAGTTGTATTTCTGAACCGTCCACAGCACTGAGAACGTTATTATTGGATATGCAATGCTGTCCTTCTTCGTACGCCATGATGAATCCGTTAGAACTCGCCGTTTTGGGAATTTCCACATTTATATTGTCGTACGTGTCAAAAGACCACGGTGATACAATATTGAAAGATGTACATGTACTTGAAATACTACTCGATGATGCATCGTTGAATGTTTCGTGAAGACACCCATTGGTCTGACATAAGTTTTCAGGTAGACTAAGTAAAAATAATGAGAACGTTACACAAATATTTACTAACATTTTGTTTTTCACAAGAATATATTGATTTGTGATATGAAAAGTTACGCGATATACTGTATACTGTCAGCGATCCCATTATGAACGTAATGGTTTGAATTAGTTTGTTATCTTAGTTTGTTATCTATCGCCATAAATGAAATAAAGGGTCATATATCGATGATAAGGATACCTGTGACTAATGCAGGATACTTACGTCACATATAAATAAATGAAAAATAAGGCGATCGGAGAGCAGGTAAATTCATTATTTATAATTAGTAATTAGTTCCGTTTTCGCTGTGGAGTAGTTTATAATCCGTATAGATAGAATAAGTAGCAATGCCAGAATGCCTAATTGTTTTTCCTAATATATTTTTTCATTAGAATAATTTATTAATGAGTTCATCCTCACATTTATATGTTTATATCTATTTAAGCTATTCCATCTTTTAATATTTACAAAATTTGATATACTTATGTTTATTTTAAATCATCAACTAATAAAGCTTCCATCTCAATTTTGAGTGCTGTTTGAATATATGGTAACCAAAGAAAATATTTCCATTTTTCCAAAGCATGAGGCTGTTTTTCAATTGTAGTCTGGGAGTGAATTGAATTACGGATATATTTCAATAAGATTTTTTAACTTTTCTACATTTAATGTATGAGATCGCCCCGGATATAAGAGAGATCAAAATTGCCTTTCTTGAAACGTTGGACCCAATGCTAGTAAAAGAAGAGCCGCCTTCATCTATCGTTGTGTATATATTGTGTGTAGCTTAGCTCACTTTGTCCCTAAGCTAAGGCAAGAGCACCCTAAATTCCTTTCTTGAAATTTTTTCATTTTATTCCTTCTTTACTCGCTGAAAATCATTTACTTTCTGAACGAAGACAGAACATCGTGCTCTTTGTAGATTTCCTGCTCTTAATAAATTAGAGATTATTGATAAGTTCTTATAATATTCAAGAAATCGCTGGACAAAGTAATATTCAAGAAATCGCTGGAAAAGTACAAGTCGGGTTTGAATATCGGGAGTTTTGTACTGCTGATTTAATTGCATTAAAATTATTTAATCTTCATGTAATAGCATATAATTTAACGCATAACGATTAATTAACAGCACACAATCAACCAGCACAGAGTGAGTTCTGTACACTAACAATATTTTAAAAGGAGTGATTGATTTAGTATACAGCATAACAGAAACTAGAAAAACTTATCTTACAATGTTTATCTGTTTATCTGTATGTTAATTTGAGCGGGTATTACGTAAAATCTACTAAACGGATTTTGATGAAATTTGGTATGGTAATAATATATAACTAGGAGCAACTTATAAGGAAAAAAAAAACATTTTTTTTATCGACGAAATCGTAGGCACAGCTAGTATAACGTATAGTTGCAACATGATAAATCCTTGATGTTATATTTAATAAGCTGAACAGTTGTTGGTTTGTGATAGTTGTTGTTTGGTTACAACTTTATCTAAAATTTTATTTTAAATAAAATTTTCTTACTGAATCAAAAAGCAAAAACTAAAGCTATTAAAATGATTAATGATTTATATAGCAATATTTTTATAGAAATTCTTTTTAATTTTTATAGAAATTGAATTCTATAGAAATTCTTTATATAGCGCGACATATAAATCTAATTGTCATGTGATGTAAAAAGTAAATCTTGGCAGTGGAGATCTATGTGAAAAACGCTTAAATTATAACGAAACCCAAAAAAGCAACAAAGACTATGTTATCACTATTTTTTGCTGATACCATTCGATTGGTTACTTTGAATTTTTTAAAACTTTTATTTCAGAGGCAGAAATATACAATTCAAAGTTTTCTTTAAGTTATAGACAATGTGGATTTGACCGTTCGACATTAAATGAATCATACGGTGTTCCTCACCGTAATCATACGGTGTTCCTCACAGTATACCGAGAATCAGTTAACCAAATTCAGTAGTTTAGTCACAGGAATAGTTTCAAGTGGTTTGTCAAACATGCCACACTTATTTGTTTCAAGTGGTTTGTCAAACATGCCACAAGGAATAGTCAAACATGCCACACTTATTTGTTACCGGTGTCGACAAAAACAATAACCGCACGCAGTCGCCGTTGTCGCGTAACATAAACATTGCAAATGTGTTTACGTTTTGTTTATATTAAAATTCTACTTAATTTTTTAGAAAAATTTTTTTTTAATCTTGGCGTAATTGTTTGGTTCACAATTTTTAAAGTATTTACAACAAACGAGTACTGACTCTGTTTTCATTTAAACTTGAACGGTTAAATCCACATTATTAATGTTTAATGACTGAATTTCTAGGGATATGGGATCTCATGACAGGATTTGAATTAGATACAATTTTGGGCCATATTTTAATCTCAGTTATTTTCTCCTTTTTTCAACTGTTTCATTTCATGTATGCTAAGTCAACTTACCATCCAATCTTGCCTATTTTTTGTTTTATTCCAAGTATTTTTATTGATATCGTCAATTCTTGATATTGCATATATTTGGCGTTAATTTTGTAGTCAATCATTATTCACAATTAAATGAAACTTAGAATAAAACAAAAATAGGCAAGATTTCCTTCTACATAATTCTTACAAGTAAAAATAATATTTAATTTCTTTTCTTTCGAAATTAATTAGGATATGTCGTGCACTAGTTATTGGTGTCGTATTAACGATATTACAAAATATTCAGGAGTAATTATGATTATTATTCAGATATCATATCCTTATTTTGACATACAATGAAATTGTAAACTTTGTATATTTACACATTTAAAACATTTCTAAAAGATGATGGGAGGAGAGAGAGAGGGTGGATGAAGCATGAGTAATAGAGCGTTCCAATTTATTTTTAAATTAATAATTAAAATATTGCAATCGACTCACTATCTCAGAAGTTATGGTATAAGTATATTTCATATTTTCAAAACTTCATTACAATGCATTAGCGCAAAAATCAAGAAGTGCTACACTACGAATAGTATTTATATAATTGTACAACGCATACCCGTAGAAAGCAATAAAAATAAAAATAATTGTGCCGTTTCGCGGAAATAAATTAGTATGATTTACTATAAACGTGATGTATCATATGACGTATTATATTGATCACTAGGTATTATAATGACATATTAAAACATTTATTTAAAGGTCGTCCTGGAAGTGACACTGAATCAAAATTAGAAATAATATTGAAATGCATTTTCGCAAATATTTTTTTAATTTCACCACATTTTTCCGTGTGTCGTGTAAGTCTACAAGTGAATATTAAATGAATATTATTTGAATAAACTGTAGCTAAAAGTAATAAGCGTTTAATATAGTCAGTCATATACATAAAAAAAAATAAAGGATAATGTTTGTTTTTAAAATATCTTCAAAATACTATAACTGCTACATCAACTGTGTTTTAAACTGCTTTCATTCTTGATTTTCCCAGACGTTCTTTGTCGAAATGGGCATGTCCAGAGGTGAAGTGTGATGTGGGAAGTTTAAGTGTTTGGTCTAAATTTCATGCAAATGAAGTCGCGGACATAGCTAGTAAGAGGTAGATAATGAAATCAATATAGTATTTCACTATTTATTGCAGAACTAGTTTCGGAACTGATGCAACCAAATATCTACTAATTATAATGTTAAGTATGAACATATCTTTTGCGAAACAAAAATGAAGCGGATCATGCAAAATTTAGTTTCATAAATTATGGAAGCCCCACAAGGACACGAGCTGTCCAATTGCAGCTATGTCGATTATCTGATGATATTATTACCAAGTATTACCTGATTATTATCAGATCATATTCATGCCGAGTATTAACCAATTATTATCAGATTATATTGTTACCGATAATTATAATATATGAGATAATTCTTTCTAGATTTGGATGGAATTTCTAAAAAATTGGAGCGAAAAATTGCTTATATATGCGGCCGTTGGGATGGGGTAAGTTTCAGTTTAAGTGTCAGATGACATATTTATGCAAGTGGTTTTAATTTGTACACTAATCAGAGTTTTTGTGCAAATTATCGGGGAAGTTTGACGTAAGAGTGGTTTTTTATTAAAGTTGGCAAATTATTTGAATTTATTGTCATTTTATAAGATATATCATATGTACTTATATAAAATATATTATATGCTTTTGGGCTATTGACTAAATAAATCTATATGAAAGGAATTTTATTTCTGTGTACACGTTGGCGACAAGTGATAAATAATAGAAGAGCTTATATAATTGAAAATTGATTTTATTAATTATATGTAAAAAATAAAATAATTTTATGAACTGAGATGGTGATTTCATTAGTTGCGTCCCTAAAATTTTATCGTATTAAACTTATTATTATATAATTATATCTAGTATCTCATTCTTGTGTTAATGTCGAATGGAGGCCGGCAAAAATGGGTCCAGACGTCATTATATATTTTTAGAATATAAAAAACCAAACGATTAAGTATTCGACTATCAGAAATGAGGAAAAAATGGAATTAAAATTTGTAACTATAATATAAAACAATGCAAGATTTCTCCTTTGTCCGATTGACGCTTTTGATAAAATTTTCAAGGAGCTTATTTTTTTATTTTCTTTATATAACAGTGTCATTTTTGTTCTTTTAACACATTTATTTATTTGAAAGGAGACTTTTGCCGGTATCCTTTAAAACACTTTCATAATATTTTAAACGAGAAAGAATATGTTCTTTGAAAAAAATGTATTTTATATTATTGTCGATAAACATAGTGTAGTGTGGCAGAACTGGCAACAAGAATAAATGTTAAAAAAGAATAACTTGTGGACATTTAAAAAAGAAAAAAAGAAAAAAGTTTATCTGTCAGAATAATTCAAAACTTACACTTATCTAAATAACTAAGATATACAAAATAATATTAGTTAGTAAATTAGACAACACACTTTAATAGTTTATATTTTATGGGCACAATATAGTACGGTAAAATAATTTATTAATTTTTCATATTTTTAACCACTGTTTAATTGTGGTGACGCTTTTCACAGAACCGGAAAGCATCAGCAATTAATTAACTAAACTTTCCGAATGTAGCTTAATGCAATTGCATTTAATCGACTGACTTAAAAGTGAGTGAAGCTAGACTATGTGAATTATATTTTTTTGTTTCAATAAATAGTATTAATATAAGTAATGTTGTTACTTCTTTAGCAATTTTTTTTTTATTTCGTGTACTAATTTTCGTTCAAACTTTATTTGAAAAATTAATTGCAAAAAAGTCGACAATTAAAAAAGTTCTTAGGGACTGATCAAAAACTATTTATTTTTTTTATTCCCGATGCACTAAACATTGCTACGTATATAAATATTTGGTTGAAAATTATAATAATTCAAAATAATAATATTTTATTTTAATTTTTTTTATAATTATTGCATGAGAACAATTTATTTCAGATATCAATTAAATTTGTTAAACTTAATTTCATCGCCACCTATGTGAGGAACGACATTTGCGACTTTAGTATATGATCTGTGTTTGCGACTTGACGTTTTGTCAAATGATTAATAGTTCCAATATTCTTTTTTTTCTTCTGTATGGCTTTCTAATGTTTAAGTGTCAACAACATTGTATTAAATTTTATTGAAATATGGAATACTTTTTGTAAGGAATGGAACATCCTGGAAGGAATTTCTGTCGCACTCCTTTTTTTTAAATAATAAAATTGTCCTTTGTTTTTGCGCGCTTTTTTAGCAAAATTTTCCGTTCAGTCTTTTCGAAACCTTCTAAAAATATACAAACATACAAATATTTGCTTTCGACTTCTCAACGGGCATGGATAATAACTATATATCCTAGCCGCAAAGTTAATTTTAAACTATTGAAGTGCGAGGATTTTTAATTATATATCCTTGCAGTAAGTTCTGTGAGCAGTTACTTTAAACTTGTAAAAGGCAAGGGTAATTATTGTATACTGTAGCTGCAAAATATCAGTTTCTTTGAACTCTTAGAGAGTATGAACAATCTACACATCTTAGCCGCATGGCCTTGGCAAAACTTTAATTTTAAATCGGACTGTGCTATGGAACATTAATTCGAGAAAATTCTATATCCTAGTTTAAAGTATGAGTATAAGAAGATTAATGAGTTGTGTATTATAAAAGTAAAGAATGAAACTGGTCCTAATTTTTTATTCGGAAGACTTATTTAAAAGGTTTTTCTCCAATTTAAATCACATCGCGAATTATCCTGCGGACCAACGACGATCGATCTTCGTATCGGAACCCCTCAACGATCAGCTTTGAGTCGAGATTCTACATCATCATATTCAGGGGCTCATCTGGTGGAGCAGCAAAAGACTTCGAGAACCATTTTGTTTCCTTAAGGTCAGTGAATGCCAATTTTTCATATAGATGGCGAATTTTTGTTTGTCGTAAAATAGTAAAGAATTGAGATTCATTATTTCTTTAAAACTTAAGTTAATTGTTAAAATATTAATTTGAATTTAAAAATTAATTATTATTTACAAAGATTAATTTACAAAGATTATAATTCACCATTCCATTAAGATATTCTGTCAGATTTGAAATTTTTTGAATTATTATTTTTCATATGGCGTTCTGCTATTTACAAGCGATTCGCCATAACAATATTTAATTTCCACACAATTTCATTATTCTAAACCGAATTATGCCTTAGACCTTAAAGTATTAGGTAATTTGTCTGTCTTTAATACATTTATTAGGTCGATTTGCATGTAACTATGTAATGGAATTTACGAAACTAAATTTAATACATTTTTAATTGTGATTTCATCATGAAACTTGGCAGTTGTGTAAATTTATGATGACGACAAAATCATTTCATAAAATAAATTTTTTTTTGTCTTAAAACAAAAAAACCCAAAAAAATAACGGAATTTTTCAATTAAATTTTCATCCACTTCCAGATGTTCAAAATATTTAAAATTTTGCACACGTATAAAGAACCACCGATAATGTAGCAATTTAATAGAAAATTTTTTTTTAAAAAAGACAAAACAAAAAATAATCAAATCATTAAATTAAATTTTCACCCACTTTCAGATTTTCGAATTATTTAAAATTTTGAACACGTATCAAGAAC
This sequence comes from Druceiella hillmani, assembly GCA_039881145.1. NCBI lineage: Eukaryota > Metazoa > Arthropoda > Insecta > Lepidoptera > Hepialidae > Druceiella > Druceiella hillmani. Next base: position 13,793,374 of record JAYKKI010000028.1, on the reverse strand, counting down.
CGATGACGATATAACAATTTCACCAATTTAAAAAATTATAGTCTTTAAACAAAAATAAAAGGCTAAAAAAGTAAAAATAATTGAACAGTTTTTAAAACTAAAAAACACGCTTATGCAAAGTACTATTGTTTTTTTTAGTTTTAAGTGCAAAAAGCAAAAAAAATAATTATCGAACCTGTTTTTCTGTCTACTCAGCGAGGACTTCCGTGTAGGCAATGTTTGTTATTGAGTATAATAATTGAGTGTAAAAGCGTGGGAGATTTTTTCTCAAAAATAAATGATTTTGCTTCCCAAATTAATTTGAAGTGAATGAAAATGCTTGATATTTTAATGAAATATCAAAACAAAGACAGTTTTTTTAGTTTTTTAAACTATCAATTTATTTATCCCCAAGTCGCTACCGCCAACTCCTCGAGAAACATCTTTGAATAAATATTTATTTGTTAGTTTGCTAGATTAACTCCATGTGAATGTAATTACATGTAACAGGCAATGGAGACAAGTGGGAACATGAGTATTTTTCTTGAAATAATAGTGTAAATAAGGAAAATAATTGAACCGATAATATAATGTCTTATAACTTAAAAACAACTGTCGTCGCCGTGCTGTTGCCTTTGACGATGCGACGCACCGCGGGGACCCGAGTTCGATTTCCAGCCGTTCGTCGAACGGGGTTGGACTGGTGTTATGGTTGGCTGTAAGATATTGCTCTTGTAGTAATCCGCTATATGTATCAATTAGACACATTAAAGTAAATAAATAGATAAATAGATATAAAAATACAAAATTAAATGATTAGATAAAAGGTTTTTGGATGTAAATTTAAAATTTCTCTTTGTAATTTTGTCGTCGCCGTGATCGTAAATTTGAATTTATCATCGCTGTGATGCATTAAGTTGATTGTTTTCACTTATGGCATTTGACAGCGTCGCGCATCGTAGGTTCCAGGTTCGCTTCCCGGCCATTCGTTAAGCGGGACTGGACCTACGTTCTGGTTCGTTGTAAGATATAAACAATAAGTACTCGAAATACATCAATTGTGTACAATAATTTCTGTAAGGCATTAAATAAAATTCCGAGTAATTTAAGGTAATATAATATTTGTATTACAAATCCATTGCAAAACTATGACTCATTTAGAGAAGCAACAAATTGAATGTTTACGTATTACGTATTTTCTTATATATACATATATATATATATATATATATATATATATATATATATATATATATATATATATATATACATATATATATATATATATATATATATATATATATATATATATATATATATCATAGATGATACTGGAATAAAAATTGACTCATTCTTTGAATGGTTTTAAAAATAGTTTTGAAGGTAAACATCGAGTTTTACCAAAATTGATTATTCCTCGAAAAAACTATATGAAAATTAAAACTGTAGCGTAAAATTGAAGCAACTATAACATTTTATAGCATGAAAATGATATGGAAAGCTAACAAGAAGGTTTGCAAAAAATAGGTAAGGATATAAGTAAAATCTTTGAAGGAAATACCTGTACATGGTTAAAAAATATGAAAATATTTACTAGTCCTGAAATATAATTAGAATCAAATGTTCCTGAAAGAAACGACACTGAAGAAGAAATGCTCTCCATTCTCAATTCTGTTGAATTTTGACGTTTTTGTTCTTAAAAGTTTTTAAAAATACTAAAATATTTTTAACTTTCGAATCTAACATCATATTTACATTGATATAATAAATTATTGCAAAAATTGCTCAAAAATAAATGCTAACGACCACGTAAGGTGTTTATAAACTCAATTTACATTGAAATCCAGATATTAAGACTGTGTTACATTTGGTATGGTGTTAAGAATCAACAAATAATATAATTTTTCCGATAGAGCTGAACCAATTGTATGTGCGCACCTTCATTGTGACACTAATTTCAGCAACGGTTGAACTGATTTCAATGCAGTTTTCAGTGATGTATTTAGATTAGCTTGAGCTAACGTTAAAGTTTGTTTTATTACAATCGGTTCAAAATTAAAAAAAGATACATCGATTTTTAATTTATCTTCACCGTGCACGGTAATATTAGAATCCGCGGAACAGATTTGGCTGTCAACGCCATCTATTAGTGTTTTTAGTAAACTTCATCGGAACACTCATAGAATTCTGAGAGGAAAAAGAAAAAAAAGCCCAAAAAAATTCATGATAACATTTCTTATTCCGCACAAACTTGCGGTAAAGTTAACCTTCAGCTCTACACTTAAGCAACATTTTTGCCGTTTGTCCATCATGGTCGTTGTTTTTCAGAAACCGCTTACTGTTGAAACTTGAAACTTTAAGTAGTAATAAAATATTAACTCGAATATATTAATAATATTTTCGAAATTTTACGGGGGACAAATGTGTTACTTGAAATTTTTTTTATTCCATTTATAGTATGGGGATTAGCTATGTGTCTCAAAAATATTTTTTCTACAATTTTACGTATTACATTTTCAAAGATATATTGAAAAATATAAAAAAATACGTTTCCCCACATATATTTCTGAAACCATTTTATGTCTTGTTTGTGGAGTATTATCATACTGTGGATAGTATCATTAGAAAGGGTTTTTTTAAGAAATACAACATTTTTCTTTTCATAATTTTAAATTGCATATTTAGAAATATATTCCGAAATACATGCGGAAACTGATCATTCCCGCTCTTATTTCCGAAAGTCCTGAGTTAAAAATCATGATAAAACAGGATTGATAAAATCGGGCTCGAAGATTACAGGAAAACCAGAGCGTACTTGTACTTGAAAGTTTTTTATTTATTTAGTGACAACTTTTATTTAGTTGTTTATTATTTATGATATATGAAATAATATAAAAATATTAATAATTTATTTCCAAAGTATTTTCTAAGTAGCAGAAATTCAGAAATATTTATGTAGTCAGCAACATCTTCTGCGCTAGCTGGACTATATATTATTTGTTCTTATAGATTATCCTATGTAGATTACTATACTACTTACGATTGTTCTATACATGACTATATATTATTTATTCTTATAAATTATTCTATTTAGATTATTTATTCTTTCAATTCTATCTGAATTGTTATATCACTTATATAAGTCTTATTTTTCATGGTATAATTTACATTACAGGAAAGTAGTTATTTCGTCAATATTTTAATTTTATTTAAAAAACTCGTCAAGCAATTTGTTTAAAATACTAAGTTAATTTATATTGATGTTATATTAGAATTTTGAATAAAAATTTTGTTTCATTTTTGTAAAAATTGCTCTCAAAAATTATACAATTATTATTATAGGAAAAGTAGTAATTTCATCACAATTTTAAGTTTATTTAAACTAAAAATTGTGATGAAATTACTACTTACTTGTGATGAAACTACTAATTTTCCATTACTACTTTTCCTACTTTTACGCGTCGAGCGATTTGTTTAAAAAACTTTTACGCGTCAAGCGATTTGTTTATAAAACTAAGTCAATGTAAAGTGATGTTATATTAATATTTTGAAAAAAAATATATATTTACCGTTTAGTTTTGGTAAAAATCGCTCTCAAAAGTTATGCAATTAACGTTACAAAGTGGTAATTTCCCCACACTTAATTTTATTTAAAAAACGCATGACATAAGTATAAAATGATATTAACATATTAACATCAGTATAAAATGAAATTAACATTTTGAGAAAAAACAATTTTTTTCAATAAAATTATTTCATAAACAATGATTTTCAATAAAACATTTACGCGAAGTGGCTATACAAATATATAGTGCATGGTGCCCTTATTAATAAAGGGTGGTATGCGTATTTCAATGATTAAATTTAATGTTACTTAATATTTCATTTTTATGTTTTAATTTTAATATGATATAATTGATACATTATAACCGTATGCATAACTTTTCTATTTAATATTTTCTATCTCACTTTAATTTAAGTAGTTAAAGCTCACAGTGTTACCACTTTCTTTATTTAAGTCTCACGTCGTTGATATTGTATATGTCATATCAGCAGGCGTGCTAGTAGAGTAAATTTCATTTGTCATAAAATAGAAGTAGAATAATATTTGTAGCATCTTGCCTTGCTTAATTTATAAGAAAAGTATTAATTATTTCGCTGCACTATAAATAAAGAAAACGGAGAATTACTGGGGAGTATTTTGTGGGTAATACTTAATAAATTTTACTAGCCAACGCATTCAATAATAATGCTCGAAATAATTTCTTAAGCATATAGGTTTTGTCACAATGTTTTAATATTTACAATATGGGATATAATAATAAAATAATATTGAATATATTTGGCGTTAATTTTGTAGAAATTCATTATTGACAATTAAATGAAACTACGTGATGTAGTATTATTCCTACTTTGTTTATATTCTTTACCAGGACCTAGGTTTCGCTGTATTACAGCATCTTTAGGTGGGCTATTAGAAGAATTTTTGCTAATAGCCCAACTGAAGATGTTGTAATACAGCGAAACCTAGGTCGTGGTAAAGAATATAAACAAAGTGGAAATAATACTACATCACGTAGTTTCATTTAATTGTCAATAACATATAATATAAAACAGTGACGAAGCGGACGAGGAGAGTATGATCGATCAATTAAACAATAATGAAAAAATTGTATAGTTTAATGACTTGGACCTCTGTAAACCTTTGACAATTTTATTCTTGTATCAGGGGTATCTTGTGGCTTCTTCCGTATGGAAATTCGAAATGCAAGCACGGTGTTTTAATGTGTTTATTTTATGATCTCATTTTAGACACAAATAATTAGATTAGTTTAAACACCGCTCGGACCGACTTGCGCACCCTACTTCCGTTCCCCTGCTGTGCTATCCGCGCGTATATTTCTGTCCAGAACCCGTGTGGCGAAGATTTGGTTAATTTTCTATGTAAATTTTCATTAACATAATTTCGGAATTGGTTGAGATGTCACGATGAAACATGAACTAAATTGGTTCCAGTGTTACAATTTACGCCAATAGCTTGAATAGTTTTCAAGTTGAATCCATTCGTATAGTGAAAAATTAAATCCCTTCGTACCGGTAGACAGAGAGACGACAATTTGTTTTAACATTAATTAGGTTTCCGTACTCGAATATGTAAAGGTAAAATGTATTTAAAAGCTGAAAATTTAAAAATTATAGACAAACTCTTCATTTGTGACAACATCGTACGTTACATACATCTGTATTATATATTAATATTATGTAACACCATGCTTAATAAATAATATTTTAGAGATTCATGTATCCACAATTGCTAATCACATTGTATTGTTAACTTTTTTTATTATGCGGTGTCTATGAAATAAATCGATTGCTACAATTAAGAAAATAAATATTTTATTTCCTGTTGAATGGGATAAGTAACATATATATATATATATATATATATATATATATATATATATATATATATATGTATATATATATATATATATATATATATATATGTATATATATATATATATATATATATATATATATATATATATATATATATTATTGGACTGTCGTTCATCTTTACTAATATACGTACTCAGTTTCTTTGTGTATGCAAGAACTAATTAGCCATTTTAATACTTTAAATTATTTTAATAACGATTATTTTCTTAATTACTGCTTTTTTCTTTAAAGTATTTAATTAGACTTAATAATTAATTTTCCGTAAACATTCTCATAAAGACTAATTTTACGTAATACGCTATTTATGTTCCTATGTCATTTATTATTTTTTTTATCGCTGTATGTTCATGAGATGGCGCCATAAGACACTTGCTGGCCAGTTGGTTCAGTGATAGTATCATAAGACACTTGTTATTCGGCAGGACCAGAGATGGCGCCAAATATTTAGTTTTTTACATTTAATAGATTGTTGAAGAAAATCGTCGTAATTCCGTATTTTTGAATCATGAATTTACTTTCATTATTTTGTCATTCAATTTCTTCAGTCATTTAGAATTCTTTCAAAAATAAGCGTCGAAAATATTTTTAAGATCAAAATGGAATATTCCAGTAAGGTTTATAAATATATATATATATATATATATATATATATATATATATATACATACATATATATACGTATATATATATATATATATACATATATATTATATTTCATTAATTCACATTTGGGACTTCACCTTAGCTGGATGTATATCAATTGTGAATCCTGCTGATATAAGTTGAATATAATAAAAGCAAGTCATACAATTTGGAACTTGTTTTTATTGAATATTACATTGGAAAAGAAAAATAAAAAAATAACATTGGTTTAAAAGAAGAATGGTTTGATGAATTGGGAGCAACTCTTGTACCGAAAGCATCTAACCTTAGAACTACTCTCGGAGGCGTTCATCTCTCCTATCAAAGGTACAATGTCTTAGAACTACTTGTGAAGGAGTTGGAGATTTCAAGATTAGTAAATGATTATCATATATATGCTAGTGTTATAATAGTATTTATGATAATGAATTAATAATCAATAATAAATAATTTGAAATAGCTAAATAGCCATATTTCTTTGGTACTTTGAGTGGATAAGTTCTGACTTAGTTTATAGCTTATAGTTGAATATTTGGTTGTTCGAGCCGGATATTATGAATATATATATATATATATATATATATATATATATATATATATATGTATATACATATATATATATATATATGTCTATATATATAGATATATATATATCTATATATATATATATATATATATATATACACTACTAGAAATGTGTGAAGGGGTATTTTCTCGAGTGACATGAAGAAATTTTTACCATTCTTGGTTTTTATCTGCGTTATTGTTGAAGCCAATTGAATTGAGAGCCAATTTTTGAAAAAGATCTATTCTAATTGATCATTGTGATCGTAATTACAGTAGTTCTTATGTAAATAGTTGTTTCACAAAGGTTCTACTCGTTACACAAAAAAATGAATGCAATTATTACTATCTGTAGCAGCTGCAAATATAGTGGCTATCTGATCTAATACTATCACTCCTTCAGGATATATTGGCCGTATATTTTTCAATCAGGAAATTTACCTTCAACTGAATAAGTAACATTAAAAAAATAGATGTTTTGTGATTATTTCTGCCCTTGTCAAAAATATACGGAACGAATAACGCAAAAATCGTCTCCATGTTATTTGTTCACACAGAATTTAATGCATTGAAGCACCTTATAGGTTTCAAATTAGGATCTTTTCTCAATTATATTCTCACGTTTGCCAAGCTGGATAAGCTAGTTAAATCGAAATGGTGAATAATTATTTTGAATAATATAGAAACAATCGCCAATTCAGTAGCACGTAACTGATCTGTTTTATTTCTTGGAAGTAACCAAGACCTAATGACTATTACTTCTAGACAAAAATTTATATTTTTATCCCAAATGTGTCAAAGTATCGACTACATTTAAATAACTTTATATAAAAAATTATTTAAATGTAGTCGATACTTTGACACATTTGGGATAACAATATAAATTTTCATTATTTATTTACTCATATTTGATTAAGACAATTCTAACTAAAAGGGCAATTAGTATTATTAAGAAATCATTTTTTTCGGCACGTTATTTCTACCTTCTTAAGTGTTTTTGGCCATGTGGGATCTTGTACGTTTATTCTAAGGATGTATTTATATTTTTGATAAAAACTCCTTTTTTTGTCTTTAGATATATGTGGTAAAATAATTTTGATAGGAAAAATTACAGACTACATCTACATTTCGATGTTATTACGTTTTATTGATTTCATATATTTGTTCAATAAAAATAGGCTTTCCAACTTATTCTTCGTCAAACTCACCAAAAAGGAGTATGCTTTTTCATATATTAATTTTTAAAAAAATTGGTAAAATGCTCATTTCGAGTTCAATGAGCCTCGATATAGCCACAGATAAATACAAAATTAATTGAACACTGTTTATACATCCCATACACAGAAGGTGCAGGATTTTTGTTATGAAATGACTAAAGCACCAGATGGTAAACCTATCATTACCAGCACCTAGGTAGGCAGCTTGTAGATAGTGTTACCTGGGGAATATGGTTATCCATAAATTTCTTCGAATTCATATTAAATATAAAAATTGTTAAAAAGTACAAGTTAAGAAACTTTTTATTTTCATAACTTTGTTAAAACTATAAAATAATACTAAAATCGCAGAAAATATAAGTACATCGAAGATTTTACAATTATAATATTCTAAAATGTTAAATTTTAAAAATATATTTGAATTCTCAAGTGGTTCCAATGTTTCAACATTGTTTAGATGGATTGTTATCTGGAAATTTACAGTGTCGAATCATGAATGGTTCATGTATAAGAAATGCAGCTTAAAATAAGGATAATAAACATAAACAAGGACTTATAATTCACATATGGATGTCCTTAGGTATTCTCTGGTGTATTCAATGAAGTGAAGACATTTATTTTCAGATTTCGAATTCAAGAACTTCTAAACTCTCAATGTAAGTTTGTACTTTTACAATTTTTACAATATACATTTTTTTAGTTACGAGGGTTACGAGGGTCTTCTTATACCCTGATTGAGTACACATCATTACGAGGGACACTTTATAACAAACCTGTAAAAATGAAAGATTACACGAAACTTTATCAGTACCTAAGATGATATAAAAACCCTTAAGACAAAATGTTTGTATTAAGAAAGTACCAGAACGGTAATATTTATATAAGATTAAAACACAAGATTTCCCAGAGTGTATTCATTTAGTTGCCAAGTTTTGTAAGGATGTGTAGTCACACGACCATATGAGCACACACGGAGAGCAAAAAAGGAATAGCGCCGGGCGTTGTTGGTCAACGAAATTCAGGGGCATTATATTAAATTGAATATAAATTGATTAGCGATATAATGTTTTTTTAATGTATTTTCTTCATAGTACTTTTTAGAAGTGGGATAAAACTGAAATCATCTAGTCATTTTTAGGTTTCGGTCGTGGGTGGTGATAATTTTTTGTACATATCTATGGTTATTACAAGTAAAGATAGATCGGAAATTCGAGGTCAGAAATTTGAAAGGTTTCATCACGCTTGTAAGATCAACAACACTAGATGGCGCTAAATCCATATATGCGTTCAATTTATTATAGTTGTCACCGAATGACTGTTGACGAATCGCGCTAAACGCACACCAAAAATGAATCGTTTGGTTTGCGTTTAGCGATTGATGGGAGCCATAATTTTTTGCTTTTCGTACGTGAATATATATGGTTTTACTCATTTGAATAAAACTTGGTAACAATAAGTATACACTCAGGTAACGTGAATTACTCCCGGCTGCACCTCTATCCAAAGAAAAACCGCAGGACTTACGTTCTTCAGACTTCCAAAATACGAAACTCGGTAAGTATTTTTTTCGTATTATTTTTTATTGCCAATTAATATAACAATGCATTTTAAATTTGCCTTAAAGTAAAGGTTAACGAGTTAGCAACCACAAAATATAATACATTTTTATTTTGTTTTTGCAGCGTAGAGTGGAAAAATTAGGATTTCAAAACAGGTTTACCTAGGAAACTATTAGAAGGGAACCAAAAATCAAGTCAAAATTTGTCGGCGTCGACCGAATATTTATTAATATAAAATATTTGTGGCAGAGTCTAAATAAATAAGGTTTCCCAAAAAATTAAATATTGAAATAGAAAGTTTTAGGTTTTATTTTTTATTAACCGTCCCATTTATTAAAATCTCTTAGAAATAATTTAATTAGATATATTTTAATGTGTAAAGGTAATTTTCTAAAATATCCACTAAAGTTGATATTATTGATAAAAATTAATAATCATCGTATATATGTGGTTTGATATTTTAAAAATCAAATCAGATTGAGAAACTTTCATTAGGCTGTAATCAATGTTAAGATTATCATGCATGAGAAGTTGATATATCATGAATAATTAATATTTCGGAAATGATTCTAAGTTTCCCATGAAATATTGACAAAATTTTGCTTGCGTGTCGAAAGAATTTATGTCCTTCATTTTAATAAAATTATTTATTACTTAACCTAGAATATAACAGTAAACGCTCAATCTTAATTTCATTCACAGATTTAAAAATGATTATATTAAAATAAAAAATTTGCGGTAAATCGTTCCGTTTCTGTATGAAAATATGAATATTTTTAAAACATAAAATATATTTTCATCAGTATCTTGATAAACTAATGGTTAAAACATGAAAGCATATTTTCATAAGATCTTGATAAAATAAGTCAGGATTGCAAGTAATTTATATAAAGAGAAGAAGTTATTTAACCAAAAGCAATAAATAAAAGGAGGATATGTTTATAAGGAGTTTTTTTTTATAATCTATGGCTTGTATACTTCAATTTGAAGAACATTTGGTTAGATTTAGTTACTGCATTAGGTGAAATATTTTTCACAACTTATGTTATTTACATTCTTAGACAATCAAAAATATAATTAACATGCGTATGTAAAGCAATCACAACAATCACACATGCGTGAAGAAGAAGTACTGTTATTTCTTTATTATTTGTTTCTATTTGCGATATATGTAAAAGTTACAAATAGTACAATGATGTTATTTGGTTAATTTTGTTTTTCTTTTGTATTCCTTAGTAAAAAAAGGACATTTCTATTGTTCATTCCATTATGGGAAACCACTGAACAGGTTTTTACAAATGGAAGTGAGCCATTTTTCATTTTAAAGCCCTTTTTGCGCAATATTAAACTTCAAAACATCGTGCATTATGTCCCCTCCTTCTTTTTAACGACATGTTAGAAATATTTGAAAAAAAAACGCAAATACTTCAAATTACCTAACTTTATAAAAGTTAAATAGCAATAGCACTAGCATTTAATTATGATATTTAATTAAAATAATTTTAGTTAATTCGCAACGACAATTTCGTGGAATACCTGTATCATGTGTGTTTCGAAACGGACTTGGTTACTTTTTAATTTATGTCTGTTCCGGATGGGCCCACTAATCAACGCGACGACCGGGCGGCCGTGGGTTCTTAACTCCTAGCGTCACAACAGGCATCCTTTGTGCGGCCGCACAAAGGGATTACTTAGCGGCATATAACAGGGGTCACTACGCTGCCAAATCACAGTCGAAATAGACATCGGAGTAGTCTTCGAATAGTCATCGATCAGTTCGAGTTAAATTTCTAGTGGTAGTAATAATATACTTTATAATCAGTATATTAATAATAAAGAAATTTTCTACGACGAGGAGTATTCATTGGTAAACAATCCAGCGAGCTCTCTCCTAACAGCATAGTTAACAGTGACGAAGATCTGGTGAACGTCGAATCCTCCAATCCAGCAACAGTAAAGTGCGGGGCTTTGACTGCTGCCTGTCGCCTCACACGATGTCACTAATATAAAATAATTGTATCTATTACTCATTCAAGAATCTTGTTTGCAATTATTTGTGTTTATCTAACTAGACTACCTTAAGAGATTTTTGTCAATGTGCCTACGTATCCATGAATGCTTATTTAAATGAATATTTTGTTAATAATTATTTTAAGAATGATATCAAATTAGAATTATAAAATTTGAATATTTAGTTGAAAACAGAATAAAAAAGGTGTATGATAAAACATGTATAAAGCAAGGTCGCATCCATCATTTTAAAAGATACAGATAACTATATCTGTATCTTTTAAAATGATTGATTCAATCGGTGTAATCAATATAACTAATTTTAATTAATATTTTGATCAAACGTTAGTACACACATTTTTTCAGATTTGCAAGGTCGTGGTTAAAATCAGAAAATTAAAATTATTTGACACGATTCAAAGTTCAATGAAAATTTAATAATTTTTAGGTCTGTCCATTGACATCTCACTCGGTGGATATGTGCTAAAAACCATTTTCATTACCCCGTTTTAAACATACACGGGGAATCAGATTAAAAAAATTATATATTTTGTAGAGAACTGAGATAAATAAAAAAATTAATATATGTCTGCAAATTGGTTGAGATCTCTGTTAGAAGCAACTACTTACAAACTTTTATGTTCCTGGGTCTAAAACTTTATCAACTGTAAGGCTGTGATGGACGGACAGACGGACAGGACGAAGTCAGAAATTTTTTTTCACAAAGGAACTCCTAAAATTATCTACTTTACGTATCGTTTGAAATACTAGGTACTGTTGTGAATAGATTGAGTTAAAGAATGTTTCAATGACAAAAAAACGACAAGAATAGAAAAGTTGTTACTTTAAGTCAAAGGGATATTGTTAAAAGGGTTATATTAGTGATTTTTTAAATAAGTGTTTCGTTTCTTAAGTCCCAGAGTTACTGCGGAAAACTCTATTTTCTCGTTCGTTGGGCTTTTATATTTTTGTAGCTAGATATTAGACGGTAAAAAAATATCGAAGTGGTAGGCACTGTCAAATCCTACGCTGTTTATCGTGATGAAGAAAAAATATGTAATGAAGGTAAATATAACAGCTGTAAAATATTTGAAATTTTTTTAGTATAACATCATTATATTAAAAAGTCGGTATTTCTAAAATTGATATTCATTTAAATTCAAATCAATTTCGTTGACAGGTTTGCTGCACAACTCACATCGACAAATATTCCACTGTCTGCAAGAATCAACGTACCTTCCAAATTTTAATAAGTTATTTCATGATAAGTCATTTCATTATTTTTTATTTGTTATATTTAATAAATTTTTTTTTATATTAAACGAAATTTCTTTTTTTTGGAAGTTTTTAAGATGTGAATATTTAATTATTTTAGATAATTCTATTTTGAAATAATCTCCGAAATATAGTTAAAGTAACTTTCCTTTAGTAATCTTAAAATTCGTTATTTAAAGTTTAATTTATATATATATATATATATATATATATATATATATATATATAAGAATGGACTTACTAGTTCGTCTTACGATGTATCCAATATACAGAAATTATTTTATCTCCAGGTTACTCCATTTCAATTCCATCTTTTTTAAATATTGCATAAAGTCTAAATTTATAACTTCCGCAAGAATTTAGAAAAGCGCAAAAGTTTCGTTTCATGTCACTGCTGATGATAACGTCTTCAGTAAAGTGTTTGAAGTGTATTATGTAGGATTAAATTAATTTATGGGCAAATTTTTCAAACAATGTGTTTTGCGAATTCGTGAAGCATGTTGGCGTTTTCGTGCTCTTTCAAGAAAATGAAAAGGGAAGACGTTTAAAACATTAGTCAATCTATACCGGCGACTTCAACAAATGCGTAAATGTTTTTTTGAATAGACACGGACCATAAGCGACGTTTTAAAAAGAAGTGATGCTGGCAATGAAATATACTACTGAGAAAGACAATACTCAGAAAGAATATCTATACGAATGTTGTTAATGTCTTGTGTTAATTATTATATTACAGAGATACAAATTTAAAAAAAAACGAAGAAAATATGTACAACTGTAATAAAGTATTCGTGGGAAAAATATCACAAAAGAAATGAAAGTTTAAATAAAAACAATGCTCGAAAGGAAAATCAATACAAAATAAAAGTAACAATAAATAAAATGTAAATAAAGCAATTCTAAGAGAAGGAAAAAATAAAAAATATTAATTTTATATAATCTTGTGAAGACGTTAAATTTCTGAAAATATTAAGACTCTACAAATTCTATTATTCAGTTTTTATTTTGCAAAAAAGAGCTCCAATGAGTGCAATTGGAATTAAAGATTGTATTCCCTCTTTAAAAATTAAAGTACTTCAAATAATATTTCTGATATTTAAGTAGAGAAGAAAACAATAGATCAACTTAATATCCGTATAAAAGGGAAAGCTGAAAAATTACATTTCCAAAATAAAATCTCCCCAAATATGTGATAAGATACAAACGGAAATACTTTGATGGCGTGTTTTACACATTACAGATATTCATTGTTAAATTCATACAATTAAGTGAAGATTACAATTTGGAGAAATTTTAAAGTATTTAGCCAAGAAACAATTTTAATTAATCGATTGACCCCAATACTTTCGAATTGGGGTCAATCGATTGACCTCTTACTTAATAAATGTCAGAAAAATGTTTTAGATAGGAATAATAAAAATTCAGTTATGTTCCCAAGTCAATTCCTTAATCACCTAAATTCACTTATTAACTATAGATTTTAGGTAGAATAGCACTGTTGTTATTGGAGTTACTAAACTATTATTCCGAACGTTTGAGGATTTACTTATTAAAATCAATTTTTGAAAAAAGTTATTCCACATATAACTCCTTTAGGTTTCTTTATTCCCCTGCCAGTTTTTTAAAGGTTAAGAAAAATCATTCTATTAAAATGTCACGAGAAAAAAAAATATTAGCACTGAATACGTGATCCATTTATTTCTTAAAACAACTTTTCGAACAAGACATAAAAAAGGTCTAAAAATCTAAAATATAAATTTACGCTTTCCATTTAAACATTTTTATTTCATTTTTCATCCTCAAAGTGTTCAGTGGGATCTAATGTTAGTGTCACACTTATTTCATTATTATTTAGAAATACTAAATACATAAAAATATTCTATGTAAATGGTCCTTTCGTAATTATTAAACCTCATAGCTGATAAGATATTTTGTGACGATATGGCACAACTATAATCTATATATTCTCAAATAATTAACTTAATATTTTCAAGTAAATTTGATTTTATTTATTTAATTTCTCGTAGTTGACCTAAAATATTTAATAAAAAATCCATTTAAGAAAAACAACTAAATTGAAGGTTAATTACGTTCGAACATTCGAATTTGCCCAAGATAATCTGATGAGATGCGAGTGGAAAATAAATTACAAGAATTTGATAAAAATGTCACTTTGACATTTTATCAGTAGTGTAAGCATTGACGAATAGTTCTACATTTAATTATAGTATCATTATATATATCATTTAGAATAGTTCTACATTTAGTTATAGTATCATTATATATATCATTTAGAACATAGTTCTACATTTAGTTATAGTAGATAATTTGATTGTCGTTGTTCAAAAAAAAATTATTGAATAATGGGTAAAAATATTCAATTTTGGTGACATAGCAATTTGTATGTTAAATCGATAGTTTTATCATAATACTAAACTTATATATATATTTACGGAAACATTACGCAAATTATTTAAAAACTTGTACAAGTTCTGCTTTTAAAAGTTTTCAATGGGTTTACCAGTAAATTTCACAAAGTCTCAGGCCATTTTTATCTGTAGCAAAAGACTTCTTTCTGAAATCATCCGAAATTGTTTAGCACAGCTGTCACTAAATGATTCTATTGCCCATTTTTCTGTTATTTTATTGACAGTTCCCTGTAAACGATTAATGATCTCTCAAACGTTTTCAACGAAACTCTTCCTTTATGACTGAACTTTATTCACGTCAAACATTTGTATTACTTTTATTTGTTTATAGAAATGAATGCCATTCAGAATATACTTCAAATTATGTGTCATTTAAATATTTGAACTCTAAAATATAATTGCTTTTCTGAATTCATGTATAATCGGTATAGTCTTCATTTTGTTTAATTACTATAATATTTTAAACAAACCACACTGATTTTTTTACCTTGATTTAAAAAATCTACGCAAACTCCTCATTCATATACGTTATTTGTTATTTTAAGAATATTATTTCACCGTTTAAGCCGTAAAACTAGCAAAAGCATGTCTTTGTCAGGGCTCGCCAGTTAATTAATGCGCGTCCATTACAATAATGCTTTCAGGATGCAGTTGAAACTGCCGCACTCCTGTAGTTCTTTGGATATATTTGCAGATGCTCGTGTGGACGATATCTTTATTACTTAGCCTAGGATGTGCGACGGTTCCAACACTATCCAAAGCATGATCTCTGGTTGATTACTCATTTAAATGCATGTTCATATAACCAGTTTGTTTAACATCCATAAAGTTATAAGTCCGTAAATACAACTATAGAAATAACTATATTGATATATACTAATTGTAAATATTGCAAATTCGGATAATTTATCATGTAACAATTATAAAAAAAAAAACAAAATAAAAATTTGGAAATGTTTAAATATTGTTTTTACAATACAGTTAGGCAAAATTATAATACATTTGTTACTGTTAAAGAACAATAGTTACTCCTTTAACAATTTTAATTTAAATAACACCTTGAATTCCGCATACGAATTTTTTCTCGCCTCCTACATTTTAACATATGTGAGTTTGTAATATTACATAATACATCATAGGAAAATCTTCTATTTAATGCTAATCCTTCTAATATTTTTATTTTTGAAAACGCGACATGTGGTAAACCAACAAACATTTCTTTTTCTCCAATATCTACAACTACTTTCATGTTAAACCTTGCAACTTATGAAATGTAATTAATATGTTTTTTAAAACACCATTTATTGATCCAAGATCCATATTATTGTCGCACCGCTCGCCCTAATTATGGAATTTATCGGATTCTAGCGCCAAAAATTGGAATTTATCGGATTATATCACCGTCCATTCAGGATTTACCTCTATATCTCTCTTGATCTACACCTCTGTTGATATGCTTTATTTTACTTTTATTCACGTCTAATTATCCTTATTATTCCTGATATGTCAAATTTGAACTTTTTTGGTTAATGTAAATGTTTTCTCTTTTCATATTAATTTCCGAACTGATTGTTTTCTTTGGATGTAGCTGAATGAAAAAGATTGCTCCTGTATCAAGATAAACGCCATACGTACTTGTCTCGCATTAAAGACGTAATAAATAATTAATAAAAATGAATAATTTTATATGTTTGACAACAGAAAATAAACAAGAATTTTTTTTATTTTTGTTTCAGATTTGGTTGATATTTTTCATGATAAGTACATTACTGTAAAATATTATCCATGGAATTGTGAAGTAATTTTTTTTACACTTTAATCTGGCAGCGGAAAGGTTTAAGTTAGATTTAAGTTTAGTTGAAAAAAAATTGTATTGTTTAATTACACATCCCATTAAAATGTGATATAATTATTTGCCACATATATATATATATATATATATATATATATATATATATATATATATATATATATATATATATTCAATCAATGTATGAATATAATGTGGTTTTGTCCGTTCGACATTAAAAGAATACTCATATACCATAAGGTGTTCCTCAACCTTACACCAAAAATTAATTAACCAAATTCAGTAGTTTAGTCACAGATACAGTTTCAAGTGGTTTGCAATTTAAAATGTATGCAATTTCAAACACGCCACGCTTCTTTGCTACCGGCCCGACAAAGAACAAACGCACGCCGTAGCAGTTGTCACGTAACATAAACATTGCAAATGGTGTCTGCGTTTTGTTTTTATTAAAATTCTATATTATTGCGTAATTGTCTATTTCATTACTTTAACATATTTATGACAATTAATACTTACTGGGGTTTCATTTAAAATTGAACTGTCAAATTCAGGTGTTATATACGGTGCCTCCCTTATATTATACATATAAAGTAAGAACATGACTACGATTATATTTAACATTAATATTGTAAACTTAAAAAAAAAAGTTAAACTAATAATATTGAAAGACAAGTTAAAATTAGTTATAGCATAAATAAATCCCTTCAGGATTGAAGATGTTAAATTACCTTATTACGTTACGTAGTATCGAGGTAAGCTGGTATTTTTTACATCTGTAGCTGTACGCGCCTGAGCACGTGGCAGAGATGTGCTAGAGTGTCCTACCTTGTTTCCAAAACTTGAGTAATTGGTGATGTTTTTTGTTCGACTGCGACCTAAGAGGTAGCAGCCGCTACCAATAACGATAAGTAAGAGCACACCGGATATAACACTTAAGACTATCACTATTGTAAGCCAATCAGTTTCATCTATTGGTTCAACTACAGGTTGTTCAGGTTCAGGGGGATCAACTCCAGGTTGACCAGGTTCATTTGGTTCTCCACTATCTACTTCTTTGCTGTCCTCACCAAACACACATTCTTCAAATTGACTAGCTTCGTCTACGTAGATTACACTGTCTATCATGATGTGATCGCCAGGAAGGGGATTACCCATGATTTGCAACTGTAAATGTACAAAATAAATTTTGTCAGCAGGCATGTTTAGTTGGTACTATCAGTATAGAATGTATGTTTTCTCATTTAATTTCATTAAAACATTGTTTGTGTATAGAAATTTATTTATATAAAAACTTATAATTTTAGGTAAAAGTTAGTAATAGTTTTCACTCAAATATATAATTTTGCCATTGATGGTTTGAAACGAACTATTTTTGAAGTAAATACATGTTCTAATAAGTTTTATTTGTATTTTATTCACCTATAGTGAACAAAAATTATGTTTATTACACACACACACACACACACACACATATATATATATATATATATATATATATATATATATATATATATATGTGCGCAATGGTACATAACAGAGGTTTTTATTCCTCATGCCTAGCCCGCATTAACAGCAGTTGGAGGCGAGTACATTTTTATGGACGACAACGCTGGCGCCCACCGCTTTAGGGACGTTGATGCGTATATGCAGGAGGCCGGAATTCGTCGGTTAGACTGGCCAGCTAGAAGTTCCGACCTCAATTCGATAGAACACATATGAGATAATCTCAAACGACACGTCAGAGCCGTAAAACCAGCTCCAGAAAACATTCAGGCCCTTAAAAACGTGATCGTCGCTGAATGGGAACGTATTCCTCAGGAAATTATAAAAAACGTCGTCGAAAGCATGCCTAGCAGTTTAAGCGTATTGATTTTAGTTAGAGGAGGCCATACTCGTTACTAAATTTTCAAATTTTACATTAAATTAATAAAAAATATTCAATAATAAACTTTAGCCATTTTTAATGTACCAGTATGAAAACGCTCGTATGTGGACTTTACATCGTTTTTTTTATTTATTCGCCTTTTTAATGACTGAAGTAGGTAAAAACGTACATCTTAATAATAACAATATTCTCATCATATTGCCATATAAAATGCATATATATATATATATATATATATATATATATATATATATATATATATGTATATGCTTCGTGGCAGGTATTCCCTATTTCACGGTTTCTTATATAAAATTATGGTTAATAACATTTCTATTATGTACATCAAATAGACCTTTTTTCAAAATTTTTTACCATTTGCAGTCCCATATATGGCATAAATTTTATTTATTCATAACTTCATATCGGTATCAGTGTTTTAGTTTTGTTTTAGACGGACTTCTTAAATACACACTAAATTCCATATTAATACAGTGCCGTTATAATATCGTATTGTTATGTGTAAAAAATATAAGGGCTGCTTTCATACAATGAAAAAACTCTTTATTTATTTTTTTAATTGCTTTTAGCGCATAACACAGTTCCCTAAAATAGTTCAAATAGCAGGTTTCAAGTAATGGAATTCAAAGGCCGCAGCGAATTTTCTTGCATTTCTTCCATGAACTCATAACTATTTTTGGAGCAGTTTATAGAATCGAGGGAATAGAAAGGAATCACATGGAGGTAAACATTTTTAATATGGTGAAAGTATGACCAAAAATCTCGATCAAGTGATAAAATATGCGCGGGTGCATTATAGTGATGCAAAATTTAACTATTTTACCTCAAAATAATGCAAACAAATATTCCAATAGTTCCGCATAAACGACGTATGTTTATTAACAGTTTGACAGGTAATATTGTTTATTGTGTCTGATCGACCGAAAGAAATTAATAATGCACTATACCTACCACCGTAAAAAAATTACGATTTTGGCGCAATTGTTTGACCTTGTTTTACCTTTCGCGTGTTATTCGCTGGATTAATCATATATTTCTGGAATGTAAATAAAGATCCAAGTCTTACATTCCGTAAAGTGCATTACACGGTTGATTGTTAGAAATAAGATTTTTTTCTTATGCTAACATGATGCTTTCTTTAAAAAAATGAAGTGTTTTAAGAACCAAACGAGATGAGACACCTCTAATGCCTAAACGATCTTTTAAAATTATATGCATTAATTATTGTAAAATGCCAATATTATCAACAAGAACTCTAATTGATAGTTAAGGATTTTTGGCAATGTGATCTTTCATTTTTTGTGTGTTTGTGATCAGTTGATGTGAATGTATAGTATAGGCTGCTTTTCGCTTCTCAACAATACTTGGCAATACAAAAATTCCCAAAAGTAGCTTTTCGATGTAGAAAAATAAACCTATTTTACTAACTAATAATGGTATTGATATGCCATTTTGTACAGATGTCGAAAATAGTGCTACAAATTTAAACGGTAGCTGTCGGTATTCTTTGTACATACCAGCATCTA
Organism: Druceiella hillmani; assembly: GCA_039881145.1. Classification (NCBI taxonomy): domain Eukaryota; kingdom Metazoa; phylum Arthropoda; class Insecta; order Lepidoptera; family Hepialidae; genus Druceiella; species Druceiella hillmani. Next base: position 13,773,000 of record JAYKKI010000028.1, on the reverse strand, counting down.
GTAAATGTAGTAACTTCGATGACTAGCACATTCGGTGGATGTATTATATATCGGCCAGAACTGATTCTGGAAATATTATATAATGACAAATGTCAAAAGATTGATACATTGAGTAGATGGTGATATAGATTCTTGAAGTATTACAGATATTGTAGTACAAGTATTATAAATTTGCCAATACTAATAGATTGCGATACAAACAAGCAACCCTGAAGGAATAAAGTAAATTCATGTACTTGTCTTCAAACGACAAACATTAGGTGAATAACGGAAAAATTGGATCGGAACAAAAATTTTATCCACGATAGAAGCATATGAATCTGTTGACATTTGCCAATTTATAATACTTTCAGAATCAACTCTGGCCAATCTACAATACATCCATTGGACAATCTAAAATATTTTCCTATTCTCACTAAGTTACTACGTTTAGTAGATTTATTACTTTTTTACGGAAGGAAAGTCTCGGTAGTCGCACATTTTTTTATATTTGTATTGTTACATTGTAAACGGGAATATATGAAGCTCTGCTGTAATAGAAACTCTTTCCTGCGTAACAGCTTGCAGACTAAAGTTGAGTTTTGAATTATATTCTCGCATATCATCTTTAGTAATCGAATACAAATTGTTACAATTTTACACTTTAGTTTTTACATGTATTTGCAAAGTATTTGCTCATATTTTCTGGAAACATTTATTTTTGAGAGCAACATCTGTCACTCGCAATAAGTTGATACTACCCAGTAGTATTTTATTTAAATTCTCTCTATGAAAGCAAACTAAGTAACTTAAATTTTGCACTGCCATTTATACCAGGTGGCACAAAATTAAAATTGTGGTTGCTATTTACAATTTTATAACAAGAAAGTCGGTTATCATATTTAATAAATGGACGGTTTAAAAAGGATTGTTTCATTTTAAGCTTTTATGGTTTCATTTTAAATTAAATATTGACAAGGAGTTTATTATTATAAAAATATTACTCGTTCTTGTGCTTAGCTTATAAAATTATTTTTAATTTAATGGTGGGCTTACTTGAACACTTTCATTGAAATTTAGCGTATGCCTTGTCGTTAACCACTCATCGTCTGTTGAAAAAAGTGGGATGGATCCAATAACGTCATTATTTGGTAAAACAGTAAACAGAATGGTGGCCATTCCACCGGGAATGTAAGAAGTTACAACAAGTTTCGATCCATCTATGACACGCAAGGCACGCTGACTGGCTAAACAGTTCATTCTACCGCCTTCTGCCTTGATAAATCCATCTGACGTGGCGGAATAGGGCGGTGTTACGTAGCTGCCGTTGTAGGTTGCGAATATCCAAGGAAGAATGAAATCATTACATAGATATGAAATTTTGCTACTTTCTTCGTTTTTGAATGATTCATGAAAACAACCTTCAATTTCGTATGAATACACTGGTAAACACAAGAGCAAAATTCTTATAAAATAATACATTTTAAAACAGTTAAAAAACCTATGCACTGTACTATTCTGTGTTCTTTTTGAAGTACACGTTTTTGTATAAAAGCTATGTGATAAATAAAAAAATTCTACGTAACTTCGTGATATTTTATTCATATCTAATCTAATATAATTTTTTCCTAAATGTTATTATCATCCATTGCAAATAGTCACCACAAAGTCGCAGTGCGTGGAAATGGATTATGATTTAGATAGATTAGTATTACAAATCATACAAAATCGATTTTTAATTCTTTTATTTATGATAGTTGTGATATACTTTCACGGAGTAATGTAATAGTCAGTTTATTGATAGACTGTTCCGTGTGTAATTAGGTTAATTTGTTAATTGATTATCTCTTTAATTCCATGAATGCTTAAAATTTTGAAGAGAATATGTTACATTAAATTAAAGTGAAAAAATAAAAAAAAATTACAGAACATTCTATTTACCTAAAATGGGTTTAACTTTTGTAATAATGTGGGTAAATCGTGCCATATCATGGTGGGCGTAACTTTAATTTTTTTTTATAGTTTACAGTATTAGATGTGGTTGACGCGTTATGTAGGATACATTTAGTAGATTTATTACTTTTTTACGGAAGGAAAGTCCTCGGTAGTTGCACATTTTTTTGATATTTGTATTGTTACATTTTACACGTGAACATATGACGCTCTGCTGTAATAGAAACTCTTTCCTGTGTAACAGTTTGCATACTAAAGTTGAGTTTTGAATTATATTCTCACTTTATATTTTCATCTTTAGTAATTGAATACAAATTGTTACAATTTTACACTTTAGTTTTTACATTTATTTGCAAAGTATTTGCTCATATCTTCTGCAAATATTTATTTTTGCGAGCAACAGCTGTCACTATTTTTTTTTGATAGTTTACAATATTAGATGTGGTTGACGCATTATGTAGGATATGTAATGTTCACCATTCACGTATACATTGGGATTTATCGTAGTTATTTTAATAATTTATTCGGGTGTTATTATTTTTTTTTTAAAACGATAATGTTTTCACTCGAGGAATAACTCGAGTAACACGAGTTCGCACACGCTAAGGTTTTCGCACTTACTTTTCATTAAAACTCCACGTTGTCATCTTTTAGCATTTGATGTGTTGTTGATCAACATATTATTTAATAAATTGTTTTATATTGCCTAATATGAAAATATACAAATGTTTTTGATAATTTTTACTTATATTAAAAATACGAAAAACACTTATTTTTGAGAGATAGTTTAGAATTGACAAAAATTTTGTAAATTGCGAATAGAAAATAGTTAAATATCATTTATAGTTTAGCAAATTCTAATAAGCGTGTAGATCATAATATTATATGTATACAGAAAACGAAATTTTTAAATATGTCTTGACATATATCAGAAAAATGTGAAAAATAATTTTTCAATTAAATTCTGGTAATGTTATTTCAAAGATATTATTTCATAATTCTTAATTATATAGGGAGTGGAGGTGACAGATATTTTTTGGCTTCAACCAAACTTTCATCTTCGACATTTTTATTATCAGAAATTTAATCAGTTTTCGCTGGTGAATCCATTCTATTAGAATAATTGCTTCTATTTGAATTATCCTAGTCTCATAGCGAAGACAGTCACTTTGTAAATCTTTCTTGTTCTTCAAGAAGCATATTCAACCGTTTTAGGTCACTGTGTTTTCAATCAAGACAAACATTATTTCTTTTTGTCAGAATTAACTTAGAAATTTCAATGAAAATAACTTTTTTTATGAAAATGAAATTTAATGAAAATTATTTCAGAAAACTCAAAGAGTGTCGAAAAACGGTGGTTACAGTTCAACAATAATTATTTTAATTCTCTTAGAAAAATCTACGCAAATCCTCTACTCTGTCATATTCTGTTTAGGTAATGTTTATGTAATATGTTTTTATATATATGTTTATGTAAATATGTAAATAAGTACTACTAAAAGTGATGACGGTGAATAGTGCTACTTATTTTTTTAATGACGCATGTATGTATTCCGAATACATGTGACTTTTTTAATGAAGAAAAAGTATCAATAAAATGCAGTTACAAAATAGTCATAAATTTTTTCGATATTGGTATATAAAGTACATTCAATTACGTTATACAATTGGTAGATAATAAATCTCAAAACAAATTCAAATATAAGAAAAAAAAAACAAAAAAACCACATCGCAAATAATTCATTTGTACCACCGAAGTATGAGTCGAAGAACAAGCCATATAAATTAAAAATAAAAAATGAGTACAACTAATACTCAAATGAATACTAAAAATAAATAGCACAACGTGAGTGTAAGTTATCATGCATGATATCGATAAAAGTATCATCAAATGTAAATTATATTGCCAGTCAAACAGAATAAATAATGATAATATTAATGACAATAATATTTTAAATATTAAATGTCAACTAATTATAGTATATTATTATGAAATAATAATACAAAATTTCAAAATTAATAACGTCACAATTAATAATTCTATAAACAATAGTATTAAAAACAATAACAATTTGAATATTAAATGTCTACTAATAAAGTACATTATTTTTATACAATAATAATAATAAAATTGAATCTCTTGTGAATTTTGTTCTCTGGAAACCAAATTGGTTGTAGTTGATATTGAAGTTTTTAGCCAGAAAATCCATTAGTCTTATCGCTATAAGTTTTTTAACGATTTTACTGAATACCGGGAAAACAGAGCCCTTCATGAAAAGTGATATTACCTTCGCCAACTCATGAGATACGAGAATGAGCCAATGCGCATATGAAAATTAAAAACTGACGTTAAAGGCGTTACTAATATGTTATCTAATTCCTTTATTAGTTTAGATACCATGGATCGACTGATGATTTTGGTTTCATATTTTTAAATACATAAAGATATCGTTCTCTCATTCCACTCTCTTCAGATGTCGTCAAAGAAAATAAATGATTCTGATGAAGCTCGAATTATATATATATATATATATATATATATATATATATATATATATATATATATATATATATATATATATATATATATATCATCATCATCATCATCATCATCATATATATTAATACGCTAAGGTTAAGATGTTACTCTCCATTTTTAGAAAAAACCTCACAAATAATCCACATAAATTATATATCATTTTATAGATAATTGCTTGCTCTACCGGCATCCACAACTAAAAAAATTATTATTGCTATTGTTTTTGCAAATTAATTAATTATTAAAATTATATACAAAAACAGCAATGCTGCCATCTAACGGCTCAACGTCAATATGATTGACGGTCGGTAAAATTTTTGTTTAATTTCAAATCCACTCACGTATAAATAAAGTGGCGCTTTAGCTCAATGCTTTTGATACTTGCGCCTCTACATGTCAATTTTAGTAAAATATTTGTTTGATCTGTTATCTGAGCTTCATAATGGAATAAATAATGCGAAGACTTCGCACGGGTCACGCTAGTATATATATATATATATATATATGTATATATATATATATATATATATATATATATATAAGACGGAAATGTCTCTAAAATTCAGTTACCTGTACATTATCACTGAGCTAACAAAAGCTTTTTTAAAAATTCATTCAACAATAATTTAAAGAAGCTTTCACTCTTTCCAAACTGAATAAATATTAGTTGCCGATATAAAACAAGCGTCATCCATTGTAAGACGATATACCTGAAACAATATTATCCATACTATAACGAACAACGTTTATCGCTCATAAGGACGTATATACAAAATTCCGCTGCTCGAGAACAAACATTTACTGGTTGTAATATCATTAATACATGCGTAGTGAGGCCGTTTGTGTGTGTAAGAAATGTATACTGTGTTCGCATTATCTTGATCGCGTTTCAAACGAAAATAATTGTTTTATAAAAAAATTTATTTATTTTGTGTTATTAATATTACGTCGATACAACAATAATACATATTAGTATTATTACCATATATTAGGATAATTAGTATTTTGAACCATTGAACAGCAGCGCTAATTAGGATGACAATAAATTAAAAACACGGCTTAAAAATATAACCAATAAATGTCACATTTTTTCGTGAAAAAGAAATTAAGTATAATAAGTGACTTCTCTGACACTTTCTAAAGCTGCTGACGCGTTTGTTTCCTCCGTCTTTTCCGAAATGAAGTAAATAACTTAAGATCGATTTAATATAAATAATTGAATAGAGTACCAACGATAAATGTGACATTTAAGGGTTCAGTAATTTTATGGTCAGCCTGTTGTAAACTAACACGTCTCAAAATACAACCATGTCTTTTTAATGAATCTTGACAAACTTTCTCAATAAACTGTCATTACAGAGGCGACAAATATGACATTTCTTGTTTCCATTCGAGGTTGTTGACTTAAAGCCACCTCTTGACTGTGTTTAAAATAATACAGCATCACTTATTGAATATTTTTTTTAATTAGCCTTTGTAATTAGCCTTAAATAGTAAGACATACACTAAAATATAATTTTATGCCTTTAGATATCTTCTATCTCTTGTCCATAGGTGCAGTTGAAATAGCCACGAATCTTTGAATTTTTTGATCTGCAAATAAAACAAAGCATTTAACGATTTATTTTATAACTAGCGTTATATTATTAAAAATTAATAATATAACGCTAATTAAAATATAATTAGGTTAATTGTAAGATTAATATACTTAATGCCACTTATTATAAAAATTATAAAAGCAAACTTTTTTAAGTAAGTATAATTGAATCGAAACGCGAAACTGCAATATCTTCTTTTTAGTTGGTCGATTGTGATAATATTATATATACATAGCCTATATATTATATTAGAACTAACAGAATACACCAGTAGAAACTTTATCAAATTACCTTTAGCTAATTTTGCGTGGTGTGTGAGCAAATAAACAAGCTGAAACATATTCAAAAACAATATTTTTGTGTTTTGTTATATTCTTTATGTTATCTTAAATATTTTCCAAGTAAATATCTTCTATATCTAGAGAGGGTAATTCCACGGTTTTATTAATGTAATGCTAAACTATGTTACTTTTTTTTTCACATCGCAACGGTGCAATGAATTTACGTGAATTTATATTTACGTGATTTATATAAAGGGGGGAGTGAGGGGGGAACATAACAAATTTTTCATCACAACGAAAGCCTTATTTGAAACTAAAAAAGTACACAGAGTAAACAAGGAAGCGCGTTGCAACGGACTAACGAGTCGATGTGATGTTTTGAATCGTTACATACGCAATATAATGAGCAATAGAATCACTCAGTTTACTCCTTAATTTAAAGTCCTACCTTATTATATTATAAATACAATTGTATTTTGTCCATTTTTCACGTCACAGCTGAATAACCTATCGACGGGATATTATGCCCAGATATAGCTAGCTTACCCGGAAATGACATACGCTACTTGTGCTGGGAAACCTCATTCCAACTAATATTACGATCCCAACTTATATTGTAAACACGAAAGTGTGTTCATTTGTCTTTCTTTCCCGTTGCTACGAAGCTACAGATCTTGGTGATTTTTTGTATAGCAGTAGTTGGCAAGCCGGTGAATAACATATGCTACTTTTTATCCGGAGAATGCCATCCTTATTAAATTAGAATTCCAATTATTATTATAAATGCAAAAGTACGTTCGTTTGTTTTTATTTCGTGTTGTAACGGAGCAACGTTTTGACATAATTTTGTGCACAGAGATTACTGATGGGTCGGGATATGATATAGGCTACTGTTTAATACGGAAAATTTCATTACTTTGGGAAAATTCGTATTTGACAGAAAAAGTAGACAATGGGAGCAATGAAGCCATGTCGCAAAAGAGTCACGGATAGGCGTTATTTTTGAAAGGCTAATAAAGGTCACTTGTGTAGTATACGGTAGCAATATAATAATTCCCTTTAATATTAATTTAAAGACAAATATTATTATTTTCATTGTCATTTGTATTATGAAGGCACAAAAAAGGCTTACGATTTAATTTCCTTTCAATGTTTTAGATGGCGCCGCATATTTTTATTTCTCCCTACAAGTTTTTTAAATATAACTACGAGGTAAACTAGTATTTATTGACGAATGGGTTTTCCTTTTATATATTTGGTACAAAAACTTTGAATAAATATGTGTTATTCTAGAATGTTACTTTTTAATTTATATAAAAAATAGCAGGACTCGCGGCGTTTTATTCAATTGCATATATTCGAAATTTGAATTAAAACTAATGAACGAAATAATTCATATACTTATTAAGAGTTTACTTACTAAAATAATTTACTACACCGAATGAGTGAAATGCATTAAATAGTCGAATAAATGGAATTAATTAAACAATAATGATAATAAGGCTGAAAGATGATTAATTTGATTATGAAATAATATTAGAATGACTACGGCAGAGAAACTTATAATATATATGTATAAACTTATAATATATGTGTATAAACTTATAATATATATGTATAATATTTATATAAAATTGATAACAATCTGTGCAAAACTCGCATTATGAGAATGCCGTCCGCATTTAGGAAGTGATAAACATTTAAGTGTACATAGTATTTCCATTAAACTATTAGCAAATAATATTTTTTTATAACATAAATATATTCAGTAGTTTCGTAAATGTGCGGGAATGATAAATTTTCGCATATTTTTGGAATTTTTTTCCAATCACAAGTAAAAATATTCGGTGTGTCTCATAGCAAAATGATACACATAAGATAGATAGCATTGAAAAAATTATGGCCTTTATTTATCTCGTCTTTGAAATTTATGTTTAAAAATTAATAAAAGCTGGTAGAAAATTTATGGGCTATTAAAATGCATTACTGCGCTGATTTAAAGCTTCTACGTCGCATGGTTTTTGAGAAAATCGGTTGAGAATGTAGAAAAATATAAGTATATTGCCTATTACAGGTTCACAGGCGTAACAGTGTTCGTTTAAAAAATTAAGACGGTCAGAATCATCGGTTTAGCTTTCCTACTACTTTTGCATGGGCTCTTAAAACCACTGTTTTTATAATTTTGGGGTCGGTAGTCTCAAAATTAAGATGCATCATTTTCAGTATAATTTTATTATTTTTCAGACAATCTTTGTAGATATGATATATAAAATTATTCAAAAAATTTACCCTTATACTTAGTCCTTTCAAATGATACCCTACACTATATATATAATTAAAAAAAAATATGCGTACGTGATTTCCATATGAATATTTTTGAATATAAGCCATTGAAATATGTTGGGGTTAATATGTTTTACTACTATGCCAAATTTCAAGTTTTATGTCAAGTGGTTTCTGAGGAAAAAACATGTAAGTGAAGTTTCCGGTTTTCCTTTCTCACTTTTTTAATTACTTCTAATTTCTTTTACTTTAATAACTCATATATATGTATATGCATATATATATATATATATATATATATATATATATATGTACATATATACTTTATGACGTAAGCATCATTCAATAGGTAGAAATACATCGCGTATATTTTTTTCAGAGTAGCCTGACATGACCGCCTTGGGGCGAATGTCAGGCTGCCGGTGTTACAAAACGTATGACCGAAATTTTATTGCCCAAATATTTTTTTTATCTTTCAGACGGATTACTATTGCGTCAGTCTAAATTTTGAAAGAAGTGGAAATGAGCATTTTACTATTTTTTCGCATTTCAAATAAATGTATAATTGTTTGGAATTAATTCTCTAAACTTTTCCTCTTTTAGTTTTCAGCGAGGAATTAATTAAAAAAGTCGATTTTCAAGAAATAAATGTATGCAATTAATAAAAAGTGACCAACGTGAATTATGGACGAAGGTTTTTTTGCATACCAAAATCATTATACTATAAATTCCCAGACTTTAGAGTAAACTTGGCGAAAGTTGTGGTTTTTCATCAAAAACGTATACGCGCTCTTTATATAAATTAATTAGGAATAGAACAATTGACCACCAGTTGCATAATTGGCTACGTTATTTTATTAATTTATGCTATACGAATTAGCTACCGTGTATGCTTTCATATTATGACAAGTGATAACCGCGCGTTCTAGCCACTTCTGGTGACTTAATAGAATTTGTAACTACAGAGTAAAGAAAGGGCTCATAAATGACAATGGACTTAAAACAAAACCTTACAGATATATGATTCGACAATCAAACTCTTACTTAATTCATTGGAATCTAGAATTATTTCGTTTAATATACATTTCGCTATAATTTGAACGATGCATACCAGATCTTTCAAAAGTTTTGTTAACTTTGGTTTAAGTTTGTTTTATATTTAAAGAATGTGTAAGGCATTTTGCTAGAGGACAGCATTATGAAGACATTTAAAAATATTTTAAAAGATACTGACGTATGCTTAAAAGATCATTTTTCAAGAAAAAATATTAGATATACGATAATAAAGTTAAAAACACAACTGAAAAAAAACGAAACGAGGTAAAAGGACTTATATGCATCATTACAAATTATAATAGTTATTTTTTATATAAATATAAATATAATAGTTATTTATCATATAAAAAAAGGAACGGGCAATTCAATCAGACGAGAGACTTCTATTCTTACCCTGAAAGTAACACAAAGTGTTAAATAGCGAAAAAGACCATAATTATCATAGAAAATAAAAACCGAAGCTCAGTCATAAATCATTTCCAGGAACAGAGTAAAAACCGAAAGTCGGGATCATCAATCCAAGTCTCTATCTTTGAAATAGTGGTGGGTAATTTTGAATCATCAATGAGAAAATCGATTCACTTTAATGACTCAATGACTAATGAATCGTAGAAATGAGAAGACTAAGATACATTTCAAGTCATTTTATTCTGAATTAATTAGTTCTTGCATTATGTTATATATAAAAATCTATTGAGTTGAAAAGTTGATCGTAACCGATTGATTTTTCTTTGTACTTTGCAAGTTTTGGAATATCTATCAAATGCACACATGTATTTGTGCGATAAGATTATGATTTTAGTATCGACGGAATTGTTTTAAATTAACGAAATTAACATCAGCAGCTAAATGTGCAACTAATTAATGTCAGTCCACATATATCGATATCGGATATCTTTGTAAATGATTAATTATTTTAAAAATGATAATCAGAAAATAATTTCGATACGAACGGATACAAATTCATACAATATATAAACAATAGACAGAAATGAGTATTATTCAAATGTCCATATTAATACCAGTCCTAATAAAATAAGATTCGAATGAGTTTGGGAATATGATACTTATATTTTACTTACTCACTTTACACAATTTATCACGAGAAAGAAAATGTAAAATAAAATTTGCCTTAATAAAATGATTCTTTACTCTTCGGTATGTATTTACTTAACATACTACGTGCATTTCTTTCTATTTCGTAGAGAATTACGTAGAGAAAGTGAGACACGTTAACACAATTATCGTATATTAGCACCCGTCTAATATACGATAGTTACGTTAACGTGTTTCACTTTCTCTACGTAATTCTCTATGAAATAGAAAGACATTTCTTTCTTTCACCTAGTATGTTAAGTAAATAAATACCGAAGAGTAAAGAATCATTTTATTAAGGTAAATGTCGAGTGTGTCATTGCGTCGATACGACGCAAATCACAAGCCATTCATTCATTAATTTTTATGCCAAAACCTTCCTGAAAAAAAGTCAAATGAATCAATAAAACTTTAAGTAAGGTATTAGCTTAGTAAATTTGTATACTGTATTGATCCTTTTTGGTTCACTCACTCACCTATTACTGACGCCTACTCTGAAAATAACGAACGTTCTTCATCAAAGCCCCCTCCATACGATATAGTCATCGCAAAAATAAATACTTACCTTTTCTTCTAACACCGCCAGTCAAGGTAAAATAATAAGATTGCAACCCTTCAGAGTCAAAAACCAAAAAAAAAATGGGTTTCTCACAAGTAAAAATGGTAGATTACGTAACAAAAAAAAATGCAGCAATTTTATATTACTTTACAGAGGATACATATCAGGTTTATTGTAAAAGTACATTTCTTTATAAAAAAAATATATGAGGAAATGTATTGTATAATTAATGTTACAAGAGAGAAAAGAAGCTTTGCTCCAAATGAAATTCGGAATACATGTACCATTATCTAGGATTTTTTTTTCAATTTTTCAAGATGGTGGTCGAAAAGTTAGAAAACTAAAAATATAATACTTCAAGTTTAATATTACGCAAACGTAATTTGAAAATGAAAATAGGTAAATGAAAACAGAATTGTATTTTAAAAGAACTGTTACATGTTATTTATTGAAAATGCCAGTGTCCAACTTACTTATTTACCCAAAGCATTGGGAATGTGGAAGAATTTAAGAATAAATGGTTACAAAATATACAAACAATAACGAACAAGACAGAAAACTGGTACACAGCAATTTAAATATACGTCACTAATTGGCGATTAGTCGTGAACCAACAAGCAACTCCATAACTCTATTCCTGAAGCGGTCAATGAAGAAGAAGCAAATGTTAAGACGGGGTATATCTCGTAATATTGTGTTAAACAACATATAAGGAAAATACCTATACATTTTATAACATAAAAGCACATTTTAATATTTTCTCCAACATAATGACATAAGAAGCTTTTTACGGATATGAGATAACTGCATTCGTTTTAAGAATACTACGGTTTAAAAAGTTAAATAAAGTCACTGTATATTCGATATCATGAAAATCGTGGGAATGCCGTATGACAAACCCTAGCACCTTGTAGGTTGACATGACTGTGAAATATGAGATCCATAATTATTATCCATAATTACACCGTCTAGCCCATAACTGGAAAAAAGGAGACACATAAACCTTAATATGACATCATAGCATATTTGCTTCCGTTAAAATTAAATTGATTCCCCAGACTATACCAATACTGAGTTGACATCACATTGAAACAAATCATTGTTAGATTGACAATTTATTAGTTTTAAATCGCCTGAGAATAGTTTTAAATCATCGGCATACAAAAGCAAACAAGCAGTGCTGAAAACTAAGTGCAAGTCATTTGTTATAATGAGAAATCAAAGTAGACCTAAATTGCTACCTTGGCTGATTCTAGATTAAGTAACATAAGGCTGAGTTTCAAAACTTCTAAGTCGGACATATTGTTTAAGACCCCTAAAGTAATTGACGAAAAATTTTATTAAACTGGTGGAAATTCCAGTCTCCAACAATTTTCGTATTAGAATATCATTGTCAACTCTATCAAACGCCTTTTTAAAATCAAAATAAGCGACGAAAAAAAATTCAAAAAATTAGTAAGTTACTGACAGTAGAACGCTTTCAATGGAAACAGTCCTGACAGTCCGTCAGTTGGGATTTGATTTCCGAATAGATATAGTAATGTATGTGTAAATAGTTTCGAATGCTTTGGTAAATAAAGATAATAATGCTTTACGTCTATAATTTTTCGCTTCGAACTTAGAATCAGATTTGACACCAGGTGTCACCCAGGAAGTCTCCCAAACAGATGGTTGAATTTCAGAACTTGAAGAAAGATTTATTATAGATACAAAGTGATTCCACGAATAAATCGGAAAAAGCTTTGATTAGGTGTAGACGTAGACGGACCATGGGCATGTTTTGACTGGAGCTGTTACAGTGCGAGTCTAGATTCAGCACAATCCACGGCATCATTAATAGCGATCAGTGCCACAATACGAAATTCCGTTGTGTATCTGACGTACGTTCAGAATTCTTTCGAGCAAATAATAATTTCACTAAGGTAATGTCGAGTGAGTCATTGCGTCGATTGAAACGAAAGTCTAAAAAAAGAGAAAGGCGGAAAGGAAAGGACGGTAACGCAAGAGCATGAGCAGGAAAGGAGAAAAAACTAAAAGTAGCAAAAAAGAAAATAAAATGGAAACAAATAAAGTGCATGCAAAACATTTAAACTATCGAAATTATAAATTCTTGCGAAAACGGCAAGTTTTAAATACAGTAAATCAATACAGAAATGAGTATTTAAAGCCATTAAAACATCAACGTAAAACAATTCGGAAACCAGAAATGATTGTATTCGTTCATATTTTTCGGAATCGATATACGATTATGATTATATTAACGACGTCATCTGGAATAATAATAATAGTCAAACTTAATATTTTATATAATGCTAGGCTTTCGTCCGTGGCTTTACTCACATAGACGATTTGTTTTTTTAACTTCAGTCAAATTTTTAACTTTCAGTCGTTTTGGCGACACGCAAAATTAAGGCGTTGTGACAGTTTCAAGTTAAGAAAACATGAAACAAATGCTACATCGCTAGAACTATTACAAATTACCATAAAACTATTTTTCCCAAAAGAAATTAGCGTCCCTCTTCACTTCTTGAACCTTTGAAAATGCTGAAATACATTTTTCATTATTTGTGTTTTATAGCATTGATATTAAATTTCACATAAAAAATGACAATAAAAATATTTTTCTCATACAAATTTAGTCACCATTTTTCATCCACTTTAGTGTTGAATCTCCGAAAATGCTTAAATACATGTTTTATCATTAGGTACGTAGGTATGCAGCTAATCTAAATATGTAGATAACATCGTAGAACAAAATTAACCGCTTTTCAAGTTTCTGCTACAAGGTTGTGCTAATCAACTTAGTAGAAAATTTCAAAAGTTGAAATAAAATACAGTGCGTATTTTATTTCGACTTTCAACGTTTTTTCGTGAATCAACGTGCCGATTCAAAAGTGGACTTTTGGATAACATAAATAAAGAAGTGACTGTCTCTCGTGCATTGTATATAATTTTATCTTTGACATTAAAGTTTTCCCATTATTATTTTTTCTTTAACAGTAATGGAAAACTCCACGAAATTGACCTTTTCAACTGCCAATTCCATCGACTTTTTTGAAACATAATTTGCTACAGTTTAAATCTGCTAGGAAGCTTGGATAGCTTTTCCAATGTTTTTCCAATTTGAAAAATCTCTTGCTTTTTTCATATAAAGACTACCGAACAAATTTTTAAATAGAAACAAATAATGTAATAGATGTTTTGCATTTCATTGTAGTAAAAAGTCAAATATATACATTATTTCGTCTCTTAACACTCTAGAAACAGTGTGAAATTTAACATTTATGCCGAGGTGTTTATGGAAAAAAATACTGTGGTGGACGATTGCAGCCAGGTAGAGGGTGGGCTGCGTTCACTATTTCACAGTAGGTACCCTTATACCTACTTCCGCTTTAGCGGCAGATTCTCTTGTATTTGGCCAATTTTTGTGCGCAAAAGAAGTTAACTTAATGCCCCTCATAATAGACACGCAGGTGCTCCATTATATTGAAATATATTGTAAAAGTTTTTAGTAATCATCATTTTTAATGGGAATTTATATTTTAATTTCGGAACATTCTTAATATATTGTAGTTATGTATATTTTATACAATTATTTGGAAAGGTTTGCTAAGTACTCTTAACAACCAAAATCCAATGACCATAGAACAATAACTTTTTAGGAATCTTTGCTCGTTTCTGTTAAACAAATAATAATGCGAATGTATGTAATCTTGGAGAAATTGAAGCTATGTTCTTAATATACTATGTTAGTAATATTCGTATAAGTTCATTTTTTTCCAATTTAATCCGTGTAGACGTGGGTTTAAAATGGTGATAAATACATAATATATTAATTACTTGAAATTATTTAAAACTTCCTTAGTAACACAACTAGGAAAAAACGTGTTACTTGATCGCAAAAAAACTATAAAAAGAAACATTTTGTTTGAAATTTTCCACACAGAACATGAATACGTTAGTTTAAACTGTAGACTAGGTTTATAAAATGCGACTTTATGCATCATTTTCTCGTAATATAAAAATATGCATATGTAGTTTATTTTTTCAATAGAAGCAAATACCATATCACAGTGAAAACCAGACTACAATCAACGGTCAGATTTGAATTTTATGTAGTAGTCATATTTACGAGTAATCTTGAAATTTCAAGGAACTACAAAGTATACTAAATTACGATAAAAATATTTTTCCCTGTACAAACTTAGTCCCTCCTTTTCATCCTCTTAGTGGTTGAATTTCGAAAACGCTGAAATGTATTTTCATTATTTGTGGTAAAGGGCATTAATACCAAATTTCACTTAAAAATTTACAACAGAAATATTTTTCTTATACAAACTTTATTACACTTTCTTACCTCCCTAGGGGATGAGTTTCGAGAAATATCTTCTTTCTTCTATCTTCCTATGCTTTCAGTGTAAAATTAACACCTTCTCTAAATTTCGAATTTCTATCATAATCGTTTGGACTGGGATTTGATAATCAGTCAAACGGGTCATTGCCTTTTATATATTTAGATAGAAAGCTGAAAAATGTCATGTCCAAGCTAATCATTCTCGTCAAATATGTGATAAGAAAAGAAATGAAATGTTTTAATAGCGAGTTAATTCGTAATATACACGGTCATTGTTAAGTATTAAATTTTAAATGGATATATTTACATACTATATTTTAATGCAAAAGAATAAAATTTATAAGTATTTGGCCAAGAAAAGATTTGAATAATCTATTGAGTCCCAAAACAATGCTTTTCTTTTATTTAATAAATGTAATAAAAAATTGGGTTGGGATAAACAAAAAAATATTTTATTACTGTTTGGTATGCTATGATTATTTATAGCCAAGAAAATGGAAAATGGTAAGACGCATGACCTTATGGCAAAGTGTGGAGTCGTGCTTGTAAAATCCTCACCTTCAGGAAACCATTCTTGCAGTTGGGGAATAAGGCGACTCCGCAATATTCTATGTATTGTGCTCTAAACAATATGAAGATGTCTAACCTATCGCATTGTGCTCTAAATAATATGAAGATGTCTAACACTCTTTGCGCTAATTACTGAAAATATTTGACTCGTTCAGTTTCTTACAATCAGGATGGAAATGGTCACTGTCGAACAAAACTACTCCCGTCTGCAAGAATTTGAAAAGTTAATTCAACTGACAAAGAAATCTGAAAAAACGCAAGAATTAAATAATTTTTTATAAACAATTATTTTTAAGATAAAAAACAGTAATTATAATGTTTTTATTAAGAGTATGATGTAATTTACATTACTTCTGTCATCTAGAGTCAAATGGCAATGTTTATGAGCCCAAGAAAGTTATTCCTTTCTAACCGACTACTTGGAAGGAAGGTTATATTTTTCGAGTGTATGTATGTATGTATTAAAGATATACGATTAAACTGATCAAAAAACTGCGCTAATCAATTACTATTTTATGTATGTACCTATGTTTATTCTCTAGCACGTAGCCTAAATGGTTAGATGGATTTAATTTATGAGGTATCGTTAGATTCGACTTGGTGGTGCGAGTCACAATAAGTATATTAAAATTTCAAAAAGTCGAAATGGTGTGTTTTTGCTTTCATATAAAGCAGTCTGAAAAATATTTTTTTTTCTAAATCTGTCGAGTAGAGTATCAAAATGAAGGGTTTTGAATGACGGTTACATAAATATACATGACTTATATCTTTAAATTTAATTGGAAAAGAAATACGTTCAACAAATAAAACCCTCAACTTGTTAACCTCACTTTATCGTAGAACTTATTTATTTACCAATATCACCCAATATATAAATAAACAAATAATTTATTAATAAAGCTAAACGTTTTAAAATATATAAAATTATTAAAAAAACCGATTGCGTAAAAAATAAACAACTGAAAAGAGAAATATAAGCTCCGTAATTTGTATAATTCAGTTTGAGCAATGTAGAATGGTATCGTGCCATGTTTTTTGTTCGATATTTACATAAGTAAGTAATAAAATTTATTATAAATATAACTTAAATGTTGTAAATGTTTAAATAGAGGGCAGTAAACGTTTAAATAGATCAACACAAAACCTATTTTGGTTTTGGAGTTGTCCTCTTCGGCTATCGATTGAAAATTAAAAATATTGTATCAAAATGCTACGACAAATGAAAACATATTAATGGTAAACATCATCCTTTCATTTATTAAAAAAAATAATTAGATCAACTAAGGCCATTAAAAAACATATTGGCAAATAGACGCACAAAATTTGGTTTTCTTTAAATTCAAAAAAGTGCAAAAACATTACGATTACCTGATTTCTCAAAGGGAACCAGGTTATTAAGAAATAAAGAGAAGACAAATAAATTTACGGTTTCATTTAAATGTTTTCATTTAATTTTTACATTTTCAAAGTTTTTAGTAAGAATATTGTGCTAATGTTGCAATCTGATATATATTTAGTGTTCCCAAATATTATAAACGTTTCAAATGTCCTATAAAATACATAAAAATATGGTACTGATTGTTGATAAGCTATAAAAATGCTACTTTTGTAATTATTAAACTTTCTAGCTGTGAACATGTTTTTTTTTCTGGCGATACAGCATTCCCTTAATCAATTTAATGTTTTCTAAAGATTTTATGTATTTAATTTTTAGTAGAATGTTTAACAAAAATATCTATTAAAGATATACGATTAAACTGAGCGGTAATCAATTACTATTTTTTTTCCTTGAGCGTAGATTAACGTTCGACTTTGAGCCATATATCATAATTTGATTGAATGCCAGTGGAAAATAAATTATGTGTATTTGATAGCAATGTTATTGTGACATTCTGGTATTGGTTGAAATTTTACCACCTCTATTAACATTGATGCATAGTTCCGCATTCAAATGAAGTATAAAATTTGTCTCTGTCAAAAGAAAAATTTTTGAACCACAGTTAAAAATATTACATTTTTGTGACATAAGTATGTATTTGTAAATTAAGTTGATATTTCTCTCGAAAACCTAAACATATATTTCTTTTGTGGAAACATTTTCACATATATTAATTTTCAGTTTTATGCAGATCATTAAAAACTTCATAAACGTTCTGATTTTAATTATATTTAATGGGTCTGTCAGTAAATATAATAACGTCTCAGGTTATTTGATCCAATCGTAAATTTAAAATCTGATTTACCCCTGACGTAACTAACGTCGGTCAGTCAGAATGAAAATTCATTCTCTTAACCGTTTTCAGCGGTGTATTCTCTTTATAACTACAGTCCATGCCTGTCGAACATCTTTACTACTTTTATTTTATTATTGGGATATATGCTATAAAACTAGAAATATATTTTATATGTCTCTTATATTTTTAGCCTTACATAAGTATGAAGATTGTAGCGATTCATATTCGGGTATTCTTCATATTTCTTCATTACTATATAATATTTTAAACAAATCACATAGATTGTCTTGCCTCGGTGCAAGATTAATGGTTTTCCTCCCTAAGAGAGGGGTTTACGTTAAGAAAATACAGGTACGCTACTTTTTCTTAAACATTATTTTAAAAACATTTCTTCGACTCTTTACGCCACAACATTATGAAATTTATTGGATCTTAGCATCAGAAATTCAACATTTATATACATGAAGCGAGTAACAAGGTAAGCACTTATCTTCAAGTTAGGTGTAGAATATAAAGTGAGATGACGGAAATCCAGATAGCGAAAAGTGAATGATTTTGTGACGCCGTGACTTGCGCTTTTACACACTAAAATTATGGTTAAACTAGACGGCGATACATGAAACATGAGACAGCGCGCCATGACTGAAACGTGCGATCACTGAGCCAGACAGCATACACCGCTGAATCTGCATGTTTTGCACCACAGGTTGAACAAAGACTTGCTTGCTCACTTTTTTTCTTTTCACCGCCCACCGCCGATGTTGCAGTGCCCTCTGCGCGCCGCATTATGTAATGGCTCAACCATTCTTATAGCATTTTAACCCAAGTATTGCAATGTGGGGGCCACAGCTATCTTTTACCATGTGCTGACTTTGTCTCGATTTCCATTATTTGGGATTTGTCTGACATTTCGATGATTAGAATTGTCTTTTGTGCTTTAATTATATGGCCGTCGCACTTTAGTAGGTGAGTGCAGCTGTAGTGCTCCCCCTTTAGCTAAGCGTACCGGTATCAAAGCGCGTTGTCTTGGGCGTTGTCTTGAGAGGAGTTGGCGGCGTAGAACAAGAATGGTAGTAGCTTCGTTGTAGTGCACCTTCTTCGTGGTAGAATGGACATATTAGCGCCCGTGTAAGTTTGGATTTGGGTGTGATCAAGAAGCTTGTCGGCGACTAGCGTAAGGTCGTATCTAGTGGCTTAGTCTTTGATATATTGTTGTTTACGATGAACAGACTACGAATATGGGTTAATAATTGCATCAACCTAAGAAAGCGTAACTTCTTGCCGATGAGGAATCTCGCTAGAAGATTCCTCATCCTGCGCAAAAGTCGGCTGGGTCGCTGGTTACCTAGTATCGTGTTGTATATCAATTTTTTGAACTGCATTTCTTGGCTTTCTCCATAAACTGAGATGAGGCTGATCTTGATGTTTGTTTTTTAATTTTTCTGAGGATATCGCAGATTTGTCCGACATTGTGTTTTTCCAATTTGAGCTAGTTGCAGTGAAGTTTTGTTGGAGTTGCCAAGTAGTGTCTTAAAATAATCATATTACAGGCGTAGTCGGTCGCTCCAGAATGGCGGTAGTAGATGGCGGTGACTTGCGGTGATGTTACCGGTGCCACGGTGCCACTTGGTTGTCGAGCGGAGATTGTTCACCAGATAGGATTCTTGTAGGCGAGTGCGTCCTCGAGCAGAGATTTATTCTCCGGATAGTCTTTTTAAATGTGAGATCATCACTGAAGTGAGCACTTTTTTGAATTCAGGTGTAGAGTACGATGTAAGATGATAGAAGTTCAGATAGCAAATACTAAATTATTTTTTTACGGCATGACGTGCCTTTTATATACAAAAAGTGTGGCTAAAGCCAGAGAAGGCAATATATGAAACATGAAACAGCACGCCACGATAGGGACAGATGATCACTGAGCGTCACAGTGTACTCAGCAGAACCCTCGTATCCTGCATCGCAGGCTGAACAAAAATAACCCGCTCGCTTGCTCCTTTCTTTTTCATCACTGACAGGCCGCAAAACGTAATGGCTTCGCCGTTCATGCCACGCTCAAACCGAGACATTGCGATTGATTTCTGTTATTTGAGATTTGTTTTACATTTCGTTATTTGGAATTATCTTTTGGGTTTTAATAATATGTAGTCGTCCTTGTTTGGTAATGCAGATGGTGAGTGCAGATATATACGCTTTCACAAGTCGTCCAAAAAATAATACTTCTTCTGACCAGAATGAAAATAGCGTGGAACACACACAGAGCACGCTATTTTTATTTTGTTTAGGATCTGTTATTTTTAGGCCTTATTCTTATTCTTTTAGTCCTCTTATCATGTGAAATTTAGACATGTTTAATAATACATGATTTTTGTAACAATTTTACTCAAAAGGTCAACATTAAAAGAATTCAATATTTTGCAGTTACGAGCACTTACGAATAAATTATTTATTTTTCTTGGCTGTGATTGGATGGAAAAGACTGCTTCGGTGACAATATGCCCGTCATATGTCGGTCATATTTTGTGTTAAAGACGAAATAAATAAATAAATAACAATTGTTGAATGTAAGTAAATGACAATGGAAAATAAATGAGCTGTTTTATAATTTTGATTTATTTCAGGTTAGAATTTTCAATGATATATTAAACTTATATATTTTAAACCAAAGTTATGTAGTTTCAAATTTCTGGCAGAGATTATACTAAACTTAGAAAAAATAATTATTTTTGATATTCACTAGTTATATTATATTAAAATTGCAAGTTACCACTTTTTTTTCTTTTTCAATGTCTCATATAACTTCGATTTTTCCAAAACTTTTTTATCTTCATTCGTTTAAAGGTTTATGTGTTCTGCTTCCTCACCTTAAAAGAGTATATAATTTAAACATTATATTTACACACAGACTCTTATCTTTATATTTATAGGTACGTGTGTATCTGTGAGTGTGTGGCTAAGGATATATTTAATATAGCACTAGCAATTTATTATTGAAAATAATGTTTAAACTAATAATATTGAATAAAAAATTAAATATGAGAGTATTTATGGTATTCATAAATTCATTCAGTAATGAACAGATTAAAATAATTTTTTACCCTACCTAAAATCGAGGAATATTATTTATATGTGCAGGTCTACTCGGCTGAGTATACGGCAGAGGTGCAGCTGTGTGTACTTCCCCGTTTCTAACATTTGGGTAATTGGTGATGTTTTTAGTTCGACGACCCAATAAATAGCAGCCACAACCAATAATGATAAGTAAGAGCACACCTGATATAACACTTAACACTATCACTATTGTAAGCCAATCTGTTTCGTCAATTGGTTGATCTCCGTTATTTCCTCCGCCGTTCCCACCACCAGACACACATGCTTCAAATTGGTCAGCTCTGTCTACGTAGGTTACACTATCTATCATGATCTTCTCTTCACTAGTTGATATTCCGAAGATCCTCAACTGTAAATATACAAACAAATTTCGAAAACTAAAATCATTTTAGTAGTCATATTTAGTTGATACTTTCACCTTTCGAAGTAAAGTAAGGAATAATATTAATGAAAATATCTTATATATAAAATTAATTTATATGGTAACTTTTTATCATAGTACGTTAACAAAGCTAAATCATATTTTTTATTCGGTTCTATAGTTTTCTGTTGATAGTGTATACATATCGTATAGACATATCTTTCTATACGTATAGACATATCTTTCTTTTATATACGTATAGACATATCTTTCTGGATTGCATGTGTAAGTCTATGTATAAATGCATGATTGATTGTCAGAATTTATCTCTTTACACGACGCATGGTAATGACACAATCCTTTTTTGAAAACGAAATCGAGTTTTTTTGGAGACAATGTGGACGTGTCCGATGACATGTTAGATCCGAAATTTATGAAAGAACTTTTTTGATATAGAAATACAGCTCCATTTAAATACCTAAAAAGCAATTGAGGTGCAGTTTTATACACATGCCAAAACTGTAATATAAACCTAAAAAAAAGTTTTACTGGACTGCATTATTCAGTTTACTTTAAATGAACCAGTGTCGGTATTTTTTGCACATAGCGGCATGGCGTGAAAAAAAAATTTTTGAAACTAATTCAAAATTATATATTAAACTGTAAATATTATGTCATAAAATAATAATTCAAATTTCTGTTAAAATAGTTAAGAAATTATCATTATATAGCCATAGTATGTAGTATGTTTAAGATACAATAACTATGTGATCAATAATTATCATCTTTTCGATCAAATTTATTCATTATTCACCAGATATTTATCCCTTGAAGACCGAATTCATGTATGTATTTTCTACCTTTAAGTTTGCTTGTTTATGTAACAATTTATTAGTATTGTCCAATCTATACTACTTCTAGAATCAATATTGGTCAATCCGCAATATTTCTATCGAATAACCTATAATCTGCTAGTCATCCTAATTATTGCCTTACCTAGATTTAATGCTTTTTTATATAATTAAAAGTTCAATTGGATATTCGCATATTTCTTGATATTCGTATCGTTAGGTTATACAGATCACAATATGAATCTTTATTGCTAAAGAGACTTGATTTCCAACCATATGTTGCATTCTAACTTTGGGTTTTGAAATATTTGTTATAAATATATTTAGTAATCGCATACATTTTTTGTGGTGTGACTCTATCATTATTTATATGTATTTGCAAATTTTATGCCTATGTTTTATATATTAATAAATTTCATTAATTTTTTAGGCAATTTCAGTCACTTGTAATGAATTGTTTTCAATATTGTATAATTAGCTTTTAAATTCTCTCTGCGTAAACTCCATAACTGAAATTTATACAGAGTTTTATAAAACCATACAATTTAATTGCGATTGCCATATTCAATTTAATAAAAAGATGGTTTCTGCATTCTGCTGTTTTGCCGTAAAGTGTGCTGGTTTATTGCTGTAAAAACTTACTCACATTTGCGTTTATCTTATAAAATTATTTATAATTTGAAGGTCGACTTACTTCAACATTCCGGTTGAAATTTAACTGGCGTTTCACTGTTGACCACTCACTGCGTGTTGGTGGAGGTAACGCGATGTCTTCAATGCCATCGTCACTTAATAAACGAATAAGTACAATCGAGAAATCGTCGCTGGGAACGTAATAAGTTATAATAAGTTCCGATCCCTGTACCACCCTCAATGTATACTGACTGGCTAAGCAATGTACTCCACTATCCTGAACTTTGATGAACCCATCTGATGTGTACGAATTTGGTGGTTTTATGTCGGTGACGTTGTATGTTCGGAATATCCAAGGATACACTGAGTTTATATTACATAGACTTGAAATTTTGCTTTCTTCTTCAGTTTTGAATGATTCATGGAAACAACCTTCAATTTTGTATAAAAACACTGGTGTACACAAGAGTAAAATTCCTACAATATAATACATTTCAACCAGATAAAAAAACTTAACCACTTTGTTAATCCGTATTCTTTTCAAGTACACGTTTTTGTGTGAAAAGTATGAGAATAATAATGAGTTTCTTGTTAATTTCAAAATTTTTTATTATATCTTATCTAATACTTGATAAATTCGTTCTGAATCTAATTATCATTTATTGAAAATAGACATCACAAAGAGTCAAGTTGAAAGGGATTACAATTTGAATTGATTATTATTACAAATGGAGCAAAATCGACTTCTAATTCGTATTTACTACTGATAGCTGTGACATACATTCACGCATTAATAAAATACTAAATTTATTGATAGAGACTGGTCCAAGGCTACATGTATGTATTACCTACATGTATGTTAATTTTTTAATTAAATATCTCTCTGACTTCATGAATTATTAAAATCTTGAAGGGAATGGTCCCCATAATAATAAAGTGAAAAAAATTAAAAAATAAGAGAATATTTTTAATAGAATATATTTACCTAAACAGGTTTAGTTTATGTAATATTATGGGTAAATAGTGCCATATTATGGTGGGCGTAACTTTATTTTCTTTTGATAGTTTACAGTATTAGGTATGATATATAAAGCAATGGTTGGCGCCGCGTCTAGGATATGTAATATCATTGTTCCCATTAACATTGAGAATACATCTTGACCATTTTAATCCTGTATTCGGTAATAATTATCTTTTAAAAAATGACAATGCCTTTAATCGACCTATAAATCGAATGGTTTCAGTTTTGTGTATCCATACACGGGCTAAGGTTTTAGCATTTATTTTTTATTAAAACTCCACAGTGTTTTATATAGGCATTTTATGTGAATTTATAATATTTCAATTTCAAATCGGTGGTGCTGTTGGTCAACGTTCTATTTAATTAATTATGTTATATTGACTGAAATAAAAATTTACAAATGCTTTGAAAATGATTATTTATATCAAAAATAAAAAAAATACATAACTTTTAAGGGATAGTACAGAAGCGATAAATATCTTGAAAATTAAAAAATGAAAAACAGTGATATTATTCATATAAAACATGTAAAATGTTGAAATATTTCCTCACATACATCAGGAAAATATAAAAAACAATTGACAATGTTACTTTTTCAACAAATATAAAAAATTATGTCATGTAATTCATTTGATAGGGAGTGGAGGTGATAGAGCTTTTTTGGCTTCATACAAACTTTTACCTTTAATATGATCAGGAATTTAATCAGTTTTCGCTGGCGAATCCGTTTTATTTCAATATTGGCTTCTATTTCAACTATTCATATTGCAAATATGGTTGTTTTATATATCTTCCTTGTTACCCAAAAAGCATACTTAAATTTATTAGGTCTACGTATTTTTTTAGAATTGACTTCGAATTTTTATAATAGTATTTTAGATGAAAGCTATTTTAGAAAACACAAACGGTGTAGAAGCAAAATCGTAAAGGGTAGGTATTAGATATTTTCATATTACGTATATAAGTCAAGATCATTGAGACTAAACTTCAATTACTGTACTTAGGTGTCAGACCAAGTGCGCAGGTGATGGATAAAAATTGTTAAAACCGAACATTAGAATCTGTTAGGATTATTACGACGGTTGGGTTTGTAGTTAATACTAATGTATAAAATGTTTTTTTCCTTGTCAAAGGTACCTTTAAGACGATTGTTACTGGAGAAATAACCTGTCATAAAAATAACAAAAGTCGTGGAAGGCTAGTAATTATTTTAGTTGGTAGCCGCGAGAAGGAGATTTATTGATGGCGAAATTTCAATATACTTCATATCCATTTATACAGCTTTTTAGCATCGTGTTAATGTTATTTTTTATCCATGTATAAGTACTTTAAATTACGGCACTTTTAATTACTCACTTACTTATTTTAGAATAATTCCAAGAACGGAAGTTTTATTTTTGGAAACGAGGTTATAATAAACGGATGTTTAATGTACTACAGAAACTCTAAGA
Source organism: Druceiella hillmani (assembly GCA_039881145.1). Classification (NCBI taxonomy): domain Eukaryota; kingdom Metazoa; phylum Arthropoda; class Insecta; order Lepidoptera; family Hepialidae; genus Druceiella; species Druceiella hillmani. The sequence continues at coordinate 13,747,071 of JAYKKI010000028.1, read as the reverse complement.
TGTACCCAACGTATACGCCTTATCTATGACAGACGTTAATGGATTCCTTTGCATTTTATTTATTTTTATTCATTTGTTATCAGATTAGGATACTCTTGGTTTTTATCAGTGAATTCTTATATTGTTATTATGTCTAATTGTTTGTTTAATTTATTAAAGCAATTATTGAAGAAGTTGACACTTAAACCAAAGTCTAAATTTTAATTTAAATTTCGAATATTTTTAAAATAATATATAAATGTAAATAAATATTTAAAGGTTATCACTAAAACAAATCCTTTTCGTTGTTATGATATGAAAGGGTTCGGCGGGATGGCTTTTTAATATTTTTGGAAAATTGGACGTATATAAACTAAACCAATAATAATTACTATTTCGATTTGTTTTATAATTCATGGAGTTTAGATTAAAACATGGAATATCTTTTGTCTCTGTCGAATATTTGCTGAGGAATTTTTGACTGTTCGTTTGTTTTATCTGTTTGCTTGTTTGTTAGAACACGGTGCAATAAATACTAGACTGATTCGAACTGACTTACACTAGGATAAGGGTCGAAGTTAATTTTTATTAAGAAGAGCAATTTTTATTGTTATTTCCTAAATTTTATCAGATAATTGAATGTAAGTGAATGTTAACCACGAAAAACTACGTTAATATATTTATACATATTACCTTTTTCTTGCTTTTTCCGTGGATGAAAAAGCGCATTATTTTTTGTAATTTAAGAATTTTATTTCCCATAAAAAATTACTTGATGAGAAAATTTAATTTAATAAAGCAATTCGTTATTATACGTGAAATTATATGAACGCAGGGAGTTAGGAAATTAACGAATCGTAGATAAATAAACAATGCCAAGAATTCAGGTCGTACGCCGTACGTGTTTTACGAATTACAGCTTTCCCTTATCACACCACCAGTACGATGTTGACTCTATCTTCTTGCAAGTCCATCGTAACGTATCCACTTTCGCTACCCGCCAGATGATTTATTTCTATACCGACAATCCTGGAGCTGACTCTATACCTCAGAGAGGAGCTCTTTTGTTTTTCTCTAATTTTTTAATTATTTATTAATTTTGTCATTTATATTTTTTTTTATTAAAGTTTAATATAGTGAGTTAAATATATAGTTTGCATTGAATATATAATTGATGCAATCAAAACTATTATTTATGAAAAATAGTAGCCCTTCGTCTCAATGATTCACGGTACCATAAAATTAACAGCAACATCTAGTTCCTACTTGAAATTAATTAATTATTTTAAAAATGAAGATAGCACATTTCTTGTAGGTCGAAAATATTATTTATCCAGATCCCATTAAAATTACATTTCCTCATTTTTATTTTAATGATGATAGCAAAACATGTAACACATTACATGATACAATGGTTTTACGTGATAGAGTGCGTAAATTAGAAGATAAAGCAGTGGAAGTAGCAAAAATTCACGGAATTCAAACGTAGAATGTAACGAAAAGCGCATTGATCTAACATTTTGGCCATCGAAGAGATGAAAGCTCTTCGAGCCGCAATCTTGTGAATCTAAAACAAAATGGCGAAGAAAATGTTCAGATGTTTTACGAAAAATGTCCATATATTTAAATGCTATAATAAATTATATTTAATTGCACGAAAATAAGGATATTAATAAATAGTGTAAGAGAATGTCATTCAACGTATTATGTTTTCGTATATTCCTTGCTGGGATAGAGAATCCATAGGTTCGAGCATTCACGCAATGTGACTGAAAGACAGTTGCATTAACAGACTCTTAATTTCATCGAAGAAAAGGAGAACATTAGCTAAATAATAATGTCAGAATAATTTTATTAAATATGTTTATGACACTAACAAAACAATCAATCTATCTTTCGTACTCCAAAGAAAATTTAATACTAATAAATAATTCAATTAACCAAACTGGCAACAATAAAATCGCCCCAGGGAATAATATAGCCAAAGACCAGTACTTTTTCAATAGTAATAAGTTAGATAACAATTTGGAAAGTTGCCAATCAATTTCAATTCAAAACAATCGGCAACACAGAGCTTATCAAACAAACATTACATAACCAGAACACATGAGTGGTATTTGTTATGCTAAATTTTAATCCATACAAAATAGAGCCTAAAATTTCCCACATAAAAGACCAAACTTGTTTCCAAAACAATGAGCCATATCCTAACTATATATTGTAAGAACTAAACCTAAGCAAATCACAAACAAAAGTGAATATACCCTAAACCTAGCAGATTTATAGTATACTTTGTTTATGCAGAAATCAAGCATAATTTGAAAACTATATTAAAATAAAAAAAAATTAAAATTTTTTATTGTTTTAAGAAATCTTAGTAGACCCGACAGAATGAAAACTGCATCTACCAATAATTAATGCATCAGGAGCTTACATGTGGAAATACGAGTATTAATTTTTGGCATAAGGTCTCTAAGTACTGTATTACTGAACTTTATCACTTATAAAAAGCATAAATTGTGTGTCAAGGCAGCGTGAAAATATTGAACAATTCTCGGAACATCGTTTAGCGTGATCAAAAGCGGATTCAAAATACTTTTTGTGCAATTACGTACATGTGGAAAATACGAGTATTCATTTTTGGCATAAGGTCTCTAAGTACTATATTAGTAAACTTTATCACTTCTAAAAAGCATAGATTGTGTGTTAAGGCAGAATATTGAACAGTTCTCGGTACATCGGGATAAAAGAAAATGTCCAACTAAAAACCATAAATATTGGTATTACATTAATTCATTTTATTCAAAATTACAAATTCCTTAAGCAACTAGTGTTTAAGAAATTTGTTATTTTTGCTAATAGTTGCTCTCATACTTTTAACGAATTACTCATACTTGTAATGCAAGTTAGTGGTTACTCTGATACAGTTGGTATATAACTCATACTTTGAAAGTTACTTTTTTGTGACTTTTAATGAATAACTTATACTTTTAATGCAAGTTAGTGTTTACCCTGATACTGTTAGTATATAACTCATACTTTGAAAGTTACTCCCATACTTTTACTGCATAACTTTTGAATGTGTGGAGGGCACCAATTAGTGAAAAACTGTGTATATTTACATGATTTTTGTCTGATGTCGATTAGATAACAGGTGTCGTTGTGTATAAATAACAACTTGTAATAGGTGAACTGACAGAGAAATGATTAGATAGTACGTTTATGAAAAACTAAAACAATATAGTATCGTTTACTTTTATACGATAGTAAAGGTAATGAGACAATTATAGCTCAAAATATTTTGTTATTTTCGCGGATTAAAGCACCAATTTCAAAATGCTTTGAGCAGATGCAGCGGTATCTAATTGTCCGATCGCTGTATAGTTTTAATCTGCCTTTTATAAAATCTATTGAAACAATAAAACTTGCGATCAAGAACTATGTACAGATGGTATTCTAATAAACATCTCATATTATAGATATTTTCATTATAAACTGAATTGAATTCGACTTCATTTTGGATTTCATAAACGGTGGTAAAAATAATTATCTGTAACACACTCACGCTTTGTATAGGGCCGTACTAAAGCTGTCTGACGGACATATCAATTCTTATCACCAATACTTTTTAAATGGAATATCTTAATATTGAAATATATCTTATGATATTATTGTTTAATACTCAAAATTAAATGTCATAAAACCGTCTTCCAAAAATGTGATATCACGGAATGATTTCTATATCAATATATCGTACGATTTGGAATTTATCGTATAATTTCACAATTTGGCAATTTATGGTACAATTTGACAATTTGCTCACGTCAATTATACTTTGCATGCGACTGATACATATCTTTTCAATGAAATGGCTCGTAACTATGAGTAGGATATACCAGCACCATACCAGTGATTCAGAGGGTTGAAAAATTATTGCAGTGGTTATTAGGTCTGTGGAAGGGATATGGCGGATTGCTGCGTCTTGGTGTCGGTGACACGCGAACATGATTTGGGTGTTTTTAAAATAGAATAGTACTATATTTACAAGATAATTTAAAAGTACAGTGATTTTACGTCTTTGAATTCAAGCATCATTCGTAAACGGCATGGTATTATCGCTGAGATGGAAACATTGTTAAAATTATGGTGTGATAATCAAGTAAGTGTGAAAAATTGTCCTGTTGATCAGAACACGGTGTGCTTTCAAGCTAAACAAATTTTTGAGAAATTAAAAGAAGAAGCTGGGGTGATGGCTAAAGATGAAACTTTTAAAGCTAGTAACGGTTGGTTCAGGCGGCTCAAAAGTCGCTGTAATTGTCATAGCATTGCAGAAAGTGGAGAGGCGGGAAGTGCAGATAAAGAGGCTACATCTCTATATCCAGAGAAACTCAATGCTATGATAGGTGAAGGTGGCTATACCAGCCAAACCATATTCAACGTGAATGAGACTAGACTGTTTTGGAAGATGCCTAAAAGAAAGTTCTTTTATGCATCATTCACGCGCGATAAAAGTTTATCGCGCGTGAAGAGAAAACCTTTCCAAGTTTTAAGGCCGCCAAAGATCGATTGAGAGTGATGCTTGGCGCGAATGGAGCTGGTGACTTTAAGTTAAAACCTCTCTTAGTTTGTCGCTCAGAAAATCCAAGAGCATTGAAAAACAAATCTAAAGCTGGTTTGCCCGTGATTTGGAAGTCGAATCATAAAGCTTGGGTGACGGCCTCCCTTTTTGAAGATTGGTTCGGTCATCACTTCATACCTGAAGTCGAACGTTATTGCCAGTCTAAACAAATCCCGTTTAAAGTGATGCTATCGACAACTCACCAGGTCATCCTCCTGCTACTTTAACTACTAGTTTCGACCCACGTGTGAAAGTTGAATTTTTGCCACCAAATACAACCAGCTTGCTTCAACCGATGGACCAGGGAGTTATCAAAACATTCAAAGCTTATTACACGAGACGATCATTTGCACATCTACATAAAGGTATGAGGCAAAACAACGAGCTCTCTGTTAAAGAATTTTGGAAACAATTCATTGTTTTAGAAGCCGTGAGAATCATTGGAGAATCTTGGGATGAAATTTCACAAAAAACTTTAAATAGCGTCTGGAAAAAACTCTGTCCTTTTTTTTTCTCCACTGAGACTCAGGCGGAATCTGTGCCAGGGCCTGATGAAATTGGCAATGTGATCAAAGACGTTGTCGAACTTGGTAGACAAATAAATTTAGAAGTGGATAGTGATGACGTTCAAGAACTGCTAGATTCACACAATGAGGAGCTTTCCATTGATGAGCTTATGACAATGCGTGAACAAGAGGAAGCATTGAGATTCTTGATTCTTTGGACCTAGTTCAATTAGAAGATCAAATGTCAGTTGGAAACTTGACAGAAGCCCTCGGTTCACTTGAAAAAGGGTTAACAATTTTGGAAAGCATAGACTCCAACGAAGAGCGCATTTCTGTTACACAACAAGGAATAAAAAAATTACTAGCATGCTACGAGGAGATACTACGGGAGAAGAAAAAATCATTGACTCGTCAGACGACTTTGTTAGATTTTATGAAACCTTCTACATCAAAATAACTTCAGATTGTGTTTATACACTTTATAATAATATAATTTGTCATATTATCTAGAATTAGATACAAATTTATTTCCTAAATTATTGTTTTATTTAGTCTCCGGTCCCAATTAAACATACTTTATATGTCTTTATATGCAAAATTGTACCCCGACTTACGCGAATTCGACTTACACGAATAGCGCTCGGTCCCACCTATCGCGTAAGTCCGGGGTATTACTGTAATATTATTCTGTTTACCGATCAATATACTATTTAAGTTAAAAAATCTAAACATAATTCGGAGTCTCTATTAAGGGCTGTTGAAGAAATTTTAAAATTATTAAGCATATGAAAATATGGATAACATTATTATAAGCAGTTTCAAAAAATGTTAAATATCTCTGTTTAAATGTAATTTAAGCAGAAATATTTAAAACTTTTTATATAATGTGTTAAATAAATGTACTTTCATATTTTTTAATATACTGAATCAATGATTAACGAAATCCGCAACCTTTATTTAATTTCGTGGATTAATTGCGGAGCAAACCTATATTTAAAATATTGAGTTGGCAAGAAAATAAGGAAATATTTAGAGAACGTTTAATATTATTTAATTATTTACTTATTTTTAAAGTGTTAACTTTCTATCTTCAATGTATTCAAAATATGCATCAATAACCATGTGTGGCTATCAGACCAAAAGTTTGAAGGCTGCGAGTTAAAAAATATTTCAAGGTTCGATTCAGTATCTTTAAAATCGTGGAACTTCTTTTTTGCGTAAAAAGTTTTCGAGGGCTCGAAAAAGATGATAGTCTGATGGTGCCAAGTCTGGTTAATAAGCTGGGCGAGATATTAATCCCAGTCAAGGTTCTCCAGTTGACAGTGGTTCTCCAGAAACTGAAGCAACGTTCGTTGAGTGTTGTCTTGTAATAAGGAGAATTTCAATTCATTTCGATCGATTCGAATATCTTTTTCATCCATTTTACTCTTTTGTAAAATCGTGTGTGTTATATACCCTTCATGTAATATGTTTTACAGTATTCTGCAACTTTACGTTGCAGAATACTGTAACCAACTTAATATTATGAAATAATGTGTATTCCCTTACATTAATTATACGGCTCTGGTATAATCTAACCCCCCTAAGACTCATCAGCGTTCTCAGAGAGTGAGCCACCTAAACGGGTAGACATGCAAAATATGACGTTGTTGGCAAAAAGTAATGAAGCATTATGTTATTAAAACGATGACGTTGTTGGGCGTTGCAAGAATTGAAAATTGCTTTAATTTGTGTTTTTTTTGTATTATGTGGTAGAATTTTATACCTAACGTAGGTACATTCAAAATAAAGTGGCGTTGTGGCAATACTATGTTTGATGGTATAAATCTTGCAAACGGGGTGATTTTTACATATCTGGGTATACTTATTCCATTTTATTTCTTAATTTTTCTTCGGAAACGTAGGTCTCAAAATGGGAGCAATAAAATATTTGACAATTAAATTGGAAAGAGCTTTATTATTAAATTTCTGATAAAAATGGAAACGCATTTAAGTCAAAGGAAATGATTGGACTACTTATGTCCATCCTTATTACCGGCCACATATAGCAAGCTATATTTGATCTTGATAACTGCATAAGAAGCCAACACCACAGAAATTAATTTTCATAACGAAAATATCTGTAAATTTACTATTTGCAATATCTATGCATTATGCAGAGGCAAAAACAAAAACTTTCCACGCTATTGCGCTTTAAGGGTTATACCTTCGTACGATTTTAATTCCATCTACCGCCTAATAATATTCCCAATCTATTATATTTCAAAAATAAAGTAAAGAAGCTTCAACTATTTATAAACTGAATAAATATTAATTATCGCTGTAACACTAAGGTCAACTGTAGTAAGATGATAGCGCTAAAACAATATTAACCATATCAAAACGAGCGGCATCTATTGGCGTAAACCTGAACTGTTTAGCGATCAAAATGTAGATCAATAACCCAATAATTAGCTACGTTGTATTATCTATTCATAATTTACGAGTATGTAGCTGAAAAGTAAGTAGAGGGCACCATAATGGCAGTTGCATTAAAAAAATTCTGAGTATAAAAACAATTCTTAGTTACTTACAAAATATCGGTTAATTTAAATAAGATTATATATACGCTTCAGCCAATAGAATAGACGTGATTTTGCTTAGGCTACCTACTATTGGTGACATTCACGTTATGGAAGAAGTTTTAAAAAAGTGTAAAGAAATTAATAATCCTTCTATATCAACTTTTACGGTTTTATTAAAGTATTTATTAGTATTTCACGTGACTCCATCTGGAAGGTACTAGAATATTGCAACATGCTTCGATATTTTGGAAAATGCTTATCACAACAGCGCCAGTCGAGTGAGGCTTGAACTAAAGGAGAGGTAATATAAATTGATCGAGGAATTTTGAACGACGACATTGAAATAGGTTACAAAATTATGTTATCCCAGATAAAATATTAAAATATTATATCACAGACAAACTCGAAAATTTTATAAGAGAAGTTGAAGCAGAGCCAAAAAAACTCTATGACAAATGGCTAGAGAGAGAAAATCTAGCTTCATAGCACAGATTTGGAGTACAAAAAGAAGTCTATCTATGCAAATAAATATAATTTGTTAATAATAATACACAAGAACTAGATAAATAAATCGCTTTTGCGTGGAATAAATGTATGGAGTAATGCGTGGTGCAGAGAGAAATTGTAAATTATATATCTACGATTGAACTGAAAAATAATATAACAACAACGCAAGGGACTATGGAAAGAAGCAGCTGGAAGTAGGGAAAACACAAAAAATTAAATACGAATTAATCGGAAATATAAATGAAAATTATTTAATTTTTTTGGGCATGCGAAAATGAAAAATTCGATGCTTCAGATTAAAAAAAAGTTTAAAATTGTCCTATTGTTGATACTATCTAGTTTGTTGCACTGCCACGCCGCAAAAATATTGAAACATAAAATTATCGAAATACTGTAAAACTATGAACTCTATGAACGAATCGATGCTGAAGAAAAATATACCACTTTGTTATGGATAAATTATAATATTTCATCAATTTCATTTTTTAGGGTTTCATAGTCAATCAAGAAACTTTTTACGCGCATCCAATGATATTGTATCAAATTGTATCCGTAGATTGGTTGTTTAAAATGACATAAGGCTTTTGAGTATAATTTTTAATTTTTAAATTCGGTTAGCAAAATATTATATTTTAAGGAGACGTGTAATGTGTTTGAGAAATTTAAATAAAATTGAGATACTTGCATCTGCTTATAATTTTTAATTATAATTATTTTGGTTACCCTGAATCACTAATTTCTTAAGATGTATAAATTATCAAAAAAAAAACTGGTCATGTGCATTTCGAAACAAGGAAAACGTAGGGCTACGTTATCTATATCTTTTAAATCGTGGAAGTTAACTCTTTAGCATTTTAATTGAAAATTTTAATGAAATATTATCAGAACCTAGAATGTTTCCGATTTTGCATTGAATAATCATAGGCCTGTAAAATTTTATATTTTTTTTTCTTCTCTAAGATTTGATGACTGATTATTGGTATTGGATGAGTATTTTGGGACGTTAATTACGAATATGTAACCAGTTTTTCTCCAACACGTTTAGGTTTTCAAAGGGATCAGAAAAGGGACTGTGAAAAATAGAAAAATTACATAACAAAGATCTCAGTGGTATCTTGCCCTTTTCTGCTCGAAGTTTATACTCAGTGATTTTTTCTTAAAATCATTGTTTGGATTGTCTCGCTTCAGCAACCAGCAGTATTTCACCAACATGCTTCTATTCCACTTTCTTTGATATTTGCGTGTTATTTCTTTTAAGTCTTGATGAAATCTTCCACCTTGCTCTTCACTAACAGCTCCTAGATTTTCCGGAAAGTAGTCAATGTGCGAATTCAGGAAGCTTAATGTTTATTGAACATTCCATTTTACCAAAATTTTCTATCATTTTAGCCACAATTTCTTTTATAATCAGGACTTTTGTTGTTTCCTAGAAAGTTCTTAACTACTTCCATAATAGAAATCCATGCGTGTAACTCGGTTTCATTGAGTTTTCTATCAAATTCTGTGTCCTTCATCAATTTTCTTATATAGGGGCCGAAAAAAATACCTTCTTTCAATTTGGCAACAACGACGCAAAAATGTTTTTATGTATTTGAAACCTTTTCCTTCTTTGTCCATAGCCTTAACAAACTGTTTCATCATGCCCAGTTTTATATGCAAAGGACGCAGTAACACTTTTTCTTGGGGAACCAAATTTTATCAAATTTCATTATTAGTTTAGTTCTAGAAGGCCATTCTTTTTGTACAAGTAGCATACTTATAACTTTCAAATCTCATTGCCCATACTTTGTGAAGTGTCCACAACTTGTCCAAGTTACTGATGGGTAGATAAAAATACATATTGTAATCATTTTTTTTACAAATTCTGTTATAGTCCTTTGTTGTGTTGACAACATAAATTTCCCACAAACCACAAATGTAACAAAAACTATTCGGTGAAGTTAAACAACTTCGCGACGACATTTTTAAGTTAATGTATTAAATTGTACAGTATAACTGATATACTTTAAAATCGGTTCAAGTATTTGTATGTTTTTTGTTATTTCTTACTCTCATTAACCCTCTTCTAATGAATCAAAGTGACAAAAGATTGTAATAGAGATTTAATCACCAATTAGTAGTATTATTTCGAATGGAGTTTTTCTGGCGTGTAAATCACGCATTAGTCATGTACCAACCAGTTAATAAAGCAGTAATTACCAAATTATGAAGATCTTTCCCATTTTCAAAATTTTCTTGCGACAGTGTGCCATACTATTTTCATTATTACATAATAATCAAATTATTTCCGCTGCAAGTATTTATGTGTAAATAATGATTTCGATAAGAAAAGATACCAAATTTTAAGCTCCTATATAATTTTTATATACATAAAAAGTACAGTCGCACATAATCATGTTTAAAATACGTATATAATGTATCTGTTTACAACATGATATTAATCTAAGCCCTTATCAATTACCCTTTTGCTTCCGTAAGTGTAGATTAATTAGCGTTCGACTTGGCGTCAGATAATTTGATGGAATGCCAGTGAATAATAAATAACGGGTATCTGACAGCAATGTTCATTTTGATATTCTGTTGTTGACATTTTATCAGCTTTATACATATTTATGAACAATTTCGTGTTCAACTGAAGTACACACTTTGATTCTTATTATTTAAATCAAATTCTTTGTCCAATTGGTAATGATGACGAATTTTTGTGACAAAGTATTTATACATTAAATGATAAAGTTTCCACGTGGACCTTATTTTCTGCTGGACAGATACTGCAAACAACAGATAAAGGTTTTTTTAATAAAGGGATTATCAACTTGACAATGAAATGTAAATGGAACTTTATATCTTAGATTAATTTTGGGTTGCTTTTTCAGACATTGTTATTTAAGATAACATTTATAAATATAGGTTCATCACAACATTTTGGAAATTAAATGAATGACTTTTGTTATATTTCATATTAGTGTTGCATGTAATTAAACATATAAATATACTACCTTTAAGAATTTTTTTAAACTATTATCTACCTAAATAAAAGTGCAAAGAATCCTGTTTCTCTACTTAAAAAAAATATGTGTATAGATATACATATTATACTGGTTTATTAAAAACTATTTTAAATTAATAATAGTGGAACAACTTAAAATAATTATACATAATACAATAAATCCTTTCAGTGTTAATAGGATATAATACCTTATTACGCTACATAATATCGAGGTAAACTGTCATCTTTCGCACTTGTAGCAGTCTGTGACTGAACACGCGGTAGATGCATGTTTACATATCCTTCCTCGTATCCAAAATATGGGTAACTCCTCATATTTTTATTTTGACTACGACCCAAAAAGTAGCAGCCGCTAGCCGAAATAACAAGTAAGAGCACACCTGATAGAACACTTAAGACTATGACTATTGTAAGCCAATCAGTTTCATCTATTGGTTCAACTACAGGTTGATCAGGATTGGGTCCGTTACCATTTTCGTCGCCCCCGTTACCATCTCCTCCGTTTCCATCTCCACCGTTACCATCTCCGCCATTTCCGTCACCTCCGTTACTGTCTCCTCCGTTTCCGTCTTCACCGTTGCCGTCCTCGCCATTCCCATTTTCGCCATCTCCATCCTCACCATTCCCCTCATCTTCACTGTTTTCATTTTCTCCGTCTGCGTCTTCACCGTCTCCATCTCCATCACCTCCATTTCCATCTTCATCTTCACTATTTTCATCCTCACCGTCTCCATCACCTCCGTCTCCATCGCCTCCATTTTCGTCCTCACTATCTTTACCTGCACTGTCATCATCTTCATCACCCCCGTCCCCACTGTCTACGTTTTCACTATCTCCGTTTCCATTTTCACTAGCTTCTCCACCTCCGTCTTCTCCGCCTCCATTCCCACCGTCTCCGTCTCCATCTCCATCTTCACCATCTTCATCTTCACCGTTGCCGCCTCCGTCTTCACCGCCTCCATCTTCGTCACCACTATCTTCATCTTCGCCATCCTCATCTTCCCCGTTTCCACCATCTCCGTCATCGTCTTCACTATCTTCTTTATCATCTCCATCTTCGTCGCTTCTGTTTTCACTGCTTGCGTTTCCACCATCTCCATCTTCACCGTTTTCATCTTCACTGTCTTCACCATCTCCTTCTCCGTTTCCGCCACTTTCTTTTCCACCGTCTCCGCCTCCATCTTCACCATTCTCATCTTCACTGTCTCCGTCTTCACTACTTCCGTTTCCACCATCTGCGTCTTCACCAAACGCGCATAATTCAAATTGATCACTTTTGTCAACGTAGGTTACACTGTCTATCATGAGATTGCCATAACGTGATATGCCAATGATGTTCAACTGTGAATGAGTGTAAGATAAGTAATTTACTTAAATCTTTAATAATAAAGTTACATCATATTAAATGTATCTTAGAAGTATATATATATATATATATATATATATATATATACATATATATATATATATATATATATATATATATATATATATATATATATATATATATATGCTCTCACTAGGCATGATTAAAAATCCGATATAATGAATGACATCAAAAATATATTTTCATTAGAAATTTATTTGCATAATAAGTTATTTAATAAAGTAATAATTTTTGTTGTTGAACGCATCCTCATCGAATCTCAAAATTTAATAAAATTTATGTCTTAAACAGTCTATTTCTTTTTATAGGTTGATTTAACATTGCGTAATAAATATATTCATCGATATTTTAACAATTTCCTGTCCCATACCATTCATTACTTAAGCTGTAGGTATTCATTATTTAATATTAGCATGGATTATTTTTTAATCTCTTGTTAACGAAGTTTTTACGTATCCATCCATATATTTATTCAAAAATCTTACTTTCAGTTTTAATATTTCAGATTTTAATTTTTGAATCACTTAATGAAATTATTAATTTATACAACATTTGAGGTCTAAATTGTTTAGAGTTTTTCATTTTGAAATATAGTGAAGCTTAATTGCTAAATTACAATTATTTCAGGACCGTCAGTAAATAGCGTGCAATACTTTTCTGGAAAAAACAACACTCAATTGTATTTCATATTAAGTGTAAAATTCCATAATAAAAACTTAAATTTATAAGAAAGTTATAAATGGAGAAATATAACTAAAAAGGCTATATTTCGTCACAACGTCTTCTCCCCTAACATGGGTTTTTGAAATATTTTCTTATATATCGTGTTTAGCATATATCATATTTATTATATGTTATATTTAGTATATGTCATGTTTAGTACATGTCATATGTAAGACACTATTACTGTTAAGTATATGTTGTTTTAATTGGTTGCACCATTTTCACTCTTGTTTTTTTTTATTAATAAACATGAATGCATTTTTATCAAAAAATCTTTCACTAATAATTTAAGAAAGCGCATTTCACTTTATTTTGTGATAAAAGCTGTGTATGCTTCCATAAATTTTCTTTATGCAAACAAACCCAATAACTTAAATTTACCCAGAAATTTTAAAAAATATAAATTTTAACAAAAATATAAAAAAAAAAATAATAGGAATACAAATATTGTAAATAATTTTTTAGTAAAGAATATTTGTGAATTTATTCAAAATACGATTTGTAAAGTAACTGTAAACTATTAAAACCACATGAAAAATACAATTCAAGGAAAACCGTATAAAGAGAAAAGTTTGTCATTTTAACGATTTCAAATATTTAATATTTTATTAACAAATCTTCCAAATGGGTATTCAAAACTTATTAAATGCGGTAAAAACTTAATATTTTTACATTGACTTCTTAAATGTGTTTACAGATTAAAAGTTAACTTACTCTAATATTTTGATTGAGTGTTAATGTATGCCTAATCGTCGACCACTCGTTGTATGTCAGTTCAAATACTCCGTTGTCTAGAAAGGCATCACTTAAAAAATCCGTTATTATAACCGTGATATGTCCTTCAGAAGCATAGTAAGATATTATAAGTTCCGATCCAGGTATGATATTTAACGGCTGTTGATTGGCTAAACAATTTTGTCCATCGCCTTCTACTCTAATGAACCCATCTGATGTGAATGGTTGCGGCGGTTTTATGCCAGTATCGCTGAATGTTTCGAATATCCAACGATCTGCTGAAATAATTGTGCATAGACCTGAAATTTCACTCGAGTTTTCGATTTCGAAAGTTTCATGAAAACAACCGTCAGTTTGGCATAAATACACTGGTATGCATAAGAATAATATGCATATATAATAATACATTTTTATCAGACAAATAACTTAAACACGGGCCCTATTAATATTTAAATCACATTACAATAAGTATGTAGCTAATTTTTTTTTGCAGTATACGTTTTCGTCTCAAAGTTATGTTATTAATAATGAACCTCTAGTTAACTTCGTATTATTTTATTCATATCTTATCTAACCTAAGATTTGATAAATTATTTTTAAATATCACCATCATCTATTGGAAATAGTTACAATTAAGTCTCAATATGTGGACAGGAATTATAATCGTAATGTGGATTTATCAATATTATTCGTAACACAAAATTGAACCTTTATTGTTGTGTATGATGGTTATGCTATAGATTCATGTCTTAATGTAACAATTGCCTTATTAGTACGGATTATTATAAACTCAGTTATGTTTGATTATCAATTCATCATATCTCTTACTCTGTGAATGATTTAAATCTAGAAGAAAATAATAAAATATAATAATAAAAAGAAATGGTAAAAAAATACAAAACGTTCTATTTAATGAAAAGGGATTAACTTGTCTAAAATATTGGATCTGTTATAGTATATTTGGGTGGGCGTTGATTAACTTTTTTCACAATTTACAGGATACGATAAGTTTTGAATTGTAAGGTAATGGAATTGCTGTTATCATGATTCTTTTAATAATGTATTATAAAAATTATTATTTTAAGCACTATAATATTTTTACCAGATGAATAACTTACTCAAGTTCGAATCGGAAAAACGCGTTGAGGATTCTGCACTTATTTTATAGTAAAACCACAAAACGTGACGTTTTGTGTGACTGTTAGCATTTTGAATGAATGTATAAAATCAAGTTGAGGTCGGTGATGTTATTGATAAAATGATTATTTTTTAAAATATGTTACATTGATTGTAGTAAAAATATACAAACATGTTGATAATTATTATTTATAAGAATAATTAGTAATTATTAATATATTTGTATTACAAGAAAAAAACAAAAAATACTCAAATTACTTGCAACGAATGACAATGAAATGTCAATAATATTAGGAATTAGGTAACAAAAGTAGCTCAAACAACATATAGGGTGTAACTCTGAACTTGACCAGACATACGTGTTGTATGTTGTTTGAACTATTTTCAGCAGCCAAGAGACTTCGCAATACATTCCGAGTCGAATGAGCGTTAGTCGACGATAAAATCCATCTCCGTCTCGACGGCAAGTATCTGTCCGCTAAAGTGTGTGCTAATGCTTATGAGTACAGTGCGCATCAATAGAATCGTTCCAGGGTATGAAAGTCATCTAAGACTAGACTTTGGCGTGACAGACAACACAAACAAGACTGTCATAATCGTGGAATTTGAAAACCGCCTTGCTGCGTTCGCATAACACGTCTGGAAAAACGAAATAAATGCGCTGGGATCATGGAGTTCTTTTAACAACATGGCTATGAGGTATTTATGGGCGCCGTCATCATGGGATTTCTTGGGGGCTAGGATCCGGCGAATGAAATGGTCTTGAAGTGTCTATCTAATAATATATAATCTGGATATGCGTGCCTCACGAGGAAACTCATGTGCTTAGACGCGACCAAGTTGAGTAGAGACATTTACGTGGAACGCGTCAAGGGGCGGAGGCAATACAGCCCGTTAATATTCTCCGGAACCCGGGTGCTGTATCATAGTGAATATTTGAAGTAAATATAATGTCTGTAGACCAAAATTGTTATAATGATTTTTTAGTTAGTGTATAATATTTAATTTGGGGTTTAATTGACGTTTAATTGGTTTTTGGTTTTACGTGAATATATTTAAAATTATACCAGGTAAAAATATTTGGTGTAAGTGTTAAGTTAGTGTATATACACTTTATTGGATAAAATTTTACAAATGGTAAATCGAAGTACATACACATTTCTTGTAGAATTAATTGGTCTATGACCGATAAAATGGCGGAACCCTGTTTTTCCATTTTTGTTGCTCAAAATGTAAAACTATCTTTTTGAACAGGCTGATGTTGTGCATTACTCGTTATTAGTTTTAAGTCATATATTATGTGCGCTTTTTTGTAAAAACACTTTTTTAAAAATAAAGACATATTTGTACACTGCCTATTCGAAAGTGTAAAATTTGGAATTTTTTTGTTCACTTAGTCAATGGCAGTGGTAGTGTTTTCAACCAAATTGGGAATAAAGGCTATCTGTTTTGCGGAGCTTTCAAAATAGTTTCACGTGGAGTGAAAGTAATAGAATTTTTTAGCAACCATTGAACTTTTATCTTCAATGTTTTCATTAACAGGAGCTGTCTTATTATAATATTGGATTTGATTTTAATTACCAAGTTAATTAAGCAACATATTTATTTTATGCATGCATTTTGTTATTGAAGAAGCTCACTTAAAACTTTGAAGTAATCGCATGCTTTACAGTCATCACAGTAATCATAACTTTTCTTTTAGAATTAATTTCGAATTTTTATAAAATTATTTTAGTTACAATTTTGTTAGAATATCAAAAGGGTGTCGAAGTAAAATTAAAATCACTGTACTATATTATTGATTTCAGATTTCGTTTAGGAGAATCTTTTTGCGTTGTATTTACATTAAACATTTTTGCCAGGTCAGGAATATTACAGTAATGAACTAAATTCTATTGAATAAAAAATGGCAGAATTATTATTTGAAGTTAGTGAGTTTTTTTTTCAACCAAGAACCGAATAGCTTTTCGGCATCTTTTTTTTCAAAATTTTAATCACTTTTTTAAAGATACTTCGGGTTCATATGTTAAGTTTTTAGTAAATCTCCTTAAAATATCGTTCTTTGTATTCTAGATAGTACAAGTGTAGATCATATTATTGCTTGTGATCAAAAACCTCCATCTTAATCATTGGAGATGATGAGATGCATTTATAATATAGCTGATGCGTTTTATATTATTTTAATTATAATTAATGGTACCTAAAAATCTACAATTATTATGTATTCATTTTAAAATGAAATAACATCGCCGGCCTCTACAATTTGAGTTAAAAGGTATACGAAGATGAATAACTGTGAAATATACTTTCATCAAAACATTAAAGTTATGTTTAAAAATTGAAATTAATTAGTTCAACCTTCTTTAGGTTGTAAGTTTGCATGTTATAATATTATATCTAAATTATATGAAACCCTTGAATTAAAATAATTTGATAGCAACGTTTTAAATCTCTTTAATGGTCATTTAATATTTTCTTTACGTTTAATATCTAGAATTGTAAGTTCCTCATATAGATTTTATCAAAAGATTGCATGCCTTAATATAGATTATATCAAAAGATTAAAAAGAAAAGCAACATTGATAGACATAATTTCTCTAATTACCTTTTTTATTAATATTTAAAATATATTTATGAACTTTTATTGCTTAAATAAGAAACTTTTTATGTGTGGATATCGTATTTTAAAAATTAATGAGATATTTCAATTTCTACTTCCTTTAAGCTTGAATATTCAAAGGAAAGTATTTGATGTTTTAGATACGATGTACAATGACGGTTCAAGGAACTATGAGGCAACAAGACTAATCGGGAAAAAATTAATTTTTGTCTATATTTATATATTCCTTTTTAAAATAGGCCTTCCGCGTGTAATGCACTTTTCCAGCACGTAATCCACTTTTATCACCTCAACTGATTTTATGACCTTTTAATTTGATTAAAATGTCATCATTTGAGAATAGCGAGAACTTGAACGGATTATCTTAATTGTTTGCTTATGCTTACAATAATGGTGCCGTATTATCTTAATTGTTTGCTTATGCTTACAATAATTCCAAAACTACTTGAGTGATAAGGAAATATGCTATGATGCAGTAGTAGTTCATAAATTTTTATGATGCAGTAGTAGTTCATAAATTTTTTTGTTAAGGTTTTTTCCTTGAAATAAATCAGCATTATGTTCACAGTATTGGAACATTTATAGTCAGTGTATTGGAATATTTATAGTCAGAGTATTAGAATATTTATAGCTAAAGGATATTTATAGTGGTTCCAAAAGATACCGTATGCTGATAAATGAATTTGTCATGGTCTACGAATACAATAATACTGATTCTATTAACACTCGCAGCTTTCGTTTTTTCATCATAAAAGCAATGATTTTTATTAACAGTTTTTTCGTGATAACAACAATATTCTTCATTAACAGTTTTATGGTTTCATTTAAAAACTGTAATGGAATATTCGAATATCATCAGCAGTTACTAAATTGTACAGAAACTTTTCTTATAGCTCGTAATGATTCTATAATTCTTCGCAGATGACAACGCGGTAATAAATTTGGTCCGGCATTAAGGTACAAGAAACTCGACGGCACGAAATGCATTTCACTTGCAGGTGATCATCCAGCGTGTAGTGCTTTTAAAGATGTGTATCATTTTACTCATTTACCGTATATTCGTTTAACGAATTTTTGAAGGAAAATGGTCGATGTTTTCATCGTAATGTAGTAATCAACATACTCGGATGTTCCGTTCTTGCATAGTCTTCTATGTAATCTTGACGGTGTAAAAAGGAGGCTTGCAAATGAAAGCACGTTACACGTAATATAAATTATTTATAAAATGCGTCTTTCAATATATAATACGTTTTAAAACTAGGTTTATTAAAATGAATGAACAATTGAAATGCACAACGCTGGTTAATGTTTTCCTTGTTATGGGGGATTACTAAATACATTTTACGAAAACATTAATTTACTGGCTAAGTTCACCGATTCCCTTACAAGTTGCAGAGTAGACAGAAAAAATATTACAGTATGGTATTTTCAACTAGAACACCGAAATCCTATTAATATTATAAATGTAAAAGTTTTGAGGTTTAAATATTTGTTACTAAGTTACTATCAAGTGTGCAGCAGACAGATTTTCACTAGGTTTCATATACATTTATTTCATGATTCAAATTAGTTAATAGGTTATTTTTTAACCCAAGAAATGGCATACATCTGGTGGGATATGACCATATAGGTAGATTTGCAATCACGAGCGAACAAAATCTTTCTATATTACTGAATATGGCAAAACGTTTAACCTTTTCGTCGTAATCCAAAATTCGCGCGGCCGAAGGTGTGTGAAAGCTAATAGTTAATAAAAAAAAGTTATATTTGTCATATTGTAGTTATATGTTAATATGGAATTTACTTTACTTCATTTATCCACGATTTGTTCAACGTCCTTACAATGACACTCTCTCATTAACAAGGGCTTTCTCGCGCAAGTTAAACGTAAGAAATGTTATAATCTGGATGCAAAATAGTACAGCGTCTAGTTCCGAGCCGACTACTGGACATAACAACTTCTATCTAAAAATTTTGTCAAGTCCATAAGTCGGGAGACGTCGCAACGTGCCATTAGAGCATTTTAACTCCCATCTAAATGCGCCATTAGATGTTTTACCATCAAAAACTAATTAGGTTTCTACCAGAAGTCAAGTAAGTGATGCTGTATTACTTCGCTTTTTGTATGAGATTGAAGATTATTCAGTTTGGGGTCTTACGGGTCATTGCTAGGGCTTTGAGATAGGCCAGATGCTGATAGGAATTCCTCCACAAAAATAGGAAAATTGTGTAAATAAAACTGTCAAATGCAGTTGTTTATAATAAATAATATCTCCGATAAAAGCATCGTGCACTACGAAACATGTTATAGAAGATAAACCGAATTTTCAAATGTTGCTGATAATCAACTGTATGGCCATACGGTAATTCATAGTAAAACGAACGGGCAATGTGATTGACGGTACAAATGAGGAATATATATAACTTGATAAACGATTATCGTTATAGAATAAGTGTTGGTAAAGAAAATTGACAATAGGCTTGGCATCTCATCAAAGATGTTACTGTAAAATGGCCAAGTTCCTCTTTAAAAGTTAGCTACGAAAAGGAGAGAGATAAAAGCAACTAAGTTCTTGAAGTTTTGCTAGAGATGTGTAAACTATTGAGTTAGAGCTGTGTGTCTAGATTTATTGCATATTATGCCACGATATTAAACTTATCCGCAATAAATTCTTGTCATTCTTCTACATGACAGGATTTATAAAACCACTAAAATTTCTAACTAAATTTCTAACTAATTTCTACTTCGAAAAACTATCTACGACCACTAAGTTTAACATAATATTCAATAAATCTAAATGCATAGATCGAACTAAGTTCTCTGTACTTTTCACGAAAAATTGCAAGAACTTATCCATTTTCATCTTACGACTTTTTACGTCTAAATTTCTAACTTGATAACGCGATTCATTACTTATTGGTGTTGGGTATCTTGTATTGATACAATTTAATACACTTGAATTCTTCTATCAAAAAAATTCATTATCAGTCTGGTACCTGCTCATAAAATTTAATACGTCAGTTGCGAGCGACTTTGGAGTAATATCGAGTCTATCAAAGTTTTCAACATGTTCGATAACACAGTCATAACAAAGCTGTGAAAATTAGATGTGTAGACATAATTGTTCTATTGAAAGAATTGTTCTATCAAAAATGATGTTATTAATTTGGTACTGTATTCATAAAATGTAATACTTGTAGGTTATGGATACTCGGATATCGACAAACATATATATATCTATATATATATATATATATATATATATATATATATATATATATATGTATATGTATATATATATATATACACATATATACATGTATATAAATACAAACGAGGTTGAAATTATTAAATATATATCAAGTCTATCACAAGTTTTCAACACGAATTCAACAACATATTCGATAATACTATATTCTAAATGGTCTATTCCACCCAATGCTGATTTTAAATGGTAAATTTCGCGATATAATGTAATAAAACAACGATATACCGTCGATGTATTTTGCTACATTCTCACAATTTATCTATTTGGTACTTTTCAATTTTATTTTATTTTAGCCCTGGAAAAGTGCACCAGAGACAATGGTTTAGACTGCAGAGGAACTCTGTGGAATATATCTCTACAAATATTGGCCTATATAAATGACTTAGATATTGTTGGAAAGTCAGAAAGGGCAGTTAAAGAAGCCTTTTCAGCTCTTGAATTCTATGCAAGAAATATGGGCCTAACTGTTAACCAGGATAAAACTAAATACATGAAAATCTCACATTCCATGGTAAATTATGATACCTCTTTGCGTATAAATGGCGACACCTTTTAAAATGTTGATGAATTTAATACCTTGGCACAGTAATTAACAACAAAAATAAACTAAGAGCAAAAATTGATAACAGAATTAAAATTGCAAATAAATGCTTCTTTGGACTAAGAAGACAATTGAAGTCTAAAGTCATAAGTAGGAAGACTAAACTAAATTTCTATAAAACACTAATTCTATCAGTCCTATTTATGCAAGCGAAACATTGACCCTAAACGTAGATACACAGTGATCACTGGATACGTTTGAGCGAAAGGTTCTCAGCGCTATCTTTGGCCAAGTGCAAGAAGAGGGTAGATGGAGAAGCAGATATAATTTTGAATAGTAAAATCTTTACGGACAACCACAAATTACCCTAGTAATTTTTAGTAACAGATTAAAATGGGTTGGTTGTATATGGAGAAGTGCAGAGGATAATCCTACTAAAATATTAACATTAAAAAAAACCGAGGGTTCTCGACCAAGAGGTAGGCCACCCTCTAGATGGATGGATGACATCGAAAAATACATAAAAACTTAGAACATACGTAATTGGAAACGTGTCGCAACTGATAACAACTGGACTGACGCTGGAAGGATAATAGTGGCAGCCAAGGCCTGCAAGAGGCTATTGCGCTTGTAAATTTGAAGAAGATGTGGCAATATTTATATATATTTATATTCCGTTAAAATAAATTCACTGTTAGGAAGATCTCAGAATGTTTAGTTTTGTCGGGCTGCATAAAAGTATTGTGTGATTGGGGTTTGATCCGCGGACGGGATATTATTCGTTTGTTTGGTATGTCTTGTTTTGTCTTGTTTATGTTTGTTTGGTATGTTTTGAATATAAAGTTTGTATTATTTCCTTGATGGCAATAAATATTAGTGAGATGGTGATACGTATTACAGAAATTTCCGACATATATTTCAGTTCCAGTGTAGCCTGAGGTTATTTATGAATTATTGAGGTTTCACATCAGATATATTAAATGCATTGGATCATTTTTAAAATTTAAATTGATATGTGTTTTAATTTTGACATGAGAAAAATCACCATATTTTTTAGTTGAAGTCAGATTTCTGATTATTATTTCATTTTGGATATTCATTTTGGATATTTAGTTTTTTTTTGTAATTAAATAAAAAATAGAACACCTCAATTCAAGTCACTGTAACTGTTATTGTCAGCCTTGGTTGCTCATAATCTTGGATTGCTTTTCGCGTTATTTTGGATTTATCTGATATTTAATTCTCAATAAGACAATTTTTTTTGTCTGAATATCGTTTTATTGTTCCCTACATTGAAAAAAAAATAATTTATGAAAGTAGTTTTACATTTTGGTTTGATATAAGGTTGATTTATTTTTGTACGAGGAATTGTTTTCCTTTCATTCTTAAATAAAGCCCATATGCTTTAAATTAAAGGAAAATTTTTATTGAAATTGCAGTTCATTGAAATATAATAATATCATAAAGTTTATATTTTTGCTATTTTAATGAAAAGGACATTTGTCTGTTTGTAAATTACATTTTTTGTTTAAAAATGTTTTCATGACTGTTATAAATATATACATACACACACACATATATATATGTGTATATATATATATATATATATATATATATGTATACAACACTTTAAATGATATAACTAAAATTCATAAGAATGGAAAAAAATTCAAAGGAGAAATCATGTTTCTGAAACTTATTGCACGCTGCCTAAATTGTAACAGTTATAGTGAACTGAAATAATGTGTAGGAGGATTGGCAACGAAAACATCTATAAACAAACATATAAGTGATAATAATAACTTATATATAGCCTGTAATAAGAATTTTTACCTTAAGTGTTGCTTTAACAATGCAGTTGGATAAACCCAACAGCAGAGTTTTTTTCTTTTGTCATTAATGAATCTTATCAATTTATACTTATCACGTAAATTTAGTGTAGATTAAAATGTTTTGCAGTACGTGTATATAAACATATTGATATAGTTATTTGTAAAACGCTATATTTGCATAACATTTATTTAGTAATTATTATACATATAACATTCGATGTAAGTACGCATGATTAAAAATATGCATAAAAACTAGAAACATATACATGTTATACTAATCCCGGTTATCGGAGTAGTTTGAAGTTTGCTGCCATGAAAATTTGGAACGGCCTTCCTCCGCGCTTGAAATGCCTGCATCTATGATTAATGTAGGTCAATCTGTGTCTTTTTATCCAGCAAACGATAGAAACAGAATAGATGAAAAATATCGACATTTGGAAATTATTTGTTTTAAATTACAATTTTTTTTTTTTTGATAACTTTTTTGTTGTTGTCCTCCATAGGTAATAACATGTTAATGCTTGTGTATTTTCTGCACACACACACTGATGCACAGCGACATGCGCACAAACACACACAGACATATATATATATATATTTATATATATATATATATATATATATATATATATATATATATATATATATATATATATGTCTGTGTCGGTGATGCTTCCAACATAACTGCATAAGCAGAGCTAATCCCCGTTTTGACACTTTTGTAGATAACGTTTCGCATTATTTAAATTTAAGATATGTAATTGAATGTTTGATTGTTTCTATTTTTGTTTTCAAGAAATTTCCGTATCTACTGTTTTTCATATTTTGGTCTTTGTTTTTTATGTGTCCTGCTTGGGTTATGCTCATTATACAAAAATTGCCACAAATAAATATAACTCGTCATATATATATACATATATATATATATATATATATATATATATATATATATAAATATATACATATGTGTGTATGTGTCTCTGTGTGTAGTCCTTTCATCTCATGAAAGCGACCGCCAACGAAAATCTCGTATGCCATACCGGGGTGATAAATGTATCTATAATATGATATTTTAACAATTATTTGTGACGGTCTTATAACCTGTAAATATAATCCAAAGATAAGATAGGACAATGGAGAAAAATTGACTTTTGTCAGCTTGCACTCATTGCTAATTGTGAATTGCAAGTAAATTTACACAGTGTTAATCAATATGTTGTTTAAATAGTAACCGTTTTTATTGTGATACATAATTTATAATTACTAAAATGTTTAACATAGGAATCTTATTTCTATGTTTATCGGCATGGTTAGTCCGGACAGATGGTTGTTTTCATGAAATTTTTGACGATGGTGATTTAATTGAATTTTCCAATTCCTGTGATTTTATTCCAACATCCGTCTCTTGGATTTTTGAAATATTCGGAGGCACTTCCAGAAAGCCAACACCTTTTATTATATCCGATGGATTTATCACGACAAATGGTACTGGGTTGTATTGTCTAACTAACAAAAAGCCTTTGACAGTTATACCTAAATCAGAGCTGGTTATAACTTACTATGCTACTAAAAGTTCAATTCTCATTATGGTAATAGCTGATGCTGGCAATAGCAGGATGATAGAAATAATAACGCCTGAAATCATTTACGATGCAAGGACAACGGAGAGGTTTAGCTTATCATATAACCATGATATTTTTGTAAGTATCCAGTATATAATTTAGTTTATTTAGACATAAGTTACAAAGAATATTAAATATTCAGCGTAATGGTAAAAGTTTTAAAATTAACTATGATGTGTCCTTTGTAGAAATGATGAATATCAGTATTTATATATACAAAACTTATTTTTAAATATAAATATATTTATGTATATATATATATATATATATATATATATATATATATATATATATATATATATAAGCATATATATGTATTACTTTTATAAATTTGTTATCTTAATTCACAGCTGCATTTCATTGGTAGTACACCTACTGGGAATCTTGTAATCGAAAGTGTGACTTACGTAAGTCAACCTGGCGAGTCTAAATTGTGCATTTATGCTAACAACAGCAATGATAATGCATTGAGGGATTTAGGTGGAACTGAAGATATAAATAGAGATAATAATACGGATGGTAATAGCGGAAGAACTTATAGGAGCGTAGATAATAGAGATTGGGTTGTAATAATTGGTAACCGTAAGGAGGAGGAAAGAGGTGAACACAAAGCCGAAGATAGTGGTTATGGTGGAGTTGGGGACTATGGAAATAGGCGTAATGATGATGGTGGAAGCAGGAATCATGACTATAAGGACATTCAATATGATGAAGATGGTAACAGTGTAAATGAAGATAGTGGGTTCAAGAATAACAGTGATAGAGATAGTGGGGATAACGATAATAGTGACAAAATTAACGATAGGGTTAGTGGAATTGCAGACGGAGGTGCAGCAGAAAGTGTGAATGGGGATTCTGGTCTCGGTGAAGAGTATAGTTACGGTGGGTACGGGAAAAGCAGGGATGATGGAGGTGAAGAAGATGATGAAAATGAATACATTTTTTATAATAGAGACTATAGGAACGGTCTAGCTGAGGGCAGTGGTGAAAATGGAGATGGGGATAATGAAGATGTGAACAGTGGAGATGGAGAGGGTGGAGACGGAAACGAAAATGGACCCAATTTCACTCCATCCCCATCCATTGAATCAGTAGATGGTACCAATTGGCTTACTATAGTTATAGTCCTGAGTATTGTCGCAGGTCTATTTTTCCTTATCGTGTTAGGTGGTGGCTGCTATTTGTTGGGTCGTCGCCTAAATAAAAATCTTACGAACTATCCATATTATCTTGATGGACAACATTATATGGGCCCGTCTCTGCCACGAGCTCAGTCACATGCCCTAAGATGAAGTATTAATGATTATTTGTGGGTAATAAAACTATGAAAGCAAAAAAGGAAAGAACAAAAACAAAAGTTCATTAAAATAATTATGAATAAAAAAAATCAGCTTAAAAATTCACTCATATCCAGCTCGGTATTTTATACTTTACTTCATTCGACATTAAATAGCATTCAGTCATTTAGATATTTCATTATAATTTAAAATTACTTACTCTCTCTTATCATGAGACGACACGGTGGTATACTCTGTGTATGAATATTTGCAGCCTAATAATAAAATATTCGATTTAGGGTTTGGTTACAGTGTCCGAATTCAAAAAAATTCCGTATACCTGTCTAATAAAATATTTTACTTGGTTCAGTGATCTAAATCATTACTCATTACGTGATCCAACTTTTTTCCACGTCATGATTTATAAGTTACGGGAGAGAAAACTAAATAATTAAAGTTCACACTTGTACTTTAAATATGAATGCATTTAAAAAAATACATTTTAATTCAACTATGGGTTACATACAATTTTTGGTAAATATTTTCATATTTCTCCTTAGATAACACTCAAACTTCAAAGTAGGGATAGTTGTGTCTTACAGGATGACACATAAAAAAACACAACAAAAAAACTTTCAATAGAATTTTTTTCTTTTAGTTTAATTTTCTAAACTATTTAAATTATAATGAAAAAAAGTAACAGTAAATCCACACGCCCTGGTATGCTGATCATGAACTCTTTTATTATAATATTTGATATTCTTCTTATCTTGAGTATAAAAACAAAATAATAAATCTACGTTACTGGAAATTACAATTTGATCTTTACTAATATCTGTAATATATAAATCACATAAAACGACGAGAATGAATTAAAAAGATAGGACAAAACAGAAAAATGAAAAATAAAATTATTAAAATATTTGTTTATTTATATAAAAACACTTTGAAATTTATCACTATCGATAAAGGTAAAAATTTCACAATGTTATATTTCATAAAATTCCTAAAATATAAATTTTATTATTAATAATATGGGCATCATTTGTATTAATTTTTGTACTAAATATTTCCTTTGAATTGTTTCGTAAACGGTTCGAGATAGGTATACTAAATCTTTGGCGTTATGGAATACGAATCTACTCTGTCTAAATATTTTCTTTCCAATATGTTTGCAAAATAACCAGGAAATATCAATTGTGAATCGAACTTTCATGACATTGGCCGTTATACCACATAGTAGCAAAATTTCAATGTTACGTTAAATATTTAATTTTGTATTACATGGTAATGTCATTGGTAGTTGTAAAACTATGTTATCCCAATGTTAAATTATTTGATTTTGGCTCTGTTTTATTCAGGGTTCCGCACACATTTGGGAACTCATAAATATTTGAGCGTACATAGTATTTCTGTTAAACAATTCACAAATATTAATTTTACTATATATTACCTACAGTATTACGTATTACGTATTATTTATGTTATTACGTATTACCTAGCACAGGTACAAATATGATGCGTATTTTAAAAATTGTAAGAACTACGATAATTGCTATAGTTTTTCTATAATCTTTTATTGAGATTTTGTCACTATTTTTCATGATTTTTGACTCAGTAGTTGTGGAAATAAGAGTAGGGGGGGGGGGGGGGTGGGGAGAATGTTCTGTTTTCGCTTATTTTGCTATATCTTTTTAAATATGCTATTTAAAATAGTGAAACATGTATTTTTAGCTTCTTCATAATACGCCCTTTCAAATGATATCAAAAGAAATATAAATTTTTGAGGTATTCAAATTAAAATCAAGTATAATTTAAACAAAAGCTGTGCAAAAACTGTGACAAACATTTGTTAAGCTCAAGTTTAAAATTGCTTTAAAATATTCATACATTCATGGAGGCTTACTCAAAACTTCCCCGTAGGGAAACTTTTTAATTTCGTTGTAATTTTCCCTTCATTATATATTTATATATATATTTATATATATGTGTATATATATATATATATATATATATATATATATATATATATGTATACATACTTATGTATAGTGAAACACATTTTTTAGAGTGATACTTAAATGCCATATACAATAAGCTCACTGGAATATCATTTATTTCAATGTTTAAGGATATTGAAATTATGCAAGAATTCTCAAGAGATTTCAAAATGAAATCATCATGGAGGCAAGGTATTGTTCTCACTTCTGTTTAATTTACATGCATATATGTATACATACATATATATGGTAGCTTATACTATTGAGACGCAATAATGATCATTTAACTACACTTTAATGCCTATCTCTTGGGGTGCAGCTATATTTGCATAGTTGAATTTATTATACATAATACATTGTCGTTTTCATTAAATCGATGCATATTCGTATCAATTCAATAAAAACGATAATATATAATCTCTATATCTTAATACCGTGTACATGTGTTTCAGCGACGAGTCGAGTAGAGGACACATTGTTAAAAGCGGGTGACTCATAGATAGTATCAGTGAAACACTTGTTGAAGAATCTACTGCGATGTTATTTGCATGTCTGTTAACTAATTGTTGATAATTGACTATATATTTACTTTCTTGTAATACTACATAGGATAAGACTTAATCTAAATAGTAACCATAGTTTTCCCTATTTCATGCTCTACTCCAGATAATATGAATTTTGTTTTAGTCGGTGATTTTTTTCTTTACTTTGTGCGTAACTTAAATATCGCTATGGAAACCATTCAGTTTCATAAGTTCCTGTTATTATACAAAATAATATAAATACGCTTGAGGAGTGCGTTGTGGTTTATTTATAATATTTCAAAGCTAGAAGTAGATGTATGCTGAACATATAAAAACATTCGCAAGAAAAGGCTTCGGTGCCAGTCACCATCTATATTAACAGCGGTTAATGCATAGAGGTAAGAATCTACGGAGTGGATATATATTCATACTTGACGCGTAGTGTTTGTCAATTTTTGACATAATTGATTGTACGTGAACGCTTCACCTATGTGAAATATGCGAATTTTTGTTGGAAAATGGTTACGTTTATCATTAAAAAGTTGCAAAAATTGTAGCGGAAAAACATGCGTAAACATATGCATTTCTATTTAAGTTTTGTGATATATTTTATTCGTTAATTAACCGCTGCTTGAAATTACCCTACATCCATAATTTTAAACTAAAGAATATGATATATTATAGTGTTCTGTATTGAAAATTTCGATAACATAAATTGTTTATTGCTTTAATTTCCAAATAATAACTTTATTCGTATTTATTATATGGCATTTGTTCATTTTGGTAATGGTACTATTGAATTTCTGAAAATTACCTAGTTTAATACCGATATGTTATTTTGGCTAAAATAATTATTATATGCCGTGAATTAAATTTGTTATGGAAATATGTATTCATCGCAAGGACAATATTTAGGCATTTAATGACGTAATTGATTATAATCAAAATATTAATTAAAAAGTTATAAAATATTTCTGGTTATACCATGCTGTCAATGGTTTTTATTTTTTTTTGCAACTGTGAATTTTCCATTTTTGTTTTATTATTGCAGTAGTATTAAACTAATTTTCTTGGTATGTTGACATTTTTAGTTTTCTAAATATCTTTGTATCATGATTTCTTAACTTTTTACTTTCATTTGTATGCTTTATTAATTTTTATAAAAGTTCCCAAAATACAAGGTACTTGAAGAACCATGGATAAATATTTTGAGACGTAACACTAATAACTTATTATCAACAAGAAACCGTACCTGTTGCTCGCAAAATACAACTGGTTGCTTTGTGATAGAAGAATAAGGATGCAATAGAATTTTTAAATGTGCACTACCTTTTTTAAATTCATACTACTGAGGTGTGTTAGAGACAGCTTATATTAAAAATTTTGAAACACTTATATATATATATATATATATATATATATATATATATATATACATATATATATATATATATATATATATATATATACATATATATATATATATATATATATATATATATATATATATATATATATATATATTAAGTCCTGCTCTGGCCGCGAATTACTTATAGTGTTATTGATTTCACATAATAATATAGAAAAGACTCGTACCTAAATAATAGAACTAAAATAATGATATTTCATGTAAATATTGAATATATTTGGCGTTAAGCTTGTAGAAATTCATTATTCACAATTAAATGAAACTACGTGATGTAGTATTATTTCTACTTTCCTTAATTTCTCTACCACGATCTAGGTTTCGTTGTATTACAACATCTTCAGGTGGGATATTAGCAAATATCTTTCCTAATATCCCACCTGAAGATGTTGTAATACAACGAAACCTAGGTCGTGGTAGAGAAATTAAAGAAAGTAGAAATAATACTACATCACGTAGTTTCATTTAATTGTGAATTTCATGTAAACTTATCAATTACTTTAAAAGCTGTTGAGGAAAATAATGGTTTATTCAATATAAATATTTAAATTTTCGATATATCTTTTGAAGCATTAGAATTTCTTTTACAAAATTTATTCAGAGTTCAGTCTCAAAAAATAATATTTTATTATTTTATTAAGGATATTGATAGTATCAATACTGTCAGAAATGGTGAAATTAAATTTTTTCAAAAATGGTTCTTGTTTATATTTACACTTTCTCTCTGTTTTAACCGACGGTGAAATTTAACAGATGATAAGGTGGATGGGAAGTATTTACAAATTTAATGCGAGAAACATTTTATTAAGTTACCAACATTTTATTTTTGTCGCGAAGGAAACAAATGGAAGTAGAAAAATATTCAGTGCTACGCGTAGATACGCGTGGATTTGAAAGTCAGATTGACGTATATTATATCAAACATCAAATTTTAATGAAGATGATGACTTTTTAGAGTACATGGAATTGCTGGAAGATCGACGACATCGTACCGTTGCTGAGTTTGTGTTCTTTGGTATCTTGGATAGGCACTTAATGTGCTTAAAATAACTCTTGCTTAAGAAATTTTAAGTTTATTGAAATGGCCAGTTCACTGACGTACATTTTAATCATATTTTTCTCCTTTTGCCTCGTCCAACTGAATTTTAACGTAATACTGGCCTTAAACATAGTTTTGAAAATGTGTCACTTAACATCAGCAATGTTATTTAGCTAACACTAATACGTTATTCATTGATATAATTATTTGTTTCTCTCTAAGCCGATTTCCTTCAGTCACTTACCAATATGTATTGGTATTAACAAGATCATTACATAATAAAATTATGCTTGATCATCAATTTTAAACTGCCGTTGCTAGACTGATGTCTTAAAGTGTTTTGTACTCTAGATTAGTACGTCAGGTTTTATACTGCTCCTTTCGACGAATTATAACTTTGTGGAAGTCATTAATAACAAAAATGTCACTAGAATTATACGCAATTGCCAAATTTTGTCGGTAGTTGTGAGTCGATAAATAAATATATTAAAGATGCTATTATTGCTCGTTAGACGCAATTCTCTGCCTTGATTTCTCTATCCCACTAAATAATTGTTCCATAATATTGTCGAAAGTTTCACAAAGTCTGTGTTAGATACAATTTAATTTACCATACGTTATTCATATTTCATTTTGTCTTTTATATCAGTTCATGATGTCTTTTATAATATAGGATCATAAATGTGTGTTTTCAATAAAATACTGCTAAAGCGAGATGGACATACGTAAATAGCTATATAATAAAATGTAACTTCAACATTTTATTTAAGGTTACATATATTCTAAACAGGTCTCATCTAGAGCATATATAGCGGGTATCAACATTTTCCACCATGGTTTAAAATACTGTAGTAGTTTTCCACCATGGTTTTAAATACTGTGTAATCTCATTAGCCAATGGCACATATCTCAAAAACAGTTTCGATGTTAGCCATTCTTCTCACACCGTTATAAATCTGTTCATAGATTTTTTGTTATAAATCTCCCCACAATTCTCAGTTATTTTGATTTTAATGCATAGTACCTGTAGCTCTAATAAGAAAAAATCTTACGAGAAATGGTAAGTAAAATGAGAATATTGTTTAGTACACTTGTGATGAGACAGAAGATTCTGTGATAGTAATATAGTGCCAATTTATAATTTAGGACTTACCGTTATGAATGATTTAATATTACCTTCAATACAACGGGCTAACTTGACAGTATAAATAGTTTAGTTTACTGGAGAGAGAGAGAGAGAGAGAGAGAGAGCGAGAAAGAGAGAGAAATGAATATTAATTACCTATAAATATTACTCACTGTTGAAATACATATAGCACGTACGTATGCATACACTTCGAAGTTATAAACGTGTTTAAGAGCTGGATAAATATGTTGAGTCCTGATCCATAGATTACAAGAATTATCTTTTAATACGATAAATTCAGAAAAATAACAAAATATCATTATAAATCGATATAAAATATGTACAAAAATAAAATTACAGACAATCGTCAATTAAAAAAATTGTCACAGTACGGTTGAATGAAGTCGGGATATATTGCTCCTTTTGTAAATAAAATTTATGATAACTATATGTGCCGTTTTATTGCGGATTTAAGAATGAATCAAGTGTACATGACAATATAACCGATGAAGTACATACAAAATTAATAATAAATCAATCATAAATATATAAAAAAATTGACCAAATTTTGGCCGTTTACTTGTGATATACATAATGTACAAAATAGCTATACTCCATTCAATTTGAAGAGAGAATGTTTGTAAACAATGAGATATATTTAAATATGCACACTGATAAAAAATATATTTTTTATTAGTGTGCATATGTACACTGTATACATACGCAACTTATATTATATAGGTTATATTTTATATTTAAGAGAAATTCAGATAAGTAAGATGAAGTGTTTCGAATAATTTAAAAGTATTACCGTTACATAGGTGATTCGGTATGATATGGCCTGTTCGATGAAATGAGCAACCGAAAAAATTTACTGTCTGCTCTAGATGTAATGAGCTTAGATTGGTGAGCGATTGCTACTCGAACAGGAAGTTGCTGTACATATTTTTTTTATTGAAAAGAAAATTAAAAAGTAAGTGTTTTTAAACTTCAATGTTTCGATTCACCTCAAATTTTTTAGTACCTGATATTTAATGTTGTAGTATTAATATTTTTAAAATTTGTTGTTTTTACTGTTTTTTCGTTGAATAACGTCATTGCCGATAACATAACCTCAAATCGAATAACAAATTCATAAGAGGCGCTGAATTTAAATTCCCGATTATGCTTACATATCTGACAATCTTAAAAATGACAGAGTTATTGAAGAGATTTCAATGATACTTAAGGATCCCACATCTGAACGGATTCAAGAAGAACTACCACCAACAGTGCCTTTAACATAAAGATTCAATGTATCTGGCTGACATGTACTTAGTTGTACAACTACTTACTAGCATTCGGAAACTGTTCAAGTAAGTAGCAAAGGTATTCATATTCCTGGATTATATTAGTGACAAAAAGGAAAGGGAAAGTAAAAATAAAAAAATGGGTGCGTGTACTTATGTACGCGCGTGAGAAGTTATACTTCTTTGGCATCATTAAATAATACATACGGATAGATAACCTCAATTATATTGGAGCACTTGAAAAAGTCTATACACACAATTTTTTCACTAATATTTATGAATAGTAAATATATTAATCAAAATATTGAATTTAAATCAATACTGAATATAATTTATCAGCACATATCATCATCATCGCACTTATATTTTTTTATCCAATAAATTCAAATGAAAAAGCGGCTCACTGCGTCAATATTATGTACTTGAAGTATTTTTGTTACCAAAAGAGTTTTTATCAAAAGATGGCGCTGCGCTGATGTAAGGAAATTATAAACTAATTGATATTTTAATTCTGTATGAAAAATGAATACAAAATAAAGAAAAAAACAATATTACCATAAAGCTAAATGCGTTATGGTAATATTGTTTTTATCTATTATCTGCATAAATTAAAATCATCATCAAGTAAATCTGCATCAAATGGTAATATTGTTTTTAAATATCATCTGCTTCTCTATATAAGTATTTATCTGTGAAACTTGGATATTAGATTTATTAGTAATATAAATAAAGAATCACAATTAATGACATCAAAACATTTTTAAATTATTCGAAAGACAAATAAAATGCAGAATCTAAAAATAAAAAACTTGTCTTGGAGGCGCCGGGTATCGATCTCGGTACCTCTCACATGCTAAGCGAGCGCTCTACCATCTGAGCTACGCCCCTAACGTATGTTTCGTACAAAATATTGGTATTAATATATAGTCTCAATAACTGCAACTTCATACTGTAACTTTTGTGTGACGAATCTTAAAATTTCACTCTCATCATTTTTTCATAACGCGCCTAAAGAAATATAACTTCAATAAGATTATGAAGGAAAGCTTTAACATTAAAAAGCAAAAAATGAAATTACATTCAAGTTCTGAGGAAGAAGAAACGATAGAATTAGTCGATGAAAATTCCGGTCCCGAAGATAATATATATGATGCGTGGAATGTGGTGAAAATTACTACGAGGCTGAAAGAACAGAAGATTAGCTGCAATGAATTATTTGTAAACTATGGCTGCATGTAAATTGTTCTCCATTCACCAATTCTTGCAATCTTTGTGACAAAAAATGAAAAAATAAGAAACAGAAAAGAAAAAGTTATACGAAAAGAAAGAAAAAAGTAAAGGAAAAGGCAAAGGGAGAGGAAAAATGACCCGGAAATGAAATGACCATCTTATCCTTACGTGACGGGGATGACTTCTAACGGATTTTAACATTACAGCTTTTTCTAATGTTTTTGAAATAAATATGTTTAATATTAAGAATAATCAAAAATATACATTCAAATAAGAGTAAAATTCAGTTATTATAAACACATTATCCTAAAGTACGTATACAATTTGTAGGCTACACTGGAAAATATTTATTACCAACACTTATTTGAAAAGAAAATAACATATATCATATTGTATGTTTAATTATCTATACGCCAAATATACCATAACAGTATCTATATATAAGGTAATCAAATCTAGAAATGTAGCAGCGTAAGCTGACACATTGTAGCTATCTCACTCTAACGCCTTATAAAATTAATGAATAGCATATATGGTCTAGACATTTTCAGTGTCGAGATTTTGAATATTTTCACGAAATGTTTGAAACGCCTGACTATTTCGCAAAAAAAAGGAGGGTTGTCCATTTTTATAGTGTTAAATTTTAAAATTCGTATCAGTAAAATAATGGTGTAATACTTGTATTTATAACATTTTTTATAGTGAAACTTTGTGAAGTTAATATTTTGGTGATGTATGCAGTTTTATAATACTTTGAGTATAACACAATGAATTTTATAAATTGTCGTCAGCTGATCTAATGTCTATTTATGCCAACCATATTTTAACTGTCAAATTCCATTGTTTAGATACATTCTCTTTTGAAATTGAACGGATTATAACGTTAGTAGTGAGCGCCA
Source organism: Druceiella hillmani (assembly GCA_039881145.1). Taxonomy (NCBI): domain Eukaryota; kingdom Metazoa; phylum Arthropoda; class Insecta; order Lepidoptera; family Hepialidae; genus Druceiella; species Druceiella hillmani. Next base: position 13,711,211 of record JAYKKI010000028.1, on the reverse strand, counting down.
TTTTTGTTTCTTTTCGTGTCTGTGTATACTTATTGTCTTATTCTATAGTGTTCATCTCTCTCTTTCTCTCTCTCGGTTGTTGGCTAAGTGTCTATTTTATCGCTACATCATTAACACGGTTTGAAACGGAACCTAATAAAAGGTGCATAAAAAAAAGTTGGGATCTTGGCATTTTACTCTCATCGGGCCTAAAGAAGTTTTGCTTCAAAAAATATTTATTTAGCTCTATGTTTGACAAATATTTACTTATATTTATTTAATTTAAATATTAAATATTTCTTGTTTCAATAATTTTTACAACTAAATAAAATTAAACTATCAAAAAATGACTATTTTAAGAAATAATTTCTTCGCTTTCACATATAGAATGAATATGTAATGAACTATTACTAAGGTAAAAGAACAGAAATCCACTTCTAAAATTATACAAAAAATGTGATAGAATAAGGTTTAGGAATAATTGTCAGACTAATGTTAAGAACAACCGAGCGAAATGAAATCTTTGCCTTGATTACTCAATTATAACCATTTCCGACTCTAAATTTTAAAGCCAGTGTTGTATGTTATATGTAGATATGTAGATGATATGTAGTATATATTTACTGGTAATTAAAAAAAAATAAAGCAAAGACTACACATTAAAATATATTGAGATAATTTATGTATGCTTATGGTTTACAATACTCTATGCATTTATATCTATAACTTTTTCCATTACGTTGAGATCAAGATATTTAACACATTTTGCCAAAATTAGTTTTTTTTCTATTTATTATACTCTTAGAATACAATTATATATAAGAAAGTAACGATAATTTTTTGCTATGGCACAGAATAAAAAGGAAAAGTGTCATTTTTAGATGTTTGCTTTGCCTGTGGCATTTCATAATGATAATAGGGATAGTCGTTAAATTTTTTGCTGCGTCGTTTCGTGACAAGTAATATTGCACTGAATACGAGAAGACAGGCAATACTCAATATAACACCTACCACAGTTAAAAATGTAAACCATTCAGCTCCAACAGACATGCGTTCACTGAATGGCTGACTTGATTCTAAAAGATTTGTGTCATCGAAATCTTTCAATTTTGTCTCAATACTTGTTTTTTCTTTGAAGAAGTTAGTAGTTTCAATTTCTATATTTATAATATCATCATTGGATATTGGTCTTAAGTCTTCTAAAGCTTCCTTTGGGCTGTCGGTGTCATCATCTTTTTCGTTTAATACGTCCGTATAATCATCTGCATTATTGTCCACATCGTTTATACTATCATCTTTAGGTGTATCATTTTTTTGTTCAGATTCATTGGTCTCATGTATTCGAGTGTCTAATATATTCTGATTACTATTCTCACCATTTTCATGTTCTCTACTATTATCATCTTCAGGAATTTCTACAAATTTTATAGTTTCATCTTCATCGATTTTGCTTTCATCGTCATTGTCTACGTCGTTGTTAATATCGTCTTTGGGTGTGTCATTTCTTCGTTCAGAAGCATCTATCGGAATATCTATACCATTTGTATTGCTATTATTAATATTTTCAGGAATTTCTACAAATTCTACAGTTTCATCTTCAATGATATTGCTTTCATCTTCACTGATATTGCTTTCAGATCTGTGATTTTTTTCTTCATTCGAAATGCCTTCATTATTATCATGTAGAATATCTTGATAATCGTCAATCGCATGTAAGGCACTATCTTTTTCTTCTAGTACTTCTGTTGAGTCGATGTTTTCAACGGATTGATGAGAGTTAATTTGTTTGTCAATAATTTCATCAACAATTTTGTTGTCATTTTCTGTACTATTAATACCCAGTTTATTTACAGGATTATTATCAGTGGTTTTCGTAATGCTACCTATATCCACTTGTTTACCGTTAATGACGTCATTATTATCATTATCAGGAACGTTTTCATCTTGAACTTCGTAATTGCTTTGTTCAATTTTATTCATTCTTTCTTTGCTATTACTGTCTTCAGACCTATTTTCATTGTCTTGATTCAGAAGTTCAGATTCAACATTTTCTTTTATGTCTTCAATTTTATCATTTTCAATTTTTTCGTTGATAATTTCTTCCTTGGTTGCATTATTCACTACACCTTCTGATTCCGCAACATCTCCATTCACATTGTCACTTACTTCAACAATTTTATCGTTTTTAGGCTCGGAATTTTCAGCAGATACTTTCGTATCGATAGTTTTAATATCAGATTTTTCAGCAAAATCCATAAAAGATTCTTCAGCGCTTAAATCATAGTCATTGTCACTAGGGAAAATACATGAATCAAGTTCATTACGATTATCTACGTATGTTATGCTGTCAATTATGATACTACTTTTCTCAGGTGTAAAAGCGATGACCTTGATCTGTGGAAAACAAATATAAATTATTTAAGTAATTTAAAAATAAATACAAATCGATCTTCACTACGTCACAATATTTACTGGGGTGGTGAGTTTTGAATTAATTTGGTTATTTTTCATTTGTTTCTTTTATATAAAATAAACTATTCACAAATTACATATTTCTTGTTTGATTCTAATGTATATAAATAAATAGACAATGTAAGCAACTGTACAAAATATACATTGAAATGAACACATTTTAACACAACGAAAAGAAAATCGTATACACTGGAAAATACAAAAAATATCGTTATCATTTGAGATAACGCCCACACTTTGGCTTTTATCAAACAAGATTTGAATATAGATAAAATTTGTATTATCAATTCTACCATTTTTTGGAAATATTACAATATTAAATTTTGTTTCACTTCCAAATGAAAATGGACAAATGAATTTAAACCATACTGAGATTCTTGAGATGATTACTATGACCATTGGTAAACAGAATATGGAGTTGGAAATGAAAATAGCAGGATACTTGTCCCCTTTCGCACATATTGTATTGTTTGTTATCTTAAAAGTGAGTTACATTACTTATTAATTACTTTTTTCTACGTAAATCTATCAAGATAACCTTTGGGCATATCTGTATAACCCTGGACATATCTTCCTTAATTTGTCTGATAATACCATCAGTCATAGGATCATAATCTGTTACTATTAAATAATTTCACTTCAAAAATTTAGTTTGTTCAAACATTACATATTGCCAGTAGTATAAGTTCAAGTTTGCTTTTGTACAATTTTCTAACAGTTTTAAAATTATAAGTTTTTTTTCTTTACGAAAATATCGATAAACATGATTTTGGAAAATATAACGTATCGCTACTTACTATAAAATCGCCTTCCTTGGTTAGAGTATAGCTGTCCATTGACCATTGATCATATATAAGATCCATGACAAGGAAATCCACTGACTTTGAAGTGTAGAAATCGATTAATTCAATGGAGAGTGCGGTTTCCCCTGTTGCGTGATAAGCAATAAAGAGTTCTGATCCTTCTTTTATACTTATTGGAAAATTGCTAGTGATGCACTGCTTATCTAAGTCTCCTGCCCGAATGAATCCACTTGCAGTTGAAAATGGAGGTTGATCTATATTAGCACTATCATACGTCTCAAATTTCCACGGATTTTCAATTAATTCTGAGCACGAGTCGGAAAGTGCGCTGTCTTTTCCATCCATGAAATTTTCGTAAAAACAACTATCGATATTACTAAATGCAGCTTGTGTGCAGGCAAGCAAGATTGCGATATAGATATACATTTTTTAAAGTCTTTGTTCTCAGTCTTTAAGTAAAAACTTTAGTTGAAATGACACTATACATAAGCACTGAACAATCGCAAATACATTTAAAACGGGTAATATAATTTTCGAACCAATGTGATCGTACGTGCATCTATTTAGAGAGCAATTTCTTTACAAAGCACGATAACAGTTTTGGTATGTTTTGTCATAATATCTTATCTGCTTGATAACAGCGTTAAGTCTTTTATTATCAGTAAGAATTGAATTCATTGAAAATATTTTAAAATTAGTTTCCATTTTATTTACGGTGGAAATCATGATAGTATGAATTTGACATTAAAATCCGTTAATTCCTTTTTCACCATTTTAAATTTAATCGTTACTGTTACCGTACTTATTTTTTACTGTATATTTTGGCGAGAAATGACGTAAATTATTTTAAAGCCTTGTCTGGCCTCTTTATCGCTTTATCAAGCGGAATAATAGATATGCCTAATCATGAAATGATACGAATTACTACTAAATTGTATATACTGTGGTGAGTTATTTTTCTGTGCCTTGCAAATATCATGAATTTTTTTCAAACCATGAATAAACGTCAGTGATGTATTGCAGGTGATATAAGTAGATGAATATTGTCTGTATACGTGATTACATATACTTAAGTACAGTTGGTATATTTTGGATCTGCACTCTTATTGCTATAAACACTCTTTGAAGTTATCATTACAAGACATAATATATGTATATTACAGGCAAAATCTTTGCCAATATCCCACCTGAAGATGTTGTAATACAACGAAACCTAGGTCGTGGTTAAAGAAATTAAAGAAAGTAGAAATGATACTACATCACGTAGTCTCATTTAATTGTGATTAAGTATTAAATTAAAATTTTGAATTATTAGAAACCCGAGATTTGTTTTTAGAGTTGTTGGAAAATCTCATTTGATACGCATAAACTAAATCTCCATATGTTTAGCCATATTGAAATTGGAGTATGGGTAACCGGTTATTAAGGATCCTTTTTGAAAAGACTTAGAGGATATTTTTACAAGTATATGTAATTTCAATATCAAAATTTCTTTTATTACATTGATGACCTCATTAGAATCAAGCGTGGTTCATGCAAAGTGTAAACGCTCATATTTTCATCAATATTGTGTTGTTATCTACGCTAGATACGTTATCTTAAAATGTCTGGTTATTGTTTATATGACATATTTATGGCGACTAAATGCTGGGTATATAAAATTAGCTAGAGGTTGGAATAAGGTTGAAAGAACGTCTTTTGTTTTCATTCACAATGTGCTGTAATTTAGATTGATGAATAATTTTAAAATTCTTGTTCTGTTATAATTTATTAATCGCCAAGTGTCGCAAGAAAAATGAGAATAAAACATTTATTCAACATAAAATTTTCACGTAATGTTTTTAAAAAAGTAGCCAGTTTATGAAAACGATACAATAATGTAATAAAATAAAACGTGCTAATAAAATTAAATAATTCCTGTTGAAAATTCTGAACAAAAATGTCAAATTTACAGTCATTTAGCAATGTTACCGAGAAATATATATTGTATTTTATATCACGCTAATTTTTAATATATATGTCACAAATTTTGATCCATACATATGTCATTATTTGTTAGGACTATGGTTTCTATTGGTGTATTCCTCAGCCTTTTCTAATTAGGCTTTTTTAGTATATTTTCCATTGCGACGTTCTAACAGAGCGGTTGTGGTCATCATATGATACTTTCAGTGTCTTTTGTAAACTGCCTCAAGACGTATCGCCATAATCAGATAGTATATAGTATAAATCATATGAGACACTATGCATCAAATATGAATAATTATATATATCAATCGGGTAATTGTTTCTTAACGCTAGAATTTATGGGCACTGATTTGCGTAATTGTGATTTAAGATATTATAGGTCTTCTGAAGTAAAACTGAGCTTTCACATACCATTTTTAAAGCCTCATTTTTTAAATAAACTATGTATTAGGAATATTATTTTATTTTTTATATAAGGGTATCACACTAGTGTTTAGCTATTTGCCCATTACGCTATTACAAGCAATGACTGTTGGTGCGTAAATTACAAAATGTCTATTAAATAATTGATAATGTTATGCGCAATGGTCACAAATACGTCAGAATGGATTCTGCCGTTCGATTAAAATAATTTTTCCATATTGTTTGGTAACCTCCATGTAAAAGTCGATACAGATATTTAGTCCTTGAAAAAGTTCAACTTTCATACAGTCTCTGCGGATTGGTCATTTTGATACGTGTACTACTTACCACATTCAGTCCAAGGACTAATCTTGCGGCCAAGAAAATCTTTTAAAGTCAATCTTCATCTTTGTATCAGTCTTAAAAATTCCGACTAGGAAACTGTTCTTTCACAATTTTGAATTTAGCCGTTTCAGAGTCAGAAAGGAGTGAAGGAGTACGTACTTGCTCGTACATTTTTATAAATATTTTTAATGTTGTTTCCAGAACTACCTTAATCGAAATTTCAGAAATTAAAAACGAAATTGAGTACTTTATTTGCCTCTTTAAAATATCCCATCCTGATTTTTTTAGTATTAGCTATTGCTATATATGCGGCGATGAAGCCTTTTTATGATTATGGGAAATTTCAAGCTTCTGTGTCAAACAATTTTTGAGAAAAACGACTATAACAGACAGGTAAACAGACGGTATACGAGTGATATCATAAGGGTTTCATGTTATTCCTTTTGAGATACGAAATCTTAAAAAATATAACTTAAACAGTTTCTAAAAAAACTTTACAAATAAAAAAATTTGATCTCTTAACTGTCAAAGTTTTTATTAGCAAATTGCTTTAAAAGCGTAGAAAAAATAAATAAAAAGCGATTAGCATCGTCACGTTATCTTGAAAAATAGCAACCATGAACACGAGCTGTGTAATGATCCCGAGTGAAAAGCAGATGAGGATTACGTAGATGGAAAAGTACAAATTCAGCATTTCGAATGACTGCTTGAATCCTTTTACAGTTTAGTACTGCTGAGAATAATCGCTTTATGAATGACATCCAAAAGTTTGTTTCCAAATAACGTCGGTTGAGGTACACTCATATTACGCCAGTGAAAGAATGCTATCTGTACGTCAGTGAGAAACTAAATATGTATTAATATATATTGCATTGATGAAGATGAATACGAGTTAATAATTGGCGACAAACAAAGCCGGAGCGTGACAAATCTTCTTATCAGATGTTTCTGGTGATATTGTTCTTATCAATTTGCCGTCAGCAAATAAATGTGCTCAACAATGAGTACATATATCATTCGGTTATGAAATATAAATATATGTGTAACTGCATGCCGGTAGGGCTTGTGGTGTTTTGCCGTATGAGGGGGCTTTAGACGTGTGAGATTTAGAGTGGCAATATTTATGCCTTAGTTTCGTCATTTTCAGATGCAATTAATTGCAATAATATTTAGGCGGATTATGGCTTTAGATGGCAGGCATACTCACAGTCACGGTCCACGAAGATGCTTGGCGTGGTAATCGCTTTTATTAAATGGGCTTAATAAGAAAAAAAAACCAATAATTAAAATAATTGATAGTAAAATGGGTTTTACTTTTATTCTGTATTGATACATGTTAAACAGACCGGCGAAATAAGAAATTGAATACATGTGAAAAAGGCCGGCGAATTAAGAAATGAAATCTGTATTTACTTTTCCAGCCATTTTAATGTTATATGGGCTAACTTATGGGTTTTTTAAGAACTAATGGAGGAATATACTTTTTGGGAGAAAATATACCTTGCTTAAAAATATGAAAAAGTAGGTAGAAATACGTGCCTCTCCTCTTTGTTGCAGAAAATTTTGATCTCAATAATTTAGAACTTCGGCGAAGTAATTACTTTACTGTTATCGTTACTAACACCGCGTTTAAAATTTGTAACAAATGTGATTTCGTATGCTGAACGGTTCGTGTATTAGTTTGCTTTGCTTTCAATTCATTGTTGTGATCCAAAAACCCTTTTTAATTTAGGCCTATTTATCGATAAATAAGGAAATCAAATATCCCAAACACCATGTGTGCAGAGTTGAAGCATTGATTATCTACCACACTGATTAGATCACGAGAAATATGCAAAAAAATATATCATAAGATAAAAATATATCTCAAAAGATAAAAATATATCTCAAAAGAGATTAAGAGAAAAGCGAAAGGATCGGTAATTGCGTGTCGGTACACAGTAAATATTCTTTACGTATCTATATTAGAAAAAAAAATAGGGCAGGTACTTTATTTTTTTTTACTTAATGTTAACTGAGATCTCTATATGAAGTATATATAACATTTCATTCACATACGTCCAAAACTATGTAACAGACTGGAATTGACATATAGATGGAAGGAAAATGACGAAACTATAGGGGTTCTGTTTCAGACATTTGGTCAACTCTAAAATGGAATGTGAATTTATTTAATAATTGAGGTTATTTGTAACCAAACTATACCAGTTTGGTTACAAATGGCTAAAAAAATAGGAGAAAATTACTGAAAAGTACACATAAATATGACATATATAACAGGAAATCTGAAATAATGTTTCGATTAGATCCAACATTTGTTTAAAAATTAAATCTGTAATTAGCGACGTAAAATTTTTGTGAGGCAAACTTTCGTGACAAAGTAAAATTATACTTTAACATAAATAAAAATTTGCGCATCTTAAATAAGTAGGCACTTACCTTACATTCAAAGTCTATAACTTTTGTCCGAGGACTAAAAAGTACGTCAAAGTGGCATTTTAAAAATATAATGAAATTTTTGCCAAAAGTTTGCTTGACCGCAATACCTGCAGCACTTAAATTAAACTTAATATTATATAGCATTTTCTGAGATCTATTTCCTAAAAAAAGTATTTTGGGTAATTCAATACTGCGTTACTGATCAGTATTCTAGTGATTCACATTTAATTTATTATTTCAAGAATATTCCACAGTAAAATATGATGTAAAGCAATTTAGTAGTTTTTAAAATGTGATTAATAATTTCAAAATATTTTCGTTCAGTTTCTTGCCTTTATAATAAATATGTATCTAGCCGACTTCAAAAAATGAAGGAGGTTCTTAATTCATCGGAATCTTTTTTGTGATAATTCAATGATAATTCTTTACCGAGTGGATCGATTTCAATAATGTTTACTGGGAAGAGTGTACCTTAGAGGTCGTCCCATATAAACATGATACGATGATTGGATCCGGAAATGGATGATGGAAATCATTAGTGACTGGGTATCATCATTAGTGACTGGGTATCATCATCATTAGTGACTGGTAGGACTCAACTATGATTCTAGATATTCGCTGCGGGTAGTTTTACTTTGCAAAAAACTACACCACTTACTAGGACAGGGCGTGATGATAAATTCTAGAGATGGACAATGAACCTCCTTAACGGACGTTAGTAAATCATGGGTGACCAAAAAAATTTGCTACTAGTAGTTGTTACTTTGCAAAATAAGTACACCGTTGACCAGGTCAGGGTCTAATGATGAGTTCTGGAGATGATAATGGAACTCGTTAACGGATCGTAGTAAATTAAATGTGATTCAAGATATTTATTACTGGTAGTTTTATTTTGCAAAATGACTATACAATCGACCTTGTCAAAATGTAATGATGTGTTCTGGAGATGAACAATGGAACTACTTATCGGCTGGTAGTAAAACAAACGTAATTCAAGATATTTGCAACTGGTAGTTTTTACTTTGCAAAATAACTGCGCCAATCGACCAGGTCAGGGTCTGATGATGAATTCTGGAAATGAATAATCCAACTCTTTAATGGGTGGTAGTAAATCAATCGTGATTCAATATATTTGTTAACTGTTACTTTAGTTATTCATTTGCAAAATCTGATATTGGAATTCGTATATGGAGAACAGAACTTCTCAAGTCGTAGTTACTTTTCAAAATTTTATATTGGGTTTCGGATATGGAGAACGGAACCCCTCAATGACTAACAGCTAACCACTGACCGCTACTACTATTGCTTCGTTTCTGTGTATTGTTGATAACCAACTTAGATAAAGAAGAAATTATCTATATACTAGGTTTTGCCCATGACTTAAGAATTATAATATAAGAAAAAAATAATTGAATGTTAGTTTTACTTATATTATTAATCACTAAAAAATCTAAAATAAAATATCTTTTAAACTAAACTCCAAAAAAGTAGGTACTAAAAAGTAAAAAATAATTGACTCAAAATAGGTACCTACTTGTTGGCAATAAATAAATTACTTTTTTTTAAAGCCGGTGACAGCGCCGGAGATCAACTGAAACAAATGTAAAATTTTATATTATCAATATGCCTTTTATGAATCTATTTCGCATTGTGAGTATATTAGAAGTAAATATTTTAAATTTACATTATCAATTAAATTAAATTATGAATTTGTTTGAGTTGGTCAATAGTGCTGGCACCCACTTCAAAAATAAGTGACCTAATTATTTATTGCGGATAAATAGGTACCGTACAAATAGGTAGGTAGGTTTTGAGTTAATTATTTTTTACTTTTTAGTACCTACTTTTTTGAAGTCGGTTTTTTAAAAGATGTTATAATTTCTTGCATGATAATTAGTTGTTATGTGTTGTAATAGCAGAAAATTTTTAAATCTCCACCATAAAATGCTTAATATTTGGTATGGACTCTTGGTCAATAACATATAACCATTCAAAATGAAGTTACGTATATATATATATATATATATATATATACATATATATATATATATATATATATATATATATATATATATATATATATATATTTATGTTATTGTAATAATGGTTTTAATTTTTTAGAGCTTCTGCATAGTATTAGCTTACATTTTTGTTATAATAACCTCAAAAAGTTTAATTTAATCCTTTCTACTTTTGGACTACGATTTCTAAAATTAATACAGCTGTTTGTCATCTATTTCAAACTATATGCTTTTAAGATATAGAGTATTCAGTGATGCCTCAATTCAATGATGTGATTGAAATGTTTCTTCAAACTAGTTTTATAGATTTCAGTGAATTTGTAAAACTGACTTGAAGAAACAATTTGATCGATTTGAGAAACGCGTATCGCAAATAAGACTGATTTAAGAAACCTATCCTTCATGAAGAGGCCAAACTTACCTGCTTGATGCCTCGTCCTAATTAATTTTCCATAATCAAGTCATGTCCATAATACGTTTCTGGTTCTTGTCTGTTAAAGGCATGCATTAAGCATATAAATTGCTTTCATTCAGGTAAAGTAACACCGAAAAAGTGTAAAGAAATATGTACACTCCTTTCGCTTTCTGTTTCACTATGTTTCGTTATTACTGATGGCAAGTAAAAGTAATAAAAGTAATTTTCCTAGCTTCCAGTCTCAGCTCAAATGTTTGCCAATTTCATTCATATGGGACAAGAAGTTAAAAGAAATTTATTCTACTTTTCTTCATAAATAGTCATAGTATTTTCATAGTATATCATTTTTGAGATAAGCTAATTTTTTAACACTCGTCGATTTTTTATCGCAGATTAACAATGCTAGATTTACACACACATATGTGTGACTCTGTGTCAGTTGTGTCATTTTGAGATCGTTTACTTATACGGTAAAAATCCTTTCTGCGTCTATTTATCTACTGTATGTGAATATAAAGGAATGTATTGAATGGATTTCTCTGTGCTTTTTGTACATAGGATATAATTTTTTTTGTAAATATCCGAGAGTAAAATGTAGCGAATGATGCTAGTAATTTTTTTTGTGTTATTTCTTTATTACTAATGTCGCTTGAAAGGAAACAAAATAATTGCGTTCTATTTTATCTTCACACAATGAACAGATATGGAAAATAATCAAAAATGCAAAAAAAAAATATTTTGCCTTCGAGAGACGAATTCTACATATTTTGAATTTAAATAAAGGTCTAGTACATCGAATAGAAATACGTTAGTTGACTTATTATACTTCCAGGTGTATAATTGAATAGGTAGGGTATATTAAAAATGTAGAATACGTATTATAACAGTATTAATATTCATTTATTTAAATTTAAATACTTCTTTCAATGATGGGACTCTCGAAGCCGAAGCTAAATTTTTATTTGGCTGTTTAGTTCTAAAGAGGAGCTTAAAACCGTATTTAAAATTCCTGTATTTTTTGTTTAGAACCTATGATATTTGTATTGCTCAATTTTAAGGCAATAGAAAAACAATACTTCTAATAGCAGTATTTAAAACGACAAAGTTCACTATTAGTCAAACAGCAAAGTTCACTATTAGTCACCGTCTTATATGTACTCGTGATAATTACACTTCACTTAATACTCTGCAATACTTTAATTGTCAGTGCGAACTATAGGTATTCGTCATTTAAGTCCATTGCGATGAAATCTTATCAGAATTGAAGCGATATTAGTAACAAAACGTAGTTAAAAATGCACGTTGATACTGGAAATTATTATCTGCTTGTACGCATGAAGCAATACAAGTCATTAGTAGTTTCACATTGTGACGGATTTTGGGTTATTGTGGTAACATACCTACTGATAATATGTGTATTAACGTCCATGCAAACTTGCCATAAACTAATTTACAAAGTCACGCATGGACATGAATAAGAAATAAGTTACAAGTGTATTACCGATAACGTGAATTTTTCATTGGTTATCGCGAATAAATATTTATGCAAATATATAAAAAAAACCAACCCAATTTCCACTGTATTGGTATAGTTATTCCTAACGGTTTCCTGTCCCTGATTCTAGGTTTAAAGTACATTTCGATGAAGATGAAAATAATCAAACTCTCATAGTAGATTACATTTGTTTGCACTATGTATTTCACGCGATCTTAAGGATCACTGTAGATAAAATTTAAGTTACTTCATAAAAATACTTATTGCATACCTTTTAGTCACTTATGATATCTTTATACAGGCTATGATATCTAATAAAAATAACTAGGAATAACATAAAGTATCTACTCAAAGTTATCAGTGGTTGAGTTTTGTAATAAAAAATACGTTAATGGTCGAGATTATTGGATGATTTCAACATCTACTAAGCCAAATTGAATGATATCATCATCTACTAAGATATTATTTATGGAATGTCATGGGTCATTTCAGCATACATTCATTATATTTCCATTGCAGTAATGTGCTAATAAATTTTATTTTCAAAATTAAAATGATTATTGTTATCAATGCTTTAGTCGGTTTTAAGTTTGCTAATCGAAAATGAATTATCACGAAACTTGAATAACATCTTCAGAGGATAACCCTCATGGCGATCGTGTATTTTAAATAAGCTCAAATATATTTTCAGTTAAAATTACTAGTTATCTTTGAAATAATTGACATTCATAATGTTTCGTATTACAATATTATACACCAAGTGATAGGGAATTTTACTGAAAATTAAATTTTTATTAAAGTAATTGTATGCGTATAAAGAACATAATTATGGTAATATTATTCACAAATATTTATTTTATATATATTTTCGCATGTTTGTTGATCGGGTAATGGATTTTAATGGTGTTGCATCTGAAATGAAGAAATTATTTAAAGTATCAAGTTTTGTCAACATATATTTTAGCTTTTTGGCTCTTTCAATTTTTTAGCTTATCCTGTGAGATTTTACTTTCCGTGTGTTTCACCCGAACTTTGGAATAAAATTGAGTTATTTATGGATCTCCCGTTACTTTATCCATATTTTATTCATTTATTGGAAGAGTGCGTGTATGAGGATTTTGTGGAGTTTTGTTTTTCTTCTGTCATATTTGTATATATAAACACCTACAAATCTGTGGACGTAGGCCAAACAACATATCACTTCGGGGGACTTGAGGTCAAAGTTTGTTAGAGCCTTTCAGAGTAGTCAATATCTGTCGCTATATACTGCATATTGAGTTTTGTAACTTTTCTTGTTTTATTTGGACTTTTATGACAATACAAGGAAACTGATTTTTCTATCTTGTTTATTTTTTGTTTTTCATGTATTCTGAATTGCTATGATATTGTTTGTGGTATTTGTAATATGCACATATAATAAAAGTATGTAAGTGGCCTATCTGTAAATTGTAGATATTTTAAAAAAAAATAATTCAGGGGTTTATTATAAAAGTAACAAAACACAAAAATATTTAACATATGTCTATATAAATTTCTTTTTATTTTTGTCAGTTTATCTGCTTTTTTGGACAGTTTCTTGTTGAATCATGGTTTTCTATAGATTTTGGGGTAACCAATTAATGAAAAAATAATATAAAAAATCCTTTATATAAGGTTTTTTGGATTATATTACTTAAACGCTAATTTGTTAAGCTAGAAATTGTCACTAATTATTTACCACCAATTATTGAACTTGAAGGGAATTAACCCCTTGAATCGAATAAAAGGTGAAGTGTTAATATTAAAACTATAATTAAATGTTTGAAGATAATCAAATCAAAATTATTTCTTTCCTGCGAGAATTTAATTTTTTTTTTATCGCGGAAATGGGTTCATGTTAAAGAAACTGTAATATTCTCCCGACTACTTTCATTATTACATCTTTGAAGAGTTTTCCAAGAAAAAAAACTTAGGAATATAACGAGTTTTGTAAAAATATTTATCGTGGTTATTTTGAGACTAGTATTGCAAAGCCGGGCAAATTATCAGTTCTCCATCAAATCCCCTCCATTTACGTGAAATAGTTGCGTCCAAATGGAAGAACAGTAGTTTTCGTTTCGGCATTCCAAAGCTCTGCATGGAATCAAGAAATTATTATGGTCATTATTTATTTGGTTGCTTTATTGTATAAAAAGGTGTAACAAAGATATCAGGACAAGTGGCATGTTGACAAGATTGCGGATTACTGCATGATATTGAAACAGGAAAGTGCGACTAGCGGATGAAACTAATATTGCTAAAATGAATACCAATTTAGAAAAACTAAAATTACCTATAATAGCATTCATCAAGGAGACAATTTTTGAAAATATAAACTTTGAAAACTGTTATTATTATTAACATTATTATTATATTATCGACTGTATCGCCAATAGTTAAAAATAATTATCTAGTTAGGTACGACAGACGACTGAAAAATAAAAAAAAATTAATTTGTCAGATAATTTTTCCAGTTTTTTGAATTAGAAATGACTGGCTTCCTCAGTTACAAGTTTAGCTATGGGGCGTAGGACTTAATATTCGATTTTAATTGATTTCGATTTTAGCCTATACATTTTAAAAAAAATATGTTTTTTACATATAAAAATATGATATTTGATCATTTTAAAAGAGGTCTCCTATGTTTATTTTGTAGAAAACCTTTTAAATAAATCGGATCGTTCAGTATGGCGAATATATTTCAGATAAATATCCTAAATAATAATTTGAAAATCCTTAATTTTCTGTTGACTTTATTTTTCTATATTTGTAATTCGTTTACCTAATAAATTAATTTGTTTGTTATTTCATAATTAATTCGAAGATCTTATTTAACCTATATTATATTTAAAATTAATGCTTCATAGATAGTTATCAAGGTTCATATAAAAATATTAAGTCTGCAATATATATATATATATATATATATATATATATATATATATATATATATATATATATATATATATATGAAATTAATTACTATTACAGTGCTATTGACATTTTTTTCGCAGCTTAGCTTATGATGTGATTCTTATAATAATAGCCTTGAAGTTATTTTGGCGTATCTCGTAAGAAAAGAGATAATTCTTATGAGATTATTCATGTGTCATAAGAAAAAAAGAATCCTTATGGGGTTATTCATCCTTTCATCTGTTTGTCCGACTACTAAAGCCATTTTTCTCCAAAACCGTTTAATATAAGAACTTGGCATAATGTCAAAGCGCGAATATTTCAATAATCAGAACACTAAAAATATTTATATGGAAATTTTACATTGGGCAAATAAATTACTCGAAATTGATTTTTTAGTTTTATGTATTATGTGGGATATTTGAAAATATCCCAAATTATTTGAGAATTTTGTGTAAAATAGTTCTAGAGAGGTCGCTAAAAGTCTTTTTCAGAAGTCGTTAGGGATAGAGACTTGAAATTTGGCATAAAGATAAACATAATAACTCATATATATCACAATAGTTGACACTAAGAAATGTTCACTCGGAAATTTTTAAAGGAAGAAATAAGTACTTGAAAGTTTTTTCATTTCATGCGATACGTGGGACATCAACGGAAAGAACGAGCTATAAGTATCCCACAACAATTTTTTTCGGAATTTTCTGTAAGATAAAAATATTGTCGAAAATGTCCTCAAAAATTTGTCACTCCCATCTTTGAAATTGCTAAAGTAAACCATGAAAATACCATCGTTACGAGAACTATAGAAATTATTCTAAATTTCATAATTTTTGAGATATCTATGACATGTTTATGCCTTTCGAAGGCCACCAGTACCTAATGGCTGGTATTAATGTTCCCTGTTTAAATTAAATCTATTAGGGAATATTAAATATATTCCCTAATAGATTTAAATTGGTGAAAAATAATACCATAATTTAGGAATAGCTTTATAGAAATTATATTAGTGGAGTGTGAATTTTACTCTGACTTATTACGTTTATTTAAGATTCTAATCTGCGAAGAAATATAATTGACAATTTTTTTTAATAATAGGCCAGTATTGTGACATATCTGTGAGTATTTTGTATACGTAACGTATTATTTTACTTTCTTTATTTAGTCCCTCTAAGCATTAAGAAAATATAAAAATTAAATATTATTATATATATTTTATATATATATATATATATATATATATATATATTATATATAGATACATAAATAACATTTTTCTGTTGGCTAGAGTAAATATATATTCGTTAAAGGCTGTTCCATAATTGTAGCTGTTTAGTACAGTATGACGAAAATGTATGTAAACCTTCAAAGTATAAAATGGTCAAAATTCATCAGATTTTTGGTAAGTATGTGATAAAGTTTATGATAAATATTTTTAAGCTATGTAAACAGGGTGCTCTTTTCAGGTTCCTTTTTTATCATAATTCAAAGAATGCTGCAAGATTATTATACTTAGGTCAGAAATTTATAACTATATAAGTTAAGAGTATAAGGTATCATGAAGTAGACGTAGAATGTTACATTTAACAAAAAATTAGTCACTTAATGAGGTTATTCTGTTCCAATAAATAAAATATATATTTAAAATCGCCATCGATAAGAAACTCTGCCCGAATATCCCATTTACTGATTAATAGGAAACGTTATCAAAAAGAGGAGATATCGATTTCCCTATTCTATTACTCTAAGTAGATAATGGTCAAGTTCATTTTGATAAGACTTGGAAATCAACATGCAATGGAAAATATTTTATTTGCGACGATAAATTTATTTGAATAAAAAAAAACGTGGAAAACATTTTACAATTAGTTTTAATTGACCAATTGATAAAGTAATCGTGTTCACAAAGAATAAATCTGTTGAAAAATTCAGTGGTGAAATTTTGAACAAAGTACGTGTATTTGTAAGTGTATTTTATCGTAACGTAGGTATCATTGTAATTTAATCAAACGGCGTTACTATGAAATATATATGAATTCACAATATGCGAAGTTGTTGCGTCATTACCCTATTTGTATATTAGTACGAATTCGGAGAATTTTATGAAAAGTTAGTCATGTCCGCTGGATAAATATTTATCGAGAATCCGTACGTATTATCCGGTAACATATTCTTGGATAATAATTTCATTTCCAATCTGCTCAAATTATTCATACACAGATCTGAAATAAGTCACAAATTGATGTCGACTTCTTCCTTTGATACTTTATAGTGGTGGATTAAATCTAGGTGTGTATTATTATAAAACTGTAACAGATATGTGTCATTATCGTGTTGATATATTAGTATGAATTCCTAGAAATTTATGAAAGTTAGTCATGTGCGCCGGATAAACATGAATCGGTAATTCTTACGTATTATCTGCTTCTATATTTTTGGTTAATAATTTCATTTAGGTGCTTTATTCTAGTCGAATTATTTACATGCAGATTTTAGTTAAGTCAAATATTTATCTCCATTTTCTTTTTTTGGATACTGTATAGTAGTGGATTAAACTTATACACCATGCTAAAACTGTAAGTGAGATGTGTTTTGCACTTCGAAAATATTTTTGGAAAAAATTAGTGAAGGATACTATTTAAACTTACTTTCAAAGCCAAATATTTTTTTAGAAATATTTTCTACCTGATGCAAGAACTACTACATATATTGGAATGAAGCTTTCACTAAAATAATCCCTGGAATTTATATTAAAATTTAGACTACTATTTTTCCCTTCATAATATTTTCCAAAGGACGTTTTCTCTATTTGTTTTTGTTAAGGCAAGTAGTCTATCTGTTTGAGCATTAGATAAAAACTTCTAAATAAATTCGAAACAAACTTTCATTGACATAATTTTCGAGGTATACATCAATATCTAAAGTAAATTTTTATCAATTATTTTATAAAGAAATTAAGATGTAGTTATTAATTCATTTTAATCTTAAAACTTACATGCAATATTGATAGTACATTAACTGGCATAATCAGTGTAAATTGATAATATTTTACTTAATGACAACAAATTATTACGAGTAAAAAGCAAAAAGACAAAGCATTTGAATCAGAATGCTTTAATTAAGGAAATAATCTTCACATTTATTTTTTTCTAAAAAAGAAATTCCTTTTGTATACATTTTGAGGTTTTAAAAAACGAAACATCGATTTTGTTTAAAACTCGTCAACAAGTGAGTATATTTTGACTTCAGCGCTGCCTATAACGCTTCCAAATTTAGTTGTAGGGTCTAGGACGCCGTATTCATACTTGCAAAATCTATAATATACGGTCAACATTTTTTTGGTAACGGATAATAATCGTAAATTTTCAAATTTATTCAGATTATTTAATTTGTTTCGAGTAAAAATTTTACATTAATTATTAAATTACATATTTCAATGGAACTCCATACCTATAGTAATTATAATATAAATATATCAGTGATGGTATAAAATATTATACTGTAATATAAATACGAAAATAAAAAAAAGCCCATGGCAAGGATCAGAGAGGAAAGGCAATTTTGTTTAATATGTTTGTGTGTGTGTGCATAACCTTTTCAAAACGTGGTAAACAAATTAAGATTAAAATTAATCTTATTAAGGAATAAAAAATATCATGTTAAGTGTCCGTCGGATTGGCTGTAGTTATTATAGGTGTGCTCACTGTCATACCGTACAAACTCCTCATAAAGTTAAGGACATCTTTCAATGTTTAAAAGTATCTTCTGTTTACATAAGGTTTTGATTCGTATCCTATATATTATCTTGAATAATAACCTATAAATCGAAATAACCACATACCATTGAAGTATCCATATATCCTAACAGTACTGATAATATTTTAATGAGCATATTATGACGCTGTTTTTCGTTTTTGTCCCCACTTGTTTATTTATTTGTTTGTTATCTTCTTTCACAAAATTTTTTGATGATTCTTCAATTAAAGTTTATAATGTAGCTTAAAATGTTAAAAGTATGAGTGAAATACACAGAAATTTTTATTATGATATATTAATGAGATCTGGGGAAAATGTGGGTATGACTTTTATTGTTAATTGGATATAGATTTCAATACAGATAGAAAAATAAATTAACGTTCAGTCACGCAATAAAATTGTAACAGAGTGAATTCTACATGTTGAAGATATTTAAAAAGAGTGCAGAATGATAATGGAAGCCAAAAAATTTTTTTTAAATTGTTTGTCTGTCCGTTAATTTGAGTTGGTATCACGCAAAACTTATTGGACGGATTTTGATGAAATTTGGTATGGTAATAGATATACTATTACCATATCAAACCCCGGTATGGTAATAAATATAGGGAACAACAAACAAGAGAAAAAAAAATTCAAATGACACGTGAACAAAGTCGTAGACACAGCTATATTCCATTCAATTTCAAGAGATAATTTTTATGAACAATCGATATTGACAGTTAAAATATAGTTTGCACAAATATATATTTGATTAACTGAGGACTATTTACAAAATTTATTGTATTATACTTAGAGCATTATAAAGCTATATACATAATCAAAACATTGACTTCAGAAAATTTCACTATAAAAATGTTATAAATACAAGTATTACACCATTATTTTACTAAAATTGAAATTTTACACGGTAAAAATGGACAACCCTCCATTTTTTTGGTAAAATTAACAGGCGTTTCAAAACATTTCGTGAAAATAATTGAAATTTCGACGCTGAAGAAGCCTGGGGCATATATGCCATTCAGTAATTTTATAAGGCATTAGAGTGAGATAGGGACAATGTGTCAGATTACGCTGCTATATTTGTAGATATGATGGAATTCTCTACATATATACTTATATTATATTTGGCGTATAGATAATTAACCGAACATTGTGATATGTTACTTTATTTTCAAATAAGTGTTGATACTACAATAGTTTCCAGTGTAGCTTACAAATTATATACGTACTTTAGGATAATGTTTTTATAAAAACCGATACTCTCCTTTCCATGTATATTTTCATAGATTATTCTTAATGTTAGACATATTTTTTCAAAAACATTAGAAAAAGCTTTAATGTTAATACCCATTATAAAATGGCTGTCAATGTAAGGCTAAGATGGCTATTTAACTTGTGGGTCATTTTTTCTGTCCCTTTGCCTTTTTCGTTAGGTTTTTCTTTTCTCTCGTGTAAATTTTTCTTTTCCGTTTCTTGTTCCTTAATTTTCTTGTTTCATTTTCGTTCTTTAATTTTCTTGCGGAGTGCAGTTTTCATGCAGCCATATATTTACAAAAAATGCATTGCAGCTAATCTTCCGTTTTTACAATCTCGTAATAATTTTCGCTGCAGCCCACTATCTAAGGGATCAGAATCTTTACTGGCTAATTCTATCGTTTCTTATTTCTCAGAACTTCAATTTAATTTAATTTTTAATGTATACTTTTCCTTCATAATCTTGTTATTTTTACTTTTCTTTTTCTTTTTTCCACTAATGTAATCCGGAAATATGGTTACATTTGCTACTTGCTCGGACAGTTTCCGAATGTTAGTAAGCAGCAAAACTTAATATGTTCTATAACTAGGTACGTCTCAGTCAGGTACTTTGAAGGCATGTCTTTTTGCGGTGTCTTTTTGTGAGCAGCGTTATTGGATCTTGATGGTGAAGGCATTGTTGGTGATAATTCTTCTTGAACCCGTTCAGATTTAGGATTCTCAAACATCATTGAAACCTCTTCTATAACTGTCATTTTTAAGATTATCAAATAGGTAAGCATAATCTGGAAAGTATAATCTGGAATATACATTTAGCGCCACTTATAAATTTTATATTCGGTTTGAGGTTTTGTTATCGACAATTTATTGTATCCGACAAAAAACAATAAAAATATAATAAGTTTTCAAAATATTAATAATACAACATCAAATATCAATATACTAAAAATCTGAGGTAACTTGAATTTTGAAGTTTAAAAATACCTACTTTTCAATTTTTTTTCAGTAAAAAATGTATACAGCAACGTACACGTTCGAGTAGCAGTCGCTTACCAATATTAGCTCACGACATCTAGAGCAGACAGTGAAATTTTTCGGTTGGTCGTTTCATGGAATAGGCGAAATCATATTGAATTACGCTATGCTAATACCTGGAAACGCAGACTTGATTGTGCTTATATATGTATATATATATATATATATATATATATATATATATATATATATATAATTCTGAAAATAAAAATATATCTACGTTTGTAATTTCGTACTTGTAGTTTAAAAAGTAATATATGTGTGTCAATAGCTGCGGAAAATGTAATGTTTACCTCATCTCAAAATTTTTGACAAATAATTATATATTTAATTGAAATTGATATACATTTATTAATTTTTATACTACTTGAATAAAGTGAAAAATATTTGAATAGATATTAGAAAGAGCAGAAATGTAATATCCTTGTTTATGGTCAATACACCTTGGGATTTAGTTAATAATATTGTGGTGGAGCAATAAAATTTTATTCTCCATTCGGATATGTATGTCTGGTAAAACTAAATTATTATTTCTTTTGAGGACAACCAATGTGGATTCGTATGATTATCTATCTGTCCCCTATTGCACAATCACGAAACCTAACAATTGTGTTGAAGTGGCCATATATAAATGTACGTAGGACTAAGAAATCTGAATTAATTGGAGCGCACAGCTAGTAAAATTATTTGCGACATTCATTATTTATATGTTCACGAGGGACACACTTCTTGTCCAAAGGCATATAGATTCAGGAGATCAATTATATTTTTATGACAACTTATGTATACCACGTATATACAATGCGTGCTTGCTATACTTATCAACGTAATGTTTCATAAAATTATTTTTTATTATATTAAGTTTATTATATTATTATGTATTTTATAATGTTAAATTCGTTATTTTAAATGTGTAACATTTTTAAGTTTGAGTGTAATTAACATAGCAAATGTTCTAATACAGTACTTATACAGCTATTCGAGATTACGTATCACTGTAAAATGTGTTTATTTTCATCAATTTATCAAAATGATATGGGCACAAAAGAAATGATATGTAGCGAAAAAAAGCACTACTTTTAAATTAAACGATGTCATTAATAAGCCCCACGGCATTGCTGAACAAACATTGTTAATGTTGATATATGATCTAATAGATACATTTATGACAAATAAATTCTGCTAATATGTTGTGTAATAGATATGATATGTTCTGTAATACTATTTCTCAGTGATATCGGCAAAAAGCCAGCCTCGCCAGCACTAGCATTAGACACAAACATCTTTGGATATCGGTGTGAAGCCCAGATTAATTGTGTATGCAGTGTATTTTTTCTGTGAAATATTATTGTATTTCATGTATTTCTATACATTAGTTGTTTTTAAAAAAATATTTTAAACGATTACTCAAAAATTAAGTATTTGTGATTATTTTGTAATAATTTTATGTATAACTTAACATTTAATTAAACTAATATTTCTATCTTAATTTTTGGTATTATTTTATTATATGGTTTTTATGTAACAGTAATACTTATAAGTTGTTCGAAACACTTTATCTTACTTATCTGAATTTCTCTTAAATATAAAATATAACCTTTATAAGTTACGTTTATATACAGTGTAAATATGCACACTAATAAAAATATATTTTTTAATTACAAATACTAAATAAATCCATATTAAACTACTAATGTGTATGTAAGAAAAAGGTTTACAATAACTGAACTATCAAGTTTGATTGTTTAGAAAGATTTTCTTTTCAAATTGTAAAGAAAATTATTATATATTTTAGAAGTGAGATCATGTGAATGGAGTCGTGAAGAATGATGTTCTGGATATTATTGTTAATACCAGAAATATTGAACATAGTTTTCCAGTATTATTTGAGTAAATATTAATAATAAAAAATGACTCGAGTTAGTCATGGCCATAGATGAATGTAATTATTATAAAGTTCGCATCGCATAGACAACGTTGAGAAGAAGAGTGAACAACAATATTGGGGTTAACTCCTACAAAAACCAATTTAGTAGAAAGATTAATAAAAAAACAAATTGACAAATGCGTATGTGGAATTGATCATTTCAAGAGTAATTTTCTAGTCAATTGGAAGAAATACTTGGTAAATATTAGTTAGGTCAAAATAACAGAGAAATTAAAATTGAGTTTAGATTGCTCATCACAATAAAATTATTAGCATTATTTTGAAATAACAAAAAAGTAGTAAAAGAGTGCAAATAATGGAGATTAGAAGAGGGAAAATTTATCAGAAATTTTGAAAAGGTTTTGTCGATGGCAGTTTTTTGGTGTTAGTATTAAATTAACTCTGAAGTTTTTTAGCTAGCAAAAAAAAATAATTTTTAAGAAAGGCAAGGCGAGTTCATCCATTAGCACTACTTGTTATTCAATGAACATACATATATATATATATATATATATATATATATATACATGTGTCTGTGTGTGTGTGTGTGTGTGTGTGGGTATACACGTATATACATACACACTCATATTCTTACAAAGCTCATTCAATTTCTATTCATGTGCTAATCCCCATATTTGACTATATTAATTTTATTTGTATTCGTATAATTAAACTTGATTTCAAACTATTTGTTCCCATCAGCAGGTATATTAGCATATTTACTTGTCGATAGCATATTTTGTGTTATTTATTTAGTTGAATTTTCCCGTCTCGTGCAGAGAAATAATTAAATTCTCATTAGTATGTCATTAGCCGTTAAGGAAACTTGGCAGGCGTGCCGCGACAACAAACTCCTCACATTACGATGAGAATAAATCAAGTAGAATGGAGCTCTTTAACCAATAAAACTGCTTGAAAATAAAATATGAAATTGTTCAGCGTTAAGCTTAACTATTTATGAGATGGAAATTGCGCTGTGTCGGTTGCTGGATCATAATTTGTTAATCTGCACGATATTTTCATACTTGCCGTCTAAAACAGCTTTCCAAGAAAAAAAAAACAAAAGAAAACGTAAAGATTGATTGTATGTAGAATGAACTATCAAACGAAACAATTGAGGTCTGTATAAGAAGTTGGCACTACCGAGATTAATATGTTTTATGTGTGCAGTCAACAAAGTGCTTAAATATGTTTGGGGTGTGATAGTTGTATTTTATTTAAAAAAAGTATTTACTCATAATTAATCTTGAGGTTAGGGGGGGAAATTGTTAATGAGATAATAACTAAATATACTACTTACTGATAATAATTGCAGTTCGATATTTATATTAATAAATTTTATAATATAATTTATTCCTTAGAGTTTTAATATCGTTCCGATTTATGCAGTAACCATTCATGGCGGAGCTCACGTCCAGTTTTTTTCAATTTTGGTTTAAAATAACTTTTTATTGATGTGTGTATTAAATTACTGCTCATTAATTTGACTTTAATGAATGAAAAATTTGCTGATATTTTTTGTATTCATTTAAATCTAATTTTTACGTTACAAGGAAAATTATCTCTTTTTAATGGTATATTTCTGAACATAATAAAATCTATTTCTTTTAAACCTAAAAAGACTCATTGTTTTGCGGTTGACTAAAATATTTGCATTGACTATGGACTAAAACCCATTTAATAAAAGTTTGTTATTGAACCTCAAACATAAATTTCTGCTTATTTCTTATTTAGGCAAATTTATATTATTACAAGCTGCGCTGACACGACTTCCTTCTAGTGGAATTCAATATAAGAAAAGTAATTAGGAATATTTTTGTGTTTATTCTTTGTCAGAGCTCTATGAGCTTAGTGCATAAAGTTTTATTAAAAGTGCTATGAACATAAAGTTTATTAAAAATGCTAATAGATGACGTAAAAATGCTAATAGATGTCATAAAATTTACTAAGTCAGGGTGTTTTTATTCCTGTAATATCCAGATAAAAGTATTATAGATGTTTCCGAGGGAATAAACTATTACCATACCAAATTACATAAAAACCCGTGCAGTAGTTTTCGTGTGATTGAAGAAAAAAATAGCACATAGACAGGCAAACTATAAAAATGGATTTTCTGGCTTCTATTATAATTTCATACGCTAAATTCACTCTGTTACCATGTTTTATATGTACCTATATATATTTGTACATAGTTTACTACAAAACCTCACTGCCCCACCGAAAATATTTTTGTAGTAATAAAAATGAGTTTTTTCCAGAATGCAACTCAAGACCGCGAGCTCTTAGCATGCAGCTCAGGGATTTTGCTTTGGAAACGTTATGGAAGTAGGATTTTTTTGGTAGTTAATATAAAAACTTAGCAGCACTCAAATTACTTAGAAATAGCCAGGGGGTTTTCATTGATTTTCGCCTGATCAGTTATATCGCTGCCGATGTTTCATTGGCATGCTTTTACCCAGGAGAGGCGGAAGTGTGTTTCACGTTCAGTGTTCACGAAAAAATTCCATTGATTGATATAACATGAAGTAATATAATTATTTTTGTTTTATTGTTGTTTGAGTTAATTCTGTAGCAGTATCTATATCGAATATATTTGGCGTTAATTTTGTAGAAATTGATTATTCACAATTAAATGAAACTACGTGATGTAGTATTATTTCTACTATCTTTAATTTCTTTACCACGACCTAGGTTTCGTTGTATTACAACATCTTCAGGTGGGATATTAGCAAAGATTCAGGTGGAATATTAGCAAAGATCTTTGCTAATATATAATAATACTACATCACGTAGTTTCATTTAATTGTGAGTATCTATATCATTTAGGGTGGAAGTGAATGAGTTGAATTATGAAATAAATGTTTGATATTTTAGCCGTTTATCGGAATTTAGGTAATTGGAGCCTAGAAGCTACTATATCCCCATCGAAGCTCTCATTATCTCTACGTATAAGAATACACACCTTTAGCTAAAATTTACAATTTTATATTTTCGAGAAACATGATTAAATTGATTTAACACACAATTAACTACCTTTCCGTAAACTTGAGGTTATAAGCTAAAATAATTAAAATTAAAAGATTGTGTGTGCATGGGCGTATTTTTACTTAGGTATTTGAGTGCGTTGAGTTGTTTTTATTAACTTATTATTAACGTTAAAATTATTAAAGTTCTCAAATTTTAAATTGTTATAAGAATTAAGCCACCGATTGTTCGTCTCTTTCACAATAGTAATCGTACTGAACATGTGCGTTGTAATCATTACCGCAAGTTCTTATTTATTCACGTGTAACAAACTACAATATAATCAAACGATTTTGATAAGGTAATAAAAAAAAACTAATATAATCAATTAATTTTGACCAGAGGTGCTAGATAAATTTATTTGATATGTTAATAAAAAGCGCACACGTGTCTCATTTACTTGAAATCCTCGTTCGATCTACGTATAAGTAAATAATTAATCATTGATAATAAACCACTTGATTAAATGTGTAATTGCCAAAAATTCAAATTGTCATGTTGTATTTATTTGGAGGCAAATATAAAAGATACACTGATAGTCAAATGTCAGGTTCTTTTTAGCCAACTTCGATTAACCAAGAAGGGTTACTTGGTTTTGGTATCATTTTTATTTATGTGTAGTTTGCCGAACTGGAGATTCAAAATAACCATCGATTCCCAAAAATGTGTTTTTTATAAAAGAGAAAAATATTTTATATGATTCATATCTGTATGAATAATATGCTGCGTGAATGTGAATCGGTCGAAAGCACAAGCGACGTTTAATATTTAAGTGTCTACATTGACAGTTTTCTGCGGTGAAATATTCATTTAAAAAATTTACTACTAAAATTTTACTCAAGTGCAAAAAGTTTGACTCAGTCAAAAATAACGGGTAAAGTCTAAAAAATAAATGATTTTTAATTCTATCTGGAATTATAGATTATTGTAATTAGTTCTTTTTCTACGCCTTTGATAGATATGACAGGCAATATATTTACTTATTTATTTGAAAAATTAATTTTTGTATATACTTTAATTAGAAGACCATTGAATATATTTGCATATTCACAACTAAATGTAATTACATGATATAATATTATTTCTACTTTATTTAAATTCTTTAAGACTATCTAGGTTTTGTTGTATGACATCTTTAAGTGGGAAATTTGTAAAGATCTTTGCAAATCCACCTGCAGATGTTGTCACACAACGAAGTCTAGGTCGTGGTAAAGAATTTAAATAAAATAGAAATAATACTATATCACGTAGTTTCATTTAGTTATGTAGATAGACTATGATCCTTAAATATTTATAAGTTACCAAATACGTAAAAACCCTCACAGTGCGTGTTTGATAGGTTTGTTTTTAAATTACGTAACCCTAAAATGTTAACTTGGATCAATATCAGTCCAATTGTAAGGTCTCATTAGCCTAAGATGAAATTAGTTATAATTTGTAACAATAGAAAGTCGTTATCAATATAACCATAAACATGATCACTATAACCATAAAAATATGCAAATCCCCTCGAGTTCTTTAAAATTTATGTAAACCAAAAATAAATTATAAGGGGATCAGATTAGCAATTCCGAGTTTAAAATTAGTAAATTATGAATATCAACTAACTCACAATCAACTAACAAATGACTATGAGCACGCCGATATTTTGTTTACATGTTACTTGATCGAACTCTGCATATCTTTATTCATGATGGGAATATACGTGCGAAAATAAGTCAACCTCACTAATTTAGGTGCTAATTTTAAAATACCGCTTGTTGTTCAGACACAATTAATAAGTTAAGTTTATTGAAACCTGATTCGTGAAAAAGCATCAACAAATGTGAAGCGTTTTTTGGAACTGTTAGTTATTCGTTAATTACTAATCATGAAAGAATTACGTAATATTAATGAAAACGAAAGTTAGATCATTAGTACGCTTAGAAAGTTATTTTAAATAAATAGAAATGCACGCACGCCATATTTAATTAGTGTCAAAATTACTTGTGCCGTTACTTACCCTCATTCAAAGCTATTATAATGGGGCAAATTACTTGGGAATAGTTACTGTTATGTAGGTTCCATAGATCGCAGATTTCAATATCTTTATTTCAGGCTGAGCGAGGCGAAGTCTCATAAAAGCAGGACCGATCAGCTTTGTCTAAACGTATGACTACGTACGTGTTTATGGCATGATACTTCCGTAAAACTAAATAGCATTTGACGAACTTTGTAAGAATAATTAGCCATACCTATCCTCGATTCGAAATCCGCTATCTTGGAATGCGAAAACTCGACATTTTAACAATGTGTGTTTAACGTGTCGTGTTTAACAATTAATTCTACATATTACTCTTATGAAGTATTTGATCTCTACAAGTAATTAATAGTTTCTCCTATAACCTATAAGAGCCTCTCATCGACTCAGGTCCTCGAACATATCGGTAATAGCATACAATAACAATGCTTGTAGACTTGTTACTAAATTATTAAACCTGAAATGCTATTTTGCAATTTTTCAGTATGTCAGACGAAAGACTTACGTATATTCACGATGTCAATATGTCAGTAAAAAATTAATCACCTTGGCTATATCTAT
The DNA here is from genome assembly GCA_039881145.1 of Druceiella hillmani. NCBI lineage: Eukaryota > Metazoa > Arthropoda > Insecta > Lepidoptera > Hepialidae > Druceiella > Druceiella hillmani. The sequence continues at coordinate 13,682,364 of JAYKKI010000028.1, read as the reverse complement.
CTTAAAATAGGAGTATTTTAAAACTCTATGTATAACAGTAAACTTTTTTGGTTATAACTAATCAAATAAATATTTCCAATTTATACTAACCAAAAGATATAGATTTGTTATACTGATTGGAAACAAGAAACTGAATAAGTTTCTACGAATGCCATTACTGAACAGATAATCTCAATTTTGTTTTATCATATGGACACTCCGAGAGTATTTCTCCCACAGGGTAGTTCTAGACATTGTCTTCCAATTCCTTAGTACTCCCGGAGGTCGTCTTCCTGCCCTCCTCAACTGAATAACAATCCAATTATATTGTATTTACGACTCTAGTATCTAACCCGCCGAGTATCGTGTTTATTATTAAACCTTAATTAAGTAATTAATTAGTTTGAGTTTATTAGCTTTCTGTTAATGGTGTGTTTTGGATATTAAGGTTAAGGCATAGGAATGCGGGTTGTTGTCGTTTCGGTTAACTAATCCATTTACAGCTTTATGGTGTAAGTTATATTTTACGATATTGAATTTGATTTAATTGATTGGATATATTTAGGTTGTTGTTTAATGTTGATGTGTTCTGTAACTTGTCCCCTTGGTATAAGCATAGTTTGTAAAGAACGTATTTTTGTATTTGTTATAATGACACCTTACATTTGGACTGATATTGATTAAAGTTAAGCTTTTGGGTTGAAAAAAAAACTTGTTATACACAAGCAGTAACTCGCATTGCGAGGGTTTTTTGTGCGCGTTTGACCATTTTTAATTTAAGGGTACTTAGGCTTTCCTATTTAAGTATTTACAAAAATTAATTTTTAAAACGCCAAAAAAACTAATTATGAGAATGTATAATTCTACATAGAATTAGAAATAATTTATTTTCGAGGTTTTACCCGTTATTTTTGCTATAAGATCTATCATTATGTTGAGTTTCATGATTACAGTTCGAACCGGAGTACTTTATAGGTTTCGATGATGAAGTGAGTATGAACATAAAAAAATGCATGTTTTAAAATATAAAATAATTTTTGCAACTTAAGGTTTTAGTATACGATATTAATTTAAATATGACTTCTTGATTTTGGCAGACAGACGGATGGATGGATGGACGGATAACCAAGTGATACTATAAGGGTTCCCTTTTACATTTTGACGAACGAAACCCGAAACGGATTTCTTTTACATTCTTTACTTTTTTGACTGCGATCGAGAGACCTATCCGCCTGTCGGTCGCAGCCACATTTCTCAGCAAACGTTTGAGCAGGAAATTGAAATTTGTTCAGGCATATTAAGCCGTATAAACTATAATTGCAAAATAAATAATAATAATAATAAAAAAATCGGCGTTAGAAGTTTACCTAAACTATGCAATAAAGCTTATTTTCTGGAGATTTAGCTTTTCATTGAAAATTACGCAAACTTTGGTATTTATTTTAGTACTCAATTATTTAGCTATTTTAGTTCTTTAGTATATATCCGTGGATTTACGTTGCAAGTATATTGTTGGATTGTATTAGACTAGCTGTCCGTCACGTATAATGTTGGATTATATTAGACTAGCTGTCCGTCACGGCTTTTCTTCATTTACTTTTATCATTTTGTTAGTCAGCTGTGGTTTAATCGGACATAATTTTATAGCGGAGTCTTCTAACATAATAACGCGTTTACTAAACTATTTATGTCTCAGAATCTGCAAAAAAGCAGATTTAATTTTCATGTACCAAACTTTCAACATTATTTTGATGTAACTATAAGGGTTTAGTTTGTTTAACTCAAAAACGTTTTGCATGATCTGATTTCGCAACAAAAATCTGGTCATAACAGACCCTCTGTAATAATTAGCAATATACACAAATGAACTTTTTTATACGTAGCTTGTTTAAAAATTTAATTTAAATATATGCTAGGTGCGTTGGACTCCAATCACTTTAACTATAATTACTCATTAAACATAGGCTTTAAAAATAAATTACAAATCCTATATTAATTTAAGTACAATATACGCCGATCATATGAATCGAATTAAGCTATTTTTAGGCCACTACTTAAAAGGAAAAAAAACAAATTTTTTTCTTTACAGAATAAGTAAATTAAGACTATTATCAGTGTGATATTTCATAACATAAATAAGGCATTTACCAGAAGAGTATTGTGACTGTGTTTTCTTTTGTGCACAAGTATTTAGTGAATCCCTATCATATTTGTGAGTAGGAAATCTTTGTCTTTATTGTGGGCAGGAAATTGATTATTACCAAATTCCCATTAAATGTAAATGCTTTTTTAACAAAGTTGATAGTCTATAACATTTCAGTAATTGTACCAAACTAGCAATTCCTTTTGAACTTCCTTTTGAAGGCCATAGCAATTAAAAATACCTATCTTTATAATTAATAAAAGTTTAAATTTACTTTGCAGATTTTAGTTCAGTAGAATGTACTTTTATATTTCTTCGTTTTAAATATTTCTAAGTTTTAAGTATAATCTTATGAAAAAGTAAATATTTCCCTACATTTTTTTGAGGAGGTTTATTAGTCACATGTTTAGGACCGCGTTTTATTAATCACGTGTTAAGTACTCATTTTGTAAGCCTGTAGTGAGTACTAATACCATGACCCTTGGAGAAATGTGCCTTAAATTGGCATGTTTCTTCTGAATACTATTATTTTATTTGTGGATATAATCGTCGTTGCGTTTGCTGATATTGATGATCTATCGATACTACTTTAATTTGTATTATTTCTCTAGACCTCTTTCCCATAATTAAATATATAAAAGTTTCTACCTTGTTATCAAATATGATTCATATTGACCACTTGCGAAATGGAACAAGGAAGGTAAATAGGCCGAAGTCGTTTCTATTCTAACGCACTGGGTTGTAACAAAGTGCAGTTTCATCACAGTTTCTAAGACGTGTAATTAAAAAATCGCCATTATGACATTTTATAATGTCCACAATTAAATACAATTAAATGAAACTACGTGATGTAGTATTATTTCTACTTTCTTTAATTTCTTTACCACGACCTAGGTTTCGTTGTATTACAACATCTTCAGGTGGGATATTAGCAAAGATTCAAAAGATTGAAAGATCTTTGCTAATATCCCACCCGAAGATGTTGTAATACAACGAAACCTAGGTCGTGGTAAAGAATTTAAAGAAAGTAGAAATAATACTACATCACGTAGTTTCATTTAATTGTGAATAATGAATTTCTACAAAATTAAACCAATTATATTCAATATTTTATAATGTATTTGACTATAATATATATATATATATATATATACCTATATATATATATATATATATATATATATATATATATATATATATATATATATTGCGCAGATGATCTTATACATTTATTTACACTCTGTACTACATTATACATACTGGACGATGACGAGGTGATAAAGTTAATAGTAATAATGCCATATTACGACAATATACTAAGTATTACAATATCGTTCTAAGGAATGGGCCTAAATCAATCATAAATTCAATAACCTGTCAGACGGTTGTTGCCTTGTGTGTCAACAACTAATAAAATATTTTGCCGAATGTAATTTTGTCGGTTTAATCGAAATTAGCGCGTGACAATTATGGCTTATCCATCAAATGTGTTTTTATCGAAATATAATCTAGTATGGTTCATAATTACGAAACTAATGTTAATCAAAATCCTATTACATTTCAATTATAGTTTCAAGTGTTAAACAATCTATGTATTACACAAGCTTATCATATACTTAAGTATTTACAAAATTTTTAAATAAAAAAATTACTACATTTGAATTTCACATATTTTTTCCATAACTAGGACTCTTATTATACAGTTGTTGAATGAAAAATATATCCTTACATGTTATAAAACAATAACTACTCAATGAATTTTCTCAGTAACTACTGAATGAATTTTCTTGCGGTTCGTCAGTGGATAGATTGGGTCACAGAGAGGACTGAAATGTTGATACTTATGAGCGATTTGTGAAAATAATCCAACTTGCGACCATGAATCAAATCGTAAAAAAAATTTATCGGTATCTTGGCGTGGGTTGCTTAAATCGTCAGAGATACAAGAAAGCAACGTATGGTAAAATTGTTTTTCTTAAAAAGTTCGACAACAAAGCGTGTATATTATATAAAATTTCCTGTTAACATATTTCATCGAGAATATAGCGTTAAATAAATTTAAATAAGCAACTTTATTTTCTGACGTTACTTGTACATACAAAAGTACCTTTACTTTTATTTATACTAGTTACACATAGTCATAAATTCTTTGTAATGAAAGTCGTGAAATATTAGAAAATGAACTTTATCTATTTAGCTTTAATTTGCGTATAAGTATGCCATAAAAAGATAAGTATAACTGTATCAAACGACACTGTATAATTTGTAAACAGTTTCGACAAGGTCATGTTTATAGCGGTGTAGTTTTATCTAGTCAAATATTTTTTCTCTTCTGGCCCAATGAAAGGAATAGTATCTCACTATAGCTAGGGAATGTAATGCCGACTCCGAGGCTATTATAGATCAGATAATAGTAATTTTGTTTTGTCATATGAGTACTTTGAAAATACTTTCCCACTGGGTAGTTCGAGACATTGTTTATCAACTTCCAGCACTCCCTAAGGCCATTCCCCTAAAGTGGAAATGAATAACAATCCAATTATATCTTATTTACGACTCTAGTATCTAAGCCGCCGGGTATCGTGTTTGTTGCTAAACCTTAATTAAGCAATTAATTAGTTTGAGTTTATTAGTTTTCCATTTAATGATGTTTTTGCTATATCGAGGTTAAGGCAAATAGTTTACCTTATGGTTTACTAATGAAACGGGAGGATTATTTCGAATGTTCTACTTTCCAATATAAGTTAATTTTATATACAATTGATAATAAATAAGTATATTACCTTCAGGGTTTAGTTAAATCATTTTAATAGTTTAATAGTTTTAGTTAAATAATTTAAAATTCCCATGAAATAAGCGTCATGAAATATAGTTCATTTATATCCCCATAAAATGAACTTTGGAATCAAAATTTTTTTTTCTCTCTCAGTGACCTCACCCAAGGGTATCTCATTTAAGAGTGTTTTTAAAATGCAATCAAAAATATTGTTAGCCATTGTTGTTTTCCAAATATTATACAGTGTCTCGCTTTCTTTTATCTGCAAAATCCCAAAACAACGATAGCAAATATTTCAACTTACATTTATTAATTAAATAGATACAGGCAATCAGAATATTTGTAAAGGAGTGTGTATTTTTCTGGTTAAATGCATTTTAGGCAATATATTTACATAGTTAAATACAATATTTAAAATATAAATGAAAGACAATTTTATAGACATATTTTCATATATAAGATGATGATATTTAGAGTCTATATTATTGTTGAGGTAACCAAAATATTTGTAAAGGAGTATGTATTTCGCTGGTTAAAGACATCTTAGGTAGTATATTTACATACGAGTAGTTAAATACAATATCAAAAACATAAATGAAGGACAATTTTATAGACACATTTTCATATATAAGCTGATGATATTTAGAGTCTATATTATTGTTGACTCTTTGAAAGCTGAAAAGTCATTCGTAGTTCAGCAGTCAGGGAAATAATTAATGTATACATCACCAAGCTAAAATCTTGAGATTAGTTAACAAATATTTGCGCCATTTTCCTTGAATATTATGATATTACATATTTAAGATAGTTTCACTTCAATCATTTCATGTTTTCCTCCATTGATAGGTTGTGAAATTTGGTTTATATTTATCCGATATTGTTTTGCCTTAAGTTATTATGACCGTTCAGTAATTGTTTTCCTTTGTCACATGATCATTTCGATAATATCACTTCAACTGATTTATTCTAAACATTGTTTATCAACCTTAATCTGCCCGCAAAGGTTGTTTTTCCAAACGGAAGCTAGGAAAAACAATTCTGTATATTGTATTTCATGGTCAGATATATAATCTTATAAGTATAAGAGTTCCATACCAAAAAAGTGTAAAAGAAACTTGTATTATTAATATTAATCTAGTACAATAATATATCTCATTTACTACAGATAAATGAGATATATTATTGTAATTTGCTACATATGTTTTAAGATAAGGATATTATATTTATAAGATTTGGTTTCACCGATCCTTTATGTTTCACTAATAAAATGGAAGAATTATTTTGAAAGTTTTACTTTCAAATATAAGTATAATTTTATGTACATGTGGTGGTCAATGATTGCTAATTACAAGATGAATTTGCATTGAAGCGAACTAAAAAGAGCAATGACAAACGAATTACTTTTTATATGCAATTGCAATATGACGTTTTGAGTTTTGATCTCTTATTGTATTATATTAACTTTGACATGCTTCTGGGAGTGGTGTTACACTGACCATTTAATAAAAATAAAATTCAATAAACATACCTAAGTATGGCTAGAACACATACCGCGAGGTTCCATATACTCTTCGGTATTTATGAACATTTAAGTTTGTGTAGCATTTCTATTAAACTATTACTAAATATTAATATTATTTTTCATTATATGAATATATTCCCTAATGGATCATTTGCAGTCCTAAAATAATCGTCAATTTGTCAAAAAAACTATGGGATTTCAATTCATTACAAATATTTCCGATATATTTTAGGTAAACTTATAGTAAATATTTTTTTACATAACTTTAATTTTGAAGAAATAGTTTTCAAATCCTTACATAACTTGGTTTTTTTCATTTATACCACCAAAACACGAAGTTAAATATTTTTTTCGAACATTTCATTTGCCCTCTCTAAAATTTTGATATAAGTATGTTTGACATATGCGGGTTAACAGGCTATATTATTATGCCAAGTTTCATGTTTGTCAAATTGTTTCTGAGAAAAATTGCTGTGACCAACGGACGAAAACGTGAGTGATCTTATAAGGATTCCGTTTTTCTTCTGCAGTTACAGAATAAGAAATAAACGACTAAAATTTTTCAATTGATTATTGATTCATGAAAATAATATTCAGAGTTTCAATTCAAATTATCTCACTACATGCAATTTCATGATTATTTGTGCATTGATTTTCTTTGTAATTTAACTTGCTCACATGGTGAGTACCGGTTTCTATTGTCGGCTAATAGTAACTACATAGAAATAAGTGTATTAGTTGGTCTGTTATGCAGTCCTGCTGGGAGTTTTGTGTAGAATTAGTCGTTTTAAAAGATGTTTTTCATAAAGGGGAAAAAAATCAACTGAATTCGAATTATATTACTTGATATTAAAATGTATGCATGCATATAGGATATAATGTAGGTTGTAATGGCAACAAACGCTAGTAATATAAATTAAGTTGTTTCACGTGGTCACTGTCAGGCATTGCAGTTTTTAACGGCAACGTTATTAATAAACACAAAGGAGGTCAAAGAACTATGTACACAAACTACAGAGAGGGTTTTATGTAAACAAAGGAGGTGATCAGAGTTATGTACAAAAAGTAGGTTACGAAAGTTATGTACATTAAGAAGGTAACATTTTCATGTACACAAAGGAGGCGACTTGAGTTACGAGTATGTACGCAAAGTAGATTACGAGTGTTCTGTACACTAAGCAGGTAACATTTTTATGTACACAAAGGAGGTGACCAGTGTTATGAACATAAAAGAGGTGACCAGATTTATGTACAAAAAGTATGTACGTGTTCTCCCCCGCAGTTACGTACTCCATTACATGTGTTGAAGGCTTATTCCATGACGTATTCTATTCGAAGGAGGGTGTAAAAATGTCTTAATTTGAAAAGTAAAATTTTAAGCTTCGTTACAACTTCAAATTTAGTAAGAAGAAGGAATGAAAGGGAGTGGATAGAGAAATCAATGTTTTTCAATTAATTTGCCATTTATTAATCCAAAATCCAACCTTAAGCGAATACTTGTAAGATTTCATGCTAACGGGTGGAAAACTAAGGTGAGTCTGTTACAGATCGGCCTTCCGAAGTGAAGAATTTCTTGTTTAATTACATAAATTTAAAAGAGTGAAGCTTTTTATGTATGCGTCTTTCCGACTGTTCAACATTCACTATTAATTAAGACTAAAGATGGTAAACTACAAGATTAATGACACAATAAAATATCTGTAATAATACAAAAAACAAATATAGTGGGCAATGAAGATAAAATAAAATAAGGGAACTGGAGACGAGTTTACTGCAGTGTTTAATGTCACGTTAATGTGTTTCAATATAACACATTAACTTGTCATTAAACACCACATTAAACTCGTCTCTAGTTCCCATATTTTCTTTTATCTTCATCGTCCTCTATATTTATATATATTTAGTCACTGGGACTTGGTCAGTTTATGACAGCACAGGTAGTACGAGTAAATTTTATTATACAGCGTGGCACAACTTATATTACATTTTCGTAATGAGTATTGTATAGTGTGGAAGTTTTATTGATATTAACAAACAAATTTAAAATTAAAATTCTACTTGTTTGAGATTACATAAAAATTTTTTTTTTTAATTAAAAGTGATTGACTCATGAAAAAAATGCTAATGGCAGTAATACTAACGAGAGTGAGACTAAGGAAATTGTGAGGCTGTTACAAGTCGGCCGTTCGAAGTGATAAGAGTTTCTTGTTTTATTACAGAAACTTAGAAAAATGAAGCTTTTTACGTATGAATCTTTCCGACTTTCGAACATTCACTATTAAATAAGATTAAGATGGTAAACTATAAGATTAATTACATAATAAAATATCTGTAATAACATAAAAAATAAGTAAATTAGGGAATGAAGATAAAATAAAATAAGGGAACTGGAAACGAGTTTAATGCGGCGTTTAATGCCACGTTAATGTGTTTCAATATAACACATTACACATGGCACTAAACACCGCATTAAACTCGTCTCCAGTTTCCATATTTTATTTACTGGGGCTTGGTCAGTTTATGACAGCATAGGTAGTACGAATCAATTTTATTATACAGAGTGAAAGAACTTACATTACATTTTAGTAATGAGTATTTTATAGTGTGGAAGTTTTATCGATATTAAGAAATTTAAAATTAAAATTCTAGTTGTTTAAGATTACTTAAAACATAATTTTTTTACTTAAAATCTGACTCATCAAAAAAGAATGATATAAATTTTAAAAGTAACGAATCCTTAAATGCAATAAATTACTAAACATAATAAATTCTTTTAAGAAATGAAGAATTGTGTAAAAATCTTTATTACTTGTTTGCTTCTTTGTACGTCTGTCACATTCACTCGACGTACATCTAGTCTATTTCGTTGTTACAATTTGAACAAAACTTATTATTTTATCTAAAATAATTTTTAAACATCCTTCATTAACAATGCCGTAATTAAACTTTTTGCTTAATTATTAAACAATCTAAGCGGATGTGATGCTACATAAAAAATTATATTCATTGTTTGATTTAACCACACTAGTACAGAGTTACATGTTTGGCAATGAATATTTCACAAAATGTACAAATAATTTTGGAATGAACCAAACATTACGAAGTGCGCAATTTGGATGCGAGATGTGCAGGAGGATTATTAATGTGAGTTCGTGTTGGATTTTTTGCATCTTGGTTACAGTTATATGTTTTGAACATTAATTACAGTCATAGGTTTGTTATTAAAGTTAACGGTAAATGAAGTAATCGATATCGGCTTATTACGGAAATTTTTAAGTAGGGGTAATAATTTGTCAAAATCATTGCTTATATAATAAACAATGTTTTAATAGTTATTTCACTAAAATAATAGGTGATTAAAAATATCTAACCGTTGGTGATGGTTGTCGAAGTTATATAAATTTCTGTTCATAATAATTCGAAGTTTTATAATATCTTGGTTTAAAAGAATATAACTCTTTCAACATCTTTTAGAAATGACAAAAGAAAATGTTTATGAAGACTTTTTTAAAACAATTTGACTTGAATCTTTTAAGTTTCCTTGAAAATAAATATAGTATACACTGATTAAATAATATGTTGTTATATATAGTAACAAAATAGTCTTTAAAATTCTAACTTAGCGGATAGATTTATTTACGAGGGTTTTAAAAATCATTAACTCCATGTTGACTCTTAAAACTGATAAAGCCTCACACGAAAGAATTTATTGCACTCGACATATTTAAGATACAAAATATGTTTTGAAAAACCGACTTCAAAAAAGTAGTTAATAAAAATTAAAAAATTATTAACTTGAAATTACCTATTCGCATTAAATAACTAAGTTACTTATTTTTGAAGTCGGTGCCGGCACTCTCAATCAACTTTAACAAATTTAGAATTTAATTTTATTTAGAATTTAATTTATAATTTAATGTTTTCTTACGTACTCACAATATGAAATATGTTAATAAAGGGCGTATTATTGATGTAACATTTAACATTTCTCAGTAAGTTCTCTCTTCATTTAAGTTGATTGGTGGTGCTGGCACCGACTTCAAAAATAAATAACTTAGTTTCTTATTGCAAATAAGTAGATAGCTATTTCGAGTTAATTATTTTTTATTTTTAGTACCTAATTTTTGAAGTCGGTTTTTTAAAAAATATTTTATTTTAGAAATTTTAATGATTAATAATATTAATAATCATACTACGACTAACATTCAATTATTTTCTTTCTTAGAATATTGTATAAATATTAAAAGTCACGGGCAAACGTTAGTACAATATAATTTCCTCTTGGTCTGAAGTTGGTTATCAACAACAAACAGAAACGAAGCAATATTAGTAGCCGCCAGTGGTTAGCTGTTAATCAATGAGGAGTTCTGTTCTCCATATCCAAAGTCTAATAACAGGTTTTGCAAAGAAGTAACTACCACATGAGGAGTTCCATTCTCCATATCCGAAATCCAACATCAGATTTTGCAAAGTAAAATCTATCAGTAGAAAATATTTTGAATTGCGGTCGATTTACTTCCATCTGTTAAGGAGGTCCATTCTTCATTGACATGGTCGATGGTGTAGTTATTTTGCAAAGTAACAACTATCAGCAGCAAATAACTGGAATCACGTTTAATATACTACCATCCGTTAAGTATATTACCATCCATTGTTCATCTTTAGAAATCATCATCGGATCCTGAACTGGTCGACGTTGTGTAGTTATTTTCTGAAGTAACAACTACTAGTAGCAAATATCTGTAATAACGGTTGATTTACATTTGTTGATTAACATCCGTTAAGGAGCTCTATTGTTCATCTCCAGAACTTATCATCCGACCCTGACCTGGTAAGTGGTGTGGTTATTTTGCAAAGTAATAACTATCTGTAGCAAGTTTACTAATATCCGTTAAGGAGTTCCATTGTTTACCACCAGAACTCTTCATCAGACCCTGATCTGGTGGGCGGTGTAATTATTTTGTAAAATAATTACACCGCCCACCAGATCAGGGTCTGATGAAGAGTTCTGGTGGTAAACTACTAGTAGCATGTATCTTTAATCACGGTTGATTTACATGCGTTAAGAAGTTATATTGTTCATCTTCAGAACTCATCATCAGACCCTGACATGGTAAGTGGAGTAGTTATTTTGTAAAGTGGCAGCTGTCTGTAGCAAATATTTTGAATTAAGTTGATCTATTGCTATTCGTTAAAGAGTTCCATCGTTCATTTCTGAACTTTATAATCAGGTCACCAACATATTTATATGGGACTACTCTTAACGTACCCTCTTTCGAATAAAAAAAGAATCATCGAAATCGGACCATTTGGTGAAGTATTATCGCTGAACATACATAAAAAAAAATTTTCGACGAATTGAGGACCTTCTCCTTTTTGGGATCGGTTAATAATTAGTTGACCCGTGTGAATCATTTGTAAGCCACCGTATTTTATTTTGAAATATTATAATAAATGTCCCATTGTAAAAAATTGTCAATAGCATTGTTTTAAATAATTACTGTTTGAGCGACAAGACTCAAGGTAAGTTAAAAAACAAAAATCGTATCGGTCAGTTTTTCATCCCTACAAATTTCAGTTTATGAGCATATATATATATATATATACACACACACATACACACACACACACACACACACACACACATATATATATATATATATATATACACAGTATAAATACTTCATTTAATGTATATGCTCATAAACTTTAATTTGTAGGGATGAAAAACTGATCGATATGGTTTTTGTTTTTAACTTACCTTGAATAAAGAACCTTAAGAAAGTTCAGGTGATAATATAGCCAATTTTTATCTTCCGATATGATATGTAATTTTTCTTCAAAAATTTACCTCTTTGAAAAATAAAAGATTTTTCTTCGTCCATTTTTATTAGTGAACGAAGAAAATAAGTAAAATAACGGGTGTCGCCTCCCGTTCGTAATTTATTTGATGAAATTATTTTTCTTTTATGCTTGAAAAAGGATTATTATGAAAACTTAGTATTGAATGCGAAAAGTTTAGTCCAAATCTATGCCAAACACACAAACATTTCTTGTGATAAGTTCTGCAAACCTTTTAATTTGAATTCGTTTAATAAGTACTTTTAAATGTGTTTTTTACAGCTGTATAAATTATCGATCAATGTAATAATAAAATTATTGTTTTATAATGTCTGTTTAATTTCATTTCATCACACTCGTTTGGTATGTCATTGACGGAAAATTACTATCTATAAGTCTTCCAAATGGATCAAGAAGGGTTTCTTCTTGATCCTTATTGATCATATTTAGCGGAATACATTCTTAAATTGGTATTCTGTGAAAATTGGCATTATAAATATTGTTTACTTTTCACTCTACAATGGAGCATAAAAAACTGTAGCGTAATTTGAATGTAACTTCGATGTGTATCGGCATTGTTATCAGTAAAGAAATATAATGGTATTATACACAAGCAGTCGCAGCTTGATATTTATAATGCGTGCTATTTATGCTATCATGCAGTTATCAATAGCACAATGTTTTGAAAGATATTCCTCGTAAAGTAATCATTTATATATCAGCATATATTTAGTGCTTGCACAGTTTACTAGACTAGAAGGGCGAATGCAATTTTTCTCATTAAAATGAAAAATACGAGAATAATACTCAGTGTCACATTAATTGTCTTCAGTTTGGTAAATCGAAATAATAAATTCATCGTAGAGCTGCACAATGACCGTTCGAAACATTAGATGTTTTGAGAAGAAAATGACAATTACGCCACAAATGTTCGTAACGAAAAGGATCGTCAAGCCATCACAACATATACCGAATAAAATAAGAGTATTTCAATTGCTCCATAGATAATGTCTAAACGAGCGTTTGATTCTGATTATTCAAAATGTAATAGCGTGCGTAACCCTTGAAGTTTGATTAAATAAGCCAAACAAATTTCAAATGAATTATTTTGTTCGAAAACCGCTTATTGATTGTTGGAAACTCTTTGCAATAGTGAGGTTGCCTAATCTGGCATATAATCACAGCATTACCCGGTAGGTGTACATGCACATATTTATGAAATAGTTTGTAAGACTTTGTACTGCAAATAAAACAATTTACATTAGACTAGCATATGATATCATATAGGATTTGTATTGGTTTTAAAGTCAAATGTAATGTGATAATTTCTATTGAATACAACATTTGTTGAGCAAATTAGAGCTGGTATATAATAAATACGGTAATGAAAATTTAGTTGAATTCATTAGTTTGCATTTTATAGAGTAATAACAATGCAAACTAATCGACTTGAAATGTAATTCACGAAACGACTCAAACGTAAACGAAACGAACTGAATGTAATTAAAAAAAAAATAGAATTTGTCTTAAATTAATCGGTGGGCAAATATTTGTTATCGAAATATTAAGAGGAAAATTCATCATAATTTTATTTACGAATTGTCAACAATAATAATTTTATTAACGAATTGCCGATATTTTAAATAATTTATCAATGGTAAATAAAAACTTCCCTTAACATAATATAAAATATTTTCTGAAATGCTTGAAACCTACCCATTTTTTTTAGTTAATGTGGGAAGGTTGTTAAATTACAGAAAAACTGAAATTAAGTAATTGTTTTATTAATTTTATTGTTTGCGACATAGAAAAGTGAAAATATTGAAATTTTGCAAATATAGCCTATTAGTGACAAAGAATGCAAGATGTGGCAAGATATTTAATATATACATGTTTACACATAACCTTTGATTAGATGAAGTTAAGGGATTATTATTATGAAAAGGCTATTAAATTATAAGTTTTAATAAAAAAATATAAAGATATGAGTAATGATTATTTCATTAATCATATAAAGCGCTAGGCGAAGCCACAAAAAAGCAAAGTGACGAAATACAATACAGATACTGGTTCGAACTATATAGATTCTAACTATAACTTTGTTTTTAAACGAATAAAGTAGATTGAAAACAGATATTATTTATAAGAATTTAATATACACATTTTTACACATAACATTTGATTAGATGAAGTTAAGGGAATATTATTATGAAAAGGCTATTAAATGATAAGTTTTAATAAACAAATTTAAGGGCATGAGTAATGATTATTTCATTAATCATATAAAGCGCTAGGCGAAGTGACGAAAAAGCGAAGTGACGAAATACAATGGAGATACAGGTTCGAACTATAAAGATTCTAACTACAACTTTATTTTTAAAGGAATGAAGTAAATTAAAAGTAGATATTATTTAGAAGAATTTGGACACAAAAAAAATTACATGACCCTTGTCATGCAATTTCGTTATTAAAAAAATTGATTTGATTCATATTTATCAATTTTATATTTAACCGTCTGCCATAGCATAATTAATCGATAAAGATTTCAATTCAAGATGAAGAAATTTTAATTTTTAAAAATTTATTATTAAAATAAATATTGGAAATAAGAATGACCATTTTAGAAAACAACTTTAGTCAAAATATACAAAACAGAAGTTCTTAATCTAAATAGATAATGTAGATTATTAGGTAATGTAGATTCTCATTTTAAAGCTAATTTTGTTTAAAAAATTCGCCTATCTTTTTACGTGGATTTCTATTGATATAAGTATATTAAAGTCCACCTAAATAGTTTCAGTTGCTTAAGCGTAGCTTCAGGATTATCGAGGGTAGTTTCATATAAGTTGAAGTTTGAAGACTCCTATCTTACAGATTCCGGTCCTAAAATGAGGATAAAGATACTTTATATGTTTAACAACTTAATAGAAAATTTAATACTGAGTGTTAGTTAATAGCTTAGATATAATAATTGAAAAAAAACCTTTTTAGAAAAAAATAACTGACAGCGGTGGTTTTAAGGAAATATAGGTAATATATAGGCCTTCCTCCTTCCATGTGTTTTTTTATTTTCTTGCGAGGGACGTAGTATACATTGTTTACTGTTTTTCCGAGAAAAATATCGAGTAAAATTTTATTACGCATGTTGAATCATAATTAACGATAGGGTAATTAAAATTATCGACAAGGATTGATGTTCCATCTTGAATACGAGCGTTCGCTGTGAATCATTCAATGCCATAGGGCGTGGCGCGGCTCGCGGTGCGTTTTATATAGGTCAGCCGCGCCCGACTAACATGCATGGAATCAGTAAGGTGATGCCTACTTAATATGGTCGACCATATTGGTGAGAGTATAACTTAAATTGGACATGTTTATATCTCCGAAACCAAGCATTATTTTTTAACTTTGTATTCATATAAACTTCTAATTAAGGTTTTAAAAACTACTGTTAACAAAAGTTTCAGCTAAATCGACCGAAGAGCGTTTCTAGAATAGCGCGTATCATTTCAATTAACATAACTTTTTTGTTTGTGAATCAATTAGAAGAAATAAGCACTAAATGTTACGAACACTAAACGTTACTTGCCAAAATACATCAGCGAAAACCACATTCAAATTGGTTAAGCCGGTTCTGAGATTAGCGTCCACAAACGTACGAGTAATTTCATCATCCTGATGTAAGAATTGGACAGCAAGATGCTTGTTTGTAGGATTGTATACCGGGCAAAAAAGTAAAAAAATATAGTAATTTCCTTTGATGCGGTATACAGCATCCTTTTGCAAGATTTAACCCTTATTAGTTACGCTATGGTATAAAAGTAAAGTGGCATGTTTTTGTCCGCCAGCCTCTTTGTCAACATATAAAACGACATAAATATGAATCGATTTACCTAAGATTTTTACTGGGATAATCTACCTAATCTGATAATAGGTTACCTTTTATTCTCTTCGACTATTCTACAAAGAATTTGCAATTAAATTATAGAAGTTTATGCAGTAAGAACAGAGTTCAGAAGAACAGAGTTATCGAGTTACGCTACCTTTTATCCTCAATTGAATTATAGAAGTTTACGCAGTAAGAACAGAATACTGGTAGTTCTCGAGTTACGTCGTTTCGACTTAAGTAAACAACTTCGAGTTCAGTTGTTTCGATTTATGTCACGCTGTAGTTGTCAGGTTCGGGTAGTTTAAATTCCTTTGGTTCGAGTGCCGGGTCTCGACGTGCGGGGGAAGAGCGTGTCACATCACTGCAGTATGTGACGGGCCACCAGACGTGTTATAGTTTTCTATATTTCTTTGAGACTTTTTGTTCGTCACTTTTTAAATTTCATTTAAAATTATTGATATTGAATTAATACTATGCCACCTAAACGAAACAATAACAGCGAAGGGTAAAAAAAAGTGAGAAAGGCAATAAAATGGAAGTTAAATCTGAGATTTTAAAACACAAAGATTGTGATTCATTAATTGGATATGATAAGTTCACGTTTATGTCAATTTATCACATACAACCGTACATACAATATTGAAAAATAAAGATAAATTTCTTACAGCTTTACATTACCTTTTTTCTAAATAACACTATCATAGGTGAAAGAAATGCTTTAATTTCTGAATTGATTGACACTTAATTTCTACATCAAACTTAGTAACGGGTTCCTTTTATCTCGATCTCATTCAAAAAAGGAACTCAGTATTTCTGCCAACAACCGCTTTAAAACAAGATAGTTATTGCATAACATTCGAGTGCAACTAGAGGCTGTTAGTAATGATCTTGTGGCAGTTTAGAGTTTTCCCGGCATTTTTAAAAAAATCAGTGAAAGTGGGGACGTTTCATCGAAACAAATTTTCAACGTGGATGAAACTGTTTTATTTTGGAAGAAAATTCTCACCCGCACTTTTATATCGCAAGCAGAGAAGTCTAGGCCTGGCTTTAAAGTGGCTAAAGCTTTTATTGACATCAAATACTGGAGGCGATATCAAATTAAAACTACTTCTTGTTTACAGGTCTGAAACCTCCCGAGGTTTTAAAAATTACGTCAAGGATACTATACCGGTTATTTGGAGGGCTGACCCAAACGCATGGGTAACATCAGCATACTTTGAAGAATTGTTTATTGAATATTTCATACCTGAAGTAAAATAATACTATTTAAAAAATAATTTTGCTATGAAGCTTTACTCCTCCTGAAAAATGTTCCCGGTCATTCTTCGAGTATCGCCGATATTGATTAATAAATCTTCTAAGGTTGTATTTCTGCCTTGAAACACTACATCTTTGTTGCAACCAATGGATCGAGGTGTCATTGCATCTTTTAAGACCTACTATCTCAGAAGAATATTTTCACAGGTAGGGAAGGCGAATGAATATAATAGTATGGAACTGAAATATTTTTGAAAATGTTATAATATCTGCAAAGTGTAAAAAATATTATTGCATCATGAAATGAGGTAAAACCTAGCAATTTGATAGAGTTTGGACAAAATTATGGCCACACTTCTTTGAATTATCTGAATTTTCTCCAACTATAGATCAGTCAAATATAGATGAGATCATAACTCACCTCGTTGATTTGACTAACCAGTTACTTAATATTGAAGTCACTGCTGATGATTCATTGTTGAAGATTCATTAAACTCACACTTGCTATAACTGACCAGTGAGGATCTCATGGAATTTGAGGTACAGAAAAAAACAAAAGAAATAAAAATTAATATCTAATGCTAGAAATAAAAAAGAGCTTTTATTAAAAAAAAAATTCAGTATCCTCTCCAGCTTGAAGAACGACATGAAGATTTTTGAAGAAAATTATCCCAATTTTGACCGAAGTATTAAAGTTAACAACAAAATTAGAGATGCCTATAAGTGTTAAAAAGGCTTTTATGATAATAAGAAAAAAGAAGCAAAACAAATTAATTTATTGTTCTCACTCGCATATATCTTTTCAGCTATTATAAAATTATTCAATCAAAAACACTTGTGTACCAAAAACATTGTGAACCAAAAATAGTAATTATTATAATAAATGTATATTTTACGTACTTACATTCGCTACCATATCATTTTTTTATATCGAATGTAGATTTATTTTTAATAAAAGCACTTGTAGAGACAAACTCCTAAATATTCTATGGTAACGTATGAACAAATATATTTCGACTCACGTCTATTTAATTTACGTCATATATTTCTGAACACAAGCATTCAGAAATTGATGAGCAGAAATTATCGAAACTGCCAATTCAACTTAAAGGTCCAGCTAATACATAAGTTACTTCGATCCTAATAAAAATATTCTTGACGTGCAAATATTATTGTTGGAGGAAAACTCTGCTGCATTATTGAAAAAATCTATGCGAACGAGATCGTACTCAAAAGCGATTGACTTCTACATAAAAAGGATTTAATCCACTTCTCGATTAGCTAGAAACTTAAAACGTGTTGTTAACAACATATAACATTGAAGATGACAGATCCGATGATGCAGATGAAAGGTGGACAAAGGATATCCTTAACAATAAATTGAGTACCTATAGAGTTTGGGTTCATTTTATTTGTCTTGATAAAGCTTTTTGAAAAAAAAACATTTTTTTCCATTAAATATTTTTTTTGCACATATTAAATCGTCCGGAAAGGATTCCTTTCTTTGCGATAACTAATTTATTTTTGTCTTTTACGGTAACTAGCCTCACATAATAAGAATATTTAAGACACATATATAACGCACAGCAATACATTTTGTTTAATGCGCGGTACTGTAATTAGGAATGCACTGGAACATACTGATGAATGTTTGTGTGGACAGTTTAAATGCAACAACTGCTGCGGAGAACATTAGTACAGCGCTGTACTCAGACACGACCCCCATTACGTGGACATTAATTTACATGTGTTCCAAATTAAATGGTAAACCGAGTTTTTAATTACGCATCCCAAATTTTACGTTGGATAATCTTAATGAAAAATGATGAAAATTGCTTGATTCATTACTTTTTTTGGAAATCAGTGTAGGCATTATGCCTTTTATGTTTATTAATTAACCGCTCTTTTAGAATTGTTTTGAATATTGAATTAAATTTTTGGAGAAATTTCCTCAACGTGCTTCAATTTTCTTTTCTATATATGTAATATTTTCATTTAAATTAAATTAAAGAGTTACATAACACAGCAATGAAAGTGATTTAAAATAATGTATTATGTTTGTTTTGAATTATTTTTTGTGGCTTATAAATGAATTTAGTATAACTAAGACCATCACGAACAAGTCCCATTAAATTTCGTATGTCACTAAGGAAATTATCTTCAAAAAATTTCATTCTTAAATGGATACCCCTGAATTTCTGAGTTGGTGTTCTGAAGAAGTGAAATAAGAGTTTAATGTCATACTTAATACTTTCTTCATGTAAGTTGTTACAGTATAAATTAAGCACTAGCCGGGATGTGCTCCATGATATCTCTCTGAAGTAACTTTTAATTTTCGATTCTTTTACTTGTTTCCTAAGCTAACTTTACTAGTTCAAAAGTATAGTTTCTCATCATGAAATTTTAGTGAAATGGAATATATATTATATTAATAAAGAAAAATAAAAGGGAATAGTGACGAAAATATTACGTAAGAACCATTAAAAACGTGCTATAAAAAACGTGTTATATATACAGATACTCTAAGAAATAAAGGTTGCCATAAGTTCAATGCCTATTTCAATTATCATTAAAATGAGTTAAGTATAATGAACATACTTAAACTTGTTCATACTATATCAATATACGTCGTAAGTTATTATTATTTAATAGTAACATATAATATTGAAGATAATTCACATGAAGTCAACTTTCGGACATAAGCAACTCTTGCGTGTTTCTAATGCAGTTTGCTGCGGCTAATTGGCAACCATGTCTTAGTAATATCTTACTACGTTCAGTAATTGGTACCTCAGTAACTTGAAATTATAAATTCACCTCATGACTGCATTTAAGTCCGGAGATAAGACAAATTGAGGTAAGCGGATCCAGGTTAACCTCTAAGGTGAGTTGTGACCGCAGGCGCTTCGCAACAGTACGTGGATATCTTCCCCTACCGGCTTACAATTACCGTACGGATTTACGGCTCGAGATAGTGACGTGAAATGGAAAATAAAACAATTTGTTTTGTAATAAGGGTGGAGCGCGTATAGTGAAATATGGGTTTAATGTCATGATTTATTTCGTGTAAAGTGTAGTACCTGTATGTTCGTTTAGACACAATGATTCATTGGTTTAATACATAAAAGTTAGCCACTTCTTTCATAAATTTTTATATTCTTTTTTTTCCCTTAAGAACCATATCTACTATGTGAATCGGATTTATACTACGTAATAAAATAAATTACGCCATTTAGCGATGAGGTTTTACTTTATTGTTCAGTCGCTGAAATAAATAATTTCGGATTCGGCGAGTACCTGAATAAGTTATCGCATGGAAACACCATCTAATGTTCGTTTCACACACGCTTTAGCTCAACTAATTGTAATGTAAAATATATTTCCACTCAAGTCCAATGACAAATTCACAGAAACATCATGATTTGAAAAGAACTGCACGTATACAAAATATTATCCTATTAGATAAAAATATCTAGAAAATATATTAAAATTATTGTAGATAAAAATATTTATTCCTTGAATTGTCTTCAAAGTGATAGTCTAAATATAAGCGAAGAAACCAGCATTCCTTGTTTTCAGCCGTAATTATTTTTCACACCACATAATTGGAAAGACGTACATTTTATTGACATATTTTTTACGGTCTCATGTCTGTGAAATATATATTAGAAAATGTTTTAAGAAAAAATTAGAAGTATTCATATAAATAATTTACAAAAAAATACTATCGACCCTTGACTTTTAAAGTACCTAAGTATGTAACGAAATCTTATATAGAAATGAATAGGTAGGTGTGTTAATACCTACGGATTTGGTATTTCATATTTTTATACCTAAATAAAAATTTAGAACAAATATATATTTTTACATATATATTTTTTACATAAGGACGTCTGATTAATTGCGTAAATGAAATTTGAAATATCCTTTCAATTTTCACTGTATCGGTGTATTTATTTAAAAATTTTGCATCAATAAAACTAGTGGTAGTTGAATAAAAACACTTTTTTAGTAAACGCTATTAGCTCTACAAATTGCCAATTTTTCCCTTAAATAAACTTTTGCTCTCATTTATTTGAATAGGCTATTTTAAGTAATGTTTCAGTTGTAAAATTCAGTAAAATTTCATAGTCCATTTATATGTATAATGCCAAACTTCTTTAATAAATTTATGGGGAGTGCAGTATGTTTCTTCGAAAGAAACTCAGTTATCTTCCATAATGAGTCATGAGTTGATTCTTTTGTCGTCTTAAGATGAAACTTCCTGCTGAGTAAATGTCAAGGGTTATAAGTATTCAAAATTAAATATTATGTTTACAGCGTGCGTTCCGTTTGGGCATATTAAATTTAATAATATAATTATACTATTTATTTCTCTTAGATGGCTTATCACAAATATTAATAAAACAGTAAACGTAAACTCTACGTTTACGCCTGCGAAAGATGTAGTAGGCAATAAATTTCCATTGTGAAAATTGGAATGAATATTATAAACAGTTTTATCAAAATATTACGTTGTCCTAATGTTTACGGAAGTATGTACTCGTATAGAACCCGCTAACTGTGTATTGAACCCTTTTAGTACAAGTTATACCATACTGAACAGGATATATATTTGCTTAACCTCAATTACTTTATCTCTTTGAAGTCAGTGTTGCTTTTTTGTCCATTGATACATGCTACACTTTTGTTCACTTTAAATTTTTACTTTCATGTTCATAATTTATTACGGTTGTCAAAATCAAAAGATTAAAAAAACGACTAAGTGCGATTGGATCTTGTGTCCTGCGGTTTCCGTACCGTTATAACATAATATGCTAAAGCTTGTAGTCTATTTTATAAATATATAAAAAAGAAACAAAAATTGAAAAACCAAAAAAGAATTAGCTTGCCACGTAATTCTGCATATAATTTATTATGATTTGCGGGTTTTCCTCTATATTTGTACTATGAGGCTTGCTTTCGCAATTAAATTTCACGGTTCTAGAAGCATTTTATAAGATTATGGGAGCAAAAAACCGTAGTATTTCATATCAATTTAAACTTAAATTTCTCTGGACGTTCCTGAGAAAATGATCTTGACAGACAGACGGACAATAAAGTGAAAAAAACGAAAACCTTGAAGGGTTTCGCTTTTTTTATCTTTTGAGACGGGGTAAGAAAATGTTTTACTCACATTTAATGAGTAAAAATGTGAAACTTATTCTTTAGTTTTGACGTATACGCCTGTAAAAAATATACTAGGCAATATGTACGCATGGTAAAAAACAATTATAATATATAAATAGTTTAATAGAATTATTTATTACTATGTCATTCACTGTTTATAGAAGTGGGAATGAAATCTTCGTAGCGCAAGTACTTCTCGTATTTTTTTTCCTTTCTATCTTTTTTCTTTATTCCTCCTTTAGGAGCCAATGGGTCGTAACAGGTTATTACGTTTTTTAAAATTTTTACATCTTAAGATAGTTATTTAAAACTTGTTACGACTTTCTCTAATACCACTGCTCGTTAAAAACAGTAAAAAATGAGTAACAATTTAAAAGAATGGGAATGAAAACTTCGTAGTGCAAGTTCTTGTCGTATTTTTTTCCTTTCGATCTACTTTCTTTATTCCTTCTTTAGGAGTCAATGTCGTTTTTTCTCTTAAAACGTTATAATTTTTTTTTATAATTTTTACTTATTAAGTAAGTTATTTAAAATCTGTTACGACCTTAATCCCATAATACTCTTAACCCATAATACTCTTTAATAACTATAAAATGGGTAACAATTTGAAAGAATTTGAACAAATTACTACCTTTTTAAATTTTCACTTTTTACGTTAGATATATAAAATCTATTACGGCCTTCCATTATAAAATTGCTCGTTGAAAACTATAAAAAAATCAGTAAAAATTTAAACGATTTTATTTTGGTTTTCCCTTTATAAATACATCAATAATTATTACAATTGATAACAACAAAACGTGTTAAAAGAAAATAGTGACTAAGGGTGAAATCACAAGTTTCGAGAAATAAAAAGTTTTCTCATAATTTTCCTATTTTCACAGAACTCTACGATATCTCTATAGGATTTGTAGGCAAAATCCTATAGAGATATCGTCGAGTTCTAAAGCCTTAACATATTTTTCCCAACATGTTACTTTTCAATAACAATTATTGATATTTAATTTATTAAATCATTGTTGTAAGTAAACGTGAATGTTTATATTTTGCTTAGGTATACATATATTAATTTTAATCTATAACTTTCAACCAATCTTCAATTATTTATAATATACTGTGTATAATTTTCAAGATGAGTTATGAAACGAATCTATAATTTTCAACCAATGTTCAATTATTTATATTATACTCTATATCATTTTCACGGTGAGTTATGAAACGTCAATTCTCATATTCACGATTATTTTTATAATGCGTCACGGTCACTGAGCAAAGAACAGATTTAGACGCCCACGTTTCGGTACTATTTTACAATCTCTAACTTGTTATATAATCATAATAAATTTATGCTCCAGTTGCATTAAATTAAAGAGATAATGCAAATGAAGACAAACGGAATTTGGCCACTTTAAAGAGAGATATAATCACAATGTCCCACAGGGGTACGTGCGTACCTTCCTCTGACGCCTTGGAATTTTTTTTTGAAAATTAATTACATCAGATGGTGATGTGAAATGTAAAATAAAATGCTCGTTTTATAAAAAAAAGGTACAGTATATAATTAGCGTGCAGAAGTGAGTTTCCGCGTGATCTTTATATTTAACATTAAGAGTCTTTATGACATATGCAAACTACGTTTTTCATTAATAATGTTTAATCAGTTTTAATGAAGTGTAGTGTTGTTAAATTTTATTCCTTTTTAGAAATAGATAGTATTGTACCGTTAAACGTTTTATATCTTATTTTATTAAAGAAATCATTCACATTATATAGATTAAGGATTTAGTTTAGTTAACGATTTTTTTAATTTGTTTAACGCTCTTTAGTATATTTTCTTTCAATTATTCAAAATATTTTGAAAACTGGCTGAGTGCAGTTTGAATTATGTGCGATAGTTAAGAGAATAATGAGTTTCTCTTTATTTAATGAGACCTATTTATTTAAATCTGTTTTTTCCGGTTTTTAAGCAAAACTCCTTTCGATATAATGTAATTTTTTAATAAGAATCCTTTTATAGAACGAGACTATAAATATTCTGCACTTTAAAATGACAAAATTTTATATTTTTCGTATAGTAGGAGTATTCGTAGGAATATATGAGGTTTTGGTACGAAATATGCCAGAAATTTGTGAAATTTATTTACTGCAAGTATTTTTAATGACAGAATGGGCGATGACTTATGTCAAATACGAGTTTTGTTTAATGATGGAAACAATATTGTGATGGCTTTGTGAAGTCTTGGATACAAGTTGATCAATCACTAAAATTGTTATCAAATACCATATATACAAAATAATCTACACAGTCACAAGGCACTTACGTCTGAGCGAAATCGAAGACATTATAGAATTTTTTATATAGTTACGTACTGTATGGTGAGGTATTGTACAGTAACGTAGATTATTTAACAACGGACAATTTAGTAAAATAATATTGTACAGTCATACGGACTATAAAGGTTTTTTTTAATTATATCGCATTTTAAAACGCATAAACTGCTGAAGCAAAAATGTTAGTAAGAAATTGTTCTTCAAGTTAATAATTTATGTTAATTATGAATTATTAATCTGAAAATGTGTGTTGGTATTAATATTTTTTTTAAATCTATGATAATCACATCTAATCAAAATAAGTGAGTTCTTTAAAATAAATTTAGAATATACACTTCAGCGGGTTAGATAGAGCATATAGCATCTCTCTTTGCGGGAAAAGAGTGTGCAGTTGGAAAATAAAAAAAATCAAAGTGGAAAATGGGACATAAAAGGAAAATCTCTTGGTTTTCTCGAAACATCTGTAGAATTTAACTGGCCTGGTTTTTGAAACTAGCATGATGTTATCTTGTGTTCTCTAGCTATCACTCTTCTGCACTTCGCAGTGAAGTACAGTGAACTTTGTTCGTGGTTATTCATATCAACGAACTACTAATTTGGTATTGTTTTTAGAGGCCAAAAGTAGATATTTTAAGCTAAAAAATGAAAGTAACAAAAATTTTAAATAATTATTTTATTAAGAATAGCAATAATATTTAATTCGTTTAATTTCGACGTAGTATCCTACATTTAATCATTCATAGAAAAATCTTAATATCATATATAGAATTATATAATATTTATAATACGAAATGAATTATAAAATAAATAATCGAAACAAGATGAGATTTATTGTGTGAAAAAGTGCCAGAGAAATATTAAGATGCATTGTTAATTTTTTTAGTATTGAGAAAAAAGGAAAGTTTATTTGCTAAAGACATTGTATAGTTAATAGTACGGATTCCAGAAAGATGGATTTAAAAACATAAAACTATTATAAATGTATGGGCGGTGCTAAAAATTTGATGAAGATAAAGTATCATTTTAATAAAAGAATATTCAAACGTGATATTTTGAGATTATTTGGAAACATGAATATATATTATAAATCCTGATTTATACATTAAACATAGTTAGTTCCAGGTTAGGAATATTTCAGAGATGAGAATTTGTGTTTGAATATTGAAGGGTTGTTTTGAAGAAAGTCTTTTTAAAAACTATAGTTTGCAAGGTCAATTTTGAGTTAAAAGTGTAAGACAATTCACACTTAAGATAGTTTTCACGATTGGAAAAGGAACTATGTTCGAAATATTGAAGTATTGTATTTAGACCAACACACTTCCTGTATTAATCATATTTATATGGAATAAAAATAATTTTTTTGAAAGTATCGAACATTATATTCACATTACATGTAATTCACTTTTTTGAAAGATGTACTACAACTCCATGTTTTGGTACATAGCCGGTTGAAGAAGCAGAGCCTTGGAAAGAAATTAGTTTTTTTGTCTGTTAGTAATAAAAAGTACATTGTTATGTGTTTTCGAGTGAAAAATTTAAAATCATGTCAGTTGGAATTTATAAATGTAAGAAAACAATGCTTTGAATGCATTTGAAATATATTGTAAAATAATTGAAGTTTTTATTGAAAGCACAAACCAGATTACTAAGATAGAAAAGTGTTCAGTCTGAATAAGTTATGAAGAAAAGTGACAAAAAATGTTTCTTCTTATTTTAGTAACTTTGAAGCTTTTAAGTAATGAACACTAAATTAATGTGTAAAAATTACTATAGTTTTACAATTATTTGTGCCATAAATACGGCGTAGACCTAATAGCGGTATAAAGTAGAACTAATAGCGGTTAAAATAATTGTGAAAAATAAAAAAGTCTCAGTATAGGAAAAAGGTGAGGGAGTTTTTTCCTTAATTTAAGTGTTTTTTTCGTAACTATAATAAAAAATGTATTTAAATTTGGTCGCCTTAAATTTTCATTGAAATTGAAGTGAAGAGCTTTTTTTAAAACATCGCCATAGTAATTCATTATGAACTTCAGAAATATATACAAGAGAATAAGTTAATATATATATATATATATATACATATATATATATATATATATATATATATACATATACATATATATATATATATATATATATATATTTTTTTTTTTTTTTATGTATATTGGTTAATTTTTTTTCCGATTTCTTTCAATGATATAAGGTGAAAATAATCTATAATATTTTTTTATTTGGCCAATATTTTGAATAATGATTAATTATTCAGAAGCGTGTACTTTTCTCGTCATTTTTATTAAAACTATATTTTAATTAATTTATAGTAATACATAGTACACAACAAATGTTCACTTGAAGTAATTGAATAAATAATAAAGGATAAAGTAATATTTGAATTATATCACAGACGAAACTTAATTTACTATTAAAAGCGTGAAAATCTGTGGCGACTTGCCAATTCAGCGAGTTTTTACCGTTTGAATAAACTTTTTGACTTGCCCAACCCCCATGTCGTCAACGCTCGGCCACATAGTTACACACTTTTAATGTGACAGAATAACTCAAAGGTGGCTAAAAAAGTTTCACTTCAAGAACTAAAGAGAAAGGCTGAGCTACCATTATAAAGAAATAAAAATCGTATACTAGTACGTGTCCGCACATTGCAATTTAGCACTTTTATAGGGTTCTCTTTTGCATGTATGCATGAGAGATTGTATTCGTGTGTTTTGATTTTTTATTTTAATATCGACACATACAACATAAATTTCTGTAGAAAGAGAAAAATTGTTAAATATTGAACATGGGGACTAATAAATAATATACTTTGATTTTTTTTAAACGGTGTGTTTAACGGAGATATTTGTAAACAGTAAAAAGTGAGTGTCAATAAAAGTTACACTTTTTTTTTCTTTTGTATACATTTATAAAACAGAAAAAAAATTAAATATACCATTTAATATAAGTACTGCTAATGATGTAAATGCCATATTAATGTTACTAAATATTAGCAGCATAAATTTTTATTTACTGAAAGTACGCCCATAAATATATTACAAAGTTAAAAGTACATCTAAACGTTGATGGCAAAAAACATTGCATAATTAAAGTTTTCGTTTTTATTTCGAATGAAACCAAATTAATATTTTTCATTAAAAACATAGTAATGTACATGGAGCCGCACAGGTTAAAAGTTAATAATAAAGTAAAGTATTGTTATTTAGTGTATACAACAATGTACAAACGGTGTATAACATTGCTAATAATAATTTTTATATAATCATTTTAGAGTTATATAATGTTTATAAACCAATTATAATTATATAACAAGTTTTATGATGTTGAAATTCACAAAACGTTTATACAAATAAAATACTTTTATTGTCAGACAAAAAAAAAACATAAAAGAGACCGGTGAAAACGGACCTGATGTTACATGTAGAGAATATAATGTTTAAAATAAGCTGGTATATTATAGAATATAAAAAGCAAATAATTCAGCGGTTGAAAATTAGAAAATAGCAAAACATTAATAAAATTTGCACCTATAATACAAAACAAAAAAAAACTACCTTCATAAACGCTCAAATATTATATTTTTAATACAATAAAATTAATTTACAAGAAATAAAAATAACAATCTAATGAACATAGTAACTTTGCAGAAGCTATTCGAAAAAATAATTTTTCGCTTCTTTTATTATATTGTAATTGCTTAAATTAATTAAACATAAGCTGTTAATAAACAAAACCACCGATTTACAACAATAGAAGCTGATGAGATATAACTCTGTATGACAACCATAACCAAAAGGTGAAGTCTAATATTTAGGGGTGTGGCTTAATGTAGTGGTAATAGGTACATGGAGAAATATTAAAGTATAAATATTTAAACTTAACCATTTGTTAAACTTAACCATTTGTTAACCTTTATTTGAAAAATAAAAAATAAAAAAAAACTGATTCCAAATTAGTCATTGTAATCACACGATACCGGCATGCTCATTGACAGCTACGGTATTCCATTCGCTATATCAATTAATAATATGTTTTTTGTATTGCAAATATTTTTTGTTAAATTTTAAAAGTTATATTTTGTTATTTGGTGTCATGTAATAAATGCATACACGATTATAATTCAAACACTTCAAATCTGCATACAGACACTTTAGTTTTATTCACCTATTTTGTATAGAAGATCTGAAAGTATTTGTGGAAAGAGGAAGTGATATTTAAAATCAAAAGTAAATTTAATGAATACTTCATTGCATCTTTATTTAATAATATGTATTTAAAATCTCTAAAATATTTTCTTATCAAGTTTAATTATTAAAACAAATTAAATGCTTAGATCTTAAATCAGATCTTGCATAAATTAAATTATGTATTAATAATATACAATAAATATAAAGATTTATTTCATCTTTAATCACAAGTATAAATATTCTTATGTCTAAATACTTAGCTGAATAAGTCTGCGAAGAAAAAACTTTAAGTTGGACACCATGAAGTAACCTAGCTCTAAAATAGAAATAATTTAGCTAATATTGAACAAGTAGGTAATTGTAAATATAGGAAGCTTGAAATATGATATAATCGAAACGACGTTAAATATTTTAAAATCCAAATCCACCCCACATTTTTCTTAGAACGTTAACCTAACGCAAAATTAATATAAATCGGCATGACACTCTTATAGTACTACATTCGCGAAATTTTTCCAATGATTTTTTGTCGAGAATAAATAGTTCACAATCTATTGCCAATAGATGTTTATTTATTTTTGTCATTTCTTATCTAATATAAATTTCTTTTCGACACAACGAAATGCCGAGTATTCCTATATCATGTTAATTGCCAGCAAAAGTATAAAATAAATAATTGAGTGAATTTTTATTACAAAAATAAAATTATTTATGACACACACACCTCTGAGTATTTTTAAACGATCAACGATTTTAAAAAGTCATCTTATTAGGATAAAAAGTAAGTACATCCTTCCGTTGCGACTTTTGAATATATTAACAATTATATAAAGTTTTAAACCTGAAATACTTAAAGAATTACAACTTATATTTCACAATAAATCATGAGAAAATTATAAACTGAAATAATCAACGTGATGTGTTGACACATCTTTGTGATGTAATATCTGGCAATTTTCTGTGAGAAATATTATCTTACTCATAGGCACTACATTTAACCATTTTTATGGATAACCCTCGCATAAATAATTGACATAAATATCAAAATTACAAATAAAACGAAAAACGAATCAAATTAAACGAAATTGAAAATTCAACTTGTCAATATGGCATTCTAGCTACACGGAAAATTAAGGCATGGTGACTTGTTCGAGTTAAGAAAACATACGAAACAAATGCGATCTCGCTTGAACTATTACAAATAACGACGTAAAGAAAGAAATTAAAGTAGATTTTTGCTAGATATTGTCAAATTATTTATGTATCACCTGCTTCCTAATATCATAAATCACAGATTTCACAACAGATTATATATGATTTGAATAAGAAAACCCTTACATGAACACCTTTATGCGCGTCGGGAGTCTTTATGGTCAATAAATGAACTCACAATTTAAGCGAAGTTCAAAGATAACATCGTGTAGACTTGAGCTAAATGGTAAAGGAGAAAGCATGAAGTGGAGAATCTGAGAATGCAGAGTTACAAAAAGTAGAGTAAAACATATATAAATCTACATGATGAAGTTACATAGTTACTGCAGCATGAAGATTTATATAACAAAAAACATTTCCTCCCCGACTCTTTATTTATTCGTTTTAGCCCGCCCCTAGGATAGGTTTCATAAGTCTTTGCTTTAATTATATGGTCAGAAAATAAAAATGAAGTAGTAAAAGCATTTTCGCTAAAATTAAGAATTTTAGGTTTATCTGTGTGTGGATAGTAAAGTTTTTAGTTCAGATCCTTTTTGTTGTATATAAGCAAAATTAATCTAAGCTACGAATTTTAATAACCAGTATCTGGTATTTTTACATGGCGACTCCTTCACAAAATACGAGTATATAAAGAGTTTTGTACAGCTCCTCATCCCCTAAGTTTTCAACAAAGCATGTCAAAATTTGAAAAAAGCAAGTAACGGAATTTGGGGCTATTTCTGTAAAAAGTCTTTCAGTAAATTTGTTTTATTAATCGGATAGATAAAGGCAACCAAATCAGTTGATTTACGCCTGTGACGGATATATTTGTCGATATAAATAGGCCAAAAACAGTATCGATATTTATAGTTTGATAGCAACATTATTTACGTGTACTTGAAACTAAATGCCCGTCGTAATTTTGTCTGACCAAAAAGATATTATGGTTGCATTTCGTTTTATTAGTTTTTTGTTATAATAATTATTCACGGTTAGAGACTTTTTAAAGACGTTGAAACAGGTGTCTTTTATTTCTTTCTGAAAATTTAAATACAAATATTCATATCTCTAACTTTAATGATTTTAAAATCCATATAATCTTAGACATCTTTAGGTGTTGAATTTCGAAAAATTCTTTCTTAGCGTGCTTGCTAAAACCTAAAAGGAACGAGATTGAAAGTTTATATGCTTTGTATGTAGTTATGTAGTATGTGTAGTTCTGGAGTTTGCGTATTGAGTCAGTAAGTGAGTGGTATTTGGCTATTATGTACATAAATTTGCATGTCGCAGACGAATTTTTTACATTTTTAAATTGTTTCTTATTTTACTATTCATTAGACTGGTGCAAAATACGACTTTATGCTGTACGCACAATCCGTCTTTGGTTCAATTTAAAATAAGGTATTTTAAAAGCTAAAACGATGCAACAAAAGTCAAATGAATATAAAACTCTTACTACAGAATTCTTTTAACATATATTAGTTCAAGCTTTTCAGGCGTGGGGTTTCAAAAATAGTACTTTAATGATATTTATTTATTATTCATTTTATGATGACGTAAATGAAAGTAAAGTTTTTGTAAAAGCGCTTCGACCATTAACTCAATAATATCAATACAGTTTGTTGTTGTAAATATACACATACATACGTCCACAACCTTAAGCACATATCGAAAAATAATTATTTCCAAAGCACGCATTGAAAGATTTTTAAAATTTATTTATATATTGTCTATATATTTTAAAAGCCACAGGACAACGTAGGTGTAAAATAATGAAAAGATGCAATGAAGAAAACAAAATTATTAATAATTATGGAAAAAACGAACAAAATTTGCATTAAATTTAGGTTATATTTCCATCAAAATTGTTAATGTTGAATCTAATAATGATTGCATCTCCACCTCCGAAATCCGAAATAATAATCGCAATTTGCCAAAGCCATCATAAATATATTTGTAACAAATACGGCTCTAATATTATACGTAAAATGAAAATCGTCCTATGTGACGCTATTTTGCAATGTATACCTGGATAATTGGTTATAATGTACGGAATTATGTTTAAGGGATAATATAAATGAAGATAAACGGGGTTTAGCACAACTTTAAGGTGAGTTTGAATTAAAGCGTCCCATAGGAGAACGTGCGCGTCTTTCCCTACCGGTTCACAAAACCTGCTGTATATTTATATGGTTGTAAATAGGGACGAGAAATGGAAAATAAAATATTAGAATGAGTATATCCTGCTCTCGCTTAATATAAAATGCCTGTTTTATGTGCGTTTATTATTGTTGAAATGATATTTCTTTCATATTGACAGTTAAGAGGCTGAGCTCTTAAAAAAATTTGTCGTTTTATACTGATGTAATATTAATCTCATTAAAAACATTTCACATAAAAAATTTGTCAAAACTCACTATCCTTTAACTCTTAAAAAGTTATGAGATCTCATTGAGAGCCAAGCGTAAGAAGCGTACATCTTGTGCAAAGAAAGTTATGGATTTCGTCGCATCGCGGAATTGTGGCAAATTAGTTTAACTCAGTTCATTTCACACCAGTTTATTATGTAAATAAATAATGTAAAATAAAGAAACATTTATGTTAATCGTGTAGATTTCTTGTATTTATGAAGAAAAATATAATTAGTAGTGTACGAAGTACAAATATTTTGTATTCAAGTTATTAAAAAAATTGGCATTTTCATACATAACAACACAGCGCCATCTTCTAATACAAACTTTATTGGCGGTTAATTTTGTTGCACACTTTATTTAATTTATGCGGCGTACGTATCTACACCCTATGATTAATTAATGAATTAGCGAACTTTTCGTCAATTGTAATACCAAACAATTTAATGAAATTTAAAATCCAATCCAACAATAATATTAGAATGAAATGTTTTATGGAAATGACGACAGAATCCGGGACGTAGAGGTTGAAATACTGTTAAATTTAAATATTTTCTAATAAATGTTAAAAACAACTTTATAGACAAATGTATTATTTTGAAAGTTTTCTCTATAAAAATATTATAACACTTTTATTGAAAGATGTACTTTTTGCCGTTTTATATCATCGCTCTTTAACTATTAGACTAACTTTGATCACTTACGAACTTAACCTGGATTTGGACTTAGCTATTTTTAAGCAAAGTTTCATCCTTAGAGAAAAAGGAAAGTGCCTTCTGGAGCATCCACAAGTTATTATATCGACAATAAAATAAAATCGACGCGTTTTTCATTTTACAAAAATGTACACCCACAATTAATTAGAGAATTGATATTTAAAATAAGATAAAAACGTGGATACAGAGATGGAAACGTAAATAATACTACAATCTGAATCTTTAGTCTTTCACACGCGAGCGTGAAATATATGCAATTTAATGTTTAGATTTAAGAATATCACTTGTCAGGTTTCAATTATGAATTAGGGAAATACATTGTTCCTATTTTTTAGGAATATTATTTTTAGTAATCGATTTATGTACAATACAAAAAAACATATGAGATAAGAATAAGAATAAAAGGTATTATCAAATGGATTTTATTTTAATGTCTATTTTAATGTAAATATTTAACAAAAAATTGTATCGAATGTAGAATTATATTGGTAGCAAAAACAAAAAAAAAACGTTGTAAAATTAGATTTATATGTTGTGATGTACTTAATTAAAAACTTTCTTTTACTTATGACTTTTCTTATCGATTATATTTACACTTGTACCCTAAATTTTCGTTTTTCATTTTCACACTGCTTCGTTTTTCATTGTACACCATTTTTATAATTCTATTATGTACTCCTGTTCTAATTTACTGTTTTTTAAGGTAATTGTAACATCAAGTGGATTGATTTTATTACCTTTACATATAACTATTTAACTATTATTACTTTGAAATTACAATTGCACAGAGAAATAACTGTTTGAAATAGGATTTTCCATAGTATTCATATAAATGAATTGCCTTGAGTTATTTTGTAAATTTCGTCACAGAATATTTTGCGCTTGGGAGGTAATTAGTTTCATGTAATTTTTTCTGCGCTCCAACTGTTATTGACTGTTATTATCTGTTATTAATTGTATTTAACTGTTATTGCTTGATGTAATATGTCAGAATCGTTTCATCTTATAATTCTGCATATGCCATATTTTTATAGTAACATTTAAGGTTATTTAAGTGTTATGCTGTGATTGTAGATAAATGATGAAAATAATTTTAGTGTGCAAAAAGTAAAACATCAAGAAATTAAAAAAATAAAAAAATGTAAATGAAAGGTGAAATCCACTTTTTGTTTTAAATATTATCGTTTTATGGACTTTGATTTTAAAATTGCGTTAATACAAACTTTGAGATAATTTCACTCTTTAAGATCTCGTGTGTAAACCAACCGAAATCACACTTTTCACATTACGAGTAATGTATGTGTTGCTTGGCGTCTGTTATTGGAAAGATTGTTCCCTACATCGTGTTTTCTAAGTAATTCGTGGCGTGACCATTATATTTCCTATTCAATAAAAATGAAACTCAAGAAGAAAGTAGTATTTATTAAGATAGTGAAAAATTATAAAGTTAAAAGGATTGATTATAAAAATACAATGAGAATTACAAAAAATAAAATAGTGGACATTTTTAATGTGTAAATATGTATGTGATATATCTATATCATCTCGAATGCATCATATTAGCATGTAGAAAGCTTTTTGAAAGAGTTTAAATATGAGCTTTTTCTTAGCGCTGTATTAAATTTGACTAATATTCTCCCTATTTTTCCTGAAAAAATTCATAAATTACTGAAAATTACTTCCATCGTCTTAGCAGCTACAGATAATTTGAATTAAATAAAAAAGGTTTCATTGTATGAGTCATAAGCATACAATCTGTCAATTATGAATCATATCAACGTAGACATCATAAAATAATGCTCTTAAAATCTAGGAATTGTATTAGCTCAAATTTACAAAAAAATTAATTAACTGATATCTTTCATTAGCTTTCAATATGTATTAACACACTGCATGTGTCTTACTTATGTCGACAGAGATATTAGTTACGTGCAAACAGCTATAAACATGTTTCATATATATTAGTAATATTCTGTCTTTTAAGTCAAAATTTATATTTATATTTTTGGCTAATTAATGAAAATAAAATAATTTTTGGAGACTTTACGAGCAACTTATTAATAACATATATAATAATAAACTAGCATAAAATGCTTTTAATTATCAATTATTGATTCATGCAAAATAGTAGACTAATACCCTTCACTAGTCGTTTGAAAAGCTGAATTAAGTTGATGACAATAATTTAGTTTACTATTTGCGTTGAAACTAAACACATATTAACATAATTAATGTTCACGAAATGCGATGATCGTCTGCAATGACATTTTCCATTGCAATTTTGCATAAATTATGCAGGATCACGATCAGTTATAGTTTGCGACCAATATTGATAATAAGCCAACAGATATATTCATAATGGTTGATGTCGTGTCCACTAATCCTGTAGATAGGCAATATGAACATTGTTTTCAATCAAAATACTCCGTAGTTCATCTTTTTTCCTCAGCGTACCGTGAATGTTGAGCTACAGGATGTTGAAGGTCCTCGTAGCATTCTCATCGAACTCCCGGCCAGCAGAGCTCCATGCATCGGCTACCCCCTACGCGGTATTATGATCTAAATGGTTTGCCTGACTTCTCATGGAAAAATGGGTGCCAAAGCCTCGAAGAGGTTGGACTTCTGCCTGTTGGTCCGCGGAAGGTATTTCATTTCCCTTCTACTACCCATGGGAACCCATGGAAAGTGTTCCCCTATCCGCTTCCTGGGGACGCGCCCTGTAGGAGTTTAAGGCTCCCCCGAGGTAAGTTCATAATACAAAAATATTATGAGGGTGGCTAAAAAACTACTAAATAAATTAACTGTTAGTCTGCCGATGCATTTTATCTCACTGATGTCCTAATATTGATATTTTACTCAATCATTAATTATAGTATCACTAAATTAGTCTTTAATTGTGTAATGATTGGTGTCAATGAGAGTAATAATTTCAAATTAATTTCATTCTAATCAAGTTCGTAAACTGATCATATTTTTAAATATTATTTTTTTTACGTTGAAAATGAAATCTGACGGATTTTTCTGTTATCAGCACTTCTAAACCTGCTACAAACAAAGAACTTATCAAAGCAAGTGAAATGAGTCCAAACTCGATAGGTCTACTATTCACCATTAAGAAGATCTTTTGCTTTCATCTCTATGATCAGATCCTAACTCCATCGTTTTGGCCCCGGAAACGAGCAAGTGTGCCATGTTTTAAGTCACTAGGTTATTTTTAAATAGATGAAACATAGACTATAGTATCTGTGAGAGAATTTTGAATAAAAGTTTTTAAAAGGAAATTGACTTCATTCACGGCTGAATAAAATGGAAGAATTACAAATTTACAAAGAAAAATATGAATTGGAAATTATTGATTCAGAAAGGTACTTTCTTGCTATCTCCTCTTCAATATTTGATGGATTTATGTGAAATTTTATTTTTATATATTATTAAGGTTATTACTTTGAAAATTCAAATTTAGTTTTGGAGCCCTCAAGTCCATATTTACATTATTTCAAAAAAATATTCCTAATTTAATACTGTATCTATATTTGTATATTGGTAAATACAGTAGAATTACCCATGGGCGTGCACCTCATGGCTTCATCGCAAATGGTACATTTTGAAGATCTAAAAATTTGTGACATAACACCAAAGGTTTTAAAGCAATTTTTCTGCCACCCGTTTATGAAGCTGAAACAAAATTTATGAAATATCGCTTAAAAGGATTTATTTCTATACATTTGCTCTGTATTAGATCATTATTTTTATTTGCTTGTATTAGTGTTGTATATGACTAAATAATCCTGGTAGCAACTATTGATTATTACATAATCAGTGCAATATAATAATTCATCAAATGTCATCTTTGTCTACTATAGGTGGTGATTAAGACTAGAAGTATTATTTTTCCGTCGAGCAAACCTATTTGTAATAATCAATAATAGCATTAGAATTATCTATCACTGACCCAAAAACAAATTTAAGTTATAATTTAATACGATTCCGAACGTAGTGAAAATAATATTCAGATGATGTATAATTTCGCCTTTTAGAATTGTATTGAAAAGAGTAGAGTGAATATTTTACACATGCGTTTTTTTGATGGTTAAAGTTCGAGTATTTATGTTGTAATGTTGCATTGAATGGTAGATTTTATAAATAATTTTTATTTCTCTGAATTTATAATTATTATTATACAATTTACAAATGTTAGATAGCTTTGAAATATATATATATATATATATATATATATATATATATATATATATATATATATATATATATACTTAATACTTCATAATCCTTAAAAGCAACATTTGATTATTGTTCCTCTGATCATTAAAGTGGGACGTATACGCATATTTTTTAGATCAATCTAAATGTATGAAAAACTACAAAAGGTACAGTAATTTTCACAAGGTTGGTAATAGAATGAAAAATAAGTAGTTTTTAAAATCTTCGCATTTTCCATAATAAAAAAGTCAATTTAGATTACCAATTATTTCCTTCTATTTGAAGTATGAAGCACCAAAATCTTTGTCGATTTGAATGAAGAATACATAATTAAAATTACGTGTGCGTGTTAAATATAAGAAAGAAAATTCCCTATAGGTTTGAAATCATTTCTTCTGTTTAGGTTTCCACAATGAACGAAAGAACTCTTAATTTTAAAACGTCCGTCTTTCTGCGTCTGTTTGTTCATCCGTTCCTTCGTCCATCTGTGAAAATCTTAGTGTCAGCGATTTTAGATTTATATAAGCTCAGTTTGTGTTTTGAGTCTAATTTTTTGAATTTTTTAGCTATGGGTTTCAAAAATTTCAAAAAAATCTGGGCTCTTGCTTTTCATTAGGATTTTTAAATAAACTTATTTCGGTTGATTAGCATCAACAATTTCAGCAGATGTAAGCGGAACATTGTTTTGTTTATGTTCCGAAATGTACTTAAACTTTTCATCACTTTTAATGCCCATGAACATAGTTTTTGAAAACGATAATAAACATATATAAACATTTTTACCTCGAACATTTTGAGGCCGTCTTCTTCGACGTCGGAGATGACATAAAAAACTAAAAGTATTATTTGTGTCTTTAAAAGTTTTTTCTTAATTATTGGGGATTGTGTTCTAATTACTTAACTATCAAATCGAATACAAGGACGTTACAAATGAAACTAGGTCGATAGAGAAGAATACGCCGGTGAAATAAGTATGTGCTTTAATTATAATTGTTAAGGAAGATCAAAAATAATGATTTAATCTAATCTTCAAAGCCTCAACATTGTCATTATTACGTTCTCTAAGCCATTGTTCAATTATTTGTAGGGTAATGTAGTCTCTGAACATTCTCCGCATTAGAAAATTGATAACGAAAAATAGAAAGACTGAAATTGAATAGGATATAATGTATGAATATAATTTTATATAAGACTTTTCATATCTTGTTATCTTGAAGATTTTTTCTTTATATTAAAGTAAAATCCATAGGGTTATTATTAGAATATGGCACATCGTGATGCGTAATCGGCGGTAGCATATAATGATGTTATTTTTGTAGATATAATATAAACTCTTTTATTTTGTATTCGTGCTTTTATTTTAGCAATTAACAATAATTTAAAATTTCCTTCTAGTTATTTTAAGTTTATTGT
Organism: Druceiella hillmani; assembly: GCA_039881145.1. NCBI lineage: Eukaryota > Metazoa > Arthropoda > Insecta > Lepidoptera > Hepialidae > Druceiella > Druceiella hillmani. The sequence continues at coordinate 13,643,309 of JAYKKI010000028.1, read as the reverse complement.
TAGTGTTGAGTAGCTTTTTTACACGTTGATACATTTTGTGAAAGTTCAGTAGGAAATGTACGATATTCACATATTTTCATCTTTTTTTTTAAATCAATATCTTTTTAATTTACGAAGGTATATTTTTAAGATTTTTATGCAATGACTATGAGCGAGACCAATAAGATCTTGAAAAAAGTATGGAATATCATAAACATATATCATATCGATATATGTACAGTAAATTCATCATGTTCAGTTATTTCAGTAAATTCAAAATAGTCAAACTCATAGCATCAAAACTATGCTCTAAACACAAGAGAGTCCTGTTAATCCTTTAGCATTGAACTACATTTTATGGAGATTAATTTACCATATGTGCCCTTAGTGTCTGTATTGAAAATGCACCCGAAACAGCGTTACTTACAACAACCTCTGGTTTTACCTTAAAACGGATTTTATCGTTTTCCTCATTATCTCTTTTCCCCAGATGGCTTGCTCGTATTATTTTATTTAATTTCATATTAAATACAGATTAATTTTTTTCATGTATATATGTAAAAATTATTTATCTTTTTGTTTACTATTTACAACTTTTTATTTATCGGTATTAAACATTCATAACTGAATTAATATTTTTCATTTATCGCAGTATGGTGAACTGCGATAAATTAAAAAAACTAAATTTCCATAAAGTCATTTCGTAGCTATATCTACGTGGTCGTGTTATATATTGCTGCTCGATTGACTTTCAACAAGGAAATTTTTGTTGAGAACGAGTTGCAATCGTGAACTTGAAAACTTTGTTTTGTTTTATACACATTTTTGATTGATTTCACAAAGAAAGGAAATAGTTCTCTAATAACTATTACATTTGTATTTAATAGTTATGTGCTCAGAAAGATAATGTAATTTTATTAAATTACAATGTAATTATTAAACATAATGAATTATACCAGTTATTATTTGCTAACTTTAGTGGTGGTGAAGACTATTTGATAAGAGACACCGAAAGTTTGAAATTTTTGAATTAAGATGTAGATAGAGTAGGACAAAAAAAGGTATAGGCGTTATTGTGTCGATATTTTAGACAAAGCAGTGGATCCAAAAAGGAAGTGAGGAATAATTATAATCATTGGTTTTTACAAAAATATCAAGATGATATAAGTAGATGAAAACTTTATTAACACTTCCCAAGTCAGTGCCAATTTATTTAGTGAAGTAAAATTGGCATACAAATCTCAAAAGTAACAGTTTTCTTAATTGTTTACCAAATTCTGATATATTGTAATGTTCTAGTAGTTATTCTGGTACAATTGCTCAATAAGTCCAAATGAAAGGAAGGCATTTTTGTAATGAGTTGTCATGTTTTACCCGCTATTCGTGATTTTTCAATTAAACTTCAGGTGTGGTGAGTATCACATGAAATTATTTGAAATCTATTTTAAGATATAAAATTTCCATTTTATTTCCACTTCGGCACATCCGAATTTGAGACGATGAAGAAAAATTGAATAAAATTGAGAAGAAATTTTTTTATGGGAATCGACTCAGTTTTATGATAGTATTATTTCATTGGACGGAGGAAAAATATCTGGAGAGCAGAAGACGTTCAAATTTTATAAAAACACACCGTATGCTCCACCTGAGATGTTAACGACCTTCCAGAAAATGTTGGAAAGCAGTGGCCGTTTACTAGTTGCCGACCTATTATTTAGGACTTTAATCACGTTTGTAACTTTATCTAAATCTAATTAACCTTAATTGTATCGTTAATTAATTTGAGTTTATTAGGTAACAATGTTACGGACATGTTGTTAAGGCAAATTAAGGGAAGTAACTCGTTTGTAACTTTAACACGTTTGTAACTTTATCTAAATCTAATTAACCTTAATTGTATCGTTAATTAATTTGAGTTTATTAGGTAACAATGTTACGGACATGTTGTTAAGGCAAATTAAGGGAAGTAACGAAGATTCCAGGAGACTAACGAAGTTAAACGATTATTGCACTAATTACGTTTTCCAATTTTTAAATTTGTTGCATCAATTGAATGTAAATTTACAAGCAAAACTTAGTGTATACATGCAGGTTTTTAAAGTTGCCTGTCTACAAAAACGTTATTTATTTCCTTCAAATAAGTTTAACACAATTTTTATTATTATATTATTAAACATCTGAAGCAACCATTTGACAACAGATAAAACAAAAGAAATTCTAACCATCATACCGTTAATAATTATATATTGAATCGGAAATTATTTTGAGCTAAGTAACGTTTATAAAAATATTATAAACCAGAACATCTAACTTTATCTACTTGGGTATATTTTCATTCATCTTTATTCTACATACTATTATAACTTCATGTTGTTTTACTATCGTCATATTGTGACATTTCTGTTTTAATAAATTCGCGTTCATGCGTGCGTACGTAGGTACTTGAGCGCTTGCGTGCATGAGTGCTTGCGTGCGTGTGTGCCTGCGTGCGTGCGTACGTGTCAGCTTGCGCGCTTGCGTACTGCTGGTCTCTTGGTTTCAATACGGAAGAGTTCCTGGTTTCGATACTAATAATGAAAATCATAATGTAGAATATCATCAAAGAGATCTGTTAAAATAAATCGAAAACGTTAAGTAATATTTTTTGATAAGTTGCTCACGTCTCCTTCACGAGACCTGCATTCAAAGCTTGTTGCAGTATTCCCTCTCTAAGATTTTAATCACACGCGTGAAATGATCTGATATCAGATTAACGGAAATTTAGCAAGTAATTATGCAAAAAATATTTTATTCAACTTGCCTTAATAAAATATGGAGAGCCTGCATCTGCATCAAGTTCTTTGTCTTACGCCTGTGAAGATTATTGGTGTATTTAATAAGGTTTTAACCTTGACTTGTTCTTACAAAAACTATTTTGCTCTCTACACTAAATGATATAAAAAAGCCACAATATGATAGATGGATGTTTTTTTTCTTATTATTACAATTATGTTTGGGTAAGTTTAGAAAAAATCGAGTCATTAATATTTTTTGTAGTCCGAAATAAAATAAATTTTTCTTTATAATATTTTGTAATATTTTTTATAATATTTTTTAAAAATCAAAAAATATTTTAATCGTAAGAAAATTTATTTATAATGTTCATGAAAAATAGTAAACGATAAATTTTTCAATAGGAAAAAAAAAAAAAATTTTACAAAGCTTATATAGATACATGCAAAGAGACCGATATGCATGCATATACTACGAGTATGAGTGTTGATGATAGAGTCGTGAGACAGGAATTATGAAAAATATTGCTAAATTTGGGTTAGAAACTAATTGAATAAACAAAAATATTTATATTATAATAGTGTATGATCATATTTCATCAAGAGTATCTATAAGGAATAGCTTAAATAGCAAAGAGATTACAAACCTATACATTGACGTTTCCAGGAAAGATTGGTCTACAATGAGTACGGTTTATTACTCGGAAGCTCACTAGTCTCATTTCCATGGTATATTATAAACACAGTATATTATTATATTTTCAAACCAGAAATACCAAACAAATCTTTCTAGCCATGCTGTAGATATAAAGACTGACACAGACTCGAGTGAACTGATTGTCTGGAAAAAGATTTACACATTCTTGGTAAAAAAATTGGAAGACCGCAGTGAAGGAAAAGTTACTCCGGAGGAAGTTTCTTGAGAAGCCCGGGAAAAATTAATGTATATAAAGTGTTATTGAGGAAAATTTCAGTAATATTTTCATTTTTGCGGTTCTATCTGGTATTTTAAATACGTTACAAATTTTCAAAAAGAGAAGGGTTATATACTTTTGCCTTACCTTCGAAATAAGTTTCTCTTTGTTTGCCCTAACTCATTTTGTTTTACTGTATTTTGGAAAATGTAAAAGTTCAGTTAAAATATTGTTTTTTATTGGTTAAAAATGCAAAATATGAATAATGGATTAAATTTGAAAATTGGTGGGGCCAACTTGTGAGCATTCAAGTCCATTGGAGATGAATAGGATCCAGACAATTTATTAAGTCCCATAAAATTTGTACCACGAACTAGTTAATTTCACCAAATAATTCATTTTGAGTTTGAAACTAAACGAAAACGGCGAAAATGGATCAGGTGTTAGAGAAATTGAAAATATTTTATTTAAAAGCACGCTTTTATTCCCACGTTATCTGGAATATCAAAACAGAAATTATTTTAAAATATGTAACAAAGTTCCATATAAAGTAGAAAAATGCACGGTGCCAAATTACAAAAAAAATTGCAACACTCATCTAACCACTGCGTTTTAGAATAATGAAAGATCAAAATTTATTAATTATCCAATCTACAATTTTTGTTACCGTAAAAAGAAAGTAAGAAGGAAAAATATTCCTACTATTTTCTCATTTCACATTCTTTGTTTCCTACTATTCGAGCACAAAATTTTAGCTCATGCTTAAAAAATTCTATTTATATTTCACACAAAATGACAATTTTCAGTTACCATATGATCAATACAAATACATTTTTCCACATGATAATTACAGACATTGTTTATCGTCCCTCCAATACTCCAGAAGATCGTCCTTATTACCATTTAACTACAATACATATTGCATTTAAGACACCAATATCAAACCCATCTAACAAGACCTTCATTATTAAGCCTTAATTAAGTAATTAATTGGTTCGAGTTTATTAGTTAATATTAGCTTCACGGTATACGATTAAGACAAATAAATACGGGTCATGTACTCTTAGTTAACTAATTCAGTTACGAGACTGTTGTTAATTACTGTTTTATGATATGGATTATTCGTTTACGTACACTACATTTTGGTTTGAGTAGTTACGACTCACAAAGAAATAAAACACAAAATTTTACTGGAAAGTGTCGACCAATAATCTTTAGAAATAAGATACATCTATAAATGTAATATTCAAGTAATATATGATTTTAGACTGAAAAAAAGTAAAAAAAAAAAAGTTATTATCGGTGATATATTTATATGAAAGTAAGGGTATTTGAAAGTAAGGACAAGGTAATACTACTAATTCTACATATCTCCGGTTTTGTTTATTCATATATTTTAATTAATTTTTTTTATATGTATACTTATATTTGTATTTATATGCATATTTGGACTAAAACAATTCCAAGAGTACTGTAGTATCAATGTTGTCTAATTATATTATATCTAGAAGATATTAAGTATGGGTGATGATATTATATTTAGTTGTTCATTTAATATATTAACCTTGGTGTCTTTTTAATGTCTGTTTACTTCTAATGTTTCTAGGATATTAAGTTTATTACCTTTTGTATTTATTTGTAATATATAGGGGGCATTATCAGTATGGGGGTGATGGTTATTTTCAATGAGATGTTTAGGAAAGTGAGATGTGTCTGGTTTATTATTTCGCCAGCTTGCAATGTGTTCTTTATATCTTGTATTAAAATCTCTTCCTGTTTGAGCTATGTATACACTATTACAGTCGTTACATTTAAGTTTATAGATATCACTCCTTTTATGTTTATCTATTTTTTCTTTATTATTAATAAGGGTTTTACCCAAGTTATTTAAAGTACTATAAGCAGATGTTGTATTATTTATATTTTTATTATTAGTTAAGTGTTTTCCTAATTTGAGTGAAACATTACCTATGTATGGGATAGATTTATAGTAAATAGTATTATTATTTGGTACGACCGGGTATATTTCTTGTATTAGTATTTTTCTTAATTTATTATGGTACAGTTTTGTGACAATATATGGGTCATAATTATTATTTACTGCGATTTGTTTTATAGTTTTTATTTCTTTACGTAAATTAGGTTTTTCTAGAGGGATAGTTAAAGCTCTGTGAATCATGGAATGGACGGCTGCTAACTTATGGGACCAAGGGTGTTGAGATTGACCATTAATTATGGAGTCTGTAAATGTGTCTTTTCTAAATATACTAAATTTATGTTTATTATTTTTGCGTTCTATTGTTACATCTAAAAAGTTTAGTTTATTTTCGGATTCTACTTCTAAAGTGAATTTGATATTATTGTGTAGGGAGTTGGCAAAGTTAACAAAATGGTCTAACTGTCGCTGTGTACCTTTCCAGTAGATAATGATGTCATCAACGTATCTATAATAGTATAATATATTGGTCGCTAATTTACTGTTTAAGAGGCTGGTTTGTAGATTGTTCATAAATAACTCGGCTAAAAGAGGACTGAGGGGGGAGCCCATTGCAAGGCCATTGACTTATTGAAAATTTTTTTTTATCGAATAGGAAATAATTTTGGTCTATGCATAATTTAAAGAGGTCACTAGTTTCCGATGCTTCATTGGGGTTTAACCTTTTCTTTTCTAGGATATCTGAAATTATATTTAGGCAATCTTTTGGTGGTATATTAGAAAATAAGTTTTACTTCATCGAGTTATACTAATTTACAATTGGGTGTTGATGTATATTTTTAATTTTATTACAGAGATCAACAGAGTTTTTAATGGTATATTTAGGCGCAAATCAAAATGTAGTATTATTTCTACTTTCAGTTAGTAGTTTTTTTTTAATTATTACAAATTCGTGATGTAGTATTATTTCTACTTTCTTTAAGCTCTTTACCACCACCTAGGTTTCGTTGTATTAAAACATCTTCAAGTGGGCTATTAGCAAAGAATTAGAATCTTTGCTAATAACCCATCTGAAGATGTTGTAATACAACGAAACCTAGGTCGTGGTAAAGAACTTAAAGAAAGCAGAAATAATATTACTAAATAATATTATTTAGTTTCATTTAATTGTGAATAATTAATTTCTACCAAATTAACGCCAAATATATTCAATATTCCATTTACTTATGAATATCCCAGTACAATCTTGAAAAAACTCTATTTATTTATGCAACATGCAACATTTATTCCGTTAAGAATTATTTACTAAGATCAGTAAATTTCAACTTCCTTTAAAATTTAAGAGGAATTTATGTTTTACGTACTAGTCGCATACGTAATAGTCGTTATGTATTTTCTAGGCATTAGTACGAAACTAGTGTTTATCATTTATTTAAAATTATTTAATGTTATCTCTTTATTCTTTTTAAAATTATATATCTTTTTGTTTATTTTGGCTAGACTGTATATTATGGTAACACTTTATTATCATTATATCTAGTCAAAAAAGATAAAAAATATCCTAACCCTTAGTCCGAATTCTAATAGAGATAAGACTTGGCACAGTTATTTAAATCATCATCTGTACTATCCTTTAAATCGTATTTCAGCGTGTGTGGTTTCTCACACGGCCAGCTCTATGTGGCTTTGTCGAGCGTTTCAATTGTTAGCGTTAAATATTGTGCATAGCGAATGGAAACTCCCAGACATAAATATGGTGAGTATGGTATGAATTTTACTCAAGATTACGTGTAATTATCTACTTGTAGCAATAAATTATTTAGTCTAGTTCTGTGAGTAAAAAACTTTGGGTAAACTGAGGATAAAAGTGTTGAAATTTCCGTCTGACTCTTTTGCTTCTCATGATTTTATTTTATTATAATTCCAGGTTATTACGCATATGAATTACGAAGTTTGATTATTTACTACTGCAAGTAAATGATCAAATACATGTTTTATGGTTTCTTAGAAATCGTCACTCGAGGATAGGGCTTCAAAGTTTGTATATCAATCAAATTTGGATCGTCGTATTAACTCGAAAATTCATAGACTACTAAAAATATAGAAGCAAATACATATATCTGTTTTTTAAAAATCATTGCTTATGGATCCAAAATGTGGATTTAAAATTATTGCGGATAAAATATTCAGCTTAAAACTTCGCACAATTACTACAAAAAGTATGATCATTAATATTTCAATAATCTTCCTCCAAAGGTAACAAAATAATGACACTTAAAAAAAATAGGGTTTAGTAGGAGGGTGTGATGCAGGGGAAGAGAATAAGAAGAGGACGAGGGAGGGATATAGAGAGAGGGAAGGAAGGGAGGGGAAGTCTGAAGGGCGAGGAAGAGAGGGGCAAAGGGAGATAGTGAGAGCGAGGAAGAGGTCAGAAATGAATAGGGAGGGGAAAAACCAACGATTACTTTGAATCGACTTTTAAATAATAAAAATTGATTACCAAAATTTTCATTTCAGGCGAAATGAATCGTGGGCAATTATGATAACCAAAACTGAAAGAAAATATTATATTTCTCCATGGTTTGCAAATCGAATCACATGATCTGATTTGTAACAAATAAAAGACCAACCCAGACAGGACAAATAAAAGTCCGAAGGAGTTTTTGTGGTTTTGATATAATATTAGGCTTTACTAAATGCGTACGCGTTGCGTGCGCATATGTGTGTGTAGCATATGTGCATTGGAATGTATAAAACTGTATTGAAGATGTCACATTGAATGTACTCCCACACGCTGCGGACGCATATAGTTTTATGCGTTAAATCATCAAGATCAAAGTCATCAGAGTTTTTCGTTAATAGCTCTTAAGTTTATTTATAAAAATCGTTACTGTTAAATTAGTAGATTATAGGATTTCCTACAAATAAGTTTCTTATAATTATTTTTTCGTAAACGATTGTTCGTGAGACAACGATTTACGAATTATAAAGAATGATACACACGCATGTGCGGCATTCATATATTATTGGGCATAGAATATAAATGGAGATATCGAAGTGTTGGCTTGTGTATTTATATTCACGCTACAAAATGCAGAGTGTACGTCTCTATAAAAGCGTTGTTCTCTATGTTAGACCCCCAGACCTGTTCTTAACTATAGTCCCTATAGCCTTGAAAAACAAATGCTACTCTATTATATGGCGTATAGACGCGCACACCTGCTTCTTGTTGGAAGAGCGTAAATGACCTCAAAGCAAAATAAATACTATTAATATTGATTAATTTTTCTTAGTGAACTAACATGCTCACTATAAGTTTTTTTTATTTGAGTTTGTGCAGTATAAATTTTCAAAAATATCAGAGATTTGCGTTATTTGTAGTAAACTTTTAGTTTTTCCAAAGGTCAACCACAGTCATCATTCTTGGTAATAGGATTCGTTTCCTTCTTACTATGCTCGACAAAAATACTTGAGAGTCAGATGTGGATATAACAGTTTTATGTTAAAAAAATATGTAACAATAAAGTCGTACAGTTATTCTGTTTCCTTAACATCTAATAACATTTGTCAACATTTATATTGAGTTTACTATGAAGTTCAAGTATGGCTAGGTAATAAACGGGGTTCAAAACTAGTGGTGGATATTGTGCGATAATGGTTTAGGGCCAATTCAAATTTAAGTATAGAATATGTTTGGCGTTAATTTTGCAGAAATTTACTATCACTTAATTTTTACTCACAATTATATGAAACTACGTAATGTAGTATTATATCTATCTTATTTATTAAAATTATGAAGCACGACCTAGGTTTCGTTGTATGACATCATGTTCAGGTGGGCAATTTGAAGATATTGAATTCCTTGAAATCTTTAAAAAATCAATCTCACAATCAGATTTGCTGTTTACCAAATAGATTAAAAATTACAAAAACTATCTTTCTTAAAAAACGCCTTTCTATCTTACAATACCACAATTCCATAGCGAGAGTGGAGGTCTACTTTGTAATAAATGGTTTTTCGAATGAGAACAATATGAATGTAAAATTGTATGCCGGGTTGCTTAGAAATGATTCTAAATACTATCTCAAATTATTAATATGAGATAGTATATTTCAATTACTTAAATAGGACTTACGTTTCACCTGTCTAAGAATTCGCCTGTCAATTTTTCAGGTGAAAATCCCGCCAAAAAATTAATGTGTCAAACAATCTAATAAAAAATGGACACAGTAAAAATTTAATATTAAATCAATCAACCTCTTATTCCGTCGTCTTAGTATCAAGAGAAGCAGACTTCTTTATATTATAGCAAACAAGAATTACCACTAGAGTGTGAGAGGTCAAACGAACGTTACCTTAGCATGGCGCATTAATGCGATAGCCATCTTATCTTACTGCATCTGTTTTGCCTGTCAGTAACTTTCTAGTGTATGGAAAAACAATTACGTTTTTGTCAAACTTCCGGAATCACAAATACGCAAACACTTTTCCGATTATAACATAAACAAAAACCGAACCAATGCTATTTTACTTCTAATGCTAAGTGTATTAGAAGTAAAATAGCAATGGTTTGGTTTTTGTTTATGTTTTTCTTTAGTTTTTGTAGGGCAAATTTTTACAATTTTTGATGGTATGACTCGAGTGGAAACTTATTGTTTTGATTCTTTTGCTGAGCATAAATAAATAAAAAAAGTCCCTAAAAGAAAAATCGGTGAAAAATCTAGATCAGCAAACGGATGCTCCCTTCAGATATTATAACTCTGAATGGGCACATATGTACATACATATATATACGTAGACGTGATTTGTACTTACACACTATAATCTCCTGTAAAAATACTCATCTTTCCTTACTTTCATTGACCTCTTTCCAGAATGCTTACTCATTTCTTACCATTTCTTGACAATCGTTCTGGAGAAAATACAATGGAACCTGTCTATCTAAAGTAAAACTAGTCTAATATAGGAAAACTTGAAATAAGAATTAAGGAATTATAATACTTTTTTATTGCCCATAAAATTGATTATATAAAAAGTGTTATAAATCAATAAGATCTTTGACAAGTTTTTCGAGATTGAAATTTGGGTTACAAAGAAGTGATTTTTTTACCATTTGAGTATAATACCACCTGAAAAAAAAAATTGTAAGATGTCCTTAATTCATTAATTAACACTTGCTGGTTTATGGGAATATATATATATAGGCCACTGCGAATAAATGCTGAGATGGACCAGTCCCAATAAATTTCAATATTGATGTCGAAGTTTTTGCACACAATATATTTGGATTTGACTTAAATCATTGACTACCAGATACTAAAATTAAAAAAATATTAAAGTTTAAATTTGTTATTGTAAACCAACAACTTTAGTAGTCCAACAACTTTAAAAAATATCGATTATTATATGTCATAGTTTTCAGATTAAGAATAGCGATTAACAATGTTTAACTGCAATAAATCGGTTATAAATATTTTTATGTAATTATTGGAATCAAAAATAATATTATGGTTTCAAATCGGCGGTTAAATACCGAAAATCAATTATCTGCCAATCTGGATGCGCGAGGTATAAAACAGACAGATGGCCAATTTCATGTAATTGTGGGAGAAAGATAGTGCAAATCCATAATTAAATTCCATAAACAATATTGATATGTTATTATAGAATGAGAAGTGTGTGAATCTCTCCTTTTCAATTTATTATTTTAGGCATTGTGACGTCGTCGCATGGCATATTGCATGACTAAGTGTTTTATTGCGAAACTTTGCAGTCAGCAATAAAAAATTAAAATATATATTTTTTGGGAAAACATTACAATTGTAAGTTTATTTGATTCAAGATAAATAATTTCAAAAAAATTTTCAAACATTTAAATACTCTATTATTGTGGAAAATAAAAAGAGAAAATTGTCACACAACCAACAGAATAAAACTTATAAATATTTAATCCCACTAAGACCCCAAATTAAGTCGTGTGCGCACGTCGTATTTTACATACGTGCGAGAATAGTTTTCTTGTCAATCACGAAAATATCAAAAGTACTATAGTTATATGTATGGCATACGAGAATATCGTTGTCGATCGCTTTGGTGCGATGAATGGACTGTGTACACACACACAGTCCATTCATCATAGATATGTGTATATAATATTTTAATAACGAGGCTTAAAAATGAAACACATGTGCATCAAACCCTTAAAAATTTACTATTTTTTATTGAAGTGAAATTTCTTTAGAATTGTTGTGATTTGAAACTCGTTGAAACGAAAATGCGTTACGACAAAGAAATAAGACACTGTCTAATACTTGCTCTGGTCCGAAAGTTCTACATGTGTATGTTAGTATATGTATTAATACGTGTGTATGTCAGGCACGTATTACAAAGCTTTAGTAAAAAGCCAGCGCGGTTTATTATTTTGTGTATAATATAAAAAATTAAAGTAAACCTTTTTTGGGCTCGTCCGGTATTTGAAACCGGGACCTCTCGCACCCTAAGCGACAATCATACCCCTAGATCAATGAGCCATTTTGACGATGATTGAAATCTTGACATACATAGGTAAACTAATTTTTATTATGATTAAAACATTCGGTAAAAAGGTAAAATATTTTTTTTGTGTATTATATATATAAAACAAAGTAAACACTTTTTGGGTTCGTCCGGGATATGGACCCGGAACATCTCGCACCCTAAGTGACAATCATACCCCTAGATCAACGAGCCATTGTGATGACGGTTGAAATCTTGATATACATAAGTAAACTTATTTTTATTATGATTAAAACATTGGGTAATAACGTAAAATATTTTTTAAATCTTTATTTAAAAATTTTGGAATTTATTAACTAATTGATTGATTAAAACAACGCTGCCACTTATCGAAATGTACCAAACATTTCGATAGATGAGGCTATACTGGTTGTGAGATTCAAATAACATACATTTGTTATCATATTTATTCTTGTGTCTTATTACTTATTTTTTTTGTTATTAATGTTTTTTTTATTTTTTGGCTATTTTTGTAATAGTATAATTTAAACTTATTTGTATTATATTGCTATTTACAATAGTAAAAATGTCCAATAAAAATAATCTTGCAATGATATTTGTCTCTCATGAGAAACATAGATCATATTGATGTCAAATGTCAATGTATTTTTTTTCCACTGGCTTTCTATTGTAAACCAATCATCTATCACTTTAATTATTATAAATAACCATAAATAAACATGTATATGAAAAATTAAATTTTGGATCAATAAAATTATCTTCAGATCATAAAACTATGCTTTTATTTGTATGAATAAGTAAGTACTAGAATACTGAAGTTTCATTTCTACCGTATGTGAATTGCACACACAAACAATTTTTGTTTATTGAGATTAAGCAAGCACACCCAAAGTTTCATGCTGACAGATCTTGAACTGAATGAATTTTGTGGCCTTAAGAAAGGGGCATGACGAAATTATGGGGACTACGGAACTGGAAGAAAGCAAAGTTTTTCTTTTCACGAGTGTGTCTTATTCAACTTCTTAGTACCCGCTATAAAATACGACAGAAGATAGTAACGTACAAGTTTAATGACGGTAAAATAAAATGTTTCTCATGCTAATATGGTAATAAACAAACATAATAATAAATAAACATGCTAATAAATACACTCATTATTTACTGCAGCTTGGTTAGTCTATGATGGATATTACGAGTACATATTATTAGATAGTGTGGATGAACTCGTATAACCGAACAAATTGAAATTTATATTCCTAGTTAGTTTTGATTATCTAAATAAATTTTCTTTTTATTTAAAACTAACTGGTGGACAAAAAATCAATTGAATTTGTACAATGAATCTTTGAATGGCCACGTGTAGCTAAATTTAATAAATTACTTTTAGAAATCAACATTTTTTAAAAGAATCTCTTACTTTTTTTTCGTCTGTGAATCTCTTACTTTTTTTTGTGCGTTTACTTTACGTATTTATATTATTCGTCTATTTATTTATAACTTTATAGGTAATAACATTTGGCCAAAAAATATAATTACATCCGAAATAATTTTTCTTAGATTTTTTTCATTTATAACTCCATAAATATAATATTTCCGCACTTATTAAAACATCTAAATGAACTTAATTGACAATTTAGTTTACTCAACTTATATTGCAATATTTTGATAATTGCTTAAAATTGTGTGGATAATATACTTTTGTGTGTTATTACTTTAGAAAAAGTAATAAATAAAATGAATTTAAAAAATTTTACTAAAGTATACGCAGCTAATTTTTGGTATTAAATATAAATATGGTATTAAATATAATATTTAGTAGAAATATGATACTTTTACAATATCACCTGCTGAACTTTAACATTCACCGTTCACATAACCTAAGATTATTTAAGTAGCCTAAATACAAAAAAATTTCAAGGACAGGATTCATACAAAGTTATACGTTTTTCAATGAATATTTCATGGTACGTTTATACGTGTCATGAAATACATTGACAAACATTACGAAGAGCGTTGTTTGAATGCAATATGTTCAGCGGGATTATTGGCACAGGTTCGTATTCAATTTAGTTTACAAGTTAATTACGTTTATATGTGTGTTATTAAAATAAATTTTAAATGAAGTAATCGATATTGTGGTTGGTAAGTAACCATAATATTTTTTTAAATCTTAGTTTATTTATTATGCAATAAAAATATTGGATAGGTTATTTGACCAAAACAAAGGGAGAATTAAAGATGTCTAACTTTACGTACTGGAAGTTAATAAATGTTTATTTACAATATAGCGCGGGAATGAAAAATTTACACTATATAATTTTTATTACATGTATGTATGTTTTTTAAAATAATTTTAGTGTAATCTGATTAAATAACATTTTGGTGCAAGGCTGTTACAACATAACCTCGCATTTCAAGATTCTAATAAAGCGACAGATTTCTTGTCAGGGGTTTCAGAAATTATTAACTCCACGTTGGCGTCTAAAATTAGTAAAGCATTATGCAAGGGCTCTTATTGAGACTAGGCTCTTGTAATGCTCGGCATATTACGATATTTCGTAATTTGTCAAGGAAAGAAAATATTTGTTTAAGACTTGATGAAGATAATAAATAGTACAACTATTCCAGTTAGATCAGTGTCCCTAATAGCGACTGAAAGTTGAAATGTTTCTTAAGAAAATTTTAAAATTGTGGTATCCATATTTTAAGTAATGAGCCTTCTTTCATCCATAACAAGTGTTTAAATACCCGTGAATTGGTTCTCGTCTAGTAAGGATATAAAATTGTTCGATATGGTTTAGTATCTTGTATCTTGAATAAAAAAATCCTCACTTATAAAGAAAGAGAGTTCAAGCCATAATACGAAAAAGTTTTTTTCTTCCTGTACATATCTGATATCACAACGAGTCCTTCTCTTTAAAATTTGACCTTAAAACAATTGATACTACAATATTTTTCTTCTTGTATTATTATAATTAAAAAAAAATAACTAAAGACAATATAGAGCAAAACATTTTTTATTTCTGTCATACATTTAAAACCTATTATAAATAAGTGACAATACAAAAAAAATAGGTTTAATTTCGATTGAAATAATTGTTCAACGTAATAATCGTAAAAAAATAAAACCACCAAACTAATATTTTTAAAGCGAAAATTTGGATAGGTGGATGATGTAGGGTTGTACATATATTTGTTACTCCATGCCCCTATAATTTATATTATACAAGAAATTAGCATACGGGTAGATTACAGCCAGCGGCAACATACTGTTTATTTTGACATCTAATGTAATCTAGACATTTTTTTAACTAAATTTGTATTCACTAGAATTCCTCTCTGGCATTTTCTGATGCTTATTTAATTGCATCTTTTTTAAGGTACCTATTATTATTTTGTTATTACAAAATACAAGTGAAAATTGCCAAAAATTGCCAAAAATATTTACTTAAGTGAAAACATTTTGTTAAGTTCGATAAAACCTTCATGGAATTATCAAATAAAATATTGTTTAAAAAATATGGCATAAGTATTATTACTAATGATTTTGTTGGGTATAAAATATATATAAACGTACCTTATTTATTACCTAATTTATTTATTTATTTTTTATAGAAGATTTTGTTTCCCGATTGTAAATAACTCAAGGAGATATGCCTAGCATCACTTAATATTTTGCACTCAATAGGCGTGAAGTAAAATAATAAATGAATATAAATAATTAAATAATTCTTATTCCTTTTTATTTATATAATTTCCTAATAAATTGGTCTTTTCTTTGAACGTCCGTACGTTCAAAGAAAAGACCAATTTATTACTAAAAATTGTATAAATATAATCTATATGCATAATAAAAAAAATATTTGAGCGGTGTCGGTATAAAAAGATAAGAAATATAAATATAAATATAAAAAATATGGCAATCGGGATTTTTATTTTCTTTTGGAATGACAACAAGTTGCTGGGAATAAATGAAGCGTTTTTGAAATTTTTGTCTGTTTGTCTGTATATTAGACCGCGTGTCCAAACTAAGTATTCAAAAATAAGTGAATGAATTTTAAGAGAATTTAACACGATAAATCATGCTTGCACTACTGTATTGATTAGCCTATTCTAGTCCGTATAGCAGAAGACGTTTCGACCATATTTTTTTATAGATTGTATTTGTTGCATTCATCACGCCATTCGAAAAATATTTCTGGATTCTTGTGTTATTCTGCAAGCTCCGTTTATCGTTTGCCGATTACCATGCAGGAGCGTCAATGTCACAAAATTAGACGTGAT
Source organism: Druceiella hillmani (assembly GCA_039881145.1). Taxonomy (NCBI): domain Eukaryota; kingdom Metazoa; phylum Arthropoda; class Insecta; order Lepidoptera; family Hepialidae; genus Druceiella; species Druceiella hillmani. The sequence continues at coordinate 13,626,908 of JAYKKI010000028.1, read as the reverse complement.
TTCCAGCCGTTATCTTCGGTAGTACGTATTTGTCCTTACCAAACAGCTGTTCTGATATTTACATTTTTTGGTTCAGCAATTTTGTTTTATCACGCCATTGTTCAATAAACAAAACGGGATACAGCGCAGGAAGGATATCGCGCAGGAAGTTTAACAAAAAAACGCCTGTGTAGCAGAATGGCGCGCTATCCTACAAAACCGATATGTGCATTTGTAAAATTGAATAGCACGTAAAAAAAACTGCAAGGAACTTGCACAATCAATTTCGTGCACATTTAGGTATTTATAAACATTTAATGGTAAATAATATTTTTGTTAAACTATACACAAAAATTTAATTTTGTGGAATGAAAGTTACCTGCCATATCTTTCAAAGGCGCATATCGTAAAACAATTTTTTTGTTTAATAACACCACCAATTAACGATTTTCGATTTTTGGGTGCGAGACATTGCTTCTTGCCAAAATTCATGATTCTAGGTCAACAGGAAATATCCTATTGGTTTTTATTTACCTGAGGGTGTCAAAATATGCGCCATACATGACCGTATTTTCAGGTTTCTTCATGATTGCATTGACTTAGAAACTTGGTTTTTCATTATATTACAGATCCTAGGAACTGTTGACTTAAGTATTTGAAATTAATTTCTTGATACTTCCACGAATTCATGAGAAAAAGGGTGTTGACGTACAGAAAGACAGACAGAAAACGAAGTGATCATATAAGGGTACCTTTTTTACTTTTGAGGTACGGAACCCTAAAAAAGTAAAAAATGGGTATTTTCTTTGATTTAGCACAAAGCATTTTAGTGTAAAAAAGTGTAATTTTTTTCTGATTCTCTATATATCAGCTTGTAAGAGAAGTACGTACATACACACTATTGAATCCATTCACTTGATAATTATACTGCGAGAATGCTTGTGGGTCAGACCACATTACAGGTTAAATTTTGTTCCTATCAAATATTTCATAAAGAATTTGAAATTGAATTAATAGCTTAACGCAGTAAGAACACAGTGCGCGGAGGATTAAGAACTTATGAACAGAAATTGTCAAAACTATCATGAACTTAAAATTCCAGCTAAATTATAAACTACTTTCATCCCGATCAAGGGTATATTTGGGATGCAAATATTAATATTGGAAGAAACATTTACGACAACATAGAAAAATCGATACGAGCAAAACCCGCAGTTAAAAGCAGTTATAACAACGGGATTCCATTTAAAATGTTTTATTTAAATAACGCTGTAGAGCTGTCTGTTGTACATTTTGTAATCATTATTTCAAATAATTCCCTATAAGCTACAAACTTATAAATATGTATTCGAACTTGTTCCAGAGAAACATACAATGATGATTAAATCAAGAACTGATGATAGAGATGGAATGTAGGTAAATGATCTCATTAATGATGAATTGTAGACCTATAGAGTTTGAGCTCCTTTTATTTTTCTAGATGAGTTCTTTTTATTTTTTGCTCTATAGTACTATTGAAATAAAGTTTTTATAAAATAAAATATGTTTCTCCATTAAATATTTTGTCTGTGTACATTATGAAAAACATTCGCCGGAAATATTTTTTTTTACATTTATACGGTACAGCGAATTGACCAGTTAGTCATAATATATCGAATTGAATAGTTATTTAACCAGTTTTCGCCCATAATAAGATGTGCGCGAACATAAACTGAATGTGTAATGTTGTATGTAATGTATAATATGAAATGTAACGTACACCGCTATGTTTTGATTAATCGTTGTTCACGCCTGCGTAGTGGGTCTCCTTCACGGCGGCGCGAACATCCTCCGCCCCCTAGTAGCACAGTAGAATTTAAGTGGAGGCGCGTTATCCTCTTTTAAGACCACCAGGTCGCTGCCGACGACGCCATTTGCGATGCTGCAGTTCCGCCAGGTACTTGCTACTCCATCTGAGCTAGAAATGTCGGTTTAATTCTTTAATGCGCTCGTGCTTGGTTGGATGCTCCGGGATTAAGAGGTCGATCAATTAAGAAGTGCAACGAAGTGTAACGGAGACAGGTAGCTAGGATCGGTCGTTAGGGGTGTGAGTGGACGAGAAATAAGGACAGCCTTTGCACGAACAATATTTTTAATTCCTCATAGGCCAAATTAGCATTACCCAAAATACGTTTTAAATTATATTTTGTTGACTTTACGTCCGCCACCCATAAATCACCTATCGTAGGGGAATATGGGAGAATATAACAAAAATTAATGCCTTCTTCTAACGCGAAAGTATTTATCGCTGATCCAAAGGACTTGAGAATTCTACCCAATTCATTATTAGTTTCTACAAAATCAAGTCTGTTATCTCAATGGATAGTAAGAGGTTTATCTAGACGTGATATGAATCTACGCAAACACAATTTAAATGCATCAAAAGTTAGATCATTGACCAAATCCAAGTGTATTGTTTTCGTTAAAAAGCATATAAATAAACTAACGTAATATATTGATAATTGATTCCTCGTTTCTTCTTACTTGATATTTGAAACAGTCCTGCTAAGTCGGCCTCACATACTTGGAATGGAAAGCCTTGTCTAAGCCTATTAGTAACTAAGCTGCCCATTAGTTGCTCCATAACCTTACCACGTAAATGCGTACAAAGTACCCATTGTTTTACTTCATTTTACTATACTGTTTTACTGCAATTTAGTATTCTACCCTTCAAAGATCAATTTTTGTCACGCGTAGAACCAAGAATCAGTTATGAACCAGCATGCTTCAGTCGTATGTGTTCATGTGCCATTAACAGCTGCGTAAAATGATACTTATTATCAAGAAGGACTATTATTAAGATGCCTTTTATTGTATTCGTAGTCTGTGATAAGACATTGATAAGATAACGTGTCGATAAGACGACCACCAACTCGAAGCATGCCGTTCCCGTCAATAAGCCGTGACAACGGTAATAAAGACGAATTTGAATTTAATTGTTTTTTTTTTACGTTCAAGTAACCTCAATTCAATTGGATATAAGTTAGGTTGAACTATTTTAATTATTTCTACTTCAGCTTGATGCATCCCATCAAGTGGCAAAGATCACTTTAGTTTAATTTTAATTTGGTTTCAATTACTAATAATGAATGTTTACGAAAGAATTGAATTTAATGAATTTACCGTAACCGAATAGGTTTTTCTTTATTAAAGATTATATTATTATCTAGATTATTTTAGTTAAATAAATTATTATGATTATAAAAATTTCTGATATAATAAATTATTTTTGACAAATATATATATGAGCCAGAAAAATCAATAATCGTAATTTCGATTGTGAGATTAAAATGTAATTCAATAAAAAATGTAATAATTTATTAATTCCCCCCAATTTGATAACTTCGCATTGCCGAGCAAAAACTTTCTTTGGGATAATAAACTTCAAATTTATTTCATAGAATTAAAGTATAGAAGATATATATTCAACGTACCTCAATTATGTTTAGTCTAATGTGTAGCGAAATATTTAGGAATGCAACGGAACATGCTGATGAATGTTTGTGAAAGCGGTTTAAGTGCAACTACTGCTGCGGAGAACATTAGTGCCGCGTTGCATTCGGATGCGACTCGCATTACGAGGGCATTATTCACATGGATATTAGTTCACATCTATTCTAAATTAAATGGTAAACGAAGTTTTAGGCGAATTTCACAGAAATACACCTATTGTGTAGATATCGGCTTTTGAATTTCGAGGTGATTTCACTATATATTTATAGACTAAATAACTCCTCAATACTGAATACAAGGCCACTTTGAAAGTTTATATGCATACTTATCTGGAATACAATAACATTTTACGGATGTTTTAGAAGCTACATTTTTTGTTCGATCACAAGAAAATTTGAATCAAAATTTATGTGAAGTACATAGATGGACACAATTATCCCTATACTGTTAAATTCGAGGCAATTTAAAGATACACTTTTATATCCAAAGCACGGAAATTATACATTATTGAAGAGTTATTTTATAATTTTTATCTAAAAAATAACTAAATAAACACTTCATGAACTATATTACAACTTATAAATGCCCAAGACATTTATGGCATCTTCACAAGACGTCAATTCATTTTGACAAATATTTATTTGAGAAACAGCTTATTGGTATTATATTTTAGAGCATTAATTAACCAAAATTTCGCTAGTTAATTAATTAATTATTATTCAATTTTTGTCATCTGGCGTAGGTAGATATATATATCATATGGAGTACCTAGTTAAGAAGGATGATTTTCTTCTGGAAAACGGCGTCGTGGTATTAATATAACAAAAGTTCACAATTAGATGAAACTACGTGATATAGTATTATTTCTACTTTCTTTAAGTTCTTTACCACGACCTAGGTTTCGTTGTATTACATCATCAGGTGCGATATTATTGCTAATATCCCATGGGATATTGAATTGTGAATAATGAATTTCTACAAAATTAACGCCAAATATATTGAATATAACAAAAGTTAACATTATGCTAATACATTTCACTATCACTCTGTATTTTACTTTTATTTTTGTACTCTACAATTTTTTTTCCCAAATCAGTGTGCCAATTCAAAACTTTGTCTTCCATATGTAGTTTCTGTTATTATTATTTTTTAATAAGTTGACCAGAAAAGGTAATCAAAAAACTATGAAATTCATTTTCCGATTGGCACTTACTGTGTGCTTTGTTTAATAACTGCTTATTAACGCAGTCTCAAATTTTACATCTTTTATTGTCGATATGATTCAATAATATCTTAAATAATTTTAGATTGGTTATTATAACTTGTAAATGTTTGTTGATTAGATTTCAGAACACTTCCTCTCAAGGCGTAGTTGATTTTCTTATATCGCTTTATGGGAAACCGTGAAACTTCTCAATTTACAAACTTAACGCCTTGCTGATGTGAACGTAATACCATATTAGCACAGTGTTAAATAATTTACCATAATACATATTATATATTAGCCGAGATATGTTTCATAATATTACCTAAAGAAATCTTCAAAACAATGAGATGAGACAAGAAATCTGAAATTTTCAATTCGATTTTAGATATCTACAACTCTGTTTCTTATGTCAGTTTTCTAATCAATAATATTAGCATTATAAAATTTTGAAATTCATAAAAACTGCAATTTATCATCTAGAGTATACATGGAATTTAGCAAAATGGGTTATATTCTGAATCAAAAGAGATCTATAATAAAACAGAGTACATTAAATTTATATTTAGCTGTAAATAAAAATTAATTGATAATTAATATTTACAAAATTAACACGAAATATATTCAGCACATGAAGCAAAAAACAAAACAAACGTAATTATAAAAAGTGGAATCCACGGTTATATCTGCATAATAATTTTTAGAAATAGAATTTGCCCGTAAATTCGGTATATATTTCAATTGACGTCAAAGTTAGCTACGAATAGTGGACTTATCTCAATTTTTTCCTTACTACACCATTCTACACTGTGAGTTATTACAGAATGAATAATGTATAACGTCGAAGGAAATCCACACCGTGTAAATTCAAAGGCATAAGCAAACCTTGCCTTGTTTCTAATGCAGTTTGCAACGCCGAATTGGCAACCACGTCTTAGTAATAACTTACTGCCGATAATAATTGGTACTCCCATAATTGGAAATTATAAATTCATCTCACGGTTGCATTTAAGTCAATAGATAAGACAAATTGAGGTAAAGGGATGTAGACTAACCTCTAAGGTGAGTTGTGACCACAGGCCCTTTGCAAGGGTATGTGGATATCTTCCCTTACCAGCTTACAATTACCTTACGGATTTACGACTTGACACAGTGAAGTGAAATGGAAAATTAGACTATTTGGTCTATAATAAAGGTAGAGGGTTAATGTGAAAAATGGGTTTAATGTCATGATTTATTTCGTATAAAGTGTAAAGCCTGCGTATTGTTTTAGTCATTATTATTTAAAAAATAATAGCCAAAAATTAGGGTTATATTTATTTTATTAATTTTTACAATTATGTTTCAAAAATTATATTTTTTTATGAACCATATTTACTTTATGAATCGAAATTGACATACGAGATAAAATACGTTACACCATTTAACTACAAAGTTATCCGATTATTGTTCATCTAAGTTAATCTATTTCAAACGCGGTTACAGTACTTGGATAGATACTAATATAGTGTTTCCACTAAGTTAGGTCCTTTTTGAAGTTTCAGTTTAAATAAGTGTAGTACAGAGTACAGGTACTTTCACTCCAGTTCAATATTAATATAATTATTTTCCTGGAAATTTGTAATGAACTGTGCCTAAACAAATTACCACGCTATAAGTTAAAATTATCAGCAAAATATAACGAAATTATTTGAGATAAAGAAAATTTGTTCTTTTACTTGTATTTAGTGATCGTTTAAATAAAACCAGAACAATTCCTTATTGTCAGCAGTTATTGTTTTACTAGGGTTCATGAAGAAAACATCTCGTACCAAATGTATATTTTTATTGAGAATTTTTGTAGTCTTATGAAAGATATATTGGAATATATATTAATATGGTCAAACATAGAAGCAATTTTGACATAAATAGTTTAATAGGATTACTACGTACCCTGATATGAAAATAATATCACGGGTTGGGACAAATATGCAATTTTTTCGTAATTCTTTTATTTCCACAGAACTCGATTATTTTTATATAGAATTTGTAGAGTAACTTCCAAATATGTAAAGATTGAACAATAATTACTCATGTTTAATTTATTAGAAAGCATAATTATAAAAAATTACGTGATGATAAGGAGTTTACTCACATTAAACCAGTATTCAGTTATTTGTAATACACTGCATAGGTATCACATTCAGTATGTATCATCAAACGTAAATCTTCATACTAATGTACATATAAATATAATAAACACACACACACACAAACACGTACACATACACACACACACACAGAATACAAACACACACATACACACACGCGCGCGCATACATACTGTGTAACAATGTAAACGGTATAGTAACGTAGCTTGTATGTTATCATACTGTATAGTAACGTATACTATATATTAACCTATTGTGTACTAACGGAGTGTGCAGACGTTTTTTTTTAAATGTCGCATTATATTGAAATTTTCTATTTTTGGTTTTTAAAGTATTTACATTTTTTATAAAATGTTAGACAATGCAGAGCAGAATGCCCTATGTCGATTCCTTGATGTACAAAAGTGCGCAATTTTTTAAGTGTTGTGTTTTTATCAGATTTTTCCGATAAATGAGTAATTTGTTAATGACTAATATTAATTTTTTATTTACTTATGTACTTTAATATTTACAGTTTTTACATATAACGGATTTATTGCTTTTTACAGCCGACCAGATTACATTGTCGAGTCTATAAAGCAATCATGATGTGAAAAATTGGGAGAATGCCCATTTTTGTGAAATTTAAATTTTTATTACGCATTGAAAACGTATTCATACATATGCACAAAGTATTGAAACAAAAATGTTAATAAAAAATTGCTGTACACATTAATAATTGGTAATCATTAATATTGATAAATGAAAAAAGTGTGTTTATTTTAATATTATTTATAATTTACGATAATTTCATTACACTCAAAACAATTAAGTTATTTAAAACAGATTCGGAGAAATTAATTACTCGCAAAATTTGCACGGAAAAGCTATTTTGTCACCATGTTGCTACTTCAGCGTGCCAGATGCAGCATATTACGGTTCCGCGCGGAAGCAGTGGAAACAGCGTAATTGAAAGATATAGAATAATAAAGTGGAGAAAGAGGTGTAAAAGGAAATATGCTAACTTTTATTAATGTCTGAAGAACTTGACAGTACAACTGGTCTGATTTTGAAACTAGCATAATATAATCGCTTGTATTGTAGCTTTCACTCCATCCTACTCCAATATTAAAGCACCACGAACTTCGTTCATGGTTATTCACATTAAAGAACTAGTAATTAGTATTGTTCTTAGAGATAAAAAAAAATTACAGCATGAGAAATAAAAATCACAAAGTTAACGTTCATATAACTACTTTATTTTAGAATGGCATATTTAATTCATTTCGTTTAGACATATAATTTACAACAAGCATGTGATGTACAGAATTATGTTGCACCCATTGTAAAAGATGAATTTCATTTTGTGAATACATGTATTTATTTTGTAAAGCAATGAAGTAGTTAATAGTACGATTAATAGTAAATTAGATTTTAATATATAAGGAAGTTTTACATATACCGGTGTGGCTCTAACCGTTTAATGAAGGTAAGTCATCATTGTAACAAAAGAATATTCTAATGCAATGTTTTGATATTACTTAAAAATTAGTTTGTGAAGTTAATTGTGAGCTACATATGTATATATATATATATATATATATATATATATATATATATATATATATACATATGTAGCTCACAATTAACTTCACAAACTAATAGTATATATATATATATATATATATATATATATATATATATATATATATATATATATATGTATATAAATATATAAGTAATTCACACTTGAGAAAATTTTCACGATCAGAAAAACAAATATATTCCAAATACTCCATATTTAGAGCAACATTCTTTCAGTTAATATCGTATCTATGTGGAGTAAAGATGAAAATTCTTTGAAAATATCAAACACTATTATCACATTATACCACTCTGTAATGTTCTTCGCTGCAAAAATATCTGAAATTAATGGTTTTAGTACATAGTTGAAAAAGCGAAAGAAGGTTAGAGAAGATAAATAACTTGGTACTGTCGTCTGTTAGCAGGCAGAGTGCTTTTGTATTCTCCAATGGAAAATTTCAAGTTTCAGTTGAAATTTATAAGTGCAAAAAAAAAAACAATACTCCAAGTGCATTCAAAATATGAAATAACCGGAGTCTTACATAAAATACAAAGCAAATTTGTATCCCTTTTCCTGATTATAATGGCAAATATAGAAATTTGGTTATTTTCTCAATGTTCATAAATATCTGTGAAAAGCTTATTTTTTAAATCATAATAGTAATTTATGATGAATTTAATGAAGATATGTACCATTAAATATTAATTAAACTTTGTTTATACCGATAGGATGAAAATGAAAACGAATTGTTCATTTTATCGAGTAGTGCATCCTAAACTGATGTGGTCTAATTATATATATATATATATATATATATATATATATATATATATATATATATATATATATATATATATATATATATATATATATATATATATATATAAAATCTCTTTTGCAAAAAAAAACGGGCACTTATAAAAATAAAACATATGAGAGTTATTTTATTATTATTTTTTTAGCGTTTTCATACTGGTACATTAAAAATGGCTAAGGTTTATTTTTGAATAATTTTTGTTAATTTAACATACAATTTTAAAATTTAGTTACGAGTATGACCTCCTCTACCTAAAATCAATGTGCTTAATCTTCTAGGTATGCTTTCAACGACGTTTCTTATCATTTCATGAGGAATACGTTCCCATTCAGCGACGATCCTATTTTTAAGAGCCTGAAGGTTTTCTGGAGCTGGTTTTACGGCTCTGACGCGTCGTTTGAGATTATCCCATATGTATTGTATCGGATTGAGGTCAGGACTTCTAGTTGGCCAGTCTAACCGACGAATTCCGGCCTCCTGCATATACGCATCAACGTATCTAGAGCGGTGGGCGCGAGCGTTGTCGTACATAAACATGTACTCGCCTCCAACTGCTGTTAATGCGGGCTAGGCATGAGGAATAAGAACCTCTGTTATGTACCTTTGCGCATTAAGAATGCCATTTTAAATAAAAACTAACTCGGTACGGTTATCTGAGTTAATACCAGCCCAAACATTACGGAGCCTCCACCGTAAGAGGTGATTTCTTCAAAGCACAATTCTGCGAAGCGTTCTCCAGGTCTTCGTAAGACTCGCCGACGTTGATTATCACCACTAATCGATATACGAGCTTCGTCGGAGAATAAAACTCTATTCCAGTCTTGTTGAGTCCATGACGAAAAATTTTAAATGAATCTCAATCTGACAACTTGATGCTCACGGAGCAATGTAGGGCCCCGAGCTTGGCGATAGCTACGTATAATGACGGTCTGAAGTCTCCTTCTGACTGTCCATAGGCTTATTCGTGTACCTCTGACGTCCTCGGGGTTCTGTTTGAGATCCTACGTGGATCTAACTTGACGATTTCGTAGCGCTTGACTGATTATGAAGCGGTCGTTCCGTGGCTCAGTGCACCGTTTTCTTCCAGAACCGGGCTTTCTACTGACGGAGCCCGTTTCTTGGTATTGTTGCCAGGTCCTTTGAACGTTGGAACAGCTCACATTATGCTGCTGAGGCACATAACATTGGCTCAAGCAGCGCAATACTTTTATCAGCTCTTATTGTTTTTTCATCCATACTGAGAACAGTAAACAGAAGTGAACTAATGCAGCAAATAGCAGAAATTTAATTAAAATTTATTCGTTAAAATAAAAAACGTAACAAATGAAAAAGAACTTAATAAAAGTCGGATTTCACTTACCGCCAAAAAATACGTTTTTGTCAGTGAAAGAGAATTTTCATTCAAAAAGAATAAATTTCAAATTTAGAACGTTCGTTTTTGTATGCCAGAATACACTATAACAATTACAATTAATATAACCTCTTAATAAATAATATAATATGACAAAATCAAAATCGCCCTTTTTTTTATGCAAAAGAGTTTATATATATATATATATGTATATATGTACATATATATATATATATATATACATATATATATATATATATATAGACACGCATATTTGTATGTGTGTGTGTGTATACACAAGTATATAAGTACAAAGTATTAGTTAATTGATATAACATTTTTTTTTAAAATTTTTCTCAAAGATTGAAGATTTAAAGTAAACATATTTATTTGATCCTTTGTTATGAAGAAATAATTTATTTTTCAGTGCCAAAACGAAACGTAGATGAAAAATGTTATGAACCTTATCCATATAAATTCACCGATGAAATTGAACTTGTTTCACGGTTTACATTAGACAAATCTTTTATAATAATCATGAGTTCTCTATAAGTATTTTTCCCTTTTTCTTGCTATTCCAATTAAAGTTATATTTCCACAAATGTATAGTAATATACTTAATAAATCTTAAAGCTATTGCTTGAAAATATAGCTAATATCGAACTAAATTAACCACTAAAGGCTCAAAAATAGGTGGTGACCTGTTGATTCAACGACTTAATGCCGTTTGAATAAACTTTTTGAAATTCTCAACCGCCATGTTGTTAGTGCTCTGCCATTTCCGCCGCCCGTTGGAATCTTTCAGCATTTGTTTTCTCAAGCGTTATGACTCATTCAATGACAGACAGACGAATAGGCATGAATACGAGTATGTAAACGACTTATTCTGTAGTCGCCACGAAAATAAGAACGGGTCTTTTTGTGGGTATTCGTCAACGAATTATTTGGCTATTTATTCGGCGAATTGTTCGCCGATAATCTAAATAAGGCATTAGAATACTTTAAAGTGAGAGATTGACTCAGACGACGCTGAATAAACAATCGCTATTATTTATTTTTTGGAGTAGTTTCTAAAAAGTTATTATGTAATTTATCAGATTCTAAATCTTATTTGTATTTATTGCAAACAATTCTTTATATATTATAATAATTATACGTTAATCAGTAAACGTAAGTAAACATAGGACGTAGGACGACTGTATTACTTCGGACATTGACTTAATTAATTAAACTGTTAACTGATAGAATCGATGTAATTCTAGATTGTCAAAATGAATGCCTTTTGCTCTTTTCCAGTTTTATGTACACTTTTCTACTTTACTATATCTACGGATCTGCGAGTTTTATGGATCATTACATGCATGTAGAAGGATATATTCAGACATAATCAGGACTTAATTACATTTTAAGGTTCAAAGGGTTCTGTAGAAATAGCAAATAAAATACAAGACACTGACAAGACAAAAATAATTAAAATATTTTCATTGTTTTTAATGAAAGAGCTAGATCATTAACAGAAAATAAAATTAATAAAGTATGATTTATTAAATGTTTTCAATAATCCGAAAACCTTCTTCAATGTGGGTGTGAATCCCTTTTAGCTTTCAACTTTCAAACTTTTAATGCAATATTTTAAGACTTAGTATTTAGATATCAAACTACTTCTTTGTAATTTAGAAATCACAATATTTCGGCTTTGATATTTTTTTCAATTCGAGATTAATTATTTTGATGACAATTTGAAAATGATGGGTAGAGACAAAATTAAAATGCAGCGGTGAACGTAAAACCGTTAAGTGTCAGTCGTACTCGCGCTTAAAGGGTTTCATAGCACAAGACAACATTCAACTTATAAGTTTGTATTTCTCAAAGACACCGTGAAGAAGAAAATTATTGCTGCAGTCGGTACCAAAAATATTCTATATCTCAAAAACTGCGCATTGAATCTTATTAAAACCAAAATTCGTTGAAAATTTACATTGGATTCTACTACTTTAGTTTTTCACAATTTTCACAAGTTAGTTCAAAAGTTAGAGGGGGGGTAGTAAGCTTTTTACGATTTCAGAAGCGCAGACTTTACCAATTATTGACTTAAAAAAGTTGTTTTAGAACTTCTACATAATTTTTTAAGACCTATGTAATGACATCCCACACGACCATGTGCCGTGGATTTTTTTCATCCCGCAGTTACATGTGTGGAGTGCCTCAGTTACATGAGTAGAGTGCCTCAGTTACATGAGTGGAGTGCCTCAGTTACATGAGTGGAGTGCCTCAGTTACATAAGTGAAGTGCCTCAGTTACATGAGTGAAGTGAGGATGTGGAGAGTTTTTTTCATAATTTTATTATTTTACTGTATAACCGTTCAAAGAAGAAACCCACCACCCAAATTTCATCTATATAGTACCAAGTATTAATCTCCTAGTAAAACCACTGTGACATATGGACAGACAGACGGATAGGACGAAATTATAAGGATTCTATTTTTGTCATTTGGCTACAGAACGCTAAAAAAATAACGACGGTATACAGAATGAATTTAATGTGTAACAATTTTCGAGTAATGTTTTTTACTGTTGTCTCAGTCAGTAATAAAGTTCTAATAATGTTCGAAAAGTATCTGACCCATTAAACCTTGTCTAAATATTTTAAAGAAATGAAACGTGACCAGCTCATCCCATGGACAATGCTGAAAATGAAAATATCGCGAGGAAATGAATGAAGTTAACTTTAATATTATGGGGCTTATACTGGAAATAGTGGACTACATGTTAGTAAAGAGTGGCTAATTTAAATACTGTCATGATATTATTCGAATAGACAAAGTTTTACACGAATATCTTTATGGTAAAAAGATGCGCTCAAAAATTAATTCCGAAAACAATATTATGTACTGGTGTCATTAAGTGAACCAAAAAGTTGATGGAAAGCACCCTAATGCTGTATACATGGTAAAGAAAACTATATTATAATGAATCTTAAATTAAAAAAAAGAATGTGATTAATAGAGTTCAGGTAATGTAATATATTTAATTAGGATATCTAATCATCGAAAAGAAGTAAAGAATGTATGTAGTGGACAATCAGAGGACTCCGAGGTAAGAAAATTTGAGTAAAGAAGACTGAGTCATATTTCATTATGAATATTAATAAAATAAAGATATCCCACCGGATTGTTTATTTATTTGTTTTAGTACGCCACTAGGGTCAAATAAATATAAAGTGGTGAAAACTTTTTCGTTTCTTTAAAAGAAAAAAAAACGGCAAAACGGATTAGGAAAAACGAACTGTGATGCAAAGTTCATCATTTATCTAGTAATACTTTTTATACATTTTCTTTGCGAAATGCGTGTTTCTAAAGCGTTTTGTAGCACTTCACCTTCTAAATGCTTAGCGACATATGTCAAAAATGTGACAAAAATTTAATAATAGCATCGGGTAAGTACTTCAAAACTATTTCAGTACATTTGCGGTTATAAATTAAAGAGATATGGGTCACAAAGTTCTTAAAAGTATTTATAAAGGCTTTACCATGCACATATGAAAGGTATATTATCTATCCCCTTTTATGAATTCGGAAATCGAATTTGGGTCCCTGAGGTGCGCCGCTCTGCCAAAGGTCGTATGTCTTGTGACAAAGCCAACAGACTACGATGATGGTATTAGGCAATATACTGATTTTAGATGGAGTGTATTAGGTTTTATGTTAGGCAATCTACAGGTTTAGACGGTGAAAAATAGTATTAATATTTGTCAGAATTTTAAGAAAAATATTATGACCTTTTTAAATGATTAAACTTTAATTATTTAGAAATTCCCATCGTTATCTTCGCATATCTAGGTTGCATTAGCATTTTGAAAAAATAATTTATTAGTGAGCCAAAAAGCCTAAAAGCTATGAGAAATATACACATATGCCAAGTTGTAAGATTCTCACCTTAAAAGACTAAACTATAAATATTTCGCGAGGCGTAAGTCAGTGTGTGATATTTTGCTTTTACATACGTAGATTTGTGTTCTATACACAATTTTTTTATATACTGAAACTATTTTTTTCTATATTTCGTGCAATTTGAAGTGCAGTATTTAAAAAGCAAAAATGATGTAATAAAAATCAAACGGGAATTTTAATGTAAAATCCTTTTAGCACATATTGATTCTAGGTTTTGAAAAGCGTTGTTTCAAAAATAGCACTTAAGTGATTTTTACTTATATATTATGATATATGTAATGAAGTGGCTTGAAAAATGTTTTAAAATAAAATAAATTACTCGACTCGGTTTCAAGAAACTGAAACCATAATACATTACTTTCGATGCGCTTGTGTCGAAAGATAAGGTATAAAATAAGGGTATTGATTTGGATCCCAAAAAACGAACAGAATTCGCATGTAAGGTAAATTATATTTCAATTGAAATTCTTGGAGCATAATCAAATAATTTTCAATCACTCGGAAACCTAAAATTACAATCACAATTCGCTAAAATCATCACCTTGATATTGATAACACTCTAATCTAAAATATAATAACGATAATGCAAATTTTCCTTTATGAGGATATGTTAGCCTTAATTGAATGCAATTAATTGCGGGATTTTATGCAAATTTAAATGGATAATGTGGCAAAATTGTTTTAATCGTGTCTCTTTTATTATTTAGATATAATATGTTAACTTCGTTCTATAGTTGAAATAAATTCAAAACATAATACAAATGACGATAAACGGGTCTTAGCCCATCTTTAAGACGAGTTGTAACCGAATACTCCGTAGGCGCACGTACACCTCTTTCTCCACCGGCTTACGATATTCGCCGTGAATTTATGATTGGAGGTAGTGATTAGAAAAGAAAAATAAAGCATTAAAGTGAGCATAACCTGTGCTTACTGTAAAATTTCAGTTGTTTTGTGTGTTTATTGTCTATGAAGTAAAACTTCTTTTAATTTTTTTTTTTAAACTGTCAGGCATTTTCTTCATGGAAGAAACGCCTGACAGTTTTTCCACACTATTTCTTCGACATGTCACGCTATATTAACGCCATTTATTGATGAAATTATATAAGTAGTCCTATAAATTTATCAGTAACATTTAAGGAAATTAATGTTGAAGTTTGAATTACAATCGGTGGCGAGTTTGGACAGTTGTTTGTATATAAATTATGAAAGTAAGGTACAATGAGATATTTGGGAAGAATATAAAAAAAGTGAGCGGTATTGTTTTAAGTATCTACTTCTAATGTCAGTGGGTTTATTCCAAACAAATTCTATTGTAAACAAATTCTAATAATATGAATAAAAGGCTCTACAAACGAGTTGTACATTTTGTGAAAAACTGAAACTTATCTCTTGCAAACGTATCGTAAATTCTCTTAACAAAGTCCTGAATAAGCTTTAAGTTTTAATAACATTCAGCAAGTAGATACTCTGTTCTTTTCGGTAACGGTAATGATCGGAGCGTTACAAATTTCGTTCATCGTATTAACTATTATCAAATGTTGGTAAAATTTTTAATAGCTGGAGTTGACATTTTACTGATTGCGAGAGTTTCAAGCGAGTGTCACATTTACATGGTCTGAAAAACTATTATTTCCAAGATGTGCGTACATAAATCGAATGAGTCTGATCAGTTAGGACGAGAGATGAGATAAGATAGATTAATTTCATTTGTAATTTCCAAAATATTTCATAAAAATACATTGTTTTCTTCTAAATTTTATTTTACTTGTCTCTTTAAATACTGAGAAGGCATGTTTAACTTTTTTGCATTTTTAACTGTCTATAAAATATTTTGGTATTTTATTGCACAAAAAGTTCTTTTCCTACGTTTTATATTATTTAATTTTTATGTACTCCTAAATATTTTCAATGATGTGTGTCAATATGTATGCTAAATACTTTTTCTACACATAATGTACAAAACAACCGATAGCTGTAGTGAACGCCATTTTTTACTTTTGACACACAATGTATAAACAGCTGACGTCAGTAATGAGCGCCATTTTTATTTGCTTTCGCGCGTGCGTACACTTCTTGTCTTATTCTATCGCGTTCATCTATCTCTCTCGGATTTAGCTAAATACCTATTTTACACCCTTCTTGTGGTATATTTGTTACATTCAGACGTTACAATAAAACTTTGCATGAAATTTGACCTTGTCACTTAACCCCCATCGCGCCCAAAGAAGTTTCACTTCAAAAAGTTTTATAATAAATTCCGTGACCGCATGTGTAAATCTTCCATAAGAAACATTTCACTGTTTATAAAAGAAAATTTTCAAATAATTTTCTGAAGCTTATCGTGCAAAAGTACATTAACCATTATCAAATTAAATTTTATTGTCATTTTCCTCAACTTATATAGATTAAATTTCCTTTCTTACACGTTCCTTTTTTCCTTTTGTACAAACTCTCTGTACGAAGCTTGGTCTGCTCGTTAGCGTACAATCAAACAAATTACTTCAGTATTTAGCATAGATATTGACACACATCATTTATATATCCACGTACTATTCAAATATTTGGTATATTTGGATAGGTAAAATAATACTTAATAAAATATTAGTTTGGGGACAATTTTTATCTCAGTGATGCCGGTTTAATCGTGAATTTGAATTGTTATGTATCTATAATTTTAATCCAGTTAAATTAAGGTTGCATATCCATATTTTTTGTCACCGCTAACATAAAATGCGACTCAGAAGGAATCACATCATTTATCACTAGATTTTTTATTAAAAACAACGGAGGGAATTCATTACGCTCCGAGTTAAGCTTTCTTTAAGGAATGGAATCTTCTGATGGCGTGGTCTTTTGTGAGCTTGATTATATACACTTAAAATATTTTGAAATTTTTAAATATTGCTTTATTTATTAATTGCATATTATTATTTGCTTTCACCCGAAGATGAGAAATGTAAAAAAAAATATTTTGAATATATTTTAAACATAATTATAATTTTGTAATAGGCAAAAAATCGATAAATTCTCACTGCAATAGTAAATAGTAATAAATTTTACTAAATTTATTACTATTACTTATCTAATAACAATAAAAAAATAATAAAAAATAACATTTATTTTAAATACTATTAATTTTTAAAAAGGAATAATTATAATTGATAAATTCTCACTGTAATAGTAAATAGTATTAAAATTTACTAAATTTATTACCTTTCCTAAATTTATTACTATTACTTATCCAATAACAATAAAAAAATAATAAAAAATACCATTTATTTTAAATACTATTAATTTTTAAAAAGGAATAATTATAATTGATAAATTCTCACTGCAATAGTAAATAGTATTAAAATTTACTAAATTTATTACTTTTCCTAAATTTATTACTTCTCCTAAATTTATTACTATTACTTATCCAATAACAATAAAAAAAATAATAAAAAATAACATTTATTTTAAATGTACGAAACATTGAGAAACGTAGAAAACAATATTATAAAAACATGTGAAATGAGCTGAAACTCCACGGGCCTTTTGTACTACCTCAAGTAGATCCTTTGTCCATTTTTCTTCTCTGTTATCAGAACTTGTTTAACTCTACCATTATGTATTGTTACTGGAAACTAGTATGTGTGCTGAGTTTCAAATCTTTAGTCTACCGGGAAGTGAGTGAATAAACAAACATAAAGTCAATTTCTAAAGAAGATAAGGCATCTCTGGAATAAAGAAAGCGGGCATCAGCTTTGCAATGGTGAAATGTATAAACCATACATTAATCATTAATGAATTCCTTCCGGATTATAATGTTTTCCATCGATTATCATTTACAGAGAAAAATATGTAATTTCAACGTTATTAATCCATCGAAGAAGTCATAAATTAGTGATACATATTTATGTTATTAAAATAAGCAAACGGCATTAATTGAGTAAACATGCAGATGCTGCATTAGGTAACATCGGTTTAAAATCTTTGAAAGCCACATTTAAGTTTACTTTTACAACAAACCTAATATTCATTGCAAAGCAAAGTGTTTTCTTTTCCATTTTGCCTCACAATATTGAGTCATAAATTTCGAATGCGTTTTGTACGTTAAAAGGGAAAAATACATTCGCGCAGTAGCTATTCGATACAGCATTCAGTTTAACTCACTTCAATGTCGGTAAATAATAATTTTTTTCATTGCTATTATTATGACTGTGAAGTTTTACTGAAATGTTTAATATGCAAATATTTTCATATTACTTGTTCAGTTTTGAATAGTTAATATTAAATATGACAAAATCTAATGTCAGTTCTTTCGTGTGTGACTTGTGCGCCCACACATGCATGCGTGGTTACGTGTCTGTGCAATTGTTATCTCCTTTTCAGCGAAGGGTGGATTTAGACGAAATTTGATTTAGGTGGGGTTAGCTACAAAATTACTGACACAGTATTCGTCATCAATCAGATTGGGACAAAGTATTGATTAAGTTATTACTTGACGTAACTACTACTTAATTAACAGAATAATGTTCAATTATTCTTTTGCAAGTATGTAAAAACTTATTAACAATTTGCGATATCAGTACGTTCAAACTTAATATAAATATTGCCTACATTACCACTTAGAGTAGGAAAAGGAATCATTGCTTTGATTTTTTTTATGTTAAAAATCTATTGACGCGTTTGGATCGGAGTTCAAAAGTTCTGATTGCACGTCACGTCGTACCATTAGGCCAGTTTCGCGTCTTGTCGCCTCATTCCGACTCAACACTTGCCTCTTTACTATACTGGACACACGATATGTGTGTGCGTATGTGTTAGTGTGTCAGAATTGTTTCTTATTTTCTACTTATTTCTTATTTACTAATTTAATAATGCTTACAACTTCACTCGTTTGTGTGGTTTTAAGGTGTTTACAAATTCCTGTATCGAATGTACATCTTAAAAATATTGAATATATTTGGCGTTAATTTTGTGGAAATTCATTATTCACAACTAAATGAAACAACGTGATGTAGAATTAATTCTACTTTCTTTCTCTACTTCAAAGAAAGTAGAAATAATACTACATCGCGTAGTTTCATTTAATTGTGAATCTTAAAAATATTTCAATATTAGATATAAAACATATTTAGATGTTTCACATCTACGTCCTGTGGCGACTCACATTTTTACGTATGAGAATCGTATATGATCTAAGTATTTCCAGTGGCAACTATTGATTAAGCCACAATCAGTAGATTTTGATAGGTAAATGATCAAATAGCAACCTTATCGACTATCAGAGATGGAGAGCACTGCGCGTATTATTTTCTCTACTATAATCAACATATCTAACATATCTATTTTCAGTGGGGTAGTTACCAGTAATAATAGCCTTTAAATCATCCACCATCGTTGCACAAAAGTATTTGAGTTACTGTTTAAATTGATTATAAATAGTGATTAAAATGACATTCTAGTTATATATTAATTCAAATTATTTTGTTTTAGAATTATAGTCAAAGTAAGGTAAAATATAATTATTAGAATTAAGTGAATATTTTTTAGAATTCAACTATATTTAAACATTTATCTTCTTGATTAGATTAAATGTCATGTTTATAGCTCTGAATAGTAGTATTTATTATTAAATACCTCTTATGTAATAGTTAGATTGTCATTATATCAAGTTTCGTCTCCGCTCTGTAAGACCAACATTTTACTAAATTAATAAGATAAGTAGGTAACGTTGCTGCAATAGAGAGTGGTAACTAATTCAAACAAGGGAAGTTTCACAAAGGGATATGCAATTATGTGCTTGCAACGTGCTATTATTTTGTCTTTCAAAGCCCTTGTTAACATAAGTGCACTAAACTGGCATTAAATTCAAATGCAGAAATATTTATACAGTGAACCACTGTATTTTAATTGGAATAGTTTTGTAACCGCAAATTTTTTTTTTATTAACCGGGTTCTTAAATTTTAGTATAACGATTGAGTATACACGTAAATACTCTGCTCAATATATCCAACAAGTCACTGTAATATTCCCATTAGGTTATATCTAATTTTCAATGTAAATAAAGGCACTTGTAATTTAGTAACCAAGATATTAACATATTTATTGCATAATTTAACACTTACGTTGTTAAATTTATATAAGTATTCGTGACCCTTATAAAGGTAAAATATCCTTTATAATTTATGTAAAAATGTAATCAATGGAAAAACAAAAATAAACGCTTACCTCCCTATGAAAGTTATTTTCACTTAGGCATGTCACACAAAATCAAAACTCACACCATGAATATCGTCTTTTTTATATTAAATAAGAAATTTCAGTCTGTAATTTTTTTAGATAATCAACATTTTTAGAAAGGTATTCAAAACCAATGTTTAGATTATAATTTGACAGGTGTTGAAGTTCCATCATTTTCGGGAAAATAATCGAAATTAAGCCTTCACACAGGTGTCGTATATTGTATCTCACAACGTATTTTCATAAGGGTGATTCGGCCCATTATTTTGAATAATAATAAGTACGAAAAATGAAATATTTCGATTTTTTTAATAATGAGAAAAAAACGTTAATAATGTATTCCTAATAAAATCAGCTAATGATTCACGTTATGAAATGTCATCAATTTTATTAGGTGCAAAACACCGATATAAACGAGTAAAGTTCTAAGTTTTAGTAAACAAGAAACAATGCTGATACATTAACACACACGTAAAGTAGCGTGTGTGTAATGTAATAGCGAGGGAAGCGTTAAGTTAGAAAGAGCCGACAAGACGCGAAGCTGGCTAAAGTTATAAAAACACATAAAAACTATATAACTGAGTCACCTATAAAGTTAAAATACACGGTGATAAATTGCCAAAGAAGATAATTGGAATATGCGATTTTTGTCAATATGGCCTGTCAAGATATGATGTATTAGGATCATATCAGGATGTTTTGTATCTACTGAAATCGATAACTTGTATGCGTAAACAAATTATCAATACCACAAAATGTTAATTGCACAACAATTTTATAACTGGATTAGTTAATCAAATGTATTAACTAATAAACGCAAACTGGGCAATTAATTAATATATTATTAATTATAAAGACGGTATTTGGTGGGATAGATACTAGAGTCGTAAATATAATTGGATTATAACTTAGCTCGCAAGGAGGAGGGACTTTAGAAGTATTGGACGGAAGATGAACTATGTTTGTAATTATAATGTAAAAAGAAATATTTGTAGTGATCATACTGATGTATCATTTATCAAAAATGATTGACTGTCGGTTTTAAAACAAAAATCTAGTGAAATACATTTTTATATCATGAAAATTATAGATATTTATTATTATTTTTTTTAAGATGGAGCGTGACCGATTATGAGAATGACTATGACGAGTTTGGATTGCAAGGGATATAATTTGTATGTAATTTCGACGTGTATTAGCATATCGCTAAAGAAATAGAATGACCTTATATTCTCATAATCATAGTTTTACTATTATAGCGCGTCCTATTATTGCTATCGTATTAATTATTGATAGCACAATGTCTTCAAACATATTAAGCATCAAGTAATTATTTCTTATCAGTTTATATTTAAAGTGCCTCCAAATTTTATTAGCAAGGAATCATTATGCAGTTTTCCTAATTAAAATGAAGAACATGAGAATGTCATTCAGTATCCATTACTGGCTTCACTTAGGAGAATGGAAATAATAAATAAACCATTCATAATAATCATATTAATTATTCGTCGCCCGATATTTTGGGAAAAAAGTGAAAATATTTGTTGTATAAAAACTCACAAAGAAGAGAATCGCCAGCAGTTAAAATGAGAACATTTGAGTTAATTTAAATCTAATGTTTAGACAAGCTTTTGAATTTGAAATCCATATTATTCGAATTGTAAAAGCAGGCGTGCCTTTTGTAATTTTATTAAACGAACTAAACTAATTTCAAACGAACCATTTCGCTCCAAATTCAGTTACCGATTTTGAAAACTTTTCCCAATAGTTGCAGTTCACTGCACAGAAGGTTTACATGCATATATTTGTAAAACAGTTTAAAAATCTTGATAGCGAAAATTAAACCAATCGATATTATAACAAGTGGTATTTTATATCTATTATAAAGTTTATTTATTAAATTAAAATTAAGACTTGGCAACTGGAACAGTAGAAGTATATTCAGGTGATTCGGTCGATTAGTTTGCAATGATATTGAGTAATGTAATTTTAACGGAATTGTCTTAAATTAATAATTCTTGACTTTTAAAAAAAATACATCATAAAATATTATTACTATAATTAATCTAAAATATAACCGCAACTGAATTTTGTTTTCATTAATGGAATTCCGACATATTTAATAACTTATCGCTGGTAATTAGAACATTTCCATTAACATAATTTGAACCATTTAAGCAAAATATACAACAAGGTATGTAAAAAAAGTATGTTATTTCCTAGACACCGGAAGTCTATTTATATTTTGAGGTTAATGTCAGAAGGCTATTAAATTACAGTAAGCAAAAATTATTGTGTTGTTCTTTAGAATATAGAAAAGAAAAAATGGTATTTTCAGAGAATAGAAGGTATGGTAAAATATAATATACACACATATTTATGTTTATAACTTATATACGAAAATACAATTTAATAATAATTGTTATTAAAAGCCTATAAAATTATAGATATGATAAATGAAATATAAACCGCTGTGCTATCGTAATGGTACTGACCGCTACGGTAGCACAGCAACGAAATTGATTTATAGGCTTGGACTGTAATTTTGAGTTTAAAGCAAGAAAAAAATTAAAGCAAAGATCTTATTAATTATGAGATTATTCTTATTAATAAAGATTTTGATACAAAGGAATTGCATCACTGTGTTATCTAACATTCTAATGATTTAACAATTTAATAATCTAACAATTTAACAATTGTATAAGTAGGCTTAGGAAGATTTAATAAATTTCTCTTTTTGTATCTGACGGTATTCTATTGGAAGTATTGATATGTTTCCCTGCTTGTCGCAGAATTGTTAGTCATTAAAAGTTTCATGGTATTTGATAGAAGAATATGTTATATGTAGATATTGTCAACGCGTAATTATGGCGCAGTCTCTTTTTTTTAATTTATTATTGAAATAAATCGTTATTGTTAGCAAGATATATTGTATTGAAAAATTCTTTGACAAAAGAATGCACGATAGAAATTGCTGACGTAATTAAATGCATTTTAATAAAGGAATAAGTATAAGTATAAGCTAATTTTTTGGTCCACGTAAAATATTTCGTAAAGAGCAAAAAACATTTATAAATCATTCATTCTAATCACTATTTCAAGGAATATAGAAAGAATTATTTTGAGTTCTAAAAATGATAAAAATATAACATAATTACAATTTATTTACTTTGGTGCTCGATGGTAATTCGTCAAATAATATCTATAAAGTTACCACTACATTTTTTTACTAAAAATGCTTAAAACATTCTTCGAAATTATAGATTTAAGATTAGATAATGTACACTGTTTTTCAGAGAATAACATTAATTGAAATTTTATTATGACAATGTACGCTTATAAGCTTGTTTTATTATAATGAATAATTAGGTAATTAAAATTATCGACAAAGACTGATGATGAATCTTGTTGAATGTTTCTCTTGCAAATTGTCAAAACTTAAATAAATTTGACAAAATTACAAAATTTTGTGATATTCTTGTTACAGACAAGTGCCGCCTTTTCATTAATGTCTACGACATGCTTGGACGATCGATATAAATTGTAAATTTTTCACGGAACCGTTTCATTTATGAATATAAAGAAAACATTTCTTATCAAATACGTGGAAAGATATGTATTTCTTACTGACAATTTTTTGAAGGTCCTATTGTTGTTAAAGGTATATGAGAAAATATACTCGTGCGGTGAAAAATAATTGTAATATTTATACAAATAATTAATAAAATTACTGTGTATCGTTATATGTTAAAATTTTATGAAAGTGTGCATGGAACGCTCATAATGCGATATTAATATTGTTATACACACGTAACTAATATATAGATTTGTTAATATCTAAAGATTCGGTATATCATATTTTTTGACGTAAATAATTGTACGAAAAAGCGCCCAATCACGTTATTCCATAATTTTAAGTACGAAATAGCGCCCAACTACATTATCACATAATGATATCTGTAGAAAATTTAAAATAATCTTTTCATTTACACTCTGTCAGAATATTCATTTAACATTTTTGCATTAATTGAATATGGGGCGTGAAATAACAAAAATGTACCCGTGAAGTTTTATAAAAAAAATAATTTTGAAGGAGCTTAGTCATAGCTAATAGCTTCATAAATATGAACATTTTTCCTTTGAATCAACTTTCGCCCTCAGTTCTTTTAGTAGCCCACTGAAAAAAAATATTTCAGTTGTTAAATTTAGTTAAGCAGATTGATCCATCTCTTTAAATTATTTCACACTTCCTTAACAACATTGTTCTGAGTGCAGTTTGACTCTTCGAAAGAAATTCAATTATCTTCAACGATGAGACTGAAGTCGATTTCTCTCTCCTTTAAGAGCATAAAGTTGATTTCTAGTTTCATTCTAAGATTATGAAATATCGCTGTTATTGGTTCACAATAAAATATTACATTTATAGCGTGCGTTTCATTTGTAGAAAGGGGTACATGGAATTTAGTGACACAGTGGCACTATTTATTTCTCTTAAACAGTTTTATCACACGTGGTAATTTAACAGAAATGATATATAATAGTTTTTGACAAATTTATGTATTCACACCTGCAAAATATATACTATACAATATAGCTACATGGTGAAAAATAATATATTAATTTATAAATAATTTAAAAGAAGTAATCTCCACCCTTAAATCTTTCAGGAAATGTGAACGCAATCCCCTAAATTTTGTTTAACTTTCGTACCGCATGTTTTATCCGTAGGTTTTGTAGTTATTTTTTTCCTTTAAATCAATTTTTTTTATTTCTCCTTCAGAAGTCGATATTGTTTCTTCTTGTTGAAGGATGTTTCAATTTTGTTCATTTTGAAGGTCGTATTTAAAATCTGTGACAGCTATCCTGCAATGGTGTTATTAAAAAAAAATGTCTGTGTTGTCATATTTTTAGTAAATCGATATTTTATAGATTTGTAAAAAATCGAAAGTCGAAAACCTGACAAAACTTACCTTATCACATAATAATTCCACATAGAATTAAATATAATTTTCGGAATTTTTCCTATACTTGTACCATGAGAGCTTTCGCAATCAAATTTCAAAATTTTAGATAAACGGGAAATATCCTTAAAATTTTTGATGAACGAGTCAGTATAAAAAGCGTGATATATGAAAACCTGCATCTCTTCGTTGCGAAATATGTACTAGGCACTATGCTTACTTGATGGAAAATATAGTTATTTATAAAATGTTCAATAGAAATAATATGTACATTTAAAATGTTCACGGAATTTTCGTAGGACGAATTCTATTGAAATTGTTTACTATTTAGATCTACTTTCTTTATTTGTTCCTTAGAAGCCAATGTTTTTTTTCTCGTAACACGTTATTACCTGTTTTGTTAATTTTTACTTTTTACTTCAGGTATTTGAACCATTGTTAGCTAAAAACCTTAAAATATGAGTAAAATTGAGTGCTTGAATATGAGTACTTTAAAATATGAACAAAGACCAAGTATGAATGTTGACAGAAGTACGTATGCATATTTATTTCTATATCTCGATGATTGTTCTGTGGGATTTGTGTATTAAGGTTTAATATATTTTCCCAAATACTTAGAATATTTAATTTATTCGAAGACATTGCTATAAAAGCCGTGAATATTTATACTTTTTACCTTAACCTACAATTTTACTCACGTTAAATCAACATTCAATTATTTGTAATGCACTGAATACTATTTTTAATAATGACCTCGTTCGTCAAATGATATATTTAGATGGGACATTTCACTACTATTTTACAGTCTCCATCACGTTATCCAAAACTTAATAAATTTATGCCGCAATTGCTATAAATTTAAGAGATAACGCAAATGAAGATATACTGAGCTTGACCTCCTTTAAAGTAAAATGCAAACACAGTGTCCCACAGGAGCATGTGCGTATATTCCTCATACGGTGTGGGATGCTCTTAGGAAATTAATTATATCAGAGAGTAACGTTCAATTTAAACTATGATACTCGATTTATTAAATAATGGTACACTATATAATGAGCTTAAAAGGAATAGGATGATTTCAGTGTGTTCTTTATACTTTACATAAAAAGTGTGGACGATATACTCAAGACTGCATATTTCATCGATTGCTGGTGTTTGATCAGTTGTAATGAATTTGGTGTTTTAAATATTATTCCTTTCTTGAAAGAATATCATTAGTACCTAGGTTTCGTTGTCATATAATGAAACCTAGGTTGTGGTGAAGAATTTAAATAAAGTAGATATAATACTATGTCACGTAGTTTCATTTACTTGTCAATAAAAATTAAGTTATAATGATTTTCTACCAACTTAACGCTAAATATATTCAGTAATTTATATAAAATTTAAAACTGTATGGTAACATGCTGTTTAGTAATGTAGACTACATAGTAACATACAGTATATTTATGTAAAATTATTACACATACCACGTTATTACGTACTTACATAGATTAGAAACCTAAAGTGGATTTTTATAATGTTACACTAAAGTGCTACTATTTAATTTTGCTTTTAATTTATAAGAAAGATATCTCCGTGACTTCACTCGCGTGGAATTAGGAAAATGCAAAAAAAGATCTTAAAGAAATAGGTATAGATTTTAATCAAACCCATTTTGTAGTTACGAGATAAATGTTATTTAACATAATTTGCTAGACCTAATATTTCTCACGATGAATGTGGTGCGCCGCACGAGTTGTGCGACGGTAGTCGGTAAATAGAATATTTCCTTTATTATATATATATCTGCACACACACACTTACATATATTTATATAGATATATGTGTGTATGTATGTAAGAGCTGCCTCACTTTTATTACTTTAACAGGGATACACATTGTTTCTAAAGTATTAAATAATACACGTTGAGTATGCTGCCTCTCCATCTTCTAGTGAAAGAGCATGCAATTAATTTGAGTCTTTTGTTCCCAATAGATTTTTCGGGTACGTTAATAATGGTTAGAAAGTTTTTGTGAAACACCAATTTTTGTTATCCATATGCACGTAGACGTGCATATGGATAACAAACATTTTACGTTATGCATAAAGTGTTTAGAAGCAGTTTCTATTGAAATTACTTTTTTATGGTAATTTATAATAATAAATAGCCTCAAAGCACGTCTTTATTTTACTATCATTTATAATATACGATAATGTTATTATAGCCAATGTAATGGAATTTTTTAAATAGACTAAAAGAAACTATTTCTTGAGAAATTTGCACAGTAAAGCTATTTTCTTCGCTGTGTTGCCATTCCAGCGTATTGAGAAGAGCAAAATTAAAGTGGAAAATAGAGCATAAAAGAAAATACGTTTAGTTTTAAATTAACATATGCAGAATTTAACAGTTCAATTAGCCTGGTTTTTGAAACTAGCGTGATGTTATCGCGTGTTCTTTTGCTATCACTACACTCACATAAATATCGAACCTTATTACCACATTACATCCGTAAGTAATGTTCTTTGCCCCAAAGGACTTCTGAAATTTATTGTCTAACAATATAGACAAAAAGGCGGAGAGAAAGTTTGCAAAAAGAAATAACTTACTGTCATCTGTTAGTAATGCAAGGTTAAGTGCCTTTGTTTTGTCCCATGCAAAGTTTCTAGTTATATCAGTTGGAATTAATTAGTGCGATAAAACAATATTTCGAGTGCTATGAGTAATAGAAACTGTGTCTCGCAAATTGAATCGTGGGCACTCAAAAACAAAAAAAAACTCGTGACATAATCATCTTGACTTTTATCGTGAACATGAAAAGCTAATTTTTGCTCGCCTAGAAATACAATAGCATCTATTAATCTTTTTAAATTATTTGCATTTCTATATGCTCTTTCATCATGTTCCCGATTCACAATAGCCAGTTGTCCCTCGATACCAATTTCTATACGCAAAGAGTCAAAATAATTATGAATTAACATATTTTTGGTATAAGTTCAGTTTAGCAAAAATTTAAAATTCCCGCTTTTTTTGTTTTAAATGAAAGAACATGCATAAAAAATAATCAATATTAATTAATATTAAAAATAATTAGGGCTCGGACACGATTATTTCATTATAAAAAATTTATTTCAAAAATGAAGAAACGGTCGTCAATTGGATGTCAAACACAAATTTCATAACCTTAATTTATGCGAGCTACTTGCGCGTATTATATTTTTATTTTTGGGTTAGTTTTTTTATATCACTTCCTTTTTATATATGCAAATTCCGTGTTTAGTGTTACTAAGAATACCAATTAAAACCACCTTTATTCCATTTACTTTTATGCCGTTTTAAAATATACTATTTTTCCATATAGATAATTTGGTATATGACTAAATTTTTTTTATTTCATTAATCGTAATTTCAAGGTTTTTTTAATAATCTTAAAAATTGACCGAGTTATAAAAGTTTAAATTTAATCTTTAGAAAAGGACAGGAATACTGCGTTGTGAGGTCATTTTTAATATTGCGCATAATATTCTACAAGAGGAAAAGAGACAGGGAAATACCCAACTCTATCCGTATTTTCAAATTTAGCAGTCTACAACTGGCTTATTTTTCAATCAATTCTTGAATTTTTTTCAAGACTGGTTTTTAATTAACTTATGTTTCACGATATTGTACGAAAAATATCAAAATTTAGAATGAGTCACTACCGTATTATGACAATGACAGCAAACACTGACTGATAGCGTTATAATAACCCAATGATTATTTGTTTGTGTGTGTTGCTCGGGATTGCTGAGATTACGTATCTGTTCCGTAGCCTGGATAATACCGTCAATTCCTGTTTGCCTTGAGATTATGAACTGATTGCTCAAAGTGAGGTAATAAATTTTAATTTAGTTTGTACCAATTCCCAGCCGAGCAGTGTTTGTAATTTGATAGGTATGAACTAAGCACGTTTGTCTATATTTTGTGTTACAAATCATATATTGAGGTATGAATTTCGTTCGATACCGTAAATTAAATACGTTTAAACTTTCGTAAATATGTTGTGCATATTTGCTAAATATTCATGGCAAACTACGTGCAATTGCTTATAAGACACTGCGCGTCACTGTTATTTATAACTAGTTTAATAAAAGTATTAAGAAATCTTAAAAATTTAAACTTTTTTATGTAACTAGGCGTGTCGTGTGTGCGAAGTTCTATTTCAAATTTTTATTTATTTCAAAGGTTTATTTGAAACTGGCTGCTCGTTCTAACTTAGTTTGGGCAAAAAGAGATTATGATTGCCTTTCCTTCTAGCCTTTCTTTCTTTAGAATGTAAATTTACTACGAAGCAAATAAAAGATACCGCTAGAAGTAATTAATCATTTTGAAAACAAATGTATCTATTTGCTTCCCAGAAGATGAAAGAAATTTAAATTTAGTTAAATTTCAATTAAAATTGTTAAAGTAAAATTAAATAATTTTCAATCACCTTTATCTAAGTGACATTAAATCACAATTCGCCAAAGCCGTCATCTTAATATTGATAAGACAAACCTGTGATAAAATATTTACAATGAAAATCTTCCTACACGAGGACATGTTTTCCTTAAATGAATGCAATGAACCGTGAGACTTTATGTATATTTTAACGTTCAATGAGGCAGGTTTGCCATATTATCCGTTTTTAATAGTGTTTCATAATGTCTGCGTTTTAATTGGATTTAATTAATATCTACGTTATAATTGGGTACTAAATTCGTTCTATAATTGAATTAAATTTAATAGATAATACAAATGAAGACAAACGGGGCTGCGCCTGTAAGTCGAGTCATAATCAAAGCGACCCGTAGGCGCACGTGCACGTCTTTCTCTACTGGCTTACAAAAGTCGCCGTGAATTTATGACTGGAGATGGTGGAGGAAAATGGAAAATGAAATATTAAAGAGGAAGTATGACCTGTATTCGTTTAATGTAAAACGTCCGATTTACGTATGTTGTAAATGAAAGGCTGAGTAGTTAGTTACTGCAAAACCTTTAACATTATAATAACGTTATCTATCCGTCAAATTGTAAAGGTTTTAACAAAACCTTTATATATTCCTTCATCGTCGATAACGCTACCTACTCAGTTACTCACCCGACAACCTGGAAGTGAGATCCTAATGATTCGGATATTATGAATTTAGTTTATTTTAATAATTGTTATCAAATATTGGTGATATTCTCTGAAGCTGGAGGTAAAACATTCCTGATGGCAAAACAATCGACAGGTTTCAAGTAGGTATGAAATTTATTTGACCTAAGAAACTATTATTGTTTACAATAATTGTGTATATATACGTAATTAATTTGATTCACTGTGACATGGAATGATGTAAGAGGGATTCAGTTTGTTTGTAATGTTGGATGTAATTAATATAATTACAATGTTTTCTTGAAAATTTTAATTTTATAAGTTTTTCTAAATATTAGAAAGCCAAGTTTTCTCTTTTTGCATTTTTTGCAATCTGTGAATAAATATTTCCTTTTCTACGTTTTATATTAATTTTTAGAACACATATACCCAAGTATTTTTAATCCTAATTTTAATGAATAATGTCTTCTTAGTTAAGCTTTATAGGTGGAATCTTATGATGACGTGTCTGTTTAAGCATTTCTGTGCTCAGACTTGATTATGTATGATTAAAATATTTTGATATTTTTTATATTTATTTTAGTATTTTTTTGTATATGACTTGGCTTCACTCGGCGATGGATAATTTTAAAACTTTTCAAATATATTTTGAATGTAATTATAATTTGGTGTGGAGGCGGACAGCTCCTAAAAGAAAATAATAAACACACATAAAAAGTAATAAATATAACATTAGTAAAATATGTTAGAATAAATACAAATAATTTAGTAGTAATAAATTAAATAGAATTTTTCATCCTAGGAAATTTTATTTTAAATACACTAAAAGTGAGAAACCTAAACAAAAAACTTACCAAGAAAGGTGGAGTGAAGTCAAACTCGATGAGTCTACTATTCACCGTTGAGGAGACACTTTGCTTATATTTCATCTTCATTAGTACCCGATCACCCCCACATGAAAAGAACTATGAAACAAGCCCAAATCCGATGGGTCACCATTAAAATACCTTTTACCCACATTCCATCCCCATCGTCAAATTCTGACTCTATCACTTATTATCTTGTTAAGGTAAGTGAAACCAGCCGCAACTCGATGGGTTTATTATTCACCGATAAAGAGATTCTTTGCCCACCTTCTATTTCCATCGTCATATGTTAACACCATGATGTTAACTTTGGAATAAATACAAGTAATTTAGGAGTAAGAAATTTAATTTTTTTTGAAGAGAATTTTATTTTAAATTTTAAACGAGAAATACAAATCGATAAAAGTGAAATGCGATCAAAACTCTATGGGTCTACTATCTACCTTTAAGGAGATACTCTGCCTATTTTAAATCTTTTGCTGACTTCATCATCAGTATTCTCTCATACCCGTAAGTAAAAAACTTATAAAGACAAATAAAACTATCCCAAATACGATGGATCACCGTTAAAAGACCCCTGATCCACTTTTCAACTCCATTGATAAATCCTGACTCCATTATTTATTAATACATTAAGGCAAGCGAAATAAGTCAAATTAGATTAGAGCTTACTGTTCACCGGTAAAAGATTCCTTACCCACATTCCATCCCCATCATTAAATCCTCACTTCATCACTTATTACCTTTTTAATGCAAATGAAACCCGTCCAAACTCAATGGGTCAACTATCGATAAAGAGATTTTTTATCCACTTTCTGTTCCATGTCAAAGATATCAATATCTTGTTACCGGAAACAAGTATGTGGGCCTAGTTTTGATTCTTCAACCTATCAGGAAATGGCTCAAAGTATCGATTACATTTATAGCAGACAGACATACAATAAAACAAGTTAAATTAAAACTTTTAAAAAGAAAATGACAGTACGGTTAAATGAACAGTAAGAAGTTAAAGTACTCATAGTATGAAAAAAGTACCCATCAGCTTTGCAACGCTGAAATATATAAACCAAAATTATATTATAAGCCAAAATTTGAATTATCAATATATTCCTTCTCGACTATAAATTTTGCAATCGATTCATGCATAGAGAAAAAGAAATTATTTTAACTTCATCCACATTTAATTTTAATGTTATTACAAGTCTTATCCTCACCGTAAAACAAAGTGTTTTATTTTCCATCTCGCCTCACAATATTGAGTCGTAAATTCATAATGGGTTTTTAGCAGAGGAAAATATATCCACGTAGTAGCAACAAGTTATTGTGTTCAGTTCATCTCCTTTAGTCTTTATCGGTCTTATCGCTTCAAATTGATGCAAGTAATGGTTTTTTTTCATTCAAAGAAGACTAAGAAGTATTGGTGAAATTTATAACGTTTGCTGCATTATTTATTTAATTTTGTATATCAAATATTATATATAAAACTATCCAATGTGGACATATGCATGCATGAGTGCGCGGTTACGAGAGTGCGTGTATGTGCTTTTTGTCTCTTTCTTAACCACGGGTGAATTTACATGAAACTTGATTTAGGTGATTGTTAACTCGAAAATTATTGACGCTCCAAGTAAGGCAACGCATTATTCAGATTATTATTCGACACTACTACCATTTAATTCATTAACATTTTAATATTTAATTGATAGTGATATCTGCGACAGTCACCTTTTCAATATCAGCAATTACTTGTAGTTTAAGTAAGTTTTGCGTTTTCCATAATATTCTTATAAATTTTTATTATTGTTAATACGAAGGGTCAAATTTAAAAATCTGTATTTCTGTATTGATCTGAAGAAAGAATAAATAAGTACTCTAATGTTTATGGGTTCAACGAATGGAAGTCGACAATAATGGAAGAAAAATTCCCCACCGGTTTGTATTAAATCGTTACTTCGTTTTATTATTCTGTTCTTAGGTTTCCTTGGTGCAAAAAGAATCCTCATAATTTTGCCACATCCGTTGCTCCGTTCGTCTGCCATACTCTTGCCGTGCCAAGAAGGTTATGGCCCAAGTGTATGAAAACTTCCAACTAGGTGTTTTATATTGAGATGAGATTTCTCAATTATTGTGGAATAAAATATTAGAAACATTATTTTAAACTACCTCCCTATACATGTGAAATAAGTGGGCAATTTGAAGAGATCTCTTCAAATTGCCCACCTGAATATGTTGTCGTACAACGAAACCTAGGGCATCGTTAAGAATTTAAATAAAGTAATTATAATGCTACGTCACGTAGTTTCATTTACTTGTAAATAAAAATTAAGTGATAATGAATTCCTACAAAGTTGACGCCAAAATTTTTGTTTATTTAATAACCCCTCATGTTCTAACAATTTTAATGGAAAGCGTTCAAGAAGTATGGCGTGTAAAATCCATTTCATGTTAACAATTAAATAGCACAGTCACTACGTGACGTGACGTAAATGTCAACAACGAATTCAAGCCAAGTTCGTTATGAACGATTGTCGTCATGGTAAATTATGAGATTCTGTAGTATATTGAGCGTGCTTCTTTCATTGTATTAAAATAAATTGCTGTTTGTTTTCGTGGAATCTTATTTACTAATCTAGTAGTCGATTAAACAGATGTGTTTATTGAAACACAAAGCTTATTAAGAACCCATGTCATGCACGGCAGGATGATTCGGCTTAACATGAAAGGTAATTTTATAAGGAGATTTCAAATATGACACGACATTTCTTTAATGTAGTGAGTTAAATTTTCGTTACGAAACTATATTATTACATAAACTACATCATCAAATTTATGCTGAGTCATTTAATTATTGATAATTCTGATTTTGATTATCCAAGCGACCATCACAAGGATTTTGTTATAATTAACTAGCTCAAATGGTAAGTACCGGTTAAAAGTAATTGCGTAGAAAAAGGTGCGTGTATCATTTGCCTTGTTATTCATTCCGAGGCAAAATTTCATTGTTGGAAGTATTGTATAGTAAGTGTATTTTCTCGATTTAAAAAAGATTTCATATGACCATACATCTAATTTGATAATAAATTGTATGCATGCATTTTTAGTGCTATATACATAGTTTGAGGAGTATACAACGTCAACTAATGCTATTAAATCAAATTAATTTCTTTAACATATTTGTGGAAAGGGGTTGTAATGTTTAATAATAGAAAGAGTAAAAGTCCCATACAACATAAACGTTTGGTATTTACTTATTTGTAACATAGAGAAAAGCGACCATATTCATAAGAGTCGGTTTGATTCACCGCCACATTTTTCTTCATAAACCTATTTATAAACATCCGCTTCTTATTACAATATTCTACACTTTCGATCTTCTTCCAAATTAAAAAGTTTAGAATAGGGTAGAAACTTCAAAATAAAGAATAGTTCAAAAATTTCACCCTTTACAGATTATTTTATTATGATTTGTCCTTGATTCGCTTTGTTATTTATGTAAAAAATAATATAGTGATAGAATAAGAGTTTTCACAATATTTATGTTTTACGGTAAAACAAGGATTGGCAGTTTACAGTCAAATTAGTATTCATATTTGAAAAAAGACTACGTCATTTGGAAACTCTAGTGTTTGAATGCGGGAAAACAAATATTTAATAATTTAATTCAGTTGGATTGCGAATCAAGTGTGAAAGCATACCGCTTTAGTATTATCACTTTCAGAGCTGAAATTTGGACATCATGTGTCTACTGAACAAGAAAGAATGGCTCAATGAATTTCCCAGAGCATTCTATATAAACATTCTAACCCTCAAGGTAATATAGGAATTTATTAAACGGAGATATGTTTAAGAAAAGCGTAAAAGAGTTTTTATGCCTTTATATTTTTTACTCTAAGCGAAATAAGTTTTCTCTGTGTGTATGTTTAAAGCGATATAAGATTATCAAAATTATTCTCCTCCTAACTCTTATGTAGTTCTGTTGAGATAACAGAATATTAAAAATAAGTAGATTTATAAAACATGCACAGAATTAGGTAAAATAAATATCCGTATCTTTTGAAATTGTTGAATTAAGTTAATCGAAATAATTTGGGTCCCATACCTTAAAAGGAAAAAGGAAATCATTCGCAGTATATTATGGTTGTAGTACATATCCGAAGATTATCTGTATGAAACAATGACTACAAAAATATATTTTAGCTGGTCTGACCCGCATGGGTTAGAATTTTCGTTTTTTGACGAAAGATTGAAAATGTCGTTTATGGATAAACAAACGTATTTATGTATATATATTTTCATGAAAATGGTTATTTAAAAGTGGAAAAAATTATATCGAATAAGGTAATGTTATCCTGGGGCCTTGAGAGTGAAGACTAAGGTCTTCTGGAATAAGTTTAAGGAACTATAGAATGTTATAAATAGTCGTCAACATATTTTAACACTTTTATATAAAGTTCTTAACAATCATCTCATCACGTCATACTTTCTATCTATTTGCCAAGCTTACAATTAACTAAATTTGAAAAAGTTGATCTTATGACGTTAAACTGTGATCTAAAGATAAGAAGGTCTTATTAATTTTTTTAATATTGAACAGCATTCAACGGATATTAATTTACCTGTACTCCATACAATTTTCAAACGCGTTTTTTCAAATGTGTTAAAATCCGCTTTCCTCATTATCATCTTGCCCTTAACATCTCGCTTTATTTAATTTAAAATTAATTATATTTTTACCTATTTTGCGTACATATACAAATTCTTTATTTTTTATTCACTATTTATAACAATTTGTCTAACTTTATTGAATGTAAAAACATTACAGGCTATCACTGCATTAATATTTCTCATTTATAGCAATATGATTGGTTTTGAAAAGCGTCTATTGTTACAGTAAGTCTCCCACTTGTGTACTTGGTTTTCCAAATTTTAGTGAAGCCTACCGAATAAAAAAACTGAGATACGAAAATTTAAATTTTAACTGATCTGTACAGAAATAAGAGCGATTGAAACTCAAGATTATAGAATGTAGAGACATGTTTCATTTCATTATTTTATTGGTAACCGTTGTGTAATTATATTTGTTATATTCCCACTTTTATATGCAAATAATTAATAAATTTCACCTTTACAATGGAAATATACAACTGAAATCAAGAAGATACATGAAGCGAACGAAATTTCGCAAGCTAGGTTAGTAAAGATCACCTCGTCTTAAAGAATACGTGCGTATTTTCCTTCACCTGTTTATAAATCCTGCTGTAGGTTTACGACTGAAGTTTGTGACGCAAAATGTGAAATAATACAATTTAACATAAATAATACAATTTAACATAAATAATACAATTTAACATAAATTATAATAATGAGGGAAAGCGTTCAATGAGGATAAAGTGAAACATGGCTTTCGGAGACGAACTTAATGAATTCTTTTAGTAGAATTGTGCAATAATGAATATGGTGCTACTTAAAAGTTAGTTAAGTTTTGTGGGATATGTGAACTTATATTTTACAGCAAGCTATTAGCTTGTTGTAAAATATAAGTTCATTATTCAAATTATCATGTCTGTATTTAATCATAGATTTATTATTACATACAAAATATGGAATTTTTACTTGACATTAAATAAATTTAAAAAGGAGGTGACACATGTGAAATTCTGAATGGGCATAAAATGGAACTTGTTAGTTTCATAAAATTAACAAGTCTCTATTGCCTGTAAGAGATTGCTATTGTAGCAATAAGTCCACCACCGCGTATTTAGTTTTCTATGCTTGAAGTTCCTTAAATAAATAAATAATATATTTAAATTGTCATTAGATCTTACCCATATGTCGTATTATTATGAAACATTTCATAGTATCATTTAGAAGGTTGGAAAGGTGTTGGAATTTTAAAGCTTGACTTATTAAATTACAATTTACCCACCAGGCTGATATTTAAAATATCTTTACACATAAAAGTTGACCGTTGCCTGATTGCTAACCGTTTTGTTTGTTTTTACCATAACCCTCAAATATTACGAAATTTTTTTTAAAGGACTTGAAAATCATTAGTGTGAAAGTTTCAATAAACGAAATAATATGATCCAGTATACTGTACTAAAAAAAGTTTCTTCAGTTCAAACTGTTCCGTAATTTGAAAGAAGGAAAAAGTAATATCATATAAAATGTTAAACTCTAAAAAAAGAAACTCCTACAAGTCTTCTCTGCAAGGCAAAGCTAAATTCATAAACCTTTTTATCATAAGAACATTTGAAGTGAACAGGAAACATGGCCGCCCAAAGCAATTATGGCGGCAGACAGTATTGGCGGAACCGAAGAATCTCGGAAATATTTAAGAATCAAACGAAACATATGTAGAATTGATCGAGACGGCGAAGCAGCGTGTACTGATTTTACACCTTCAAAAGAATAGAGGAAAGAAAAAAGAAACTAATAGAAAAGGACTGACAAATATGGAACCAGTTGGCCTGAACATTACCATTTTTAGTGTAACTATATGCAATTTCTTACAAGGTAAAATTGATAAAAAATATTAATAGAAATTTCAATATATGCATCTTAAAAATGTTATCTTATTTCGTTTGTTATTCTTCTAAATAGGCATAACTTGTTATAGGACCTTCTCGATATTACTATTTTTAATATAAATATTAGACGGGTACGGACTATAGAGGGGAGGGAAATGAAATTGCTTGCAGCGTTCGCTACAGCAGAAATAGAAATAGATAATATTGTATATAGACAATACAATCTGTTTACGTATATTGTCATACATTTGGAATCAGTGCAGTTAAGCAAAAATGCGAATTTCACTCATTTTTTATGAAAGGACATTACAAAAAAAAACGACGTACTTTTAAAAATAGGTCTCGGTCGCGATTATTTAATTAGGAAAAATTGATTGGACAAAAAGAATTACAATAATATCTCTATTTTTTGTATTGTATATTTTAAGGTCAAAAGTAAATTTATAAATTTACTTTTTAAGAAAATTATTTTTTTAACTATTTTTTTGAGTATTGAATATATTTGGCGTTAATTTTGTAGAAATTCATTATTCACAATTAAATGAAACTACATGATGTAGTATTATTTCTACTTTCTTTAAGTTCTTTACCACGACCTATGTTAGTAAAGAACTTAAGGAAAGTAGAAATAATACTACATCACGTAGTTTCATTTATTTTTTTGAGAATAGAAAAATTATTACAAAATTTCAAACAATGGCATGGAAAAATCATATTTTCTAAACTATTGATGTTCACGGAAATAATGCTTTTTTTCTTATGACATTCTTCACATAAAATTTTTTTAGACACTGGTGGGCCAGCTGTATATGTGTGTGCACGCGTGCACCTGCGCGGCTGTGCGCGTGTGCATGTGCCCTTGTGCGCAAATTTGTATATATTTGTGTGTACGTACATTAGGGTGTCCCTTATTTTTCAAAGTTTTTATTTTGTAACGCATACCTTCTAATTTTTTTTCATTTGGCCATAAAACACCCGAAAATAAATATTTATCTTATTTGAAGCACCGCAACCCGTGCCGAGTTGAGCACGAAACATGTTCATACAAGTAAAGCGGATGACCGGCGCGTACTCGCTCTTGTAGTCATTTGTTTCCGAGTTTTCACCGGCGTCTCGCTTAATTAACGTGCATAATAGTTTATTTTCAAGATGTCAGTGGAACTAAGAAGTAATAAGAAAAATATTTTTTGGTTGTTGAGATAAATCACCAAATAACGGGTGCAAAGTTGTCGTTTAATCGTCAAATTCTCTCAATTCTGTTTTTTTAATATTCGCGAGGTAAAATTGACTGTTAATGAAAGTGCAAATCTTGTGGTTCGTGAGTTCATGATGTTTTGGGAAAAAGCTAGAATACCTACCAGAGCTGTACCTAATTGTGTGAAAAAACTTGTGGATCTTTACCATGTTTGGAGAGAGCTACAAAAAAATTGTAAAAAAACACAGGACGTTTATAAGCACCGCGAGGAGAAGTTCCAAAAAGATTTAGATAATTTATTTGATATCACGCATGCCGATCCTCTACAAAGAATCAAAATAGAGGGAGACAAAATATTGTTACAAAAACAAAGAGAGCCAGGGCGTTCGGGTTGCTTAGCGGGTGTTGACAAAAAGTTAGTTGAGAAAGAAGAAAGAGTAAGGCAGAGAAAACTAGGAGAAGAGGAAAAAAGACTAAAGCATTTGACTGATATGAATTCATTGACTTCAGGCACCTCTATCCCACCTCAAGACCTTCACAAACAGTCTACCAGTTCTGACGAAAGTTTGGAAGAAAATTTACCTACCACTTCGCAATCGCAATCCGTGACTTCGCTATCTGTAACAAAAAGAGGAAGGACGTGTTTTATTACTCTTAAACTGGTTGCAGCTTTAGATAGATGTCAACTAAGTGTAAGGGATTCTGTTTACATACTTCAGGCTGTTGTAGAAGCACTTGGTATCAGTTGTGAAGACTTTCCTATCAACAAGTCTTCTATTCAACAAATTCGAACCCAAATGAGAAAAGAGAGAGCAAAATCGATAAAAATTGATTTTCAGAACAACGTGCCCGAAATTGTAACTATTCATTGGGATGGAAAGCTATTGCCCGGTTTAAATGTGACAGGTTCAAAAGAAAACCGCCTGCCAATTCTCATTTCATTCGGAGAAAAAGACCAACTTCTAGCAGTGCCAAAACTCGATAGTTCTACTGGCAAAGATCAAGCTGAAGCGAATTTAAAATGCCCTTTCTGATTGGGATCTCAATGACAAGGTACAGATTATGTGCTGCGACACAACGGTTTCTAATACAGGCCGCTTAAATGGGGCTTGTGTGCTCTTGGAGCAAAAATTAGAAAGGGAATTGTTACTTTTTGCTTGCCGCCATCATATGTTTGAACTAGTACTGAAGTGTGTGTTTGAATCAAAGATCTATCAAGTTGCTAGCAGTCCCGATATCCCGTTATTTAAAAAAATTAGAGGCAATTTGAAGAACGTTAATGCAACTGCTACTGAAACATGTACTGATTTCGTAAAGAAATATTTTTGTGAAACGATGATTAACGAACTTATTAATTATTATAAAAAAGGACTACTGAAATCTATTATACGTGACGATTATCGGGAGTTGATTGAACTGTGTATAGTGTTTTTGGCTGGAGATAATGAAAAGAAATTTAAAATCAGACCACCTGGCGCCATGCATCAGGCAAGATGGATGGCAAGAGCTATTTACTCTTTAAAGATATGCTTGCTGCAATCACGGTTTAAAATGAGTGCTAAGGACAAACGAGCACTACAAAATGTTTGCTTATTTATTGCAATGGCTTATGTAAAGCCCTGGCTGGAGTGCATTTGGCGGTAAAAGCCGCGATTCAAGATTTATGTTTCTTAAAAACATTGAAAAACTACGAAACAGTCAACCAAGTGATTTCTAAAGCAGTTCTGACCAAGTTCAGCCAACACTTGTGGTATTTATCAGAAAAAATAGTTTTATTTTCATTACTTGATGATAAAGTTGATACAAAAACCAAAGCTGATATCGTATCGAATTTACAAAGGGAAAGTTTGTATGATTTTGGGAAGAGATATATTCCATCGAAGGAAGAAATATCTGCTTCTTTGTACGGTGAGTTGAATAATTTTTTTTTTATTTTATCATTAGAAAATGTGATAATTTTATTAATATATTTCTTTTATTGTTTCAGGAAAACGTTTGAGTGATTTCGTGACCATTAAGAGCACAAATTTATTATCGCGGTTAAAATTGATAACGCTTTTCTCCAAGAAGACCTCTCTTCTTGGGAACAAATCTCTTTCTTTCAGGAAGCTAAAAAAAAGTTATGCACTTAAAGGCAGTCAATGACACAGCAGAGAGAGGCGTGAAGCTCATGCAAGATTTTCATGGATTAATAACTGCTGCAGAAGAACAAAAACAGTTCTTGTTACGTTGTGTACAAGAACACAGAAAGTTGTACCCAGATTGCAAGAAAGATACTTTAAAAAAAAAGGATCCTGAATCCTGAATTATATATCTTTTTAAATTTTATAAATAAATACATAACCTAAATTAATCTTCCACTGTTTTCTATTATAAAATATGTATTTTGATCATAATATAGCTTACATGCAACTAAGTCTTCTAAAATCGTTGTTTAGAAAAACAATGATGCCTTGTCGGCACGGGTTGCCATTGTCATATGACGATGAAATTTTGCACGAAAGTAGCCTTTAGTACTATAAAAAGAGATGTATAATATTAGATGGTATGCGTTACAATATTTAAAAGAAAAAAAATCGGTGATATAAGGGACACCCTAACGTACATACATACATATATATTTTCTAATCTTTTTTATTAAAAAAAATAAGTTTATTGTTCTTATTGATTGGTCTTTTGGCAATAAATCCACTATGTGTACAAATATTAAAATAATAAATATGTAAACAATGAAATCGAGTAGTTATCTTCATCACCACTAACGATAGCACTTGCTATCGTTAGTGGTGATCATCTTTAGTGGTGATGAGATTTTTGGGTAACGATGCATTATTTAGCTTACTATAAAAAGAGAGAAGAGAAAATTAGGAATCCTTGTTCCGAAATGTTTGTTCTTTCGAATTCGTTAAAATCCCAAAAATGAGGAATAATTATAACTATTGACTTTTTCAATGAAAGCGAGACGATATAGTTGTAAAAAGACATTACTATCGCTTCGTAATACAGAGCGAAGTTATCCATTTGGTAAAGTTGATTTACTACGAGTATATAACGCATAAAACATGATCACTTTTTCAATTTTTGAAGATTTCCTTTCATGTTTTATTTTGTGTCAGGATAATAGTAACAATTCCACCTTATCTTGCTGTTTCTTTGGCATAAAATAAATTATGCCGTAATAATAGTAAATTATGTTAATAAAAAGAACCAAGATTTCTCAACGAGAACTGAGGGTATTTTCGAGAATAAAATTAGAAATGGGTTATCATTTTTTATTCGACTCGGCTAGATTTCCTGACTGAGCTGGACTTCCTGACTCAGCTAGATTTTCTGACTCAGCTAGATTTCCTAACTCACCTAGAGAAATTATAAAAAATATAATCGCATTAATAATGTTTGCACTTTATTTCAAAATGAGCATACGCGAATTTTGAATATTGCAGAGACATTTACATGCCTCCCAAAACACGAAAACACTGATAAATAATATGTTGCGTATATTTATCAAATAAAAAATATAAGCAATAAATGAAACTACGTGACGTTTCTACAAACTTAACACCAAATATATTCAATATTTGAAAAATATAAGAACTAACACAAAATTTACCACTTGCGATGTGTTTTCATATTTCGCCAAAAGCAGAAATTATAAAATATCCAGAATTCAATCGTTGTTAAATCGAATGCATAGGTATTTTTAGGATTTTTTTCTCATATTTATTTGGTAAGTAATACTATATGTATACAGTACATTAATTGTGAACTTATCATGTATCACTCTTTTGAAAGGGCACTTAAAAGAGTTCTGAAAATAATATCATATTCAGAAGAAAATCTGCTCTTTTGAAAATCCAAACTGAAGTTGACACATGTAAAGCTATTCATCGTCAAAACTCGAAGCTGGCGCGTTAGTCAACAACAAAGCACACGGCCATGGATTTTGCAATAATTAATAAATTTATCAACAAACCTTAGCATTCTGTTTAACTTATATTTGAGATTTTTACCTTAGTGGCAAAAATGGTCATACTCACAATTTTCCAAGAAAAAAAAATGTTAAGGAATTTTCATCGTAAATAATCCTTATTAAATCTGAATTTAGTAATAATTTCATGAAAATCTAGGCAGATATCTTGTGGTTCTTGGAGGGATAAAAGGAATTCACGAAACAAGAATCTCTTAAATTTCCACGTTTTGTTTGCTCATTAATTGCCGAAACTTACTTGCTAACTAAACAGAAGATGAAACTTCATAACCTTCACCTGACCTATCTGAGATGTTCAAGAAGTTTCTATAACCTTTTAAAAACACTGGGAAACAATAGAGGTGTATTAGTTGTTAACTTATATTTAAGACTCTACTTGTACTTACAACCTTATCCAAACGTAATAAACCTTAATAATGTCAATAATTAATTTGAATTTATTAGGCAATAGCGTGTTTTCGGACATAAAAGTTAAGGTAAATGAAAGTAAGTTACGAAAACTAATGAAATAAAATGAGTATCATGAAGCTAGTTACATTTTCTGACGTTAAAATTTACTGAGTTTGAAGAAGTGTTTTTGAATTGCAGTTAATACATGTGTTTTAGAAACATATTTCAACTGCAGTTAGTATATAAGGTAAGTAAAGTTGTCTGTTTACGTAAATGTTATTTATTTGTTTTAAATGGCTTAAGTTAAACGCAATCTTCTCACAATAATGAGAAGTTACTTAACGACATTTAAACCGCAATTTTCTTTTCAAGAATCTTAAGAAATTAGTAGAGACCAAATATAACCAAGAAAATTGTAACGATCCGTCTAGTATTAATTAAATGTCGAATATATTTAGGATTAATTTTGTAGAAATTCATTATTTATATTTAAATGAAACTACGTGATGTAGTATTATTTCTACTTTCTTTAAGTTCTTTACCACGACCTAGGTTTCGTGATATTACGACACCTTTAGGTGGGATATTAGCAAAAATCTTTGCATCAAAAATAACATTTCAATTTCACCATAATTTCAATAATAACATTTCAATTTCACCATAATTTACCATAATTGATGAATTATGGTGAAAGTTCTAGAAATTTAAAAAACATTTCTAGAGCGGGAGTAATTATTTATGTGAAATAAAAAATGAATTGTTTCGACGATTATTTTTCTCTTTTCCGTAGCCTGCACATTATATTATCATTCCATTCAACTCATAGAAAGTAAGCCGAATAATCTAGTGTTGTACATTTTTATTAATCGACTTTCAAAAAGGAGGAGGTTCTCAAAACTTCGGAACATTTTTAGCGATATATAGTTTAGCGATAATTCTTTACCGAGTGGACCGATTTTGATGATTATTCTTTTATTTCAAAGAGGGTGCTATAGGTGTGGTTCCGTATAAATATGGTGATTATCTGAGTATGAAGTTCGGAAATGAACGATGGAACTCCTTAATAAATGTCAGAAAATAAATTATGATTTTGAATATATTTGGCATTAATTTTGTAGAAATTCATTATTAGAAATTAAAGAAAGTAAATAATACTACATCACGTAGTTTCATTTAATTGTGAATTATGATTTTGCTACGGGTAGTAGTTATTTTGCAAAATAAC
Source organism: Druceiella hillmani (assembly GCA_039881145.1). Taxonomy (NCBI): domain Eukaryota; kingdom Metazoa; phylum Arthropoda; class Insecta; order Lepidoptera; family Hepialidae; genus Druceiella; species Druceiella hillmani. Next base: position 13,581,917 of record JAYKKI010000028.1, on the reverse strand, counting down.
TACACCATTTACCAGGTGTGGGTCTGATGATAAGTTTTCGAGATAACCAATGGAACTCCTTAACGAATGGTAGTAAACTGAAAGTGATTCAGGATATTTGCTACTGGTAGTTTGTTACTCTACAAAATAACTAAACTATCGTTCATATCAGAGTCTGATGATGCATTCTGGAGATGAAGAATGGAACTCCTTATCCGATGGTTGTAAATCAAACGCAATTCAAGATATTTACTATTGGTAGTTTTTACTTTGCAAAATAACTGCAGCATCAATCAGGTCAGGGTGTGATGATGGGTTCTGAAGATGAACAATGTAATTTCTTAATAGAAGGAAGTTGTTTCTTTTCAAATACTAATGCATAAACCGTTTCAAATAATATGCCAAAATTAATTTGTTTTGAATCATCATTGGCATTAGTGTAAAATTAAAATTTATTTCTTGTCGAATCCATCGTTGTTACAAGTGCAATCGTCTTTTTTGATAGGAAATATACAAAAGTGTCGAATAAGGTTCTAAAAAATTATATAGAAAGTGTACTCATTTATCACTCTAATCTATAATTCCATTAATTGTACTAAATTTTGACTGAGTGAAATATAGTGTTTAGGTATTATTGTAACTCTATATATAACACTAACATTTTTCAACCTTTTGCAGTGAAATTCGTATTTTATTTCCCAATCAGTCTGATCTATTTTATACGATACACGAAATTTTAGAAATTAACAAATAATCATTATCCCAAGATGATAATTATACAATAATTTGGTGACTAGAGTAATTAACTTTAATATCATGGCCCGTGTTCATTTGTATTAACCTACAAATCCTGAATACAAGTTTAACTAATCAACGTAAACTGAGTAATTACTTAATTAAGGCTTAATAATAAAGACGATATTTGGCGGGTTGGATATCGGAGTCGTAAATACCATATAATTGGATTGTAACTTAGCTCGCGAAGAGGATGGCTTTTCGTAGTATTGGAGGGACGATAAATAATATTTGTAATTATAGTGTAGATGAAACCATTTCATTTCATCTTAAAGTTATCTAGAACTTTGTAATCTAAAGCCTCTAAGTAATATCTAAAATTTGTGTTTTTTATTATGATTTGAGGCACGTTTATTAATTTATTCCCAATTTATTATTAATTTAATGTCCTTATTTTACAAACACATAAGGTAGACTACGTGCTACAGTAGCAATTTTTTTAAGTCAATCGAAACTTTAAGCAATAAAATAATTCTGTAACTTGGTATACTGCAACAAACAGGGGGATAAAATTGAAAAATAAAGTTTAAAAAAATATTAAAACCACAAAAAACCGCAAAATTAATAAAAACAATCGAGTCAAAAAAGTGAGATTTTTTTGCAAATATTTTTAAAAAGTCATCAAAAAACAGTGAACAAAATTTTTAATTTATATAAAATGTGATGTAATGTTGTCATGAAACATGTGCAAAAACAATTGTCACCTTTAAAAAATACCCATATACGAATAAGAAGCTGAATTGCGAAGGTACTGGAGGGTTTAGTAGTGAAACGGTAAAAATCCCTTACAATAATTGCCTATGTACGCCCTTAAGTTACAGCGTCATAACGAATTAACTTTAAGATCGATTGTTATGTATTTTTTAATACCTAAAATATAAAAAAATATTTTTATTTTTTTTTACAAACCTACCCATAAATAGAATTTAGGAACAAAATGTTTTCCATCACGGATTTATAACAATATTTCCTGACACGGAGTCTCATTGGCGAGATATGAGTATCCAGATCGCGATGCAGTATGCACCCTCTCTAACATTTTTACTGGGAATAAAGGATCTGAAAAATACCAGGGTACGGCATTTAGTAAGTACTTTAACGTAAAATGATTTTAGTTTTGTTGAAGTAAATATCACGAAGAAATCCGACTATATATCCGTACCACCTTTATTTGTGACTTACTGCAATCCGGTAGGCAATGAGAATATAAAAAGTGCAATGAGAGTATGAAAAGTAAAAATCTAGCAATTTAAATTATAAAAATGGACCAAACCTTTGTGAAGGGTTTCAATTCTGTGGAATTGTTTAATCTATAATGTGAGTAAAGCAGCAGAATCCAGGTTAAGGTAGTATAAGGAGTATAGTTTTGGGTATTTAGTTTAGCTTCATCACGGAGAAAATAACACCGCCCTCCCCATTCTATCTCTACCCTGCACCAAGCCAGGTAGGTATTTACGCGTGTGATTAATACGTAAACACACTTTTCATCACAAACTTCTAATAGTATTCTAATACGGCCAATTGAAGTATTAATAACTGTTGACCAGTATTAATTAATGAAGTAGAAGAGTCTATATTTGATATAAATTTAAATGTAACCGATTTATACCTTATATTATAATATTTTGAAAATTTTTACAGCCTTATTATAAAAATCCTCAAATGGAAGCTATAGACTTATTGGAAAACCCAATATGTCATAATAAGTGGAAGAATTTCAACATAATTGCTATTTACACTTAACAGAAGAGAGGCAGTTTAAAATATTTTATTACAACGTAAGTTATAATAACTTCTGTTAATAATACACAAGTTATTACATTTTCTAAATAGAACTACAACAAAACAAATTCTTGCTAAATGCTGTCGTTACAATTACCAGTCGTGTTTCGTTCATATTTATTTAATACTAGCTTACTTTATTTGAACCTAATTTAGAAAATGTATTAGTTCAACCAAAACACTATTTTGTCATTGTTTTATTCATTAAAAGTGCAAAATAGGATAACGAATTCAATCTGTTCAAGTATCAAGTAAGTAAGGTGCAGTATATATGTTCCAATTCCTTTGATTCGACGCGTAATTAATGAGTTTTGAGTAGCAAAGAAAATTAAATACACTTTTATGGAAATTATTTTGAATCAGAACATTAAAGAACACAGAATGACAATTTGGAAAAAACATGATCAAATTCTATATAAAGTTTTTTTAGTAAAGAACAGACACGTTCTTTTGAGCCATGTCTACTGTAAATGCTCAAACCAACAACTTGTTTTGCAAAAGAATTATAATCAGCATCACGAGGTGATAATAGTGCAGTAGACTCATAGCTGGCTTGCGGTTACATGGCACCTGGTTTATTTATCGTAACCCCAATATACTGAATGCTACATTAACTAAAAAACTCCAATTAATTAAGTAATTAAGTCTTAATTAATTATACGAATAATTTAATAAAATTACTGTGTACCGCTAGATGTTAAAATTTTACAAATGTATGAATGGAACGCTCATAAAGCGAGATTAATATTGTTACACACACGTAATTAATATATAGATTTGTTCATGTTTATAGATTTTGTATTTCATATTTTGATACGTAAATAAATGTATGAAATAGCACCCAACTACGTTATCACATAATGATGCCATTTTAATTGTCTATAGAATATTTTAATTTTTTTTTTCATTTACACTCTGTTAGAATTTCCATTTAAAAATTTCTCATTAATAAAATATGGGGCGTGAAATAACAAAAATGTACCCATGTCGCTTTATAAGAAAAAAACTATTTTGAAGGTAGCTTAGTCATTTCTATTTGCTTTATAAATATGACAATTTTTCCTTTGAATTCGCCCTCAGTTCTGTTAGTAGCCCATTTTAAAATAGTATTTCAGTCGTAAAATTTAGTTAATCATTCTTTCTTTTTCCATTTCTTTAAATTATTTTACACTTCCTTAACAACGTTGTTCTAAGTGCAGTTTGACTCTTCGGATGAAATTCAATTATCTTCAACGATGAGTCTGATGTCGATTTCTCTGTCCTCTTAAGAGCGTGGAGTCGATTTCTAGTTTCATTCTAGGATTATGAAATAACACCGTTACTGGTTCACAATAAAATATTACATTTATAGCGTGCGTTTCATTTGTAGAAAGGGACTTTTTAACAGTTTCATTACACGTGGTAATTTAACAGAAATGCTGTATGATAGTTCTTGACAAATTTATACGTCTTTACATCTGCAAACGATATACTAGACAATATATCTATATGGTGAAAAATAACATACTCATTTACAAATATTTTAAAAGAAGTACTCTGCACACTTAAATCTTTCAGGAAATATAAACGCAATCCCCTAAATTTGTAGGGAACTTTCATAACGCACGTTTTACCCGTACTTTTTTTTAGTTATTTTTCCCTTAACATTTAAAAATATTTTTTTTATTTCTCCTTCAGAAGTCGATTTGTTTCTTCTTATTGAAAGTTGTTTCAATTTTGTTAATTTTTAAGGTTGTATTTAAAATTTGTGATGGCTATCTATCGCAGCATTACGATGTAAAAAATCTCTGCAGTGTCATATCTCACTATTTTTAGTAAATTGATATTTTATAGATGTGTAAAAAAACAATGAAAATCGAATAACTGACAAAACTTAGCTTACATAATAATTCTACATTAGAATTAATTATGATTTTCTGATTTTTTCCCGTATTTGTACTATGAGAGCTTTTGCAATCAAATTTCAAGATTTTAGATAAATGGGAAATACTCTTAAAAGTTTTAATGTGAGTCAGTATAAAAATACGTGATATATGAAAGTCTGAATATCTTTATTGGAAGATATTATTATTTATAAATGGTTCATTAGAAATACTATGTACATTTAAATGTTTACGAGATCTTTGTAGTACGAATTCTACTCGAATTTTATTCCTTTTAGATCTACTTTCTTTATTTGTCTCTTCGAAACTAATTTTGTTTTTCCTAGTAACAGGTTGCCTGTTTTGTTAATGTTTACCTTTCACTCTAGGTATTTGAACTATTGCTAGCTAAAAACTTCAAAATCTGAGTAAAATTGGAAAGATTTTCCTTTCTCTTTCCCTAGACAAATTAAAGAAAAAATCATATCAGATGTTCATAATAAATAAGGTTTTAAAGTAAAACAAAGGCCAAATATGATGATTTTCAGAAATACGTATTAATACTTATTTCTACATCTCGGTGATGCTTCTGTGGGATTTGTGGATTAAAGTTTAACATATTTTTTCGAATACTTAGAATATTTAATTTATTCGAAGATATTGCCATCAGAAGGCGCGAATATTTATACTTTTTACTCAAAATTGCTCTTAATTTACTCATGTTAAACCAACATTCAATTATTTGTAATGCATTGAAAACTATTTTTAACAATCCTCGTCCGCCAAATAACATATTTAGATGGGCACATTTCACTACTATTTTACAGTCTCCAACTTGTTATCCAAAACTTAATAAATTTATGCCGCAATTGCTATAAATTTAAGAGATAACGCAAATGAAGATATACTGAGCTTGACCTCCTTTAAAGTAAAATGCAACCACAGTGTCCCACAGGAGCACGGCGTATATTCCTCATACGGTGTGGGATGCTTTTAGGAAATTAATTACATCAGATAGTGACGTTAAATGAAGACTAAATACTCGATTTATTAAATAAAGGTACATCATACAACGAGTCTAAAAGAAATAGGATGATTTCAGTGTTATCTTTATACTTTACATAAAAAGTGCGGACGACATAGTCAAGACTGCCTGAATTGTTGGTCTTTGATCAGTTGTAATGAATTTGTTTTTTTTTACATTTATTTCTTTCTAGAAAGAATATCATTGGCACATAGGTTTCGTTGTCACACAACGAAACCTAGGTCGTGGTGAAGAATTTAAATAAAGTCGATATGATACTATATGCGTAGTTTCACTCAGGTATTAATGAAAATGTAGTTAAAATGATTTTCTACAAACTTAATGCCAAATATATTCAGTAATTTATCTAAAATTTAAAATTGTGTGGTAACATACAGTAATATAGACTGCATACTGTATATTTATGCATATAACATACTGTATATTTATGCAAAATTATTATACATACCACGTTACTACGTAGTTACATAGATTAGAAACGTAGTGTTGGTTTTTATAATGTTACAGTGAGGTGCTGCTATTTTATTTTATTTTTAATTTATAAAGTGTTAGCTTGAGTCCGTGGCTTCACTCGCGTAGTATAAGGAAAACGTAAAATAATTAAAGAAATAGGTATAAATTTTATTCAATTCCATTTTGCAGTTACGAGATAAATGCTATTTTGAACATAATTTTCCAGACATGACTTATCACGGTGAGCGTGGTGCACCCCACGAGTTGTGATGATAGCTGACTATCATCATCTAAATGGAATATTTCCACCACACACACAGATATATATATATATATATATATATATATATATATATATACATATGTGCGTGCGTGTGTGTGTGTGTGTGCACACATCATCAAGCGAAACGTGTAAGATACGTTTCGCTTTTATTACTTTAATGGGGATACATATTGTTCCTACAGTATTATTAATGCACACCGAGTATTCTGCGTCTTCCCGTTGTCTCATTAGATTTTTTGAGTACGTTAATAACGAATGTTTTGAGAAATACCAATTTTTGTTATCCCTATGCACATAGACGCGTACGCATAAAGTGTTTGGAAGCAATTTCTATTGAAATTACTCTTTTATGGTAATATATAATAATAAATAGCCTCAAAGAACGTATTTATTTTATTATCATTTATAATATACGATAATGTTATTATAGCCAATATAATGGAATTTTTTAAATAGATTAAGAGAAACTGTTCCTTGAGAAATTTGCACAGTAAAGCTATTTGCATTGCGGTGTTGGAAAATTAAAGTGGAAAATGGAGCACAAAAGAAAACACGTTTAGTTTCCACTTGATATCTGCAGAATTTAACAGTTCAATTGGCCTAATTTTTTAAACTAGCGTAATGCTATTGCGTGTTCTCTAGCTATCATTACGCTCACATAAATATCGAACCTTATTACCACATTACATCACTAATGGCCAGTTTCTGAATACCTTTTATCGAATAGATATCTATTTCACAACTTTTTTGTATGAAGAACTTGAAACAAAAGAGTTATGGAATTGATATCTATTCGATAAAAAGTACTCAGAAACCGGCCATTAGTATTATCTTTGACTCAAAGGACTTCTGAAATATATTCTATAAGTATATAGATAAAAAGGCGGAAAGAAAGTTTGACAAAAGAAATAACTTAGTGTTGTCTATTTGTAGGCAAAGTGCCTTTATGTTTTCCAATGCAAAGTTTCAAGTTACATCAGTTGAAATTGATTAGTGCGATAAAACAATGTTTCGAGTGCATTTAAAATACGAAATAACTGAAGTTTTAGTTAAAACACAAAGCAAATTGTTAAGACAGAAAGTATTCAGTTATTCAACTTTTTATTAACAACTGAATATTTTTAAAACGGAAAAGTTTTCAGTTACACAAGTTTCAACGGCGTGCTGCTGAATATTTAAAAATATCTAATATCTGATACAGTGAAAAGTATTCAGTCGCTTTGTATTGTTGTCAACCCACTTTTTCAGGATTCCACATGTTTACAGATAAAAATAAGTCATTTGATTGGAAGCAAATAATTATTTTGAAGAGATATAGTCTACCTTGAATAAAGTCATAACATGATTAGAGAATAGAATGTCTGACATGAACATCTGCGTATCAGTAATTGGGTGACTCTTAATTTAAGCGAAGTTCAAAAAGGCTGTCGAGTACACCTATGTCATTAAATGAAATATTAAGTTAAAGAAAGGTAGTCAAGTGCGGTATTTGATATTTCTATAGGTAACGGAATTTACATTATCATGAATTCAAGAAAAAAAGACAATATGCATAGTTGAATTTTGACAATTATAGAGAAAAGTACCTGAAGCACGAAGTGGAAAATACGAGAATTCATAAGTAAAAAAAGTAAGGATAAAAAAAGTAAAAAGAATAAAAAAATATAGAAAATTGTGCAACATGTTTCATCATGAAAATTTAATTTTATGTTACACAAAATATCTCACGCGACTAGAAATTTATTCATTTTGTTATGACACTAGTATAGTTGTCATGAGGGTCAGTTTTATGTAAAATAAAAATATTTTCATTTTCTTAAAGAGAAAGTTAGTTTTGTATAGTTATGATTTTTACTATTAAATCATTTTACAAGAACGAGCCAAAAACGATCAATGCTATAAACTTTATTTACCATGTATCTAGCAATTTTTTTGGAAACAGCATCTTCTTTGCAAAATGCGAGTCTCTAAAGCCTTTTGCCTTTTTTAATGTTTAAACACGCATATCACAAATTCGAAAAAAAAACGGGATAATATTATTGGGTAACTATTTCTACAGAAAAGTAATACATTAAACTTTGTTATTATAAATGGGAAAGACAAAGGTCAACATGATCTTAGTAGACAACCGAGTTATGTGGCTACGCCTGTTAAAGGTATATTAGGCAAAATATAAGCGAAAAACATTCCCATCAAAAACCTCTTATTTATCCTGTTTGCCTTGAGATTATGAACTGATTGCTCAAAGTGAGGTAATCAATTTTAATTTAGTTTGGACCAATTCCCATCCGAGCAGTTTTTGTAATTGGTAGGTATGAAGTTTGCACGTTTTGTATAAATTTACACGTAACGTTCGCTTTGTGTTACAAATCATATATTGAGGTATGAATTCCATTTGATACCGCAAATTAAAAACGTTTAAACTTTCGTAAATTTGTTGTGCATATTTTCTAAATATTCATGGCTAACTACGTGTATTTGCTTATAAGGCACTGCGCGTCACTGCTCTATTTATAAATAGTTTAATAGGAGTATTAAGAAATCTTGAATATTTAAACTTTTTTATGTAACTAGGTATTTCGTGTGTGCATGAATTTCTACTTCAACTTTACAGGCTTATTTGAAACTGGCTGCTCGTTCTAACTTAGTCGGGGCAAAAAGAGATTATGATTGCATTTCCTTTTATAATTTTGTTATGCAATGATTGTTTACAGTTATATACTGAGCAACGTCGTAATGAAAGAGTGTAAATTTACTGCGAAGCAAATAAATGATACTGCTAGAAGTAATTAATCAATTTGAAAACTAGTGTAACCATTTGCATCCCAGAGGTTGAAAGGAATTTAAATTTAGTTATATTTTAATTAAATTTGTTAAAGCAAAATCAAATAATTTTCAATCACCTTTATCTAGGTGACATTAAATCACCATTCGCCAAAGCCGTCATCTTGATATTGTTAAGACAAATCTGTGATAAAATATTTATAATGCAAATCTTCCTACATGAGGACATGTTTTCCTTAATTGAATGCAATGAACCGTGAGACTTTATGCATATTTTAACGGATAATGAGGCAGGTTTGCCATATTATCCGTTTTTAATAGTGTTTCATAATATATCAATTGAATTTAATATTAATTGAATTTAATTAATATATATTAATTGAATTTAATTAATACATAAATATTAATTGAATTTAATTAATATCTACGTTGTAATTGGATAATAAATTCGTTCTATAATTGAATTAATTTTAAGAGATAGTACAAATGAAGACAAACGGGGCTTCGCCCGTAAGTCGAGTCGTAATCATAGCGACCCGTAGGCGCACGTGCACGTCTTTCTTTACTGGCTTACAAAAGTCACCGTGAATTTATGACTTGAGATGGCGGAGGAAAATGGAAAATGAAATATTAAAGAGAAAGTATAACCAGTATTCGTTTAATGTAAAACGTTCGATTTATGTATGTTGTAAATGAAAGGCTGATTAGTTAGTTACTCCAAAATCTTTAACTGATATATTACATTATATTAACGTTATCTATGCGTCAAGTTATGAAGATTTTTCTTTAAAATTTTTGACAATATGTAATATTTATGGAAATTAGCGATGAAGTGGGAACAACAAATAAACTATAACAGTAGTTTGTAGCTGATAAATCTGTAGATAGAGAAATTATATATTTGGAAAAATTCAACCTCATGATATTTAGTAACTTCTCCTAATATTAACATAGGACGCGTTTACTAAAATCGTAATTAAATAAATACTTTACCAGCTAACAGTATATTTTGTAAAAAACAGAAACTTAACTGTTACGAAACCATCATAAAATATTTTAACAAAACCTCGAAAATCGTTGAACTTTTAATAACTTTAAAAGAAAGCATTCAGGAAGAAGATTTTTTACATCCCTTCATTGTCGATAAAGCAACCTTGAAGTTAGATCCTAATGATTCGAATATTTTGAATTTCATTTATTTTATTAATTGTTAATATTTTTATAATATCAGTAAAATATATTTAGTAAAATATATTAGAATAAATACAAATAATTTAGTAGCAACAAATTAAATAGAATTTTTCTTTCTAGAAAATTTTATTTTAAATGCACTAAAAGTGAGAAAACTGTGAGAAACTAAACAAAGCACTTACCCAGAAAGGCGAAATGAGATTAAAACTCTATGGGTCCACTATTCACCGTTAAGGAGATACTCTGCCTATTTGTAATCTTTTGCATCAATTCTTGACTCCATCGTCAGTATTTTATCATCCCCACAAGTAAAGAACTTATAAAGTTCCATCATCAGTATTTTATCATCCCCACAAGTAAAGAACTTATAAACTAGTCCAAATACGATGGATCACCGGTAAATGTCCCTTTATACACTTTCTATCCCCATTTATAAATCCTTACTCCATTGCTTATTTCCTTATTAAGGCAAGTGAAACCGACCAAAATTAGATTAGAGCTTTCTATTCACAGGTAAAAGTTTCTTTGCCCACATTCCATTCCCATCATAAAATTCTCACTCCATCACTGACCTTTTTAAGGCAAATGAAACCCGTCCAAACTCGATGGGTCTACTATTTACCGATAAAGAGATTTTTTCTCCACTCTCTGTTCCATGTTAACGATATCAATATCTTGTTACCGGAAACAAGTATGTGGGTCTACTTTTGATTCTCCAACTTATCAGGAAATGGCTCAAACTATCGATTACATTTATAGCAGACAGATATGCAAGAAAGTAAGTTAAATAAAACAAAATATATAATATAAATAGACAGCAAGAAGTTAAAGTACTCATAGTATGAAAAATGTACCCATCAGATTTGCAACGCTGAAATACATAAACCAAATTTGAATTACCAATATATTCCTTCTTGACTATAAATTTTACCATCGATTCGTGCATAGAGAAAAAACATATTTTAATAATTTCCACATTTAACTTCAATGTTATTACCAGTCTTATCCTCATCGTAAAGTGTTTTATTTTCCATTTCACCCCACAATATTGAGTCGTAAATTCATAATGGGTTTTTAGCAGAGAAAAATACATCCGCATAGTAGCAACAGTATAGTGTTCAGTTCATCGCCTTTAGTCTTTATCGGTGTTATCGCGTCAACTGCATGCAGGTAAAGATTTTTTTTATTCAACTGAATAAGACTAAGAAGTATTGCTGAAATATATAATATTTGCTGTATTTTTTGTCTAATTTTGCATAGCAAATATTATATATAAAAATATCCAATGTCAGTTTCATGTATGCTTGCATGAGTGCGCGATTGCGAGAGTGTGTGTGTGGTTTTTATCTCCTCAATTATGGGCGGATTTACATGAAATTTGATTAAGGTCTGGTTCGAAAATTATTGAAGGTTATTATTGAAGCATTACTGAAAATTATTGAAGCATTATTCAGATTATTACTTGGCACTACCACTATATAATTAATTAATATTTCATATATATATGCTAGTCACATTTTCCATATAAGTAATTACATGTAGTTTAGGTAATTTTTGCATTTTCCGCAATATTCAAAAGGGTCAAATTTAAAAATATGTATTGATCTTTAGAAAGAATAAATAATTACTATTACGATTATGGGTCCATTGAAAATAATGGAAAAAATATTCTCCACTGGTTTGTATTAAATCGTTACTTCGTTTTATTATTCTGTTCACAGGTTTCCTTAGTGAAAAAAGGAATCATTATAATTTCGCCACATCCGTTCCTCCGTTCGTCTGCTATAGTCTTGCCGTACCAAAAATGTTAGGCCCAGGTGCACGAAAATTTCCAACTAAGTGCTATATATTGAGATGAGATTGCTCAATTATTGTGCAAAAAAAAAATTAGAAAATATTTTTAAACTACCTCCCTATACATATGAAATAGGTTGGCAATTTGAAGAGATCTCTTCAAATTGCCAACCTGAATATGTTGTCGTACAACGAAACGTAGCGCGTGGTTAAGAATTAAATAAAGTAGGTGTGATGCTACATCACGTAATTTCATTTACTTGTAAATAAAAATAAAGTGATAATGAGTTTCTACAAACTTAACGTCAAATATATTCAATATTGATTAATCCTTTTTGTTCTGACAATTTTAATGGAAAGCGTTCAACAAGTATGGCGTGTAAAATCCGTTTCGTGTTAACAATTAAATAGCACAGTCACTACGTGACGTGACATAAATGTCAAGGATGAATTTAAGCCAAGTTTGTTATGAACAATTGTCGTCATGGTAAATTATGAGATTCTGTCGTATATTTAGCGTGCTTCTTTCATTATGTTAAAATAAATTGCTGTTTGTTTTCGTGGAATCTTATTTACTAATCTAGTAGTCGATTAAACAGATATGTTTATTAAAACACAAAGCTTGTTAACAACCCATGTCACGCACCGTAGAATGACTCAGCTCAATATGCAAGGTAATTTTATGAGGAGATTTCAAATATGACACGACATTTCTTTAATGTAGCGAGTTATATATATATATATATATATATATATATATATATATATATATATATATATATATATATATATATATATATAAACTACGTCATCAAATTTACGCTGTCTCATTTAATTATTGATAATTCTGATTTTTATTATTAAAGCGAAGATCACAAGGATTTTGTTAAAATTTAACTAGCTCAGATGTTAGTATCGGTTAAAAGTAATTGCGTAGAAAAAGGTTTATCATTTGCCTTGTCATTAATTCCTGTTGTAAGTATTATATCGTTAGCGTGTTTTCCATAAGGTAAATAAATCGTACGACCATACATATAATTTGATAATAAAATGTATGCATGCATTTTGAGTGCTATATATATATATATATATATAGTTTGAGGAGAATACAACGTCAACTAAGGCTATTAAATCTAATTAAATTCTTTCACATATTTGTGGAAAGGGTTGTAATGTTTAATAACGATGTAGTTGAATTATTAAATATACGCTAAGGTATAGTCAGTCCTATATAAGATACACGTTTAGTGTTTACTTATTTTTTACATAGAGAAAAGCAACCAGATTCACAAGAGTTCGTTTGATTCACCGCCACATTTTTCTTCTCAAACCTGTTTATAAACATCCGCTTCTTATTAAAATATTCTACACTTTCAATTTTTCCTCCATATTAGAGAGTTTAGAATAAGTTAGAAAGTTCAAAGTAAAGAATAGTTACAAAATTTCACCCTTTACAGATTATTTTATTATGGTTTGTCCTTGATTCGCTTTGTTATTTATGTAAAAAATAATATAGTGATAGAATAAGAGTTTTTACAGTATTTATGTTTCACGGTAAAACGAGGATTTGTAGTATTCAACCAAATTAAAATTCATATTTGGAAAAAAACACGATATTTGGAAACTTTAGTGTTTAAATGACAAGAAAGGATGGCTCAACTAAATTCCCATAGGGATATTCTAATATAGACATTCTAATTTTCAAGATAATATAGTAATTTATTCAAGGGAAATATGTTAAAGAAAACTGTAAAAGAGTTTTTATACCTTTATATCTGTTATTTTAAATGAAATATATTTTATTTGTGTGGTTGTTTAAAATGATATAAGATTATCAAAATTATTCTCCTCCTAACTCGTATGTAGTTCAGTTGAGATAACACAATATTAAAAATAAGTAGATTTATAAAGCATGCACATAAATTAATAAAGTAATTGCCTGTGTCTTTTGAAACTGTTGATACAAGTTAATAAAATAGTCAGGGTTCCATACCTAAAAAGGAAAAAGGAACTCTTATAGGATAACTTCTTCATCCGCCTGTTGGTGTGTTGAAAGCCTATTTCTTAGGAACGCGTAGAGGTATCAAGTTGAAATTTATATCAAATACCTAGGCGTATGGTTTCTTGGAGCTATAGAATAAAGCTTCTAAGTCCATGTAATCAATAAGAATCCCAAAATGTTTATAAGTACCTAAAACTGTACGGAACTCTGGTAGCGCGAGTTCTACTCGTAATTGATAAATTATTTTTTTTATAAATCCTATACAAATGCCAAATCCTACAATTTTTCAAATTTCTCAAAAAACAGTAGCCCAAAAAATGAAGGGTGGATTACTTTGTAAGGCATATTTGAAATTAAAATATCACGCAAATGGGACTTGAACACTTATCATTATTACCCCGAACGATGGAATATGCGAAAACCATTGTTCATCCCCATTGTTAGGGGGAATCCCTAAAAATAGCTTTTAATATAATGATACATTTAAATTTAAATCTCCCTATGAAGTACCTATTTACAAAATTTTATGCAACGAGGTCTAAAACTGCGGAACTCTAAGGTAGTGACAGGCGAACAGACGGGCGAATGCAAAAAGGGATTTCACGTATGGTATTTAGAGAGTTTATTTGTTTCACCACAGAATTCATAAAAGGAGAGAATATATGTCTTGGAATAAAGGCATAACTCATGTGTATGAATAAAGTATTAATTAGATTTGTTATGAATATGTAATTATGATTTTGATATCAGACGTCTTTGTACTGATCTGTTAACAGTTTTCTTTAAACTAATAATAAATTGTAACTTAATTACTTAACTTTCAAAATAAACATTTTAGTAAATACTGAGACCTACAAAACATTACAAATGAATCTAGATCCGTAGACAAAAATATGCTTTTTAGATAAATACATACTTTATTTAGAATTGTTGAAGAGAGAGTAAAATGATGATCTTATCTTCCAAACCATAATCTTGTCATTGTGATAAGTTGTCTAAGCGAATGTTACATTACTCCCAGTACATTATAATAGTAGTATATATCCGAAGATAATCTGTATGAAACAATGACTACAAAAATATATCTTGGCTGGTCTGGCCCGCATGGGTTAGGGAAATCGAAAATGTCGTTTACGGATAAACAAACGTATTTATATATGTATATTTTCATGAAAATTATTAATTAAAAATGGATAAAATGATATTGGATAAGATAGTGTTATACTGGGGCTTTGAGAGTGAACTTTAAGAAAAATCTTCTAGAATAAGTTTAAGGAACTATAGAATGTTATAAATGGGAGTCAACATATTTTAACGCTTTTATATAACGTTCTTAACATGCATCTCATCACTTTATACTTTCTATCCAATTTCCAATTTTATTGTTAACTAAATTTGAAACAGTTGAGCTGATGGCATTAAACTATCCTCTGATGATAAGAAGGGTCCATTAATTACTCAGCATCGAACTATGGAGATTAATTTACGTATACGCCATAACATTTTCAAATCATCTGTCTCCCGGTGATTCAGTGTTTGTGTCCGAAATTTGTCTGAGTTGCCTTATTTAAAATATTTGTGGATTAAAATCAGTTTTTCTCATCATCTCTTTGTCACTAACATCTCGCTTACACCGCTTTATGTAATTTAATATTAGTTATATTTGTACCTATGTTACGCACATAAACAAATTCTTTAATCTTTATTCACTATTTATAACGGTTTGTCTAACTTTATTGAATGTAAAAATATTACAGGCTATCACTGCATTAATATTTCTCATTTATAGCAATACGCTTAGTTTTGAAAAGCGTGTGTTGTTACATTAAGTCTCCCACCGGTGTACTTTGTTTCCAAATTGTAGTGCAGTCTACCAAATAAAACATTAACAGATTAGATACATGTTTCATATCATTATGGTATTGGTAAAAGTTGTGTAATTATATTTGTTATATTCCCACTTTTATATGCAAATAATTATTTAATTTTACCGTTACAATGGAAATATACAACTGAAATCATTAAGATATATGAAGATAATGTGATTTCGTGAGTTAGTCTAAAGTACACGTGCGTATTTTCCTGGTCCTAAAGTACACGTGCGTATTTTCCTTCATCTGTTTATAAATCCCGCTATAGGTTTACGACTCAAGTTTGTGACGCAAAATGTGAAATAATAGAATTTGACATAAATTATAATACAGTTTATGTTAAATTAATTTAAATAATACAATTAACATAAATAATACAATTTAACATAAATTAACGTTCAATAAGGGTAAAGTGAAATATGGCTTTTGGAGACGAACTTAATGAATTCTTTTAGTAGAATTGTGCAATAATGAATATAGAGCTACTTAAAAGTTAGTAAAGTATTGTGGGGCTAATGGCTTGTTGTAAAATATAAATTTATTATTCAATATTATCGTGTCTGTATTAAGAATTAATCAAAGATTTATTATTACATACAAAATCTATGGAATTTTGACGTGATATTAAATAAATTTAAAGTGAGGTGACACATGTGAAATAATAAATGGGGATAAAATGGAGCTTGTTAGTGTCATAAAATTACCAAGTGTCTATTGCCTGCAAGAGATTTCTATTGTAGCAATAAGTTCACCACCGCGTATTTAGTTTTCTATTCTTGAAGTTCCTTAAATAATAAATAATATATTTAAATTATCATTGGATCTTACCCATGTGTTGTATTATTATGGAACATTTCATAGTATCATTTACAGAGTTGAAAAGTTAAGTGTTTTAATTTTAAAGCTTGATTTCTTCATTTACAATTTACCCACCAGGCTGATATTTAAAATATCTTTTCATATAAAAAGTTGCCCGTTGTTTGATAGCTAATCGTTTTGCTTGTTTTTACCATAACTTACAAAAATCATCAAATTTTTTTTAAAGAACTTGCAAATCATCAATGTGGAAATTTCAATAAACCAAGTAATATGCTTCAGTATACTGTACTGAAAAAAGTTTCTTCAGTTCAAACTGTTCTACTCTGCAAGCCAAAGCTGAATTCTTAAACCTTTTTATCGTAAGAACATTTTAAGAGAAGAGGAAACATGGCCGCCCAAAGTAATTATGGCTGCAGACAGTATTGTTGGAACCAAAGAATCTCGGCAATATTTAAGAGTAAAACGACACAAGTGTAGAATCGATCGAGGTGGCGAAGCAGCGTGTTACCCCTGCAAAAGAATAGAGGAAAGAAAAAAGAAACTATCAGAAAAGAACTGACAAATATAGAACTAGTTAGTTATATTACCATTTTTAGTGTAACTACATGCAATTTCTTACAAGGTAAAATGGTTAAAAAATATTAGTAGAAGTTTCAATATATGCATCTCAACAATTTTATCTTATTTTTTTGTTATTCTTCTAAATAGGCATAGCTTGTTATAGGACATGTGTTAACTCTATATTACCATTTTTTTTAGTACCAGAAATGGAAATATCTAATATTGCATATATATAATACAATCTACTTACGTATATTGTCATACATTTGGATATATTGTCATACAGTTAAGCAAAAATGCGAATTTCACCCATTTTTTTATGACTGGATATTATATAAAAAAACAACCTACTCTTAAAAATAGGTCTCGGTAGCGATTATTTTATTAAGAAAAATTGATTGGAAAAAAAGAATTACAATAATACCTCCACTTTTTATATTGAATATTTTTTAAGGGCGAAAGTAAATTTATAGATTTTACGAAACTGACTTTTTTAACGTAATTAAAAAAAAATATAAAATTTAAAAAAATAACTAAATTAATATAAAATTTCTAAAGATAGCACTTGCTATTTTTTGGGTAACGATGCAGTAAGCTAAATTACTATAAAAAGAGAAAGTAGATTTTTGGGTAACGATGCATTTAGCTCAGGATAAAAAGAGACGGTACGAATCCTATTCCAAAATGTTTGTGTTTTCGAATTCGTTAAAATCCCAAAGATGAGGAATAATTATAACTATTGACTTTTTCAATGAAAGCGAGACGATATAGTTGTAAAAAGACATTACTATCGCTTCATAACACAGAGCCAAGTTATCCATTTGGTAAAGTTGATATACTATATAACGCATAAAACATAACAACTTTCTCAATTATTGAAGCTTTGCTTTTATGTTTTATTTTATATCAGGACAATAGAAACAATTCCATCATATCTTGCTGTTACTTTTGGCATAAAGTAAATTTTATGTTAATAAAAAGAACCAAGATTTCTCAATGAGAACTGAGGGTATTTTCGAGAATAAAATTAGAAATGGGTTGTCATACTTTATTCGTTGTCGACTCAGCTAGATTTTCCTGACTCAGCTAGATTTCCAGACTCAGCTAGATTTTCAGACTCAGCTAGATTTCCGAGTGCCGCATATACAATCTGAAATTATACCAAATATAAACCCATTAATAATGTTTGCCTTTTATTTCAAAATGAGCATATGCTAATTTTGAATATTGGAGAAAAATTTGCATGCCTCCCAAAACACGAAGAACACTTTAAAAAAAAATATGTTGTGTATATTTATCAAATGAAAAATACAAGCAATTAAATGAAACTACGTGATGTAGTATTATTTCTACTTTCTTCAAGTTCATTTAATAGTGTATAATGAATTTTTAAGAAATTAACGCCAAATATATTCAATATTTGAAAAATATAAAAACTAACATAAAATTTATAACACGTGGTGAGTTTTCATGTTTCGCCACAATCAGAAATTATAAATAATTTTATCGTTGTTAAGCCTAATGGATAGGTATTTTTAGGATTTTTTTTGGTTTTATGTGGTAAATAACACTATATGTATACATCAGTTAATTGTGAATTTATCATGAATCACTTTCAAAAAATTCATTTCATTCTGACAGTTAATCGATAGAGAGAGAGAATCATGAAATCGGCCAATAATTTTCAATCTCTATTCGTCAATAATTTATTCGTCGTCAAAACTCGAAGCTGACGCGTTAATCAACAACAAAGCACGCGGCCATGGAATTTGCAATAACTAATACATTTACCAACAAACCTTAGTATTATGTTTAACTTATATTTGAGATTTTTACCTTAGCTGCAAATATGGTCATACTCACAATTTTCCAAGAAAAAATATTAGTAGTAATTTCATGAAAATATAGGCAGATATCTTGTGTTTCTTGGTGGAATAAAAGGAATTGACGAAACGAGAATCTCTTAAATTTCCACGTTTTATTTGTTCATTAATTGCCAAAACTTACTTGCTAACTAAACATAAGATCGAACTTCACCACTTTCACATGACCTATCTGAGATTTTCAAGAAGTTTCTACAACCTTTTAAAAAGGCTAGGAAACAATAGAGGTGTATTAGTTGTTAACTTATATTTAAGACTCTACTTGTACTTACAACCTTATCCAAACGTAATAAACCTTAATAATGTCAATAATTAATTATTTGAATTTATTAGGTAATAGCGTGTTTTCGGATATAAAAGTTAAGGCCAATTAAAGAAGTTACGAAAACTAATGAAATTAAATGAGTAACATGACGCTAGTTACATTTTCTGACGTTGAAATTTACTGAAGTAATTGCATATAAATTCACAGACAAATGTAGATGTTTGAAGAAGTGTTTTTGAATTGCAGTTAATACAGGTTAGGGTGTGATGATGAGTTTTGAAGATGAACAATGTAAATTGTTGTTGATAACCAACTTCAGACAAAGAGAAAATTATCTATATCCTAGCTTTTGAACTTGTGACTTTAAATAATTATACAATATTCTAAGAACAAAAATAATTATTATGATTAATACTAATATATTAATCACTAAAAATACTACAATAAAATATCTTTTGAAGAAACGACTTCAAAAAAGTCGATACTGAAAAGTAAAACATAATTAACTCAAAATAGGTACCTACTTATTTGCAATATATAACTAAGTTACTTATTTTTGAAGTTGGTGCCGGCACCGCCGATGATCTTAAACAAATGTAAATTTTTACATTATAAATAAGCCCCTTTTGAATCTATTTATTATTGTAAGTACATTGGTAGTTAAAGTTTTAAATTAATTTTATAAATGAAATTACAAAATTGTCGACAGAACTGGCACCCACTTTAAAAATAAGTATCTTATTTAGTTCTTGCAAATAATTAGGTACCTATTTTGAGTTAATTATTTTTTACTTTTTAATACCTACCTTTTGTGAAGTCAGTTTTTTAAGACACTACATTAAAATGGCGAGGTTTTTAAAGTTAAAAACAATTATTATAGCGTAAAAGTTGTCTGAATCATGCAATAAAATATAAAAACGGTGAATAATGCAATAAAATATCATAACGAATTGTGACAGAATTATTTTGACAATTAGCACCATCGACGAATTACATAGGCGTTCGTGATTCGTTTACATTTGAATTTTTGCAGTGATGTTTGTTGGCCATTTGCTTGTGTTTGTTGGCAATTTTTAATGACAAATGTGTGGAACAACAACTACGAATATTATATATATATATATATATATATATGCAAAAAATACGACGACATATCGTGTCCTCGCTATCGACACGTTTACTAACAAAACTCGGACGATGGCTATGATGAAGGTTCGTAAAATATAACATATATCTCGAATTACCTGATTTGTTTTTTGCTTTTGCACCTATATTGCTTACGTAGCGTATTATTACATTAAGCAAGAATTGCTTAATGTAAAATAGTGTCAAATGCCATTCCAACGCATTGGTTATAGCAAAACATATTGGCCAAGTTTTGTATTTTTACTAATTCTCATATCAAGAAGTTGTAATATTTTATATCTAAATGAGTGTAATAATTACATCAAGAAATAACGTGTACCAGAAAAAATCATTAGAATAGAATTACTTATATTGAAAGTTCGTACGCTGACGGATGACGGTGCCATGCCAGTTTCTACGTTACGTAGTGTACTGTGTTATTTTCTGTACTGTTTTCTTTTATGTTTAATAGCCCTTGTTGTAGTATTATATGACAAAGATTTATTAATTATTTGATGAAGTGCATAATATTCTTCAAAAATCGATATTTATAGTATGTAGTATTCCTCATAAATAGAGATATATTTTGTAAATTTTGACAAAACTCCGAGTTTTTGCAACCTGTTACTTATTTATTGAGCGACACTCAACATTAAAAAAATAGCAAACACTTTTGATGGGCGTTGAAAGTAGCAATTAGGCAGAGGCTCACATGGTTTTTTTATTGTTATAAGTTGCTATATAAAATAATTGCAGTAAAACGATGCCGTAATTTTCTTGTCATATTCTGATTATTTCAATTATGTTCTAAAGTTCTTTTGTTTTAAAATCTATCATTTGTAGTAGTGTAAAATTAAAATTCATTTGCTATCGAATCTATCATTGGTACAAATGTAATTACCTTCTTAAGAGAGGAAATGTATAAACGTGTCGATTATTCGATATTTTTGTACGTTTCCTTCTTCCTAGTTTCAGAAAATTAAATAGAAAGTGTTTTAGCTTCGAAATTCAAAACCACTATTTGGTTGCATTCATTTATTATCTCTAATCTATAATTCCATTAATTGGATTAAATTGTAACTCAGAGAAATATCGTATTAAGGTATTATTGTAACACTAGATATAACCCTAAACTTTTTCAACCTTTCGCAGTGAAATTAGTATTTTATTTCCTAAGCAGTCTGGTCTATTTTATAAGACACAAATAAATTTTAGAATTAACGAATAATCATTATCCCAAGATGATAATTAAACAATAATTTGGTGACTACAATATATAACTTTAATATCATGGCCCGCGTTCATTTGTATTAACCTCCAAATCCTGAACACAACATTAACTAATAAACGTAAACTGAGTAATTAATTAATTAAGGCTTAATAATAAAGACGATATTCGGTGAGTTAGATACCGGAGTCGTAAATACCATATAATTGGATTGTAACTTAGCTCGCCAGGAGAATGGCATGTCTTAGTATTGGAGGGACGATAATGTTTGTAATTATAGTGTAGATGAAACGATTTCATTTCATCTTAAAGTTATCTTGAAAATTCTCTCTAAGCAATAAATACAATTTGTGTTTTTCATTATTGGTTTGAGGTACGTTTAATAATTTATACCCAATTTATTGTTTATTTAATGACCTTATTTTACAAATACCTAAGGTGAACTACATGCCACAGTAGCAATGTTTTTCAGTCAATCAAAACATAAAGCAATGACATAAATCTGTATTTTGAGATACTGCAACAGATGGTGGATACGATTGGAAAATAAAGTTTAAAAAATATTAAAACCATAAAAAAACTGGCAAATTAATAATAAGTGAGATTTTTTGTAACTATTTTTATAATGTCATTAAAAAACAGTGGAAAAATTTTAAATTTATATAAGGTATGATGTAATTTTTCCTTGAACTATTTGCAAAAATAGTCGTCACCTTTAAAATATCCATATACGAATAAGAAGCTATATTGTGGAGCTAGTTTTATGGTAGTTTTTCGAAATTATTTTATATCTAAATACTTATTTAATAGTAAGTATCAGGGTTTAGCAGTCAAACGTTAAAAAATCCGTAACAATAAAATCCGTAGCCCGTAAGTCATAGCGTCATAGCGCGTTAACTTTAGGATCGATTGTTATGTATTTTTTAATACCTAAAATATAAAAAAAATTATTTTTATTTTTTTTAGAAACCTACTCATAAATAGAATTTAGAAATGAAGTTTTTTCTATCCTAGATGGGTAAAAATATTTCCTGACACGGAGTCTCGTTGGCGAGATAGAAAGTGTGTACCCTCTCTAACTCTTTTAATGCGTATAAATAATGTGAAAAATTCAGGGTACCTGAAAAATAGGTATTTAATAAGTACTTCGTCGTAAAATGATTGGAATTTTTTAATCTGTAATGTGAATAAAGTAGCAGAAACCAGCTTAAAGTCTGTGATTTTAAAGAGTATATTTTGGGGTACATAGTCTTTTAGTTAATTTATT
The DNA here is from genome assembly GCA_039881145.1 of Druceiella hillmani. Classification (NCBI taxonomy): domain Eukaryota; kingdom Metazoa; phylum Arthropoda; class Insecta; order Lepidoptera; family Hepialidae; genus Druceiella; species Druceiella hillmani. Next base: position 13,558,928 of record JAYKKI010000028.1, on the reverse strand, counting down.
AGCCAATCGATTTAATTACTGTCACGGTCAATTCGTTACAAAACATTATGTTTTCAGTACTTAGTTCAGGTTTGGGTTTCGAATTCTCTCTCTGCCCTGCATCGAGCAAGGTATTTGCATGTGTGTTTAACATGTGAACACAATTGTCATCAAAAGGCTGTAATTGTTTTCTAACACAGCTTATGAAAGTGATATTTTAATAGAAATAACTGTTGACGAGTATTACATTAATAAAGTAGAAGAGTCTATATTTGATATAAATTTAAATCCAACCAATCTATACCTTACATTATAATATTTTGAAAATTTTAACAGCCTTACCATGAAAATTCCGAAATGGAAGCTAAAAACTTGTTGGAAAACCCAATATGTCACACAAAATATTTAGAGAGTGATAAATATTCTAATAATAACATAGAATTTGTATAATTTAGGATATAATAAAATGATTATGAAAGCAAAATGACGATTGTTTCGAAATGACAAAACATTTTACACAAAGGAAGGAAGTGTAAAAGAACATAAGTTACAGTGAAAATGTAAGGGCATAAATAAAAAACAATACAAGAATAAACTAAGTGAAAGAGATTCATTATAATTGTCGCTTACTGTCGATAGAAAAGAGACAGTTTCAAGAATTTCATTACAACATAAGTTATAACAATTTCTGTCAATATGATATAAGTTATTATATTTTCAAAATAGAAATATAAAAATAAACATTCTTCTGTGGAACGTTGTCGTTAAAACTCACAGTCGAGTTTCGTTTCTATTTATTTAATACTACTTTACTTTACTCGACTTTAATTTAGAAAATATATTAGTTCAACCAAAACACTATTTTTTCATTGTATCTTCCATTAAAAGTGCAAAATACGGATAACGGAATCAATCCGTTGAAGTATCAACTTGTAATCATATAAATCCACGTAAGATGCAGTATATATATGTTCCATTAACTTTGATTCAACGCGTAATTAATTAGTTTTGAATAACAAAAAAATTGATTACTCCTTTATTAAAATTATATTGAATTAGGACCTTAAACAACGCAAAATAACAAAAGTTGACAAGTACACGGACACGTTTTTTAGCAAAGAAATATAAATTGTTTGAAACCATATACATTCCGGAAATACTAAAGAAATGTTTCACCGCTTCGCATTCATTTTAAATGAACTCATTTATGAACTCATCTATGAACTCATGTATGAACTCATTATATTTGTATAAATCCATAAATTTTATTAAACAACAATTCACTCAGGTAATTGTTGTCGCTTTGAGGTATTTATAAGTATTAATACCATATATTACGAGCATATGAAAATTGTAATTTTAGACGTATTTTTGTAATTTTAGACTTCCGAAGATGATTGGCAGATACTTCTCAGAAAAAATGTCATGTTATATTTCTTTTTGAGCCATGTCTACTGTAAATGCGCAAACCATCAACTTGTTTTTACAAAATAATTATAATCAGCATCACAAGGCGCTAATAGTGCAATAGTCTCATAACTGGTCTGGCGTTACATGGCACCGCGTTCATTTGTCGTAATCTTAATATACTGAATGCTACATTAACTAATAAATTTAAATTAATGAAGTAATTAAGTCTCAATTATTAAGGTGGTATTCGGCGGGTTAAATATTTAAGTCGTGAATACCACGTAATTGAATTAAAACTTAGCTCGCAAGGCTGGCCTTTCGGAATATTGGATTAAATTACAATCGATAGTTTTTCATTTTACCTTAAAGCTATTTCGAATTGTTATTCTAAAAATAGCTAAAATCTTATGTTTTTTTCATATAAAATGCATGAATATATAACACCTTAAATTTTTCATGAACCCTGATAAGGTTCAGTTATATTTATTTATTCATTTTGTAATACAATCTTCTGAAAATTGAGCTTCTTGCTTTAATGTTACACGTAATAATTATTCCTTTAAAATGTTTAATTCAACTGTAATAATAAGTTTAGAAATAGTGAGTGGTTGATTCTTTAGATCTGAAATGTAAAATATATTACGATGTGGGACAATAACAATACACTTAAGAAAGCATTAAAAATATATTAAAAATATTAACGAATTAGGATGGAAAAAGAAAGGACAAAAGCGCAGAAGGATTTGGATTTATGAGAGGTAAGATTTTTTCACTCAATCCTTGAAAATATTTGTGGAGGACATTTTTCTCGGGTCAAGATCCACTTGATTCTAAAGTTTTGCTGCTTGGACAGCAGATGATTTTTCGTAAGAGCAAACAAATTTTTAAATCTGCCCACAATTGTTAAGGTTTTTAATAATAGTAACTGCGTGAATTTGGCGTTGATCGCGAATTTATCTGCAGGAACCAGTGGTTTATTATTTTTTTGAAATTGCCCAATATTTAGATAACTGACTAGTAATCATTATACGTGTGTTTGCAAGTAATTACCTTTGTACATTAATCCGTTGTAACTGAATACACAAATAGTTTTTATATCTGCTCTCTTTCGTTTCTCTCGTTCTCTTTGCTAATATTCGTATTTGATTGATGTGCTGGGATAATTATAAAAAAAAAACGTGGATGATTGCGTAATATATATCAGTTATTAATATCATTTTGTAAATTTTGTTTGAAATACCTCTGCGTATTTGTGTGAAGGGATTGGTCAAACGTTAATAGTAACGGTTTGATCAATTTTTTTAAGGCTATTTGATGAAAAATGAAATAGATAAAGGACTTCAAAAAATACTATATAATATTCCAAATAAAAAAGTTATCGGTTATAATAAAAATATTATCAAGGCATATTTTTAAATATTATTATGTCGCAATTTGACTATTCCTAACGATTTTACATAATTTATTTAGTTGGATTTTTTTGGGATCCATCTTCACTATTTAATTTCTGTGATTATAAAATTGAAAGAAGGAATAAATAAATATATAGAATTACTTCCTATAATATACTAATAAAATTAAATTGATTCCAGTAACTTTGGGTTATGAAAGCTACAAGATCTAATCACCAAAAATCAATCTCGTTTTGAAAATTGATTATGAGATCGTTAAGAAAAAAATACGTCTAACATTAGTTACGCACAACATTAATACATTGATCTTAATATGCTTATTAGGTAATAAATTTATTTACGCAAAAAATGAAAGAGTTTTCTAAACTTATTCTAGTAAGATATTGAAGACGAAGTATAAAGAGTTTCTATGCCTACATAGATTTTGAGGTGTAGGTGACAGAATTTTTAGTGAAGAATTTTATAATATATTGTCAATTAATGAGTTGGAATACATAAATATGTAATTGAATGAGAAAAAATATTAGTTGTAAATGTAAAGTATGTATTGTATTAGAAAGTTAAACTGATCTCATCATCAATGGCACCAGAAAGACGTACTTTACAACCTTATCGCTATTCAATCCATACATGAATATTTATGGGGAGTACTTGGTTGGTAATATTATACGGATGGAAAGCACTTTATTATAACTATGCTATATTTATGTATGCGTGCGTGCTTGCATGCGTGCGTGCGTGATATTTGAAACGAATCCTCTACCTTGTTTTGAAAAACCGGTACGTTACTCGATAAAGTGAACAAAAAATATTTTGAATTTTTAATGAAAAAATATATGCATGTTCATTTGTGTAAACATATTTTCCTATTCATGAATTCAGGTCTTAAGCAAGTACTTGCAAAATTCATGCTAACAAGTCTAAAACTGAAGAAATTGTGAGGTTGTAACAGATGGATGTGACAAAGTTAAAAGCTTTTCTTATTTCATTACGGAACTTTGAAAAAGTGCAAAATGACGATTGTTTCGAAATGACAAAACATTTTACACAAAGGAAGGAAGTGTAAAAGAACATAAGTTACAGTGAAAATGTAAGGGCATAAATAAAAAACAATACAAGAATAAACTAAGTGAAAGAGATTCATTATAATTGTCGCTTACTGTCGATAGAAAAGAGACAGTTTCAAGAATTTCATTACAACATAAGTTATAACAATTTCTGTCAATATGATATAAGTTATTATATTTTCAAAATAGAAATATAAAAATAAACATTCTTCTGTGGAACGTTGTCGTTAAAACTCACAGTCGAGTTTCGTTTCTATTTATTTAATACTACTTTACTTTACTCGACTTTAATTTAGAAAATATATTAGTTCAACCAAAACACTATTTTTTCATTGTATCTTCCATTAAAAGTGCAAAATACGGATAACGGAATCAATCCGTTGAAGTATCAACTTGTAATCATATAAATCCACGTAAGATGCAGTATATATATGTTCCATTAACTTTGATTCAACGCGTAATTAATTAGTTTTGAATAACAAAAAAATTGATTACTCCTTTATTAAAATTATATTGAATTAGGACCTTAAACAACGCAAAATAACAAAAGTTGACAAGTACACGGACACGTTTTTTAGCAAAGAAATATAAATTGTTTGAAACCATATACATTCCGGAAATACTAAAGAAATGTTTCACCGCTTCGCATTCATTTTAAATGAACTCATTTATGAACTCATCTATGAACTCATGTATGAACTCATTATATTTGTATAAATCCATAAATTTTATTAAACAACAATTCACTCAGGTAATTGTTGTCGCTTTGAGGTATTTATAAGTATTAATACCATATATTACGAGCATATGAAAATTGTAATTTTAGACGTATTTTTGTAATTTTAGACTTCCGAAGATGATTGGCAGATACTTCTCAGAAAAAATGTCATGTTATATTTCTTTTTGAGCCATGTCTACTGTAAATGCGCAAACCATCAACTTGTTTTTACAAAATAATTATAATCAGCATCACAAGGCGCTAATAGTGCAATAGTCTCATAACTGGTCTGGCGTTACATGGCACCGCGTTCATTTGTCGTAATCTTAATATACTGAATGCTACATTAACTAATAAATTTAAATTAATGAAGTAATTAAGTCTCAATTATTAAGGTGGTATTCGGCGGGTTAAATATTTAAGTCGTGAATACCACGTAATTGAATTAAAACTTAGCTCGCAAGGCTGGCCTTTCGGAATATTGGATTAAATTACAATCGATAGTTTTTCATTTTACCTTAAAGCTATTTCGAATTGTTATTCTAAAAATAGCTAAAATCTTATGTTTTTTTCATATAAAATGCATGAATATATAACACCTTAAATTTTTCATGAACCCTGATAAGGTTCAGTTATATTTATTTATTCATTTTGTAATACAATCTTCTGAAAATTGAGCTTCTTGCTTTAATGTTACACGTAATAATTATTCCTTTAAAATGTTTAATTCAACTGTAATAATAAGTTTAGAAATAGTGAGTGGTTGATTCTTTAGATCTGAAATGTAAAATATATTACGATGTGGGACAATAACAATACACTTAAGAAAGCATTAAAAATATATTAAAAATATTAACGAATTAGGATGGAAAAAGAAAGGACAAAAGCGCAGAAGGATTTGGATTTATGAGAGGTAAGATTTTTTCACTCAATCCTTGAAAATATTTGTGGAGGACATTTTTCTCGGGTCAAGATCCACTTGATTCTAAAGTTTTGCTGCTTGGACAGCAGATGATTTTTCGTAAGAGCAAACAAATTTTTAAATCTGCCCACAATTGTTAAGGTTTTTAATAATAGTAACTGCGTGAATTTGGCGTTGATCGCGAATTTATCTGCAGGAACCAGTGGTTTATTATTTTTTTGAAATTGCCCAATATTTAGATAACTGACTAGTAATCATTATACGTGTGTTTGCAAGTAATTACCTTTGTACATTAATCCGTTGTAACTGAATACACAAATAGTTTTTATATCTGCTCTCTTTCGTTTCTCTCGTTCTCTTTGCTAATATTCGTATTTGATTGATGTGCTGGGATAATTATAAAAAAAAAACGTGGATGATTGCGTAATATATATCAGTTATTAATATCATTTTGTAAATTTTGTTTGAAATACCTCTGCGTATTTGTGTGAAGGGATTGGTCAAACGTTAATAGTAACGGTTTGATCAATTTTTTTAAGGCTATTTGATGAAAAATGAAATAGATAAAGGACTTCAAAAAATACTATATAATATTCCAAATAAAAAAGTTATCGGTTATAATAAAAATATTATCAAGGCATATTTTTAAATATTATTATGTCGCAATTTGACTATTCCTAACGATTTTACATAATTTATTTAGTTGGATTTTTTTGGGATCCATCTTCACTATTTAATTTCTGTGATTATAAAATTGAAAGAAGGAATAAATAAATATATAGAATTACTTCCTATAATATACTAATAAAATTAAATTGATTCCAGTAACTTTGGGTTATGAAAGCTACAAGATCTAATCACCAAAAATCAATCTCGTTTTGAAAATTGATTATGAGATCGTTAAGAAAAAAATACGTCTAACATTAGTTACGCACAACATTAATACATTGATCTTAATATGCTTATTAGGTAATAAATTTATTTACGCAAAAAATGAAAGAGTTTTCTAAACTTATTCTAGTAAGATATTGAAGACGAAGTATAAAGAGTTTCTATGCCTACATAGATTTTGAGGTGTAGGTGACAGAATTTTTAGTGAAGAATTTTATAATATATTGTCAATTAATGAGTTGGAATACATAAATATGTAATTGAATGAGAAAAAATATTAGTTGTAAATGTAAAGTATGTATTGTATTAGAAAGTTAAACTGATCTCATCATCAATGGCACCAGAAAGACGTACTTTACAACCTTATCGCTATTCAATCCATACATGAATATTTATGGGGAGTACTTGGTTGGTAATATTATACGGATGGAAAGCACTTTATTATAACTATGCTATATTTATGTATGCGTGCGTGCTTGCATGCGTGCGTGCGTGATATTTGAAACGAATCCTCTACCTTGTTTTGAAAAACCGGTACGTTACTCGATAAAGTGAACAAAAAATATTTTGAATTTTTAATGAAAAAATATATGCATGTTCATTTGTGTAAACATATTTTCCTATTCATGAATTCAGGTCTTAAGCAAGTACTTGCAAAATTCATGCTAACAAGTCTAAAACTGAAGAAATTGTGAGGTTGTAACAGATGGATGTGACAAAGTTAAAAGCTTTTCTTATTTCATTACGGAACTTTGAAAAAGTGACCCTCTTCATGTACTTTTTTGACGTCACAACATAATAATAAAAACAAGTGTAGTTGAAAATTAATGTAAAACCTAATATGGGAACCGGAAATGAGTATAATGCAGTTTTCTATGTTATGTTAATGTTTTAACCAATAAGGATTTTATGTCCTTATTTATTGGGTTTGGTTAAATTAGGAAAGCAAAGATAATATGAGCAAAATATTATTATATAATTTGAATTTTACGTGACATATTAGTGGTGTGTATTATGTGGTAGTTTTGTTGCCAAAAAAATTAGTTTACAATCCCTCCTATTTTCAATTAGTTAAAGAATAACTTTTTAAATAAAATTTATTACTAAACGAAAAAAATATGAATTTTGAATATATTGAATCTCTGAATTGTTATTCAAAATATTTTAATAAATGCATTTTAGAAGACATGAATTTGTTTGCCTCTGTGTACGTACTGTCATTTTAACTTAACCCACTTCTTGTTTATTTCTTTTTTATAATCTCACAAATTAAGTGCGTTTGAATAATTTTTAATCTGACTGATTTGCTGGAATATTTATTATACCCAACTGAAATGTGTATGTTTTGATTACTTGTTGAATATTAGGTGAATAATAATTCAACATAAACCGTTTTTATTCCAACGCGTGCGTGTTATTATTCTAGAAAAAACATGAATAAAAAACATTCGACAAACACAGTAAAGAGGAATTTTTTCGTGTACGTTATGTTATAATGAAAAGAGGTATAATAAATTTTGAAAAATCAACTAGATTTCATGTAGCAAAATTGTATGTATTTAATAGCCATATTAATGGAATGATTTGAATATCAATGAATTTGATAACTTTCAATTTTCACATTGGCTATGAATTATTTAAGGAGTATGATAAATTACGTACAAAATTGTATGTATATTGATTCATTTTACCACACATTTTCATACAAAGTTACACGTTTCGAAATTAGTATTCCATGTCACATACAAATATTCTCGGAGTGCAACTAACATTACGAAGAGCGCAGTTTGAATGCAAGATGTGCAGCGGGGTTATTGGCTCGAGTTCATACTACATAGGTTTAATTTGCATATTAATTTCGTTTATATGTTTGTTGTGAAAATAAATGGGAAATGAAATAAATTGTATTCGCTTATTAATGTGATTGTTAGTAATTATAATAATTTTGCCAGAATCTTAGTTTATGAAAAATGTTATGAAGGTTATTTAACTAAAGTAATGGGTGACCAAAAATTTCTAATTTTATGTCGTAAAAGTCACATAAATCACTGTTCCGAAAATCTCGCCTTAAATAAAAATGATCTTTTACAATGTTTACATTATCTTATAAAAACAAAAAAAAATAAAGGGTTTATTGGGACTCTAATTATTCCAAAACTATTTTTTTTTAAAATAAGCACAGAGTGTTACCTATAGAATAGGCACAAAAAAAATAGTATGAATATTTCAATATGAACAAAGTCCTTAAAATTTTCAGAATTTTAAATGATAAATATACAAATACTTCTATTAGAACAATGTTCTTAAAAGTTCCAGAAAATGCAAATTATTTTTAATGTTTCAGACGAAAACATAAAATTTGGGGTGTAAATATTGTACGTAATGCGCATTATTTTATCCTAACAAGTACTTAATAGCAGTACTTGGAACTTGTAAGGATTTAAAACTGATCGATATGGTAATATTTTGAAAAAAAAAACTCTTAACGTTATGGTAATTAATAAAGAAATTTCAGGTTATAATATACACATTTCTTATCTTTCGTTACGCATATTAGATCTAGTATTCATTTTGTTCAAAAAATTAATTCGCTAGAAGGATTGTTATTAGCGAAAAAAATACATATAAAAAGACAAGGGGCGAAACTTATTTGACGAAATAATTTTTTTTGTGATATTATCAAAATGTATTACTAAGTAAAAAAGTTTAGTACAGACTGATGCTCCCGCGTTAAAATACACATAAAAAAATCATTGGGATCGATTGCGAACCTCCTTTTAATCCGATGTTGTTTAATAAATTTTATTTCAATTTAAATAATTGTTCAATGAAATAATAGTAAAAAATGTAATATAAATGCCAAAATTTGGAAGGATGGGTGTATGGATGATGTGATCAAATGTAAGACAAATCTAAACATTTGTTTTTAGCATGTATTAACTCATTTCGCGTATAAAGAATTTTCATATCCGAGCGTTATTCACAGATGATATAAAATTTTCCCCCTTTTTCCGTTCGAACGCGAACGGACTTTGAAAAAACCTGTCAAGTATGAGTAGAACTCGGACTACGTGGGTTTCATAAACATTTAGGCACTTATAAATATTTGAAGTACATTATATTTAAGTACTATTTATGACTATTAATTTTTTGCAACGTAAATACATTGCCTACTACATCTTTCATATGCGTAAAACATGGTGCATATTCAAAAAATTATGATATCTAGAATCATAGCTATAGTTTTTCTACAAACTATGTGTATGTTTATAAAAACACTCTTTTTTATAATTTTAGGTTCAATAGCCTTCGAAATAGGATGTTATGTGTAACATATATTTTAATAGTGTGTGACTTATATTTTTTATGTATTTTTTTGTACGTATTTGAATAAATGATACTTCAAATGATGTAAAAATGTTTATGAGACCCTTGTAATTAGCATTTTAAAACCATATGCTACTCTGTACACGGAGTTTTAAATTTTTTTTCGACTAACTATTTTTTTAACCTTAAATTATCTACATTTTTAAGTTGTGTATTGAGATATATGCATGCACGTTACTATGCTTTATTATTGCCTGAAATTTCGAATTTCAACGTCATGCAGTTTCGGAAAACAATCAGCTATTACGCACAGGCAGACCGACACGTGGACAAGGATTCCTTTTTTTCTCTTGAGAAACGGACTCCTAAAAAATGTAATAGAAGTAAATTGTAGTCTGGATTAAAACACAGGAGGGAGGGTAGATCACGCGAACGAAATCGCAGATTAAAGATAGTCGTTTTATAATTTTTGATGAATTTAATTTCTTAACAATTGTATAAAAAATCTCCAAAAACTTATTACATCATTTATGGAAAATGACTGCAAAATATAAACTCTCCCTACCCACGTAGGAACTAGCCGGGTAATGGAATGATTGCGATAATTATGAATCACAAGAGTCATTTTGCTTGTAATTTCGTCACGTATCGGCATTGTTATCGGTAAAGAAATGTAATAATATTATATTTTGACAGTAATCACCTTCAAATTAAAACGCGTCCCATTATTGCTATCGTAAAATTATTGATAGTGCAACGTTTTTATGATAATGCACATTATGTAACTTTTTATACATCAGTATGTATTTAAAATGACTTTTTTTCATTAAAATGAAGAGTACGAGAATATAATTCAGTGGTATATTATTATTTTCAGTTTGGTATATGGAAATAATAAATTAATTATAGAGCTGTACAATATTCATATTATTTATTCGATATTTGGAATGTTTTGAACTAAACAAACGAGTATTTTATTCTTAACTGGTTTCGGATACTTTTCTGAACAGATGAGACCTACCTAAAGTATTATATTATTACAAACTGTCCAGTAGTATTGCATATGTAATATTTGTCAACCAGTTTTTAAATCTCGATAGTTAAAGTAAAATAATTTATATTATAATAGGAATAGAGTATGCTACCATAGTATAGTGTGAAATTTGGGCTAGTTGTAATAAGCTTAATAAGCTCTTTGTTGAAGTTATACTTCTTTAGGCGCGTTATAAAAAAATTATGAGAGTGAAATTTTACGATGTGCGCATGCGCACATACGATGCAATAAAAATCTACAGGATAAAGTTGCTCACTATACTTACATATATTTATATGCGTGTATTGACTGATACTATATTTATGATAATTATTCAGGTATTTGTAAATACACAATACGTGTTTTATATTCAGAGAAATCTAAGTTACACCTGTGCTTTTAAATGACATTTTTATTAATTGAAATTTAATGGTGATCCATGTAATAAAAAAAAAACATTCATTTATTCTGAATATTCGTGATAGAAATAGTGCATATAAGCTATTTAAAATATATTTTAAGTGTGTTTCTCTAAGAGAGGTCAAGTTATAGTATGTTTTTATTTGCATATAAATCATAAATTATTACTTTATCATTTATTAAATATTTAAAATTAACAAATTAAAAAAAAATTTCATTATTTCTTAAACTTTATTTAGATTGTTTTAGTAAATTTAACAATTCATCACATTCATTCCAATGTTTACAATAAATAAACTTAATTTAATAAAAATATTGCTGTAAAATAAAAAAAACACATAATACTAATAAAATAATAATAATAATAAATATTATTTAATTTTTATTTTATCTCCATTAATTATTTGCATGCTAAATAAAGTTATTTTTGTATTATGCGAAAGAAGTAACATTTAAAAGGGGCGTATATAAATACAAACAAGTTTTTTTATTTTTTCCAATCTAAATTGATTATTAAAACTGGTTCTCAGTAATTTGATTTGGTTTCTTGGTAATTTGATTATTAAAACTGGGCTGATAAAAGCAAGAAATATTGCGGATATGATTGGATGTGCCGTTAAAAGTCTTCAAAAGTCTTTGAGATATGGTACATTAAGGAAGTACATTAAGAGTTCTTGACTACTGTTCAGAGAGTTGATTTCAGTAAAATACAGTGAAAGGATGTTGACATCGTACTCACGTGGAATAGATAAGGGTTTTTTTTATTCATAAGGCTTTCGAACTTCTGTGTTATATCTGATTTTTTGTCATGTGCATTGTTCTTTGATTGTTACATTTTTGTAACAGGTCTGTGATCAACTGCAACCTGACGATGGGAAACAGTGGCCAATCGCCTCTAACGAACCAGTTTTTCCTTTTTATGTGTATGTGTTTTTATTTTTAGGTATTTTTATTTAAATATTAAGGTTCATGCGAGTACTCTCTGTAGTTAAATCATGCATTCATATACGGATCTTCGAGGGCTGTTAGACATATTAGTTTATGTTTACATTTAGACATAATAGGTAGATCATATTTGTTTGTATTTACACGAAGGTTACCCCATAATAATAGGATATAGTGGACATAGTGGCCTTTAACGATCACAAAAAAACTTAAGAAGTTTTTTTTTGTGATCGACATTTGTGTGCAGACCTTTGACTAACTACCGGTTGGATAAATTAAACTAAGCTTCTTTAAAGTTGATTCACGAGATCAAAATATCGTGTATGACTCTTTCTTTCTTTGAATGTTGAGTATTGAATTCATTAAAATATGTACAAAAAGAAAATCACTATACAAAATAATTTATATTTTAATGCATGTGCGACACAGTGACTATGGAAAAGTAGAGACCTTTCATATGATCCCCATGATAAACGATCATTTACCGATGACAAAACTTTATATAATTATGTTGAAAGATATTTAACAGATATGTTTACAAGCAAAATGTTTATACATAAGTAATACAATTAAATTATCTCGTAACAAAACTAAAATCAAAATGATCCATTCTGAAACTAGCAACATAAGAAATATGAAGAAAACATTGATATTCAAAATAGATGACGTGATAGTTTCCGATCAAAAATTGGTAGCTACTGAGTTCGAAACTTTCTCGGTTATTCCTATTCAAACTACAAAAGGTCTCGTTTCCGATTCCCTTTTCGTTGATAGACTTTTAATTTAGAATGTCAAACGAAATGTGTCTAAATTTAATTTTAATCATGTGACATGTGGAGATATAAAACCCTTTCAATTGTTAAACATAAAAAGTCTGAAGACTTATGGGGAACTGTCAGTTAAAGCCATTGAGTTTATTATCCTAAATATTGCTCCAATCCTAGCACTTTTATTTAACACCTGTATTGACAAAGGCAAGTTATCCAATTTTATGAAATACAGTAAAATCATTTCTATTTTTAAGGCGGGTTGTACGAGCAATACTACGAATTATTGTTCAATCTCATTGTTACTTGTTTTCAGTAAATTTTTTGAAAAACTAATGTTAAATAAATTTATCTATCATTTTAATAAATATAGGGTCTCACATAATTTACATCCATGTATGATTCAGAATTTTCATCTCCTTAACACTATCTACACAACCTGGGAGAATTCCCAGGATACTATAGGGGTTTTCAGTGACCTTTCCAAGGCTTTTGATTACGTGGATGATAACACACTTAGGAAAAAGCTAAGCTATTATGTTATTGAGGTAACGGCAATTGATCTTATTAAGTTTTATTTATCAAATCGAGAATTATTAACTATGAAATTACCTAAGAGAAATTAACTAAGAAATTACCTAAATTAACTAAGGTACTAATTCCAAAAGATCTATAATGAAATTGGGAGTATACTGGGTCCATTTTTGGTAAAAAAGTTTAGTTGACAAAAATGAACTCAGGGCTCTATACTGGGTCCATTTTTGTTCCTTGTCTATATTGATGACTCACCATTCATGGTAAGAGATATGTGCGATATTGTTCTTTTTATCGATGACATCTCCTTAAAAGTAGATAAGAAAGAAACAGACCTAAGAAATATTAATAAAACTCTAAATAAAGTAAATAAATGGTTTCCAGTCAATAACTGGCCTTTAAATGCTGAAAATACAAAATGTATTAAATTTTCGCCCCCCTAATGTACCCCAGGTTAATGGCAGTATAATTTTGAATAGCGAAGTATTAGAATTAACAAAAAAGTTACAATGAGTTATAATAAGCTGCTCATATTTATTTACTAGCTAATAGGTTACACTCAGGTGCGTCTGAAGTTAGAAAAATTAGGCGGCTGACTGAGGCAGTGACGGCCAGATTGGTTTATTTTGCTTATTTCCACAGCATTATGTCTTATGGTATTATACTGTGGGATAGTGCTGTAGATATTGACAGTATTTTTATTCTAAAAGAGAGAGAGAGAGAGAGAGAGAGAGAGAGAGAGAGAGGAGTTCGAGCCATATATAATATGAAATCTCGAGAACCAGTACAAGATCTAGAGAGGCAAATATTCTGACCTTTAAAGAGGCAAAAATTCTGATCTCTTAAGAGGTAAATATTCTGACCTTGCTGTCATTATACATCTATCAAAACTTATCGTATGCTAAAAAGAATTTAAATTTATTTGTCAAATGGTCCGATATCTATACTATTAATACAAGAAATAGAAATAAAATGCATAATCTTAAATTGAGATTACAAATTACTAATAAGTGTTTTCTCGGTAATGGTGCCCACTTTTTTAACAGCATACCTGAGGATATAATAAATCTTAACATAACGAAATTTAAAACGCATATTAAAGACGTGTTTATTTCAAAGGTTTATTTTAGCATCAGGGATTACGTTGAATGTAAAAATTTTTGGAGGTCATTATAGTGTACAGCGTAGCGCAAAATGCACATTCTGATCCTCATTAAGAAGGATTAATTGATTATTTGTTGATATACGTATAGACAATAAGGATATTTATTAATAATAATTAGGAGTGACAAGTCCAAAGAGACTTTAATAGTCCTACTTGAAGGAAAATAAAATAAAAATTGATATTTTTGATTGATTCCACATTTTAAGGCTGCATATTTTACAATTTCCTACTACAAGATAAAAGTATTTTATATATTTAATAACTTAGTAGAAAATTTAACGTTTTGTAGAAAAAAAACAAACGGAAGTAATAATAGCGACGAAATTAAATAAAATATTTTGGAAAAAAATTGAAGGTCATTTTGAAATAAAGTATGCGCGTTTGAAGTTTTGCTTCTTTGGCGTAATACAAAAATAATTTTATTTAGTATGTGATAAATTAAAATTCTATTTAAAGGTACAAAATGTTGTTAAAATTGTTTAAAAATCATCTACACCTTTAAAAAAAATATTTGACTGAAATTAGTACATGAAAAAAAAAGAAAAATGATGATAAGGATTTTAATTTCTTTAAAGGAATTTAAAAAAATTGCTGAGAATAAATCAAGCATTTTTAGAATTTACGCCTGTTAATATATTCGTTTGTTTGACCGGGCATAATTTAAAGTACAGAAATCTTGCCGGGACTTATTACTACACTCATTAAATTCTCAAGCGGTAAATAGCCCATTTTGCAGTAAACCGCGCCGACTGGCCCATGGCTCTATGGGTCGTACACATTATAGCATCCATCATGTCATCCGGCACATATTGTTGGACGTTGTTGTTATTCTGCAAGTTCCGTTAATGGTTTCCTTTTCACCACCAGAGTGAACGTCGCAGTATCCGGTGCGGTGTTCACCGTTATCCTTATCCGCATGTATGTGTTCCTACCAGCTAGCAGCAGTTGTGACAAGTATATTTTTTGGTTACCCATTTTGTTTTATCACCTTATTGTTGAAATAATCGCAGGAAAACTATATAACGTTTGGACAATATAAAGGAAAACTGTATAGCATAAAACGATTGTCTTGCCGGCTGGCGCGGTTTTTTGTTAAACTAACTTTGAGCTATTATGCAATAAGTCTTGGTATAAATGAATAGCATGCAAAAAAGTAAAAAAAATTGGGCATTTTATTTGACTTGATACATAATATTATTTTAAAAGATTTATTGACAATGCTACCTTTAACTGATTTGATGCAATGCATTAATTTGCAAAATTTTTTAACAATACATCCTTATTAGCAATACTATGGATTGTAGTAAAAATACAGCTGTACTGTTTTTGCAGAACTGTTTTTTGTTCACCAGTCTCTTTGTTTGTTTGTAAGACAATCACATAAACATTACTGAATCTATTTACTTAAAATTTTATTTCTTAAAATTTTAACTTTGATAATGCTTGTAGTGGTTTAGATTAAAATATAGGTTACCTTTTTTCCGATAAAATATTCTATTACGTAAGGAATTTGAACCCAAATTGTTGACGCTTATCCAGTATGAATAGAGTACACAGAACTAGGAAGTGATAAATACAAACCGTCACAGTAATTCAGCTTAGTTTCAACTAAGGTGTAAGTTAGTTTTATCCCTGTCAAGAGTATTCTAAGCATTCAAATATGGATGCAAAATTATACGAAAGCTCTGTTGCATTAATCAAAACATTTATTCGAGAAAAAATCCAGTTAAAAGGCAGCAATAGGGATGGATTTCCGAATTAAAAGGTTTTATTTAACTCGCTTTGCTTTCGGTCCGTCCCCTATACATTTTGGATCGATATTTCACCGACTTCCTGCTGGGCTAGAAAGTTATAATTTAGCCTATGGAGTTACTTGTTTTTAAAGACAACATAACGATGACACAGACAACATATAATGGAGATGGAAGATGGGCAAAAAACGGTGAATAGTAGACCCATAGATTTTGAGTTCGTTTTTGAGAATAAAATATTTTGTTATATGAAATATTTTATTTCTACATATTTTCAAAAATACTCTCCCTATAAAAAATTTTGCACATCGAAACGCGTACAAGACAAGAGTAAAACAAGACTCATAAAGCCATAAATTATAATTTATAACAGTATTTCGTGAAGTTCAACTTTGATTCGGAAATTGAATTAAAATTCCTTTTGATTCGAGTATTTTTTCATTAAGGAGTAAAATTTTCCTTTACGATAATTAATTTCAAATTTATTGTCATAGAATAAAGTGTAAAAGATACGCACATAATGATTACGTTTCGATTACGTTTTGTCTAATGCGCAGTATAGTATTTAGACAGGTAATTTTCTAAATTAGTAACTGCGTGTCGAAAGTTAACTGTAAAAGTTTTTATGTCGATTTATTTATCTCTCTATGGCTGGTTTATTACTGATTTCACAACAATTAGAAAAGTAACAACATACGTAACTATATTGGATATATTTCGCGTTAATTTTGTAGAAATTAATTATTCACAATTAAATGAAACTACGTGATGTACGTAGTTTTATTTAATTTTGCAGTTTCATTTAACTATATTTTTCATAAATTCCCTATGAACACGCACATATATCTACCGTAAATATAATTTAAAATAGGAGAGGTACATACTGACTTCCATCGGTCGCGGAAAGTGGGGTTTTGATGCAATTTTTAATTGATCTCTGTCGACTTAACTTATGTAAATATGTATGTAGGGAGATGTTATTAGATATTCATCAAGTTTTTGTGAATATTTCTGACTGCATAGTATTAAAATTGACTTATTTCAATTTAATATAGTCTATGAACTTATATGTAGTATGTCTTTTTTTATTTGTCTCAACTTTGTTTCAAGCATATTTTGTAGGTCTAAATGTTCTCAATTTATGGAAAAATAATATAAAAGTTCAATACTGTATTACTTACAATGATATATTTTATGAGAACGTATAAACAATATATGATTTTAAATAGAATTAATTCAGATACTTGACCAATAAAATACGTGAAATTGTTTATGTTTCGAGAATATACCCTTAATTATGTGCTATTGGCCCTACAAATATGGAAACTTTTCCCTCAAATTAAGTTTTCCTCTTTGTGTCTTTTAGTGTTTTATTTTAAAAAAATCGTAAATATCAGGGTCATTTCGTTTTTCAATTACATAAATTGTTCGTAAGTTGCGGAACAATATTATGATTAGTGCAGTCTATTTGAATGAATGAAACTAAGTTATCTTCAATTATGAGTCTAGAGTTGACTTCAGTATTCTCCCAAAAGCATAGTTTTTGTTGAGTTTCACACAAGGAATATAATGTACTATCACATTCATAACATGCGTTTCATTTCAGTTTTTTCTTGAATCATTTTTCAAAGTAAATATAATATAAATGCAATATAATCGTTTTTGAGAAATTTACTGTTTAATTACGTCCGCTAAAGATAAATAGAGTAATGTATTTATATGGAGAAAAATAATAATATCTATAACTAGATTAATAGAAATACTACATACCACTCAATGTTTAGGGAAGTATGTATAATAAATTAATTGATTTGTGTATTATTTCTTTGAGGGTTCTTTTCTTATCAAATTTCAAGTGATGAGTAGTTAAGTATCAAAGTACATAATATTAGAAAGGCTATAATCATTTTATTGATCTAGGTTAGAAGAATTAAATGTAACTATAGGGCTATGAAGCTAACTATTTGATAGTAATTTTGATTTGATACCTCTGACCATTCCTAAGAAAAAGGGTTTTGACTGATAGACAGATGAACAACAAAGTGATGCTATTAGGGTTCCATTTTTAATACTGAGGTGCAGAATCCCAAAATGACTAAACATTTGAAAGATTTCCTTTACTTTTGTTTTTTACACCTGTGAAACACTTATTAAGCAATATATTTACATGATGAATATTACTTATACCATTATTATGACTGTTGTCAGAGATACGTGTGGAATCTCTTAAAGTGTTATCGAATTCCCATAGTGTAAGTTCTAGTCGTATTTTTCTCTCTTTAGATATATTTCTTTAATTCCTCTTTTAGAAGCCGGTATATATTTTTTTCTTAAACAGACTATTACCTATTTTTTCAGTTTTTACTTCTTACGTTTTGTATTTAAAATCCTTATGGTCTTCGATAATACAATTGCTAGTTAAAACTGACACTAAGATTAAATAGAATGTTCAAAGATTTTTATTCATTTTCTCTTAAAAAAAATCCATGAAAATTATTAGAAGGCGTTTTTAAAAGACTATTCATATTTTTAAAATTAAAATTAAAACTCAATTTTTTCTTTACAAGTCAATTTTTTCAACCCACATTTTTACACAGGTTTAATGAACATTAATTTTTTTTAATACACATAATTTTCAATTTCAATCATGAAATGTAAATCCTCATACTTATATCTATTTTTGGAATAGTTTAATTATTATTTTACAATCTTCTTCTTGTTATTTAAACATGATAAATTCATGTATATTTGCAGTTGCATTAATTTATGAGATAATTCAAATACAAACGGAATTTGGCCATACTTGAAGTCAGATGCAATCACAGGATCAAACAGGAAGCACACGAATATTTTACCTTAACTTTTTGCAATCCTTTTAGGAAATTGATTACTTGAGATAGTCACGTAAAATGTAAAATAAAATGCTCGTTTTAATAAAAAAGGTAGAGCATATAACGAGTCTAAAAGAAATAAAACGATGACATATTCAGGCTCAAAAGTTGTATTGAAATTTGATATAAATATATTTTATTCATTTTTGAAAATAGATAGTATTGCACTGTTCATAGTTTACGTTTTATTATATTAAAAGTTTTATTCACATTATATAAATTAAGGGACGAGGTCAGCTTCAAATTTTCAAGAACACAATTTTTTCTTTTTAAGAATTCAATTTATCTCAATTGTATAAATATTCTAAAATTACTTGATGTATAGCAATTTGAAACGTGCGCAGTAGATAAAAGAATAATGAGTGTTTATTCAATAAAGCCCCTTTAATACTAGAATTTATTTATTCTGTTTTTAGTAATGAATTTTTTAAATCTGAATCTATTTACAGAACGATACTGAATATTTACAGTCTCGTCGTCGAGGCTGAATATTTACGAGACTGAATATTATTGTTCTTTGTTCTACACACTACGTCGACAAAATTCGAAAATATGATTTTAAAATGGAATTGGTAATGAAGTCTGTGAAATTTAAAAGATTATGAGTATTTTAATGGTAAATAAACAAGTGGCTCATTAATAAAATGCTCATTTTAGTAATAAAGCTAAACGCACAGCAAATCTGTAAGGTTATTATCATAGCAAATCTGTGATATCAGTCACTAAAAGATCAAGTTATACATAAATAAATTAAACGATATGATTTGAAAGTAAAATTATATAGTAGGTGGATTAGGGGAGACTTGAACCGCAGTTTATCTAAAACATCATAATTTTTTATTGGAAATTAGATCCAATTTAAATTTTGAGTGAGAGTTTAATTTCTTAGTCACATGTATTCGCCGTTGTATTTCCATAAAGTAAAAAGGAAAAAAATATGGCATTTTTGATAAACAATAGGTTATAAGTAAAATATCCCCATAATCGGAGACAGTTGAATCAGGGCTGGGGAGAGTTGACCATGAGTTTTTTGGTAGGGAAATAGTAAATAATTTAAAGCTATAAATAATAAAAATCTTGAATTAATTAATTGGTAATCCAAAGATGAATATTATAATTCAGAAACGTTTAATATTAGAAAATAATAAATAAATAATAAATTGTTTAATATCAGAAAATAACTAACAATAAATACTTATTCTAAAAAAAAAACATTAACTATATTTTTAAACATTTTCATGAAATTAACAAATGTTTAAATATTGCCATCAAGTTACAAAAATATTGAACATTTCCATTATCAAATATATTTTTTGTCTTTACTTTTTAAATATTATGTCTTAATTCCTTATTGAATATTATAAAAATTGAGATCATCGATCTGTATCAAGAATTTCTTTCAGTCTCATGCAAAATCAATTACACTGCTTCCAGGAATATATTCCTGGGATAAAACTAATTATTTCATATTCGTGACAAAAGGAGCTTTCAATATTTTTTTGTAACTTCTACATAAATCTTATGGACATTCTTTTGGCCTGAACTGAATAGACGTATATCCTTCATTTCTTCTGATTGGCAAACAAAATAGTACCAATGGCTGTCCATGTCGGGATTTTCTTCAAAACCAACATTCTTTTCAGGTGTTATTGTTAATATTTTTTCTACCTGACTAACGACCTCATTGAGTCATTATTCTTAGGGCGGCTTTAGGAAATGGTAACATAACTTCTAAAGTAATTATTTAAGAATTTGAAGAAGATGAGATTGATGAGATCGTAGATCGGTCAAAAATATTTTCTTTTGTATAAAAAGAGTAGTAGGGAAGCATTGTAAAATAATATTATGTTTATTCTGAATTGGTGGTATTTAGTGAATTCTTGTAGATATTTGTTTGAGGAGGTAAAAAAGATGCATCTTTGTCTGAACAAGCATGAGGAAATTTGCTATGTATGAGCTTCTCTTCTATTTTCACGGTGTCTGATTAATTTCGCTAGAGATTTCTTCTAAGATTACTATATTTAAAATACTGAGATTGTTTTTTTCTTTTCTATTTATTATACTGGCACAATTTATATTTGGGTCAATTTGAAGGGCAATATTTTAAATGTTGAAAGGATGTAATTAAAGTTAAAGAAACATGAAAATTTCAGAAATTTTTTGGAGTTTGCTCCTTAAGAATCGATTTTCATATATAGTGCCAGTATGAAGTTTTATGAGGAGTAACATCAGAAGTTCAGAGCGTACAAAGTCCAGAGCATTGAAAAAAGCGTATCGGTTAGGTTATCTTCCCGCACAACATTTCTGCGCATATTTAGAGTGAGATATCAATATGTTTATTTGGTATTTTCTTATAGCGTAATCGCAATGACCTAGTGTAACACACATATTGACATTTTCTTATGACGTATTTGCAATAACGGAGTGTGACACACATAGTTTACTATCGTTCGCTTATACCGACATGTAATCATTGAATGTCATTATGTGTAAATATTTGGTGTCTTCTATCCTAAAAATTAAAAAATCCTTTTTAATTTTAACTTCTTAGTCTGATGTTACTAAACGTTTTTAATTTTGTTGTATAAATTTGATCCTGTTAATTTGTGTTTCACTTAAAGAGGATTATATTGTTAGCATTTTTTTATTAAAGAATTTTCCACCTATATTTAATAATATTGATATTTATATTTATATACAGTGTTACTTATTTTATAAATCCCAAGACGATCGTATCGAATCATTATTTTGATTTGCTACGTATTATTATCTCATATGATTCAAATGGAGTCAGTGCTGATTATTGTTTTATCCGTATTTAGAAGTTTATGATAAGTACGTGATCCAATAACATTTTTTGTTAACAATCAGAAGCTTAACAAGACTGAAATATAATTTTTTTCCTAGTATACCTATTTGTATTAGGTAGGTACCATTATTATTTAGTACTCCTTTTATAATCATTAGATAATTATTAATAAGCCTTTCTTCTCCGTACTCGCGGTCGACATTTAAATAAATTTAAAAAAGAAAAACACAACGGTAACGTTGCTGCATGAAACCAAGTTAAACAATGGAGGTTCCATTTAGGAAAGTGTTTGCAACATGTTATTATTTTGTATTCCGTTATTGCCATTGTTAATGTAAATGCAGGAAACTTCCTTACTTATCACAAAACTATCATACATATCTCAGAATTGACTGTTCAAAAATAATAAGATGGGGCCCAGAGTTAAATTTGTCTTAAGGGTAGGTTTATTTTGAACGTTTTTATTTAATTTATTTAATTGATGTCATTTAAAGGTCACTTGATTTCCTGATTTTTTCCATTATCAGAATTTTTTTTTAAATATTGTTATTAGTGATTGAGTCTATTATCAGCATTGAAATAAAAAAAAGTTTTTGTTAAACTAAAGAACTTTCATTGAAAACATACAAAAAATGTTTTTTCACTTATTTTAAAATGATGTAATTAATTTTAAAAAAATAAAAAATATTTTAAAAAACTGGAACACAGGAAGTGAGGTTCCACTAATGTTCATATCTTTTTATATTGTCAATGTAATGTAACTCAAACAACTAAAAGTGCTAAATAAATCTAGAATTATTTTTCACATTTTTAAATACATAGACTGAGAATTAAGGATCACTATGAAGCGTAATATTTAGAAAACAGGACTCAAAAATAATAGAAAAAAATTATACTTAAATTCCAGCTGCTACATTACTGAGATTGCTATTTACTTTATTTTATTTACAAAATATTCTCTTTTTTTACAAAAATATCGAAAACATAGGAAAACGATTTAATGAAAATTCTAACACAGATTATTGAAAAGTTTATAAATACAAAAACAATACTTTTATTATTATATTTACTCTGTAGATAATTGTCTTCGTCAATAAAAAGCTCTGTATAAATTTATCAGATTCTATGGGATTTAAAGATTATAAATCACATTTAATATGTCCTCCGTGCGCTTGTCTGAAAACCGCGACTTCGTATTTTATTTACTTCGCGAGCATATCTTTTTCAGTTCGGTCAAGTTGGGCTGCGCTGTTTTGTTTAGCACACAATAGAGACTTAAACTGAATACAGTTGCGGTGACAGCAGACGACATCAGCCTGTATTGTTAACAAAAACTAGTTTTGTAACATTGTAGATGCTAACTATTCCGGAAACACTGTTACTGACATATATTTTATTGAAATCAACGTCGGAAGAAAGACTTTTTCTTTACGTAATGTTTGTATAATCTTTGCACTTATTGACACTGACGTGTGAGGAAAAGTAAATTATAATTTAATTCGTTTGTTTCTAAATTAATTCTACTCATTGATAATTAGTAAATTTAAAAACTGAAATTATGAAAATCGGTTTTTGGGAATATTCAATGTTAAGTGGGTAAATTTGGGGGAGGTCCTAAAATTGACCATGAAGCTGGCCTCGTGTAACCGTATATTGTAATATTTTAAAAGTTTTCTTTAATTAACAAACATTATTCCAATCTTATGGATCTCCTAAGCCTTTTAATGTATTTTTATTTCTTTCAAATTTGGTTAAAACATTTAAAGGTATATGACATTTCTATTAAACTATTCACAAATATTATTATTATGGTTCACTATATTGCCTAGTATTACTTCCATTAGCGTTGTAATGTGTTGAACGTTTCAAAATTTATGAAATTTAAAATTATTCCCATAAGTTTTTCGTAAACTTAGGGTTAATGTTATTTTTTGCTAACTTTCACTTTAGCAGTTTCGGATACGAGTGGAGGGGGATAAAATTTCAATTATTATCCCAAATAACACAAACTGTTTTGTTTAAAATATCCATATAAATATATTTGATTATTAATTATTCAGTTCATTGAATTGAGGTTACATACCTTCTATTACTTTGTCCAGTTTAATATTTTGAAGTCAAATGATTTTTGAGAAAATTTTTAAAATCAGTAATTATAATCATAAGACCGGAGGAGCCTTGGATGTAATTGGTATTTAATTAAATGCAACATTCATAAGTAGAAATATTATGAAAAATTCATCCGCATGTAATGTTAATATTTTATTTATTTATCAGTGTCGT
Organism: Druceiella hillmani; assembly: GCA_039881145.1. NCBI lineage: Eukaryota > Metazoa > Arthropoda > Insecta > Lepidoptera > Hepialidae > Druceiella > Druceiella hillmani. Next base: position 13,534,604 of record JAYKKI010000028.1, on the reverse strand, counting down.
ATATAAAGTAATAATTCAGCTTAAAATTGTTAATCAAAATATAAAAAAAGGATTTTCTAATATGAATGTGATGAAGGAATTTAATACCTAATTTTCATATTATTAGATGAATGAACTTTCGTTATTTTAATGTCCAAATTCTATCATCATTTAAGTTATATTAAGCAATTAATATTGAAAATTTTCATGATGTATAAATTAATGTAACGAGCGGTCCGTGTACTTTATTTCAGTTTTATTTATTTAGTTTATAATTTTACTTATATTACGATTAAAAATTTCATTCAATTTATGGAAGTGCATGCACCGCTTGATTCTTATATTGTAAATCTATTTAGAACTAAGGCGTTTTCCTTAGCTTAATTTTAAATGATTCCATGAAGTCTAATTCAACATTCTTCACGTGTAGCGTACGCGAAATTGAGCTACGTCTGATAAATGTACGGTAACGAATTTCCCCTTTTAAGTAAGACAGATGTAACAAATCAAGTACCGATTTAACGAAAGGAATTATGCTAAGGAGCTTAGTTGCCAGTCAAATTGCCAAGCTTAAACGAGGACAGAGATTTCCTACTTTTCAATTTTATATTTTCTCATGCAGGTAAGAGAAATATAAAATTATTTTTCTCGTAATATTTGTAAAATGGAGTTCGTGATTTTCAAGATAGACTTAATGTGAAACAGGTTTGTAAGTTGTCTTTTTAAAAAAATATCCGCTTGAAATGTATTTATAACAGGTAATTTCAGGATACTTAATTATGATAAGATCTAATATACAAAGTTATTTAGTCTTTCGTCTAAATTCCTTGAAAGGTTCTTTTTAAAATCGTCGATAATATTTACCTTGTTGTGCCCTCTCACTTCGACATCCAGCAGAAGTTCGAAAGATATTAACATCCCACTTGCTTTGATATCACTGTTTAATTATGTTCATATCAAGGTTATATCTCTCTACGCATTTCTCTCTAAAGTCCCGAAGATTTTATGGAAAATAATCTAAGTGTGATTTAGGAAGTGGGCTTTCAAACCCATATCTTACGTCAATTTTCTAAAAACGCTCAATACATCTTCCACTAATTGTATGTAATCGGGGCTATTCTTGTTGTTAAGTAAACTTGAACCACATTTTCAAAATAAAACCTTTTTCTCGTGTTTATAATAGCTTCAGATTTTAGTCTTACATCCTTTAACTTGGCGTTTGATAGATTGTGAAATATTTAAAACTGTTCCTTATTTCAGTAGTGCTTTCGCAAACAGCTACAATGACTTCAACTTACTCTGAACTGGAGGAAGGAGTAAATTTTAAAGTTTTGTTTAGTGTGACCAAATTTTATTCTAGTATGTCTTTTGTTCGGGTTTCTAAAGATTTCCTTGATGTGCAACCTTTTTTTTTCCATTGCGAATGTTTCTTTCGGTTATTCTACTAACAAAGAAAGCATGGAAGTTTGGCGTAGGTTCCTTGTAGTTCAAGTTATACTAAGAAAATATTCAAATTATCATATATGATCCGTTTGTGTTTTTGGTTGTTGAGTTTTCCAAGGACTGGGGTTAAATTTTCGTAAAACTCCTTAAAAGGAATTAAATGACCCACACATAATTTAAAAATGTATTTATTGCCATTGTATAAAAGCGCTGGCTTTAAATGCTTTTTTGGAGAGTCTGGGGAAGGCTTAACTTACTGGCATCATATTTTACATGAGACATTTTCATAGATTCATTAATAGTTTGCAGTGCTTCACGTCGCCATCTTAAGAGAAAAATGGAAATGTTTTTTCTCTATATTTGTATCACAAGAACGTAGTGTCAGGAATCAATAAACATTCATCATTAAGTATTGCGCCCAAGAGTTTTACTGCAGTTTTCAGAAGATCCAAATCTCGCACTAAGTGAATACTCAGGACAAGATTCACTTTAATTAAATAATTGTTGCTTAAAATTGCTTAGAACTGATAAGTCTTCATCTTGGCTCTTTTGAAATGACACACAAGGTATCGAGCCTAAGACGAAAAGAAATACAACAAACTTCGTTTTAATATAATTTGTATTAATTGTGGTAAACAGGATTAGTCATTACAGTATGACCATCAGTTTTCATTATGTGGTTTATTCCATTAGCTAATTATAACTCTCCATGTGTCCCTTTCGACTGCACTTAAATAATAATCATCACATTATCAGTCGCTAATTGTCATTGACGAAAGTTGCATTATGAAGAAAGTTCCATGAATTTTTGAAAAATAATCATGAAGATCGCAGGACTCTGTATAGTCTATATTCTTGTATGCACGTTCTAAACTTTGCCATACAAGATTTCGTTAACAATTTATGCATTACAAAATTTTTATGAAGGTTTTAAAAAAAATGTGGAAATACTTTTTCATATTTTGGGTATAATTATTTCCGTGCTGATGTAGATTTGTATTTGGTCCTAATATCTGTTTCTGCTTGGAACTCATTTTGCTAGGATTTTTTTAGCAAAGCTCGCAACTGTTGGACATCCGATGAGCTACAGTTCACTGAGGAGACGGCTGGCGATAAACCTGATCAAGATGAGATAACTACTCCGCTATCTAGTCACCAATTACTAGTCTTGTATTCCGATTTAAATTTATCAGAACGTAAGTATAAAGTTTTAAGGTTTTAAGGAAATACTCTGCTCTTGTACGATACAATTAAACGAGAGTAGACATTTGTACATAAGATAGTATGGTAGGTGTTATATACCTAGCAGTATGTACTCGGTGCTAGTTTACGTGACTATATGTGTATTTTCAGGAAATCTAGCTTAAAACCAAAGACGTGTCCGAAGCTTGAAATTAGGAGGTAAGAAAAAATTTATTTTGCCCATGTAAAGTTAGGCGTCTGGCTTATATGTATAAAACTGCCTAAAAAAAATAAATCTTTTATTGCATGTAAATACAGTTATGATTTTCGTCTCACTCTCCCTTACGTTTGATGTATTGTACGAAGTGTCACTTTCATCCTCGATGTTTTTACCCTAAACCTAGGAATTCTCAAAATGTAAGGGTACGGGAATGACGTGGTCATACGGATCAGGCTTTATTGCTAGCTGGACGTTGAAGAAATTAATTACTTTTTTTATTTTTGGGGTTGAATCCTTTTATGTTAGGGCAGGCAAAATAGCAGTCGTCGTAATTTTTTTTCATGAAAACGCCAAACTTAGCGGTCTACACAAAGCGTCATGTGTCATTGGAGCAGAAACAAATATGTGTTTAAATATATATAATGGTTACACCTCGCAATACTGCGTTGAACAATATGAGTATACGAATGACAGGTGAAATAATCTAATATTATCCTCCAATATAAGACGAATAAAACACTACTAAACTCAAAATTGAGGTGTTATTAACGTAATGTAATTTAGTAATTAAAAGTGTGTAATTTAGTAATTAAAAAAATGATTGATCGAAAAAAATTCTCGTCGGAGTTGAAGAGATCCGATCATGCCCATTATAAAATAATAATTTCTTAGTTTCAACTATATTATTGGAGTGCGAATCAGAAATTTATTTCCTTCCTCTTAGATCATAGAAGCTATTTTTTCACCTAAATGGAACGCTTTCGACGGGAACTCCATATTTTGTTTTGGTTTGCAACAGTAGTCCCTAAATAAGAACAATAGGCATTTTCAACGAAGTTTTCATATTTCTTTATTGTTTCTTCACGGTGAATTCTCCTCATATGTAATATTTGTCAGATGAAACGTTACAATTTCTTATACTTGAAACCATTTTTTGGCTTGAAAAGGAAATTCATTTTTCAAAGGAATTATCATAAAATGTCGATTTTATCACATTCAAATATTGTATACTCAGTAATGACAGTGCTCCACCTTTTATTAGATTTTGCAAGCCAACTATTCTCGATTCATGTAATTAATGAAAATGAAAATTAATAGCTTAAAGAATAAGTTATTAAGTAATATTTCTTAAGATTTTTCATAATTCTTACGTGATAAAATTACGGTTCTATTTTAGATAATTTTATCCATGCCGACATGTTTCAAAACAATAATTTATCCATGTCGACATGTTTTGAAAGCAAGGATGGGATGTAAATTTTTCTTTACATATGAATATGTAAAGAAAAATTCACATCCCTTTTTAAGCATATTGCTTGCACGGATGAGTATAAAATTTGGTATAGTTAATGTTTATATAACGAAGGAGTACAGAAATTTAATTTTTTTATATAACACGTGTTACAAAAACATTAAAGTATATATTACAAACATATCAAAAGATCCATTTTTACGTTCATACTGTCAATGTTAAATACACTATAATCTGTGGTTAAACAGTCGCACAGTGTAGGGAATGTTGCGCATAGTCTGTAGAGTGTAAGTCAGGGCAAAAAGCGTTCATTTTACATTCACATTTTTTAGTAGTGTATGTATTTTATTTATTAGTAAAATACAACTTGTTTAACATACATCTGTTGCAAAAGAAAAATTTTGCAGCAGCAATCTGAATTGACTTATTCTTGCCTAGCTAATAGTTTTTTCAAGAAAGTGATAAGTAAATTTTATTATTTAAATTAAATCTAGTCTTGGAAATTCAGTTCGGAATTTCAATAAATTAATTAGATATTTTTTATATGCAATGATTATAGAGCTATACTCTTTGACAAAACACCATCAATAATGTTCAAACTTAAAAATTTAATGAATTCCGGTCGAATTTCGACCACTGGCTACCACTATTTATAATAATTTTATTTATTGTTGTCTTCGCTTGTTAAAGTGTTGTGACATCCAAAGTTTTCAATATAATCATATCGTTATTACATTTATTGTTGTTTTCCCTTGTTAAAGTGTTGTGACATCCAAAGTTTTCAATATACTAATATCGTTATTATATTTATTGTTGTCTTCGCTTGTTAAAGTATTGTAACATCCAGAGTTTTCAATATAATCATATCGTTATTATATTTATTGTTGTCTTCGCTTGTTAAAGTGTTGTGACATCCAAAGTTTTCAATATAATCATATCGTTATTACGAGCAGTAAGGCAAATAACGTAGCAAAGTGAAATATTGTTATGCTTTATCATTATTATTTAATATTTTTCTGGGAAAACTATTCATAATAATTATCTTATAAAAGCATTGAAATATTTTTCAAAACTTATTAATTATTTATATTTTATGTAACAATATCGCATAAGATACTGTCTAGTCTCGTTTAGTAATGGAAGCGTTTCTAATTTGAATTATAAAGTATTTATTATTTTATTTTAAGCTGTTAGTGTTCAAATAATGTTTTCTGTATGCTTGTTTGTGGTGAGTTTATTTAAATAAAATTTATGTATTAGGATTTTTAAAAATGTTGAAAGCTAATTTTTAAATAAAATTATGGTTATTCATTATAGTATTAACTATAATGAATAATGCATTATAGTTAATACTATAATGAATATAATGAATTACTTCACCCTTAGCTAAGGGTGCAGTAAATCTTGTGCGATTTTTATAGAATGAATTGGTTTGAAAATATTTTTTTTACTTGATAGAATCATATTTTACTACAAATTTCTTTATTTCATTTTTAACATTATACGATTTAGCAATGCTATGAACATCCTAAAGGTTCTACTTATTATATTCTTCATGAGTCGAATGAAATTCACAGTCCATATACACCTTTAAAAGTGATTTGAAAGGTTTATACTTTTCATGACATCACTAAAGATATTTTCCTTCTGTTCATATCCTCTTTTACATTATATTTCATCCTTTCTCTATTTTTCTCCTGGCATGTACCATTTATACCTTTTTATCATTCATCATCGTTTAGTTAACAAAAACATCGTCCGTATTTTAATAATTTTAATCTTTTACAGCCCACTTTGAAAATAATTTTTTGCATATCTTGATAGTGATTGACTGGAAAAGATTGCTCTTGCAAAAATAATTATTTCGTTTCTAACTTCACATTTGCATGTGAAGTTAGAAACGAAATAATTAAAAAAAAATGTATTTCGCGTCAAATTGCAGTAGTTTTAGACTTTGTAAAAAAAATTACATTTGTATATCCAACGTGCCTGAGTTTAAAAGTTGTATTAAAAGTACTACCTCTATTTAATATATTTGGAGTTAATTTTGTAGAAATTAATTATAATTTAATGTTTATTCACAACAAAATGAAACAACTACCTCTCATAACCTGAAAGTCCATATCTTTTCTATTCCCCATTTTCATCTATTTTCATTTCTATATGTATTTGTCATTGTAAAACTGTGATAAAAGTGTCCTTGTTTGTACAATAAAGCTATTTTAGATACGTTTTAGACTTCTCTAAATTTAAAACGTATTTTCTTACATTTATCGTTTGTTTGCGTCTGACCCTACGTATTACGCAGAAACTAATAGACAAATTTCAATGCTAGTTTCAGTAGAATAATCCTTGAAATTTTAATTAAAATTTAGACTCCTTTCAGTCACTGAAATATTTCCTAACAAACATTTTGTGTGTTTAATAATTAATTGCGGGTAATGTTAATTTACATGTTCCTATGTTTATTTGAACATCACTGAAAAATGAGTAAACCGATTTGAACTAAATTTTCACCGGGATATTTCTTAAGTTATGTATTCAAACCCATAGTGCTTTTTTGATGAAGTTTTTTCCCAAGTATCTTGAAATTCAATTATTATCATTCGAACGGCAGGACCGAGTGCAGGATTATGTTTCGATGTTATTTTGAAATAAAAAAAAAATATAAATAAAAATGTTTAACATTTATACATATTTTTTGAAAAGCTAAATACAAAGGTGTTGACTTAACATACTTTTGTATAATAATAAGCTTAGAGCCATAAAGCTTGTAAAAGACGGTTTTTATATCTTACGATGTGTGTAGTTGGAATGCATAACATTTCAGTTTTATGAAAGGGATGCTTTTTTCTATGTAGATGGCCAGTAAATCGTCTCTGGATATTTGAATATTTAATCTTGCAATGGGATGTGGTTGAATTTAATGAAAGCAGTCCTTTATATCCGTTTTAACCAGGATGTACTGAGTTGGTGAGCGGGCAGTAAATCTTTCTTGTAATATGATATGTTCATGACAAACTGTGCTAACAAAGTTCAGTATGGAGAATGGGGAAGAAGTAAGAAAGAAGGGGGTTTTTCCTATGGTACAAAACTCCATGCTGCGGAGAAATGTATTTTATGCTCAATAAAAATACTGTGTTTAACGACAATGTAAATCTAACTTCATCTAAACTAGTACATTTGAACGTAACCTAATCAAACTTAATCCAACCTAACTTATCTTAACTCAACATAACCAAACCCAATCTAATTTAATTTAACCTTCTTCATATCCATAATTTTTATTCCAATAGAAGGTACTTTTGAGAAAAAAAACCTATTTGTTACAAGGAGTTGTTTGTTTTTTGTTTCTGGAGAAAAAAATCATAGCAAAAATAAATAAAATCTTTCTAATACGAGTAGAACTTACTACGTGGGTTTCGTACACATTTCAGTACTTATAATAATTTAAGGGTAAACAATTTATAAATGTTAATTTTTCACAACGTAAATATATTGCCTACTACATCTTTCACAGGCGCAAAAAATATAGTCCATGCTTAAAAATTGTTATTAGATTTAGGATAATCGCTACAGTTTTCCTATAAACTTCTAGTCAGTATTTGTAAACTCTATTTTATATGATTTTTATTGAGTAGCTTCGGGAATAGGGGGTGGGGGAGACTATTTCCTCATATTTAAAAAAAAATGTTTTTAACTGGATAATTTAAAACTATGGAAATTTTTTTTTTGTATTCCTCATAACAAGTCCTTTGAAATGATACCTCATATTAAATATAAAATTAAAAAAATAATTTTGGATGCTTTATTTGGCTATAATTCTCACACGAATATTTTCAAAATGTTAGACTGGATTAGACTATGGGCAGACTGACAGGGATATGGGGGATCTTACAAGGATTCCGTTCTGTAGTTTGAGGTACGAAAACTTAAAAAATACAAATGCTAGTTTGTTGTAAATAACTTTTTTATACCTGAGGTTTAGCTTACACATAGTTACTAATTTCTTGTTATGTATACATTTAATTCAGTATAAACTAACCTCATCCCCACTTTAAATTTTGAGTAGAATTAAATCTCAACAAAGCCTCCAAAATGGAATTTCACTATATGTAGATATAAATCGACCCTTTTCTTTGGGTTTCGACTGAAAACTTAAGAATTTTTCTTTAATTATTGTAAAAGTAGTCGTTTTGTTTTAAATGTATAATATAAATTAACGGCTGACTTGGAAAAATCTGAATCAAAAAGTTCATTGACGGTTTTTTTATAATTTTAGTATTCATTTTAGGAAACATTTTGTTCACAGTAACACAGACACAAACCAAAATTTTCTTTTACTATGTCTTTTTTAGTAATTTTATTCATATAATTTAATGTAAATCTAAATTAAAAGAATAAATTTCCGATGGGATTTAGTGGAAAACCCTTGTTTAAATCCCATTTCGTTACATACCTACACCAATATAACAATCCAATTACATTTCGCTTCATTTTCACTGAACTGGAGATGAGGAAGATAAGTTTAACAAGGATGTGAACGAAATAAAAAAAGTTTTTGGTGCCTTTTGGGCAGGAGTCACTGATTTTGTTTTTGCTCCCTCGATGAGCGTTTCTTCTTTTCGTGCGAAATCCGAAGTCGATCGTAAACTTATTAAAAGTTTCCTGGCACGGCCGCATGTGGTCATGCCGCAATATTTTGCGGAAAGGAAAATATTTTGTACCTATTTTATCTTGTTTATATGCATGATTTTTGCTTCACATGTTATTTTTTATGTAATTTTTATGCATATAAATAATAAACAAAGTGCGTGTCAATTTCATACACGCCATTTCATACGCATGAATGTAGTAATTAGACTAAAACTGATACTCTAAACTATGTTGTGTAGTTTATATGTAAATATGAAAAAAATAATCAAAAAGAAAATTGCTAAATTTTTACTTTTAGTGTTAGTTTGGTTTACATCGTGAATGGAATTTATTTTTAAACTTCCTTGAAAATATTTTGTACCCATTTCATTTGTTTATATGCATGCTTTAGATTGTGAATGGAATTATTTTTAATGGCATTCATTTTAAACTTTTGTTTACATGCATGTTTTAGATTATGAATGGAATTTATTTTTAAACTTCCCGTGAAAATATTTTGTACCTATTTTATCTTGTTTATACGCAAGTTTTTTTGCTTTACATGCTATTTCTTATGTAATATTTATGCATAGCAATGATAAACAAAGTGCGTGTCAATGTAACAAACGTGATTTCATACGCGTGAATTTAGTAACTAGACCAAAAACTGTTACTCTAAACTATGTTGCGTAGTTTATACATGAATGTTAAAAAAGAATTATCAAAAAGAAAATTACAAAATATTTTATTTTAATTTTAGTTTGCTTTAAGATTGTGGATGGCATTTATTTTTAAACTTCCCTAAAAATATTTCCAAATATTTTTAAACTTCCCTGGTTCCGAGCTATATGTGTCTAATCTGCATGTATTAATTGAAATTTGATATCATTATGGACTGACTAGAAGATATGACAATGCATTATATTTAGCTCATTTCACGATAACCGTTTGTTTCAGGATATCTTATTTTATGTAATCCTATTTTTGGAAAATAAGTCTAGAAATTGGATAGACTAAGGTTTATTACAAACGACAATAGGCTATTATGCAAGTCCAATTTAAGATATAATTCAGTAGAAATGTACCTACAATGGATTTATTGCTGCAAGGTCTTTTCCAGTCATAGTTAGCTAAGGACTACAATCAGAAAGTTCCGAGGTTGGTTATAAAATATTAATAAGTCCAATGTTAATATGTCGAGTTTAAAGTTAATATAAAGAGCCTGTAGCAATATGGAAGGAAAAAATACATTTCAAAGGTAATTTGAGCATCAAGATATAAAGCCATGACGTATATGAAGTAATAGCATAGTTAAATTTATTTTAAGAGCTTTTGAAAATAACTCACATATTGTTGTATTTCAGCATGAAACTTGGATACAAATAGCAGTAATTAAAAACATTTTTTGTTTTAATATCAACGCATAATGTTTGAGTGCATGAAGCTATAGTGAGTAAAATATTTAAAAATTTAATAAACTGTTTCTCTTATCTTATGGAAACTGATGTAGAGATTATATTTTTTTTTAAAGTAGTTCATGTTATACAAAATTGGTACGTTTAGAGTTTAGAGAGAAAAATCGTATCTTAACGCAATACTAACATGTTAGGTGATATTATCCTTGTTTTTCGAGTTGTGTCCAATTCATTAATAATTTAAAAAAAGGACAAAAGAAATTATTAAAAGTATGCTACATGATTCTTCAAGGTAAAAATGTTATATTTATGTACAGAAAATATTTAGGAAGATAGTAAGTAACAAAAAAGAGAATGTAAGTATTGAAGTTTAATCCTCTAATGAACCGTAAATTATTATGGGATATTCAACCACCATTTGATATGCAAAGATTTTGCCTTAGGCAAGACAGTAAGTGATATTAAAAGCAGTGATTAAAAATGAAGACTGTAAATAAATTTAAAGCAGTGATTTTAATAATCTAAAATAATGATAAATCATGGAAAACCAAAGGTTTTGATTGACTTCAAGAATAAACATAAGCGTACAGAGGTATTACGTGAGAGCTGGATAGATGGATTATGTGAAAAATTTAATTTCGATTTAAGACTGTGTGTTAGTAAAGGCTCGGAAAGATGAATTTCGTAATAGGAAATCATAAATCTTTCAAAAATGGAAAAAATATGTATTTCGTACTGATTCCGAATTTCCTAGTAAAGTTATAAATTTTAGAAATATTTTATTTTGTTATTTATTTTTTCCCTAACATAGCGTTATGGAAGCGTCTATTATTTTGGTTATTACAAATAATATTATAAAATTTGGAAAAAAAAAATATTTTCAATAATATTAAACAAAAAGACTAAAGGATGCACAATTGAATGAAATTTATTACGTTTAGTGTAAGTTGTACAAAATAAATATGGTATGATAGCATCACAAGACGAGAATTCACATAATAATTAGAAATAAAACAATGAAGTCAAATTAAGAAACGGTAAGGCAAACAAATAAAAATTCAAGACGGACGAGTGACATGTATTTTGGGGAACGAAATGGTATGCATAAAGAGAAAGAGGCGAAAACAAGTGAAGACGCACAGATACTACTACTGACGGTACTCGTATGTCGAAACTGTCGTCAGTTTACTCCTGGATTGGAATAAAAAAAATTATTAAGTAAAGAAAATATTAGCAATTATGAACTACAGTGTTATAGGCTACGACTTTCTTAAAATTTTCAGAAGCAAAAAAATATATTAAATGACAATGGTTTTGGTACGATTCTCTTTTTCATGTTTTTTTTTTACTTTTTATCTAGTTATAATTTCGAGTGGAAAATTTGAGTATAAACCTCACATCCTTTTTACTTCGACTTAATTATAAATGAGATAATGACTTAATTATAATTATCCTTTATAAATGAGAATAATATTTGACGTAAGAGTTGCGTAACATATTTTTATTAAGATATTTTTCTCAATTAAATATAGGCATATTTGGCGATTTTCATTTTAAATGCTAGGTTTTAATTTTTTTTTGTGATGAGCGTAAAATGTGGCTTCGGTAATTAGAATATATGGCAAACGAACACTGGAAAAGTTTTGGATATTTTAATATTTTGGCCACAAACCAAAATACTCTAAATTTATGAATCATTTTATGATTTTTTTTATTTCAATGAGTAATACGATGAAGAATGATTTCCCATGGCCGTAACATATTATATATTTAATTTTTCCGTGAAAGCAGTAAAGTCAACGAAAACGTACATAAATGACAATATAAATATTTTGATAATATAAAGGTGACCTATCTGTTAACATTATCGTTTGTACATGAACATTTCGAAGATTTTATTAGTAACGGAATATTAAACGTTAAGTTCAACACGAGTTTCTTTTCAATTGTAATTTAGGTAACGTATACGCAAATCAATAGTGTATCAAAAACGTAGTTTAAAAGAAATTGAATTCGTCATACGTCGCTTCAAAATCTCTATTTACGTAGGACTACATTTTCTAATACTTAGTTTTCAACGTTGGTAACTTTGAATTGCAACATATGCCATCCCATATAGCGGCTGTGCGCTGCATCTAATTTCCTTTATAGGGCTTGCTTCCCACTTTTGCTGCAAAATTGTTTTCAATTTAAGAAAATATTAGAAACATCTCAATATAAAACGGGGAATATTTAGTATATTTAGTAGGATTTTTGTAGAAATGGTATATCCATTTGTAAGTTAAATGGTGATGTTTCCGGCACCGTTTCCCTTTATCGTTTGGGGCTTTATGAATATTACTTGATTGCTGTTGAGAAGCTTTTTTAACGTTATACTATTTTTGTCTTTCGAATGGGTTTTTAGAAGATAATGGTCCGACATTATAGTGACTTTTCTTTATTTACAAATCAAACTTTATATTATCTTACATAACCACTATGCACTTATATTTTATATATAGTCATAGTTGACATCACGCCGAACTTTCGCGTCAGACGCACCGGACGATCCAGACACGTAATGTCAAACATTTTTCTATAATTTTCTTATCATCAGATTTTCTACATTGCCCTCACCGTGGTAACAAGTTTACAGACCTATTGACGTGGAAAGCTAAATTATTAAATGGTCACAATATTAATTAAGAGTTCGAAAGTTGACCTATAATAGACTTTATACAGAAGAAAATTTATAAGTTAAAGAAAACAAAGAAAATTGATTCAGTAAATAAGTTTTTAATGTCAAGTAAAATGTTTTAAATTTCAAAAGAATATTCTTGACTGCATTCTTCTAAAGGCATGGATGACAAAAATATGAGGATTTCATATTTTAATTGTGTATAAAATGATGAATACATTGTTACTTTGTTGTGTTCAAAGATTTTATAAGTATCAATCTGTATTTGTAAGATGCATTTTAATTCCTAGATTTATTCTTGGTACAGAATACAAGTTATTAGTGTCTGGTGTCTGAGTGGCACAAATAGTTTTTTACTTTCTTTTTTTTGCTTTTCATTTTGTCCAACCTAAGTCTAATTCCCCTAATTTATGCCCTACTATGCTAAAGTCCAGTATTGATAAAGCTACTACCTTTTAAAATAATGGGTTCCAGTAGCATTTATTTCAGCTGCGGACCCATCATTCAACCTGAGAGGCACCTCCACCCCTAAACTTTGATATGCTAGTAGATTCGATCTTTTGAACCGCAGCCTTCTCAATCGGTTATCTTATCCTACTGAGGTAACCGATTTGATAGGTGATGGTCTAGTCAGAACCAACAGGTGTTTACGCGACAGCTTATTTTTCTTGCATTAAATCGTTTTATTAATCAACGTAAAATAGTATAATCGTAACCTTGTGTGGTAAATATTTAAAAAAATCGAACTTTACCTGAAATAACTATACACCCCAGTGAAGCGATTTTGAAGATAATCATAAATTAATTAATTAATGCGGCGTTAACTTATGGGTAGAATTTTGTTGATGGTAATATTAAACTAGTATATTGTTACCCTCAACAAAATTTAAATAAATTGAACATATACGTATATATATATATATATATATATATATATATATATATATATATATATATAATACATGTAGTAGCTTAAAACGTACGTTGATACATTTCAATTTCTATCTACTGACGTTGTGGTATTATATAATTTGAATAATTTTCAGTCTATTTTGTCACTCAGTAAGTTTATAAGTCCTTCTTTCTAATAACTCTTTATTAAAATCTTACAAAATTTCGTACGTACTCCTAAAAAAATAAAATTAATAGCAATAAACAGACAATGTGCAAGTTTATTTGAAACGAGAAGTCACAAATATAATGATTAGCTATTCAAAGTCAGTGACTATTTAAATAAAGTACGAGTTTCACACACGAATTATCAACTAGAACACATGATCATTCCTTCGTCAAGTTCCATTGGTAAGACTGACATTGGTAGGGCAGATATAAAATAGCTATTGTTTATGGAAGAAATTTTATTAGCAGCTTCTCGCATTATCATTAGTTAGGATGGCAAGTTATATTACTAAATATTAAAATAACCACACACGAGATAATTTTTTTGTTTTGCTTATCAAATTTTAATTACAGACAAAATTTTTAAAAATTAAGGAGACCTGTGTGTAAGTTTTTAACAAAAACTTATTTGTTATACAACCAAAAATTATTTCTCACAAATTTGGAAAATCTAATTTGTAATATTACAGAAAATAAGAACTTTTAAATTAAATCGCCAAAAATGTGTTTATCACGTAAAGTAAGATTTCATTTTGCAACGCAAAGTAACCACGTGTAATTTTCACTCTAGTAAATTTATTGTTCAAATTGAAATTTCAAACTTTCTCGTGTTTTGGAAATGATAACATAGTTTTGTTTTATTTTCAATATGGTCTCTGAAACTAAACAAAATTTGGAAATGTAACAAATTTGTATTCAATTTCTATCAGTTATGAGAATATATTAAACATTGGAAAGTGAATTCTTTTTAAATGACAAAGAGATTATATATTTTTTTTGTTTTTCTAATCTTAAATTTTATTTAACACTACCACACCAAAATCTACTAATGTTAACCCTAAGAAGTAATTGGCTTATTATCAGTGAACCATAATACCCAAAGTGATTAAATATAAGTTTTGCTGTTTTATTAAAATACTTTGTCGGTTTTATCAATCTGAACCTTTCTGTAGCCTTTCTATAAAACTCAATCGTTATACATGTTCAAAGTTTATGTTATGTATCTTATACAATATACTGAGCATACCTCATAATTTAAGTTTCATACCATTTACTGTTCATATTTGATATTTAAACATGTTAGTTTCTTCGATTTTATGCAAAGCGCGTCTCTATCCGGATAATACCGATCGATGGAGGACACATAAAACAAAGGATTGACTTTACAAATCAATCCTTTTTTATTTTTATAAATAAAAAATTACCAGTAAATTCATATGGCTAATCCACAGATCTAATAAGTTTAGGTAAGGAGGGATGAGACTCAAAACATTTCCCTTTTCCTCACAATGCTTTTTAACATTGACCGCACGCGGGTGTACCGGAAAACTTTTAATAAGTTTGCAATCGACTAGGGATTTTGGCGGAAAGGGGACACTCAAAGAAGAAATGAAAATCAAATCAGTGACTCCTTCCCAATATATCCGGGACCTATATTATACCATCTTTATTCTTATTAACTTATTCCAATCTCACTTGTTTGCTCTTATTTCTCATTGTTAGTAATCATTTTGGTGAAACTTTCAAAGTGCTTTGAAATTATCTATGTAAATAATCTTTTGAATATTAAACAGTGCGAATATTAAACATCATGCAAGTGGTCGTAGATTACATACATATGCAACGGAGAAAGTTTTTTCTCCCTTTAAAAATTGCTCCATCACGAATTCTTGACTCGATCTATTTTTATTTTATTCTCATTTAACGTAAATATATGAAATAAAACCTAAACCAGTTTTTAATTGAACAATATTTCGATATTGAGAATTTTATATATATATTTTACTATCCTCTTATTAAAATAGATACTGGAATTCTTCTTTAGTATTTTCCGAAAATTAAATATCGAGACCCAATTGTAAAAAAAATAGACGTGGAACTTAAATGAATCGTTAAATGACGAATTTTATAAAATTTAAATGAAGTGTTTAGTTGTTTTATTGTAGTTTTTGTTATTACTTAAACTAAAATAGAATAGAAGTGACATGACAAAAAAAGTGAAACGAACTCAATATTTGAACGTGAGTGAATGAAACGACCTTAATATTTGAACTTATACTATAGTGAGTGAAATGACCTCAATATTTGACCAATATAATATTTTATGTCAAAACGTTAGGCCAAACTAAAAGCATATCCGTGTTTTTATTTACTTAAGTCTACGTGCATGTACGCGCCCATCAATTTTAACTCATAGGTGATATTTGCACAAAATATTTATGTATACAATATAAAAAAAGCCGTATTCGTAATAATAGTAGTTAAAAATAATCTCCTCTTTTATTAAATTGGGGGAAATAACATAATAAGACATTTTCCTTTTTAGCGAGCAGTTTGAATTATTGCCCCTCACTCAAATTTTCTTTGTGCCAATTGACTTAGACATACCAACGGTTAAGTGAATGTTAGCGACTCTGCTCATTACCTCCAGGTTATCGGAATCTCGTCGGATTACGTGATCGCAATTATTCAAAATTTTACTTTTTAGCGAGCAGTTCGAATTATTGCCCCTCACTCAAATTTTCTTTGTGCCAATTGACTTAGACATACCAATGGTTAAGTGAATGTTAGTGACTGTGCTCATTACCTCCAGGTTATCGGAATCTCGTCGGATTATGTGATCGCAATTATTCAAAATTTTATCGGTTTCACTACAACCCATGAACAATTTGTTGAGTCTTTACTGACAATGTTGTCAGAAAATGAGACTACCAGACGGAATGTGTAAATGCATGTATATATATATATATATATATATATATATATATATATATATATATACACATATATGTGTGTGTGTGTGTGTGTGTGTGTTTATGTGTGTGTATGTGTGTGTAATCCATTCATGCGAGAGTCTCCTTTACGGACGAAATCCCCAGTCGATTGCAAACTTATTAAAAGTTTTCCGGCACACCCACGTGCGGTCAATGTGGAAAAGCCTTGAGAGGGAAAGGGAAATGTTTTGTGTCTTGGCTGACCCTTCCGTACATGTTGTCATATTAATATATAGGTAATATTTGTTTGTAAATATAAAATTGGACCCATTTTAAATATAAATTTTTATTTAAGGCCTCTAATTTTCTATATTAAAGCTCTATAAAATTCTTTAATGTTTCTATGATCTACCGGTGTTATCTGAATGGAAATGCAATTTATACAAAATAAAAGAAACTAATATATTTAAATCATCAAGTATGCTTAGTAAATTGTATTAAATATAGAAAATAAACTTTAAATAGATATGAAGATAGAGTTTCAGAAAGGTCATTATTCAAATTGGTACAATCGATAAAACTTGACGATGTTAGGTTTTGAAATTTATTGATTATAAGTTTCATTGATTATATACGTATTGACGGTCAATGCTAGCTGATTTTTATCTGATAGAAAAGGACATAAAAACTTATTTGTAATTCAGGTTAGAAACCGCTTTCTAATGTTGAACATATTTTAAGAATTCGTACGGTTTGAATCAAAAAAATATTACATTTCTAAAGAACAATATTAGCGGGCTAAAATGTTCAAAGTTACATCCAGTAAAAGCCGTAAGAATATTAGGAATTCAGGATTAATTCAGGAGGAATCCCAGGGATTCCTCCTGAATTAGTTTTAATTTTTAGTATATATCATCACTTTATTTAAATGTTCGAAGTAGAGAATCAAGTTATAAATTGTATTATATTTAGTGAGTACCATTTAACTATTTCAGTTAAAATTTTGTTGCTCCTTTAGACATTTAATTGAAAAGTAATCGATATAAAATTTAAATAAACTTTTTTGGCTAATAAATTACTTTTAAACATTATGAAAGTTAATAAATAACCTTGCGATTTTATGCTGAATTATTACTAGATACCGTTGAAAAAAAAACATAAAATTCCACGATAAATGTAAAAATACTCTAGATAAAATGTATTTATAATAAGTGATAATTCAATTTTGCTGACTAATTTTGTGTATACTGTACACAGCATATAAATATAATATTTAGGCCAGATAACTTAATATATGAACTCAGCATACTTTGCTTATTTTCATTATTATTACTTAGTCTAATTGCATTAGAGTGTTTTGTTTTTGATGTATTTTCTCTGTGGAAAGGCAATTCTTGTATTTAACTTCTATTTTCAATTAAGACCTAGAGCGGTGTGAACCGAATTAGAAATTATTATTCGTTCTTCTTGGATATATTTTCCACGTTCAGTAAAACTGCACTCACTTATTCAGTAGTATAATAGCAATTCTCACTGTTAGACTAAATTAGCATTAATTATGATTGTGTTAATATTTCAAGAAATTTCTTAAGTGACGGTGTTTGCTTCCATGATATTCTCTTTGACTGTACTAATTTGTGAATGCGAATTCACAAATTCGCATAGTAACTTTAATATTAAGATTAAAGAATTTTTAGTGATGAAGATTTTTTACAACAATAGAAAATTTCGCATTGAGGTTTTAAATGTTATCTATAGGAATTTACCAAATACATGATTTACATCATTTTGAAGATAGGTTTAAGATCTCATTATATTTTCTTTAAATTCTTTTGCATATTTTCAATTTAATTGAAGAGTTATTAATTATTTGAATTAGTGTTTTTCACATATTGTAAGGATTCAAATTTACAAATATGAGGATAAAAATATATTCAATAAAGTATGTATATACATTACCACAAATTAGGTACAAATTAAAAATTGTATCTATTTTATGTATTTTAATTTATAAATTTAAAGCAAAACAAAAACGTTTAGCAGCTGACTGCTATGAGAGCTGTCTAATAGAATAGCCAACCACAACGTAAGAAATTAAAAAAAGTTGTAAATATAATTTTTTTTAGAAATAAAAAATTTCAATTGCAAGCGTCAATCTGGTAGGAATTCTGAATTTTGTGTATTTTTTATTATCTTCAGAGTGTGTCTCGTAAAGGAAATTTGAGAGTCTAGTAAAATATGTTTCCGGAAATAATCTTTTGTGCTGGTAAAGTTCATTGCGAAAATTTAAGGTTAATTGAAAAAGTTTAGATTTTTGCAGCATAATGTAATAAAAAAATAAGATTTCTGCTGACTTTGGGTGGAAAATTTATTAGCAAGTATGGACAAAATGTCGTTGTCAAAAGTATTTATATATCTGGTAAAGATTGCGTACTTACAAAAACCCTATGATAGTTTGAAATTAAGCAATCAAACCAGTTCAGTTCATCTTTGAATTTCACCCAGATTTTGATCAAAGATATTATGAGCACATTATTTAATCTCGATTGAAAACGAAATGCACTTTTCTTGTGTACGTGCGTGCGTGAGTGCATGCATACATGCGTGCGTGCGTTCGTGCGCGCGTGCGCGTGTGCCCGTGCGCGCGTGTGCGTAAAATGTATGGTGTTAGGAATATTTTGATTTTTTTATTAATAACCTTGCAGTCGTAACTGAATAGATTTATCAAAACTAATAACACTTACTAAATAATAAACAGTCAAAGTCGCACAAAACAATTTTCTAGAAGAGAAAAAAAACTTTTGAAAAACTTGTACCTAAAGAATGATGAAGTCAATGCGAATGAAATACTTTTTCTTGTCGTCGCGGTTAATAAAGTAAAGATGAATAATAACTTTTTACTTTTTGTTACAGTCAGAATAAAACCGATAAGAATTTCAATAATTTTAATGGAAGAGAATTATTTTATCGTCAACGAAATAACAATCCTTTCAAAAGCAAGTATCGTTCAAGTGTATTTGACAGATAGTTTACCTACAAATGCTTCGGTCTATAACAAGCTTTATATATTCATATCAACTTTATCGAGAATTGAGTATCAAATATGTTACCGTCGTTTTCAAGTGAAAAAGATTTCTAATTTTCAATCCTAATCAATGTTTGTGTCAGTTTTAGTACTATGCATAGTACGTATATAAAAGAATACACGAGCATTCATGTTTTAAACACACATAAAATCTCGCATACTCTTAATATCTAGTGACAGTTATGATATCATTTAAGAACATATTACTTAATTGAAAGCAGTGTTGTTATTTTTACCCTCTACTATCTTACAAAAAACAGTTTTGAAATGCTGAGAAGTTCAGAAATTAAAATGCCGCGTTAAATATGAACAAGGCTACGAAAATTAAATCGTTGCTACGCTTAGGGAAAAGCTTTATCTGAAGTGATTTATTCATGCGCTTAAGTACATGCATTCCATATCTGCTCATTGTACTTGTGTATTCGATTTGTTTGCCCACGACAAATAAATTTTAAATATATTGAATCGTACGCCGAAAAAGTATTGTTCGATAATCATTATTTGAAAGCGCAGCGTTGTTTCCCTTTAAGAAAGGAAAGTAAATATGCAATAGATAACAGTTTTGTACGCAAAATAAAAGAATTTTATCAAATAAATTTTCTGTTAGTGACAGCTGATATATGTGGCCATCTTAAAAAGTTTATTTTTGTTGGAGAAAAATTTCTATTCTACTGTTAACATAATATCTATTTAAGTTTGTTTCTGTTTATATTTAAAACTATACCCGCGACTTCGTTCACGTAAAGGTTAAATTACAACCGTATTTTATATTCCGTAGGTGGTATTATGCAATTATAAGAATCGTATTACAAATTCAGCGCGACGAAAATTCCCAGCATGCGATGTGTAAACCTAGTGTTAGGTCCACTGCATTGTTAGCGTTAAACGTATGTAATTTTGTAGGATATTATTTATTTATTAGTAGCCACTTTGTATATGTATGATGATAGATGTGTAATGTAGATGTGTTCCCTATTTAGATAATTACTTGTTTTGATATTCTACATGCTTATTTATAAATCATATCAAAGTCAAGAAGAGATCACCAAGAAAATAAACGCCATTTTGAAGTATTCACTATATTACATTTATAACGTCATTATATAACAAATATTCTTCTGTGCAAGCTAAGTTATCTTTCTGCCAAATATCATTCAAAACAGCTTGATAGTTTATGATAATGAAATATGAATATGAATCACATTAACAGACTGACAAACTAGCTTTAGTTTTTATAATATTAGTGTCGATATATGACATGAATATTTTTGTAACAAAGACTTGTCGCAAATATTCGTAGAAAATTTAGATTATCTCCCTGTTCTGGTAGGGAATTATTTTTTAAAAGTATATGCGGTTGTTGTTAAGTGTTGATGAAGTTTATATAAAATTTTCTATATATTATTGTACGAAAATGAAAAAAAAATGTAATTAAGATAAAATGGACAAATTAATACTTGAAATTCAGTCATTAGGAACTTAATAAAATGGATCAAAACAATATTTATGTTCAGCCCATAAAAGTGCATTAGCATATTTGTGAAGTATTTATTGTATATATTAGTTTACCTCGCTTTATTATAACCTAGGATATCATATATAATTTAAATTTTGTGACTTTCTATCATAATTTATGAAGAAAAAAAAGCGAATTACAACTATCAGTGCAGTTTCTTATTTAAAGTTTATTTTTAAGCCTTCATATTCGTTTGTATTGAAGTGGTGATTTTGATGCTACGTGTGATGCAAGCAATTTTAAAAGTGTTTTTAATGAATGGACCCATGATCTTGAAAAAAGCTCCATTAATGTGCTTAAAGTAGTTTAATAAATTTTATGACAAATTTTTGAAATATAAGTAGCTACTCGTTTATCGTGGTCGTCAAGAATTAAGTTAATGTATTCGATACTTCCTCGTTTCCATTTTATACAAAAATATGTATAAAAAGTATTGTATCTAAATAGCTTCATTAAGAAAATTGTTTCGAAAGTTTAAATATTTTTTATTTAGAATTTGTCAAATTTATATCTTATATTTTGGATTGTTCATATATGTAATTGTAGTATTATATCACTTTTCGCTTTTAGTTAATTTCAATATTCTTTCATAACCATAATATTTAGGTCTTATTTCGGCTCTAATCCTAAATTTCTCATCATACTTAATACTTTAAACTGATTAAGTTTTTCTGAATTACAACATATATATCTGTCTTGTCTTTTTCTTAGTTAATCTTCTGCCGTACGGCAAAAAGTTTTTTGATTGTCATTAAGTACACAGTTTTCATAATATCAGTTTATTCGTATGTAATTTTTTTACTTATTACATTATTATCGATATCGTATTCCAATGAAATACTCTATGTAATGTATATATACTCCATGGAACTCTTCGCCGAAGTCCATTGGGAGTCGAGTGCATTTCCCTGAATTTAAATTCGGCGCTGTTTGAGATGTCGGGTGTTAACAAATTGACACTTTGAATTGGTGTTGTGAAATTCCGTCTTATCTCGTGAGATTTGATAAATTTCAATACATTAGGAAACCGTTTCGATACGTTTAAGTTTAACATTTGATATATTGAGCTTTTCTAAACTGAAGAATTTATATACGTAGCAATATTGTGACAAATACATTTAAATCGGGGGCAGTATTTTTCACACATTCCAGCAAGCGATATTACATTTATTTAAAATAAACTCGACTCAGAATTTATTTTTATATTTTTAAGCTCCGTTGGTGAAGTATTGAGCTTCAAAGCGACAAGTTTGCACATACCTCCCTATATTTGTTCAACCTTACGTTTGAAAAATTTGTTAAAAGATCAGCGGTCTACAATAGTTTTTCCCTTTCATATTTGATGACTGATTTTGATAGATTTTGGGGCACTGATTACGGGAAACATCAGGATTTTTAATTATTTAGCTCAGTTTTTTTTATCAAAACTCCTAGGCCTACCTAGTCAGGAACTGATATTGCATTTTAATGATTTCTTATTGAATAAAAAATACACTGAATCATTGCATCAATGAATAAGTTCTCTGTAGAGAACAATGAATAAGTTCTCATAAATAATTAATTAAATACAACCTAATTAACTAAATGAGATACCTTTATTATTGGAAAAAACGTGGATTTTTAGGCCATTTGCTAAAGATCTCATTTAACCGTTATAAACTTAAATCGTTAGAGGGTTAATCAGGATAGATAAATATATTTTTGAATAAATAGCAATATGATACAAAATCAGTACTTCCGCTTAATTTGCAACCCTCACTTAAAATATGTCATAGCGAAAGTATTTAAACTCACCAGACGATTTTTGTTATATTTGTGGGCAGTTTATGTTGACAAAATAGCAGCGTAATATTACCGAATTCATAAGTAACGTTTATAACATGTATTTCGGTCAAGCGACTGCTAACCAAAACAAACAGTGGGTCCTACATAAAGTTTGTGCGACCTGCGTTCGTGAACTTCGAAAGTGGTCAAAAGGGTAGAACAATTGAGATCTTTTGATTTACAATCGCCTATGTTCTAGAGAGAATCTCGAATCACACCGAATACTGTTATTTTTGCTGTTACAAGACTACAGACTACAATTCTAAATCAAAAAAGGGCTTGGTATATCCAACCGTGCAATCGGTAATGCACGCGGTTCACCGTGACCCGAACTTTGCACCGCAATCACCTCCATATTTGGAATCAGTGCAAGCTGAAGACATGAGCAGTGATATCTAAGAGGTATCTCAACTTGAAACTCAATTTGAGCCTAGTGCAAGTGGAACACACTTATTCTCGCAGTCAGAACTGATCGACTTAATAAAAGGTCTATGCCAAAAATTGCAGCTGACTCCTCGGATCAAGACTATCGGAAAAGAACCTTATGCCACCTTATTTTCTTGGTATCGCAATAGAGAACAAGACTTTGTACCACATTTTGATCTAGTGTACTGCAAAGACATTCCTGGCTTCATGAAAATTTTTAACATCGAATATGACCCGAACGAATGGATATTGTTCATAGACTCATCAAAGCAAAGTTTGAAATCAGTCCTTTTGGATAAGGGAATAAGTACGATTCATTGCCAGTCGCCCATCCTCTACATTCAGAAGAATATATGACAATTATCTATGACAATTTCAAAATGTGTTGGATAAAATAAAATACGTACAACACAGTTGGTTGGTCTGTGGAGATCTGAAAGTTATGAGTATGCTGCTCGGTCAACTAAGTGGCTACAGTCTGCGAGTGGGATAGTCAAGACAGAGAACAACAATGGACGAAGAAAGAATGGCCATCGAGAACTGAACTAGTTCGTGGAACCAAAAATGTTATGAGAGAAAACTTAAACCCCGGGAAAAGTTTGGCTACCCCCATTACACATAAAACTGGGAATGATGAAACGATTTGCGAAAGCGCTGAGTAAAGAATCACATCATTCAATATCTCTATCTGAAGCTAAAGTGAAAGAAGGTGTTCTTCCTTAGCGGGGACATAAGAAAATTGATGAAATACACAAGTTTCGATGCAAAAATTAAACGAAACTTGAAATCTTTTAAGTAAGTAGTCAATATTTTTCTAGGAAACCGTGAAAGTCTAAATTAAGAGAAAATTGTGAAGTGTGTGTGCTTCAATAATTTTTATTGAAAATTTTGGAAAAATGGGAAGTTCAATGAGCATTAAACTTCACTTCCTTAATTTTTACTTGGACAACTTTCCTGCTAACTTGGGTGCTGCAAATGAAGAGCAAGGCGAAAGACTTCAACAAGATTTGAAAGAGATAGAACATTGCTATGAGGGAAGGAGAAATAAAAGGGCGATAGCGTACTATTGTTGGTTGCAAAAGGGAGATAATCCAGATCGGACTTTTAATCGAAAATCTCATGATCGGATCTTCGATGAAAAAAATGTAAGGTACCAAATAAGTATTTAATATTTCTTATTTATTTATTAACGTCATTTAAATATATTTCTAATATTTTAAAGCCTTTTATTGTAACATGAATTTTTTATTTAGTAAAGTTGGCTTTTTTACGATTTCATACAGAGGATTTTTCGAAAAAAAACTGTGGGTGATGTGGAAAATCTCAGTACATATTAGCAAGTAGCGCACCAAAATACCATAAGATCAGTTATCAAATCCAAAAAGGGAAAATAAAAGTCAAAATTTTCCGACCAGTGAATAATTGATGCTAATTATTATTAAAACTTCAAAATTATTTTAATTAATAGTTTGAAGATATACTGATAACAAGGTAATTTAAGCATATGTCGAAATGAATTTGCTTGATTTTTGTGTATTAATTGTATTTTTCGATGCCATTTGCAAACACGCACACTTCAACTACTTAATTTACCAGTCACATTTATACAATTGAGAACGTTCAGCAAACAGACTGGAAGAGACTCCATTTTTCGAAGAAAATATTACAATGTATTCTTTAGTTATTCTGGGTCATTCTTTCATCTTTTCTCATTATATTGAATGTCTTATAAATGCTAGTGATAGTGCTAGAAAAGTTATACCCTTCTAGTTTTTAGGTGTACCCCAGAACGGTACTCACATACCTTGTGCTGGAAAGACGTTATCAAATTTTAAAGTTATTTTAATAAAAATAACATAATTGGTCATTAAATGGCCAATTATGATGATACACATGTATGATTGTTGCTTATAAAATAAACGATTTATATATATATAATGTAGCTCAAAACATACATTTCAATTTAAATCTACTGACATTGTGTGTTTATATAATCTGAATAATTTTCAGTCTATTTTACCATTCAGTATGTTAATTAGCTATTTTTTCCTAGGTTTATAAGTCTTTCTTTCTAAGAGCTCTTTATTTAAATCTCACAAAATTTCTGGTAAACGTACATTTATCTGTCATTGTACTATCGTACTATAAACGTATTGCTGATAAAATAAAATTAATAGTAATAAAAACATAGCTTATACATATATAAACTTTCACTTTGCTTATTTAAAACGGAAGTCGATAATGATTAGCTATTCAAAGTGTCAGTTACTATTTAAATAAAGTACGAGTTTCACACAAGAATTATCAACTACAACACATGATCATTCCTTTGTCAAGTTTATGGAGAACATTGGTAGGACAGATTTAAAATAGCTTTTGATTATGGGAGAAATATTATTAGCTGCTTCTCGTATTGTCATTAGTAAGGACGGCAAGTTATGTTACTAAATATTAAAATAAGTGCTTATACTACATATGTATACATACATATGTACAAATAGGTGTTTGTGTGTATGTGTGTAATTTTACTTTCGTTACTTGCTGCTTGGGTATATTACTTGCTGCTTGGGTATATTACGGGCATATTCCAAAGAAAATAAATATATACGGCAAAATCGATGGATAATCTCGTTTGGCAATCAACATTCAAATCAATACGTAATTGTCGTATTGTATAGATAAATATACTTTAGTACAACCTAGATGCTTTTCACAGTTTTTGGTATATTAATCTTTTTGAAAATATTCTAATTCTTTCGTTATTATTTTTGATCACACTTAAATGAAACTACGTGATGTAGTGTAAAGGCCGGTTGTAGCGTTTTAAGCCCGAACACTCGAAGTTGAAATTAACTTTAATTTTATAACTGGCCGTTTCTGAGAATAAGCGTCTTAACAGACATACAAACAGATAACTAAGTGATCCTATACAGATTTCGTTTCTTCATTTTGAGATAACGGCTCCCAAGAACTTATAAACATTTTGAAGATTTTTCTTTTTTTTCTTTACTTGTATTTTTAAGCCTACGAAAGATATACTAGACAGTATGGTTAAAAATAATATTATTATATATAGTTAGATAAAAATACTATGCCATTATATATTTACAGAAGTGTGTACCGAATACTTGCAGTGCGAGTTATACTCATATTTTTTCCTTTGGATCTATTCTTCTAATTCTTCCATCAGGAGGCAATATTGTTTATCCCGTAATATGTTACTATCCATTTTGTTAACTTTTACATTAATAAAGTATCATATAAGGTTTTTGGCCCCATAGTCCTGTAAAAAGTCCAGTACCACATACTTCTCGCTCAATATAATAAAAAGATAGGGATTTTCAAATATCACGTATTTTGATACTGATATTTTTTATTTTTTAGGGTATGTCAGAATGAAAAATAAACAGAATCAGTATAGTATCACTTTATTGTTTGTCTAGAACCTCTTTCTCATAAAAACTACTATGATTATATCCCGTTGACCTATCTAGTATAGAAAAAAAATCCGAAATTATTAATTTACCGAGGAATTGTATGGGGCATTGTTACGTGATAAACAAATTTTTTTGCTTTTATCCTATTCAATTCTTGGTATATTTATAAAATTCTTGCTAACTTTTACGATACTGTGATATAACTTTGCGGAACCCTCAAGACATATGCTCTATTTGATATTAAGCTTATAGCTAATCATTAACTACTACTGAAAATTCAATATTAACTTGTGAAAGGGAAATAAGAATGAAAAACTTGTTAACACGAGTAGAACTTGTACTACAAGGGTTGCGTACACATTTATACGATTCCGTGCACACTTCTATAAACATTTAAAGGTACATAGTATTTCTATGGAACTGTTTGTAAATGTATATATTATTTTTCACTATTTAACTATATAGCCTAGTTTAGCTTTACTGTTTAAATATGTATATCGTTCTCGGGCGTAAACATGTGAACTGGTTAAAAACTTTTATACTGTATTTATTATTATATTTGCATTTGTGATTCATATAAAGTACTTCTTATATTACAAAATTGGGTTCTGCGGATGATACGCATAGTATAAATTTAATATTATGTTACAAAGTGATGGCAATCATTTTATTTAAATTTTTTTGAAATTGAGCAAGTATTTCTTGCTCAGTTCTTAAGAGGATATTGAAATCATCTCTAGGCTCATTATTGAATGTAATAGAGCATAAAATCTTATTTAAGGGAAAAAGTGTCATATTTGTAGAGCAAATAGCGATGACTATTTGAGCGACCTTGCTTTTTTATTTAAGCGCCATTACATTTTTTTATTAAGCGCCATACATTTTTTGCGTTAGATATACAATTAGTAAGAAATTTTTAAACGAGTGTGCTGACAGAGTGTAGACTAAAAGAAGATGTCTAAATTAATTATAAACAATGAAAAGGATGTCAATATGTTTGAACATTATTTCATATTTTTATTTACGTAGAAATATATGAAATACAAATCTGTATATATTAATAAACTCGCTATTGATTTCCAGTGGAATTCACTGGATGAGGCTTCCATGTACATTAGCTATGTTAAAAGTTTAAACATGTAAGAATACACAGTAATTCTATTAAACTATGTATATAAATATTGATAATATTTGTTATCATATAGATATATTGCCTAATATAAATTAACTGGCGTAAAACTTAACAATAGTTGTCAGTAAATATATATATATCTTTCCATAAATTAACTTTGGGACTTTTCTTAATGAATACCAGATATAACTAGTTATTACTGGCAAGAAGAATTTTTTCCTAATTTGCTTATAATAGGAATTTAACATCAAGTGATAGGAGTATCTACGCAATTACTAATCGCGATCGAAATTATAAAATTTGGATGAAAGATGTACATAATTGCTAAATTGTGTGATTTAATCCCAATTTATAGAGTGAATATAATCCATATAAATTAAGTTTAATGTTCGAAATAAAATTATGACGATAAATAACAGTTCTAAACTTTGACTATTATTTTTTTAAACCATAGTGAATAAATAAGTACAGAGATCCTAAGCTTTACGCGAAATAAATAGTGACATTAAACACATATTTAATTATACGTTCTCTTATTACAAAATTTATTTTTTTTTCCATTCCACGTCACTATGTTGAGTCATAAATCCGTACGGTAATACTAAACCGGTAGAGAAAGATATTTACGTACCCTTGTGAAGTGCTTGTTGTTACAATTCACCTTAGATGTTAGTCTAGATCCGCTTACCACAATTTGACTAATTTCTTGACTTAAATGCAGCCGTGAAATTTCTAATTACTGGAATACCAATTAATGATTAACGGACTTACATTATTCCACGTTTATGTGCGGTTCGTATGTTTTTGAAAGCAAAGACGGCTGTGGAACAACCCACCAGTTACCTACTTCTGTATCGTTTCGCATTTACATGATTGTTAATTTACAGCCTTCTTTTGCTGATCTTATTTTATATATAGAACACTCATCGTTTCCTGTAAATATTTTGGATACTAATGCTTGAGGATATCGTTACGAGCATTTTTTTTCCATCATGTATGGTGAATTTGCTTTCAGTGTACCCCAAGGTAAGGTTATCGACGTCGTCATAGAGTTAGATTAGTGTATCTAGTAGTACACATACCCAAACGCTTCATGTTCTGATTTGAAATTCATCAGCGATTTCAGCTTCTGGCTGAAAACATGTGCTGTCCACTATCCACTGGGGATTGCGCATGAAGTAAGAACTGTTTTACATCGTCCCAAGTTGGATTGCATATAAATGTTATGAATAGACCTGGATGCCCCTAATGACGAACAT
This sequence comes from Druceiella hillmani, assembly GCA_039881145.1. Classification (NCBI taxonomy): domain Eukaryota; kingdom Metazoa; phylum Arthropoda; class Insecta; order Lepidoptera; family Hepialidae; genus Druceiella; species Druceiella hillmani. The sequence goes on along the minus strand of JAYKKI010000028.1, from coordinate 13,505,289 downwards.
ACACGATTGCATCTTGAGCTTAGTCATGCATATAACGTGGACTGTCGGTATCTGAAAATGGCAAAATCGTTAGTCTTTCAACGTTAGTTTTATTAACGTCATTTAAAACTGCGTCTCGCAAATTAATGTATTTAAAATATCCGTCTGAACCAAAGCTTGGCTTGATTCAAACGGATATATCCAATAATTTGACATTGTGAAACATTGCTAAAATGGGTTTACCACACTATTCATTCAAATCTGCTTAAAGTCTCGCGGGTAATTGCATTTAATTAATTATCCTCATACAGGACGTTTCCAAATTTACATAATATTTTAGAGGTTAGTGTATCATTAATATTAAGATGACAGCTTTGACGAATTGTGATTACAAATTTGGGTTTCCGATTTGTAGGTGATTGAAGATTATTTGATTTTGCTTTGACAATTTTAATTGAGATATAATTTAGTTTATTTGCTAATTCTCATTGTTTCTTGGGATTTAAAGCTATTCTTTTATTTTTTAATGATTGAATCCATTCTACTTTAGATTTGTTTTTAAGACCTTTACATAATTTTAATGATGTGGTATCCTCTGATTTAATATATATACTGGAAAGTACCCGTGTTTAAAACCTTTCTACATAGGCGTTTCCGAGATTTTATATCAAACATATTGTAAATCTATATATTTCAATAATTTTTATAGATATTGTTGAATAATGATCGAATCATATATTAACTGCAAAGTTTTGTGTTACGTATATCATCAAAGATAAGTTTCATTATTGAAACCTCATGCTTTGAAAGCTAGAATGCTTGTTAAAATACAATGGTATCATAATGTTATTTGACTTTTATTCAATCCTTTTCTCTTTTTGTTGACTTAATATTGAGTTATTGGAACTCCGAGGATGATTGTTAAGATGTTGCCTAATGAGGAATTCGAGCAAATAAGTAGTACAATTTCTAATGTCATCGAGCAGAATAAATAAAATATTAGGGTCGAAAGAGCAAAGACCCGAGCTACGGTTTATATACCTTCCACCATAGGTTGTAAGGGTTATACAGGAGATGCAACATTACTACAAAGTAAATATTTTAATACTCTCCCTTAATCAGACACTTTATGGCAGATGAAAGCTCTCCATATCAGTTAAGCCTCTACGGTAATAAATATTCTAAGTTTACATTTGATACATCATAATTTTTACATGGCAGTAGATATTTATTAACAGAAATATACTATATTTATATGCGCTTCCAATTAGTGCAATTTTGAAGCTTATATATCATGTGCCAACCCAAAGTTTGAATGATATAATATCTGCTAGCTCAAATTTATGATAGTATATACATAATTTTACTTATGTTTATGTTATACGAGTACATTTTATACTTTACATTTTAAGTTTTGTATTTTAGACTTTAAATTAAAATCACACGGCAACCCTTATTCTATGTTTACACAAATGTATATCTAATGTTACGTGAATTTTAAAATTTTACATATCTGTCATTGATTGGTATTAAATAGAGCTTTTATTTTACATATTCATGAATTTATGTAAATATATATGTCCAATCTCATTTAGATTTACTTTCCATTCAAAAGTTTGTTTTTGTTTAAATTTCTCTACTAAAATTTAATTTTAAGACCATCATGTTTCCATTAAATTTTTCATTAGAAATTTATATTTAATATTAGTTTATTTGCATCTTTTTTTATCAATAATTACTTTTATTTCAATATTTACACATGTCCTTTTAACAGAACTCACTTAGGTTACACGGTAACTATTTCCTGTGATTGTCTTGGAAACTGTCGATTTGTTTCTTAGTCATGCCGAAAGGTGTCGGACTCTTCATTCTCACATTTTGTGACTATGAGCTGTGATATGACGAGAACTCGTTTAAAATGTATCCTCCTTGCTAGACTCACAGTCTATGGCAAAGATAATCCACTTTAATATTTTCAAGATAACTTGATTTCTTTTAACGGCGGAATTCAGAAACCCCACGTGTCGACTGTTTTGTTTTAACAGTACCCTGAAAAGATACACCTTTCTTATTTTGGAATTATATTTCTTCACCTTTTCTTTTGCGAAATGAATCAACTCTTCACAAACAAATTCTCTCAGATGACTGAAGTCTGGTTTCTTTCTTGACCTCACCTCTTCCGGAGTTCTACATTCCAGTGTTCAGATTGGAGCTCCTTTAGTGAGATAGGTGGCCAAGTACACTGCTCCATTTCAATAGTGTTATGAAATAGTGGCGTCTAACAGTAGATATTTTGGCTTTTAAACCACTGTTCTGTTCATTCATTCCGATACTGTGTTTCGTTCAAAAGCGTGGTAGTTTGATGTTTAATCCCAGTATTCTCTATGAACTCAGAGATTTTTTTATTTATGTGCTTGGGCTTATTGATTGAGCGGAGGTATTTAGTGCTGCAACTTGATTGATTTTAAGCCGGGTTTTTTAATTATTTAAATTCCTCTTATGCTTCTGGTTTCCTTTGCAGGAAGTAACTAAAACAAGTTCTTTGAGCAGCCTTCTATAACCGTTAAAAAGAGTCTTCGTTCCACTGAGTGACGTAGTTTCCATCGGGACTCAATTTAATAGAAAAAGTGCAAGCAAAGAACTTATCAAAATAAGTGATACGAAATTGAAACTAAATGCTCATACACTGTTGGGAACATCCATTATCCACCTTTTGCTTTCATTTTCTGTAGTTGATTTCATCCCACAAGTAAATAATGGTTTAAAACAAAAGAATTGAGCTCATACTTGATGGATCTAATATTTATCATTAAGGAGATCATTTGCCCACTTTCCATCTGTATCATCAGATCCAAATGGCTTATTCTTATTTCAAGTAGTAACTATAATTAATTGAAAATAAGCATGTGTGTTTCCAGTCTCTAGCCCTTACGAAAGTGGATGAAATATTGATTACCATGTTTGTAGCAAACAGAAAAATATTTTAAAAGAAATTACCTTTCAAATTGAAGATATTGTAAGAAGTTAAAGTGTCAATGGAATGAAAAAAGTTGCCATCAGTTTTTAAATGAATTAAATATACATGAATGATCAATTTCTACCTGATCAATTTCTACCTGATATAATCCGTATAAATTTTCCATCGTTTATCATTGGCAGAGAAACAAATATAAGTTAAGAATTATTGATCCACAAAGAGAAAAATAAACAATATAAATATTAGTTACTAAAACAAACGTGCAGTGGTAACTAATTTACCGTGCAAGTGCAGTACCATAAAACATCGAATTAACATCCTTGTCGCCGACATTTGATTTTACTATAGATATAGCCCTCAATTGAAGTGTTTTATTTTCTATCTTGCGTCATAATATTGAATAAATCGAAGATCTAGGAAATTGTAATATAGCACAATAAAGATCTCGCAGATAGCAAAATTGCTGCTAGTTTCTTTACGAAAGAAAAGTAAATTCATGAAAAATCTCTTAAACGAATTTCTCTTTTATGCTTTAGAAAACGTGGGAAATGGCCTGAAGCGTACAATATTAGTTATATTATTGCTGTGAGATGAATTTATTACTTTTATTTTTTATGTATTGTTTTTACAACATATTCCAATATGATATTCATTACGTTATAATACCAGTGATAAAATAACTTTTGTATCGACTAACAGTACATGAAGAAGACTAGACTTATTATTTTCTCTATGAAGCACTCTTATACTTATTTATATTGGGTGGATACTGCTAATGTCAGCTTTAGAATTAGAGTTTAAATATAATTTTTATTTCTATGAAATGTTAGTTATTTTTTCGGTATTCCTCTTATTGTCTTTAGGCAGTTGTGACTAAACATTTGTTCTCCGCGCTTTAAGGCCGGCATTAGAACATGTAGGTAACGTTGCTGTATTAGAGAGTAGAAAGCGAGTCAAACAAAAGAGATTCCATAAAGCACATGCGTGCTTGCAACATGCAATTATTTTACATTCTAGTGTCGCCATTGTTATATAAAGCCAGGAAACTTGGACTAAATCTACAGTGAAAGTATTTGCGCGGTGAACTAGAGTAATACTGTTATAAATGCAAAAGTTTCTTTATAAATTAGTTTCTTTCATATTCAATGACTCAAGACAAGAGCCAATAAATATTATTACGGGCTGAGATATTTTCTCTTGGATAATTGTGAATTCTTTGACTTACAACATTTTTTTCTTCCCAATACATGGTGCTGATACACAACTGAATATTTAACACTAACTGTACAGTTTATTTTCAATGTTTAATATGCTTCATTACTATACATACTTCTTTAAATTTTAATTCAATATTTAAGGGAAAAGTTAGCGGAAATATACCATCCATCATAAATTTGGTACATTATCAATTTTAAATGTAAAAAAGCCTTATGTAACTGACAACTAACGTTTCATAAAAAATATTTATTTTACTACTTGAACCTTATACGAGGTGTCAAATGTATACAATTAGTAGCAACTTCAATAAACGAAAGATTGTCATTACAATTTACACACACACATGCAAATACACACATACACACACACACACACATACACACACACAAACACACACACACACATATATATATATATATATATATGTATATATATGTAATTATATATATACATATATATATATATGTATATATATATATATATATATATAGAATATTTCGTAATGTCTAAATAAAAATTGCACATTTAATTATTGTTTTGCTTTGTTATTATTTTATTATACATAAATAAGGTAATAAGTGAAACAGTAAATATATTTTTATTTGAAACCTGATTTGAAAAAAAGTAATCTTATCCAAATATATGAGAAAATACTATAAGTAAAGTTCAATGCAATTAAACAACGTTTAAATAATTTTTAAATCTTCATTTTCCGCAATATACAAATAAATTTATATCTTTACATTATATTATTTATTTATATTAAAATACCTCATCTTTTCACTTTATTTTTTTTAGGTTTCATGTTTGTTAAAAGGAACCTTTAAAATTTACTCATATCCATTCATCCAACTGCCTCTCAATGCAGCCGGACGAAACTGCCCACAGCGTCTGCAATTTTGAGTTTACGTGCTTGAAAGTTTACAAGTAAGTGCCATATTTGTAGAAAATATTAAGATTTATTTTTTTAATTTAACATGTAAAGCAGATATGGAATTTTGGGTGGGGTATTTTATGTCTTTATATTCAGATTGCGTACCGTTTACGATTATTTTTCTATTGTTAGTCCCGTTTGAACAATATTGTACTTGACGTGCAATGTATCACTTTTTCCGCATTTTGAACCATGAGTTTGAAAAATGTGAAAATTTTGTTGGTACATTCATTTCACTGGAACCTTATAATAAAAATATTTCGGATCGCTTCTATCGATATTTTCAAAAGGTATAAATAAGTATTTGACTCTGCTTTGGATTTTTTTCAATACGATTTTGATCATTTCATTTAAAATTTTTTGTGTCAATATAGTTTTTGGAAGAAAAAAATAGGAAAGTATTAGAAAAATCACTTTTTTATTCACTGGACCAGTAATATAATTTACTTAATAATTTATGTCAACCCGTAAATAGTTACAGAGTCCTGCTTTATTTTTCACACGCACGCTTTTTTTAAATTTCCGATGAATTCAAATATAGTTACTGAAAAATAAAAAAAATCGACAAAGAAATAAAAAAATTAAATCGTTATTTATTGGACGATTCCAAAACTTACATCATAATTCACGTAATCTGTTATGTTTTAACAATTTTAATGGAAAGCGTTCAACAACTATGCCCTTTAAAATACGTTTCGCACAGTCATTACGAGGGATAACGTAAAGTTACAAGTGAAGCTCGTTATGTACAATTGTCATGCATTATAAATTATGAGGTTGTATCGTGCATTGAACGTGCTTCTTATATTATATTAATACACATTGTTCTTATTTTCATAGCATTTAACATATTAGCCTAGCAGTTGATTAAATAAATTACGTTTAATAAAACACAAAGCTTGTTAACGACCCATATCATGCACGGTAATGATTTAGCTCAATGTGCCAGATCACTTGATGAGGAGATTTTAAATATAATACGATATTGTTTTAACGAGATAAAACAATATCGTCTATAATATTTTATAAACGGCATATCCAAACTCATGCTGTCTCATTTAACTATTAATGGTTTTGATATTTATTTAATTTTGTTTCCTTTTCAAGCAGCCAAATGGTTCTGGAAAATGTGCCAATTTTCCAAGAGCACATGATAAATTTACTTCACAACTTCCAAAAAACCACCTCCTACTAAGCAAAGTAAATGAGATTCTTTGCTAGAAAAAATGAACAAAATTTTAAAAAACTTAAGTTGAAAGAAGCGATATTTTTGGTAAAAATGTGACTCTAAAAATGAGAAATATATCAAAAAATGCTCAAAGATTGCTAGCAGAAAAAATTATTATTGATACTTTATTTATGACTAAAAAGGGGTAGGTTGACTATGTCATATTCTATTTCTAATTCGGTTAATAGTAGGCTGACACCTACATCAGGTATGAGTTTTCATGCATCTCAGCATTTTAATAATAATAACATAATAATAATGTAATCAGCCTTATAAGGCAAAATCATATCGCTACTTGTTTTCTCCAGTAAGCGTAAACGGCGACTATTCAAATCAGTTTCTTTGTACGTTTCATGTGGATGATGATTCATTTAGTTATTAATATTTTGGGATTCGTGCTGAACGGTTGTTTCTCCTTCCTTGTAAAAGTGAAAAGGGAAATTAAAATTAAAATTGAAAGTATTTGGTAGCAACAAGCGTTTCACTTACCTTCAAGTGATTTCTTTTCAGCAGCTTGAAAATATCATAACAGGTTTCAGGAACTATGTAACTAAGTGTATTATAGAATATTTGAGGTCTTCATAACTCTAGATATACAATTAGTAAGAAATTTTTAAACGAGTGTGCTGACAGAGTGTAGACTAAAAGAAGATGTCTAAATTAATTATAAACAATGAAAAGGATGTCAATATGTTTGAACATTATTTCATATTTTTATTTACGTAGAAATATATGAAATACAAATCTGTATATATTAATAAACTCGCTATTGATTTCCAGTGGAATTCACTGGATGAGGCTTCCATGTACATTAGCTATGTTAAAAGTTTAAACATGTAAGAATACACAGTAATTCTATTAAACTATGTATATAAATATTGATAATATTTGTTATCATATAGATATATTGCCTAATATAAATTAACTGGCGTAAAACTTAACAATAGTTGTCAGTAAATATATATATATCTTTCCATAAATTAACTTTGGGACTTTTCTTAATGAATACCAGATATAACTAGTTATTACTGGCAAGAAGAATTTTTTCCTAATTTGCTTATAATAGGAATTTAACATCAAGTGATAGGAGTATCTACGCAATTACTAATCGCGATCGAAATTATAAAATTTGGATGAAAGATGTACATAATTGCTAAATTGTGTGATTTAATCCCAATTTATAGAGTGAATATAATCCATATAAATTAAGTTTAATGTTCGAAATAAAATTATGACGATAAATAACAGTTCTAAACTTTGACTATTATTTTTTTAAACCATAGTGAATAAATAAGTACAGAGATCCTAAGCTTTACGCGAAATAAATAGTGACATTAAACACATATTTAATTATACGTTCTCTTATTACAAAATTTATTTTTTTTTCCATTCCACGTCACTATGTTGAGTCATAAATCCGTACGGTAATACTAAACCGGTAGAGAAAGATATTTACGTACCCTTGTGAAGTGCTTGTTGTTACAATTCACCTTAGATGTTAGTCTAGATCCGCTTACCACAATTTGACTAATTTCTTGACTTAAATGCAGCCGTGAAATTTCTAATTACTGGAATACCAATTAATGATTAACGGACTTACATTATTCCACGTTTATGTGCGGTTCGTATGTTTTTGAAAGCAAAGACGGCTGTGGAACAACCCACCAGTTACCTACTTCTGTATCGTTTCGCATTTACATGATTGTTAATTTACAGCCTTCTTTTGCTGATCTTATTTTATATATAGAACACTCATCGTTTCCTGTAAATATTTTGGATACTAATGCTTGAGGATATCGTTACGAGCATTTTTTTTCCATCATGTATGGTGAATTTGCTTTCAGTGTACCCCAAGGTAAGGTTATCGACGTCGTCATAGAGTTAGATTAGTGTATCTAGTAGTACACATACCCAAACGCTTCATGTTCTGATTTGAAATTCATCAGCGATTTCAGCTTCTGGCTGAAAACATGTGCTGTCCACTATCCACTGGGGATTGCGCATGAAGTAAGAACTGTTTTACATCGTCCCAAGTTGGATTGCATATAAATGTTATGAATAGACCTGGATGCCCCTAATGACGAACATACACGATTGCATCTTGAGCTTAGTCATGCATATAACGTGGACTGTCGGTATCTGAAAATGGCAAAATCGTTAGTCTTTCAACGTTAGTTTTATTAACGTCATTTAAAACTGCGTCTCGCAAATTAATGTATTTAAAATATCCGTCTGAACCAAAGCTTGGCTTGATTCAAACGGATATATCCAATAATTTGACATTGTGAAACATTGCTAAAATGGGTTTACCACACTATTCATTCAAATCTGCTTAAAGTCTCGCGGGTAATTGCATTTAATTAATTATCCTCATACAGGACGTTTCCAAATTTACATAATATTTTAGAGGTTAGTGTATCATTAATATTAAGATGACAGCTTTGACGAATTGTGATTACAAATTTGGGTTTCCGATTTGTAGGTGATTGAAGATTATTTGATTTTGCTTTGACAATTTTAATTGAGATATAATTTAGTTTATTTGCTAATTCTCATTGTTTCTTGGGATTTAAAGCTATTCTTTTATTTTTTAATGATTGAATCCATTCTACTTTAGATTTGTTTTTAAGACCTTTACATAATTTTAATGATGTGGTATCCTCTGATTTAATATATATACTGGAAAGTACCCGTGTTTAAAACCTTTCTACATAGGCGTTTCCGAGATTTTATATCAAACATATTGTAAATCTATATATTTCAATAATTTTTATAGATATTGTTGAATAATGATCGAATCATATATTAACTGCAAAGTTTTGTGTTACGTATATCATCAAAGATAAGTTTCATTATTGAAACCTCATGCTTTGAAAGCTAGAATGCTTGTTAAAATACAATGGTATCATAATGTTATTTGAACTTTTATTCAATCCTTTTCTCTTTTTGTTGACTTAATATTGAGTTATTGGAACTCCGAGGATGATTGTTAAGATGTTGCCTAATGAGGAATTCGAGCAAATAAGTAGTACAATTTCTAATGTCATCGAGCAGAATAAATAAAATATTAGGGTCAAAGAGCAAAGACCCGAGCTACGGTTTATATACCTTCCACCCATAGGTTGTAAGGGTTATACAGGAGATGCAACATTACTACAAAGTAAATATTTTAATACTCTCCCTTAATCAGACACTTTATGGCAGATGAAAGCTCTCCATATCAGTTAAGCCTCTACGGTAATAAATATTCTAAGTTTACATTTGATACATCATAATTTTACATGGCAGTAGATATTTATTAACATAAATATACTATATTTATATGCGCTTCCAATTAGTGCAATTTTGAAGCTTATATATCATGTGCCAACCCAAAGTTTGAATGATATAATATCTGCTAGCTCAAATTTATGATAGTATATACATAATTTTACTTATGTTTATGTTATACGAGTACATTTTATACTTTACATTTTAAGTTTTGTATTTTAGACTTTAAATTAAAACTACACGGCAACCCTTATTCTATGTTTACACAAATGTATATCTAATGTTACGTGAATTTTAAAATTTTAACATATCTGTCATTGATTGGTATTAAATAGAGCTTTTATTTTACATATTCATGAATTTATGTAAATATATATGTCCAATCTCATTTAGATTTACTTTCCATTCAAAAGTTTGTTTTGTTTAAATTTCTCTACTAAAATTTAATTTTAAGACCATCATGTTTCCATTAAATTTTTCATTAGAAATTTATATTTAATATTAGTTTATTTGCATCTTTTTTTATCAATAATTACTTTTATTTCAATATTTACACATGTCCTTTTAACAGAACTCACTTAGGTTACACGGTAACTATTTCCTGTGATTGTCTTGGAAACTGTCGATTTGTTTCTTAGTCATGCCGAAAGGTGTCGGACTCTTCATTCTCACATTTTGTGACTATGAGCTGTGATATGACGAGAACTCGTTTAAATGTATCCTCCTTGCTAGACTCACAGTCTATGGCAAAGATAATCCACTTTAATATTTTCAAGATAACTTGATTTCTTTTAACGGCGGAATTCAGAAACCCCACGTGTCGACTGTTTTGTTTTAACAGTACCCTGAAAGATACACCTTTCTTATTTTGGAATTATATTTCTTCACCTTTTCTTTTGCGAAATGAATCAACTCTTCACAAACAAATTCTCTCAGATGACTGAAGTCTGGTTTCTTTCTTGACCTCACCTCTTCCGGAGTTCTACATTCCAGTGTTCAGATTGGAGCTCCTTTAGTGAGATAGGTGGCCAAGTACACTGCTCCATTTCAATAGTGTTATGAAATAGTGCGTCTAACAGTAGATATTTTGGCTTTTAAACCACTGTTCTGTTCATTCATTCCGATACTGTGTTTCGTTCAAAAGCGTGGTAGTTTGATGTTAAATCCCTGTATTCTCTATGAACTCAGAGATTTTTTTATTTATGTGCTTGGGCTTATTGATTGAGCGGAGGTATTTAGTGCTGCAACTTGATTGATTTTAAGCCGGGTTTTTTAATTATTTAAATTCCTCTTATGCTTCTGGTTTCCTTTGCAGGAAGTAACTAAAACAAGTTCTTTGAGCAGCCTTCTATAACCGTTAAAAAGAGTCTTCGTTCCACTGAGTGACGTAGTTTCCATCGGGACTCAATTTAATAGAAAAAGTGCAAGCAAAGAACTTATCAAAATAAGTGATACGAAATTGAAACTAAATGCTCATACACTGTTGGGAACATCCATTATCCACCTTTTGCTTTCATTTTCTGTAGTTGATTTCATCCCACAAGTAAATAATGGTTTAAAACAAAAGAATTGAGCTCATACTTGATGGATCTAATATTTATTCATTAAGGAGATTCATTTGCCCACTTTCCATCTGTATCATCAGATCCAAATGGCTTATTCTTATTTCAAGTAGTAACTATAATTAATTGAAAATAAGCATGTGTGTTTCCAGTCTCTAGCCCTTACGAAAGTGGATGAAATATTGATTACCATGTTTGTAGCAAACAGAAAAACATTTTAAAAGAAATTACCTTTCAAATTGAAGATATTGTAAGAAGTTAAGGTGTCAATGGAATGAAAAAAGTTGCCATCAGTTTATAAATGAATTAAATATACATGAATGATCAATTTCTACCTGATCAATTTCTACCTGATATAATCCGTATAAATTTTCCATCGTTTATCATTGGCAGAGAAACAAATATAAGTTAAGAATTATTGATCCACAAAGAGAAAAATAAACAATATAAATATTAGTTACTAAAACAAACGTGCAGTGGTAACTAATTTACCGTGCAAGTGCAGTACCATTAAAACATCGAATTAACATCCTTGTCTGCCGTCATTTGATTTTACTATAGGATATAGACCCTCAATTGAAGTGTTTTTATTTTCTTCTTGCGTCATAATATTGAATAAATCGAAGATCTAGGAAATTGTAATATAGCACAAGATCTCGCAGATAGCAAAATTGCTGCTAGTTTCTTTACGAAAGAAAAGTAAATTCATGAAAATCTCTTAAACGAATTTCTCTTTTATGCTTTAGAAAACGTGGGAAATGGCCTGAAGCGTACAATATTAGTTATATTATTGCTGTGAGATGAATTTATTACTTTTATTTTTATGTATTGTTTTTACAACATATTCCCAATATGATATTCATTTACGTTATAATACCAGTGATAAAATAACTTTTGTATACTAACAGTACATGAAGAAGACTAGACTTATTATTTTCTCTATGAAGCACTCTTATACTTATTTATATTGGGTGGATACTGCTAATGTCAGCTTTAGAATTAGAGTTTAAATATAATTTTTATTTCTATGAAATGTTAGTTATTTTTTCGGTATTCCTCTTATTGTCTTTAGGCAGTTGTGACTAAACATTTGTTCTCCGCGCTTTAAGGCCGGCATTAGAACATGTAGGTAACGTTGCTGTATTAGAGAGTAGAAAGCGAGTCAAACAAAAGAGATTCCATAAAGCACATGCGTGCTTGCAACATGCAATTATTTTACATTCTAGTGTCGCCATTGTTATATAAAGCCAGGAAACTTGGACTAAATCTACAGTGAAAGTATTTGCGCGGTGAACTAGAGTAATACTGTTATAAATGCAAAAGTTTCTTTATAAATTAGTTTCTTTCATATTCAATGACTCAAGACAAGAGCCAATAAATATTATTACGGGCTGAGATATTTTCTCTTGGATAATTGTGAATTCTTTGACTTACAACATTTTTTTCTTCCCAATACATGGTGCTGATACACAACTGAATATTTAACACTAACTGTACAGTTTATTTTCAATGTTTAATATGCTTCATTACTATACATACTTCTTTAAATTTTAATTCAATATTTAAGGGAAAAGTTAGCGGAAATATACCATCCATCATAAATTTGGTACATTATCAATTTTAAATGTAAAAAAGCCTTATGTAACTGACAACTAACGTTTCATAAAAAATATTTATTTTACTACTTGAACCTTATACGAGGTGTCAAATGTATACAATTAGTAGCAACTTCAATAAACGAAAGATTGTCATTACAATTTACACACACACATGCAAATACACACATACACACACACACACACATACACACACACAAACACACACACACACATATATATATATATATATATATATATGTATATATATGTAATTATATATATACATATATATATGTATATATATATATATATATATATATATATAGAATATTTCGTAATGTCTAAATAAAAATTGCACATTTAATTATTGTTTTGCTTTGTTATTATTTTATTATACATAAATAAGGTAATAAGTGAAACAGTAAATATATTTTTATTTGAAACCTGATTTGAAAAAAAGTAATCTTATCCAAATATATGAGAAAATACTATAAGTAAAGTTCAATGCAATTAAACAACGTTTAAATAATTTTTAAATCTTCATTTTCCGCAATATACAAATAAATTTATATCTTTACATTATATTATTTATTTATATTAAAATACCTCATCTTTTCACTTTATTTTTTTTAGGTTTCATGTTTGTTAAAAGGAACCTTTAAAATTTACTCATATCCATTCATCCAACTGCCTCTCAATGCAGCCGGACGAAACTGCCCACAGCGTCTGCAATTTTGAGTTTACGTGCTTGAAAGTTTACAAGTAAGTGCCATATTTGTAGAAAATATTAAGATTTATTTTTTTAATTTAACATGTAAAGCAGATATGGAATTTTGGGTGGGGTATTTTATGTCTTTATATTCAGATTGCGTACCGTTTACGATTATTTTTCTATTGTTAGTCCCGTTTGAACAATATTGTACTTGACGTGCAATGTATCACTTTTTCCGCATTTTGAACCATGAGTTTGAAAAATGTGAAAATTTTGTTGGTACATTCATTTCACTGGAACCTTATAATAAAAATATTTCGGATCGCTTCTATCGATATTTTCAAAAGGTATAAATAAGTATTTGACTCTGCTTTGGATTTTTTTCAATACGATTTTGATCATTTCATTTAAAATTTTTTGTGTCAATATAGTTTTTGGAAGAAAAAAATAGGAAAGTATTAGAAAAATCACTTTTTTATTCACTGGACCAGTAATATAATTTACTTAATAATTTATGTCAACCCGTAAATAGTTACAGAGTCCTGCTTTATTTTTCACACGCACGCTTTTTTTAAATTTCCGATGAATTCAAATATAGTTACTGAAAAATAAAAAAAATCGACAAAGAAATAAAAAAATTAAATCGTTATTTATTGGACGATTCCAAAACTTACATCATAATTCACGTAATCTGTTATGTTTTAACAATTTTAATGGAAAGCGTTCAACAACTATGCCCTTTAAAATACGTTTCGCACAGTCATTACGAGGGATAACGTAAAGTTACAAGTGAAGCTCGTTATGTACAATTGTCATGCATTATAAATTATGAGGTTGTATCGTGCATTGAACGTGCTTCTTATATTATATTAATACACATTGTTCTTATTTTCATAGCATTTAACATATTAGCCTAGCAGTTGATTAAATAAATTACGTTTAATAAAACACAAAGCTTGTTAACGACCCATATCATGCACGGTAATGATTTAGCTCAATGTGCCAGATCACTTGATGAGGAGATTTTAAATATAATACGATATTGTTTTAACGAGATAAAACAATATCGTCTATAATATTTTATAAACGGCATATCCAAACTCATGCTGTCTCATTTAACTATTAATGGTTTTGATATTTATTTAATTTTGTTTCCTTTTCAAGCAGCCAAATGGTTCTGGAAAATGTGCCAATTTTCCAAGAGCACATGATAAATTTACTTCACAACTTCCAAAAAACCACCTCCTACTAAGCAAAGTAAATGAGATTCTTTGCTAGAAAAAATGAACAAAATTTTAAAAAACTTAAGTTGAAAGAAGCGATATTTTTGGTAAAAATGTGACTCTAAAAATGAGAAATATATCAAAAAATGCTCAAAGATTGCTAGCAGAAAAAATTATTATTGATACTTTATTTATGACTAAAAAGGGGTAGGTTGACTATGTCATATTCTATTTCTAATTCGGTTAATAGTAGGCTGACACCTACATCAGGTATGAGTTTTCATGCATCTCAGCATTTTAATAATAATAACATAATAATAATGTAATCAGCCTTATAAGGCAAAATCATATCGCTACTTGTTTTCTCCAGTAAGCGTAAACGGCGACTATTCAAATCAGTTTCTTTGTACGTTTCATGTGGATGATGATTCATTTAGTTATTAATATTTTGGGATTCGTGCTGAACGGTTGTTTCTCCTTCCTTGTAAAAGTGAAAAGGGAAATTAAAATTAAAATTGAAAGTATTTGGTAGCAACAAGCGTTTCACTTACCTTCAAGTGATTTCTTTTCAGCAGCTTGAAAATATCATAACAGGTTTCAGGAACTATGTAACTAAGTGTATTATAGAATATTTGAGGTCTTCATAACTCTTGACAGGCACAAGAAATCGCAATATTGTTATCGAACTTGGGGTTGTAGATTCTCTATGGTGATATTACTTTATCTAATTTAAGGTGTTATTTATGCCAAAATGTTCAAATAAGTTTCCTCGTTCATTCTGAGGTAATTATTTCAATCATTTGTCCAGGCATATTGTTGCGAAATTTTTCCAACTTGCACGTGTGTAGATACATTGATACAAAAATTACGTCTGTGATATCTAGATGCAAAATGCAAAATTATGTTGAAAAAAATTTACTACACGAAGTTATTCTCAGAGAAGTATTTTGGTGAAAAGATATTCTTTGAAAGATAATATTTATCAAAACAATAAGAAAGTAGCAGAAGGACTGATATCAAATGATGTTCATATGTGTTTATTATAAATTCGAATTCACAATACGAAACCAATACATTATATTTTCAAAATAGTGTGCCAAATTAAAAATTAAATTATTTTCTCTATGTCAGGGTGAATTGTCTGAGGTTTCGTGTATTTCTTTTGTTTTTATGTGGACAGAAGGTTGAATAATAAGTGTGTAATATTTTGAATATGAATTGAGGGAAGTTAAATTTCTTATACAACAAGACATTTTTTATTCTTTACAAGAGAAATAAAATTAAAGTGTATGTATATGAAATTCATTACAAAATATTTCTTATTCTTTTTAAAATATTATGAAGAAAATAACATCTTGATTCTTTTTTATCCATTGGATGCATTTTCATGTTCCTTTTCACCTGATTTGCTCCATATATAAGAATGAAAAAACAGAATCTTTATGTGACCATTTCCTTAATGTCTGTCTATCGGCCTAGATACTTTTTCTTGAGTACGGCCAGAATTATCAAGTTGAAGTTAATATCGAATACTAAGATTTATGATCGCACAGTCTGTAAAAAGCTTTCAACTCCGAGTTTCCACATGATGGCCAATAAAAAGAAATAAAAATACACGGCTTTTCAAACATCACGTACAAAATACATAAATTATTAAAAGTAATTTCCTTTAATCTCATTATCTTTCAATTTGGTACGAAAGAAGATCTCCTACGATAAGTGGAAAGTAAAATTAATTTATAATTCTATATGGAATTATTACATGATAAATCAAATTTTCGCTTCATCGATTTTAATTTTTTTTTAACATTTGCTAAATATCTACTGATGAAGTCTTATGTTAATATAAATGTACAGAATCCTTAAAACGTGCCTTTTTTACATAATGTTTCCATAATAATTGAAATTTCTAATACTCATGTGCGAGAGAAGATGGAATTTAATTTAACTGGTTTCCAAAAATCAAAAGACGAGATTGAAATTTTAAAATAAAAAACACATAATAAAGTGTATAAACTTTTGATATAGGAGGAGGTCGAGCAAGAAAATTTCATATGTTTTCAGTGTTTGAACTATATATTGCATTCATGTCCATGTTAGTCAATTTTGCAGCGCGTGATTGACAAATTAATAAAAAAAGAAATAAAAAAGTAATTACTTGTCTGAAGCAAGACCTGTTTATTCTCAATGGTTACATTAATATGAATTACAGAATCTTGTCGTAATTACGAACAGTATAACACATGGGAATCACTTGTTCCACTTTGTAAAGCATGTTAGTGGATATTGGATATTGTGCGTATTGGTAGTATTAGGGTCTCTAAACCGTGCACTTTATAATTGACACATTATGAGGCTTATAGTTGTTCCTTTGCGTAAAGTGTTGCACGCTCTAAATATATGTTTTATTTGTCAAAAAAATGATTTTAATATTATGGACATCCGGAGCCTTTCAATGTATTTGTATACCTTGCAAATTTAGGAATGATGTGTAAATTAAACGAAATATTAAAATTATACTTTAGAAGGTAATATATTGTTAAGTACGGGTAGATATTGCACTAGAAGGGTTCCGTACACACTTAGGCACGTATAAACATTTAAGGGTGCTTAGTATTTTTATTGAATTATTCGCGAAAATTACTATTTGTTTATTGTTTAAATATACTCGTATTTCTTTCACTACTGTAACAATATCGCGAATTACTCGAAGACTATGAAATTTGGAATCTTTCCAATAATTTTTCAGTAAATTGGAAATAAATTTCTTGTTTTATTTTAATGAAAAAAATTACTTCAGTAGTTCCGGAGGTAGGAGAGGGGAACAAAATTTTAATTGATATTCCAAACAATACCAAAAACGGTTTTGGGTAAATGTTTAAATGACCTTTCAGAAATACCTCTGGACATATCTTAACATAAGATTATAAGCACGTACTTAATACTATCAAACCAAGCAATTAGTGATAGTGAAAATTTCTAACTTAATGAATAGGTGATAAATTGATATTCATTAAAACATTTCATAATCCTTATGAAATGAAATCATGGTTCAATTTCAGATAGTTTTATCCACGTCGACATGTATTTAGCCAATAATTGTATAGATATACATCAAACGTGCATAAATCACGCCTAAGCAACTTTTTGGACAGGGGCGTTGTTGCTGTCTGCTTTTAGTAAAATCCTAAAGCAGAGTGCCAATACTTTCGTAATAAGGTCTACGGTCAACATAACGAAAAAAAAAGTTGAAACCGCCATTAGATTTTAAAATAATTTTTTTTTTAAATTTAGGCCTTAAGCTATTTTGATAGTGACATCATGAATTTAAGCTAATTTGAAAAAAAAACTGTCCCGGATATAGCGATAATGAAAAAAATACTATGTGGCGTAGGCTCTTTTGATGTAACTGACTATAAAAGGACGTACTTACGTTAAGTCCTAGAAAAAATGAAACGCTGTTTTTTATTATTTATTTACAAAAGTCCATTTATATTAGTCCCATCAAAATAATATTTATTAAACGAGGAATACAGAAAAAAAATGCCACATTTTTAATTGAGTAATATAGATACATATTATTTATCATTATATCAAGAGCTCCGTTAATATATTTCTTCCCACTGTTTACGATACACAACCACTTTAAAAATTGCCAGTAGCATTACATAAAGTCTAAAATTTCTGTAAGTTGGTATTCAGGATCGTCATTTACTAAAATTAAATTATCATCGTCTTATTGTGGCAAATTTTCATTGTAAGACGCGGCATTTTTGTAATATTCTAACTGAGGTAAGTCACTCCAGGCTTCGTTGAAATGTTTTTCTAGAAGTTTTTTAACGTCGTTTCTTTTTTCAGTTTTAACATTAAAACATGTGTTTAATATGTGTGGTTGAACTCCGGAAATATGTTTCTCACGTTTAGTTACTGCCATTGAATTGCATATATCATTTCTGTATGAAATTTCTTCACGAACTATAATTTTTCAGCGTTGTGTTTTTGTTAACACATTTCGCTTATTTTTTTATCTAGAAGTGCAATGTTTGTGTGCTTTTCAGCTCATCTTTTCAAGGAGTTTTCCAATCAAAAATAGGTATTTAATTTACCAAACGTGGAATTGTAGCATTGTTTTTTTCATTGCATGATATCAATATAGGTTTGAGGATTAGATATTGTCTCTAACTGCTTTATTTTTTTGTCAACGAACGCAAATATCCAATCGGGTAGAATAAAGCTGTGTCCAGTGTTAGGAAATACAATCTCCACTTCTAGTATGCTGTCAGGTGTCTTATGCAGCCACTTAGTAACCAATTTGAGTAATATTGTATTTTTATTCTGGCCGCTGCAACTATCAGCAACAAGCCTTATTTTCTTTTTGCCATCAGCGTTTAATCGATTCAGGCAACGGTATAAGCAAAATGATATTTCATTGGCAACTTTGGATTCCATGCCTTCTGCCATATGTAGAAAAAAATATTATCTTTTGTGAAGCTAGCGTGTGAGTTCCCCTCAACAATTGTAAAGTTGTATAAGTATAATTGCTGCGAATAATAAGTTGACTGGTCAGCCATCTTTGATAAGGATAAATTCTTCTGACAGTCAAAAGACAAATCATTTCCGGATTTTTTCCCTTTAATTTATCGGAATAGCGTTTTTCTCCAATTTTGTGTATCCTGTACTGGGTACGCAGGTTCTGTTTCTCAATTTAATTTCGGTCTATTTTTAACTTTTCTAATAACTGCAAACAGCTTGAACACACATCTTGGCGCAGAGAACCAAACCAATGTTAAAAGAACAACGAAACAGACAAAATTTCATTATCAATTTCTGTATAGCTTCTCTCTTAGACTAGAAAGATGATTACGATCTCCCCCTCGCGTTTCTAATGGGGTTTCCTATAGCTGCATATCGATTAGGAACGCCTTTAATACGACCTTGTTTAATTATTAAAATGCCACAAAATGCAACGAGGTACACAGGAATTTTTGTTTAAAACTAAACTAGCTTAGTAATAAAATACTGATTTGAAAATGCGCGCCCATTTTTCGTATCATTTCTTGGGCATTTTCTTTTAACAGTGGTCAAGAGTATGTGTTGTAAAATATAATTATCTTGGATTATTTGATTATTTTTATCAAAAACCCTTTGTGAAATTCTCTTTTCACGTTAACGTTTCACATTTGTACACACTCTTTTTGTTGTGCTGACAATTTGGTTTTTCTGGCAAGGTTTTTGGAAAGTACTTAAAAACAGAGAAACTTTGAAATAGAAGGCAAATACGTCGATATACAATGCTTCACCCAGGTTATTCGATTTTATCGCGGAAAAAGTAGCCAATAGGTATGCTATTCTAATTCTAATTTGTAAAGTTTTAGCAAGATATTAGAGGAAAGAAGTTTTTGTGTATTTAAATTTTAAAACATACAACAATCTAAAAAGGGCAATAACTGAGTCCGACCTTGATTATGAAGCTTATGAAATGTTTGTGACTATGATCCTATTAACATTAACGCGAAATAGTCATGGTTAACTTACATATCCTGCCTTTTTTAGTTTTTCATTGCTCTGGAGTTTTAATTTTTTTTTAGCTAATTCAGGCTTCATAAGACTTATTTTATTCCTACATCATTCGATAATAATCCAACCGCACCATATGAAAACTACGAGCTGATGTCAACAATGGTAGCCATGATCATGTACAGGCCTGTCTGTCATTGGTCGTATCGAACTTTGGCGAATTTGATTTACAATGACAATACGACTCAAGCTAGTATGAAAACAAAAAGAATATTTTGAGCCTTATTTCTAAGAACAATAGTAAACTTAATATGATTTGATTTTAACTGACTTCTTAATTCACGTACATACAATCTGGGTAACCAAAAATATTCATTTGTACTAAAGTAGACTTAAGCACGTTTAATATGTATCGGCACAATTATAATCACTTGATTTATTATGGTCTTCGGTTATTAAGTCTTCAAACCTCCAATGTCTTCAATAAACTAGCATCGTTATCGCACGAGTGGAGAGTCGAATTGCATAGCCAAGTGGAATAATGTAATGATTTATCATAATTTTTAGGAATTTTTTTAACAAAAATATTACATGGGTTAGATAATTATTAATTATCTAATACATGTATTGAAACATTTCGCAAAGACCTCTGTATTCAATTATACTTTATGTAATACCGTCCCACAAAATACGGTGTTAGTCATATTTAATATTTAATGGGTTTTCAAATGTTAATTATGAAGTATTAAATCATATTCTTAATTCTGCCAAAATTTGTTAGTATTTAGAAGATATCCGTTTTTCGTTATAAGTTAATTTGAATAGAGCCGATGTTTTATTATTTTGAAGAAATGTTTAAAGCAAAAATTAAATGTGAATGTAATTTTCCATTATAATTAAAGGCTAGGATGACGTACACTTCTTACGATTTTCATAGGATATACTAGTTTGAATAAAAATTAAGTATACATTCTTCGCAAACCCTGTTTTCCTTTATACCTTAGGTTTTTTTCTTTTTTCTTTCTACAAATCACAATAAGGCCTTTGTTATGAATTATTATTGTATACTTTGTTTTAATTTTAAAGTTTATTTAACAAAAATATTGTCGAAATTGTAATAATTACATTGTTTTACAATCAATATAATATAATAAATAAAAATAATTTCTTGTATTTCTTCTTGGTTGTGGTTGACTGGAAAAGATTGCTCTCACAGAAAGTAAATATTGAATTAAAGGCGAAACGATTTAAAAAAAGACGTGTTCCAAATCCAATTACAGGATTACCCTTAGAATATAGAGTCGTGGTGAAGACAAAAATCTTCTCTCGGTCCACCGCGCTCCTTCTACTAGCTCCCCGCCCTACGCACACAATGTTACCAGCTAAATAATTTTACCCACCAACTCCAGGAAATCGAAGCATATAAATATATCCGCTTGCGGTAGTACGATACACATTTCGTCGATTTATGTGGTGCATTGTTTCGCTTATATGAAGTATTATTATGAACGCTATATTAAATTTCTAAAATATTTGTTGCAACTACAACCAATATACGAAGAATTTCGGTTAAAATTACTAAAAACTTTACGTCACATTTTACCATTTTATTAATTAAAACGAGTATTAAAATACATTTTCATTATACAGGTTGTCTAGTGGCAGATTTCAATGTTTGAAAAATTGATCTCTAATACAAAGTAGATTTATTTTGACTTTATAACAACAGATGCGGATTTCATTTTTAAAAACCACGTTTTCCAAATGGCGGCCATTCGGAAAACGTGGTAGTCTGACACACTCTTCGAGTCTAGCACGCATGTTTTCAAAAACGCGTTTGCAGAGCGACTGGCGTATCCTACTGACTTCGGCTCGAATATTTTCTTTAAGTTGTATCACAGTGCTTGGATTTGTTTTGTAAACAACGGATTTTAAGTATCCCCATAAGAAAAAGTTACATGGGCTTAAATCGGGTGACCTAGGTGGCCACAGTACGGTACCGTTTCGGGATATGTTTTTTTCTGGAAATAACTGCTGCACTGCATTCATGGACACATTAGCAGTATGAGCTGTGGCCCCGTCCTGCTGGAACCATGTGTTTTGGTTGAAGGATAGACTATTCTGCAGTTCTACTCTGAAAAAGATATTTAACATCTGGGCATTTCTCTCCGAATTCACAGTTACAGTTTGGCCACGTTGATTTTTAAAGAAATAAAGCCCTATGATTGCAGATGCAGACATATGATAAATCATTACATTATTCCACACCAGACTCTTACTTTAGGCTTATGTAAAGGCTCTTGATGTATTTGTCTTGGGTTGTGGACATCCCAGTAACGAAAGTTCTGGTTATTCACATATCCTCCAATGTGAAAGTGAGCTTCGTCTCTAAAGAATATGTTGCCCATCCGGGTAGCAGTACGAAATCTCAACAACATCACCTCTACGTAAGTTTTTCTTAATTCAAAGTTAGAATCGTGTAAATCTTGAACAATTTGAATTTTATATGTATGGAACTTGAGCTTTTCTTGCATTATTACCTGTAAAGTTGATTTCGGAATTCCCAATATCGATGAACGTGTACGCAGTGATAAATGGGGATTTTCAACGACAGAAACCATAACACGCTCGACATTTTCATCCGTGGCTACCAATGGTGTAGGTCCTGGCCTGGGCCTATTTAATGTTGTTTCTGTAGCTCTGAACCTTGCTACCCATGACTGAATGAGGTTGATCGATTGTCCATCACGTAATCGACGAATACTGTAACGATTATTAAATGACAAATGGCACATACACACACGCATACGCACACAAACACGCATATGGACACCCTGTATATATGCGTGTGTATGTGCGTACGTGTGTGTGTGTGTGTGTGCGTGTGCTTGCGTGCGTACGAGTGTGTGTGTACACATTAATATACAAAATTATTTAGGTACTTTTGTCAATAATTTTTGTTAATACAAAAAGAAAACAATTAGCTTAGTGTCTTATAGTAAAAAGAGAGGTTAAAAAGCCCGCTATAAAAATTTGAAAATAATCCTTCCCGTACTAAGGCAATTCAAAAAGGAAAGAAAAATTATTTATATTACTAATTAATATATATATATATATATATATATATATATATATATATATATATATATATATATATATACATATATATATATGTATATATATATATATATATATATATATATATATATATAATTTTCAATTTTGTGGTACAATTTCTACTTATTTTAAACAATAAGTTAATGTAACATTTGTTTCTTTCGTGCGTCTACGTAATCTTACATACATTGATTATTTGTGCAATAGGTATAATATTCTAAAAATTAATATGACAACGGAAATTTCAAATTTTGCACCAAATTCTCCAACGACATCTCCAAAATCCCGATTTTTTAACTGATTAAATTTTACATTTTTCAGTATCAAACAATTAACGTTTTAACTTGGGTAAACATTTTTTTTAAGGGGTGACTGAACCAACGAAAATGGTATGCTTTTGTTAATAATAATCTAGTTCTATATTTTAAAATTTCATAGTTAATTGAAAATGAAATTAAATAATAGTATTTACATATGAAAAGTAATGCCCATTTGTTTTTGTTGCGGTCCAGTGATATTTTTGTAGGTGAGAATAGCATAATCCGGCATTTTAAGCGATGTTATCACATACAAACCACACGACCGTTCAGACCTGCGTCTTGGATTGCACTGACAGACGCGTTTTAATACTACGCATTTTATGCGTAGTTTTTACATATACATATTACATTTTACTCAAGCTACATTGAACTTGTGAACATAAAAATACGCCGTATAATTGTCCAACTAACCTTGTATACCTAATGTGTCTGAGTTTAAAAGTTGTCTAAAAAAACTATTTTCATAATCTGAAAGTCCGTATATCACTCTTTTCATCTATATTAATTTCTAATTTTATGTACTACTATAAAACCATAAAATACCTCGTTTTTGTGTATACCTCAAACGTCACAGAGGCAAGTTACTGGAATTTTCTTTTTTAATTTCAATACTATATTCGATAAAAATACTGTACTCATTAATCACATTCTGCTTGAATGCAATGTACTATGCAATACAATGTATGTCTAACCTCACTTAACTTACTCCAATTGAACCTGATCTAAGTCAACCTAACCCATCCTAGCTCAACATAACCTAACTTGACTTAACGTTACATTACGTAACCTAACCTAAACTAATCTAATTTAATCTTATTTTTATTAATTATTTCCATTTCGATCCAAGGTATTTTTGAGAGTGTTACACAAACAAGTGTAGCGTACTTAAGCTATTGATTTGGTGTTACGTATATACAATAATAGGCATAAATTGATCTCATTTTCATTTCAAGTCGTGAGCTAAATTTTAATTAACAACAAGTTTTTCATTGAAAAGGAAAAATACTTCTTAAATAGCAACAACTAAGCACGAAAATTAATGTTAAATATAAAATTTGACTTCTACTTTTAGTTGAAGAATTTTTACATTTTAATTAATGTAAAAATTCTTCAACTAAAAGCACTAATTTGTATTTTTCTGCTCTAATATAATTATTCGAATTTACATATATCGCGTTCCTGCAGTTGATGCAGTATATAAAGTCAATTCTGCAAAATTTCATAAGCAGACTACCAATTGTATCAATTTCTGACGAATCGTTGTCAAGTTAAAACTTTGTGTTTTACCATAGCTTTATGTTTCGTCAATTTTTTTACAGAATTAAAAATATAAATTTTTTCTCCTAAATTAAAGTCTCTTCCGTTCGTTACTTTACTTCTCGTTCACTGTTTTTTTTTAATTTTTGTGTTGGCAGTAACACTCTTGAGGTGCCATAAGATTGAATCTACTAAATTAAACTTTTTGTATTACAAATAACACATACACATGTGTATATATAAATATAAATATATATATATATATATATATATGTATAAAACTTATTTTTTCCATTCACAAAGCGAATGGAAAATCTATTAAAAATTTTCTTTTAAAACTAGACAACAAGCCATTTGAATCTTATGTAGGATTTTAATGAACAGAATTTACTATTACGAAACCCTTTTTTAAATATTTGATTCACAAAATTTGAAACATTAGAAGAAAACTTTCTTATGGGTGGGGAAACCTTCATTACCTCTTGTTTCGTTACGCACCTCAATTACGTTTTGTTTCATTTTGACTAAACAAAAGATGAGGAAGATAAGTTTAACAAGGTTGTGAACGAAATAAAAAAGTTTTCGGTACCTTTTGGGCAAGAGTCACTGATTTTCTTTCTGCTCCCTCCATGAGTTCTTTGCGTATGAAATCCAAAGTCGATCGCAAACTTATTAAAAGTTACCCGATAGGGCCTCATGTGGTCAGGCCCGAAAATTTCCGTAAGTAAGAGAACATTCCGAACCTTTTTTCTCTCTTTTATACGTATGTATTTTGGTTCACCTGTTGTTTTTTTGTATAATTTTTATGCATAGCAATAATTAACACACTGATTTTAATTAAATTTCGCTGTTTCGACTACAATAATTGGACTGATATTCTAAATTGTGTTATGTAGTTTATCTTCAAATATTTTATAAAAATCAACAAAAATAAAGGCTTTAATTCTAGTTTTATACACTGAACTATATCTTCGATAAATAAAATCTAGCGCAGAAACGTTTTATTAGAAATGACCAGAAGCCAAGTATAGTAAGACTAATTTATTATTTAATGCAACATAAATCTTTCTGCAATTCATTAGACGATTAATTTGTTCCATTCAACTATAATTAGGAACGTAAGCAGCCACTTCGGAGTTAGACTGTAAAATATTGAATGTCAAATGATAATATGATAAGTATAAATTTAATATGAAAAGTATGTAGCAATATAAGTGAATAATTTGAACGTCAAGATATAAAGTGATCTCTCATTTAAAGTAAATTAGACCAGGCGTGCGACTAGCAAAGTCAAACAATATTTTAAGGCTTTTCGTTAAATTTTTAAGGGATACTGTTGAAGTACATGTATATATATATATATACATACATTTATATATATACATATATATATATATATATATATATAAATATACATACATATATATATATATATATATACATATATATATATATATATCTATATATATATATATATATATGTGTGTGTGTGTGTGTGAGTGTGTGCATTTATTCTCTTACCATTTATTTTGTGGTTTTTTTTTTATTACATTTACCGGTTAAATCCAAAATAAATATTAAACAATATATTTAAAGCAGTTTCAAAATTGAGCTTGAATCTCACTGGAGATTGTGGTCCGTGGATGTTTTGTAATTGCGCCTCAATTAACCTATTCTTCTATTTGGTTTTATTATATTAAACCAATCTAAATTAAAACATTAAAATGAGATTCGAGATTGTTCGTTAGCAAATTTATCTAAGATGATTTTGAAAGGTAAACTTGTGACTTTCAGAAAATGAAATTACGAATTTTATGAAAATTTATTTTTAAAGTCATAGAAACATCCTAGAATTTCGGTAATAGGAAATAATATTACAAGATTTTGAAATAAAATTCAATGATGTCAAAAAAGTGACATGTATTTTGAGAAGCATTAAGAATGTTTTAGAATGCATACATAACAAGAATGAGGCGGAAAAAATCTAAAAAGCACGGAGACGCCCGACCTTTGACAGTATGTCGGGACACTCGGTTGTATCGCTCTCGTCAGTTTAATCTCATTTATTTTTTTAATGTAATCACTTTGACTTCACTCTGCTTTTTAACGATTGTTGATTGAACATTGGAGATTATTAACACATTGAGAAGGTTGAGTAAACAATTTTTGAATGGTGAAAACTTTCCATTATTATTTAAAAATATTATTTAAAGAAGTTTATTGAATAATAAAACAGAAAGGTATCCATTCTCATTTTAATAAATAATGACTGTTTTTTAGCACTAACCTATATTTTTATTTTTAAGGTAGAAAAAATTTCCTATAAATTAAACATGTTCCAACTATTTTATTTACAACTGTTAAATTTCACTTCCAATACTTTGTTAGCGCATTCAGTTTTTTTTGTTTGTAAAGAGCTTTCCATTATAATAGGGGGTAGCATAATATTTCCTTAAGTAGTATAATATTTTATACTGCTTGATTTATAATATGATAATTTTGGAGAAATTGAATTAATATTTTTCGAGTTCATAGTGTCATTCATATGGAAGCATTGTTTATATTTATGGATATGACGTACAATAATCAAAATATTTGTTCACCGCCGTATAATCTATATAATGTCCCTTATATTTTATCGTAACTTAAATTAAATTATAAATGAACAACTTTAAATTGATAAATAGCAAAATGGTAAAGAACAACACGCGGTACACTTATTCACACATGTGAATAACGATGTTACACATGAATGACGAATGTGTAAGAGAAAATTAAATTTTGTAATAAAAAATGAAAATGATCTCAGGCACCGATCTGTTATTTTAGTAACCGATAGGAAGAGGAGCGCTTTTATTTCTAATCGTACAAAAATGGAACTTCGTACCGTATAGAGAAGTTAAAACAAATAGCTTTTATTTAATTATTTGCCGTAAAGGAACGTACTATAATGGCCGTCTCATTACTATTTAGAAATTCATTAAATGGTTTGAATGTAGAAAGAGCCACAGGAAACATTAGTATGGACTCGTATTCAAATACGGCTCGCATTCCGTGAGTATTAAAGTTGTTCCTACTTGTTTGGTATTTAGATAAGTATTCTATATAAACTTTCGGTTCAAATTTTTCTCGATGCTTAAGTATTAAGCGCGGGATGATGTTTAGTTTCTTACAGAAGCGGATTGGAAGTATGATACACTTGAGTAGTAATTTTGAAAACATACCACAGGCAGGCAATTATAGGCGCAAAGTATATTTCTCGAGGAAACATAAAAATGTAGATTTTGTTAAAAAAAATATTTTATTTAAAGAATATTCGAACAAATTATGCTTTAAGGAAATAGGTCAGTTTTATTAGTAAATTTGAGTAAGGTATTCAATTTACATATAAATATTTCTGCTATTTAACAAAATTAAAAGAAAATGTATGAAACGAAAATATTAAAAATTAAGAACTAAAATTTCGTAGTGGTGAATAACATATACATGTTAATTCATCCAGAAATAGAGAAAATATTAAATTACATTGGTATGTTTGTCTCCTCTAAATTTCTTTCCATCTTCTAGTTTCAATTTTGAATAAAAAATTGAATATGCGCCCATTTATATTTACTTCAGTTTGTATTTTAAAATCATAATCCCTAATATATTCAAAAAAACTAATTTGGGGGTTTGGAAAATGTTTGGACAGATTTTTGTTTACGTGCCTTCGGGAATTGAAAAAAATTACATTCAGGGACTTTCATTTTCTATAAAAGGTTCGAAAGAAATTTCCTTGGTAAGTGTTAAATTTATTAGTTTGAGAAGATTATGATATATGGTAAACTGATGGAAAGGTTTCGGACATTATACGTTTTTAGCTATATATCAAAATAGCCTAAACTCGTGAATCGAATCAAATATAAAATTGTATACATTATGAATTATTTTTTTTTGGTAATAGTAAACTATAAATACACACATATGCATTTATACACGCAATGTGTATGGATATGATCTGATGTAAATGTTTTACTGTTGTAAATTTGGCATATACATTAACATAATTTTATGCACTTCTTAACATTACGTCAAAATTATAAAGATTTTTCAATTACAGTAACGAAACATTAAACGTTTATTTGATCACAAGTTTCCTTTCAAATGTGACTTTAATAAAATATAGGCAAGTTAATACTCTGTCGAAAACTGCGTGTAAAGTAATTGAATTCACATAACACATTAAGAACTCTGTTTATATTGTAAGTACACCTTTAACTACTTAATTTGCAACGTCACTAATGTCAAACTGGTATATTACAACACATTATAACATACAACTTATATTGCAATAGATCGCTGCACCTGATTTCCTTCATAAAACTTGTTTTCCGCTTTTGTGATAAAGTCGCTTTAAATTTACTTAAGAAAATGTAAGAAACTATATCAATATGAAACAGGTAATATTCCAAAAACTTGGTCCAATATTCTGTAGTAAAGGTAAAGAAGTTAGATATTGACAATCGAGTCCCAGGTTTCGCTCTTATTGCTCCAATTTCAAATAAAAAGTAGAATATTTATTGATTCAATATGTTGGTATGCCTTTCTCACTGCAAAAATATATAGCTTTCAATTGTTTTGCTTAGAAATTAAGAAATTTTTTTGTTGAAATGAAATAAAAAAAAATGTGGTTATGTATGGAAAACATGGAGTTTCAAGTAAAATCATCTGAGTTAACGGGTAATATTTTCTTGGATTGCTACGATAGTTTTCTTGTCGCGGGATCAGAAAAGATAGAAAAAAAACAAATGTATATTCTGTTATAATTTTGTTGACAATTGTGCTGTCATATGAAAAATAGCACATAAATGACACGCGATCACATTCATGGGCTTGGTCGCATATTTGATAGATGTATTTGCGCCAACGTTCCACCAACATGGTTGACCTGCGATTTTTACATTTCTAGTACCGTTTCACTTAATCAAATGGAGGTGATATAACTCTATTTTTATTGAGACGCTGTTTATTACCACATATGATTTCTGCATTTAGTTCCTGTACCAGGGTATTAATATTTTTTAGACAATCGCTAGACCAAGAGTTGCCTGCTGATTAAGACTTAGACAAGTATCGCAGTTTTATCGAGTCAAAATTTATACAACGCGAAAGTATCCGGATCCGTGACCTCAAACTATCCTTCAATTTTGTTATAATCCGGTTTTATGAATCGTTCACTCTTGTAGCAAATATAAAGATATATTCTAGTCTAAAATTAAATTATGAATTAGCACATCTTATATCAAGTTATTTTAACGAACCAAGCATTAGTTTACAATTTAGTGTGCACATTTTCTTCCGTACATGAAGTTGTATAAATGACATTCTCGTAGAAAGTTTAGGCCAATACAGAAATATTGTTTAATTAAAATTTGTTTTTGAATAAATACAAATTTTGAACATAACATATTTAGAAATTGTGAACTTAAAAATATTAACAAGTGGGCAACTTAAGAATTTGTGATGGGGAAATTTTTTAGTGACGTGGTAATTTCTTAGAGAGAAAGAAATATGTTGTATTGCATGTCGATCTACGATCACTTGGATGATGGTTATCTGTTCGCAACGTATTACTGTGCGTATGATTATATTTAAAATATTTTTTATGTAAAATTTCATTTAAAAATTTTGTGTAAATAATTTCAAATATTACAAGAAATATCCCTTACCTTGACAAAGAGGAGTAAGCTAGTTGAATGCGAATAAGTTAATAAGAATAAAGAGGAAAAAATAAAGTTTTCGGATGTATTCGGGCAGGAATCACCGATTTGGTTTTCATTTCCTCTTCGACTGTCTATTTTTCGGACGAAATCCCTAGTCGCTTTCAAACTAATTAAAACTTTTCCGGCACTTCCTCGTGCGGTCAATGCGGGAAAGCCTCGAGAGGAAAAGGAAAAATGATTTGAGTCTTAGCTCACCCTTTCGTAGGTATATTTATTGCATCTCCAGATTTGCCATATGAATACTAGTGATGATTAATTTTTAAAAATAAAAAAGAATGGATATTTAGGATAAAATTTTCTTCAAGATAATTGTTTATAGTATCTTTGATTATCA
This sequence comes from Druceiella hillmani, assembly GCA_039881145.1. NCBI lineage: Eukaryota > Metazoa > Arthropoda > Insecta > Lepidoptera > Hepialidae > Druceiella > Druceiella hillmani. The sequence goes on along the minus strand of JAYKKI010000028.1, from coordinate 13,474,281 downwards.
CATGAAATGATAATTTTATTAAAAAAAAATTATTTCAAACATTTAAGTTAAATTTGAGGCTTAAGTTAATTTCAAACCTGTAAGTAAAAGTAAGATTTAAGCATTTACTATACAAATGATACTGCTACGACTAGCAGCTAGTGAAGCTTTTTCTGTATTCAGTAGCCGTTTTTAATATATGTAATCAATTTTGTAAGTTGGCGAAAGTATAGGTGTTCTTATCAATAATTCCTTTCTGAAATTCGTATTTTATCAGAATATTCACAGATATTTCGGATAGCTAATCATAAGATTTGTGACTTCCAAATAAAGAAAAATTGCGCTAATTTATTTATTATTAATTATTTGCTTCTTTTTTTTTTAGAAATACGATTATAGTGGTCAAAATATATAAGTTTACCTTTGCTAGCAATTATACCGAGTATAAACTTTGTGGTAAGAAAACATAATAAACCTAGGAAAGAATAACTTAATTAATACATTAATAGGCAAAATGGAATAGAAATTATTCAGATTGTTTCCAGCGCACAAAGTCAGTAGGTTGAAACGTCTGAAGTTAGATGCTATGAAGGACATGTAACTACTGGACCAGGGCTTAATTCTGAATTTGTTTTTTATTTTTAGTATTTATCAGTTATATTTAGTAAACACTTATAAAAATTTTGATTGTTTTGTTATTTATTTGGGAAGAAAAGTTAAAAGTAGTCGAGAGAAAAATTAATTAAACATTTTCGGTTAACAATTTACAATAATAAGCAATCTTCCGAATTTTATCCCCATCACTATTACACGCTATTGGTAAAAACCATAAAATTTCTCGGTATGTTTGTGGAAAAGATATCATTCGTATTTCCTACTTAATTGTGTGAATATTATAAACATTGTACACTATATACATTTAGGTATATATACTAAATACATTTAGGTATTGTATAGTTAAGTAAATAAATACACGAATTCAGTATACCTATTTTTACTTGTCTAACTTATCGGAGCGTTTCGGAGGTTCCTTGTATGAATAGAATTTTTACACTATAGAAATGCAAGTCTCATATTAAAATTCGATCTCCAATTTCGATGTAAAGATGGATGAACCAAATTAAAAATAATTATTAATTATCCTTGGGAACATTTGCATGTTCCATAAAATTGTACTTACTTACTGAGTAGTACAATTACAATAACCGACTAAAGTACGTTATACGACTAAAGTACAGACTAAACTAAGTTAGCATTAATTATGGCTAAGTTAATATTTCACGAAGATTTATAGGTGAGGGTATTCGCTTCCGTAAACAAACTCTTGATAGTATGAAGTTGTAACTTCACGTATATTTAAAATATAGGTTTAAGAGTATTTACTGGCCAAGATATTTTAGGGCAATAGAAAACTTTGTGTCGTGGCAGGTGTTGATGCCACAACATTTATTGGTGTACAACATCTTCAGGTGGGATATTAGCAAACAATTTGCTAATATCCCACCTGAAGATGTTGTAATACAACGAAACCTAGGTCGTAGTAAAGAAATTAAAGAAAGTAGAAATAATACTACATCACGTAGTTTCATTTAATTGTGAAGTATTATGGTCTTAACATTTTTTTCTTTCAATTTTTTACATATTTTCGTATTTCAAAATTCTATTACACATATTATTTTTAACCTGTCGTAACGATTTAATTTCATAAATTTAACCAAATTAAAAAATTCTCCAAATTATTTGTTAAATACAATAAATAGAATATAATTATGCAAATAATATATGTGTATATATCCATAATGTAAAAATACTACAGATTACAAAAGTTTGTAATCTGTAGTATTTTAAAAGATCTTTTTGACAATCCAAAATTTGCATAAGATGAATTTTTTAAGAACTTTTCTGCTATTTTAAATTAAACTATTATATTTATAAATCCGTACTATGGTTTTATTTAAAATATTATTTCCGTTTAATATTATGATTTCAGCCCGATCGAATAACAAAAAGGCCTTTCAGAATGTTCATATGTTTGTCAATATACATATATATATATATATATATATATATATATATATATATATATATATATATATATGTATATATATATATATATATATATATATATATATATACATATATATATATACATATATTTATATATATAAATATATATATATACACACACATATATATATATATATATATACATATATATGTGTGTGTGTGTATGTATATGTATATATGTATGTGTCTATGCATGTAAAATTAAATATATATTCTTATAGATAAATAGTCAAAATTGGACAAAAAAATTAATTTTGTAAAAGACGGAGAGATGAACCATTTCTAAAAAACTTCCATAGTTCGATAAAGTTAATGTAAATAACATCTCTATTTTTATAATCTCAGCTTTTTATGAGGACGACGACAACGAATTTTTATTACTTTCAGAATAAAACCAATACGACCTTCAACATCTTCAATCTAACATACATATATTACTTTGAACGAAATAACGATACTTTTAAAGCAAGTATAATACTGGCATCGTTCAAGTATATTTGATAGCTTTGTCTTCAAATGTTTCGGTCTATTCCGAGCTTTCATATTTTCATATTATCTTTATCGAGTGTCGAATATCAAATATGTTACCGCCTTTCCCGGGTGAAAATGGTTTTCCAATTTTTAGTCATAACCGGAGGTGGTTGAGAGTTTCAGTGATATTTACACTACGAATCTAAAAATGTGATTCAATATACCTGAAAATATATAATATACCTGAAATGAAAATGTATTGAATATACCTGAAAGCTCATGTACTCTGTTCTAATATCTTGGGGCACATCCCCAAGATGTATGATAAATGGATAATTAATTAACTCAGAGCTCCATTTTTATTTTTATGCTCTATTCTCCCACAAAACGTAGCTTTTAAATGCTGAAAAGCTTAGGAACTAAAATATCGCGTTTAGATATGGGAGGGGGTGGTGAAAATTATGTCTGCTTCGCTTAGGAGAACCGCTATAGCTGATGTGATTTACTCATGTGCCTGAGTGTACGCATTTCATCTCTGTGCATTGTGCTTGTGCATTTCCTTTTATTCCAAAATTTTTGTCGACGGCAATAAATTTTGAACATATCGAACCGTAAGTCGAAAAATATTATTTGAAAATCCTCTCTTAAAAGCGTGGCGCCGTTTGCCTTTGATAAATGAAAGTGAATATTCCACATATAGCAATTCAATAGGCAAGGAAATAGTATTCGGATGAAATAAATTTTCTGTTAATGACAGTTAATACAAAAAGCTTTCTTAATAAGCTTATTTTTGTTGAAGAAAATCTCCAGTCAACTGTTATCACAACATTTACCGAAATTTATTAAATTTAAGACAAGCATTTATATTTTAATACAACATTTTATCTGCGACTCCGTCAGCGTAAAAATTAATTTATTACCAAATATGATATTCTGTTGGTGGCATTTTGCAATTATTAGAATCGTATAGTGAATTTAGAGCGACGAAAATCTCAGTAAGCACCGCTGTCAGTTAACAATGTGTGCACTCACTTATGCCGTCGTTCGGGCAAGAGTCGGTTAGGTTATATTCTTTTAAGCTTCAGGGCATGCAGCTGATATCGCCTGCGTGTACACTGCCCCGTGATGGTGAACTTTCCGTTAGGTCTATTATGTTGTTGGTGAATTGTAGAAGTATCAAAATTTGTAGCAATTTATTTATTTAATTGTAGTGCTAAATGAGTGGTGATAAATTCTTTTCCATAGTTAAAGATGAAGGGCATATTAGATGTATACAAAATAAGCACGTCTTTTATTTTTTTATTTATTTAATGTTATGACTCATTGCATTGATACTCTGTAAAAATTCATGTCAATAAGCATTATTTTTGTCTGTAGTTAACTAATAATTCTATTAATTTGATATCCATATGGAGAAAAGATCACGAACAAATAAGAAAACCGCCATCTCGAGCATTCGCTGTACCAAATTTTTAATAACATCTGTATCATAAATCCTTCTCTGGATGTTATTTCTCTGCTAAATAATTAAATCCGTAGTAAATAGATAGACAGAGACACTAATTCACTTTTGCATTTACGTCAGTATTGATTGATAATGTGTGAATTATTTTAATAAAGATATTGGCTATATTCCACATAAATTGTCGGTTATCGGGCTGTTCTCGTAGGGAAAAAGATTTTTTTTCATTAAAATATAGTAATTTAACACATTTATTTTAACCGTAATTAAAACATATGTATGTTTGAGAAATAATTACATATGTAAAAACCCAGAATATTACGTCAAACTGAAACTGTGTGACTATTTATCATAAAAATACGTGAAAGTAAGAGTGAATAAGAATTACCAGCGCAGTTTTCTTTTCGTGATTTCGGTATGGACTTTATTAATATGCTCAAGTAAGTTTATCTGTTTCAAAACATATTTTTGAAATATGAGTAGATAGATACCAGTAGGTATGTTGTCGTCATGAATCTAGTAAATGTATTTTAGAATTCGAGGTTTCCAGTATATGAAAGTATGCGTAAAAAGTAAACTACATGAGCAGTCCTATTGAGAATATCATTCCAAAGTAAAAATATTTAAAATTTACCTAAAAGTGATATGCAATTTGAATAATTTTTGATTGTTCCTGTATGTAGTTGTAGTATTATATCATTTTTAATTCACTGTAATAATAACCAACCTTTCTGAGTCAACTATTTTATCAACTTTATTTTAATTGACATTTAAAATTAATTAGGTTTCTCTTAATTATAATTAGTGTTATTTTGACAAAAAGTGTTTTGCGTAAATTTACTCGATTAAAGAAAAACATCTCTAATTTAAAATAATTGTAACTTACGTTATCAAGTTAACATGATTATGACTTCCTTATGGTTCTCATATATTTAACATTGTCATATTAATAAATAAACTCTAGTTTTAAAATATTGTTCTGGATTATTTCTATGAAGTATTTCCGTGTCGTTAACCAAATGAATCTTCCACAGCACGGCAAAAAGCTTCTGCATCATATTTCAGTATTCACTGATATCATATATAATATCAGTTTGTTCATATCTTTATATTCTTTATTTATTATCATACTACTTTTATCATAATCATAAATGTATATGCTTGCATGGAACTCCAGGGATGTCCCAATGGAGTTCACGAGGAGTTCCATGCATGCATCTAAATTTAAGTACGCCTTTGTTTCAGATGTCGGTTGTTAACTGATTAACAGTTTGAATTGGTATCGTAAAATTCGGCTGTATTCAGTGAGATTCAATAATTTTCAGTATAGAAAACGTTTTGATTTGCTAAAGTTCGATATCTCTTATACATCAACCATTTGCGAGCTGACTATTATATATACATAGTAAAAGTGGTACAATTGCATATAAAGAGGGGCATTTTTTGCCCATTCCACCGAACATTATATAACTTCTTTAAAATAAGACTAAGAAAGTTTTATGTACGGTTTATGAGGAAGGTTTATGTATTAAAATAAGACTAAGAAAGGTTTATGTTCATGTTTTAGAATAAAACTATTGTTTCATTTAGCATTTTTAAATTTCGTTGATCGATTATTAAACTTTAAAGTGACGTGCGTTTGCTCTGATCAACTTCACATTTGTCAACTGCGGTTTTAAAAAAATTTAAGGAAGAATCCTAGACACACACATTTGATTATCAATTAAAATTATCTAGTTTACTTTCATCAACGATTTCAAAAGACACAGAGAACTAGGGACCCTATTTTATGCATGTTTTAAAATGTATATTTACGCGTGTTTCAAAATGTATTTTATGCATGCTTCAAAATGCATTTTATGCGTATTTAAAAATGTATTTCATACGTGTTTCACAAATTATTTTATGGGGGTTTGTACTGATTGTATTCTTCACTGCTATTTTCTAGTGGAACGACTTCAGTCACTTAACTATTTGTAACCTTTATAGTATTACGATTTTCATCGCAACCCTATAAATGCTCTTCAATTTACATACATTTAATTTAGCACTGAATATCGTCAATAAAGAGCGACGTGATTGTTGCCAACAATTATTTGTGGTTGTACTTATTTTTACGGAGTGGTCAGTTTACGATTTCAATAGAAACGCTACACAGTGTATATTGAAATAATTATGTTTTGTTTTATTTTTCCTGAAATATAAAACTGAAAGATGTCTGAAGTAGCATTAAGATAATTTAATAGTCCTATAATATATATTGCATAATTTAATAGTATAAATGTCAAAAGTAGATAATTTAGTTAAATGTATAACGAATGATTGAGAAATTCGTCAATAACGATGAAATTTACAGTTATTTGTAATAAAAATATACTAAGCTGACAGTAAAAATGTTAACGTATTTTTAAAAGCAAAACCAATTATTTTTATTAGAAACAATTAAAATTGAATTATTTCATAATTTTAAATATGATTAATATTTTATATTGTTATGTATGTGCAGTTTTTATTGTTTGTGTAATTTTGTTTCTGTTCCTAAATTTTAACAAGTGAGCTTTTAAAATCCAGATATTTTGTCAGTCTGTCTTCAAGATATTGTTATATCAAATATTGCTGCCCGGAGATGTTGGTAGTACGTGAAAATTATCGTAAAAATGCTAGTGTATTCACTTTGATGTCATGTTAAATGTATTCGAACAAACGTTGGTAACGTCATATAATAAAAAGCATTTATACATTTTGTTAGATATATTTAAATGAAATTTTACAAAAATGGACGAATAATATATTTTATGGTATCTTGGAAAACTTCGACGATAGATGATAGAAAATAAAAGAATAATTATAAATGATAGAAAGAAAAAGCCAGTCAAAGTTTTAACATATTTAATAAAATAAGACGTGTCAACACATGAGATTCCAATTCTTTTGTATCAGAGAACTCTTGCCAAGACTTACCAGTTCCCCAATTGTATAAATATATAAACTCATTATTTTGTTACACATTTGTTGTACAATAAAATGGAAACACGTGTAAAAATTTGAACATTTTCTAACCTTTTCCCGAATTTATACGCTCGCACGCGCCACTTTAATCTTTAATGTATAGCATCTGGAAGACTCTATAATGACTTGTCAATTTTCGTGGAAATAAATTTCCGAATATGTAAACTAATTCACTTCTTAAATAACATGCACGAAAATTTGCGGTTAAGTAAATTTATTGAAGAAATCCGCATAGTAAGAAACGTGAATTTTTCCCAATTGTCGTTTAGAAAAATATATATTTACATTTCTCCCATTTTATTTACAGCAACTGTTTAATCTTGATTAGCGGAAACAGGAATGTCTATGGAAAACTGTATTTTTTTTTCTAATACACGATTTTTAACTTTTGCCAATTTTGAACTACTATAATTATTTTCTATCGCTTATCCATTATCAAAAGCCGTAAAATCATTCACTTTCATGGTCTCATGGTTACTACAAAAAATTTACGTTTAAAGACAGTTTTAAATATTTTCTAACAAATTGTTACACTAAGACGTAAGACCTTCAACCTTTGGTATTTAGGAGTCCCCATAAATGTGAGCCATGTCATTAGGCACCATATATCAACAGCCACCTGTCCTTTTAAACTAGAGCCCCCGCATTTTGCATCCGACGAGGCGTAAAATGGCAAGCGTACCGCACTCGCGCCAGCGGCCTGTTGTGTGGGTCCGTGCTGATGATCAATATTAAATGAAGCGTTTACAGTACGACGACCTACTCTGTTGCTCGAGAGCTGTAGAATTGCCATATCTTAAATTTAAGCGGGTACGTGCATATTTTTTGTATGCCCGTAGGAAACGTAAGTTTATATATGGCTTATAAAAATATTTGTGTCTTTATTTGTATTATATATGCTCCGTATAGGTACGATCGTCTCGCCAGCACACAGCGAGCTTACTGGAGACGCCATCTATGATAATTTATATGGGTATCACTAAGGTAGCTTAAAGGTGAGGTGAAGTTAGCGGAAAGCGCAAAAGATAACATATGTTTTGTTCTCGATTGTTCTATTTATATATGCGTAATTAAGAAAAAAACTGACATAAGAATTATTTGAATTTCGAGTTATTGTATTTCGTATAGAGAAGTGATAAAAGGTATCACCTTCGCCACCCACCTGAAAATCGGTTTCTCCATTAGATATTAAAATTCCATGGTGCGCATATATTTAAACAATTAATTATAATGTCTATTTTACCGCCAGATATATAGTAAACGGAAGAATTGACAATTAATTATAAGGTCAATTTTACCGTCAGATATATAGTAAACGGAAGAATTGGTATTATTATTGTTGAATAAAAGCTCAATATTGAAAGTATGAAGACTTAATAATATAAATATAAAGCAGAGTCTAGACGAAGTATTTAAGAATTATGGTAAGGGCGGTAGGTTCAATAATATTTAAAATTGCCACTTTTATTTCCGAAAAGACAAGTAACACAAATAATTATTGAAACATGTTTAAAGCTATCCTAACTTTGAATGATGCCATGCTTAGACGCTTTCGTGTACAATGACGGACCTAATATAATATGAAATGGGATGTAAAGGTTAACCATGTGATGATAACTTAATTGATCTTTATTAAGAAGTCAATTGATTGATGAAGCTGAAGAACAAATACGTTTTACTTGTGGGATGACTAAGTCAACTAAAGGGATGACTAAGGAACAAATATATTTAATTAAAGAAAACAATTTTCTTATTTCTGTTCATTACGAAAATAATTAAATACGAAAATAAGTAATTAAGAAAGCCTTTTTAATCCAATTTGCATACTATATTTCATATTACATCGTTATTATTATCATACCGTTTACAATGTTCCGTGTTAAGTGACAAGAAAATATTTTTTGTATCTTTCCTTAAGGTTTTACATCATAACAAATGTGAATGGTAAAACCGCTTTTTCTGTATTTTTTCACCTGTATTTTTAGTATTAAATCTTATGAATTATTCGACTTTGAGATTTTTAATTTGTACCGAAGATAATTCTCGATATAATATGACATACAGTTAGAGTTATTGTATACAAAACCGCTTTTTCTACTAGATATGTGGAATTAAAAGCAAAGTTAAAAATAAAACTTCATTGAAGTTAATGTTGTTGTATTTATTATTTTTTATTTACACTGTACTGTAAAAATTAATATACTATAACTATAAAAATGTTTGAACATGTTTAGACATTTGGACAATATAATTACATGATCAAATATTCAGCTCGATAAAAATAAATAAAAATTGCCTTGTGCTATCAAACATGAAGTAAAATTTTTAACAAAATTAAATAAATTAAATAATGATAATTTAACACAAAAAAGTCGTTACGTTATACGTTACTATCCAAATTATTAAAAGCTATCTAATACTAATATTTGACAAAAGACATTTCTAATTATTTACTTCTTTCGTTAATTGTTATTATATCATTGCATTTAGGAGCTTAAGTTTTAAAGTCTGATAATGACAATATTTAATTTATAATGTTCTTGTTTTGATTTCATTATTTTAATGAACTTATTACACCGGGATTATTTAATAGCTACCATTAAATATATTTTACGTTAATTTTGTAGAAATTCATTGTCCACAATTTAATGAAACTACGTGATGTAGTATTATTTCTACTTTCTTTAATTTCTTTAACAAGACCTAGGTTTCGTTGAATTACAATATCTTCAGGTGGGCTATTCTTTCTTTCTTTCTAATACCATTTATTTGTTAATAGCTACTGTTAAATTCTTGAGTGAGATTCTTGGTCACTTATTCGAATTTAAGATTACGCCTTGTTTATATCCAAGTCATCCGATTCTGGTTTTTCCTTTGAACAAGCTAATAAAAAAGCCACGCAGCCATGGCATATATAGGTTTACAAAGAATATCTATAAAGATTTTTTTCAAGAATTACCGTAATTTTTTACATTTCTGGCATAAAATTATTACATTTCTTGGCACCGCACAACATTACAAATTTCGAAACAAACCCGGAAATCGCGGTCACCTTACGTACAGGTATCCTAAAAATGGGAGTTAGAATAGGGGATAATTTTTATTTTACGGAGGCATACAATAGATAACGTCTATATACTTAAAATATTTTTCTAAGCTTTTTGAAGAACTAGAATAACGGCTGTCGCAGTAGTTTACCAGTTTAGTTTATCATTCTAGTTTATCTAAAGACAAAAATCGAAATGAGGTAGTCACAGGAAATTGCTGTATTATTTTTCTTGCGAACCCCTTTACGACAAATTAGATTTCCATGTCCGTTCGATAACATAAAAACAAAATGAGGAAAATGTTAAATTTGTTCATCATGATATATTAAAATGTTAGTGTTTTAAACATACAATTTAAAATGAATTTATGTGACAATGGAAGAAGTATAAGATACTTTTAATCTGGAATAGCTATTCTCGGCGGATGAGTCTTAATGGCCAGTTTTTTAATATTTAATATTTCGAAAAATAGTTTATTGATTTTATTTTTTTGTATACAATATCCTAATAGTGAAACTCGTAAGATTATAAAATGTTCTCAGTAATGTTTTTCGTAACACTTCGCATCAAATGATATATCATTAAAAATGTTTTTCCATGTAAGCATTCTTTTTATTTTAATTTTTAGAATAACCTTATTGAAGTGGAAACCATCATTTGCCTTTTCTACCCTCCAGCATTAATACTGTAAGATCTAATAAGAATTTGAAGATATTTTCATAAAACGAATACTACTTGACGGTTTGATGAAAATAAATTTAGTTTTTCTCAAGTTTCAATTTTGCTATTAATGATCATAAAAAATAACATAATAAGTCTCTTTTTTTATTTTACTTCTTAATTTGGCTTTACAAGTTTTTCGTCGTTTTATAAACTAAACGAACACGCAAATAGGTGAAAGGAGTGAGTTGAGTGAGGTTCATCTTTATAATACGGAATCGCAAATTGTGTAACAAAACTCTTATCTAAGCCAACATTAAAAAGAAGACTATGGATAATAAAAAAAATAAAAATGTTTTTAAAATAAAACCATTATGATTATTTATTATTCAGAAGGACAGGGTTAGTATTACTATTAAATCCTACTAAATACGAGCAGAATTCAAACTTAGCCATATACGTATCTATTAAACTTATAAATAATTTTTTCACCATGTAAAAATGTTACCTACCATATCTTTAATAAACGTAAATAAGTCGTGTTTATTTTAATAATTATGAAATTTAGAATCATCGTTCTTTTAATTTTCGACTAACTTTAGTTAAATTTTAAGTGATGTTTTTCCTAATTTCCCTTTTAATAGTTTGGGATATGATGTGGACAAGATGCAAGAAGGCCTTAGTTTTTTAGAAAATTTTCGGTAAAATGAAATTTTAAAATAAATAAGTTCTTCTCCATTTAACATAATACGAGATACACGGAATTAAAAAAATAAATAGGTATATCGAGTATTTTATCCCTTGATTAATTTTAAATTCTTCTTTATTCATTCTACATTTTATTGATGCATTTTAATATTCAGAGAGTAACTAACTTTCGTAACTAAGGTTCTACATCTGACGGTTTTCAAAAAAATGACCGTGATAAATAAGTGAATACGAGAGCCACGCCATAAGGGAAAAATAAAGAAATTTCGATTTTAATTTTGTAGCAGAAAACTTTAAAACTGAGGACGATTGACTATAAAGAAATTTTCAAACCACAATTGTGGTGAAAACTGAATAATGCATACATATTTAAAAATGTAACGATCGTAGAAAAACAAGTATTGTTTTTATCAGTTGTCACTTGTCGCTTTCTCAGCAGATAGCGACGGGAAAATAGCGTGAAATCCCAAGATAAGCAGTCAACTGTGGGAAGGACGGGCAACATACGAACGGCACTTACTAAAGTAAGATAAAAATTCACTTGGAGGCAGGCTAACCAACATACGAGCCGAACCCACAATTCAGATACAACCCGAAGAGAGACCAGTTTGCCAGCCACTGTCATTCTATTAGTATATAAGTAAAATAAAAGAATAATTAATTTTGTGTAAATAAATATATTTTTCGGTTTATGCGGCGCCTACTGATGTAAGCTCGATGTAGCTCGATTTCATACGAATTTCGATTCCTCCTGTTTAAGAAACAAACAGCATTAGGAACTATTACAATCTACTCCAAGTTCATTCTCTTAAAAAGAGGAAAGTTTATTCACCATTAACGTGGTCTGTTTTTTATTTTATAAAATTGATTAAACGTAATGCAATAGACACATACGTTCAAATTTGCGGCTCGCTACTGTGCCCCTTTTGATATTTTAAAATAACATTCTCTAATTTTAAAATAATAATCTAAAATTGTTTGAAAAAACTTGACATACCATTTATCTTAAGAGGAGCAAAGGAAAATTTATATAATGTCTAATTACATTCAATACATTGTTTACTTTATCGCTTACAAATTCTGAATAGTGTTATTCGTATTCAAGGAAACTTTTAAAGCTTTTCACTACGTTCAAAAGCTCAACAGTATTAAGATTTAATGAAAATTTGCATAATCAATTTATGAAAATAATTCACTCCGAGTTTTAGTTATGAATCTCATATAGATAAGCTTAAAATAATAACATTCTTAAGAGGTTAGTAATGTTAATACGCCATTAGTTATAATTTATATTTCTTTTATTACCCCTTCGCTTTATAGCATTGATATCAACGATTAGTGACTGTAAATTTTGAATAAATATTTATATCAAGTTTAGGTTTGCTGTCAAAGCTTTACTTAAGGGAAAAAAGAAAAAAAATTGTGAGACATTTTTATTAAGTTGATTTAAAATTTTTAAAATGGATATCTGATTTAAAATTTTTAAAATGGGATCCTCTAGCCTTTTGCGTCGTGCTATTTATTGCAATGACTCATTAATTATAAGTTTAGATATTTATGTTATCAAAATCTTTATATTCCTATTACTAATACATTATTAACAAATGTTCTTTCGGGGAAGTAATTGGCGGTATTTATATTGTTATCCTATACTGAAAATTTATTTGATCACTTTCAAATTTTAAAGACTAAGTGTTTTATTCATTTTAATTTTATTTTCTAAATTTTTATCTTATTCAAGGAAAAAAGAGTTTTTATTGTCTATTATTAATAAATTTTGTTATCAATTTACACAAAATATAAATTCGTAGAAATACCCCAAAAATGAAGATGAAAACTAATTTAAACCTTGGATAAATAAGTTAATACAGATAAAAAACAACGAATATATTTTCGAATCTATCGTCTGTTGCCTGTTATATTGAGAAAACAATTTCATGACACTTTATTAGTGAAATTTAATGTTAAAATCGATTGAAATATAATTTTTATGCAATTTTTATTGTACATTATAGTATTTATTATTTTTGTCATTACTATTTAAAATATAATTATTATTAAGTAATTTACAATTAAACGTTTTGTGTCGAAATAGTTTCCAATTAAACGAGATGACTCGAAAAATAATAATTTATAAATATTGCTTCCTAAATTTTAATAGTTTATATTTTTGTTTATTGGACATTCCTATTATTCGGAAAATACAGATTATCCTAACTTAAGTTTTTTATAAGCTACAGCAATCATATAATATAGACCATATAAATTATAAATTAAGAGTGAGTGAATGTAAATTCCTCATTTTATTAATAATATATTCAAATGCAAATTATTATACCACGGAAGATGCATTCTGACTTCAGCAGGATTTGAAATTGTATATCTTTGAATTTTATGTCTAAGATTTCAAATTGCATAGGATGTCCAGGATTTTGAAATTGTATGTCTTCCTTCGACGAATATTTCTTCGCAATTCATGCTGCCAAACTATGAGATTTCTTGAATCCTGATATCCGGAATGCAGCGTCAATTCACACATATATTTTATACTTATTTCCCTTTCGTAATTCTCACTCGCTCCCCCCCTAGTTTTTTTCTGATATATCCTGTCTCTCCTTTAGCCTTTCAATATATAATACATAGGTATGTCTGTATATGGATAAATTTTTCTTTTTGGATTCCTTACTTTGGGAGGAAAAACGGAACCCTAATGATATCATTCACGTGTCTGTCTGTCAAATTGGTATTTTTTCAAAAAATATTTGACAAGGAAATTTGGCATGATACGAATATTAACCCGCAGATATGTCAAAAGTTAAAGTATTCCCTTGAACATTTTAGGAGAGAGAAAATTAGGTACCTGAAAATATTTTAATGTGAAACGTCTTTCATTTCGATCAGAGGGGAGTCACTTGCAAAAACCATACGTAACGAAATATGTTACGGCAAGATTGCTTATAACTTTGGAAGTATAGCACCTGCCGACATTATCTTAGTACCATAATTTAAAGGATAGAAGCCATTACTCGGCAGGGTATGTCGCTGGTGTAAATGGCGTTGCAGTCGCGTGCAGCACTATTTATTCCAAACTAAGTTTACCATCGCGCGTTGTGTTTAATTAGTGATTACTCAGCTGTACGATTTGAGCGGGAGTGGTCGCGTTTCACGACGTTATAATAGATCTGATACATAAAAATTACTTGTGACTGTACAGAGACTCCGGCCCTCAACGACCCGCTTTGATCTCGACGAAACGCGTTTGTCTCCACAGAGAACGTGTTAGATTGGACCAAGCACAGGCGGGTTTAAGCGACGTAAGGCAGTCTCGAGCACCACTATTTGATGTAACTGTGGCTGTAATGATGTCCGAGGACGGAACCACCTCATCAACATCCACAAGATGGAACCAGGCTACATCCGACGTAATAGTGCAAGGCCACAGTTAGAGCAGATTACGCGCGCGCCGGGCTTGGGGCGATCGAGGAGAGGCTCCTATTCCCAAGGTTGCTGTACATGCAGATGCTACGGTCGCGATATGTAGGAAAATACGGTATTATGGGACAAGTAATTAATGTTCCGCTTGATGTAAACAACATGGTGCAAATTCACAAGTATGCTCAAGAGTAGTCAATGGAAATTATGAAAAAAATGGGTTTTTGGCCTTGGGTTAACCCTACGCAAAGGTTGTACCAGAACTATAGCAATGATTCTAGATGTAATTTCTTCTTTAACTATGCACCATGTTTTCACGCTTGTGAAATATGTAGTAGGTAATATATTTAGTTTGAGAAAAATTAATACTTTAAGTACTTGATAGAAGGGCTATATACTCTTAAATGTTTATAAGAACGTTAGTGTGAATTCTTCTCATACTTGAGAGATTTTATTTATATATTTTTAATAATTACTGGTTATTCGCTTTTTTTTCGCTAACCTGCTAGTTATTAGTTTTTGTTTTAACTGTTTTTTAAATTGTACTCTGTAACTGTATTCACAATATTTTGCAGTCATTGACAACATGTAACAAATTTTATTAATTTGTGAAAATGTTACTCCTGAAGCAATAAGTCTGCCTTATATCCATCTACATTGGAATTAGTAAACAGATAAATACATAAATAAATTAGAATTATTTTTTTTATTTCTAAGATTTGCCATGTTAAATAATTTTTATAATTATTTTAGGATAACATTTATAGCGTGTTGGTATCAGGTAAACTAAATTACGACGCGCGTATATATATATATATATATATATATATATATATATATATATATATATATATATATATATAAATATATGTATATATATATATATATATATATATCTATGTGTGTGTATAATATTCGTGAATGTAATTATGAACGAATAGTCCTTTTTTCTTAGCAGATTCACAAAGTCCAAAGTCAGATAAAACTTGAATCCTAATTACTTTATATTCAGCGACGTGTTAACTTACTATCGAACCTGCCTCGCTCAAGGTACATACTTTGTCAACCCGAGTCTATTTACCGGCGTAGATGACGGTAGGCAGCGGTAGGAAACACAAATACAATCATGCTTCGTGACGCAATTAACTGATTCATTATTCACAATTTTGAATGCTTTATTTGACTCCTACGCTATTCGGTATTCGTGGGAGGGCTCAAGGGTCTACAGGAGGTGAAGTGTTTGTAAATAACTTGTTGTTACATTATACTAATTAACTTTTGATAATTTCACAAACATTCCTTTGACAGAGTTTCAGCGGATTAAATTAAATATTTTATGAGAGTGGGAGTAAAATTCAAATCTTGTTTTGGTGGTTTTATAAACATACGTAACATTAAAAGTGATTATAGAATTTATAGCATTGATATGACTATTATAAAAAAGACTTTGTCTAGCAAAGTCAATGCTTGACTGTTGCTGAAGGAAATATGAAATATGGAACATTGCATAAAGTTCAAGGGTTGTTCAAATGTGCTCTTGAATTATTTATTAAACTATGGGTTATAGTTAATTTTCCTGTTCAATAATCAGGCCTATGATATTTTAAGATAAATTGTCAGAAAATCCCTTAAGTTTATGTTCATTATTATTTAAATTTATTTGATTGAAGTAAAAAATATACCAATTTGCTGAGCAACGATTTCATTAAGTTATAATTTTATACTTCAATACATTTCTGAAATATATACAATGAAAATCCAATTGAATTCTTTGTCTTTTGACTCATAAGGTAAAGAGTTTTCTTAGGGTGAAATGGAAACACTTTTTTTTGGCAACATGTCGAGTTTTTCATAGCTTATAATTTTGATTAACTATAAAATTTTTTTTCAAATCAGCATCCCGTCACACAATATCTAATACACAATTAAATTTTTTTGATAAAGCTAGTTAAGAACTAATTTTGTTATTTTTATTTCTAAAAGTAGGAATTAATTCATAAATATGTTTTAAGTTTTATTTCAGTCAGTTTGGCAGGATTTCAAACTAGACAGAAAGTCAAGCGGATAGGCCCAAATTATTTCGTAAAGCTAACCATTTTCAATTGTACCATCCTAAAACTTACTCTCATATGACTTCGTTAAAAACATACATCTGAATGGATCACCCCAGCTCAACGTTTCCGTATCGGCGCGATGTCAGTTCCGCACATTAGCTTGGATGTATTAATAATTATTATTTGTAAAATGTAATTTCCCACGTGTAAACGGAAAATTGCACCTCGACTGGCCGCCGCGCGTGTCAGCTCCATGAATTATTGATGCAAACAAGCTTCCGTTTGAAATGAGGATTGGCGTTGTGCATGCTCTTTGTTCGTTTGGCTACGATTGCGTTGTTGTGTTTGCAGAAATAATTTATATGGGTAGCTGAACACAGTTGTACAAGTATTATCCGCAATTTCATATAAAGGAATTGCAGTACGCTTTACAGGAGGCGGTTTAGTTCATACTCTAAATACTCTGGTGAATTATAAGTAGATTTAATTACGTACGTTATAAAAATTCTAACACAGCTTGCATTATTTACGATATAATGTAAAGCTTTTAAAATTTTTTTTTAAATACTATCATTTACATCCGATCTATCGCTTTTTATACTGAGTTATTACTATATTTTACTTAAAGTATTAAAAAATGTATTTAAGGTCGTGGTTGAAAATATTCTCAAAAATTATTTTTGTGCGAGTTGAACTCCTTCGCTATGTGCTTTGTGTTTTACTGTCTATTCGCTCTTATAAAACAACACTTTTAATCAATTAATGACATGTTAAATCAAATAAGATACTTTTAGCGTTTATAATGACAAGAGAAATTAATTTTTTTAAAATAATGAAACAATAGAGGCGAAAAGTAATGGTCCCCTGGAAAAATGGGGTAACATTGATTTTTAAAATACTTTGCAGTTTTTTTATTACTAAAGTATATTACTAGCTTTAAGATTAATTTTATTAAAGCTTAAATTTGTTAAAAAAATATAGTATAGTCACTTTCGTACCGAACCACAAATTCTTTTTAGTTTCACGTTAATTCTATCTGCATCTAGTTTTCAACATACAAATATATTTAGGTTAAGTTCTAGTAAGGTTTAAATTTTTAAGTTATATGTTATGCGAGTGAAAATTACAAAAGCTTTACTGCATAGTCCTTGTTGCATTGCTAAGTGATGATTTATAACTGATCTCTTACAAAACGCTTTGGCAGCGCTTCACGAAGAGCTATTTGTGGATTTGACTGGGAAGTCTGTTTAATTAATTGGTTTGGTATTTTGGTTATTAATTTTTACATCTCACCCTATTATGTATTGAAATGTTTTAAACTCGACTTCAAAATTGAAATTATTTATTATTTTTAATATAAGTAGAAATAAAAGAAATCGAAATATATATTTCTATTTAACATCAGTTTCATTGTAACACTTTGATCGAAAGTGAAAATTTTCTTTTGCTCATTAATAGATTGCTCATTTAATACGAGTTTGTTAAGATGATAACTAGCAATGCTGGCTAGTAATATTACAAATATATATCACATATTATATTTTTCATAAATTATTTCAGAGATGGCAGTAAACTAAAGTAGCGTCATCTCCTAATATTAAATGGGAACTTTGTTGAACCAAAATAAACAATTTTTTTTCTCTTAAAGCTAACCACAATGTAAGGAGTTGAAGAAGCTAGTTTTGTAGTACAACTTACAATTAATAGAAAATTAAATGAACATAAAAAATATTGTAAAATTTTCTTGCGTATAATTATTTTGCATATTTTGTTACTCATTAATTTTATTAAGAAGACAATTTTGTTTTTTTACGATCTGGAGGATTATTCGATTGACATGAAACTTTTAAACTCGACTAGTTAATAGTGATTAGAAGATATATAATATTTTCTAAAAACCATGTTTAGTAAGTAACAGCAATTTAATTTTGAATAAATGAGTCCGAATGTACCTAGTACATTTTCTTAATTAATTTAATGAAGTACTCAAATAACGCGTGAAGATATTAATACTAAAGTCGTATTCATATAACGCGTGGAAGTATAGTACAGAAATAATATAAAATTAAAAAAATATGCATATTTTAAAGTCAATTATAACAGATAGTTTTGTCATAATCACGGTTATATTACAAGATAGGGCCATACATTTGTGTATTCGATAAAAACACAAATTTCTATATTGCTAAGAATTCGTTCGAATTTATTTATGTTTCCATTTTCACATGGGTAAATCCGATGTGGGAGGAAGTTTAAGAATAAAATTTTTACCTAAGTTCTGCTTATGAAGTTAGACACTTACGTGAGGAAATATATAACATATGAAATCTGATGGGTAATATATTGGGATTAATATGGAAAACTCTTAACAATAGAAAGTTTTATATATTTGAACACAATATTTTTAAGGAAATTTGGGAAGTGTTTAGTGTGGAATAAAATTAAAGTGACGTCAAATATTTATGACATTTTATCACCGTTTTAATTTGAGTAACATTAGGAGTAACATTGAATAAATATATGTATTGTGAGTACGATACCATTTTAATACGCGCTTTATGCGGAAAAAGGCCGCGAAGCGACCGCGTAAGTCTCGGATAGCGCAACTGCCGATTTATAACTGCCATCGGGATTGGTGGTTGGGTGCGGACAGTCGCTTCCATTAATCACACATACCAATTATACGTAGCGAGAGGCTTTGACTAAAAAACTACGACCCGATTGTGCGGACTGACTTTTTTATTTATCGATATGTTTTTGTTTGTGTGGATAAAGCTCCATGTATTTATTCAGAATACGAATTATGTTTGGACAAATATGAATATATTTAATATATTTGAGCTACTGTAGCATGTCGCCATTTTATCTGTAGTATAGATGTATATATATATATATATATATATATATATATATATATATATATATATATACATACATGTATATGTAATGTATTTAATATAATATTTGTGGTGATATATATGTAAGTGGCTTTAGTTCTTCCTATCAATTTATTGTACGTCCTCTTTTTTATCACATTTTGCTTATTTGATAACATTGCCTAGAATATATCACATTATAATTTATATTTCAACTTATAATTATAAAATGATTTATAATAATAAATAAAATTGTTGAGGATTGTAAATATACCTCCATAATTTTACAAGGGATTTAAATATACGTTAAATACTAAATTTACTTAAAACCTGATTTCGAGTTAAGTTGCTAAATGTTCTAATGATACATTCTTGACCTTTGTTAAGGTAAAAATGTCTAATAATAAAAAAATGTTTTTTTTAAAAATTATTCTCTTTTATTTAACAATTTTTTTTTAAAATAAAAAGATCAATAAACATTTCCTACTCGCCTGAAGCGAAATTAAAGTTTTGTTTAATTCTGGACAGTTGTATATAATGCAACTGGGTGCTCGAAAAGAAAATCACGTTTAACAAAATGTGTATCTACTTTTAAAGTAATTTAATTTCATTTATCTCTGGGAAAGAAATCGGAATACACAAATACTAATATTTATATTTTAAAAGAAATATTTTAATTAAAGATAGTTCATGAACTATGATAAGGATGATATCGTTTATTGCGCTGATTGTTATGTTATTTCTATCTACTTATTTCTATTTAAGGACAGTTGTTGTGTTTAATTAAATATAGATTTTTTAGCGTCTAGTATAAAGTAAATAGAATGTAATAAAAAGTTCTTGTAATAACTTTAGTTCTTGTAATAACTTGACATTAGTGTGCTGATTTACCATACGAAAAGAAATGAAACATTTTTATTTCCAACCATTTATGGAAACTTATAACTACTTACCAAAAATTCAATCAGTGTTTTGTAGCTCTGACATATCATTATTTTAACCATAATTACCAAAATAAAGAGAATAAATGGCGAGACGAATTATGTAAATTCTCTTTATACTTTATATATTATTTATATTTCAATACTTTGCACAAAATTACTGAAGATAGAGTGAGAAAACATGACAGAATCAAAGAGCGACATACTATGAAATAGCAGTTCATGTCCATAGCTAGTTCATGTTTTTCTCACAATTTTACAACGAGTCAAAAAATAATAAAAGGAACCAAATTCCAGGCATATAAATGAAGGAGGTGTAATTCCAAGAAAAATCAACTTAAATACATAAAGTGGTTTTAACTTAATTCTTGAATTTATCACAAAAATAGTTCAAAAATTTCAGTGCGTATTTTATTATAAAAGAGTATGCAGTGTTTCATGAAATAGGTTCAGACTTTTGTTGGACAGTGTTTAAGAAATTTAAGTTTATCTTAATTTCTTGGCTAATAAGTATGTTGGTGATAACACAGAGTTTACCAATGTCTTTTATTAACACCGCTTAAGTGTCAATCTTGTTAAAATTACTGTTCGTAATAAGATTCTAAGCGGATCAGTAATAAACTCAAGAAAATTCTACTGCAGTGGTTGTTAGAGATTTTCCTTAAGGATTGCGATATTTTAACTATTTTAGTACATAAAACGAGAATGGAAGAGTTCGTGCACTTTTTAGATGTGCATGTAGTCCTTAGCACATATACAGATATACGTATATGCATATATATATATATATATATATATATATATATATATATATATATATAAATATATATATATATACGTATAATATATATATATATATATATATATATATATATATATATATATATATATATATATCACCATTAGAGTTCATTAAATTTCTACTCTGGATTGACATTTTATTGTAAGATTAAATAATAGTGCAATTCCAAGTGAGATAATTTTTTAAAAAATTCATTCAATTTTTTATTTTTCGACTCGAATTCGACTTTTAAAGATATTCAACAATTAATAAAAATTTCAGTAGTTTAAATTTTCTCAATTTCTATTTCTAAATTGAATTTTTTCTTTAACACATTTTTTACTTATATTTCAAGAATTGGTTCAGTTTGTTAAGTTTTAACAATAAACTAACCGAATTTTAATTTTTTTCAAGAGGGATCACCTAAATTATTTCATTTCTACTAGCTATTAAAAGAGTAAATCTAGTCACAATTTTAGAGACAAAGTTATTAAAAGAAATTTTAAATATTACTATGTTATAAAATAATCAACTAATGAATTAGTATCTGTTATCTACAAAATCGGAGAGCATCACATAAAATAGATGATTTGTGTATTGTTAAAGACGTTGTTACTTAACCTTCAAGGAAAAACGAAATTTTAAATAATTTGCTGTTCTACCCTTAAATTACCAATCCAATATAAATCAGAAGAAGCTTTAATTTTCTTTAGTTGTAGTGATTTTTTTTTAAAATCTAAATATATTATTTCTAAAAGGTGTTTTTTGGTCGAGCGGCTCGATCTCTTTAACTACTGCACCAAAAAAATAAAAAAAATACTCACTTAAAGCTTATGTTTTCTACTTTGGGCGAAAAATATAAAAAATTTGAAAAAAATATTTTTGTTAATAAAAAAATTAATTTTTATAACAATTGGCATGAGTGCCATCTGTGGGCGACACATCAAATATCTTAGCCAAATTGTATACTTGGAACACGCTAGATGGCGATATAGTGCGAAGACTTCGCACGGGTCAGCTAGTATAACATATTAGTAGGAGAAAAAAGAAGTTATACTTAAATAAAAGCACAAAGTATATATTTCAGTTGAAACGACGTGCATGTATTTCAGTTGAAACGAATTCAAAACAATGCTAGTTTATTTGTTCTCTGTTTAGTTTTGTTACGACTTTTAACTAATAATGGTGAACTTCTAAAGCAAAATATTTAAGTTTTCTTGTTAAAATTTCAAAAAATTATGTACCTGTATTTTGTGTCAAACTGAAATTTATTGCTATTATAAATAATATGAAGATCAAGAACTATTATCGTTATAAAGAGCGTAATAGAAAGTAGTATTGTATAAATGCTTACAAATAATAAACTCAAAAATTTAATTATTAATTGTACTATTATTTCAAATGACCTATGTAAATTGTTACGAAATTAGGTAATCGTTAATTATGAGCCTTTCTCATAATACTGCTAGGAATAAAAAAAACAATTTCCCTATCGCATTTAATTTTAGTGCTTAATATAAATTTATATTAATCTGATATGTAACTATGTTTATGAGTTAGAATCTTTTCTTTATTGTATATATTAGGCGTTAATTAATCTTTGCTAATAGCCCACCTGAAGATGTTGTAATACAACAAAACCTAGGTCATGGTAAAGAATTTAAAGAAAGTAGAAATAATACTACAACACGTAGTTTTATTTAATTGTGAATCTTTTCTTTTATTAATTTGTTTTTGGATTGGCTACTACAAGTTTGTGATTTTTTGGAAAGGCATACAAGTTTTGATCTTTTTCTCGGAGAGAATGTCGAAAGTTCGAGAATGTTTTATAACAAGGTATAAATGGGTCGGTTAATGATAGCCTTTATGTGCAGTGATTCGAGGAAAATGCATTTAAATCGAGGTTAATTTAGTAGGTACTCTACTACACTGTGGGTTAATGTTTTCCATACACCTTGTCATTTACTCTTACATCGAATGATTAATAATTTTTCACTGATGTTAAAAGCGGGTTACAAATGATAATCAATCAGACACAGGTCAACGTCATTCCTTGATAGAAAAATTCCGGTTCCAGAAGAATCTAGAGTAACTGCAGAAATTAACTATTAGCAAATAAATCGATTATGTAATAACAGTCAATAGGACCGGTTTTATTTTTTTTTCTATTATGACGCTAGACAATATATTACGGAAGTATACTCATCAGATTAAATAATTTAGATTGCGTTCTGAGATTTAAACCGGCTTTTAAAACCTTATTTTTTACAGTAATTTGAAGCTTATTTCCAAGAATCTTCAGTATATGTTTTCCCAGCCATGTTTTTTTTACTGTAAAGAAATACGAAGTGAGCGCCTAAGATTAAAGCAACGAGCCTGTCAAGCTTGATCTAATGAACGTCTGGCTCTTAGATTTATAGCCTCCTATTAATTCTTAGTTTTTGGTGTAAATTGCAGATAACGAGAAATAAAATATGTAGAAATTACAAAATCGGAATTTAAATAATTTTTGTTTGCCAGATTTTATATATTTTTATTTTATTTATTTTTTTTATAGAATAAGTTCTATACATTGAATAAATAAACAGACAAAATTAAATGGATAATGTATTATGACGTATTGCAGTTTTAACACTGCTTTCTTTAAAAAAAAAGGGTTTGAGCCTCATCCTCCCTGATGAAATGAACAATTCATATGATTTATAATAATCATTAGTCATCCAGAAATAGGTTCTTTTTTGTTATTCAAGATAAAATTATTTTTCCTCAATTTATAGTAATATACTTAATACATTTTCACTCGAAGCTATAGCATAAATGATAATATCACAATTATTTCCAGTTTTTGTATTACACCGTATACAACATTAAATGTAAAGTTTTTTGACATTCTAGACCGACATATTGTTAGTGCTCGGACTATTCCAACGCGAAATTTGTCTTTTCAAGTGCTACATAGTTTTAACGTGACGGAGAGATTAATATATCGCTAAAGGAGTTTCACCTCAAACGGAAGTCAGTTAGTCATAATATTTCTGGACAAGAAGGAAGGAAACGTTTTGATGTAAACCGCAATACATTTGTATGGTGAATAATGATATGAATATATATAAATTGTTAAATAAAAGTATTCTGCAACCCAAATTGTTATATTTACTTAAATATCCACAGAATATTATATGTACCTAAATATCTACGAAATGTAACTTCTTTGTTTCACTCACCAGGTGTTTCCTTTAAGTTTAAATGAAGCAGAATGTTTTTTGTTCACCTGGAAAATTTAAAAAAAAAAAAAAAATATATATTTATATATATATATTTATATATATATATATATATATATATATATATATATATATATATATATATATATATATATTCATATATTTAAATATAATTTTTTCTATTCCGTAATCACAACTTAGAAAAATAATTTTTTTTATTGATAAATAAAGAAAATCTTGACGATGAAAATGCAATCGTTCGTGTAAGCATCTAAATGTTATTCTTTTAAAAATGTAAGAATCGAACACCTCTTAATAAGACAAGAAATTAGTTCTAATGCAGAATAAATAATTGTATTAAAAAAAATGTAGCGGATATATTTATTGACTGAAACAACCTTTATAGAGAAAGGTTGCACCACAATTTTAAAAAAAAATAAAATAACTAAAAAAACTAAAAGCCGTTGAACCACGAGTTATAATTATTCGAGTTGTGATTAATTATCAAGCTAAGTATTTGGAAAAGACCACAATTGTTCTACAGCAAGTACACTTGTTGAATTAGAGTACGATAAATAATGGCAACCATTTCTTTTAAATCTATAAACATTACAAATAGATATCGGAAGAAAAATAATACAATTTTAATAAAATAATACATTTTTCTATTTATATTAAGAATCGTTTTCGCAAGAAATGGAACACTACGCTACTTGGGTATTATCCCAATCTCAATTTTATAATCTATGCGTATAATAAATCTGTATCATAGTGAATTCTGTATATGGAAATTATTTAAAAAAGAGTGATTGATTTAGCATATAGAATGATAACAGTAGCCAGAAAGCCTGTCTAGAATTTTTGGTTAATTTGTCCGTGAATTTGTTATTCAATCATACAAATTCTATTGGGCTCATTTTTCAGAAATTTTGTTTGGTCATAGTTAATACGCGCGAGCAACATACAGAATTCGTTTTATTTGAATTTTACAGGTGAAAAAACTTTGGTGAATATATGATATTGATTCTGCCAACACCATCTGTTAGCATTTTATTAAACATTATGCTCGTAGATATATTATGATATGATACTGCCAACGCCGTATATAAAGTTTGTAAAGTGATGTTTGGATTAAGCTTAAATTTAGGAATTTTACTATGCGATTGGATTACCTAGATTTTATTATTAAATACACCTGTTTCCACAATCTTTATATTTGTTTCCACAAGGTTTTAGTGAAGTTCCACAATCAATATTATATAAAATAATTCTACATTCGGAGATTGCAATTTATAATTTCGACACCTTTACATACAAACAGAAGTAAAATAATGAAAAACGGTATGTTTCAAAAAACGTAGTATTTTTCATAGGGTTTCGTACGTCTTACTCGTAACTTGAAATTTTTATAAGATCACTCACGTGTCTGCCTCTTTGTCAGTCATAGTCTACTTTCTCAGGAATTGTGCAAAAAAGAAACTTGCAATTTGAGATAGCGATACATCTTATTGATCAACACATTTTTCATTAATTTTTTTAAATATTTATGAAATGTAATTAAAAAAGGAACAAATAAGTTATTCATTTTTTTTCATTTAGCATATCACGTGGAGTTCGTAATTTTAAATTATATATTTAAAAAGATATTCTGAAAAAGGTTGAAATCTGACTAAAAGTAAAACTATTACTATAATCTTACTATATATAATTTTCCAAATAAGCGCCATGTTTTCATGTCTGTGGGAGATATAGTATGCAACATATTTACGTTGTGAAAAATTTATATTTCTAAACAGTTTAATAGAAATACTATGTGCTAAATGTGGGCAGAACCCTTGTAGTGCGAGCTCCTCTCGTATTTGAAAGGTTTTAGTAATATTAAAGCAAAATTACATTACTTCTTTTTATATATGTATATGCGAGTGTATTCGATTGAATATACTAGATAATAAATTATGAGTTAGAGAATGTGAGTTAGTATAGTAAAACCCTTATCAATCTATTGTATGTATATATGTGTATGAAATAAAATATAAGTAAATTTCAAATTAAGTTCCACAAATGTAAATA